>OW799216.2:12149835-13399835 GCA_941918905.2 Xestia sexstrigata
AATTTAACAGGAATAATAAACAAATAAAACATGATCAATCGGAACTATGTTCTGGGTCTGTTCTTTTCGCCCCGTCCATGTACATACATAAAAATAAAATAAGAAACCTCTAAAATATAATTGAGATAAACTAATAAAATATAGATAAATAATTCCACCAAATCTGTAGGAAAATCACTTTCTAAAACTATATGCTCGTCAAACTAAAAAGCCCGGTTATTACTACAGTTTCGTTTTCATACCGACATGTACAACAAAGTATAATGTCTCTTGCGGGTAGTTCAGTGAATCGTTAGCATCGTCTCACCGCAGACCTCGGGAGGTATAACACGTCTCACACTTCATGACGGATTAGGGAACGTACTCTCGTAGACCGCATGGAATCCATCAGGCGTAACCTACGAATATCTATCCCTATCTGCTACATCGAGAACAATATTGCTTTGTCATCATCTTCCTAGCCTTTTCCTAACTATGTTGGAGTCGGCTTCCAGTCTAACCGGATGCAGCTGAATACGGGTACTGCCTAACTGACCTTCACAACCAAGTTAGTGCTGGGTAATGTGATATCTCTTGGTAACACAGTTTGTCAGACTTTCGGGCCACTGACTACCTGTCACGACTATCAAAGATCTACAAATGACAGCCGAGACCAGCGTAACAATATTGCCATGTCTTGTCGCTAAAGCCGCAAAGATGACAGCCACCTGACTCTAGTTTATGGTTCACCCAAGTGTCCTTAGTTTATAAGATTTTTCAAACATAATGGGTGTAAAAATATCCTTAACGAAAACAAAATGCACTTGTTCTACCCGTCACTGCAATCTTTTTTTTGTTCTAGACCTTACTTGGGAACCTTCTAGTTACGGAGATATTGGGGGTCAAAATTCCAACTTATTTAAGTTTTTTTTTTTATACAAGTATTTAATGTTATAACTTTATTTTAAATATACCCACGATCCCCGTACAGCACCATCAGCACAATGTTTTGAGCGCGTTACATTGAGTCTTTTCGTAAAAACGTCACCCCAAAAAAAAAGTTCCAGCAATATCTTTTGTGTAGTAGCGTTACAGTTTGTACAGAATGCTTGGTTGACGGCTTCTTGAAGGGTCTGTTAACACCTTGTACTGTATAAATTTCTCGCTTACCCCCTTAATCAGATCCGAAATCCCTGTGGTATAAAGATTTAACTTCTTTGAATGGATCAACTTATTTTTAAATTTCTCATCTTCACGGAAATGTCAAAGTGTTAATTTATTTTTCACGAGATTCTCGGTTATTGTACGACGACGTGTTAATTTGCACGCGAGGTCTAAACGTAGCATAAATACGACGACCTTTGAATCGAACCTACAATTTTCCTAAAGCATTTTAGTTAAATTGCTTGCAACAAGCACAATCAGTATCATCCATAGATAGTTTTTTTTTTTAGCTGGCCCATGTTATTCCACTCCTGGGCAAAGACCTTCCCCATTCCTTCCCCTTCTCACGATCGATGGTGTGCTTCTTCTCGCCAATTTGCGAGGAAGCCATCCAAGACGTCCTGCTATCTTCTGGGTCTGCCGCAACCCCGTCTCTGTCTCAGGGCTCGTCTTGTGATATTTGGGCCCACAGCTGTGCCGGCAGACAAGACCTGCCCAGTCCCATTTAAAATTATGAAAATATTTTATGTGAAACGGGTAATTTTTATTTTTTAAATATACGTTTTTTCGATACGTTTACAACGCGCGCTTGTGTTAGGGCCTCTGAGGGCATGACACGAGCGCGCGTCGTAAATTTAACGAATAAAAACAAATGCCTCTGCCTAATTCTTCCGAGTTTACAGGCCTGTTATGTTATGTCAATATTTTTTGCCCTAAAAATAGGTAAAAACAAAGCTTGATCCAATTATCTTATTAGGATTTTCCTTGTAAATATGTCAACTTCATTTTAAATACGTCGATCTTATTTAGTAAGGGCGGTAGTTCACTTTGATATAGCATTAAAGTGAAGTGCCGCCCTCACGAAATGTGTGACGTAAAGAGAACTGCGAAACTACGAAAACATGATGGTTACGATGAAAATTTAAAAGTTTTTTCTTGCCGTGTGGTCCCCTGAAACTGTGCAGCGGTAGGATATTGGATCCACATTATTATACTCTTATCTCGTTTCTCTACGATATCGTAAAATACCTTTTTTGTAATGAGAAAGTTATCCCTTAAAGTTTATGGTGTCATGACATGGCTGGTAGTAAACTGTTACAAAAACTTGTGAAATTGCCACCAGCCATAATTTACTTGTGAATTGATGATGGGATTTCTACAAAAGCTTTTAACTTAATAATTTATAACTTTTAATAGTTTTAATATAGTAGCTAAGTTCATTATTTCTCTCATAGAGATATTGCCAGGCACTAGTCGGTTTTGCATAAAAACTATTTTTTAATGTTAGCTACTTATTAAGGTGCCGAATGTACTCGTATTACTAAATGCATGAATATAAAGTCTAAACAATTTAGAATTAATTTTATGAAGGTGGTCTAAAGGAACGTTAAACGTTTGGCTATGACTACATACTAAAATGAAACATATGTGACTGACACAATGAATTCCCTAAACGATGTTGAAAACTGCACAAAAATCCATAGAAATACTAAAATCGGGCCCAATTTTTATGAAATTGCAACATTCTATTCGTTACATCTTTAATGTTTATGTAACGTAAGAAACATGAAAAAAAAAATCGTTCAAAACTCTTCCTGTCGTTTTCATTCCTTTGGTTTGCCGTATGGCATTATTTTCCAGAATTTGATCCTTATTAGCGATACTGTCGAATGGTGTAATAATAAATACAGTGTGTATTTTTTTTTCAAAATCAACGGGTTCGATTTCTGGCTATATACTTAAAAAAATCGAATGGTGAAGTTTTGTTTTTATCTAAATCGGGACCGAGTCTCCTTTGAGCAATTTTCGTTTTTCCTCATAGTAGTTTCAGATTTGGCCATCAACGCCCGCTTTAAAAATTCAAACTGTATAGTAGACTACGATTTATAGACTTGTTTTTCTTAGTTAAATGATCATTACGTGTAGGTTTTCGTTTCATGTTATCGTTTCATTTCCTCGACTGTATAACATTGGCGGTGCTTTCGATAGGGTAAAATAACATCCATCGAAATGTACGGTGACTTTTACCGAATAACAGAAAGCTAAGTATTTTTAAGAGAAACGAAATAGGACCGGAAGAAATACAAAAAAGGGTAACTAAGGCCGGCAATACACGGACAGCTTGAAGCAGTCAGGATCGACTGCTTCAAGCTGCGACTGCATAGTAAACAACAGCCTTCTACGTACGTACATACACGAACAGCTCGAGCAGTTGTAACTGCTTCGGGCGGTTGGCGGCAGGGTGAAATTTCATCGTGCGGTCAATTAGTCGCCAGGCATACACTGACTGCTCGAGCTGTCGACTGCTCTCGGGCAGTTACCTCTGCCCGCACTCTACATTCCACGTCGGGCACGCTTCCCGCCCGCAAGCTTCGTTTGTTTATTGAGAACAATGGACGACAACATCGATAGTGACGCGCTTATACTCGTATGTGCAATAAAATCACAAGAACATTTTTGGAATTATAAACTTGATGACTGCTAATGCTAACTGCTCGAGCAGTTAAAGTAAAGTATCAATGGCAGCAGTCCGTGCATGTTTATCACTGGCTAACTGCTGGAGCAGCCCGTGTATGGCGGGCCTAATATAAACAAAAAACCCGATTGCAAAAGTAAAACACAAGCGCATTTGTAAGCAGCAACCCATTGAAATATAATATTATTAAAACATGGAATGGATCCTGCCGTTATTTCCAGCTTTTAAGTCTAATAATATGAAAGATTTCACAGGCACTTTAACTTTTTGTTTTTTTTACTTATATTTGATTTGAGATTTTGCGGGAGAAAGGGAAGGCCTTTGCCCAGCAGGGGGGCACAAAATAGGCTACGAACAAAAAATGATTTGTCATTTCGGATAACCGACTTTAAATCGTTTATACCATTCTAAGGGCATTCGAAATAAAAAATGAAATGAGAAATCTAAGGGTGATTTTCAAATACCTATTCAGTGACACTTACCCCATTTAACAAATTCCTCAACTTGCATTTTTTTAATTTTCCACAATACGGCGTGTGGATGTCGCCATATTGAATTTTGATTACTGTCATGTCTTTAGTGACACTCATAAGATTAGACAAATCGATTGACGTAGACGGACGCCACAAAGGAGGTACAAACATTTAATCGTTCGTTAGTGCGATTGATTTTAGTTGAATCAAAATAAGGTAAGTTAAACAGTAGTTGAGTCGACCAATATGTGTTATGAACATATGTGAGTCAACCGTAGTTATATCTAAAATAGGATAAACTTAGGTATTATGATACGTAACCGGATAAACACAATTACCTTCCTCAATCGGGTAAAAATTGTCGTTATTTATTGCTAAGGTATTACACTTTTTACCCGACTTTAAATTATTTGATAAAAATAAAATATGTTTCACCAGGAGTCACGGCACAGGTGCGGCACGTTTCTTCTTAAAGAGTCGTAAATTAAATAGGTGTTTTTGTTTACCAGTCTGTAGTTTTCGTAAGAATTTTCAATGGCGTCGTTAAAGTCGCCCGCATTAATTAATTACTCTCATAATGAGACGAAAAGTTTGGATAATTTCATTAAACTTTAACTTTTTAATAGTGGCTTTTGTGAAGCAGGCCACGCAAAGTTAAGGCTCATGGTACTTGTTCGTAAGTACTAAAATGGACCATCAAAAGTGGTATCTCAAGTAAAGTACCAAGCTATACATATTCATTATAACCTGACCTAGCATTGTATGAGCTTCCGTATAATGAGAGCAGGCGCGGATACAGGATTTCCTTTAGAAGGGGCAATTTTTGTTTGATTTTAACTATCTTACGGAAAATTCATAAACTTTTTATAATAAATGTACCTTCCTTACGGAAATCCATGATATGCAAGATACAAGGAGATTGCCAGATTTTGGTCAACAGAATGAACTAAGGCTCCAAGAGCGAGCGAAACGTGCTCAAATATTTTAACACTACCTTGAGCAGGTTACAATTGTTTAGACCCTTCATACAGGAGTTACTAGATCGATGCTCAGACAAAGGCAACATTCAAGAGGAAGTAGGCTGCAAGAGCGAGCGCAGCGAGCTCGAAATTTTACCGAAACCTTGCCTTGGACATGTTAGAATGGTTTCGATCCTAAATATAGGAGTTACTTGGTCGGCTTTTAGATAATTTCAAGAGAAAGTAATCTATAGAGCGAGCGTAGCGAGCTCGAAAAATTTAACGCTTCATCTACCTTGAACAGGTTAGAATTGTTAAGTTAAGTGAAGAAAAACTAGATTGCAAGAGCGATCTAAGCTAGCTCGAAATTTTTTACATCATTGCCTCAGATAATTATGCTATAATTGCATAGGCCTCGGGGCAAGTTGCTCCTAATTTATTTCAGGCTCTGTCTATACCGGTCGATCATGCAAAAATCCAATAGGAGTGCCAATCCAGAGGTAAAAAAGGAGCCTTTTCGATAAAGGTTTTTCCGCATGGTTAAACAATATTTTAATTTGAGTGATTCCATTTTACGCTACAATTTATTACGTACAAGGAAATACAATAAAGTACGCAGGAAAAGCACTAACTTTTAAAAATCCTGAGCCTCTAGGGGCAGCTGCCTCCTCCTGGCGACGCCCATGACAAGATATACAACTACAATATTTAGTTTCAATTCCGTCAAACTAGTTCAAGCTTGGCTAATGACGTATTTGGTCCGGTTCAGAGGGGGGGCAATTACACCCATTGCCCCCCCCCCTCTGTATCCGCGCCTGAATGAGAGAGCTCGATTGGTCGTCTTGCGTACGTATTGCGACTAACCGGTTTATTCTTTGTGCGAGTTCTTATAACACTTTTGTCACAAACTACACGCCCGAGCTGCACGTTGTCACCGACGTTGTTTAGAGCACGCCACGATCAGTTATTCGCGAAGACACTTGCGAAACAAAAATTTAACTTAAAAAAAAACGTATGATTAAACAGTCACTTATCATTACGTAGCTGATAGCAGCGTTTATGTATAAACCTCTTAAGTCAGTAAGTCATTCAACATGAGCTTTCAAAGAAAACCTGCTAGTTTATGAAATGTTAATTAATTTTTGCTAATAAGTTTGTTTTTGGAAGCGCGTGTAGTCACGTAAACGCGCGCCTTTTAAAACAGGCGCAAGTCGTACGAGCGTTGACGCGCTTATAGCACGAGCCGCGGGACATACTGACATAATTATTGCTACCTGAATCCTTCCTGGAATACGCGCGTATACGCGCCTTCGGTTTTATGAAGTGCGAAATGTGGCGCGCGTTTAAGTGTTTAAGCCGATACGAGTTTATTATTCCCGCAGAAATATACGCTAGTCTAAAACCAGTCCCACCTACACTCTACCTCCATTGAAAGTTTTCTATGAGAACGATTGCGTATTCATGGCCAATAAAGTAATGATTTCAAATGTTTTGTTTTTCAAAAAACATAGTACCGGTTGAACGATATCGCGATGCGTGTCTTCCACTAATAAACCTCGGAACCCTAAAATAGCCAAATCAGGTCAAGTGTATTAATTTGATTAGGTGCGAAATATTTCCTTATAGCATGTTATCTCTTGTTTATGATCAGCTCATAAAATGAAACACTAATTTGGTGGCAGTAAAAATCCTTTTGTTAGGACCCCTTCGGTATTATCGGTAACAGACTGATATCGAAGTTTGGACAGGTTCAAGTGGTATTTATTATATTTGAATTAACTTTGCCAGCGGCTTCTCCCGTAAGTATCCTTTGTCCTACCCCAAATTACATCCAAATTCAATTAGGTGTTAGGGTTAGAAGACGTGACAACAGTGTAAATTCATTTAACATTCACATACAATATTAGTTATGATAACAGTTTATTCGTTTTAGCATCTGCCTAGCCTTCAGTGGCGAAGATGCCTTTTTTTGGTGGGAAATCATCAAATGACTTCTCCCGCTCTGGGCGGAGCAGGAGGGAGTGTCAGACTTTTACTGACTAAAACCCATTCATGTTCCTTCATTGCCCTTTGTGTTCCGGGGCCACGGTATCTCTTTCGAACAGTCCCGCACCCCCGGCAGGCATCGGTCCTTGCGGACCCCTTCCTTCTTGCTGACTCTCTTTGAGGCGCGCGTGGAACACGAACGCGCTGTCGACACGGCCTGTCGTCATGAGACGGACTGACGGCGAGCTAGCCGATAGCCCACCGTCCACAGGCTTGGCGAAGGTGCCTTACAAGTCAATTTGAAAAGGGGCACTAGTAGCCTTTTCCAACTATATGTTATCCCATCAGACATCTCCCGTCTGGTCGGAGGATCTTCCCTTTTCAACGGGGAATGAGGAACTAACACCCTGTTCCTCATCACACCTTTAAAACGAATTAAAATAAACATGTTTATTTTAATTTCATATCTTCATTACAATCCATCGCTGTCCGCTTAGGATGAGATGGATGAAATATTCCTTACTGTCGACATATTAATAATAAGTATTTCGATTGGGATTTAAGCTAATCCTGTATTACGAGTACATCAGTATATTTCTGCTTATTATTTATCTCATTCGTCTTGTCCTGACATTTAGGCAGTCTGCTCATGTAGGTACCGAGTATTTTCAGTTCTTTTCCTCACAAATCCTTTTGTAATTGAAATTGTATTAACATAAATTTCAAAACCAAATATTTTATTTCACCTATGTGAAATAAAATATTTTGATTGCCTTATTATATAAAACGTCGAAATAGTGCACGGTTCGGGTTGGTTGTTTCCATGGAGAAGAACCGGCTAGAAGCTCCATGGTTACTCTTTTAATAATCTGTCGCGTCAAACGCGGTCAAGGTGGCGACAGTTGGGAGAGGCCTATGTCCAGCAGTGGACGTCTTTCGGCTGAAATGATGATGATGATGATGAATCTCATGTCATGACATAACAACTTGTATATCCGAAGGGATTATGTTTACGTGGGTAGACCATATTACCATTCCTTGCCCGTGGTACAGTTGGCTAGTTCAGTTGACCGAACAGCGGGTAATTTTTTTTTCCTTGGTACTGGACTTGGTTGACTGGACTACAAACATATTTTCCTTGGTACAGTTGACCGGACTACGGAATTTTTTATTACGTGAGTAATATTTAAGACTTATTTTCTAATAAGGGATGAAAAACAAAGGTGTAAACAGACCCTTTATGATACCGTCAACCAAACATTCTCTACATCAAACTAAGTTACTCTCTGCAATTTTTTTTTACTTAAATCTAGTGAGTGAGTGAAATTATATGGTTCCCAGGTATGGTCTAGGAAAAACAAATTATGGCAATGACGGGGAGAACACCCATTATTGACTCTCGGCTTTTTTTTCGACTTCGAAGCACAAATTTATACTCTTTTTCTGCTCTCCCATGTCTCTAACTAAGGTGTCCTGAAAACGTATCCAAAGCAAAGTGTTATTGAGTTTTTCTATTAGAAATTTCCTAGAAGCCAGCCTGGAGTGTTCATTATCACTATTTTTAATGTACGTCAGTGACTATTTAGTATTCAAATATGGTCGACTACTAATAAAATAAAATAAATAAATATCGCTGGACATGACACACAGCGCCATCCAGTGCCACACTAAGCAACGAGGCTTGTGTCGTGGACACCAGATAGTTGATATACTACACAGATACCTTTTGTTTGTAAATACATACTTATTATACATATAAACATCCATGACTCGGAAACAAAAGCCCATGCTCATCACACAAACATTTGCTCCGACCGGGATTCGAACCCGGGACCCTAAGAACGTAAGGCAGCCTCACTACCGCTGCGCCATTCGGGTCGTCAAGACAATGCAGAAGTTATACAAACAACTAGTTACAGGCCCTTTCAATTTTCAAGATAATTCTCAGTGCCAGATAATTTTCTGTTCTGCATCTACTTGTTATTCACGAAGACTAAATTCTAGGCTGGATTCGGCAAAATATTGTTTTCAAGTTTATTTTAGTGACAAGAAAATATTTAAAATACCTATTTACTCTGAATAAATACATAGAAACTATTTAATAAGCCGATTTTCAGATTCTAACTGAAAATGGGATTAATACATATTTTTATCCAGATGAATGGAAAATGGTGTTTTCTTCACGTAGGTACACGGCACAATAAGTCTGTAAGCTTTTTCCTTAAACACCGTTGAGGAAAACGGGGTATACCGATATACGAGTATATTTATGTTAATGCTGTCCCGTAAGGTGTCGATAACACAAGGAGTTTTGAACACCCCCTTTGGGGAAATCGTAAGGAATCTTGTTTATAGGCCGCAGGGTGAATTTTATTGATAAAGGTTTAACTTAAAGTTATGGGTTGTATTTCAATTGAAATGGGTGATGCTTATGAGTTTAGTGTCGCTTGAAGCTTGACACACGTTGAGAAAACTTCTAACAGAGCTAGAAACTTATAAGTATACTCCCTCGCTCCGCTGCACTTCCTAAAGAGATAGTTATTCAATGGACAGACAGTCTTGCAGGCAACTGTTATCTATACATGCCAAGATAACATCTTACGAGCTAATAAGTCGATAGTAGATAAGTAGTTCGGCATTTAATTAAGTCGTAGAACAATAATCACATGACAACACATGCTTGCGATGTAACCCCGAGTTCATATGTACTTAGAGGGATTGTGTAGGCTAATATTATTGAGGGAAAAGGCAAACAAATACATACAATAAACTGGTGACCTTAATGGTTGGTATATTTTTAAGCCGTTTGGGGTTAAAATTCTAGGTCCGAGTGCTCACAGCCTTTTAGTTAGCAAAACGCTTAGTTGATATTTCCCGTGACCCACGGGCTGGCTTTTACCTTGGTCAGAGGCTAAGCGTTGCCATACACCGCCAGTCTCTTGGGGAATTTACCAGTTGACAGCGTTGAGGAGTTTTAGGTAGTTATTTAAGTTTATTTCATTTGTAAATGTTTATAAAGTTGTGTTATTCAAATGAATACTTGGACATTATTTGGAAATTTGGAACACATATTGCGCCGACCCCAAATAAACTGGGATAAGAGCAAGAGAATGATGATAATGAGGGGTGACCCTATTTCCATTTAGGGCTCTGACTTCGGGCTTGTATTGAGAAGTTTTTGGTGGAAGAAACGTTATCACTTTGCCCGACCTGGAAAACACGTTCCAGAAGCATTTGCTACCACAAGATCAATATATGTTAGCAAAAAGTCCATTTCAGTAAGATTTTAGTGAATAAGATAACAAAAGAAAAGAAAAAAAAACAGTACGTTTGTGTAGTCATAAAGCAGGGTATGGGGCAATACAAATGTTGACTTTAATACCATCCAGCTCCGCAGAGATGGATTTCAGCCAGCTAGGAAGCAATCATAAAACTAATATTTGCTTGTGTCGTTTTAATAAAGATATGTCTTTCATTAGCTCAACCCGGAGATTAATATTAGTGAAGCAAGGGATGTTAAATCTATATTACGCCTATCGTACTACTAATAAAAATACGAAAGTTTGTGAGGATGGATGTATGGATATTATGTTTGTTACACTTTCATGCAAAAAAATAGACCGGATTTGTATGAAATTTGGCAAACATGATACAGATGGTTTATAACCTGGATTAACCACATAAGACACTTTTATCCCGGCAGTACGATTCCGTGGGACCTTTATCGAACTCCACTCTGGCGAAGCCGCGGCAACAGCTATAGTCTATTAGAAATGCGAAAGTTTGTGAGGATGGATGGATGGATATATGTATATTTGTTACTCTTTCACGCAAAAACTGTACAGATAATTTTTAATCTAAATTAACACATAGGCTACTTTTTTCCCAGTAATACATTCCCGTGGGATAATTACCGCACTCCACGCGGGCGAAGCCGCGGGCATACGCCATGCTAATAACGGAGATAGAGAGACAAGTGACTACTAATGAGTTTTGCAAACTGGTGCAAAGTTCATCAGTCGTAGTCAGTCTTAGTTAGGGTTAAGATTATTAGGGATTGTGTCCATATAAGTTAGAATTAAGTCTCTTGACTCTGGCTGGAGTAACGAAGTTGGAATCGGTTTAAATTAACAGTTCCTAAAGTTTAACTAGTCACAGTTGGAGTACCTTATGTATTTCCTGTTGTCAGGAAGAACGTAAAGGAAGGGGTCCTTGCGGACAAGGACCGATGCCTGCCGGGGTTGCGGGACTGTTCGAAAGAGATACCGTGGCCCTGGAACACAAAGGGCAACGAAGGAACATGGATGGGTTTTAGTCAGTAAAAGTCTGACACTCCCTCCTGCTCCGCCCAAAGCGGGAAGTCATTTCACGACTTAACAAACGAAAAAATAAAATAAAAGGTACAGCAAGTACATACAGTCACCAGCACATCAAACTAATACCTGAACTATCAAATTTCTTCAAATAATTTTAAACCATAAAATACTGCTGGATAAGTTCAAAATCGAATGAGAAAATTTGTCAGTTTGTTGCTGGCGACTGTACTACCGAGTTCACTAGCAGTCGACCGATTTTCAACTTTATTACTAAGAGCTTAAGGGTGATAAGTTTCAGACCGTCAGTGAACTCGGTAGTCATCATCATCCTAAAATGTTCCCACTGCTGGGACACTGGGCTATAATCCACCACGCGGGCCCAATGCGGTTTGATATAGATGACACACTTAAAATGTTTGGTTCTAAGACATGCTGGTTTCCTCACGATGTTTTCCTTCACCGTTTTGAGAGCAGTGGTGATGAAATAAATTACACAAAGTAATACGCCTGTCTGGGTTCGAACTCACGACTTACTGTTCGTAAGTCGGGGCCGCCACCAATGGGCCACCGCTGCTCTCAACTCGGTAGTACGTCTGTACAAATAAAAAATAATGATTAAGATACAAATATCCGTCCTCGCCCGCTGTAAGCTAATCCTAATTAATAAGCATCCCTCGAGTGGTTGTTACTATAAAATATGGCAATTTTCGAAAAAAATGATTCACTTTATAAGCCCAGCGGAAATAAAAATTGCTCTAACGCAACGATTTATGTTGTTTCAGGTTGCAAACGGAGCCAAGACAAAAAGCCAACTATGAAATATGAGTTGGCAGTTCTGAAAGCATTATAAAGATAACAGAACCTATCAACATGTCTAACAAATCGCACACTCTTTTGGAGATATTCCAAGAGATTTTAGCTGCATCTGGGAATGCATCGGACAGCGTCATCAATGAGACGCAGATCGTGTCTGTGCTGCGGGAACAGGCGAGCCGGGGGGGCAGGGGGGACGAGATGGAGTCTCTGCTCCTGAGGATGATGAAGGATGCCAAGAACAGGCTCAACCTGACCCTCAAGCCTGACACGTGCGGCTACTGTGAGGGAGACTTCAGGGACGTCATTATGGCATACAACGGAATCCATGGCTATGTTAGCTTGCTGGTACGTATTTCATTTACTGTTTCTTCGTTCCTTAAGCCAGTTGTCATTAAAGGTTTGTTGTACAAACACCAGCACATCAAACTATCCGAAACTGTAAAATTTTCCCAATCAATTTTGAACCTTGAAATGCTTTAGCGATAAAGTATAAAATCTGATAGATTATAATCGCTTGATGTGCTGGCGTCGAATCTGTACCTATGGTTACGATAGACCGGTTTTATGTTTATAGCTCAATATTAACATAATACTTTACAAACATGAATCTAAATCGTAGCGACGTCAAAACTCTACATTGAATACTTTCCTTTGAGTTTTAACTTGTAGCAGTTGCGAAACTCCGAGGCTGCGCGATAACTATATACAGACTCATCAAATATTATGTATGTGTTTTTATTTTCAAGGATTTTCGTCACTTTGTGATATTGGCACCCCCGTCTCAGAAAACATCAATTAACTTAAAACTGAACAATGGGTATAACAATAACAAATCTAAGTAAACTAAATCAATTTTGTCTGTGAACTTATGGAAGATTTGGTTACTGATGCCATAATAAGTACCATATGACTTCTTTACATTTAAACCAACTTATCTGTGTAGGCGGGAAAACACAGAACAAAAATAAATGTACCTATCAAGTTTGACTTATTCATGCAAATCTTGACAAGCAACGCCACCTTGAACTGCACACTTGAAGTGGGCATACTATTTTTTTTTTTGTTCTGCTAAGTCATAAAGTTTTCACCAAATTTTTTACTAATTCTTTGCTTTAATGTTGCTTGTATGAAACATATTTACCAACAAGATGAAAATATTTTCTTCCGACAGTTGTTTCAGCTGTTTTGTTTTCATATCTTTACTAGTAGCCTCGTCTAGCGTCGCTTTGGTATTATTGATGTAAAACATCTATAGGCGCGGGTAAAACCAAAAAATGGCGTGGCGACGCATGCCGTGGCGACGCGTTGCCAACTGTCAAGTTGCAACCCGGCTTGAACAATCCCGAACATTACCGACCTATTGAAGCAGCATAAGATCTACATATTCGCTACGTTTTACAACAAGTCAGCTGGTCTCGGGGCACAGCGCTGGGTTACAATCTCGTGACTTCGAGTTCGATCCTAGCATGGATTTTCTTTTTGTGAATTAAGTCATTTTGTTTTCTTTTGTTTTATTTTATGCGTTTGTTTTTTATATTGACTTTTTTTTAGGCATATTACTTGTACAAACTGATTTCGATGTTTCACATCTGCCAGGCGTCCCGTGCAGACGGCTCACTTTTTTATATGAATGTGTTACACAGATAAAGTAGTAGTTGAGAAGAACAAAGCGATTACACTAATATTGAAAAACAACCTTTATAATGATTACTATCATTAACAATGAAAACGTGATATTTACCATGTTTACTATTTGTTTTGAGTTCCCAATATCTCGGCGCTGTTGCAAGCTCCATGATCACGGATAAACTGAGTTATTTAACGTTTAAAGTTATTTGACATTAATAGCACACATTAGTTAACATGGTAAACATCTCGTTTTCGGTGTTAGGTATTGATAGTGTCAGTGAGCATGTCAGTTAAAATACTTAGGGCTATGTTCACCGAAAAGATAACGGTCTGATTATCTAAAAACAGCTGTTTAAAACACATTTTCATGTTCACTAAAGCAAATCAACCGATTAAACACGCTAATCAACTGTTTTTTCTAACCGAGGTGGGAGAGATTGTTTAAAGTCCCGGTTATTAGTTAATCGGTGTATTTTGACGTTTGTAAATTGCAAATATAACAAATTTTAAGGTTACATCCAGATATTATTGTGAGCATGCAGTCTGCTTTGAATTATATTTTGGAAGAGGATAACGTTTTGGACTAGTTTGAAACCGTTGAAAGACTTTTGCGAACTCCTCGTTTGTATTCCACCAGACGACACTACTTCGCGGAGTTCCGTGCGTTAGTTTTTAATTACGCCTTGGTGCTTTCACTAAATTAGTGACAATTTTTTTTTCTTCATGCGTAAAATTAGCAATGCGCTTCTTATCCATTGTATTTAATTTAAAAACTGTTTCAAACTAACAAAACTTCAAACACAACAGATAATTTGATGGTTATAAAGAACTGTCATCTCAGGTATAATGCAACCATTTTAAGATGTTTCTCATTTGTATGGTTTTTTACGTGTTAGTTACCCACCCTTTTTGACTGTATTATAATCATTCGGTCTTTCATTCCTAAAACACTTGTTTACTTAACCGAGCTAGAATAAGTCGTGGTGAACACCAAAATTCCCACGTCATGTTTAAACAACTGTTTACGTTTAGCGGGCCGATTACGAAACAGTCGGTTATTTTACTGTTGCTGAGCATGGCCCTTTTTAACGTTTAAAATATTTTTGAACAATCACATGCAAGAAAAAAAGAACTCGACGTTGAGGACACCTGCCCCTTAAACCTCTTAAGCTCAAAATAGTTTATTCGCAGTTTTAAAAATATCTACCTAGAAAATATTTTTCTTAGATTTCTATATACAAAGGAAATTGATCTAAAAATATCAAGTTTCTGACTAGTTTAGAAGAAGTTCGTCTCAAAGGTAAAAGTTAAGAAAACATACAAGCACCCGGCCTTGGTTATGTTAGGATTCCTTTGTCTATTTAAAACGAAAATAGAGTAAGTAAATAGTAACTCGACTTATACCGAACTGCATAACATTTTAGGATATTTGATTTCAATGAATATCTTAGGAGATATCACAGTTTTAATATAACTCCGCAGCAAAATAATGATAAAGTACCGCGCGTACATTCTCGCTCTTATTCTTCTTTTCGTTCTCTCTCAGTCTTATGTGACGCAAACTAATTTGAGGGGGTCAGCTAGTAAATGCTACAAGAACGAGCTGAAAATTTATAACATAATAAATACAATTACAAGTCACGGGGGTGTAAGTGCGCCCCATCCAGTCCAGTCCATGCGACCAAGTTTAATTGAATTTACGACAGTTTGATAATTTCAACCCTAGTGAAGTTTCTATTTATAGCGAATTGTTGTAACGAATGGTAAAACTATTTTAAGAAAATCGAGTACACCTACATATGGCACATCTCACGTTGTATACTAACTTGACCAATATAACTTGGAACGTGGAAGAATTTAGAACTACCATTAAATGTACTGAATTTGACAGGTGGGTGACGTTGCTTTGTTATGAGCAAGCAGCGCGATCCTGGTGTTTCAAGATAATTTGGTTAAGTAATAAAAAAACAAGTACCACAGACCTTGAAACTAGTAACGACAACGCCCACAACAAGATACAAATTCTAATTATACACGGAGAACTTGTATAATTACCTAGAATTAAAGGTCGGGATTCCGATTTTCTTGTAAAGGCGATATCACTAGTTTCCGTGAAAATAAAATTGATCAAAATACAATTTGCGACAATAAAAATGCATATTTACAGAATTATATTCGTTATGAATAATATCTGAATGATAAATGTTCAATACTACTGTCTAAGTTACAATCATGGTGTTGAAAGATTATTAGATGAAATAATGACATTTGAGGAGTATTCTAAAGTAAGGAATAGTTTCTTATGAATGTTTTCCTGGTAATTAGCACGCCCCCTATTACATGGGTCTTGAACATAACTTGTGAAATGTGGGTGTACTATTAGGTAGGTACACTTCTGCCCAACCCTTCGGGGATGGCGTGATGTTATGTTTTCCTATAGCAAGAACGTCCTTTTCTTCTATAGACCACTGTTGCTCAGTCATTGACATATTCTGAAAACGATCTGGACTTGGAAAATGAATTAGGCATCCTGTATGTATTGAAAACTAACTTTTGCCCGCAGTTTCAATCCCGTTATGTACGGAATGTACTCACGGGAACGAAAATGTAGCCTATAACAATTGTAGCTTCCCGTTAGTGAAATTAAAAAAAATGCAAAATACACGCAGACGAAGTTACGGGTAACATCACCAACTAAACAAGAAATCAAACTTAAACTCGTAATTGTTTAGAATAGAATAGACTAGCTAGAATAATTGTATTTGTGTAAAAACATAGTACTATCGAGGACACTCCCGCCTGATCACCACTAGGCTAATTTTTGCTTGCACTTACATCATAGAAACGCTCTCTAGCCCCGCCCCGTTGACTTTGTATATTAATAATGAATGAAAAGATACCGATCGGCCGAGCGCACTGACGACGCACGCCAAACAAGAGTTATTGTTATTTTGTGCGCCAAAGTTGACGCTTTCCTAATCTATCTGCTCTGGACGCTCTTAATGTGCACGTCTTTCTACATCGTTCTCACTTATATGTATAATTTCAAAATTAATGATGTAACCAAGATTTTGTAACAATATTTTGATTCAAAAGAGTGTCCATGGAGTTTCTTGCCCGTTCTTCTCCATAGAGATCTACGCTAGGGAATGGGCAACTACAGTACTTTCTCAAGTTATTATGCCTTGTGACTGGGACTGTAGCTTTGTTTTTTATTTGTAATTTTGACATTCAAAAGTGCCGTAATGGTCTAATTGAAATAAATGCTTTGAGTTTAAGTTTGAGTTTAATAGGCCTAACCTTGAAGGGAGCGTGGCTCGGCGCCTCCGCATGATTTAAGCGAAAAAAAATTAAATGATTAGGCGGAAAAGACCGCGACTGTACATTAAGGTCTTTTAGATAGGGTTATGATTATGATCTGAACAAGTTAAACATTGAATTGAAAATGAATACCTACACTTTTTATGTTTTTTTTATATATATATTTTTTATAATCTATGGTAAATTGTTTTTGAAAACCGATACCCATGTACTCAGAGGTATTCAAATAATAATTAGCTTTAAAACACACTCATGTGTGTTTTAAAGCTAATTACTTAGTAAGTAAGCTAAGTACTTCATACTCAACTCATGTTGAGTATGAAGTACGATCTGCTTCGATTAAATACGATACCTTTTTACGTTTTATATTTTATTCAGGCCATTCAGAATAATCATAAATCGTGGGAGCGAGGACATTACAACTATACTGATACCTACATCATACTATAGTCTCCGCCAGATAAGTAATAATTAAAGGTCATTAACCCGCATACATTTATTCAAATACATAATTTCGGAAACAGTATAAATGACACAAACTTGTCCCGAAACGACCTGTATCGTGATCCTTGACTTTTTCTAGTAATAAAAACGATTCATAATGTTTTGTCGTTGTCGGGGTACCTACGCAGAGAAATTAAGGAAAGAGCAATGACCTTCAATTCTTACTTATCTGGCAGAGACTATAATATTATATATGCGTAGATGTACAGATGTATGGATGTATGGATGTTTGTTACTCCTTCACGCAAAAACTACTGGACGGATTTGGATGAAATTTTCACACAGATAGTTTATAACCTACATTAAAACAGGATAGGTACTTTTTATCCAAGTAATAAGATCGTCGAAGTTGTACTATACAATCACTAGCAGTATGTATACACTTAAACAGAATGTAAAAAACGCAGTCACTTTTAAAAGTGATTTTCTCCTACATTTTACGGTTTCACGAACTTAATATTTTGGAAGTCATAATGTAACGAAATAAGTTTTATCCGCCGCATATATAAACCGTTATTTCACGCTTTTATATTTTGCTGTGTTTACATATTAGTGCTCTTCACTGTACATAAATATATTATGTCTGTTTCACAAGACTGTGTATCGCAACTTTGATCAATATCCTCCCAAATATTTACTCTTGGTAAAGACTCACGCATGCATCGTTTGATCAGTCGATATATTCTCAGGACATTTGCAATATGTATTTGGGAGCAATCCATTTGCGCCGCCAATTTTTTCGAGTCGTTGGGTTTTTTCGTGGAATGAAAAAATAAAAAAGTAAGTACATAAAAATAACAAGGTGTAACGACACCGTCAACCAAGCATTCTGTAAATCAAATAAAGTAACTGTACGCAAAAAATATTGCTGCGAAACGACTTTCTTTTGGGGTGAAAAATACCGTTTTACAGTAAGACTCAATGTAACACACTCAAAACATTGTGCTGATGGATGTATTGCAGTACAGGGGTCATGAAGGTATTTAAAGTAAAGTTACAACATTAAATAGGTACTTGTATTCAAAAAAAAAACTTTGTGAAAAAGTTGGAAAGTTGGAACTTTGATCCTCAATATACGTAACTAGAAGGTTCCCAAATAAAACGCAATGACAGAGTGAACAAGTGCCTTTCGGCATCGTTTAGGGTATTTTTACACCTATTATTGTTGGGTAGGGTTGAGATTCGTATGATAGTATCCGTATCTGCTTGTAGACAGTTTTGAGTTATCACAACAAACTATAGCCCTTTTCTATGTTACCTCCGCCACTGTCAAAACCACAGTGTGTTAAGGTTATCTTAAGGTTGCTAACGCTCGAGACGGAATGGGACGCCGTCACCTCCTTCTGCGAAGCAGTAATGCTAGAGAAGGAGGTGGCGGAACGTGAGAGGGAGAGAACCTCAAGTCCCGGCCGCGCGGGAGACGCCCCGGCCACCGTAGGCGCGGGTCTGTGGACGGTGGGCTATGGGCTAGCTCGCCGTCCGTCCGTCTCATGACGACAGGCCGTGTCGACAAGCAGGAGTGTTCCACGCGCGCCTCAAAGAGAGTCAGCAAAAGGAAGGGGTCCGCAAGGACCGATGCCTGCCGGGGTTGCGGGACTGTTCGAAAGAGATACCGTGGCCCCGGAACAAAAAGGGCGATGACAAAACATGGATGGGTTTTAGTCAGTAAAAGTCTGACACTCCCTCCTGCTCCGCCCAGAGCGGGAGAAGTCATTTGATGATTTCCCAACCGAAAAAAATAAATAAAAAAAAAATAGGTTGTTAACGCTGAGAAGTCTGTGAAGATTAAACTGATCTACAGCGTGTAATGCAGAACATCATACTGAATAACTTTCTATATAGGACCGTAATAGGCTAGTTTCCACCATCAATAAATTGCAAATCTATTTAGTCCGTCAGTGAGAGTATTAGAAAATAATGGACACGTATTTTTTGTTTTTGTAAATCAATGAATATTGACAAAGATAAAACGCATCAAAACTCGAGAGTGGGGGCTCGAGACGTCACAACGTACTATAGCACGGCTCTTCGTCAATTCTGGTTTACGTAACAAAAGAAAAAATACGTGTCAAATATTTTTTGATAATCTAACTGGCGGACTAATTAGATTTTTTCAGGACACAAGCCTATTATTGAAATCGCGAGAAAAAAAAATGCTGTCCTATACATTGGGATCCCGTAAGGATTGAAGTTTTGTACTGAACAGCAGATTTTTTTGTTATTCAATTAGATGGTCTGACTCACACCCTGAAATATGACGAGGATGTAAGGCCTGTATGTAAACCCATACCTATTTTAATTACGAGGCACTATCACCGCCGCGCAGTGTAAATACAACGTAAATTCAAACGATGTTTGAAATGGCAATACTACTCCTAAAGCATTTTGGTTCTAATTACGGATTGTGTTTGCAGTCGGGTTGGATACCCCGAAATGTCATGTTTCCAACCAAACTGACCTCCTACTGTTTACTCTATACGATCACCTACAAAAGTAATTTTTGACTTTAGGGTTTAATTTAGAGTTTCTTTATTTGAAGTCGTCATCTGCCTGCTATGTTGGGGTCGGCTTACCAGATGCAGCTCAATACCAGTCTTTACATGGAGCGACTGCCTATCTGGCCTCCAGAACCTAGTTAGTACCTACTGGGTAATACGATACACCTTGGTTAGACTGGTTGCCAGACTTTCAGGCCACTGACTACTTGTAACAACTGTCAAAGATCTATAAATGACACCCGGGACCAACGAGGCAGGCAGGAAACTCGGTATGTAATAGATAGTCCACCATCTACGGACGAACCTAGGCAAGCGGTGCTTAACCTGAAGATCGATCGATCGTACTTTTTGGAATGTATAAAATCTATGGAATTAATGTTACTTACAAAGTCCATTAAAATAGCAAAAAAACAAACTTGATTCGCTTACCCAACAGTTGGCAGATATAGCTGCCACGAGTAATCACCGTTCCAAACCTCGCCTTGTATGTAGATCCAAGTTCAGTGAGATCAGAAGATTGGGAGGACAGTTTAGTGACCCGACTGTCGCTATTAGTTCACCGGGGGCCTCTGTTGTTCACTCAAGTAACAACCTATCAAGGTTGATAACCGCACGATTTCGGCAGAAGGTGCTAAAATGTACCAATTGCAAAATAGGATGTAGGTAGTCGGTAACCTTTTACGAGTGGTGTTACAATACATTGCTAGTTTCCACCATCAATAAATCGCAAATCTATTTAGTCATCCGCCAGTCTATTTAGTCCGCCAGAGTATTGGAAATTATTAGACACGTATTTTTTGTTTTTGTAAATCAATGAATATTGACTAAGATAAAACACATCAAAACTTAGGAGTGGGGGGCTCGTGACGTCAGAACGCACTAAAAATTATATATATAGTATAATTATACGGCGTGACGTATTGAGAATTTTAAAAGCGTCGCATCTTCGTCAATTTTGGTTTACGTAACAAAAAAAAAACTAAGGGTCAAATATTTTTTGATAATCTAACTGACGGACTAATTCGATTTTTTCAGTTGACAAGCCTATTATACCAGCCGGTTTTCGTTTCATTGCAAGGTATTATGCCTTTGCTTTTTCAAATTAAAGATTGATAAAGAATCAAAATGATTGATAATAAAAGTATATATGTAATACTCTTAGCAAAATTCTAAATGAATGCATGTAACTAGAGAGTTAGGTTATTATAACTTATAAAGTCCTGGTTTGTGCCCAGTCCGGGAAGTCGCCAACCTGTCTTGAGGATGCATCGTGATCAATACTCGTGCCTTCTCAGTATGAGAAGAGGCCTTTGCCCAACAGTGGGAAGTGATAGGCTGGTATTCTTATTATCTTTGTGCTCGGTGCATAGCAACATTTTTATTCCAACCTCATAACATTTTTAGCATGGATAATTCATTTTCTTCCTTAGCTATGTACCAACAAGTTAATGTCCTTGCGGTTAATTGGTGCCGACAACAGCTTTTTTATTGACCTTAAACAGACCAGACCCTCGTTCAACTAATGACAGGATCCTAAAACTCAATTAGTTCACTAATCTCCCAACTCAGCGAAAGTATATTTACCTTTATTTAGGTAAAATTCTACCGGATTCTCTCCGGTTTTTGGTTATTCTTATATTTTCGGTACCTACCAATGTTTTTTTCTCAAGGAGCTCGTGGCTAATTAATAACAGACGCTCCGGTCAATCTTTAGGTTAAGCTGCACTTGCCTAGGTTGCTCTGTGAAAGGGTGACCACCCATTACATACCGAGTTTCCTGCGTGCCTCGGAAAGCACGTTAAACCGTTGGTTCCGGCTGTCATTTGTAGATCTTTGATAGTCGTTACAGGTAGTGGCCCGAAAGTCTGACAGCCAGTCTTACCAAGGGGTATCGTATTACGTATAACTGGGTTGTGGAGGTCAGATAGGCAGTCGCTCCAAAATACTGGTATTCAGCTCCCTGCGGTTAGACTGGAAGCCGACCTCAACATGGGAAAAGGCTAGGCAGAAAAGATATCGTAAATATTTTCTTCTTACTTGTGAAAATTCTTCGCATCGTGCTTACATAATGTAGTTGTTTATTTGGATATTGACAGATTGTTTACGTCGCAGTCAGTCGTTTGTTTCGAATTAGCGTGGGTTTGCATATTTCTTATTCAATCATGCCATGAGAGGTGTTCCGACTATCTAAATATTACGTTCAACAAGATAGTAGAAAAGAGTGATTTGGGGAACAGATTCAGGTTCAGCATGAATTTTTCACGGATCAAAATTGGTCCAAGAGAAAATTGTACTAGGGACTGCCAGGGTGATTGCGAAGTAAATGTGTCCCCGTCCCCCAGCCAGAAGTGACGAAGAGATACACTGTGCGGTTTTTGTCAATTAAGAGTCTGACAGGCCCTCCCGCCTCCGCCCCACGGTAGAGGACATCCATGAAGATTTTTGCACGTAAAGGAAGAGCCAGACTGGTCAGAATATGCGCATAAAAGATTGAAATCGTCGCCGCTAGTCATTCTTCTTGAGAACACAACTATAAACACGATTCCCTCATCGTTTCTCAGAACCGACTTTCCGACTCCACCAATTGAATAGCTCTACAATCACTTAACTACTAGGTTCCTTCTTGAATTATTTAGCAAGTCCTGATAAAAGTCAAATAACGGTGAAACTCAATCTTGGATTTATTTATACTTCTGAATTTCTGCAGAATTAATTTATACTTGAATTGAAGTTTTTTGCTTACGACCTTGTTAATAAAACTGTGATAAATGTCACGGCTCTGCCTTCATAATTTTATTATAATAATTATTTCTGCTTAGTAACGAGGTTCTTTTTTATAGCCTTGACGAACGCCGACAACTTTTAGAATTTCAGAAAACGCTCTTTTCGACTTTAAAATATTTTAAATTAACGTTTCCTGAAAATACCGAGACTGTGCTTATATTACACATTGTGCCACGTGCCCCGCCGCCATATTGTCTCTAAGTCATAATAGCATTCTTTATTGTTGGTAGATAGGCAGGTGGGTAGTTAAAATCACACACAACCTTGACTCAAACTCCAAACATTTATTTCTATTAAACCATTTGGTACAGGCACATAAAAACATTCAAGAGTTGAGCCGTCCGTTCGCATGTAGTTGATATGGAGAAGAACGAACGAAGAAACTCCATACACTCTTTTAAATCGTATTACATTTCTCATTTACAGAATTTAATATAGTTCACTTCAAAAACCACAAATAATTACATACTGCAATTGTTTTACTCATCGTAAGCTAACGAGACACCTCGTACGTTGCTCACGCGTCTGTCCTGAGTGAGCGGAAGTCCCCCACTCAGTACAGTTTACTCATTACATAATAAGTTCATTAAAACTTAGAAACAATATTATACATTTATGTAAACGGGTATTATCGCGAATTTTACCTTTAATATGTTTTATAATGTGTTCTGATCGTGAAAGTTTAAAAAAGACAATACTAGAATAATTCACAATTAATAATTATGTTAATTAAACAATACCAATATTCACAAATGCAAAGGCTTTATAATTTATTTCTTCTTTATAGGCTAATTAGTAGTTTCTTTAATTTTTTACAACAATATTCCCTATTGCTTAAAACCATTTCCAGCAGATCAAAGGATTTAATACAAAGAACACAATACATAAGTCTTTCACTAATAAATTGTTCTGTAAAATAATCTTGTTACTTTTTAGTTTGTAATTTAGTTAAAGAAACTAATTTTAGTTGTAGTTTCAAATTATAAATTGAGTTATTGATCAAATCGTATTCGGTGCCATCGTCCATTGTGGAGTGTTGCCTCATAAAAAAATCTTTAATGTCAAATGAACAATGATAATTACAAATCCCAATACTTGCTTATCTTAATTTTAACTATAGATCTAGCTAAAGACTTTTGTTTAATAAATTCCTATTTAAAACCACGAACTATCTAAGTACTAGTTAGCCAATAGATGGCGCTTAACTAATCTGTCAATTAATTAAGTTCAATGTAATAATTGTACTGCCAAGCAGAGATGGCAGATTCACCAGTATTATCATGGAATAGAATTATGAGTGCTATTAATTAGATTAAATCTTAGCATATAGACCATCTTACGGCGACATATATTATGGGTAGTTTCGTGGGCAAATATATTGCTTATTGGCAAATTGGAGCTGACAGTTCACATTTATAGAGCTGATGGTTGCAGCCGTATCTGGGGGCACGTTAGTGGCCCCGCCAAGACGAGTCAAGCGAAGCGCAAGGGCACTACCTACCTTTTATCAAAGCGCTTCGTCGTTTTTTTGAACCCATATAACTTGGGTTTGGATTGTACCAGATAAACAAAACTCTCGAAATATGTTGCTAATAGCGGACTTATTAAGAATATTACGTTTTAAATTCATAGCTCTTATACTTTCGATTTTATTGACATCTAAAAATCCTTGATTTCGTCACTGATGATCATCAAAATACATATGGAGTACCATATGTATTTTGATGATCATCAGTGACGAAATCAAGCATTTTTCAGATTTCTAGGACATTGGGAAGTATCCCAATGTCCTAGAAATCTGAAATTTGGTATGTAAGCTATTATTAGTACACAAACAACAACTCTACACCTTATAGTGAAAATATGTGGCTTGGCCGTTTCGGTACATTCACATGGGCGTCAGGTGAAAAATGTATTCACTTTTCTGTTATACAATTTCTTATACAAGTTCTTAGTAACGAAACGGCCAAGCCACATATTTTGACTAAAAGGTGTAGAGTTTGTGAAGTTAGACCTTGTAGAGTTAGGGCGTGTAGAGTTAAAAGCTAGGCTCTACATGAGATCTGATAACTTTTTGACAGTGCGAGTCATATGGTCTCGTCTTGGCAACATTTTACATGAAAATGTTTTTGGTGGGATTATACTTACTGTCTTTTTATTGTTATTTTTACCTATGATTTTGAGGTACAATGACCTTTATTCTCGTTGATATAAAGTTTATGTCAGAAGCTGTGAAAATAATGTAGATATACCTATGTTTTGCTATAAGATAGTGACAGTCTGAGACAATTATGCTTTCCATGGCAATCGTACAGTCACAGTTTAGTTTTGACGTGAAAGAGTAACAAACATTCATACGTCCATTCTCACAATCTTTTGCATTTATAGTAGTCGTAAGACTTACGTTTTTTTTTAACTGTTGCACAGTTTAAAAGTAAGAATAATGTAATAGTAAAACGATAAATATGGGCCATTTTTACGTCCACAGACTGTTCCAAATAATTTATATCGAATGACAGTTCGTAAAAGGGAAATTAATGTAGGTAGTGCATATTTGTGGTTAAACCTAACCTTTTTGTTCGTGTACTAACTGCTCATACGTTCTTATACAAGGAAAAGGTAATCTAATACTTAGAGAGTGTTTCTATATGAAAGAGAACCTTAATTTATTCAGCCCTCAGAGGAATTCACCGTTTTTCTGAGTACATTCGTCACACTTTTGGCAAAATTCACTCATACTTTTTTGGCCTTGTAATAATAATAAAAAGAAACAGATTTTCTGAGTGCGCATCAAAGCAAAGCCATCAGAACATGTTTTTTTTTTTTAATGAATCCTGTTACATTTTTTGTACATGATGACTGTAACGTCTCCAAAAGAAAAAAAATATTTGATTGAGAAAACAAATCTTATTTGCACGTACTTGTCTGAAAATGTCGTAAGCAATTCGGGTCGTGAAACGTTCTCATGCAAACCTTTTACTATGTTTTTTTTTATTTATTAGGATTTTCGTTGTTGGTGAAATGGATAAAACGGCATTTTTTTTTGTCTTGAACGTAAGCTGAACGCGTAATTTTCTTGGTTACGGAGATTATTTACCGAGAGAAAAGAGACGCTACCTTAATTTTGAACGCTTTTTTTTAATAATCATTTCTGCACTTTGGCTTTGACATGATAAAATCATTTTAATTCTCTAACCCCCTAATACTGAAACGTCACTCAAAATTTAAGGGCTGCTTAACGTTTGAGCAACTCCTAAACTTTAAATTTCATATGGCAAAACGTCACTTTTGAGTATCATATAAGTGCCTTTATCATATAAGTATTTTGAGTGACGTTTCAGTATTCGGGTTCGGGGGATAGCCTTACAATTAGAGTAGGTACTAGCTACCCTTCTGACTAACCCTTAGGCCGGGTTAGACCCATATTTCGTCAGATAAGTTTAAATAGTTGTGAGCGTATCCGTAGCCATATTCATAATTTTTAACCGACTTCCAAAAGTTATCAATTCGTCTGTATATATATATTTTTTTTTGTTACTTTCTTTTCTATAGATAACAGTTATGTTTAAAGTACCTAGTAGGTACCTATCTATATCTATTCTGAAGACTGCAGATTTTATTCATGAAAGATACTGTTTTAAAAGCCTTACAATACATATTTTTATAAGTGGCTTAGTTTTATGAAACTAAAAATGAAAAAATAACAGTAGCAATGTACTAAAACGAAAGAATAACTTTATGACGAAAACACACTGTATTTATCTTCAAAAACAATTCTATTAAACCCTAAAACATTCAAGTAAATTAAATTTACATACATATCTAATGTGAAATTGCATTGACTAAGTTCTAAAGTTTCCGACTGAACAATAGTGAGAATCAAGTGGGTTACAACAATTTCCACCTACTCTGACCTATTTCTCGTTTTCAGTGCCATGTGTAATTGTATATGTCAATTTTTATTAAAGTTTTCTAGTTTCGACAAGAAATGTAATCAAAAATTAATACTCTCTCTCATCATCTGCCTAGTCTTTTCCCAACTATGTTGGGATCGGCCTCCAGTCTAACCGTATGCAGCTGAATAGGTACCAGTATTTTACATGGAGCGACTGCTACACTGACATCTACACCCCAGTCAGCACTGGGTGATGCCCCTTGGTAACACTGGTTGTCAGAAAATTATACTCCTAAGATTTTGTAACAGACTAGGTAATAAGTTAGATATTTTTGTTACATTAGGCTACAAGGTATTTTTTTTTCAAGAGTCCAAAGCTGAAGCGTTCTCTTTCAAGTAGAAAAGCCTTTAAAAATATGTATAATATAAAAAAAAAAAAAAACATTAAATAAGTATACATCGTAAATGTACTTATAAACTTGTCCATAGCGGAATATAAATTACTTGTAAATATCCCTGTTGCTAAAAATATTAATGGAAAATCTATAGGGGCTCATGAAACGTTAATATTTTCTTGTAGTCCTTCATTTCTTTGATGTATGGCTTGTTTTTCGATTCATCAAGGGTGGAGAGTAACGGAGGCTGCATACAAAATAAGGTTTGAATATTTTCGTCGTTCTCTTAACTTTCTCTCGTTACAGCGTCTCTTTCGAAAGGTATATAGACAGGCGGTCCTGAATAAATTAATTGTTCAAAATTTTCGGGTTGTTATTAAATTAATACAAATATCCCTTATTCCGGTTCTTTGACGAAAATCATTCTCTTACAATAAATATTGATTTTACCAGCTTTTGATTTAATTACAAGTATTATCTGGAAGATGGGTCCCCTTTGGCTGTTAACTGTCTTGCTACGAATGTCCGTTTCTCCCCTGTTGCTTCGTTCTTGTTACGAAGAGTAGGAAGGGCATTGTTAACATTCCGCTTGTTAAGGCCACTTGTAGTTGACATGAATGTTCAACAAAACGTCGCATAATGCGTTTATTGTTCGTTCGAGCATTGTGTGTTTTATTAGAACCATTATTATGTACTTTAGCCCGCTTTTTATGTAGAAATTTCCTCTAATGTTCTAGAACTCGAAATAATTTATTGAACTGTACATCAAATCATTTGACTTTTTTTTTTTTTTTTTTTCGGATGGGAAATCATCAAATGACTTCTCCCGCTCTGGGCGGAGCAGGAGGGAATGTCAGACTTTTACTGACTAAAACCCATCCATGTTCCTTCATCGCCCTTTGTGTTCCGGGGCCACGGTATCTCTTTCGATCAGTCTCGCAACCCCGGCAGGCATCGGTCCTTTAAACCTCTTCCGTGCTTCGGAAAGCATGTTAAACCGTTGGTCCTGGGTGCCACTTATCTCTGACAGTCACAGGTACTGGCCTGTAGGTCTAGAAACCTTAGTAGGTCTAACCGAGGGGCATCGTATTACCCAGTCAGACTAACTGGGTTGTGAAGGTAAGATGGGTAGTCCTTTCATGTTATATATTGGTGCTCAGCTGCATCCGGTTAGACTGGAAGCCGATGCTGAAATAGTTGGAAAATAAGAACGGCTATATAAGGTGTATCTGTATTCATACACGAAATCTCTTAAGGGGTCATTGTATTATATCAGCTGTTCCATACATTTTGATTCAGGGTTTGGTCCTATAGTAAAAGTTGTTCATAATGATGAGTACAATGACCCCTTAAGAGATTTCGTGTAAAGATTCTAGCACCGGTTTCCAACCTACGCGGCACTGGCTTCCAGCACTGCCTGGTAGTCTAACACGCCGGATAATTGTCTATAGTGGCTGCCAGTTAAGATAACAACAGCGGTCATTGACCCACATACATTTATTAAAGTTTTTAACTTTGAAAACCAAAAATAAGCCTGTTCAAATCTTGAATCGTCATTCAATCGTCATTAATACTATGTAGTGTTAGGTAACACTTCTATGATTTGATGACGACAATCCGATTTATTATCATTGTAAGCTTCGTGTCTATGGAAATTTCCTCCACGATCATCCGATTAGACGAGATAGTTTAAACATCTCTGAGTAGTTGGAAATACTCTTGTGACACTCACACTAATACAGGATGCGGGTGTGTTTGTCGGCGTTTAACGAGTATTGGTGGAGGCGTTAGCACGAGCGAGCGGTGCAAACGTACCGCAAGTACCTACGATAAATTTGAAAATACTCGTTTCGCATAATAATAATTGATTTAAATTGATTAATCATCGCAAACAAATTACGAAAATTGTAATGAATAGATTGGAATAGGTTTTATTCAAAAGTTCAAAAAGGGACGGATCGATTTAGTGTTCACTTAAAGCCAGGAAATATGTTCGATATTTGAACTGTTTATAAAGATACAGAATATGGCACTTTTGACATCAATGTTCTACTAAAATTCAATGATCCCGATGGTGTGTGGAACAAGGAAAGTTATACAGATACAAATCCTAAAACAAATAATGTTCAGGTCAAATTCTCACGCAATCACTCACAATGCATGCAATTTTATATGTCACAAGTTTTCCTTTAATTATTGTTTGTAAAACAATTAAAACGAAAAGATTATTTAAAATTAGAATTTTTAGTTTAGAGGTACTTATTTAAATATTTAGGGAAATACAAAGCACAGCAATCAAAGTGTCCAAATTTTAATGGAAAACTAAATCACGGTACTGTATTGTAAATGACATATTATAATCAGATTGTTTTGGAACAATCTTTAACTGTTGTGTCTACTAATTATAGTCTTTAAAGGTAAAATATATATTATCAACCTGTATTATTTATATATTTACTAATAGCGACTCAGGACGAGGAGCTCGTGGCTAAATAAGATTAGAATATGTACTCTTTATTAAGTACACAATACAAATTACAGGTATTACAATATAGAACTTATAAATAAGTTGACACAATGGGCGGTATTATCGCTAAAAGCGGTCTTTTTAAGACAACGTTTGGATAGATTGAAAGGAGAATAAGAGACAATATTGTAGGTAAAAAAAAATAAGATAATAATAAGACAGGAATTATTAAATCTAATACAGGGTAAACATTTGTGAGAAACTGGTGCCCGAAATAGGCATACAATACCTGTGTTACGGGTCACCAGCCCCCCAAAGACTTACAGTTATAAAACTAAATACTAGGATACAGCTAGACTGGAAGGCAACCTCAACGTAGTTAGGAAAAGGCTAGGCATATGATATCATCTCAGGGTAAACATCAAATGGCGCAGTTCTCTTAGCCCTCAAATTCGTTTACCTGGATCGCATAATTCGGTAATAAAACAATATTCTAATATTGCTGTAACATCAGTCGTATAAACGAATAAAGTGATTCATAGATTTAATATGAACAGCTATCAAGAAATTAATATTTATATAAACTTCGTAGAATTCTCCATAATTCAGACGTAGCACTAATGTAAATATCTAATAATAGGTTTGCCAGACCGTTATATGTTATGATGAAAATGATCTCGTGTGGACGGATTTAAGAGGGAACAGGAACATTTCTCTATACTTACTCTATGTATTCCCCTTTTTTCTTCCTGAATAATATCTCTAGAGCATTTTTTTTCATAAAATCACACATAATTTTTTCAGCAACTAATAAGTAAAGATAATTAATTATTTTACGGCCCTGATAGGACTACCAGACAAATTTGAAAAGTTTTTACAGAAATTGATAGGAACCTAGACATACTACTCTGTCAAGAAAGTACCGGGAAAAGATCAATAATATACAAAATGTCTGTTATTCATCCAAATTTATTTTATCACCTTCAAAGTATGCTCCTTTAGAAACGATACACTTGCGCCAACGAATAATCCATTCATCAAAACATTTTTTAAACGCTGCTTCCGGAATTGAGTTCAGTTCTCGCCGCGAATTCTCCTTTATGTCTTCTATCGATTGAAAACGGGTGCCACGAAGTGGTAATTTGAGTTTAGGAAAAAGAAAAAAGTCAGCAGGAGCCATATCTGGTGAATATGGTGGTTGCTGGATGGTATTTGTTGAGTGTTTGGTCAAAAATTCGTTCACAATGATAGCCTTGTGCGAAGGCGCATTGTCGTGGTGCAAAATCCAAGAATTTTCTTTCCACAAATCTGGCCTTTTTCGTCGAATTTGCTCTCTTAAACGCCGCATAACGCTCAAATAATATTCTTTATTTACCGTTAGACCTTCCGGTAAGAATTCAGAGTGAACAACACCGCGATAGTCAAAGAAAACAGTCAACATGACTTTGACTTTTGATCGACTTTGGCGTGGTTTTTTCGGTTTCGGTTCAGTTGGAAGGCGCCACTCCGAAGCTGGTTGACTAGTTTGCATGTCAAACTCGTAAACCCACGTCTCGTCACCAGTAACAATGCGTTTCATGAATGTTGGGTCCGAACTGACTCGTTCTAGCATGTCCTCAGCGACTTTCATGCGATTGAGTTTTTGGAGAAAATTCAGATCTTTTGGGACTAGCCGAGCAGCAACATGTTTCATACCCAAATGATTAGTTAAAATGGTACGGATCGACTCGTGAGATACAGAAAGTTCGGCGGCTATCTCTCTCAGAGTTGAATGGGGATTTTCAGTAACTATTTTCTTCACTTTTGCGATGTTAACTTCAGTTGCAGACGTTGACGGCCTACCAGAGCGAGGCAAATCTTCCATCACATCTCGACCGCTTTGAACCACTCATAAGCACGAGTTTTTGATAAAGTCGATTCACCGTAAGCCTTCTGTAACATTTTCAGTGACTCCGAACACGAAATTCCATTGGCGATGCAAAATTTAAGACAAACTCTTTGTTCGATATTTTTGTCCATTATGAAATTCGCAATACACACTATATATGATATTACTAAAACCAGCACTGTATTTAATATAAATAACAGATGCAACTCAAACTCCGCGCCAAAATGGAAAACAGTTGTGCCAATCTAACAACTACAAACAAACAAAAATTTGAATTTGGAACCATAAACAAATCATCCTTTCCCGATACTTTTTTGACTGAATGTACTCTTTCTTGAAATTATTATGTTGGAAATAATTTAATCGGCTCAGTTTTCGAGAAGAAAAAGGAGGAACTGTTCCTATCGCACTCACCGGGGGCAGGCTTGATGCAGCGCGACTGCAATAGTTCCTTCAAATACATACCTCGCAGGTCCTGTTCCCTCTTAAAATCATTATAACGAGGTCAAGAGCAGGCCCATTTTGTAATAAAAAACCGGCCAAGAGCGTGTCGGGCCACGCTCAGTGTAGGGTTCCGTAGTTTCCCGTCCGTCACAATAAGTGTTCCCACTTATGAGTTTAAGGTGCCAAGATCCATTATGTTCGCGCTCCAGCAGCGCTCCGCGCTCCTGCAACTGCTCCCGGTAGTGGGTACGTGCGCGAACACTGTTGTTTCCATCAAGTTCAAAATAATTTTCCTAGAAAGTCCTTATAAAGTTCTACTTTTCAGATTTTTTTCATATTTTCTAAACTTATGGTTCAAAAGTTAGACGGGGAGACACATTGTTTTTTACTTTTGGAGCGATTATTTCCGAAATTATTGACATTATCAAAAAATGATTTTAGGAAATCCCTATTCATTTTTAAATACCTTTCCAACAATATATCACACGTTAGGGTTGAAATAAAAAAAAAAAACACTTCCCACTTTACATATAGGGCTACCCTAATAATACATTTTTTTCCAATTTTTATTTTACCACTTTGTCGGCGTGATTGATATACATATTGGTACCAAATTTCATTGCTTTCTAGTGCTAACGGTCACAGAGATTAAGCGAGGACGGACAGACGGACGGACAGACGGATAGACATGGCGAAACTATAATTGTTCCTAGTTGACTACGGAACCCTAAAAATAAAATAAAATTTTGTCGCAACCAAAAAGGGCACAACTGCGGAAATAATGTTAAACACACCTTACTAAAAAAAATGTGAAACTAGGGGTAATTTTTCTTATATTATGCTCTTTTTGCCTACGGCGACAGAATGTATTTTTCCAAAAAATAAATAGTTGCTTTACGAAAAATAAAGACCTAGAAGTCATCGTACAGGCCTTCGCCCAGCAGTGGGACGATGCTGCCGAACACATACAGTAACAGTTCGGGGAAACAAAGTAAACCTTTTTATGTGAAAATGTACGGTCGAACAAGCTTTATGGTTTACAGTTTAACCCACAAATTACATTGTAAATTGTAAACCAAATAGCTTGTTTGACCATACCAACACTTTGCAGCAGTTGCGTCGAGCTATTTTTATAGCAAGCTTTTGTTTTTCAATAAAAGTGTCCACTTTTTTACTTCTATTTTCCGGTCAAGTTTTTGTGTTTGTCTGCGGATTGCAATGAACAAAGTCATGGGCGCCGGCAGGATTATTTCCAGAGGGGTGCATCTTTAGTTCCATGAAAACAACTCGTTTTTTTTTTTTGCACCCCACCTGCATATGTTAGATTTTCATTTGTCAATTTGTCAATTCGTACAAGGAGTAGTAACTTTGTCGATTTACACAGAAAAGTCTATCAATCGAAAAAAATATTATTCAAGAACGAACGTGGCGAGTTTGAAAATGTTAGTACCCACCTCGAATGTGGTATTTTTTTTTTTTGTCTTTTATTGTAGAAATAGCCAATGGTATATTCTGCTTATCTAGAAAGAAAATCTTATGCACGCCAAGGACATATAAGATGTCTGAGCGAGCGAAGCGAACTCGAATATTTTAGGATATACTCAGATAGATTAGGTTATTTTTACGAGAATAGAAGTACGAAAATTTTAGCTTTTCGCCTCGGATTGAGATAAGTCTAAATCTAAATCTTTACAATGTATTTTATTTTCGGACAGGGGGGAGCAAATGCACCCTGCTGCCGGCGCCCATAAACAAAAGGTATTTATGAACTAACAATGGTGCAATGGTTCTTAGTTTTCTTCAAACTGTATTTCTATTTGAAGAGAATTAGTTTTGAGTTACTTGGTAGCCTCAAGGACCACTTCTCGAGGTTTCTCTCTAAATAGATTGGACATTGAACCCGAAACTTTCGCAATAAATCTGTAGAGCTATTTCACGCCAAATAGTTGATGCCTCTTCGATGTTAATAATGCAAGGTGACGACTTCACAAAGACGTCAACCAAGCATTCTGTACATCAAACTAAGTAACTTTAAGCAAAAATAATTATTGGGAAACGACTTTTTATTATGGGGTCAAAAATTGCGTTTTACGGTAGGACTCAAGAACGCAATAATAATTAATTCCAGGCACTCAAGACCTTGTGCTAATGGACGCATTAAATAGTTCAGGGGTCATGGAGGTATTTAAAGTAAAAATATAACACTAACAACATGTATTTAAAAAAAACATTGGTAAAATGTTGGAAGGTTGACCTCCAATCTAACTATGGTCCAGAACAAAAAAAAATGGTCGCAATGATTTGGAGAATAAGTGGCTTTTGGCTTCGTTAAGGGTCCTTTAAACCCATTATGTGCTCGTAATATACATAGAATTGTTAAAGTATGTCTTAAAATGTAAATAAGGATAACCACAGGACTCCTCTCTGAGAGAAAGTTAAAGGAAATGGGACAGTGTACACGTGGCCCACGTGTGGGTTGATTTGATGGATGGACAAATTTTTCCTCTATTTGTTGTACGCTCTTTCTATAAGCCTTCCTTAAATATATCTGAATAAATCCGGTTACTTTCATACAAATATAAGTAACCAGCGTGGGATGAAATCACTGTGGGTGTAATATTTAGAACTTATCTTCACAACAACCAAGTAAATAAAATGGTATTCTTCTTACATAATATATTAAAATATACATATTTACTTAACTCAAACCGGTTGATACAACAAACATTCAGCTACTATTCGGCCGAATATCTAGGTAAGGTAAAAGTACGTATTCCCGTTAGTGTAATATTACCCGTTAACATGTCAGTTTTTTTATTATTGCACTTTTCTACCAATAATAAATCAAACTTTGCGAATGACAATACCTTCTCGGTAATATTTTGTACAATTGTAATGGCAACATTGTCCAAAAAGTTTAATGGCGTCAAAACCATGCGATTACAAAAGTTTGCTCTAAGAAAATATTATGTAACTTCAAAGTTCTGTCAGTGAACTACGAAACCACCACGTCGCATTGATCAGCTAACCATACTGAGACGGATAACGTTAAGCTATGAGTGTTAATTTTCTAAAATATATATGTATATTATTTTGCGATATAACCTATAAATTGAGGTGAATCTAATTAAGAAATAAAGATTTTTGACGTTCACATCTATTGGTACTTACAAACCCCTACTTGACCTAGTACCCGTTAAAATCGTATTTTTTTTAACCGGATATTGGTACACGATCAACCCGGTAATTCACGTTGTACCGAAACCCGTTATTGTGTCCTTATTACCTTGAAATAGGTCTCATTTTCCTTTAAAACTGTAGAACATTTCTGCCGGTTATTGGGACTTGCATAAACAGTTGCATTTAAACCTGACATCGTCTTTATTGCCTTGTGTTAAGTCCTCTTTTCCTTCGAATCAATAGAATGTAGTTTCTATGTTCCAAAAAATCTAAAGATGCAATCGAATCCAGGTGATTACAATACAAACAATGTGTTGAAATCACCTGGATTCGATTGCATCTTTAATTTTTTTCTAATTTTAGCACATTTCGCGTTACTGCTCTGCTGTTCTGAAACCAGGTATTTTGATGCGCATCGTGTGGCACGCTGCTGTTTTAGTATGGATATTGATAACCACGCAGTAATTTGAAGCAAACTAAACGCCACGGGCATGGTGCAGGGGTGTGATGGTACTCTTCTTTAAGAAGGGCGACAATGCCTGGTTAAAGAATTATAGGCCCATCTCACTTCTAAGCCATATCTACAGTTGTTTTCAAGAGTCATCACGAATCGTCTCGCGCGCAGGTTTGACGAGTTTCAGCCTCCCGAAGCGGTTTCCGAAAAGGCTTTAGCACCGTGGACCACATACATACGCTGCGGCAGGTTATACAGAAGATCGAAGAATATAACCTGCCTCTCTGTTTAGCGTTTGTGGACTACGAGAAAGCCTTCGATTCGATCGAGACCTGGGCTGTACAGCAGTCTCTCCAACGGTGCCAAATTGACTATCGGTACATCGAAGGGTTGAAGTGTTTGTACAAAAACGCCACCATGTCAGTCCGACTTCAGGACCAAGCCTCGGAACCTATCTTTCTGCAGCGAGGTGTGAGACAGGGAGATGTCCACATCTCCGAAACTGTTTACCGCTGCACTGGAGGATCCTCCTCTCCAGTCCAGAACCTTGAAGACTCAAGGATCTGGACTGCAGAGGGCTAGGCTACATCAACGTCAATGGCGAGTACATGACGCACTTTCGGTTTGCCGACGATATAGTGGTCATGGCTGAGACCATGGAAGACCTCAGTATAATGCTTGATGATTTCAGTAGCTTCCGGAAGAATGGGTCTTAAAATGAATGCCATGTCACACCTACTCCTATCAAGATCGGAGACTCTACACTCGAAGCTGTAGACGATTATGTGTACCTGGGACAAACAGTCCAGTTAGGTAGGTCCAACTTCGAGAAAGAGGTCAATCGTCGAATCTGACTCGGCTGGGCAGCGTTCGGGAAGTTGCGCGGTATCTTCATGTCCAACTTACCGCAGTGTCTCAAGACGAAAGTCTACGTGTACCAGTGTGTGTTGCCATTGATCACTTATGGGACCGAAACGTGGTCGCTGACAATGGGCCTCATCAGAAGGCTAAAAGTCACCCAAAGGGCAATGGAGAGAGCTATGCTCGGAGTTTCCTTGCGTGATCGAATCAGAAATGAAGACATCTGCAAGAGAACCAAGGTTACGGACGTAGCCCGAAGAATTGCCAAACTGAAATGACAGTGGGCAGGGCACATTGCTCGCAGAACGGATGGCCGATGAGGCCGAAAAGTTCTGGAGTGGCGACCGCGAACCAGAAGACGTTGCGTTGGGAGGCCTCCCACTAGGTGGACCGATGACCTGGTGAAGGTTGCGGGAATCCGCAGGATGCGAGTCGCACGGGACCGGTTAATGTGGCGATACTTAGGGGAGGCCTATGTCCAGCAGTGGACGTCTTGCGGGTGAAATGATGACATCTCGAAGAAGCAACTCGAGATCCACGTAGAATTTTTAATTGCGATGAAAGCGCTTTGTTTTTGTCATTGTCTGATTACAGAGTTCTGGCAACTATTCCATAAAATTTTGTATAATACATTTTAGAATTTTTCATTTAAATCATAAAAATGTCTTTTCTTTGGATAAGCCCTTTTTTATTTATTTTACACAGAAATGCAAAAATAGCATTTATGTGAACTTTAACGTAAAGCAATAGAGTTCAAATTTGCGCTGGAAATTACCGGATTTAGGGACAATTTAACGTTTACTAGTACAAATCTACCGGGTACTGGTACAATTAGCCCTTAGTTTATTTTTTTTGTATTATTGTTAAAGAATATTCATACTAATAAAAAAAATATAAAAACACTAAAACTAGTTTAAATTTTCTCTCTAGTCATGTAATTATTTTTTTTGTAAGTCTTCTAGTTTTAGCATAACAGACCTGCAAAGTCAGTGAATTTCAAAACTTCACGGTTACTGGGCCGTTTACCTTACTATTCGACCAATACTTTTGCCCAATATTCGACTATTTGACCAGAAAGCCTACAGAAATTTTGGTATTCGGCGAGTGGCCGAATACACTGTGTATGCTTACTTAAAACAGGAACTAAACTTCATTCGTTATTGTTTCAGGTGTGCACTATAGGGGTTTTGGCCAACACAATGAACATAGCCGTCCTGACGCGGAGGGATATGGCAGCCGCGCCCATCAACAGGCTGCTCAAGTGGCTGGCCGTCGCCGATGTCTTCGTCATGATAGAATACGTGCCCTTCGTTATTTATAGACATTTGGTAAGTTTGATGATTTCCAATTGTTATATTTTTCACTTAAGGAGACTACAGGAGCTAAACGCGAGTTTTATAATGCAAAAATGCATATGATTCACTGCAATAAACAAAACCAGAAAAATATATGATATTCTTCAGGATATATGCTAGTATGATAGTGTTTTGAAAACATAATACAACTAATTTTACTCGATAAAAAAAAATCACGTACGTAGTAAAAACCATACTAAAATACATGACATGCGATCATTCTGATTTTTTGGCAAATAATTCTACAAGCAACATACGAGTATTAGCGTTTGATGATAGTGTTTTATTTTTTTAGTCCAATCAATTTTTGTGATTGATTTTTTGTAAATCGCAAATAAAACACTCATTTCGCACTATTCGACCCGCAGTGACTGACGTAACAACTACTTTGTAGTGCAAGCTGATTAGAACTTTATTCCAATAGTATTTCAAACGAAGTTTGAACCACCACAAATAGAGTTGCTAATTTAGCTCTTGTAGTCGCCCTAAACGACTGTCAACTTCATGAAGTCATTAAGTTGATTGCAGTTAGCGCGGGGCCTGATGAAAAGACTTGTTTTTTCACTGTGGCTTGCTCGATCTTAATATTGGCAATACATTAAAACGTCTAAGAAGTATAACTATAATGCAGCTTATTCCAAAGTGAGTGGTATGGCACCCTTCCTATTTAAGACCGATTCACACTTGGGCAGTTTTATATTAACTTTTTTCCGATAGATCTGTATGTGAGTTCCACAACTTGTGGAAGTTGTGGAACTTACATACAGATCTATCGGGTCTATCGGGTACGATATTCTGAATTTTCCATCAGTTGGGCGACCTGCCACGAAAAAAAAGTAACTTTTCAAACGATATTGAATGGCGCGACTGTGATTGTTGATTGACAATCTATAGGCCTTTGATGTTTTTGGCGTTTATTTGAAGTTGCCTTCAATTTCGGGACTTTAATTACATGGTACGAACTTCTCTTGTCTCGTTTTGGTTGAGTTTAGAAATGAAGGGTGTTAAAAGATTCTTAACGATGCTGAGACGCACGTGTTCTTCCCGTCATTGCGATATTTTTGTTGTTCTGGACCATACTCGGAAGGAACCTTCTTGTTATGAAGAAATTGAATGGCAAGGTTACAACTTTGTCACACTTTTTAGGGTTCCGTAGTCCTGATAAGGACCCCTTATAGTTTCGTCATGTCCGTCTGTCTGTCTGTCTGTCCGAGGTTTTGCTAAGAGACCGTTAGTACTAGAAAGCTGTAATTTTGTAGGGGTATGTATATCAATTACGCCGACAAAGTAGTAAAATAAAATTTCGGAAAATATTTTTTTTTAGGGTAGCTCTCTTAAATGTAAAGAGGGAATGATTTTTTTTTTGTCATCTTCTTGATTGTGTGGGGTATAGTTGAATAGGTCTTTTACATGCTAATTTTCGATATAATTCTCCATTTACGAAATATTAAACTTTAAAGTGTACATTTTTGTTCCAGTAGAGCTTCTCCCCCCTCTAAAATCTAAACTGCTGGATAGAAATATCTAGAAAAAATTATAATAATAGTGCATTTGCCACTCCCGAACTTTTCGGCCCCATCGGCCATCCGTTCTGCGAGCAATGTGCCCTGCCCACTGCCACTTAAGTTTGGCAATTCTTGCCGTATTGTTGGCATCTGAATATTACCGATAAATTTCATGTCTGTACGTACGTATGTGTGTTATGTGTACCTACTTGGATTAACACAGTTTAACGGTAAATTATAGATAGTAGTTATCGGAAAGTTATTGATTCACAGGAACTAGTTTTTGATGAATAGAACAGTTAGGCCCGGTTTCTACCAAAGCGGAGACGAGCGGAGCGGAGAGATGTGCAAGATTCGACCAATCACAAGAGAGACGAGAAACATGATGTAGATTTCAACCAATGTGATGGTCGGTTTTCACACTTCTCCTCTCCGCTTCGCTCGTCTCCTCTTTGGTGGAAACCGGGCCTTAACGAGGGATATACCTACACATAATTTATGATATTTTCACCATGTCACGCTATTTAGTGTGTGTAGTTGGGTAGTGATAAGACACACGTGGATTGTAGGAGATTGGTTAGTGACCAACTAGATGTATAGTTGTATATGGACCGTTTCCGCCATTTCTTTCTGTTTTTTAAATATTTTACAAATATTCAGCAACACCGTCCTTCGACTTATTGTCGTATCCACGCTGGATCTTTAGCATTAGGACTTTAGTATAGGGGGGGCCATCTAAAGTCCTAATGCTGTAACATAATAATATTGTAAAACAAATAATTTTAAAACAGTATCCATGGTGTTTCTTCTCCATAGGAAACGACCAACCTGAACCGTGCACCGACTCTCGACTTTTGTAAGTGCCCAAATGTTGTAAAACCAATAATTTTAAAACAGTATCCATGGAGTTTCTTCTCCATACGAAACGACCAACCTGAACCGTGCACCGACTCTCGACTTTTGTAAGTGCCCAAATGTTGTAAAACAAATAATTTTAAAACAGTATCCATGGAGTTTCTTCTCCATAGGAAACGACCAACCTGAACCGTGCACCGACTCTCGACTTTTGTAAGTGCCCAAATGTTGTAAAACAAATAATTTTAAAACAGTATCCATGGAGTTTCTTCTCCATAGGAAACGACCAACCTGAACTGTGCACCGACTCTCGACTTTTGTAAGTGCCCAAATTTTGTAAAACAAATAATTTTAAAACAGTATCCATGGAGTTTCTTCTCCATAGGAAACCACCAACCTGAACCGTGCACCGACTCTCGACTTTTGTAAGTGCCCAAATGTTGTAAAACAAATAATTTTAAAACAGTATCCATGGAGTTTCTTCTCCATAGGAAACCACCAACCTGAACCGTGCACCGACTCTCGACTTTTGCAAGTGCCCAAATGTAGGCCTATGTGTAATAAAATATTTCGATTTTGATTTCTGATCTTCTGTCAACTTGTTCAAGCGCCAAAAGTTCCTTGTAGGACCAAAAGGTCCTTATACTTATCTCTATGAAGTTCCTATATTCATATCATACATATATAAACTCACGCCCTTTTTAAATGGGAGTAGGTAACAATTACAGAACTCAATCTGCTCAGCTACCATCATTATATTAAGGTCCCATTAAACTAGATGGACAAATTTTAACACAGCGTTCAGTACGTCTAACCAAAGATATTCAAGCAAAAAATATACTGAGTTAACAAAGACATGGATGTGTGTGTATATGCATTGGGTAACCAACATTTTTGGTGTGTTTTCGTTAGCTGATTTATTTTTCTTCTTATTTTTTTTACCACTATCCTTATTTTGGTGGTCTGAATGATTACTAAAAGTTTGTCTGTCTATTTTTTACTTTTTCAAGGCCAAGTCATTCCTGCACCTTTATGAGCTTGGAGGGTTGTATTGATGATTTTGATGATTATAATTCTATAACTACATACGTCTTACAGTCGCGAGCAATATTTTAATCAACATACAACCTAGCACTGGCCTGCAAATTGCAAAAAACGTAAGAAAATTTGAATTTCGCGGGCTACCCTGGAGCATCCACCTTAATGGAAGCTTATATACTTCTTTCGCCTCGTTCACGTTCATACATCTAGTATGCACGCACGAAAATGTGACACATTATTTTATCGCATTCCAAAGTTCGTTGAAGTAATTCATGATGTTAATTTACATTACTGCATTTATTTAAGTCGAGTGAGCCACCTTAATAAAGGGTGTAAAAAGACTCTTAACGAAGCCGAAAGGCACTTGTTCTCCCTATCATTGCGATTTTTTTTGTTCTAGACCAAACCTGGAAACCTTCTAGTTACAAAAGTGTCAAACTCCTAGTGTCAAATTTAAAATTGTTTAAATACATGTTTTTAATGTATGAACTTGACTTTAACACCTCCACAACACCCACACTATTCAATCCATCTACCAGAACAATGTTTTGAGTGCGTTACATTGAGTTTTACCGTAAAACGTGATATTTCACCCAAAAAAAAGTAATTTCCCAGCAATAATTTTTGCGTAGGGTTACTTAGTTTGATGTACAGAATGCTTGGTGGGTGACGGCTTCGTGAAGGGTACGTTTTCACCCTGTCAAACAAGCTATTTGGTTTACAGTTTAACCCACAAATTACATTGTAAAATGTAAACCAAATAGCTTGTTCGACCGTACGTAACACCACAAACACAAGTTACTGACGTTGCTCGAAAAGCAAGCAGCTTTTTGAGCTGGTTGCTTTTTGAGTAATTTAGTGGTGCTTGGTTGCTTTTTGAGCTGGCTGAATTTAGACTAGGCTGACCACGTCTGCCGCATGCCCAATGTGCTGTGGATCAAAAAAGATATTTTGTGGAGCCCTGATACAGCCAGAAGACGTCGGGGCAGACCTCGTAGAAGATGGTTGGACTAGCTGGGCAAAACCAAAGACCAGAGGTCCACCTTATAATAGCCTTAGCTTAAAAGTGAATGACATGGGGAATGTGCATTTCGCAATTACCTGTAATGTAACATATAGTCTGAGACAACACTCTAAATGCCTAACTTTTTTTAAAAAGATCAAGAGTTTCGCGAGTTTCGAGAAATTGCTTTTAATTCGTGGCCCTAAACTAGATTTGCCAAATTCCACATTCCGGTTAGCCAACAATTTATCAGCTATCTAACAATCGTTGGTACCTATAGTCAGGTACGCCGCCTATAAATCTCTCAGGTCAGATTTCCGCCCCAATCCTAAACACCGCAAAGATATCCTACGACCCTTGTCTCGTGTCTCGAATCACTAGTTAAGTTTAGGGTTCTAATTCTAAGGGCGCTTGCTTAATACAGGTTGACACCTGACGCGGGCCGGAAAATTGTGTGTATGAGAATTGAAATATATTAATATTTGATTAAAGAATTTGTTTTTCTCACAACCAATCCTACCAAGGGGTATCGTATTACTCAGTACTAACTGGGCTGTGAAAGTCAAATGATCAGTCGCTCCATGTAAAATACTGATATTCAGCTGCATCCGGTTAGACTGGAAGCCGACCGCAACTTGTTGGGTTCAACACAACAATGAGTTTTATAAAATGCGTGAATTATCAGCCAGCTATACCGGGGTTGGCTTCCAATTTAGAGTTGAAACGTATATATAAAAAAGAATATCTGCACGGAATCGCATTTTTCCGTTATTTATTATTTTTTCTAAAAAACAACAAGACGATGCGGTCGGCATCACGCTCTGTTTCTCGCTCTAGTTCGTAAATTCATTGCATCATTGCATTCATTCGTTCGTATTTCGTACGTTTCTGAGAGACCAAATTAACTGATAATAATAATAATAATTGTTTATTTTCTCATCACAAACGTTACAGTGAACAGGAATTATTAAATCTAATACACAGGGTAAACATTTGTGTGAGACTGGTGCCCGATATAGGTATACAATACCTGTGTTACGGGTCACCAGGCCCCCCAAGACTTACAGGTATAAAACAAATTTAGATTCATTACTAACAAAATGCGTGATGATTTTACTTAAATACTAGGTACAGAATGTTGTAAAATAAAAATAAGAAAAATTATAAAAACTCTGAAAGGGTCTAGATGTGTGATTTGCGGTAGATAGTGTGTGTTTATGTAGTAGATGGATGTTTATCGGATTGGAATCAATAGACTTTCAGTTGCCTGATAGTCTAGAGTTTTCAACCATTTACAGACGGTTAATTTACAGACTGTTCTCCGCAGTGGGTAAATTGTAAGTGTTGTGTTGATTTTATTGTACAAATATCCTTCAAGAAAACAGAAAAATCTTTGGGAGAGAATAGTACGAAAAAAGCTTGTAGGACAGACATTACCCTTCCTCCGCTTATCTTTGTTAAGATTGGGTTCATATTGTATTTGTTTATGTTGTTTGGAAACTATGGAAAGAATGAAGCTCTGCCTGACAGTTACAACATCCCAACGTTTATAAAGTTTAGTTAATAAAACCAATCGGTGATGTAAAGTTGCCAGTAATGCATAGAATGTGCAATTGTTTTGCTAGAAATTCTATCCGAAAACAATAATACATTAGCTGCAAGTGCACGCTTCAAACGAGAGACCCGAATTATATAATGGTCTCCCGATGAATGCATTCAATTCTTCTATTGTGTTCGTTGATCTAGGATCGCAACGCTGCACAGCTGCAAGCTATTGGTTGAGGACTGATAAAACAATATTGCGGCATTTATGTTTTACTTGGCTACACCCGTGGACGAAGAAAAATAAAATATTGCTTTACAGTTTTCATAATAAAATGGTGAAGAAAATGTTAATAAAACTTGCTTTACATTGTTCTAGAATTTCTTAAGAGCGGAGAATATACCTTAGCTTAAGCTAAACATATACCTACGTTTGTAACAACGTATTTACACTACTAAAATTAATACTAGTTAAACTGGGTGGCGACGACAATACGACAATAAACGTTCCCAGCCCGTCTGCATGCAAATATTTAATCGCATATATTGAGTAGTTTAGTCACAGGACATTATTTTTCATTTTTAGCATTTTCTACATGATGTAGATTTATAGACTAGCTCTGACAGGTTGACAAACCCCGCATCGGTAATGTTGCCAACTCGCTACTTCAAAAACCTTTGCCAAATTCGTTCCTTTTTTGTTTCGAGATGCGAATTAGTGCAAATTATACCTACTTTACCAATTTTTACTTAACCAATATTTATAAAATGGTGTCCTATTTCGTTAACAGTTTTATGCTATTTAGTTTGTTTTATTGCATCTTAGGATTTATTTAAAAGTTAAAAATATTCCTATAAATTAGTAAGTAGTACCAGTGTTTTCATTTATTGTCGTCACCGCCTTGTATTTATGTAGGCAATCTAAAAAACACAAAATTGACAACAACATAAAATTGCCCACGGTACCTATTATCTGGACAGAATGAGAAAGTGTTTATCAATTTCTTTTAGTGACAGGAGCATAATAGTTAATAAACCGGAAACCAGTCTCTTTAGACAGTTTTATTGAAAAATAAATGGGTCAATAGATTTTCCTCAATTTTATCCACGTTTCGACCCAGATAGGGTGGTCAGGAGTGTAAATGACATGAGTATATACCCTATACATATAGACGATTCACTATACATATTATAGAAGATTCAATGTTTTGCCTTTTCATCTCTAACACATTTGATATTTTTGAAAATATCTGGTATTTTTAGGATCTAATATTCTTCTCGACGTTTCAAACGCCAATTATTTTGATTTTTTTTGTTTTCATATTCAAATAAAATGCCTCATCGTATCCGCTAATACGAATTTAAACATTGTACACGAAATGGGGTTCATTTAAGTTTGAAACTTACTTTACTTCGCAAAGTAAAGTCTGGTGTGGTTTGTGGAATATATCCTTTTAGTTATTATACACCTTGTTGCTTAATTAATAGTTTTGCCAAACAAATACTTCTATACAGATTGATTATTTAAGAGCTCGACTGGCAAAATCTAAAACAATGAGGAATAGCGAAAAATCTCGGACTCGATTTTTATTAAAAATGTAGGTACCACTGGATCATTGAGTTTTTGTAAAATCACTATTCCTTGCAAGGAATCGAACCCGATGATATTGGAAAAAACACATACTTATTATTTATTTCACCATTCGATAGTAGGTATCGCTAATAAGGATCAAATTCTGGAAATCAGTTGAGGCTTAATTAGGGTTGCCAACTTTAAAAAAAAAAAAAACCTATAAAATGGATGGAATAGGAAAAAAAAAAGGATTTTTCAAATTTTATGTTTTGTTTGATTTAAAAACGTATTTTTGTGTGCTTCTAGCACATGATAACAATTTTCTTCCTATCTTTAAATGTTTCAAAGCTAGTTTGGCAATCAAAATTTAAATAAATAAACAATTCATTTTAAATTAAATTTATTGACTCTTTATTTCTCTCTTTTCGCCACTAGATTCATTAGTTACTAAAAAAACTCTTTCAGTGAAAGCTGAAATGGCGGGAACGGAGAGTAAATGCAAATAAGAAATATTTTTTTTTACATTTGTTAGGCTATCAGATGCATTTTTAAGTATATATTGCGATTTGTCAACTGTACTTTTCTCTGAGATTTCTTTATCACCATTAGTGAATTTTCTTTGGATCTCTTTGACTTTACGTCTTATTGACTCGGAATATAATCGTCCATCTTAATATTTAATCTGTCTAGTAATTTGGTCTTTGAATTTATCATTTAACCATAACTTATGTGTACCCTTAAATAGGTATCCATAATGAGTGAGTGTTTTGTGTTACGCATCACAGTAAAGGTTGGAAATAAAGTATTTTCATATACTTTGCTACTACTTTTAAATAAAGTATTTTCATATACTTTTGTATGCAAAAGTATAAAGTATAATTACCAAAAATAAAGTAGGATACGTTATTATAAAGTATGGTTGGCAACCCTAGGTTTAATATACCCCAACTGATTAATTTATGTAAAAACCCGATGCAGTTTTACTGACGCGCCGATAAGCGCCGAACGTCGCCGGCAAGTTCCGACCTGCTTACGCCTTCAGAAATTGTCGGCGCTTATCAATTAGCGCTGACAGGTCGGCGCCGGCAGCCAGCGTTCTACGTGTATACGTTACGCGACATATTTGACAACTACGACATTGCCAACTTTCAGAATACGCTTTCTTAAGGTGAAAGCGCCAGGGTAGCCCACGAAATGATTTTTTTAAGTTCTATGGAAGTTTACAAAAAACGTAAGAAAATCTGAAAACTGTCTAAGTTAATAAACTTACACACTTTTTTCACTAACGTAAATAGTTAGTGGTACATACATTTGCAAAGTGTTTCAACAAGAATTTTATTCCACAGGTCCTGCCAGAAAAATTGGATTTCCCGTACTCGTGGGCAATGTACTTGCTATTCCACATGCACTTCGCTCAAATACTGCACACAGCGTCTATCTGTCTCACTCTTTCACTGGCTATTTGGAGGTACTTGGCGATAAAGTAAGTACTTATTTATTTTCTGCTGCACCTAGGTTATTAATAAAATAAGCTCTGACACAGGAGAAAAGTCATCGCGGCAGGTGTCGTAGGAGATGGCGGTATGAGCTATATAAACAGATCCAACGACCAGTGGTCTACGATAGCTAGCCCTGGTTTTGAAAAACTGGAAGTCATGGGGAGAGGCCTTTGCCCAGCAGTGGGATGACGCAGGCTTACATTAATAGTCTACCTAACTGATGTTCCAAAAACAAATAATGTTTTTGTCGCCCTGTAATTCTTTCCCAATTTTGATACTCGCACATATTTTTATTCTACTATTTTTGATCTACTTGTTGTTTGTAAATGATGTAATGAATAAAAAATGTTAGATAACAGAACCTTAAATAACTGTGTTAGAGATTCTTGTAATACTTGTGGGTGGCACTATCTATAGTAGGTGTCTGGCAGATACGCCAGGCGCATTCTGTATTGTTACATTATATTTCTGCTCGCAAAGGCTTCCGTAGTTTCGATCTTATCTAGACCAAATATAATTAAAGTACTAACAATGTTACCACCGAATCACCAACTTTTAGATTATTTAGGTGCTTTGTATTAACTACCAACATTAACAGGTAAAGTTCAAGAGCTTTGTTTCTCGAATTTACTTTATCGAGTTGATTTAAATAAGAATCAAACTCAACGTGTTAATGTGCTTTATGACGCTTTGTGAATGTTATCGCGATGTAAGAATTTATTAAACTTTTTGGTTCTGATTTACGCGCCAAGGTAGCCCTCAAATTATTTTTTGTTGCGTTTTTTTCAATTAGCCGGTCAGTGGCAGGTTGTATGTTGATGAAAATATGATTTGCGACCGAAACAAATATGGCTTAACAGAGTTATAACTATTAAAATAATCGATACTAATCTCTAAGCTCATTTAATCCGACTGAATGATGTTTTCATGAAATAGTCATTAAATGGGATTAAATTAGTTGAGATTACTATTGATAATTGATGAGAAATTATTGCTGATTTTAATGATAATAATTCTGTAGCTACATACACATACATTCTACGGTTGCAAATCATATTTTGTTTCACATACAGCCTAAAACCGACCGGTAAATAGTAAAAAAAACCTGAATTTGCTACCCTGGCGCTTACCCCATAAGTTGTGAAGTTTATGTGCTAAAATGGTCCAAAGTGACAGTAATAAAGCTAAGACAAAGCGAGTTCTAAGTGTAGTTTATGAATTCTGGCTTCAGAGTAGAGGGTTGCATAGCATAAAATGAAGGTTTATGGTCAGCAGTGTTTGTCACACCACCGGAACTACAAAGAAGTTTAAATGAACGGGCGCACATTCAAAACACGTCATTTACTTTCTTTCCATTTCGTTTTTAATGTCTGTTAGAGTACCTAATTATAAAATACGTTCTGTTGTATTTTGAACTTTCAGCTCTGCGACAAGAGTTAAAATTCAAATAACACAATACTTTGTGAAAACTTGCAAAAGACTGAGCAGACAGTTCAAAGTCAGTTAAACACAGTGCTTTAATACGCTCGAAGTAATTTGAACGTTGTTCTAATGGCATTACAGACCATTGCTTACAAACATCATAATCAGATCATTTCTTTCAGGCGGTATTATCAAACCGATATGCAGACGCGGGCGAACGGAACATAATTACGTCTATTTTAAAATAAAAAATCCAGTACACAAATAATATGTTTATAATTTTAAGAATGTAAGTTCACGTATTTGAATCGAAAAGTAATTCTCTTCTTCCTATAACACAATCAGCCTATAATGTTCCCACTGCTGGGACACACGGCCTCCTCCCCAAGTGAGGGAATGGGCTATAATCCACCACGCGGGCCCAGTGTGGGTTGGTAGATGTCACATGTCTTCGAATTGTTGGTTCTAGGACTTGCCGGTTTCCTCACGATGTTTTCCTTCACCGTTTTTTGAGAGCAGTGGTGATGAAATAAATTACACAAAGTAATGCGCCTGCCTGGATTCGACCCAACGACTCACACTTCGTAAGTCGGGGCCACCACTGGGCCAAAGCAGCTCTCTGCTTCTTCCTATAGCATTTTAGTTAAATTGTTGGCAACAAACACGATCAGTAACATCCATGGATAGGAACATTCTTAAAATTATGAAAATATTGTTTACGAAACGGGTAATTTTAATATTTTAAAATAGACGTATTTACGTTACGCGCGCGCTCGTACTAGGGCTTCCTATCATTCGTCTTTTGATATGAGTACGTACTGAGTCTGACAGATATTATTAACCAATCATTAAACATTTTATTCATAGACATCACACAGCTAAAAATTGATGTTTTTTCCTCTTCTTTTTGCAATGTTTCGTAACAGTAAACATACAGACCTTACGTCTAGAAAGATAAAGAAAGAAAGAAAGAAAATCTATTAAAGTTTTTCTTAGACTAGGTTAGACTGAAAGCCGACGATCCCAACACACATGGAACATGGAAAGGTTTGGCATAGTCATAGTCAAAGTCGTTTATTAATTAACAAGTACCTTGTATCTGAATTTAAACACAAAAATTATACAATTACAGTAGTCACAATAAATAAATTACATTTTACAACAATAATTTAGCATAAAAAAATTAAAAATAATCAGTTCACAATTCATCAAATGTCGACATGTAAATAAAAACATTATGACCAAAAGCTTAAAATTTAAAAATAATAACAATAAAATAATTAACAATAGATAAATTTGATACATTTTGCTACAGGTGATTATGAGTTCTGAATTCCGATACATATTGATAAAATCTCATCTGGTACGCAGTTTGCTATTAATAGTTCGTTAGTAGAAGATATCCTATTAATCTGTCTTCGAGGTAAAGGCGCCTAATTAATAGGCGTTACTGCTCTCTCATGCGATAGTTTCTCTATAATGAAGGTGAGATCAACACCTCCCTGATTAATTAAACTGGGGTACTTGAGCACCCCATTAATTATTTAACCGAATGCTTAATCTTCAAGGAGTTTAGCAACTGTTTCCCATTTCGTATTTGAAAACCATTCGGTTCAATAATGAACAGAACGTTGATAATATCTTTTTTTTTTTATAAAAAAGTAGTTCAGACGTCCACATAAATTAGGTTTGTTTTTTTCATGACACATATTTTTATACTTAAGTCTTTATAACGAAGAGTCATTTTTTTTGGATTGATCTGTTTTACAAAATTTGGGTACCTAGGTACATAAATGAAAATTGCAAAACGTGTTACACAGTATGTGTTAGGATGGTGTTTTCATATTTAAGGAGGTGGAATAGACCATCAAATTGAACAACTTTCTTTATTGGACCATCATCAAAATCGCGGAAAAATATTTAGCTGCCACTTACTGGACCTAAATGTATGGAATACATACAGTACCGTGCAGTATTCAAAAGAAGTTTATATTTCCGCCAGTCTAAATTTCCGCCATTTTTTTCGTTATTTTGCACAACTCACAATGGCAAATACTAATTCATTGCGTTATTTTATTGCTGTAGAGTTAACGAATTTTCAAACAAGCACAGCAATTGATTAGAAATTCTTTTGTTACGGAATGGGAGTGTTGGTGTTCATTGATTTTTCCAATAGTTTCTAGACTTTGTAAAAAAATCACATTGTTCTTTATAAATATCCTTTGCACAGAAAATATGCTGTGAACGAACTATTTCAGTTTCCAGATGCCAATATGATGTCAAGAGTAGAACTTACTGCAAACGTTACAAAGGTGAACGTGTGTTGAGTTCTCCGAATCAAATCGAAGTCAGCGTTAACGCTAGGATGCAATACGGTAGTTAGGTATAAGGCATTAAGATTTAAAATTAAATTATTTTCCTTATTTAAATTATACAGAAATTACAAATAGGCTAATTCTAGATAGAATAAAATATGTGCAAGTATCAAAAAGGGAAAACAATTATTCCTAAGATCATTAAGATAATAATAAGATTGATAAGAGAGTATATATGTTGTAACATCTAAGTAATCAATTATCTTTGGTTTAAATTCTATTTTAGTCTAGTGTTAGCAAGTGCAACTGCTCAGCATAAGTTCCTGGGTTCGATTCCCATGTTCTGATCAAAGTCTAACACTGTTTTAAGCTTTCACGGTTCCTATCTATACTTAAAATGTCACTTACGGGATATCTTTCGTGAAGATATCCCGTAGGTGACATTTTAAATATAGTTTCTGACCAAAGTGTTATTGATTTATTAGTAACATCCGCGGCGTCTGGATATTATGCCCGATTCATGGCAATAGGCTCGCCCTTTATTAAATAGGACTTAACCATAGCTGGTTTAATGTGGGTGTACTATTAGGTACTCCTCTGCCTAATCCTTCGGGTAGTACAGGCGTCATGGTATGTAGCTGATTCCACTCTGTTACAGGTACTCGGACAGAAGTCACATTCTTTGCACGGAGCGCAGGTGCAGCATTGCGATACTAGCAAGCTTTATACTACCGCCTATACTGTGTGCACCTACCTTTATGGTTAGTATTTTATTTATTTTAAAAGCCAATGACGAAACTTTTTTATTTTTCTACGGCCCAAATATTGTATGGCTGGTTCAAGTTTGCAGGTTTACACTTTTTTTTTGCAGCACACCAAGCTATACCCGAAATTTTCCATCAAAAAAATTTCAATCAACTTTGAACCTAATGATTTAGTCATAAAGTTGAAAATCTTTTGAAGAAATTTGACAGATTGGTTGATAGATTTGAGTAGCTTGATGTGCCAGTTGGCGTCTGTACGTTTATTTCTGCTAATGTATTGTTAAGAGCTGAGTATGGGTTAAATTAATAACTACCAAAGAAACAACAACTAACTTTATTAATCACAAAACACTTATAACTCAATCACAAATACACTACTGATCACTATTCGCTTAGATATCGCACTTCTAGTTTACTTCGATTCGCTTCGTTGTGTAGCCTAAATCAGACTGCTTGCTCCTTCAAACACGTCGACTATTTATATGGCGACCGAACGTTCGAGAAAGATCCACGACTTCCTCGAATCTTCTAGTTCTAGGCAATTCCATAGTGGGTCATTGTCCTTCGAGAAACTTCCACAACTTGAACAAAGGAAAGAAGTAGGTACTTTATGCCCTCGGCGTTCGGTCGAAATTACAATGACAATTCCTGATGTTCTTTTCTAAGTAGTTTGCGAATTTGTACCTTTATTATTCGAGACTCGTTCTAGGTAGGTAGGTATACCTACCTGTAGGTACTTATTACCGTAACTGTAGGTAAGTACGAGTACGACGTAACAGTATTTATTTTAGGATATCCAACAAAAGAAATAGGTACACAACACATTACATATAGATAATGGACAACATAAAGTATTACGTAGGTGTATCCTTCCTCCCTCAATTACAGGAGATCAAATTACAGGTTATTGTTAGCGGCCGCCAAAAACAAAAAAGGCGCCATGGCTCCACACAATTTGGTCATTGGTCTTTGTTTTTCATAAATGTAGTTTGAATAATGGCTTCATTGAGACGGTGCCTAAGGTAGGTGGGCTGCCTGGTAACATAGAGGTGGAGGATGGATGGATGGAGCATGAATGTGCACTTTGTCCCGTCAAAAGATATGCATAATGTCAATTCAAATTGCCCCAAAACATGCAGCCAAAGAGACAACTGCGCTGCCACAAAGCCGTGGAAGAGTCAACATTTTGTTCAATAAAACGTCGTTCCAGAGACACAAAGACGAAAAACCAGTTACAAGCACTGAACACTAGATGGGTTTTTCCTGTTAGTGTCTTATTTCCATGCGGAAATACATTTTGGTTGTCCTCCTGCCTTGGAGCGAGTGTAAGGATCTGTCTCTCCTCCGACTAAAACCATAAACCAAGCTAAGAGTTCTCCTTTAAATTCCAACAACATCGAGCCAGCATAGAAAAGAAGTAAGAGTACATAAAATATTATCATTAGCCACGGCCCTTCACCCACTGCTGGGTATAGGCCTCTCTTTGCTTGTGCCAAGCTCCACGTTCTTGTACCAGCCACACCCAGGATATTCCCGCATGGCAACAATGTCGTCTGCCCATCTCGCCGCAGGACGACCAACACTTCTCTTTCGAGTCCTTTGGAAGCCACGGACGGACCGTCCTTTGGAGCTCGGTCACAGCTTAACTCCACCTACCATCACCCCGCCTTGCTAGGCGTCCTGCCTAAATCCATTTGAGTTTCATAGCATGTAACATAAAATACAACCAGAGGGTATAAATATGCTTCATAATCCACGCCAAACGGACATCGCTCAGACAATGTTGTGTATATGCGAGACAGTCGCACCTGTTTGTTTTAAGCGACAGATAAGATCTACATTAGATTTTCAGACACCCTAGTATCTCTCTCCCGCCTGACTCTTAGTTCATAATCCACAGTACCACAACCTTGCCTGTGATTGCCAGCCTTTCCACGAAATGATTACTCATTGGAATGGATTATGAGCACAAAAATAAATCCCGCTATTTAATATTAAATTCTGGGTTTCACTAAGTCAGAATTTATTTAAAAGCGTCTATAAAATGTCTGTATTGACGATCATGTCTGGCAGGTATTTACAAAAAGATGCTTTCTTGGAATTTGTCTCCCTACACTCAAGTTCATTAATGACTATCCGATCGGACTTCAGTCCCACGCTACTCTTGAACAAAGGAAATAAGTAATCTAATATCTATCGTTTGCAGAAATTGGACAGTATTATACAGGGTGGAATTTTTCAATGCCACCTGGAGGGAAAGTACTCTAAATACTGGATTAAGCAAATTTTACTCAAAGGAAACATTCCTTTATTTTTAAAAAAAAACAAGCCTGCATTTACAGATTTTCGAAAATTCGTTTGCCACACGCGGGAAACGAACCGACTGAAATTCTAATAAATAGCATCCTGTATTTGTTTGATATAGGGGTCAATCATATGGGTCATTTATCTTTGTAACAAACATGATAAATTAAATGAAAGGAAAACCATGAAATCTAAAGTTATAAATTCATCATATTGTTTCGTCTTTGTTTTTTGTCTTTGGTCTTTGCCAATGAAACTTAACTAAAACGCTGTGCAAACATTCGGTATTTCCATACAATATCATTAACATCGAATGTGTTCATTGTTCAAGGAATTAGCATTGTCATTCAACATGGAATGTTGTCAATCAGCTGGTCACGTTGGCAGAAGACAGCGATAAGGAGCGGCATTGCGCTCTTGGTTTCCTGCGTCTTGTATTTAATAAATAAACTACGTAGGAATTAGCCAAAAAATTGGAAAACAAAAAGTCTCGACTGATTAAAAAAATCTTGAAATTCTACTTCACCGTTGAAATGTATAAAACAGGGGAGAGGCATACGTGTGGGTCCACTACCACTACCACTACCAGACTGAGACCTGTGAGCGAGTAAACTAACTGATCGATAGCGCACATAATCTTGCAGTAGAAAGATTGAGCGTTATTATTTTTGTGTATTAAATTTAGGAATGCATGTGGAAATAAATAGTTTTAATTTTTTTATTTTTTTTTATTATATGTACTTTTATTTCTGCTCCAAATACAAAAAAGTACACCTGCAAGTACAGAAAGTAATACATTTCCTAAAAAAGAAAAACATGCTTACGAATAAGAACCTAAAATTGTTCTAATAGCGAGTTCTACAAGAGATTTAAACCTGAAATTATTAAGAAAGAATTTCACCTTACAAAAAAAGTAAATCTACATTATTATGTTGGTATTAATATTTAAGTACCTATAGCTCAAACCAGTTTACATTGAAATATTTTTTCAACAGGTATTCGACATACACACAAAAAACGTAACGGACAAGTTCGGCAACCCTGACATCGCGTACCACGTGGACTCGGACTACGAGGGGACATTGTACCAGGCCAACTTCTGGGTGCACGGAGTGGTCATCAAACTGCTGCCGTGCTCCATCCTCACGATCATCAGCGTGTGGCTCATACGGGCGCTCTACAACGCGAACCAGCATCAGAAGAACCTTAGGAACTACAACGCATGCCCCGCTGCTGAGAAAATGGTGAAGAGACAGCACAAAGCAGACAAGAGGACCGACAGGACAACGAAAATGTTACTAGCAGTACTATTGCTGTTTCTGGTGACGGAACTGCCCCAAGGAATAATGGGACTGATGAGCGGGCTCCTCGGTTGGTGCTTCTTCAAGCGCTGCTACGATCTTTTTGGAGAGTTGATGGACTTCCTAGCGCTGCTGAACGGTGCTATCAATTTCGTGCTGTACTGCACGATGTCTCGACAGTTCCGGCAGACCTTCAGGCAGTTGCTGCTACAGCCACATCTGGCGCGGTTCCTGCCTGCGACGGCCTCACATTCAGACTCACACAACCAGAACACGTAAGTTCTACTTCGTTTTTCAATCTCGAATCTCGCATTTCGTTTGCCTTTGTCTTTTTTCGTTTGTTCTAATTCCGTTTCTTGCTAACTGCATGTTTGCGAAACAATTTAAAACTATGTTCACGAGCCATGAAATTGTTTCCTCCCTGCAGGTGCACAGAAAAGATAAAAAGGTAACTACAGCCGAGCTTCAATGTAAATATGGATATGTGAGTAACGATCGCCTTTGCGTTTATTTATAAGAGAATTTGCATATGTATTTGTTCCTCAAACTGCCGGGGGAACATTGTTTACCTCTAATAAACTGGTATGCATGTAGGTATAGCTTTGCATTTGACTGTCAAGTTTGCATGATGACATTTTCTTCAATACTTACTCACTGCTTTTGTCTAACTAATTGCGAAGACGGTCTGTTTATTGTGAGAAACGACAAAGAATAAGAAATGACATGTATGATAATTTTGTCATCTGACTGAACTGTTGAATGGGTACAAGTAGCTATGGTGTATTTATATCTTGTTATTTATATTTTCTCTCATGCTTTTTCCCACGGGGATAAGCAGAAACTACTACGATCCTTATAATTATTCGTTTCGCCTCGTTCTCGTTTGTAAATCTGGTCATATACGTACGCTTGCGAGTACTACGTAATTAGCTCGGACGAAATCTTACCATGTTTTAAACAAAATCCCGTGGACACGATGTCCACATCTGTTTACCACCCGTATTGTATTGTATTTTCTTTCTTTCGACCCTTTTTTTCATTGACAAAGATATGGGATCAGATGCTGCGATGCTGTTGGTTGATGAGCGTACATAAGCTCTTCAATAGCGGCCGGATGCTGCAAACAAAAAGAGCCGTATCGGTGGTAAGATTTCGTCCGTTGAGACTGTACCTAACATTACTTTCATATAATAATCAATTCACTGTTTTACGAACGGTGAAGGAAAACATCGTGTGGAAACCGGCATGTCCTAGAACCAAAAAATTCGAAGACATGTGACATCTACCAATCCGCACTGGGCCCGCATAGTGAGGAGGTCTGTGTCCCAGCAGTGGGAGCATTAATAGGCTGATGATGATGATGATGATGATGAATAAGCAATTCCCGAAAAAAAATGGTGATATGGAGTGCTAGGTGTAGTCACAATAGCAGCAATACAAAACGAGGTCGCACGTATCTAAACTGTGGAAAGTATTCGCTTGGCTGTCTCGCAACTCATGTCGATGGCTCTCGCACAGGTCATTTCTTCCACGTGCTCTCTTTGTTATCCTTTTTATTTCGCTTTTTATTCTTTGTGAAAAATATTATGTGATAGGATTGGCATACACATTATGTTTTATCACAATTGATGCTTTTATCATCGCGCCGTCGCGTCGTTTCCGTCGATGGCATTACAAAAGATACTTCTTTCCAAAAAAAATATTTAAAGTAGCATATCTCCTCCTTATATTTGTCATTAGTAAAGGGAGGCCTAAAATGGCCCTCTAGCAGAATTATAACTAAGAATTGTAACGTGATTCATATTATTACCCTATTAAGATATACTATAGATATGGTAAATTTTGTAGAAAGCTGAAGAAAGACGGGTGGCAGCAAGGCTACAGGTTTCCAATAAAACCGGCCAAGTATATACAGCATGACTTTTTTATCACTTTCCAAAAAACTTGGGTATAATAATAGGTGAACGGACTAGAAATGCAAATGGCATACCTAGTTTTTTTTTTTCTTTTTCGAAAAAAAAAAAAAAACGAAATTCAAATCATACGCGTATTGCGTATGATTTGAAATTTGATATTTTCATTTTTTTTTTCAAAATTCAATTTGCTTGAAATTTGTAGCGATTTTTCATGATAGATCTTTTTTTTACTAAGCTGTAGAAAAAAGAAAAAAAAAACTAGGAATGCCATAAGCTTCTACTCCGTTCACCTAATATCCCCATTTTTTTTGGAAAGTGATAAATAAGTCATCCGGTATAATTATACATATAGGTGGAGGGTTAAATACTAATACTCATGTACAAAATTAATTTCATCGACCACAAACATAAGTACATTGAGGATATTATCTTTATCATTTGGCTTCAGACCCAAAAGGAATTAGAAGGATTCTCGACTATTTAGAATAGCTTACATTACTTTAGTGTGCCGTAAATCTGACCTATAGTGGTGGCTACTCCAAACCGGTTCGCTAAGCTTCTGTCCGACCAAATTTTAAATAATTGTTCTTAAAGCCCAGAGACCACAAGACCAGTTTTAATGTGGACGTTATTATGCTTCTACGGCTATTTACCGTTACTGTTGGCCTTTATTATCCACAGCTGGGTTAACGCCTCTCCCTATGACTTCTAACTTTTTCTATTCAGGGCTAATGCGGATCACTGGTCGTTGATTTGGTCCAACTCGCTATCTCCTACGAGGTCGACGCGACGCCTTCTGGCTGTGACTTGTAAATTAATCGAATAAAAACCAGAATAAAATGGTACTTAATTACTTACATTTTGGTCCTATGTATCTCCAAACGGAGGATGAGGAGCTCGTTGTTAAACAATAACGGACGCTTGGGTCGATCTTTACCCTGAATATCACATAATTATTAGTAGTACCTACTAAAACAAACATCTGTTTTCAAAGTAGATTGGACTTTTCTGCCCTCCCCTTATTGGGACGCTATTGCGTTAAAATATACCAAATGGAAAGCTCTCTCTAAGGAGAATATTTATTGTTATTAGAACTAGGTACTTTTAATTATTAGTCCGTTTGGAGATACATTGGTGTTGATTCTGTTGTGCAAAAACTAAACTTAATTTAGGCTATTGCTATCTTTTTCTTAAAAAATAAAATAAATAACACGGTGAAGCGCAAGGCATAAACTAGTTTGACATTTCTAACTTAGTTCATAGCTATAGCCGTCCTTTTCTCGCACTGCCTTTTAGTAAAAGATAGACATAGCTTAAATTAAGTTTAGTTTGTGCACAACAGAATCGACACCATTATCTGCCTAGCCTTTTCCCAGCTAAATTGGGTCGGTTTCCAGTCTAACCGGATGCAGTTGAATACCAGTATTTTACATGGAGCGGCTGTATATCTGACCTCGACTCTCCCTTCTTTTATCCCTTATTACAGAATATTTTAATCTTACAGTCTTCATCGTTTTAGCAGACGAAGCATTATTACGTTAGTGTGGTAATTCACGTGAAATTTTAAAAGAATGACGAACGACTTTTTGAATTATTTGATCCAAAAAATCAGCTCAGGTTTTAACCTTGGCAGACATTCAGGTTTAGCGAGAAAATATTGTAAAATAGGCCTCATTTGACATATGATACCTTTACGTTCGAATTTCAAAAGAAATTATGGAAATTGAAGATCAAACTCAAACTCAAACTCAAACTCAAAGCATTTATTTCAATTAGACCATTACGGCACTTTTGAATGTCAAAAATACAAAAAAGAAAATCAAAGCTACAGTCCCAGTCACAAGGCATAATAACTTGAGAAAGTACTGTAGTTGCCCATTCCCTAGCGTAGATCTCTATGGAGAAGAACGGGCAAGAAACGCCATGGAGACTCTTTTAAAATCAAAATATTGTTACAAAATCTTGGTTACATCATTAATTTTGAGATTATACATATATGTGAGAACGATGTAGAAAGACGAGCACACTAAGAGCGTCCAGAGTAAAAGATTAGATCAACAATTTACGAATAAAGTAATTAAAATGAACCTTGGCAGCTAAGAGATGACCAGTCCCAACTGACAGCGCCCGTTCACAAACATGACGCATGTACCGCGGCGCCATTCAACTCAACCATATTGAAAGGAACTAAATGACCCGACACACCCGCCAAGATCAGCGAGACATTTAAGTGAGCATGACATTCTCTCAGCCACCAAGGCATATTCAAGTCAATGAAAGATAAATAAATGTAAATGGTGGCTGAACAGTACAAAGTACTCACACATGTGCTATGCAATTATATAATACTAAGAACTGGAATCTATATAATGCAAGTATATTTTTACAATCTTCTGCAGCTTCCACAATACATTAACATGGGAATCAATTCTTCATCTCCTTCTTTACGTGTCGATGGACTCAAATAATGCCCGACCCGAACAATCAATTAATTTGCCCCCCCCCCCCCCCCCTATGGTTGTGGAGCAGGACCAGCATTTAGCCAAGCATTTTTATCATCAATGTAATCCCCCAACTTATAATATGCTTGCATTATATAGATTCCAGTTCTTAGTATTATTATTTATTCTTAGTGTGCGTTTTATACAAGATTTAAATTTCGTCTCGTTCAGTTGAAGAATGTGGGGAGGTATTTTATTGTAACATTTCAAACAGTACCCCATGAAAGATGAATCTACTTTAGCAAGCCTGAAACCTGGCTGAACTAGTTGGTCCCTATTTCTAGTGTTATAGTGGTGTCTGTCACCTCTTCTACTGAATAAATGCCGATTTTTCCTAACGTACATGATGTTTTCATAGATGTATTGACGAGGTACTGTCATGATATTAATTTTCTTAAACAGTTCTCTTAGAGAATCGCGTCTACGTAATTCATAAATGGCTCTGATGGCTCTTTTCTGCAGAATAAATATAGACTCGATGTCTGCAGCCCGTCCCCATAGTAAAATACCGTATGACATAATACTATGAAAATAACTAAAATAGACTAGCCTCGCGGTATCAATATCAGTAAATTGACGGATTTTTCTAACAGCATATGCTGCTGAGCTCAGCCGTCCTGCAAGAGATGTTAAATGAGGACCCCATTGTAACCTTGAATCGAGCGTGATTCCCAAGAAAACCGTTTTATCGACAAATTCTAGTTTCTCTTGATTCAATATTATGTCACAATCACTACTTTTGACATTTGGTAGAGCAAATCTAATGCACTTAGTTTTTTTTCCATTTAGTACTAAATTATTGGCGGTAAACCAATTGTGGACCTGCAGTAGGGCGTTTTTTACGTCGTCAAGATTAGTGGCACGTCTGTTTATCCTAAATATTAAAGAAGTATCGTCAGCAAACAACACCATATGCGGATGGTTGTTAAATAAATGGGGTAGGTCATTAATATACACTAAAAAGATTAAGGGACCCAATATCGAACCTTGTGGTACACCCATTTTTACTTTTAAACCCATTGAGTTGACTCCATTTATTTGTACCTGCTGCTGTCTATCATTCAAATACGATTTTATTAAACTGAGCGCAAGTTTGAAAAAGATCTTTGAAGTGGGTGTAATAATAGAAGATAAGTATTAATAATATTAAATCAAAGAACCTCACTCTTAAAATGGGTTACATGATGTCGTTATTCCGTTTAATTTTGTGAGCACATAACCGTTTAGTTTAACGGTACGGGTTTAGAGGTTTCATTCCAATTTCGCCTTTTTAGGCTTCCAATTTTAGCCTCTAACTTAAAAGAAAAACGTTTTTAACTATGTTTTGCAGTTTCTTTGAGAAAAACTACGAAAAACAAAATTGTTACTGCTGTTGTTTTTTAGCAACGGCAGTAACAATTTCAGTTCAGGGAGAGGCGCAGGTCAGGCGTTGCTGTGTGGTGTCGATGTCGTCAGTAAAAGTACCCGACCCGCGCACGACCCGCGCCCGACCCGCACCCGCTCTGTGTGTATCACGCTTTGTGCATCAAAGTACTCCTTCACATCGGTGTCATCCGGAAAAATGCTTAGTTCAGTATGAATGTATAAGAGTAGGGGAAGAAACGATAAAAGATGAATGGACTGTGTGAAAGATGATATTATTTGTAGAAACGGAGAGATTAATGAGATGATGATGATTAATAGAGAAGTATGGAAGATGAAGACATGCTGCCACAAATATTTTTGATATAAGGGAAGGAGAATGGTGACGATGGTGATTGTTATTACCCGACGGCACGACAGCAAGGACCAGGATTAGGGTAGATGGCAAAAAAAATCTAATTAGTCCGTCAGATAGATTTCGAAAAAATATATGACACATTTTTTTTTTCAAGTAAGTAAACAAAAAATGAAAACGATTCAGTCCGTCGAAAACTCATGAGACGTCACATTCTAGTACATTTTTTACTCAACTGTGACGTCACAAGTGACGTCAACAACTCATAATCTTTGACACGTTTTATCATCGTCAATTTTTATTAATTTAAAAAAAAAACACGTTCCAATATTTTTCGATAATCTAACTGATTGACTAAACAGAGTCATATTTTTTTAGGCAGTCATCATCCCTTTTGTCAAGGACAAGGAATTGTGTGTTTGTTTTTTTTTTTTTTTTTTTTAATATTGAATATTTGTTACAGTGCCAAGACGTCCGTGCCGTGAGGACGAGCGAAGCATGGGAACGTCCCAGTGGTGCGCGAACATTTCCTATAGCGGACTCGCACTGACGACGGCAGTGCTCTAGAAACTAATTGGTGTTCAGTGTTACAGAGTAAGGTATCGTCCAAGGTTCACGGACCATCACGAACTACTTTAAAAGTTTATTGAATGTTTTGCTCGTGTATTTTCGTCGTGTCTGGTGTCACACCTAGTCTGAAAGTGTTTGTATTTGTATTGAGATTGTAAATAATGTTATACCAAAGAGTTGTATTGATTGTACCAAAATACAAATTATATCTAGTGCTGAAAACATTATTTTTCTGCCTTTTTTATTCCACGAAATTGCTTAACTTGGGAATCTGTGGAGTATTAATTTTTTGTTGACGCTCAAATTACAGCTACATTAATGTTCTTTGTAATAGGATTCCGAGGAGATTTATTTGGTTATCAAAAGATTGGAATATAAGATTGGCCTTTTGTCTAAAGGGAAAATAAATCTGCTATTGTAATGACTCTTTGTAATATTTTAGTATTAAATGACAAAAAAAAGAAATCAAAACAGAATATCTGTATCCATGAAGAATACATTTTGTTTTAACGAAATAAAGCGGTACATAAGTAATCGTTTCTTCATTAGTCCATTATGTGATTTATAAATATGAACAGACAGAATGTGAACCAACCGAAATGTGTATTATTCCATGTCATTATTATGTGGACGACGCCGAAAACCCCGTAGGTATTCAGCGAAAAGAAAAATTTGTTCAAAATTGTTTTGCAACATTTTGTTTTGTATTCTAAAGTGGTCGTGGGTTGGCCAATTCAGTTTGTCTGTCGAAAGACCGCCGACCGATGTAGCAACCGAGTCCTGGAGTGGAGACCGCGTATCGTTGGCAGCCAGCGCAGGGTTGGATGCCTCCAGGTGGGTGGACTAATGCCCTGAAAAACATGGTTGAGTCAGACTGGATGCTGAAGGCGAAGGAAAGGGTTTTGGTGCAGCGTGGGAAAGGCAGGCAGGCATATGTCCAGCAGTAGACAACGAAAGGCAGAGTTCATTTAATACAACACATTGCTAGAACTTCACTAAAAGAACACTACCTAGGAATGTGGCACGCCTCGCCTTCTAACTAAAGCGATACGTCACGCGATCACGTGATTGTCGCTTTTATAATAAAAAAAAATAAAAAAATGTATTCAAAAATATATGAGGTAAACGTTTACAGTTTTTCTTAAATCTATGACAAGTTCACCCATGCTTTGAGCCTGAACTAGGTAATCCTGTGTTTCAGGCGCTTTGAGGTAACATTAATTTATTAAATAATCATAAATCATATTAATATTATTGGTACCAATGTAAAAAGGTATATAAAATTATACTATTTTAACTAAGCTAATTTAAAAAATAACAATAATATGGACAATCATTACTTTAGCACAAGTAATAACTTCTCTGTATCTTCATAGGACATAGTTTGAAGAGCTTTCTTAAGGATTTTCTTGCAGTTATTGTGATTTAAAGAGTAGATGCTTACTTTAATATTACCATTTTGTTCAAAAAACCAGAAGCACCTATGAATCTATGTCGTGACACGACCATGCGAACAGGGTAGTGTGATCGCGTGTAGATCGCTTTGGTTAGGACGCGGCCGTAGTGTTGATGGCAGCATGCGTAAAAGTTTCACATTCATAAAAAACGAAACTAGCACAATATTGATTCCAGCAAATTTTGATGTTGAACCTTTAGAACTTAGAACAAGAGTCGCAGTATAAAGATAACCCGTAAACCAATTAGGTCCTTTTAGTTGTAGACGAAACTTTTTGTTGTTACACTAGACATAAAAGGTAAATATTTAACGACCCAACAGTCGCGACTCTACTCACGAATAACCTTTTACCTGAAGAATGCTTAAAAAAAAAAAAAAAGGCTGGATTCTACCGGTTCACCTAAAATGTGCGTGTTAACAACTGAAGGTAGAGCGCTCTCGACGTCAACATGTTCGTTTACAAATGTGCTGCAACGGTAAGCTCACAGACAAAAGTTACATAAGATGTGGATAACGTTATTGGTTGCACACTGATGTAGTTTCGTATAATTCTTTGTTAACCTGTTAAGGCCTACGCAGACCCGGACGGCATGGAAAGGTATTTAATTTTTTACCAATGCACATTGAAAAATATTGATATAGATATACGACACAAATTGCTATGCTTTAAAATGATGCCATGGCATGCCGTTGAATCGAAAGGGATTTGTATTGAAAGACGCGCCACGGTCGTATTTCTATATCAATACGTTTGAATGTCCATTGGCAAACATTTAAATCCCTTGCCATGTCTTGTGTAATTGTTTCTTTTCCCTAATAAATAAAATATGTTACGCACACCTATGTCGGTGGTAACAATGACAAACGGATCTGCAGGTCAACTCAATTCGAACGGAATTCTGCACAAAATGTTTGCGAACAAATGTTTACACAAATATTCCGCACAATTTTGGTGGAATCGCACTATTAGAATTCGTGTAATCGCTTTGTACGTGTTTGTGAGCTGATTCCAACCATTTGTTCCTAGTTGAATGTATGTTCGTAATAATAAATGTCTATTTTGTTTAAGTGCAGGTGAAACATGAACATTGTGTCAAGTTGCCACGTGGCGCTGAAGGTATGCAAGCGGGATGCTGCGTGACGCGGCGTGAATTTAAATTAAGAATAATATGTCCACCGGCGTTCGACTGTGTTCTCGGTTCAGTCTGCAATCAACTGTTAAAAATAATGTACAGTCGAGGACTTTAATTGATGAGCTACTTGCTACTGTTCGTATATTAGCTGTGTAATACAAATCGGGTTTAGTCGGTAATATTCGTACTCGTAAATGTTTAAAAGTGCAAAATTGGAAAGTAGTGAAAGTGGTTTATGGCTTAGGCCTCGACTCTACATATCCCTTTTACTCATACGAGACCAACCATTTTTTGTACGTTTTTAGAGCGAGAAAAAGGAAAATAAAGGTTAATTGACAGTTGTTTAGGAATCGAGAATCATGTTATGTGGAGCCGTCAGGGTCAAGAACGATTCTACAGAAAAGAAAGAAACATAGAAACATATTTATTTGACGTCAGTTATTAAAGCAGACACACAATAATATAAAAAATATACAAAATAAGGAGGAAAACATAGTATGTGCTGTGTGCCTTATGGCTGCGCCAAAAATGTCCATTTCAGCATTCATGCCAGACAGGTGATGATGTCTGACGCTGGTCTTCCAATGAACCTTGAGGGGAAAGTGACGGAATAGTATATTTCATTACAAGTGCGGAAAGGCTGTCATTGCAAAGAGTTCCGACAAATGTCTACCCGAGCCGAGGCGCAGCCGAAGGCGAGGGTTGACAGTCGGAACAAGTTGCAATGACGGTTCCGCAGGTGTACTAAACGACTATTTTTAATACAGTTGCGAAAAAATGAAGCAATTTAATAAAATAATAGAAACACAATAAACTCAACTAACTAAGAAAATGGCGCCAACCTTAGAATATAAGCGGAGTTTTTTTTTCTTCACCCATTTTGGTAGGCAAAGGGAACTATCCATACAGCTTAGTCTTCAGTAGATTTTTATTATTAATATGAAATTAAAATGAAGATGAAATGAAATGAAACCTAACCTAACTCATTCAATCAAATCATTAAATCTGATATTGTAATAAATTAGTAGCTTCTTTTTAGAAATATACGTATTTGTATGAATCACAAAAACTCTTTAGTAAAAACTTCATGGTTGGTTTTTCTTTTTAATAGACATTATTTTGACAGTTGGGAAAGAGAACGCACGAGTTCGGGAAAGGTAAAAAAAAAGCACTAGTATGTAATAGCCCACATCCCGAACGCTATACGTCCCTGCAATACACCACTTTTTGAGCAATTGTATTAAAAAAACAGTTTCAAACATAATATATAATGAATGGTTCCAAATAAATAGAATATACACACACATATACTTTACCGTTTTGGGTTGTTACATAGGACCTGTCTAATTTTCTAACAAAATACTATTAAAGCGATTCTCCCCATAGTTAATATATACTCCCAAATATTATGATTGCAAAACTATCTGTCTGTCCGTCACGCCATAACAACTTAAAGAATTTCGTTGAAACATGCCACGCAGGTGTACAAAGACCTGGTTCAGGAAAACGGATACTTTTAATCCCTATAAGTGCGTACTTAGTCGACGGTGACGTCCCCGTGGGATAATTTTCAACCTACAGGCAAGTGAAGCTGACAACAAAGTTAGTTTTACGTGTGTTAGAATTTGTATACAAACTTAGTATGTCGGAGGTGTTCAGAAGAAGGTATCGTTACTTGATCAACATTCATCCGAGTTATTTTATTACATCTCATTTGAATTTATTGTTAATATTGGTGTTTTGATTTTGAGTTTACCTTCAATTATAGAAACTGTAAATTAATGTTGTTATTTGGTTTCCACAACTCGTGTAAGAAGCTTTGAAGATTTCTTTAGTAAATAAATTGAATAAGTATTTTTATCGAATGTTTTATTTACGTGAGAGCAAAAATGTTATTGGGAAATATATGATGATGATGATTGAGCACCACACCCAGCCAGGAGCAAGCCTGACCCGGACAAGCCGGATACACCAGGGGGCACGATTTTGTAAGGAAAGACATGCTCTGGGATGGGAGAGGAAGCCCGACCAACCGCAGCCAGTCGGGCACAATCAGCCGACTATGCAGCCTAGAGCCAATATAGGAATAGTGGTAAAGGCAGGTACAATCCAGGAATGAGCATTCGTGTTTTGACCTTCATTTGATTGGTCTCTTCTAGCATTGGAGAATCATGTTCGTTTCTGGTGGTTGCGATTCCATTCGTTTTTCACGTCTTATTTAAACATACTATTTTCGTGTATATGTTTCATCGTCAGTAGTATTTGTTTCACTGTCAGTTTCGCTAAGGTGATATATTTCCTGGGTGCCGACTTGAATTTTTCTCAATCAGCTGCTAGCTGAATTCTTTGCTTTTATTGAAATATTCCATGTCTTGTTGGAGTGACTCGTTCCATGTATATATTGGTCTTCCAACTTTTAACCGTTTCACCTTGTATCTAATAGCTGCGTGTAGTAAGTGAGGCTATGGTCGTCGGAGGATGTGCCCGTAGTAGCATAACCGTAGGCATTTATTTTTTTGTCAATTGCTTTTCCCATAAGAATTTGCGTGTTTTCTTGTCCGGGGGTTTCGCGTACTCTTTATCATATCTTTAAGAATCAGTTTTTCGTATCTTCTGAGTTTCGATCGGTTTGCCTTTGTGGGTGCCGCTGCCTTAAGGCCGTAAGTCATTGCAGGTTTTATGACCATTTTATAGAAAAGACGCGCAATTTTCCACTGCATTTTCGAGTTTTTTATGAAGGATATTAGAGTTACCTTAGAGTTACGCATCGCTTGTTTGCATCTGGCGTTAACTGTGTTGTTTCGTTTAAGTGTCGATGTTATATACATGCCTAGGTACTTAATTTCGTCTGCCGGTTGAATACTGGTTCCTCCGATTCTAATAAGACGACAGGTTGCGGTGCTGTGTGGGTCTCTGATTACTAGTTTTGTTTTGGTTTCATTAATGTGGAGTCCGACTGATTCCAACAACGGTTTGACTTTGGTGACTATTTCATCCAGTTCACTGAGAATATTTGTTGCTATTATCACGTCATCTGCAAAGGACAGTATTAGGGAGTTGAATCTGATGGTCCTGGTCTAGATGAAGGCATTCTATTTCTTCTTCTAATGTTCTGAGAACGTCGTCCATTACTATGGTGAATAGTCGTGGGCATAGCGGACATCCCTGTTTAACTCCCTTGTCTTTGTGCGTCGATTCCGTTTGCTGTGCAAAAATGTTATTGGAAAATATATTTGACAAAATCATAATACACAAATATTTTGTCCATAAACATGTTTTCAGAAAGTGGTAACAAGTGTTAGCTACTAACGTAATCGGATCGAAAAATACCCAAAAAAAAAACATGAAAAATACAAAGTTATTTCCCGTTTATAAGAGGCAGAGTATTCAATAATAGATACATACCACCCACGAAAACACTTCATAAAAACATTTCAAGAAAGAGTAAAACCTCTTTAGTTCAATGTTGTTTTTAAACCTTCACCTGTTTTTGTCCTGTAACCAGTTTGTTTATATGTACAGGTGAGTAGACAAAAAAACAGGGCACGTATAGGTGTGTGGATCTTTGTGATTTTGTGTGCGCTCGAATCTATAAGTTTCGCCATATTGTTTTTTTTCAGGACGATATAACAAATGATTCAATCATGTTCCAACAGTCTCCGAGTAAATTGCATTCAGGACCGATTTAGTATTATTTATGTATTATTTAAGGTGTTAACGGACCCATTACGACGAAGCCGACCGCCAAGTATTCTGTACATCAAAATAAGTAACTCTATCCAAAAATTCTGGGAAACTACTTTTTTTTGGGGTGAAAAATCACTCTTTACGGTAAAACTCAATGTAACGTTCTCAACATTATGTGCTGATGGATGCTTTGAATAGTAAAAGGGGTCATGAAGGTATTTAAAGTAAAATTAACAGTAACAGTGACGGGGAGAACCTTTGCGGGGAGTGCCTTTCGGCTTCGTTGAGGGTCTTTTTACACCATTTATATTTTTGTTTTCTTTTTATAATTTAGTTTTAACGAAATGTTTGTCTTGGGTGAGTCCATTAGGTATATACTTTTCTTTCTATCTTTCGGACAGACAGCCAGACCGACAGAAGTACCTATATTATAAGTAGAGACCGGATTATATGCAATATAAAAACGTTGTGCTAACAAAAGTGCTAAAATATGCAACATAAAATTGAAATAATTACCTGCTACAAAATATAATTTTTAAATTTATTTTACTCGTAAAATTAAATTTGTAAACAGGATTGGAAAGCTATGGGGGAGGCCTTTGCCCAGCAGTGGGACAGAATAGGCTGACCTAAAAAAAAAACTCGTGCAGCATTTTCGACTAGATTTTTTTATGAAAACCGAATTCGGTTCCTAATTATTTGTATTATGATTATATTTGTACGATTGAGCCTTTTATAATATTAAAATATTTTTACAACTTAAAACCAATCGATCTACTTCACTACTATTTGAATTTATGCTTTTTTGCAATTTTTCCAGTTAGGGGCAGATAAAATTAAAGGAAACATGCCCAAATATGCAAGATATCCCGATTATAGCTAAAATATGCATTATCTTCAAAAAACACCACTAAATGCAAGTATGCATTTGCATATAATCCGGTCTCTAATTATAAGGGTTCCATTTTTGTCAATTGGCTACGGAAACGGAAGTATAATAAAATGACCATGATATTAATCAAACCCTCACAGCATTTGTTTCTATAAGGCAGGAACACTATGATAAATCAATGGTAATGGTTAGAGCAGGTTCATTAGCAAGCTTTTAACCTATACTTTGGTGAGTATGCGTAATTAATTATCTGAGACACATAAGGTGTATATGCAGTTGAATACAATGGAATCATTATGCTAATTAGGTCGAATACACTGAATAGCACATTAGCAGGAACACATTTGCACAATTTATTGAATAGAATTCTTAATAAGAAAGTTAGACTAGTGTATCTTGATGGATGATTAACAAATATTTCGACTTTTTGGCATGTATGTTGCCGCGGATCGAAATGGAAGCGAAAATCGCTTCCATTTCGATCCGCGGATTTTTTTTATTAAAAATTGCATTATAGCATAATGCACCTTATGTGAATAACATACGAAAGACAGCGCCGACAACAGCTGATGAATGCGCGAGATGCTCCGGAAGACCGCCGGACCTGTTTTTCTGGCTCTCAATATAAAAAAAAAATAAGTGGTTAATTGTAGACAACTTCAAAAAACCAGACGAGGTCAGTCAGTTTCTTCGGAGTCAAACAGACATTTTTATTTTCGAATTTGTCTGATATATAGATAAATTCGAAAATTTCATCACGGCCGTTAAAATGGGTAATTTTTTGTAATTTTTGGAGGGTGATATTTTTTTTACTTAATAGTTGCTGAAAAAAAAATGGAAATGACAGGAACATGTCTACAGTAGACTGTGATTTTATGAAAAAAAAAAAGTCCTTGCTCGAGAGGCATTATTCAGGAAGAAAAAGGGGAATACAGTTGTATGGAGAATCGCAGCCTCTGTTCCCTCTTAAATATTACTGTAGGAATATCAACTGTTGTGGAATTCCAATAGTCCGTTTTTACTCGGGTATTCTTTCTAGGTATTTTCTAGCATTCGTGACAACGAGCATCAATGCTGAACTGTTCGTAGAAAACCAAGGGAACCCGGTTCTTTTCTAGTTCGAAGATATTTTTCCTTTTGTAAATGCAGTGGAAATGCTATACGTGCGGTATTTGGCGACAGAGTTAATTGGAAGTGAAATAAGCGTAACGGGGAAGGAAACTGTGGAACTAATGGCGCTAGCATAGGTGGTTCCCAACATCGTCATTGGTTGAAAATGTGGTAATGTCATTTTATATTTCAAAATGCTTAACCTCATTTGTCAGATTGAGACCAGCTATGGTGGCGCCATCTTAGATTATCTTTGCCTGTGTCTCCCCATTAAAAACAGATATTTTTATTGGTTTCGCAGTATTTTATTGAAAAAGAAAACTAAGTCTAAGGCACTTCGCCTCTGACCGCCGGCGATTAGCTACTAGAGCGAGTGGAGCGAGTACAGCTGACAACTTATAAAAAAAGTAGTCGTAATCGCAACTGCTGAGCACTAAGGTCCTGGGTTTGATTCCCGGACCATAGAAACCAGGACCTCATTCAATGGGTGTTTAGTCTGAACGGACCAAAATGAATGGACTGTGAAAAACCTTTATTTCTGTTACGTTGCTGTTAGTTTGTTGACAAATTTCTCAAAGTCACAGTGATCTTGCACTGCCTCGTTGGTCTAGTGGTCGCAACCGCGAGTGCTGAGCTGGTCCTGGGTTAGATTTCCGGGTCGGGCAAATTGTTATTGGGTTTTTTCATCACAAAGAATTTCAAACTGTACGAGCCCTTGCTGGCTAATACATTTGAAGAGTTTTGATGGAAGAACATATATTTGCTTGATAAAATATGTATTAATTGTAACAGAGGTGTTTACAATAAAACGTGCGATAGTGTACTCAATTATAATTCAATATTCACTTAACAATAAGTTGAAAATGCTTAAGCTAGCGATTTACATAAATGTATTCCCGGACGAGATAGGAAGGATGAAGAGGAACTTGATTTACAAACAAAAATGAATAAAAGTTTAAAAATTACATGATAATACAAACAGATTAAAACTTGTTTTTTTTTTTTTAATTTAAGGGGAAGTTCCTATATGTACGCGTTAAAATAATGATTACAGCGATGCCCACTATCCCATATAAAGTGTAGATCATAACGTAGTGATGAATATCGTGATTAGAAAGATCATCAGGTAACATCACTTCAGCCTTTTTCATAGACTGTATCCTTTTGTCTAGTTCGCCGATTTCTTGTTCTAAATCTTGAGTTTTGTTCTCCAAAACTAGTTTAGGTATGCTGATATTGATGATGTGGTTAATAGGAGCAATCACTGGCGCATACATCTCTGGTTTGGTCCTCATTGCACTTAAGTAAGGTTTGTGTGAATATAAGGTAAAGCTGTCCGTTTTGATAATGCATCCCTGACCTATATTCATTAGTCCGGCTTGTGTCAACTGGTGTGCGGTTACTTGATCGCCGCATATTGTTCGAACTTGACACCTATCACAACAAAAGTAACTATTCAATGTGTAGGTTTCTTGCCAATTATCTTTACAGGAACTTGATATAGTTTTGCAATCCGAATTTTCTGTTTCACAGAAGTTCTTGTCTCCTTTAATATGATATGGCCTTAAGATGTGGCAGTAATAAAGTTCCGAGATAGTTCGACAGGATCTCAAGTCTTCTTCACACATATTTATGTATGTATCTTTCTTCATGTTGATAGAAATGTACTCGGATACTGAGATGATACTGATCATATCATTTCGGCCTGTTGTCTTGGGGATCGGAATTATCTTGAAGATCTCGTATGAATCCCGACTAATAAGAGGTAATTTGATCTCAAAAATGATTATGTCCTCCAGAAGTCTTGTGTTTATTTCTAGCAAATCGGATATCTTCCGAAGGTCCGAGTGTATGTTGTCAATCGGTAGGGAGACGTCCTTGGGTAACTTGCTAGAAATTGTGCTTAACTCGTTGATGAGTTGTTCCGGTGTAATCAAGTGTAAGTTGAAACGACCATTGTAAATATCTGTGACGGTGTCTAACAACATATTCTGAATGCTCTTCAAATTGTACATCATATTACTTGCTATAATAGCTCCCATGTTGAAGTCATTAATAACACTGTTTGATTGAATGTTGTTCTTCAGTTGGCCCATTGCTTTGTCTAGCTTGTTCATGTGATGATTTATCAGTTTTAGTTGTTGGTTCATTTCACGCTCTGTACGCTTAAGAAGGTTGTTTTCTGCTTCCATGAGTGAAGTCTGATTTCTCCAAAGGGAAACTATATGTTTCTCGTTTTTCGAATGAAGGAAATATCCTTGCGATATTTTTCAGCAAAGCTTTCGTCGAGCACTCCAAACAAGCTGTTTGCGATATATCCCACGCCGTTGATAAGGCCTCGGCGCTGACGCAGTAACCCAGGTCGCGTGCCTGAGTGCTGACTCAGTAATACTTGGTTGTAGTGCTCAAGTTCCGAGAACGCGTGACGTAACTGGAGTACGATTATGTCACAGTGAACTTGATCTTGTATGGAATCGCATGTTTGTTTGAGCGATTGAATGTATTTATTGTACGTTGTAGTCGATTGCCAATATGAATCCATGTTGTAGTAAACCACAAGTTTCCAATCATCTCTGATTAACATCATGTTTGATACTTTGTCAAAATACAAACTTTGATTTGTTTGGAATGGGGTTACTTTCAAGTTACATTCTGAACTTGTGATGAACGTGAAGAATAACATCAGAGTAGTGACCAGGGTTGTGAAGTTAAACTTGCTTTTGGTTGACCTCCTTGTTGAGGGTTCTTTGGTTTGTTGGTGATCCAATTCTTGCTGTTTGTCTCGTTCCGTGTCGCATTGTGAGGCAACTTCTTTATGCTCTAAAAGTACTGATACCTTTAGGACGGGACGTTTCATAATGCCGCTTTTTGTTTTTAAGGTCAAGACACGCACGTGACCGTCCTTGCCTGGATGTAATTCTACGACTTTTCCCATCATCCACTTGCCGGCTAGTAGGTTGTCGTCGTGGATGAGAACTACATCATCCAACTTAATATTGGATTGAGTCTGCCTCCATTTGCTTCTCACATTTAATTGAGCGAGATACTCAGTGCGCCACCTTTTCCACAGATCTTGTAATATTTTCTGTATTAGCTGCCAGCGTGTGCGCAAATCTCTTTCAGTCTCAACTAACGTTAACGTAGGTCCGCCAGTTAAAAAATGAGAAGGTGTCAAGAAATCTAAGTCTTCAGGATCTTCTGAGATTGCACACAACGGTCTTGAGTTAAGACATGCTTCAATTTGTGTTAAAAGTGTAGTGAACTCTTCATATGTCAGTTTTTGTTCACCGATCACTCTCTTGAGGTGCAGCTTGAAACTTTTCACGGCAGCTTCCCACAAGCCTCCTGCTGATGGCCATGAAGGAGCGTTAAAATGCAATGTGATGTCCATATCTGCAATCTCAGACAATAGTTTGTCATCAAATTTTTCCTGCAGTTCTTGATACTCCTTTTGTAGAACCTTACTGGCTCCTACAAAGTTGCGACCGTTGTCACTATACAAGTGATAAGGGGTGCCTCTTCTAGCCGCCATCCTGCGTAATGCGGCGATAAAAGATGACGTTGTGAGGTCGGAGACTAGTTCCAAATGCACGACTTTTGTCACCATGCAGACAAATACTGACACATATCCTTTAGTGGTCTTGACACCACGGCCCTTGTTGGTTTTAATATAGACATGGCCAGTGAGATCAACGCCGGTATGCATAAAGGGACGAGATGGATTGATTCTTGCTGCAGGTAAGTCTCCCATTAGGGGCTGTAGTTTTCTAGGATTTTGTCTTCTACAGGTAACACATTCACGAAGTTGTTTTTTCGTTGCATTGTTTCCCCCGATAATCCAATATTTTTGCCTGATGCATGCCAAAGTAATTCGAGTTCCGCCATGAAACGTGAGTTTATGTGCGTGCCCTATTATTAATTCCGTCAGACGATGCTGATGAGGTAAAATTATAGGGTGTTTGAGATCAGGATTGATCGCAGCATGATGCAGTCTTCCACCCACACGAAGTATTCCTTCTTCGTCTACAAACGGGTTTAAATTCAAGATCTTCAAGTAGAATGCCTTGGTTTCTTCATAGTGGTTTCCGATAAAATAGTCATGCGTTTTGTCTTCGTACATGCACAGTATATCATGATTTTTCTGAAACTCATTCCAATAACTGTCCAGAGTTTCAATTCTTTTCTTGATGTATTCTGATGTTTTGCGATCTTGACCATCTTTCTTAAAATTGGTCCAAAGTTGTCGCATGCCACTGAGGGCAACATGTTGCTTTTGAATTAGGTCTTCCATCTTGATACTTGATAAATAGGAAATTAAAATAAATTTATTGATATTTCCTGCTGACTTGCGGAGTACTATCGCCGTCAACTTGCTTGATACTTGCTGTAGATCGATCTTTGTTTTGGATTGCTAGCTAGCTTCACTTGATGTACTTGTTGAGGCCTTGATGCCAAATGCTTACTTGCAGTCCATGAATACAAAAAGCATCCTTGATGCTTTTTGTATTCTGGGACTGCTGTCTCATGTCACTTGTTCTGTTTGAGCGCCCTGATATCTTCCCGTGCGATCTTATGCGCCTTCTCAATTCGTGTCGGTGAGACCCGCTTGTGGGAGGCCGACCGAACCGATTCGCAACCACACGAGAAGAACTACTCACAACACATCCGGCTCGAAGGACCATATGTACGAGCCCTTGCTGGCTAATACATTTGAAGAGTTTCGATGGAAGAAAATATATTTGCTTGATAAAATATTTATTAATTGTAACAGAGGTGTTTACAATAAAACGTGCGATAGTGTACTCAATTATAATTCAATATTCACTTAACAATAAGTTGAAAATGCTTATGCTAGCGATTTACATAAATGTGCGATGTAATCGTACACAAACATAACTGGCGAAACGTGGGTGTACAATTAGGTAGACCTGTGCCTAACTCTCTGGGGATTGCAGGCTTGATGTTATGTATGTATTCCAACTACGGACTTTTTTGCTCTCCCAAAAGAAAATCACACTTACATAAAATCACACCTGTTTTCCCAGTACGATTCGGCGATGGTGTACCTGATATACTTATTAAAGAAAATCGAGGTTTTTAATTCATAGAACAGCAATAATATAATTTTCAGAAGCTAAAAAAAAACGGGGATGGATTTTTCCTAGCAACAGTTGATATTTTTGGGATAATGTTTATTTCAAAACAAAAATGGTAAAAACAGGAAAACGTTCATTTCAATCACTTCTCGCTTTTGTTGATTTTTAATTGCTCTCTGACGCTAAGGGTACTCGGTGGCCACTCGACGTCACTAAAAGCGTGAAATTGCGTTGCCAGGATCTGTGGCAAGTTGCGTCATTCCGTTGAAACCACATACCTACCTCCAACATTATACGTCTTTAATCTTTGCACAAATTCCTCGACAGGATATTAAACTTCAACTTCTGTAGAACACACATTTACAAGGAACTTATGGCACTTGGCTATAATGATGCAGAGAAACTAACGTCGCTACCCTTTAGTTTACCAATAGCGCCTCACTGTCAAAAAGTTAAAGACAATAGGAGCAAGTTTTATTAAGTAGGTTCTCGCGACGTGAATCTGACCTTTTTTAGGTAATTTCTAATAACATCGCACTTTAAGCACAAGCTCCAAGGATATTTATGACATCACTAGCGGTCATTTTCAATAATTTACTGTTCGGTTTCGGTAGGTTGCTATCTCTGTTTGTTTGACATTTTGCTAACAGACGGTTAGAAACAAAACGTCAGAGAAAATCTTTCTTTGATTTTTCTATGAATCAAGTGACAGGTTGACGCGGATAGGATATTTCAAGCTAACTTTGTATATAGAAACACCGAGAGCTGCGAGACGTGGCATATTAACTGACAGTTAAACGTAAGTAAGTTATAGAAAACAGGCCTTAGTCTACTTAGGGTACAGTCGCCAGCACATCAAGTAACCACAAACTGACAAATTTCTCCAAATGATTTTAAACAATAAAATGTTAATGGTTAAGTTCAAAATCGAAACAAAATTTGACAGTTTGTAGTTACTTGATCCGCTGGCGACTGTACATAACAGCTTAACCGAATCATTGAGTATTAAACTAAAAAAATAATTCTTTAAGTTTTTAATTCAAATAAAGCTGAGAGTCAGCACTATAATGCAAGTGGCGAATTAAACGTCCAATACTGAAGTAATTCTGTTTAATATTTTTTTTAACTTGGCGAAATTTTTCTTTTTTTAAAGCTTAGAAGTGGGGCTGATCGGTCTGTAGTTGTTTGTACAGAATTACTTCAGTATTGGACGAAAATCAGCCAAGAGAACAAGCGGGATTATGTAGCGATTTCTTAACAATGGATCATAATCATGTCGTAAAACAAGTTATTCAAAAAAGCAATGAGTATGGAAAAAAATACTATTTGGCATTTGTGGACTACAATAAGGCGTTCGACTCTCTCAGGCACACACACATTTGGGAAGCGCTGCGATCACAAGGAGTACACCCAAAGTATATTAGGATAATAGAAAACTTATACAAAGAATCAACATCAAAAATCCAAACAGAAAGGAAAGGACCAGCGTTCAAAATAAAAAAGGGAGTGCGACAAGGAAAACAATTTAGGTAAAAGGGGGTCTCCCTTTCACCTAAATGGTTTTCGGCGGTATTGGAACACATATTTGGAAAAATTAATTGGGATACATTTGGAATAAATATAAACGGTGAGAAGCTTAACCACCTTAGATTCGCAGACGACCTGATTCTGTTTAACGAAAACCAAAAAGGGTTAGAAATAATGCTCACTCAACTGAAAAGAGAAAGTAAGACTGTAGGGCTGACTATGAACCGAGACAAAACAAAAGTAATGACAAATCACATAAGAACACCTATATTTATAAATTCTAATCAGATAGAGTATGTAGAAGAATATACATATTTAGGACAAACTATTGCACCGGAAAATCAGATGCAGAAAGAAATAAATATCCGAATAAGTAAGGCTTGGAAAAGATTCTGGTCCCTCAAAGAAATTACGAAGAACCCACACATAACCCTAAGAGACAAAACTACAGTATTCAACTCATGCATACTACCATGTTTAACCTATGGAGCACAAACCTGGGCCCTCACTAAGAAGCAGAGCACTAAGAGTGTGACAAAACAAAATGGAAAGAAGCATTTTAAACATCAAGCTACGGGACAAAATCAACTTAACAAATATAAGAAGCAGGACAAAAGTTATAGATGTCACATACACAGTGAAAAAACTTAAGTGAAAATGGGCAGGCCATATGACAAGAAGTAAGAGGAAGAAATGGACAAAGGATGTTACTGTATGGTACCCTAGAGATGGAAAAAGACGAAAAGGACGTCAAAAAATAAGGCGGGAGGATGATATCAAAGAAATAGCTACAACAGCATGGCAAAGAAAAGCCACAAACAGGGAAATATGGAAAACTCTAGGGGAGGCCTATGCCAAAGGGCAAGCTGATAATAACGTTACCGATGTCGTGGATTAAACTGTTATTAAGAAATAAATTTAAAAACAAAAAATATGTAAAATTAGTAGTAGCATTTTATATTAAAGTGATATTAAAAGTAAGTAAGAAGAAATATAAAATTATGTTAAATAAAGATGATTGAAACTATAATAATAAAATGTAATATTAATAGAATCTAATGTAATACAATTAAAATTATCTTTTTATAGTAATAAGTAATATTTCTTAAATTAATAGCATGATAATATAGTGAAATGATATTATGGCATGCACAACAAAATTATAAAACGATGTACTTATTGTAAACTGGTCAAATGTATTTACGTGATCAGAAATAAAGGCTATTTGAATTTGAATTTGAATTTGAACCGAATTAAACAAGTGTGTATTGAATAAATTAAGCCGAACCATTGAAAACCGACCAAGTGCGAATCGGACTCGCACACAATGGGTGCCGTAGCACCACACAATAATTATAATATGTTTTTCATAGGTCAATTTACATTCAACTTTTTAATTTTGTATTCATAAAAGACACCTTATCCCCAAATACTGTGTGGTGCCAACAGCCTCGGTGTATAATGGCTGTGACATACTGACGGACAGACAGACGGGCAGAGCGAATCTATAAAGGTTTCGTATTTAGGAATTGAACCCTAAAAATTATCAAAAATTAATGAAGCCTTTTTTCATGTATTATTGAATTAAAAGTTTTGTAAAAAAGCTTTTGCCTGACGTGTTGTTAAACATATACTGCAGCTACGGCGTAGCACAAGCCCTCGACGCGAGTGAGCTACGAAATACTGCAAATGGCTACGTAATCCGTGTACGGCCACATGGGTTTATGCTTTCACTCACAAAATTAAATAGTCAAAGTGAATTTATTGATAGCTTTTATTTTAACTTGCATTGTTAGTTAGTTAGTTGGTTGGTTGGTTGGTTAGTGTGTATTGGTCAAACTTTCCAACTGAATTTCAAAGCAGTTTCCCCCTACCGATTGACCTAAAATACTGCAGACTTCTTTGGCTATGGTGACGGTACATTTAATGACAGATATGACTTGATCCTTGAGGATAGCCTCCTCACGAAAGAACTTCTCAACGGTTAATAGCACGGACACTTAACTTTGTATAGTTCTTCTTCTTCGTCGTCACACTCCTGGCAGAGTGGTCGTGGTCGTCACATCAGGGGTGGTGGTAAGCTTAACAATCCGTCGCCGTTCCTCCCGTACTGTGGCCTTTCTTGTGCATTCGTGGAGTGGACCATTGTAGTTAGATTTCATTAAGCTTTTTTGTAAATGTTCTTTGGTTCTCTATACATATTATAATATTACAGTCCTGAGACATGACAGCATTGAGCACTTCTAACACGCTGGTCTACGTATATGTATATCTGCATATAATATGTATATCTATGTATATCTGCGTGACCACGTTATTATTCTAACTAAATGAAGAATTTAGATGTTGCTCACTCACCTTGCTTCACCGCTGCACTGAAGGATGTCTTCAAGGTTCTGGACAGGAGAGGGCTAGGCATCAACGTCAATGGCGAGTACATCACTCACCTTCGGTTTGCCGACGATATAGTGGTCATGGCTGAGACCATGGAGGACCTCAGTACAATGCTCGATGACCTCAGTAGAGCTTCCGGAAGAGTGGGGCTAAAAATTAACATGGACAAAACCAAGGTCATGTCGTATGCCCTTGTCACACCCATTCCTATCAAGATCGGAGACTCTACACTCGAAGTTGTAGACGATTATGTGTACCTGGGACAAACGGTCCAGTTAGGTAGGTCTAACTTCGAGAAAGAGGTCAACCGTTGAATCCGACTCGGCTGGGCAGCGTTCGGGAAGTTGCGCGGTATCTTCTCGTCCAACTTATCACAGTGTCTCAAGACGAAAGTCTATGACCAGTGTGTGTTGCCAGTGATAACATACGGGATCGAAACGTGGTCGCTCACAATGGGCCTCATCAGAAGGCTTAAAGTCACCCAAAGGGCAATGGAGAGGGTTATGCTCGGCCGGAGTTTCCTTGCGCGATCGAATCAGAAATGAAGACATCCGCAAGAGAACCAAGGCTACCGACGTGGCCCGGAGAATTGCCAAACTTAAGTGGCAGTGGGCAGGGCACATTGCAGAACGGATGGCCGATGGGGCCGAAAAGTTCTGGAGTGGCGACCGCGAACCGGAAGACGTTGCGTTGGAAGGCCTCCCACTAGGTGGACCGATGACCTGGTGAAGGTTGTGGGAATCCGCTGGATGCGAGTCGTACGAGACCGGTCAATGTGGCGACACTTGGGGGAGGCCTATGTCCAGCAGTGGACGTCTTTCGGCTGAAATGATGAATGATGATGACATTCAGATAATTTTCTTCGGAAGCTTTATGTGGGTAAATCATTCGTGCAACAACTTACATGTCATTAATGTTTTATTAAATAACATCACCTTCTGAAGCAAGTTCGGGTTGCTAGTTTCCTATTAAACAACATTATTGGCAGCAGTTTTTTGTTAATAATGTTTATATCAATTACTAGGTATATGTATATTATAGACAAACTGCAAATAGATCTAAAGCCATAATAAAAAAGCCAAAGTAAGTACCTACATAATCTATATATATAAAATGGTAAACTGACTGACTGACTGGGTGACATTTCAACGCACAGCCCAAACCGCTGATCCTAGAGACATGAAACTTGGAGGGTGTGTTCTTTGTGAAGAGTAAGTATCCACTAAGAAAGGATTTTTGGGAACTCCACCCCTAAAGGGGTTAAATAGGGGATGGAAGTTTAAATGAAAGTACGTCAGTTTTAAAGTTAGGATCTTCAAATTTTTAGTTTAGGCGACTTTTTTTACGATTAAAAATTGTTTTGTACGTGTCTCAGCGTTTTTGATAATTCCAACCCCAAAGGGTTAAAAAGGGGGATAAAGTTGTTTATGGATAGTCCTTAATTTTCGAAGTAAAAATCACTAAATTTATTATCTAGGCTTATGGTTGAGAGCTAACGCAACGGTGTTGTTAGAATTTCAACCCTTAAGGCGGTGAACAGGAGGATGAAATTATGAACTGACTGGCTGATTGATTGATCAACGCACATCTGAAACTACTGGGTCAAGAAGCATGAAATTTTGCACAAACATTCCTTGAATGACGTAGGTAAGTGTGCAAAAGTTTACTGTATCACTATTAAAAAAAAACTTTCTTTAAGGGGGTAAAATGCAAGCTTGTATGAAACTTCGTCATTTTTGAAGTTCCAAAAAAGTGAAACAGTTTACTTTTATTTCTAACCATGCTAAAGGTCATCTACAAATTTTTACAATCCTAACTTCAAAAATGAAGAAGTTTCAGACAAACTTTCATTATCTATTTTACCCCCATAAAAAACAAAGTGATACACACTTTTTTCTCTTACCAAGGGTTCATATATCAATTTTTACGTTTCTAACGTCGAAAATGACGAAGTTTCGTACAAACTTTCAAAACCTTTTTTAACACCTTATTTTTCGAATGGGAAATTCATTCAAATGCCCCCCCCCCCCCCTCCCACTCTGGGCGAAGTGTCAGACTTTTACTGACTAAAACCCATCCATTTTCCTTCTTAGCCCTTTGTGTTCCGGGGCCGCGGTATCTTTTGCGAACAGTATCAGCATCGGCCCTTGCCTTGGACCACTTCTTGTTTTGCTTTGAGGCGCGCGTAGAACACGAACGCGCCGTCGACACGGCCTGTCGTCAAAAGACGGACGGATGGCGAGCTGGCCCATTGCTCACCGTCCACGGGCGCGCGCCTAAGGTGACCGGGGGCCAACACATGGCCCCCGACGCCCGGTGCGACTCCCGCGGTGGCTGGGACGCGAGGTTCTCTCCCTCTCACGTTCCGCCACCTCCTTTGCTAGCATGACTGTTTTGCAGAAGGAGGTGACGGCTTCCCATTCCCTCTCGCTCCGGACCATGGATTAAACCAGGGCCGGACGTGAGAGGTCACCGCCACCAATCCCCGCTACGAGGACACGGTGGTGCTTTGCCCAAGCGGAGCAACGTCCACAGTGTGTTCCACCGTGTCCTCCGGTCGATCCTCGCAGTGGTAACACCACCACCACCAGATCGTACGGTAACCACGAACTAGCCTTACGGCTACCACTTTTTGGGGCGCGTTCAAATAAGGGCGGCTTGCCATCTCAAGGAACGCGCCTACACCGGGGCCCCGTAAAGGGCCATGGACCGCACGATCCCCGCGTAGAGCCTCCGGCAGGAGGCGTTTGGACGCCCCAGGTTGGGCAAGAGCCACTTGAAGGCAACCTCGGCCCGTTCCAGTTTGGGAGCCAAACGTCGGAAGTGTTCCACGAAGTTCCATCGGCTGTCCAGGTCGAGTCCTAGGTACTTCATCGTCGACTCGACGCGAATGGAAAAGCGACGGTGGTGCATTCCGAGGCCCATGAAAGTACACGGCCTCCACCATATCATAAGCTCTCGCTGCCTGTCGGCACATCTGTCATGTTACTTCGGAATTTACTAAGTACCATCGAAACTACATATGTAATGAGAAACAGTGTTTGTGCCGCGTATACCGTTGACTCCCTATGATCTGCCGTTTGAATTTAAGCGACTTCTGTTTCCTCTGAAAGTTTGCTTTGCCAGGTCAATAAATAAGTCACAAGGCCAAACTCTCGAATCGACTTGCGGTCTGGTTATTTAAGCTCCATCCACTAAAATGGTTAAGAGTCTTGTTTAAAAAGAAATATTGTCATAGACACCTTACATTTGTGCAAAATTTCAAGCTTCTAGACCCAGCAGTTTCAACTTTGCGTTGATCGATTAGTCAGTGAATCAAACTGTCAGCCAGTTTGATTAAACATACATAAAACTAATCTTCAGTGATTGTTGTATCCTTTACGATGTCTAATGTTGGCTACCACAGCTAGTATACATATATAACAACGACAATAATATACTTAGGCGTCAAAGTACTCCTCCGCATCGCTGTCATGTTTTTTGTACCTCCGAGTAAGATTTTCTGCGATTTAATTCCCCACAAAAAAACCTAACAGTAGGTAGGAAGTCGTAACTCATCAAGCCGGCTGCCGCAACAAAATAGGTACATTTTAATCAACCCTTTTGATTTACGAGTGGAAAAATACAAATCGTGGACGTCACACTATGCAAATTTTATGAGTTAAATTTTGTTTCATATTTTTTTATTCATGTAACAAAATCCTTTGAATAAATCCGGAAAACGAAGCTCGTTTAGGCGAACATAAGCTTTGCGTCGCAATAAAAATTATCCGAAAGGGCAATGGACGCAAACGTAACTGTTTTATTGTTGTAATCTGTATTCAATATGATCGGGCGGCAATTTGGGTCGCTAATTGATATTCTGGACGGGTTTTATTTATCGCTACTGAAATCATTGTAATGAAGGTAAAGAGAACGGCAGATTCCAGTGAAGCACCCAGTAAATAATTCGTAGGTATTTTTGAAAAAATATTTTGGTACCTAGGTATTTACAGAAACGAGATTTTCTCGAACTAAAGGAACGTAGGTATAGTTAAACTTGGTAGATTCTTTGTTAGATAATGAAAATTCTTGGATACTCGAGTTCCAGGTAGAGCGAGCTAATATTCCAGTTTATGGATACTTCGCTCCATAGAAGGTACCTACGCACATAGATAGTCCATAGGTCACTTTGGCTGTCTCCGTTGTCTGTCTACCCTAAAATCAAACACAAGGAGTATGCTGTGATGCGTATGCATATAGATAGGTAGTACGTAGGCGTTTGAATAATACGTACGTACTAATAACGTTTATACGTGTGGGTGTTGTAGGATTCCGACCATAAATGGTTTACCGGGCCCAGACCATCGTTTTTATTAACTTACTAGCGTTCCATAGTTTCGTCCGTTCAAATCCGTTTAGTTGTTTTTTGCGTGAAATAGTAACAAACATACACACACACCCACACACATACAAACTTTCGCCTTTATAATATTAGTGTGATTAACTTTTACCCGCGGCTTCACCCGCGTGTAGTTCGGTAATGTCCCATGGGATCTTACTACCGGGATGAAAAGTATCCTATGTGTTAATCCAGGTTATAAACTGTCTGTATGCCAAATTTCATCCAAATCCTGTCCGTAGTTTTTGCGTGAAAGAGTAGCAAACATCCATCCATCCTCACAAACACACCCGTGGCCGACGCCCTCGATTGGATAAATTTAATTCAAATCAATTTTTGAACTGTCAGGCACAAAAATCATCATCATCGGCCTAGCCTTTTTCCAACTATGTTGGGGTCGGCTTTCAGTCTAACCGGATGCAGCTGAATACTAGTATTTTACATGGACCGACTGCCTATCTGACCTCCACAACCCAGCTAGTAAAAAAAAAAAAAAGTTAAAATAGTCTCCCCAACTTTTTTTTTTGTACCTGGCGATGACTGTACTAAGAGAACAAGCACAAAAAACAAATGAATCGGATCGGGGGCGTCGGCCACGGGAGCCTCGACCACTGGGGGCTTTTTTTTGGATGGGAAATCATCTAATGACTCTTCCAGCTCTGGGCGGAGCAGGAGGGATTGTCAGACTTTTACTGACTAAAACCCATCCATGTTCCTTGATCGTCCTTTATGTTTCGGGGCCACGGTATCTCTTTCAAACAGTCCCGCAACCCCGGCAGGCATCGGCCCTTGCGGACCCCTTCCTTTTTGTTGACTCTCTTTGAGGTGCGCGTGGAACACGAACGCGCCGTCGACACGGCCTATCGTCATGAGACAGACGGACGGCGAGCTAGCCCATAAGCCTAGAGGTGACGGCGTCCCATTCCGTCTCGCTCCGGACCATGGCTTGAACCAGGGCCGAACGTGAGAGATCGCCTCCGCCAATCGCCGTTACGAGGACAAGGCGGTGCTCCGCCCACGCGGGGCACACCTCCACCGTGTGTTCCACCGTGTCCTCCGGTCGATACTCGCAGTGGAACCACTGGGGTCAAAGCCACGGACCCACTTTTGCACTGCATGACCACCGTAGAAACGGGTTTCTTCGAAAAAAGAATCGACAAAATGACAGATGAACAAAGTAGGAAGTAGGATAGCTTTAAAAAGAAAATAAAAATAAAAAAGCTTTCTTCTTTTTAGTTAACTACGTAATATTTTATTGTTGTCCCTATCATAATTGTTATAATTTTGCTTAACAGGCGTATCCCAGACATAAAGTTATGTTTCACAAAGTATTTTAACGAGACACATTATTTTGGTTATTCCCTTTATTTATTTTTGCCAGCCCGAAAAGGATACTAACATAATTTTATGAAAATCTGGCTGAAAACTGAAATTAGTCTACGATGGCTATGTTAAGTGGCAACACCTGTGCTGGTGAAAAATTTCGCTCGTTCGAAAACTCGAACCGTGTGGCTTGGATACTAAATATTGACTTATTTTCCTTCATGTTTTTGTGGGGCTGGGATAGACTGAACACGAAAGGTCTACGAGGAGCTACGTCCAGCTGTGGACTACAATTGGCAGAGATGATTGTTTGAATTATTTTGATAAGAAAACTCTGGAAACAGTCATTATTATCATGATCATCATTTCAGCCGAAAGACGTCTACTGCAGTACATCAAAGCGTAAACAGAAAAATCTATGGTCATCATGCATTCAATAGTTTCAACTTTTATGAAGAATTCTGTTTACCTATCGAAAACAATGTAGGGAAATCGAATTTTTGTTAATTCTACGAATTGACCTCATTTTTCTCTCAAATTGACACGACAATAAACGAAGTATTCCGACATAATAGCATTACCGAACTCCATTGGGGATTAAACGAGCAGATTCAAAATGGCACCCAGATAGTATCGGGAATTACTGTCGAACTATTGTCCTTTCATACATAACTTTATTTCTCATATTATTTATGTTAATGTTGTTTTTGATTTGTAGGTAAGTAACCATTGACTTTGTCAAAGTCACAGTGATCTTGCACTGCCCCGTTGGTCTAGTAGTCGCAATTGCGACTGCTGAGCTGATCCTGTGTTTGATTCCCGGGTCGGGAAAATTGTTATTGGGTTTTTGCATCAGGAATTTCTCAGTAGCAGCCACGGCGTCTGGGTTTGTGTCCGATTGATAACAATAGGCGTCCCCTAATGAGCAATCGCTGTAGGGTTTTTCGCAACAGGATTTTTCGCACATACGTTACATCGCACCAATAAAGCATCGATGGAATATAACATCGTACAAGTGAATTATCGACACACCGTGTTCGATAAATAACAATCGAATCATCAACTTTCGACTTCAAGTAGGGAAACCCTCTGTGGGAGCTGCCCTGAAGCCTAACACTACTGTGATGTCTTACTGAAGTTTGCTGGACTCCTGTGCTGTGGGAGCTGCCCTGAAGCCTGACACTACTGTGATGTCTTACTGAAGTTTGCTGGACTCCTGTGCTGTGGGAGCTGCCCTGAAGCCTGACACTAATGTGATGTCTTACTGAAGTTTGCTGGACTCCTGTGCTGTGGGAGCTGCCCTGAAGCCTGACACTACTGTGATGTCTTACTGAAGTTTGCTGGACTCCTGTGCTGTGGGAGCTGCCCTGAAGCCTGACACTACTGTGATGTCTTACTGAAGTTTGCTGGACTTCTGTGCTGTGGGAGCTGCCCTGAAGCCTGACACTACTGTGATGTCTTACTGAAGTTTGCTGGACTCCTGTGCTGTGGGAGCTGCCCTGAAGCCTGACACTACTGTGATGTCTTACTGAAGTTTGCTGGACTCCTGTGCTGTGGGAGCTGCCCTGAAGCCTGACACTACTGTGATGTCTTACTGAAGTTTGCTGGACTCCTGTGCTGTGGGCGCTGCCCTGAAGCCTGACACTACTGTGATGTCTTACTGAAGTTTGCTGGACTCCTGTGCTGTGGGAGCTGCCCTGAAGCCTGACACTACTGTGATGTCTTACTGAAGTTTGCTGGACTCCTGTGCTGTGGGAGCTGCCCTGAAGCCTGACACTACTCTGATGTCTTACTGAAGTTTGCTGGACTCCTGTGCTGCGGAAGCTGCCCTGAAGCATGACTTGTGGAGTTGTGAACGCGGAGTGACTTAGTCTCTAGCGCGGTCTCTAGCGCGGAGTGTCTTAGTGTATTTCTTTCTTTAGTCACTTTAAGGAGTAAATTCATTATTCTTTTCCCTCCTGAGAGTGCATGCTAGATAAGCCTTTTTATAAACATAAATTGTATTTTTACTATTTTCTTGTAAATTTATCATTCTTCTAAATTATATAAATTATTCAAATCTACTTATATCCTTTTATTTTTCCTCCTCTATAGGTCGTTAAAAAGCGTCTAAGTAAATTATTCGAATTTCAATTGACCCGTAAAAAGCGAAGTAAAAGAAAACTGGAATATTCTACTCGTATTCAGCCTCCATTACATCTATTCGTTTTTGAAGACGAATGGCATACTAGATGATTATGCTAGTATGTCTGGAGTTCTGTGAGAGGAGGATAAGAATTTTGTACGTTATTATAACGTCCTTTAACCATCGTCAATTCATCATTATTCTCTGCCCTAATCCCAATTAATTTCGAGTCGGTGCAGCATGTCTTCTTCCATACTTCTCTATTACTCGTCATCTCATCACATCAGACACGTCCTGCCATATCATCCTTTTCACAGTCCATCCATCGTTTCTTTAGTCTTCCTCTACTCTTATGCCCATCCAAATTTATACTCCAAACATTCCTCACGACATTTTGCTCATTCCTCCGCATCACATGCCCATACCACGACAACTGATTAACACAATTTTAAGTCACCCGCACCACTTTCGGAATTCCTCTTATCTTTATATTCTTTAACCAATTTAATCAAAATGTAATCAATTCAAGACGATGCGAACCGGAATACGTTGCGTTGGAAGGCCTCCTACTAGGTGAACCGATGACCTGGTGAAGGCTGCGGGAATTGGCTGGATGTGAGTCGCACGGGAACGGTCAATGTGGCGACACTTGGGGGAGGCCTATGTCCAGCAGTGGACGTCTTTCGACTGCAATGATGAAGACGATGCTTTTTTTCTTTTTCGGGCTGCTTCATTGGTCTAGTGGTTCGATTCCCGGGTCAGGCAAAGTGTTATTGGGTTTTTCCATCAGTTATTTCTCAGTAGCAACCACGGTGTCTGGATTTGTGCCCGGTTGTTGGCAACAGACTCGCTAATATAATGCAATAAATATAAATATCGCTGGACATTACACACAGCGCCATCCAGTGCCACACTAAGCAACGAGGCTTGTGTCGTGGACACCAGATAGTTGATACATAGATATCATTTATGAATTACGTAGACGCGATTCTCTAAGAGAACTGTTTAAGGAAATTAATATCATGACAGTACCTTGTCAATACATCTATGAAAATATCATGTACGTTAGGAAAAATCTGCATTTATTCAGTAAAAGAGGTGACAGACACCACTATACTACTAGAAATAGGGACCAACTAGTTCAGCCAGGTTTCAGGCTTGCTAAAGTAGATTCATCTTTCATGGGGTACTGTTTAAAATGTTACAATAAAATACCTCCCCACATTCTACAACTGAATGAGACGAAATTTAAATCTTGTATGAAACGCACACTATGTAGGCAAGCATATTATAAGTTGGTGGATTACATTGATGATAAAAATGCTTGGCTCAATGCTAGTCCTGCTCCACAACCATAGGGGAAAACTAATTGGGCAAATTATTGTGCTAGCTGCAGAAGATTGTAAAAGTATCTTTGCTTTGTATAGATTCCATCTCCTAGTATTGTATAATTGCATAGCACATGTGAGTACCATGTATTTTTAAGCTACCATTTGCATTTAGTTATCTTTCATTGACTTGAATATGCCTTGGTGGCTGAGAGAAAGTCATGCTCACTCAAATGTCTCGCTGATGGTGGCGGGTGTGTCGGGTCATTTAGTTCCCTTCAATATGGTTGAGTTGAATGGCGCCGATACACGCGTCTTGTTCGTGATCGGGCGCTGTCAGTTGGGACTGGTCATCTCTTAGCTGCCACGGTTCATTTTAATTACTTTATTTTTAATTTGTTGATTTAATGTTTTACTCTGGACGCTCATAATGTGCACGTCTTCCTACATCGTTCTCACATATATCTATAATCTCAACATGAATGATGTAACCAAGATTTTGTAACAATATTTTGATTTAAAAGAGTGTCCATGGAGTTTCTTGCCCGTTCTTCTCCATAGAGATCTACGCTAGGGAATGGGCAACTACAGTACTTTCTCAAGTTATTATGTCTTGTGTCTGGGACTGTAGCTTTGTTTTGTTTTTTTTTTGTATTTTTGACTTTCAAAAGTGCCATAATGGTCTAATTGAAATAAATGCTTTGAGTTTTGAGTTTTGAGATAATTTTTGTTTGTAAATACATACTTAATTTACATATAAACATCCATGACTCGGAAACAAATGCCCATGTTCATCACACAAACATTTGCTCCGACCGGGATTCGAACCCGGGACCCTAAGAACGTAAGGCAGCCTCACTACCGCTGCACCATTCGGGTCGTCAGAATAGTGTGCACACTACATAGCAATAGCATGGCCTTAAGCATAACTGGCGAAATGTAGGTGTACCTACTATTAGGTGCATCTCTGCTTAATCCTTCGGGAATTACAAGCGTGATGTTATGTAATGTAAAACGACATAATGCATTTTGAATTAACTGTAGTTTGTAGTCGTTTTTATGAGACAATTGGGGATATAGTAATAATAATTAAGAAAATACGTCTAATAATTACAAACTCGACATCAGCATCAGCGTATAGAGTTGTTTTAATGTTCTTCATTAATACGAAGCTTACAACGGGGAAAGTTATCAGCTAATGAGGTTCATGTTGTTATGTGTTCATGCATCGATGTATATATACAGTATAGTGTATGTGTACAGTCAACAAAGTTAGGCAGTGGATAAATAAGTACACATAATATTTCTCTATTTGAGTTTGAGTCCCATATAACGGGGCCCAGCTTATTGTGTTTGCATAAATCGTCAAATATAGGAACAGCAGTTTTTTTTACGATTTCAGTTTTAGTAAGGCTTCGTATAACGTTACCAAAAACTTGTTAGTAAATTGTACTCCGTATGTTAGATTCGTGGCAACTTAAAGTCTGCATAGATTTTAATAAATGAGGTCTTGATCGACTCGTCCATTTATGCTTAGCTTATTTCGGGCCTGCATACCAAATACTTTTGCTGTCTGTACACCTACCTTACTATGCACTATGTAAGGTCAAGATAGTTCCCGACTAGGTATCTAACTGCGGTTATAACTAGGTAGTTCCTACCTAGCAACTAATATTGCTAAGAGATGTTCCTAACTTCATCACTCGAACTTGAATATTATGCTGTAGGTATTACTGTGCTGAACTTGGTAATTATGTTATCAATTAGCTTTTGCCCGTGGCTTTGCTTGTATCCAGGTCGTAAATTATCCTACGGGAACGTTCTAGTGTGATAAAAAGTATCCTATATCTTAATCCAGGTCATGGTCTATTTAGTAGGCAGGTATGTCGAACAAATAAACTCACTTTCGAATTATCATTTATAGAATACACTAGCAACCCGCACCGGCTTTGCACGGGTGCAACAAAATACATATAAACCTTCCTGTTGAATCAATCTATATATTGCTGACAACTGCATTGAAATCCGTTGCGAAGTTAAAAAGATCTAAGCGTACAGACAGCGGGAGCGCCTTTGTTTTGTACTATGTAAATACTTATTGTAAGTTTGGGAATCGAACTTCGGGCCTTATACTCACCAGTCTCGCTTGCGACCACTAGACAATCAAGGCTGTCAAAAATCACAACTTCATTTTGGCAGAATAACTGAAGTCTAAATCATAATTAAAATGTTGTCAGAACAGAACAGTGTGGTCGGCCTTGCGTCTAACCCTGTATTCTAATAGAAGCGATCTTCGGACAAAAACACGATTTGTCACTAATTTCTTCTGAAACTCGGAAGGCTTCATTTGAAGGCGCGCGGCTCGACGATGCGATCGGTTTTGCCGAACAAATAAAAACTTGAAGATCGTGTATTTGCGCTCGCTTACGTTAAGACTGTGCCTCAATGTCAAGTGGCACTAATGTGTTGGATACCTGCCAGCCGTGCAGCCGCCTGCTTATCGATACCTCGTATATTACCGACGAAGCAATACAATGGGTATGCTTGAGAAACCTGCCAAGTAAAGCTTGATTAATGGACGGTAGGTAAGTAAGTTTCAAAGGAAAAAGGAAGGAAAACTTGATTCTAATGACATTTTTAAAGGACAGTTCAGGTTATTTACACTATACGATGTCCCGAAAAACTTGGTGGGCATTCGGGCCCCATGGCCCCAGTCAGTGTTTCAACCCCAAACAATAATATGAGTTACCAATAGTTTAGTACAAAATTATTTTGGTTAAATTACTGGATTCTCTTTGCTACAATAGAAACAAGTTGAAGTTAGGATGTTCCAATTACGCAAAAATTTGCTAAAGATGCAGACGCCAACCTAAAACAAGCTTCAACATGTTAGTTTAATTTGTACTGTGACATAATAACGAACCTGAATTTTTGAAACTGCAAGTTCTAATTTTCTTTATGTGTTGAAATTCTTTATCTCATTTATCAACCGCTCGGATCATTCTTCTGGTTAAGCCACGCTTGCCTAGGTTAGTCTGTGGATAGGTGAAAAATGAGTCGCGCAAGTAATTTTAATTATAATTCTGTAGCTACGTATGTAGTTACAGAATTATAATCATTAAAATCATTCATACAACCCTCTAAGTTCAATTAAACCCATTCATAAACTTTTCATAAAAAAGTCATTCAATGGCGTTTAATGAACTTAGAGGGTACTATTTACTTGCTCAACTCATTTTTCATCAACATACAACCTGACACTGACCTGACCTGCAAATTGCAAAACACGTAAAAAAATGGATTTCACGGGCTACTCTGGCGCTTCCACCTTAAGAAGCTCGCTCAGCAATAAATGGGACCTAAACATAACTGGCGAAATGTGGGTGTTCTACTAGATAAACCTCTGCCTATCCTTTCGGGATAACAGGCGTGATGTTATGTTATGTATAAGACATTATGAGTTTGCTCATTATGGTAGAACTACGTCCAATTATAATACTTAAATAAACACGGGACAAACAATTGTGACTAGCCGCAATCAGTTCGGCCAGCCAATGAAAACCATTTGCGGCTAGCTCGGAAATTCTATCAGCATTTGTGGTTGAAACTAAAATCGATTTAGTTTCTACGCGTCAAATCGTCTTGTTTGTCTAGTAAACTCTAGTAGAAGGAGTACTTGTGATCCCCGAATAAGGCTGTGTTTCCACCAGAGATGTGCTGGGCCGCTGAGCGGTGTGAGGATGCGTAACTAACGGTGCGAGGATGTGTTGTGGGCTTGTTTCAGATGCGAGCGGTAACCACATCGTCTAGTGACTGCTATTTTTAACCGACTTAAAAAAAGGATGAGGTTCTATGTTCGACTGTACCTATGTGTTTGTATTTTTTTTTATGTATGTTCACCGATTTTTCCCCCATTTGTGGACCGATTGTCAAAGTTCTTTATTTATTTGAAAGAATATACTCCCGAGGTAGTCCCATTTAAATTTGGTGAAGATCTGATTCTGACCTTCGGAGATATACAATGGAACTCTTCAAAAATAGACGGCAAATCTGTCGTGATTGCTGCAATCTCTTGGATGTTTATTGTTTATACAACATCATGACGTAACATCACGCCTGTATGCTCTGAGGGGGTGTACGCAGATGTGTACAATACACCCAGATTTCGACAGTTAGGTAAGTTCCGTTTATTGGGGATAAGCCTATTACCTTGACATGTATTGTTAACAATGTAAAATAAATGCATATCAAATATTTGTATGCGATTTTACAACTGAAAATGGAAAAATAAAAAAACATTTTTGCAAAAAAAAACCTGATTTCTAAAACACAAAATAGTGAAAAATAACTTTAACTTCAAAAGTTGGTGACAAAAATACTGAACCAAAGTAACAAAAGTCACAAACTTCTGAAGCTAAAGTTATTTTTCACTTTTTTGTGTTTTTGAAGTCCATTTAATTTTCTTTTCGCTCGCGTCCGTCTCTAGCACACATCCCCCGCATAAATGTCTCTAAACACATCTCTCGCACACATCCTTCCCTTATTTTGTATGTACAAAAACCTCGCTCCGCTGACCCGTTAGGTCAATGAAGTGATTCTATTGGTTCTTATCAAACACATCCCACACTACGCGTCCTCGCACATCTCCGGTGGTAACGAAGCCTAAGTCTTGGTACTAGGTTAACATAAATGTCTGTATTTAGTTGCGGACCAAACTCGTAAACTGTTGCTTAACCTTGAAGATGCCGCTCGCTGCTACTAATATAATAGAGGGGTAATGTTTTGAAGTTTGGATGCAGGCAGTCATAATTTGGAACTAGTGATCCGATTCCGAAAATTCTTTCACTAATTGGAAACTGGATTATCCGCGAATGTCATACAAAAAGCCATCAATGTTGTTCTAATGGCGAAAAGATATTGCGAAAGTTTTCTGTATGAAGCCTGCCTAGCTTCCGCAATTTCATTTTATACATATTTTCAAAATAGTGGCAACGCACCTGTAAGAATATAAATAAAATATGAAGGATGTTCAAGAACTCAATACACCAGCGTTTGCGGAACGATTGAACTAACTTGTCCACAAGCTGTTTGTGTTGGAACAGTTTCTCGTGAGTAACATCAGAAGCAATGAGAGAGACTTGAGAGGGCTCAAAGTATGGTAAGGGGATCAAAAGAATAAATGCAAGCTGAAATTATAACTTACTAGCCATCCGCCCCGGCTTCGCACGGGTAGCGCTAAATTTATAGCCGATGTGACAAACTTTTAGCAGATATCTATGACAGAGTGTAAACGAATACTTCACGAAGCCAAGCTTTATGTACATTAAACTAAGTAACTTTATGCAAAGTAAAGGGTGTAAAACACCTCTTAACGAAGCCGAAAGGTACTTGTTCTCCTCGTTATTGCGATCATTTTTTTGTTCTACACCATACCTGGGAACCTTCTAGTTACGGAGATATTGGGGGTCAGTTCCAACTTTTTGACAATTTTTTTTTAAATACAAGTTTTGACTGTAAGTTTTTACTTTAAACACCTCCACGACCCCCGTACTATTCAATCCATCCATCAGCACAATGGTTTGAGTGCGTTACATTGAGTTCTACCACAAAACATGATTTTTCACCCCAAAAAAAAAGTCGTTTCCCAGCAATAATTTTTGCGTAAAGTTACTTAGTTTGATGTACAGAATGCTTGGTTGACGGCTTCGTGATGAGGTCTTTTACACCCTGTATATTACTGGGAAACGACTTTTGTTTGGTGAACAATCACGTTTTATGGTAGGACTCAATGTAACGCACTCATAACATTATTCTGAGGTGGTGATAGTGATAAGTATGTACGTATTATATGGTGACTTTATTGTTCTTGCCTCCGGGTGTCTTACAAAAAAAAAAAACAAAATTTAATTTGCGAAAATGCATTTATTTTAAAATTACACAGACACTTCAATTTTAATAAATTTGTAAATTGTAAATATCCTTCTCTTCAATTAAATTATTTAAATAAACACTGGTACATAAATTTTATTGATATATCATTTGTAGGTATTTTTATAGATAAAACGTCCCTTAACTGGATGCTTAACTCAATGCCTAATTGCCTGTTTTCACCAACACTAAGTGTCACCTAACTGGATGCCTAATTGCCCATTTTCACCAACACTAAGCGTCACCTAACTGGATTCCTAACTCAATGCCTAATTGGCCGTTTTCACCAACACTAAGTGTCCCCTAACTGGATGCCCGTTTTCACCAACACTAAGCGTCTCCTAACTGGATGCCTTAATGCTCGTTTCACCAACTTAAGTGTCACCTAACTGGATGGCTTAACTCAATGCCTGATTGCCCGTTTTCACCAATACTAAGTGTCTCCAACTGGATGCCTAATTGCCTGTTTTCACCAACTAAAGTGTCACCTAACTGGATGCTTAACTCAATGCCTAATTGGCCGTTTTCACCAACACTAAGCGTCACCTAACTGGATGCCTAATTGCCTGTTTTCACCAACATAAGTGTCACCTAACTGGATGCTTAACTCAATGCCTAATTGGCCGTTTTCACCAACACTAAGTGTCCCCTAACTGGATGCCTAAATGCTGGTTTTCACTAACACTAAGCGTCACCTAACTGGATGCCTAACTCAATGCCTAATTGCCTGTTTTCACCAACAATAATTGTACCCTAACTGGATGCCTAATTGCCTGTTTCCACAAACTAAAGTGTCACCTAACTGGATGCTTAACTCAATGCCTAATTGGCCGTTTTCACCAACACTAAGCGTCACCTAACTGGATGCCTAATTGCCTGTTTTCACCAACATAAGTGTCACCTAACTGGATGCTTAACTCAATGCCTAATTGGCCGTTTTCACCAACACTAAGTGTCTCCTAACTGGATGCCTAAATGTTGGTTTTCACCAACACTAAGCGTCACCTAACTGGATGCCTAACTCAATGCCTTATTTCACCAACAATAATTGTACCCTAACTGGATGCCTAATTGCCTGTTTTCACCAACTAAAGTGTCACCTAACTGGATGCTTAACTCAATGCCTAATCGGCCATTTTTACAAACACTAAGCGTCATCTAACTGGATGCCTAACTCAATGCCTAATTGCCTGTTTTCACCAACAATAATTGTACCCTAACTGGATGCCTAATTGCCTGTTTTCACCAACTAAAGTGTCACCTAACTGGATGCTTAACTCAATGCCTAATTGGCCGTTTTCACCAACACTAAGTATCCCCTAACTGGATGCTTAAATGCCGGTTTTCAACAACACTAAGCGTCAGCTAACTGGATGCTACTAAGTGGACCGAGTAGATAAGTAGACTGAGTAGACCAAAAGACTGACTAGACCATTAGACTGAGTGGACCAGTAGACCAAGTGGACAAGTAGACTGAGTAGACCAGTAGACCGAGCAGACCAGAAGACTGAGTAGACCAGAAGACTGAGTAGATCAGTAGACCAGAAGACCAAGAAGACCAGAAGACTGAGTAGACCAGAAGACCGAGCAGAATAGAAGACTGAGTAGACCAGAAGACTGAGTAGACCAGAAGACTGAGTAGACCAGTGGACTATGTAGACTGAGTAGACTGAGTAGACCAGTGGGCCGAGTTGACCAGTAGACCGAGTAGACCAGAAGACTGAGTAGACAAGTAGACAGAGTAGACCAGAAGACTGAGTAGACAAATAGACCGAGTAGACCAGTACACCGAGTAGACCAGTAGAATGAGTAGACCAGAAGATTGAGTAGACTAGAAGACTGAGTTGACCAGTAGACTGAGTAGATCAGTAGATCAGTAGACCGAGTAGACCAGAAGACTAAGTGGACCAGAAGACTGAGTAGACCAGAAGACTGAGTAGACTAGAAGACCGGGAAGACCAGAAGATTGAGTAAACTAGAAGACTGAGTTGACCAGTAGACTGAGTAGACCATTAGACCGAGTAGACCAGTAGACTGAGTAGACCAGTAGACTGAATAGACCAGTAGACCGCGAAGACCAGTAAACCGAGTAGGCCAAAAGACTGGGTAGACCAGTAGACCGAGTAGACCAGAAAACTAAGTGGACCAGTAGACTGAGTAGACAAGTAGACTGAGTAGACCAGTAGACCGAGTAGACCAGAAGACTGAGTAGACCAGTAGACTGAGTAGACCAGTAGACCGAGTAGACCAGTAGACTGAGTAGACCAGTAGACTGAGTAGACCAGTAGACCGAGTAGACCAGAAGACTAAATGGACCAGAAGACTGAGTTGACCAGTAGCCTGAGTAGACTAGTAGACCGAGTAGACCAGTCCACTGAGTAGACCAGAATACTGAGTAAACGAGTAGACCAAGTAGACCAGTAGACCGAGTAGACCAGAAGACTGAGTAGACCAGTAGACTGAGTAGACCAGTAGACCGAGTAGACCAGAAGACTGAGTAGACCAGTAGACTGAGTAGACCAGTAGACCGAGTAGACCAGTAGACTGAGTAGACCAGTAGACTGAGTAGACCAGTAGACCAGAAGTCTAAATGGACCAGAAGACTGAGTTGACCAGTAGCCTGAGTAGACTAGTAGACCTAGTAGACCAGTAGACTGAGTAGACCAGTAGACCGCGAAGACTAGTAGACCGTGTAGACCAAAAGACTGGGTAGACCAGTAGACCGAGTAGACCAGAAAACTAAGAAGACCAGTAGACTGAGTAGACAAGTAGACTGAGTAGACCAGTAGACCGAGTAGACCAGAAGACTGAGTAGACCAGTAGACTGAGTAGACCAGTAGACCGAGTAGACCAATACACCGAGTGGACCAGAAGACTGAGTAGACCAATAGACTGAGTAGACCAGTAGACTGAGTAGACCAGAAGACTGAGTAGACCAGTACACCGAGTAGACCAGTACACCGAGCAGACCAGTAGACCGAGTAGACCAGAAGACTGAGTAGACCATTAAACCGAGTAGACCAGTAGACTGAGTAGACCAGTAGACTGAGTAGACCAGTAGACCCCGAAGACCAGTAGACCGAGTAGGCCAAAAGACTGGGTAGACCAGTAGACCGAGTAGACCAGAAAACTAAGTGGACCAGTAGACTGAGTAGACAAGTAGACTGAGTAGACCAGTAGACCGAGTAGACCAGAAGACTGAGTAGACCAGTAGACTGAGTAGACCAGTAGACCGAGTAGACCAGTAGACTGAGTAGACCAGTAGACTGAGTAGACCAGTAGACCGAGTAGACCAGAAGACTAAATGAACCAGACGACTGAGTTGACCAGTAGCCTGAGTAGACTAGTAGACCGAGTAGACCAATACACTGAGTAGACCAGAATACTGAGTAAACGAGTAGAGCAAGTAGACCAGTAGACCGAGTAGACCAATACACTGAGTAGACCAGAAGACTGAGTAGACCAGTAGACCGAGTAGACCAGTAGACCGAGTAGACCAGTAGACCGAGTAGACCAGAAGACTGAGTAGACCAGAAGACCGAGTAAACCAGTAGACCGAGTAGACCAGAAGACTGAGTATACCAGTAGACCGAGTAGACCAGTACACCGAGTAGACCAGTAGACCGAGTAGACCAGTACACTGAGTAGACCAGAAGACTGAGTAGACCAGAAGACTGAGTAGACCAGTGGACCATGTAGACTGAGTAGACTGAGTAGACCAGTGGGCCGAGTTGACCAGTAGACCGAGTAAACCAGAAGACTGAGTAGACCAGTAGACCCCGAAGACCAGTAGACCGAGTAGGCCAAAAGACTGGGTAGACCAGTAGACCGAGTAGACCAGAAAACTAAGTGGACCAGTAGACTGAGTAGACAAGTAGACTGAGTAGACCAGTAGACCGAGTAGACCAGTACACCGAGTAGACCAGTACACTGAGTAGACCAGAAGACTGAGTAGACCAGTAGACTGAGTAGACCAGTAGACCCCGAAGACTAGTAGACCGAGTAGGCCAAAAGACTGGGTAGACCAGTAGACCGAGTAGACCAGAAAACTAAGTGGACCAGTAGACCGAGTAGACCAGTAGACCGAGTAGACCAGTAGACTGAGTAGACCAGTAGACTGAGTAGACCAGTAGACCGAGTAGACCAGAAGACTAAATGGACCAGAAGACTGAGTTGACCAGTAGCCTGAGTAGACTAGTAGACCGAGTAGACCAGTCCACTGAGTAGACCAGAATACTGAGTAAACGAGTAGACCAAGTAGACCAGTAGACCGAGTAGACCAGAAGACTGAGTAGACCAGTAGACTGAGTAGACCAGTAGACCGAGTAGACCAGAAGACTGAGTAGACCAGTAGACTGAGTAGACCAGTAGACCGAGTAGACCAGTAGACTGAGTAGACCAGTAGACTGAGTAGACCAGTAGACCAGAAGTCTAAATGGACCAGAAGACTGAGTTGACCAGTAGCCTGAGTAGACTAGTAGACCTAGTAGACCAGTAGACTGAGTAGACCAGTAGACCGCGAAGACTAGTAGACCGTGTAGACCAAAAGACTGGGTAGACCAGTAGACCGAGTAGACCAGAAAACTAAGAAGACCAGTAGACTGAGTAGACAAGTAGACTGAGTAGACCAGTAGACCGAGTAGACCAGAAGACTGAGTAGACCAGTAGACTGAGTAGACCAGTAGACCGAGTAGACCAATACACCGAGTGGACCAGAAGACTGGGTAGACCAGTAGACCGAGTAGACCAGAAAACTAAGTGGACCAGTAGACTGAGTAGACAAGTAGACTGAGTAGACCAGTAGACCGAGTAGACCAGAAGACTGAGTAGACCAGTAGACTGAGTAGACCAGTAGACCGAGTAGACCAGTAGACTGAGTAGACCAGTAGACTGAGTAGACCAGTAGACCGAGTAGACCAGAAGACTAAATGGACCAGAAGACTGAGTTGACCAGTAGCCTGAGTAGACTAGTAGACCGAGTAGACCAGTCCACTGAGTAGACCAGAATACTGAGTAAACGAGTAGACCAAGTAGACCAGTAGACCGAGTAGACCAGAAGACTGAGTAGACCAGTAGACTGAGTAGACCAGTAGACCGAGTAGACCAGAAGACTGAGTAGACCAGTAGACTGAGTAGACCAGTAGACCGAGTAGACCAGTAGACTGAGTAGACCAGTAGACTGAGTAGACCAGTAGACCAGAAGTCTAAATGGACCAGAAGACTGAGTTGACCAGTAGCCTGAGTAGACTAGTAGACCTAGTAGACCAGTAGACTGAGTAGACCAGTAGACCGCGAAGACTAGTAGACCGTGTAGACCAAAAGACTGGGTAGACCAGTAGACCGAGTAGACCAGAAAACTAAGAAGACCAGTAGACTGAGTAGACAAGTAGACTGAGTAGACCAGTAGACCGAGTAGACCAGAAGACTGAGTAGACCAGTAGACTGAGTAGACCAGTAGACCGAGTAGACCAATACACCGAGTGGACCAGAAGACTGAGTAGACCAATAGACTGAGTAGACCAGTAGACTGAGTAGACCAGAAGACTGAGTAGACCAGTACACCGAGTAGACCAGTACACCGAGCAGACCAGTAGACCGAGTAGACCAGAAGACTGAGTAGACCATTAAACCGAGTAGACCAGTAGACTGAGTAGACCAGTAGACTGAGTAGACCAGTAGACCCCGAAGACCAGTAGACCGAGTAGGCCAAAAGACTGGGTAGACCAGTAGACCGAGTAGACCAGAAAACTAAGTGGACCAGTAGACTGAGTAGACAAGTAGACTGAGTAGACCAGTAGACCGAGTAGACCAGAAGACTGAGTAGACCAGTAGACTGAGTAGACCAGTAGACCGAGTAGACCAGTAGACTGAGTAGACCAGTAGACTGAGTAGACCAGTAGACCGAGTAGACCAGAAGACTAAATGAACCAGACGACTGAGTTGACCAGTAGCCTGAGTAGACTAGTAGACCGAGTAGACCAATACACTGAGTAGACCAGAATACTGAGTAAACGAGTAGAGCAAGTAGACCAGTAGACCGAGTAGACCAATACACTGAGTAGACCAGAAGACTGAGTAGACCAGTAGACCGAGTAGACCAGTAGACCGAGTAGACCAGTAGACCGAGTAGACCAGAAGACTGAGTAGACCAGAAGACCGAGTAAACCAGTAGACCGAGTAGACCAGAAGACTGAGTATACCAGTAGACCGAGTAGACCAGTACACCGAGTAGACCAGTAGACCGAGTAGACCAGTACACTGAGTAGACCAGAAGACTGAGTAGACCAGAAGACTGAGTAGACCAGTGGACCATGTAGACTGAGTAGACTGAGTAGACCAGTGGGCCGAGTTGACCAGTAGACCGAGTAAACCAGAAGACTGAGTAGACCAGTAGACCCCGAAGACCAGTAGACCGAGTAGGCCAAAAGACTGGGTAGACCAGTAGACCGAGTAGACCAGAAAACTAAGTGGACCAGTAGACTGAGTAGACAAGTAGACTGAGTAGACCAGTAGACCGAGTAGACCAGTACACCGAGTAGACCAGTACACTGAGTAGACCAGAAGACTGAGTAGACCAGTAGACTGAGTAGACCAGTAGACCCCGAAGACTAGTAGACCGAGTAGGCCAAAAGACTGGGTAGACCAGTAGACCGAGTAGACCAGAAAACTAAGTGGACCAGTAGACCGAGTAGACCAGTACACCGAGTAGACCAGTACACTGAGTAGACCAGAAGACTGAGTAGACCAGTAGACTGAGTAGACCAGTAGAATGAGTAGACCAGTAGACTGAGTAGACCAGTAGACTGAACAGACCAGTAGACTGAGTAGACCAGTAGACTGAGTAGACCAGTAGACTGAGTAGACCAGTAGACTGAGTAGACTAGTACACCGAGTAGACTAGTACACCGAGTAGACCAGTAGATCGGGTAGACCAGAAGACTGAGTAGACCAGAAGACTGAGTAGACCAGAAGACCGAGTAGACCAGAAGACCGAGTAGACCAGTAGACCGAGTAGACCAGTAGACCGAGTAGACCAGAAGACTGAGAAGACTAGTAGACCGAGTAAACCAGTACAGCGAGTAGACCAGTAGACTGAGTAGACCAGAAGACTGAGTAGACCAGTAGACCGAGTAGACCAGTAGACCGAGTAGACCAGTAGACCGAGTAGTCCAGAAGACTGAGTAGACCAGTAGACTGAGTAGACCAGTAGACCGAGTAGACCAGTAGACTGAGTAGACCAGTAGACTGAGTAGACCAGTAGACCGAGTAGACCAGAAGACTAAATGGACCAGAAGACTGAGTTGACCAGTAGCCTGAGTAGACTAGTAGACCGAGTAGACCAGTCCACTGAGTAGACCAGAATACTGAGTAAACGAGTAGACCAAGTAGACCAGTAGACCGAGTAGACCAGAAGACTGAGTAGACCAGTAGACTGAGTAGACCAGTAGACCGAGTAGACCAGAAGACTGAGTAGACCAGTAGACTGAGTAGACCAGTAGACCGAGTAGACCAGTAGACTGAGTAGACCAGTAGACTGAGTAGACCAGTAGACCAGAAGTCTAAATGGACCAGAAGACTGAGTTGACCAGTAGCCTGAGTAGACTAGTAGACCTAGTAGACCAGTAGACTGAGTAGACCAGTAGACCGCGAAGACTAGTAGACCGTGTAGACCAAAAGACTGGGTAGACCAGTAGACCGAGTAGACCAGAAAACTAAGAAGACCAGTAGACTGAGTAGACAAGTAGACTGAGTAGACCAGTAGACCGAGTAGACCAGAAGACTGAGTAGACCAGTAGACTGAGTAGACCAGTAGACCGAGTAGACCAATACACCGAGTGGACCAGAAGACTGAGTAGACCAATAGACTGAGTAGACCAGTAGACTGAGTAGACCAGAAGACTGAGTAGACCAGTACACCGAGTAGACCAGTACACCGAGCAGACCAGTAGACCGAGTAGACCAGAAGACTGAGTAGACCATTAAACCGAGTAGACCAGTAGACTGAGTAGACCAGTAGACTGAGTAGACCAGTAGACCCCGAAGACCAGTAGACCGAGTAGGCCAAAAGACTGGGTAGACCAGTAGACCGAGTAGACCAGAAAACTAAGTGGACCAGTAGACTGAGTAGACAAGTAGACTGAGTAGACCAGTAGACCGAGTAGACCAGAAGACTGAGTAGACCAGTAGACTGAGTAGACCAGTAGACCGAGTAGACCAGTAGACTGAGTAGACCAGTAGACTGAGTAGACCAGTAGACCGAGTAGACCAGAAGACTAAATGGACCAGACGACTGAGTTGACCAGTAGCCTGAGTAGACTAGTAGACCGAGTAGACCAATACACTGAGTAGACCAGAATACTGAGTAAACGAGTAGAGCAAGTAGACCAGTAGACCGAGTAGACCAATACACTGAGTAGACCAGAAGACTGAGTAGACCAGTAGACCGAGTAGACCAGTAGACCGAGTAGACCAGTAGACCGAGTAGACCAGAAGACTGAGTAGACCAGAAGACCGAGTAAACCAGTAGACCGAGTAGACCAGAAGACTGAGTATACCAGTAGACCGAGTAGACCAGTACACCGAGTAGACCAGTAGACCGAGTAGACCAGTACACTGAGTAGACCAGAAGACTGAGTAGACCAGAAGACTGAGTAGACCAGTGGACCATGTAGACTGAGTAGACTGAGTAGACCAGTGGGCCGAGTTGACCAGTAGACCGAGTAAACCAGAAGACTGAGTAGACCAGTAGACCCCGAAGACCAGTAGACCGAGTAGGCCAAAAGACTGGGTAGACCAGTAGACCGAGTAGACCAGAAAACTAAGTGGACCAGTAGACTGAGTAGACAAGTAGACTGAGTAGACCAGTAGACCCCGAAGACCAGTAGACCGAGTAGGCCAAAAGACTGGGTAGACCAGTAGACCGAGTAGACCAGAAAACTAAGTGGACCAGTAGACCGAGTAGACCAGTACACCGAGTAGACCAGTACACTGAGTAGACCAGAAGACTGAGTAGACCAGTAGACTGAGTAGACCAGTAGAATGAGTAGACCAGTAGACTGAGTAGACCAGTAGACTGAACAGACCAGTAGACTGAGTAGACCAGTAGACTGAGTAGACCAGTAGACTGAGTAGACCAGTAGACTGAGTAGACTAGTACACCGAGTAGACTAGTACACCGAGTAGACCAGTAGATCGGGTAGACCAGAAGACTGAGTAGACCAGAAGACTGAGTAGACCAGAAGACCGAGTAGACCAGAAGACTGTGTAGACCAGTAGACCAAGTAGACCAGTAGACCGAGTAGACCAGAAGACCCAGTAGACCAGTAGAACGAGTAGACCAGTACACCGAGTAGACCAGTAGACCGAGTAGACCAGTACACTGAGTAGACCAGAAGACTGAGTAAACGAGTAGACAGAGTAGACCAGTAGACCGAGTAGACCAGTACACTGAGTAGACCAGAAGACTGAGTAAACGAGTAGACAGAGTAGACCAGTAGACCGAGTAGACCAGTACACTGAGTAGACCAGAAGACTGAGTAAACGAGTAGACAGAGTAGACCAGTAGACCGAGTAGACCAGTAGACCGAGTAGACCAGAAGACTGAGAAGACTAGTAGACCGAGTAAACCAGTACAGCGAGTAGACCAGTAGACTGAGTAGACCAGAAGACTGAGTAGACCAGTAGACCGAGTAGACCAGTAGACCGAGTAGACCAGTAGACCGAGTAGTCCAGAAGACTGAGTAGACCAGTAGACCGAGTAGACCAGTAGACCGAGTAGACCAGTACACCGAGTAGACCAGTAGTCCGAGTAGACCAGTACACTGAGTAGACCAGAAGACTAAGTGGACCAGAATACTAAGTAGACCAGTAGACTGAGTAGACCAGTACACCGAGTAGACTAGTACACCGAGTAGACCAGTAGTCCGAGTAGACCAGAAGACTGAGTAGACCAGTAGACCGAGTAGACCAGTAGACCGAGTAGACCAGAAGACCGAGTAGATCAGAAGACTGAGTAGACCAGAAGACAGAGTAGACCAGTAGACCGAGTAGACCAGAAGCCTGAGTAGACCAGTAGACCGAGTAGACCAGTAGACCGAGTAGACCAGAAGCCCGAGTAGACCAGTAGACCAGTACACTGAGTAGACCAGAAGACTGCGTAAACGAGTAGACCGGGTACACCAGTAGACCGAGTAGACCAAAAGCCCGAGTAGACCAGTAGACCAGTACACTGAGTAGACCAGAAGACTGAGTAAACGAGTAGACCGAGTAGACCAGTGGGCTAAGTAGACCAGAAGACTAAGTGGACCAGAAGACCGAGTAGACCAGAAGACTAAGTGGACCAGAAGACTGAGTAGACCAGTAGACTGAGTAAACCAGTACACCGAGTAGACTAGTACACCGAGTAGACCAGTAGTCCGAGTAGACCAGTAGTCCGAGTAGACCAGAAGATTGTGTAGACCAGTAGACCAAGTAGACCAGTAGACCGAGTAGACCAGAAGACCCAGTAGACCAGTAGAACGAGTAGACCAGTACACCGAGTAGACCAGTACACCGAGTAGACCAGAAGACCGAGTAGACCAGAAGCCCGAGTAGACCAGTACACTGAGTAGACCAGTAGATCGAGTAAACCAGAAGCCCGAGTAGACCAGTAGACCGAGTAGACCAGTACACTGAGTAGACCAGCAGACCGAGTAGACCAGTAGACCGAGTAGACCAGTACACCGAGTAGACCAGTAGTCCGAGTAGACCAGTAGTCCGAGTAGACCAGAAGATTGTGTAGACCAGTAGACCAAGTAGACCAGTAGACCGAGTAGACCAGAAGACCCAGTAGACCAGTAGAACGAGTAGACCAGTACACCGAGTAGACCAGTACACCGAGTAGACCAGAAGACCGAGTAGACCAGAAGCCCGAGTAGACCAGTACACTGAGTAGACCAGTAGATCGAGTAGACCAGAAGCCCGAGTAGATCAGTAGACCGAGTAGACCAGTACACTGAGTAGACCAGCAGACCGAGTAGACCAGTAGACCGAGTAGACCAGTACACTGAGTAGACCAGCAGACCGAGTAGACCAGTAGACTGAGTAAACCAGTACACCGAGTAGACTAGTACACCGAGTAGACCAGTAGTCCGAGTCGACCAGAAGATTGTGTAGACCAGTAGACCATGTAGACCAGTAGACCGAGTAGACCAGAAGACCCAGTAGACCAGTAGAACGAGTAGACCAGTACACCGAGTAGACCAGTAGACCGAGTAGACCAGTACACTGAGTAGACCAGAAGACTGAGTAAACGAGTAGACAGAGTAGACCAGTAGACCGAGTAGACCAGTACACTAAGTAGACCAGAAGACTGAGTAAACGAGTAGACAGAGTAGACCAGTAGACCGAGTAGACCAGTACACTGAGTAGACCAGAAGACTGCGTAAACGATTAGACCGAGTAGACCAGAATCCCGAGTAGACCAGTATACCAGTACACTGAGTAGACCAGAAGACTGAGTAAACGAGTGTACCGAGTAGACCAGTGGGCTGAGTAGACCAGAAGACTAAGTGGACCAGAAGACTGAGTAGACCAGAAGACTGAGTAGACCAGTAGACTGAGTAGACCAGTAGACCAAGTAGACCAGTACACCGAGTAGACCAGTAGACCGAGTAGACCAGTCTCATTTTTATTATCAGCGACCGCGAAAACCTCGAAAACGACACCCATGAAGAAAAAACTGTAAATCTTCGGCGTCGCCATCTTGGATTTTCATTTTGACCTCATTTTCATTATCACCAACCCCAATAACCACGAAAACGACACCCATGTAGAAAAAACCGGAAATATTAATCGGCGCCATCTTGGATTTTCATTTTGACCTCATTTTCATTATCACGAATCCCAATAACCACGAAAACGACACCCATTTAGATAAAACCGGAAATTTTCATCGGTGCCATCTTGGATTTTCATTTTGACCTTATTTTCATTCTCAGCGACCCCATAAACCTCGAAAACATTACCAATGATAAAAAAAAACTGAAAATTTTCGTCGGCGCCATCTTGGATTTTCATTTTGACCTCATTTTCATTATCAGCGACCCCAAAAACCTCGAAAACGACACCCATGTAGAAAAAACTGAAATTTTCATCGGTGCCATCTTGGATTTTCATTTTGGCCTCATTTTCATTATCAGCGACCCATAAAAGCACGGAAATGACACCCATGAAGAAAAATATAATAACAATATTATTATTGATTATTATAATAATAATACGCGCCAATAACCCCCAGGAATCATTATTTTAATCAACATACACCCTAGCACTGGCCTGCAAATTGCAAAAAATGTAAGGAAATTTGAATTTCGCGGGCTAAAGAACATCCACCTTGAATCCTGGCCTCGTGTTGTAGCAGCAAATCACAGCCCAGCAGCCCAGCTACACTCGCAGGAGTTACCGCCCTAAAATTACTGCAATCTTTACATGTGTGCAGTTCATACACACTAAAATATGCACCAATGTGCCAATGTGTGCGTAAAATTATCAATGGGTTTTAGGCAAGTCCAGTGCTTGCCTGTCCGGCGGAGCTCCAACCTTTGTAGTAACTTCCAGTAAAGTGTTAGTTGCGTGACACGGGAGCGACAAATTGCTATAAGTATTCTAACAGGAGTTTGAACTTTTTTTTTGTATTTTGTATTTTATCATAATGTGATATTTTATTACACAGTTAGTTCGTTATAATGAATGCCCAATTGGTAGGGTAGGCTTTGCCTAATTGCCTCTTAGGGGCGCACGCCCATGTTTAGTTCGCTTTGCCGTGGAATTGGCGAAGTTTCGAGACAGCTATATATACAGGGTGTCCAGTAATTAATGGATAACCTTGAAATGGCTTATAGTAGTTCTACTATAAGCCATTTCAAGGCCATTAAGGCCATTTAGAAAAAAATACGAAAAAAAATCTATCTTAGGTAGTACCAAGTTTCATTTATTTTGGAAAATTTGTACGAATTATTTTAAAATAATGTCGGTAGATTTGATAATGGTATAATTCATAATTGTATCTGCCTTAAATAGTGAATTATTGCTATTAAAGGAGAAAAAATTACTGAAGCAAAAAAAATTAATATGGCGGGGGCCATATTAATTTTTTTTTGTTTATTCTTATGCAGGCCCTATAATATTATCTGCGGATATTTATTTTATAAGATAGACTTTTTTTCGTTATTTTTTTCTGAATGGCCATGGGTTCTGCTATGGGCCATTTCAAGGTTATCCATTCGTTGCCGGTCATCCTGTATATACTAACAATTGGAACAGATATAATTTTGCAACTGACAACGGCACAATGAAGAAGTTTACTGTTGATTACGGACACGTGTAAACTTGGCACCCGACTTTTGAAAAATCAGTTTTTTTTTAAGGTTTTTCGAAAGATTTCGGTTAGTAGTGGATTGTAGTGAAGCTATTTTCGTTTGTAGTAATGCCAAAAAAATAAAAAATAAATGTAAAAAAATGTCAGCACCCGAAATTTGAAAAACCATTTTTTTCCGGCTGTTTCTCATAGATAAACGTTAGTAGTGGATTGTAGTAAAGTTATTTTCGTTTGTAGTAACGTCAAAAAAATAAAAAATAAATGTCAGCACCCGAAATTTAAAAAAACCGTTTTTTTTCGGCTGTTTTTCATAGATAAACGTTTGTAGTGGATTGTAGTTAAGTTATTTTCGTTTGTAGTAATGCCAAAAAAAAAAAATAAAAAAAATGTCAGCACCCGAAATTTAAAAAACCATTTTTTTCCGGCTGTTTTTCATAGATAAACGTTTGTAGTGGATTGTAGTAAAGTTATTTTCGTTTGTAGTAATGCTAAAGAAATAAAAAAAAATTGTAAATAAAATGTCATCCCCGAAATTCGAAAAATCGTTTTTTTCTGGCCGTTTCTTATAGATAAACGTTAGTAGTGGATTGTAGTGAAGCTATTTTCGTTTGTAGTAATGCCAAAGAAATAAAAAAAAAATGTAAATAAAATGTAATCCCCGACATTCGAAAAATCAGTTTATTCCGTCTTTTTCTCATAGAAAAACGTGAGCAAAGGATTGAAGTAAAGCTATTAACGTCAGTAGTATTGCCAAAATAAAACGATAGTAGCAAATATACTAGGCGATTAGAATTAGAGCTCTTGAGTTGAGTCAAACTTGTTTCGTAGCGATATTTACTGGAAAAAGTCTATTTGAAGATGAATACAATTACTACAAACGTTCGAATTGAATAAGGAGTGATCGTAGAGGTTTGTTGTAGAAAAAAAATCGTTTGTAGTAGATACAAGTCAATTGAGTTGAGTCAAACTTTTTCAAAGTGATATTTACTGGATAAAATCTGTTTGAAAATTTGATAAAATACTACTGACGTTAATGGCTTTACTTCAATCCTTTGCTCACGTTTTTCTATGAGAAAAAGACGGAATAAACAGATTTTTCGAATTTCGGGGATGACATTTTATTTACATTTTTTTTTATTTCTTTGGCATTACTACAAACGAAAATAGCTTCACTACAATCCACTACTAACGGTTATCTATAAAAAACGGCCAGAAAAAACCGATTTTTCGAATTTCGGGGGATAACGCTTTTTTTCTATTTTTTTTATTTTTTTGGCATTACTACAAACGAAAATAACTTTACTACAATCCACTACTAACGTTTATCTATGAAAAACAACCGGAAAAAATCGTTTTTTAATTTTCGGGTGCTGACATTTTTTTACATTTATTTTTTATTTTTTTGGCATTACTACAAACGAAAATAACTTTACTACAATCCACTACTAACGTTTATCTATGAGAAACAGCCGGAAAAAAATGGTTGTTCAAATTTCGGGTGCTGACATTTTTTTTCATTTTTTTTTTATTTTTTTGGCATTACTACAAACGAAAATAGCTTCACTACAATCCACTACTAACCGAAATCTTAAGAAAAGCCTTAAAAAAAACTGATTTTTCAAAAGTCGGGTGCCAAGTTCACACGGGTTGATTACGGACTTCTCGTAAATTCATTGCCTATAGATGATTTGTTTTACATCTTGTTTATTAATGTTACTCGGAGACTATTTTGCTCTATATCGACGGAACGGACGAACTTGGAACGAAACAAAATTGGAATAAAGGCGTAGGAAAATATTATAATAAAAATAGGCATATTTTATCAATTCGCCTATTTAATATAATTTTTACTAATGTTTAAAAATTTGATAAATTAATCGATTTTTTCATAATTCTGTTTTACTGTTTCAAGTTTAATTTAATTTAATTGAATGTTGGCGCTTAGTAATTACTAAGTTAGCTTATCTTCCGAATCTATTGTTTTGTGCATGTGGTATTTACCTTTAAGTAATTGTTGCGCTGCTATTTAATTTTAAGAATGAATTATGCCGCTGTATTTAGTGTAAACCATTGTTGGTAGACCTATAATAATTAAATAAATAAAAAAAATGAAGTAGCATTCATAAATTTTTTTAATTCCGAAAATATTCGACGAAATTAATATTTTCATCGCTGTTTTGACGAGCAAATTGGCCGTCTTAATAATAGGATATTTCCTTGATCAAGCAGGACTACGAATATGATGCTCCTGTACATACATTGCTTGGAGAACGGATGGCTGATGGGGCCTTAAAGTTCCGGAGTGGCGACCGCCAACCAACCGGAATACGTTACATTGGAAGGCCTCCCACTAGGTGGACTGTGGGATCCGCTGGATGGGTCACACGGACACACGGGACCGGTCAATGTGGCGACACTTGGGGGAGGCCTATGTCCAGCAGTGGATGTCTTTCGCCCAAAATGACGATTATACATACATAAACTCACGTCTTTTCAAGTGGAGAAACCGCAAAACGCCACCTGATTGGTATAATTAATAAATAATTTGATACTCTTATACTTAATACAGTAAAATGCCTGGGCTCCCCGACTCTCCCTGCTGGGCTGCCTGATACCTAGTTAGTTTGATTTTTCGTCTCCCTAAATCCCTAGATTGCAACTTTAATCGAAATCGTTACAGCCGTTTTCGAGGACGTGATTACAAATATTCAACGTGTTTTTTGTTGATATCCCATAACTCTAAGGTTATAAAATAATACAAAATGTCCTCGAATATGTGGTCCAAAAATGCATAGTTTCGAATATATCATCAATCATGAATTAGTATAGGTATATAAGTTTAATTGATAAATACGAATAATTCATTTTCATTCAAACCAATCATTCACATTTAAACCTAACAAAATAATATTTGAAAAATAATTCATATGCCAGTTGATCTTTTGATATGGTCTCATTCATATCTCATAGAGATAAGAGATTTCAAAAACACCACACCTTGTATAAACAAATATTGCTCATCTAATAGTATAGGATAAATAAAGAAGAAGGTGCCTTCACCACAATATGTATCAAAACAAACTCCCACAGGTTGTAATCAACAGGCTTGTAATAACTTCGCCGTCAATACGCAAGCCTATTGCGTAAACCTATAAATAGTCGTTAATGTAACAAATAGCGTATTTATTCCCAAAAGTTATGGTCCATGATAAAACATGAGCAGTTTTATTAGTGAATCAATACCTTAGAGCTTTGGTGTCTGAGTATGGATATGTTACGGACCAAGTGATATATGGTCATAAAAAACCTTAATAAAAACATTAAAAAAAAATGTATTAAAGCATGGTATTTTATATCCTGCCCAACAGGTGATGAACATTATTATAATGCCTCGGAAATTTAATTGTTTCAACGGTTATAATGAAATTGTCCTCTCATATTGCCCAAATAATCACTTGATCCGTAACAGATACATGATATAGAGCGTTTGCATTTTAGTCATAAAGGAAAGTAACTAAATATCGAAATAGAAAGTAAAGTCCTATGTCCTAGACCTACGCACGCACAAACACACACACACGAAAACAAATACACACACCACACACACAAAACACACACGCACACAAATACACACGCACGCACAAAACACAAAGACAGCTGGTTAATTAAGTAACTAATTAATTAACTATCACTTATATTAATTTAATTTGATTTCTTGTTTATTGTGTTTTGATTATGTTCGTTGACTTCATTTTCATTGTGAGGATACCACTTATGGGAAGAGCGAGACAGCCCCGACACAAGTACAATTGTAACTTACTGAGGCTGCCTCAATTTATGTATGACACAATGTTTGAGAAATAATAAATATTTTTGTATGTCCTAATCCAAGTCTACCAGTGTGTCAAATTTCATCGAAATCCCTTCAGCTGTTAAAATGTGATAATGTAAAGGAGTAAAAGGTAAAGGTAAGGTTACAATTCTCCGTTCAGTTTACACACCACATTACTCTGTTCCTACCACTGAAAATTCGTGGCGGCCAACCAGAAAAAACGACTACACAATGAAACTTAATGAGTTCCAGGGAATTGATTTAAATGAGATAAGCCTGTCACTAGAGCGATGGCAAGCTTAACTGCCGACGTTCTGTCCTGTTGTTTTATAAATATATTTTTTGCTTTGTATGTGTCCTTTGTATAAGCAAGGTGTAAACGGACCTTTCACGAAGTAGTCAACCAAGCATACTGTAAATCCAACTAAGTAACAGTACGCAAGGAATATTTCTGGGAAATTACTTTTTTTTGGGGTGGAAAACCATGTTTTACGGTAGAAATCAATGTTACGCGCTTATACATGTTTAATGCATTGAATAGGATCCCATATTCAATGCATTAAACAGCACAATGTTTTGAGTGCAGGTTTTTAAAATAAAGTAATTATAATATTAAAAACCAGTAGGTATTAAAAAAAACTTGTGTAAAAGTTGGAACTTTAACCCCAAACATCTCCGTAACTGTACAGACAGATAATACCGTGGAACCTGTTCTAGACTCTAGAGCAAAAAAAATATCGCAATGACGGGGAGAACCGTACTTTCACAGTTGGGACTGGTACTGTAGCTACATTTAATTTTCATCTTTGTTTCGACAATTCAAAAGTGCCTGTAACTGGCCTACTTGAAATAAATGCTTTGATTTTGATTGAACCAGTGAATTTCCAATTTTTTTTTTGTTTTTTTTTTTTTGTATACACATCATGTCTTAGCGACAAATATTGTATATTTTCTTTCTTTCCACGTAAAGTCACTCCTGAAGCAAAGAATAATCACTACTATTACGCTTGTTTCGGGGGGTTCTTTTAAGCGCTCTATGGAAATTCATACTCTAACGCCTTACGGTTCTGAGCATAAGTCAGTAATTACAAGGCTATCAATTGATAGGCTTGTTTGCCTATTTTTAACCCCAAGTTAAGACGAGAACTCGTAAATAAAGGGTGTTTTGATTGCGAGCTTGAAGGGGCTTTTGAAATGAGCAGAATTTGAAACATGTGCAGAGTCAGAGAGTTAGAACTTGGGAAGTATGTTTAGAGTTGGTTTTAGTCCGGATGGATAAATGCATTGATACTGTATACTGTATAACGGGCTGGTGTCCACAACTCCACGTCAAAACGCGTATTTTGCGTATGGGCTATAATCACCAAGCGGGCCCAGTGCGGATTGGTAGATGTCACATGTCTTCGATTTTTTGGTTCTAGGACATGCCGGTTTCCTCACGATGTTTTCCTTCACCGTTTTGAGAGCAGTGGTGATGAAATAAATTACACAAAGAAATGCGCCTGACTACTGTTTTTGTAAGTTGGGGCCGCCACCATGGGCCACCGTTGCTCCTAATGCATTGATATTAATGCAACCTTTTAAAGAATCATCATCATCAAGCTCCACGTTCTTGTGCCAGCCTCGTCTGGGATATACCCGCGATGGCAACAATGCCGCCTACCCATCTCGAGGCCGGACGACCAACACTTCTCTTTCTACTTCTCTCCTTGGACGCCACTCGGTCACAGCTTTACTCCACTTGCCATGACCACACCTTGCTAGGTCTCCTGCCCAACTCCATTTGAGTTCCATAACGCGATTTCGAATATCGAAGACCTTAAAGGCCTGCATATAGAAGCATGATTGCATGAAATAAACCGCTGTTTCCTACACGATGAATAGAATAGCATAGAATATAAATAATTTATTAAACACACACACAAACACACACATCACACACACACACACATTTCACACATTTTTTTAATGGAAATCTTACCGTTGAAGAATTTCTATGTATGTTTCTCCGAATGATTGAAGTATGGAACAATTTCAGAAATGGACACCAACAGCGCCCTCCTGACAATGCACTGTTTCAACTCGTATCCAAGACACGGTGGAAGTAGTGTTGCAAGACGAAAAGCCAAATGGGCTTGAAGATACGATATGTGGTTAGTTTTCACGTCGGTATCCCTTCCAGGATAGAAGAATTAGTATTATTAATGCTACCTATGTCTTCTTCAGTATAATACGAGTATGTTACACTTTCCCTGCTCACTATCTGTTCTGTGCCTAACCGTGGCATCACTCTGGGCCCTATCAGAATACCAGCGCTGTGACGTTTTTTTTTTTAAATGTTACAGCACCATGCTGAGATAGGGGCCTTTTGGCTTAGTACAGGACCAATTTAATTTCTGTTTTTTTTTTCATTTTTCTGTTTAATTTTTTTTTATTAGCTGTACTGTTAATTTAACCATTTTAATTTGTGTTTTGTCCTGTGCGGGCTAATAAATGTTTTTTCTTTCTTTCTTTCATATTTTAAAAGAAATCATTGAAGGTATGAATACACACATCAAAAATGTCTAGGGATCAAGCATTTTTATGCGGATTTCTTGAGATTGAGATGTGGCTTTGTAATAAATTTATGATTTTATAAATTTATATGGATCCTTTTTGGTGCATTTCATAATTTGAATCAGGAACTCTCAATCAAATTCGAGTAAAAGATGAAAATAAGCTGTCAATATTTTCCCTATAAAAACATACAACGCATTGAAGACATTATTAGTGCTACTGTTTCCCTACTACTGATTAAAACCAACGTTATTATGGAGCGGCGACGTCATTTAAGCAGGGAAGAAATGCTCAGAGCCGTGGGAATGATAGAAGCTGGTTCCCGGCAACGTACTGTAGCTTTAGCTCTGAATACAAGTCAGAGTGTTATCAGTCGACTTTGGACACGTTACCGAAGCACTGGTACCGTGGCTGAGCGCCATGGAGGACGGTATCGCTGCACCACACGGAGACAAGACCGATACATTCAAATCTTAACTCGAAGAGCTCCAACAATAACCGCCATGATGTTAGCCGTGAGGCTTCATCACTCTTCAGGGAACTTAATTAGCGACCAAACAGTCAGAAACTGCTTGCATGAAGTGAACCTTCATTCCCGAAGACCGCTACGGGTACCACCTATAGCAATGCACAATCGTAGGATTCGATATCAATGGGCTCTTGAACACAGAAATTGGGCAGAAGAACAATGGCGTTTCGTGTGCTTTTCTGATGAGTCTCGTTTTGGTATGAGACCGGATACAAGACGTATACGACACTGGAGAACCCCTGGACGCCAACAGCGATTAAAATCCTGCCAGGAAGTCCATCCTTATAGTGGTGGAACCATCATGGTATGGGCGGGTATTTGGATCGGTGGAAGAACTGAGTTGATTTGGATCAGAGGCAACCTCAACGCTCAAATTTATGCTGAGACGATTGTATCAGACGTCATCGTTCCTCTACAAGTGCAAATCGGTCCCTTATTTCAGTTAATGCATGATAATGCACGACCGCACACCGCAAGAGTTGTAAGACAGACTCTCGCCGCAGCTAACATCAATGTCCTGCCCTGGCCTGCTCAGTCGCCAGACTTGAACCCGATTGAGCATGCATGGGATATGCTACAGAGAAGAGCTCTGCCGAATATGGAGGGTATCCAGTCGCAAGAAGACCTTTTTTTGTTGTTGCAACGAACATGGGCGGCCATTCCACAGCGTGATTTGGATGAACTCATTTTGAGTATGCCAAACCGATGTTCTTGTGTTGTTAGTGTTCGCGGTAGAAACACGGATTATTAATTGTTTAAGTTACCCAATAAAATTTTAAAGAAAACTGTTATTTCAGTCTTTTTTTCGAACTTTAATGTTAGTGGTTCAAATGTCAAAAATCCCTTTATTAGGAAAATGGCAAATTTCTTTATTAATGCAAAGGTGACTTGGTTTATCGTTACTGTGACAAACGAAAACACTTTATTTGATGAATCCTTAAAGAAAATTTTAATTAATATCAATCAGGAGAAAAGTTATTGTAAAAATATATGTTGATCCCTAGATACTTTTGATGTGTGTATTTTAGTACACTTACGGCCGGGGCCTGGGCAAAGCCAAGAGCGGGGCGGATTGCGGCGCGGCGTGAGGCGCGGCAAGCCTACCGGCGACGCGAACTGTGGCATACTTCTTATGTGGTCTACCATTTGTTTTCACCGCTCACCGCTTGCCGCGCCGCTCTAGTCGCACTCGCCGCTCTTGTCCTAGTGTTAAAGTTTTCGGTAAAACCTATATCGATTTGAAAAAAAAAAAAAAAATCGAAATGAAATGCTGAGCAACTAAACTATGGATAGTACCTATTAACTTTTCCAACGAGCTGGTGATCGCAACTCTACGCCCAAAGCGCCTAATTTGCTTACAAACATCTAATTTAATTCACCGGTTTTATTTTCTTTAAAGATAGCCTTGCGAATCCAATTATAAGAGACATGCAATTTAATACTGTCTCTAAATGTTTAATTGGTTACTGACGAAAACCCGCCAGGAAAAATGCTGGAGAAAATATCGTCCCCGAAAAGCGTTATGAACAAAATCTAGCACAGACGTTTGTGAAATAATAAAAGTATCTACGTTCGTATCCTACGTACTCTAATTAGACTATCTCTGTATCTACGTAGTTAGGATAGTTGTAGTGGATAGGAACTGGAATTTGTTCACGCTCGTGAAAGCAAGCACAAAAAGACACCTATCGCTATTAGGTATCTAATAAAACATTTATTTCAAGTTACATGGACTCATAAATCTCTTACAAAACTAGTGTTAGTAGCATTTAATTACTACTCTTGTCGTAATCACTTGAAATGTGACACTAACGCTAACACGATGACGCAAGAAATGGCGCGGTGTGTTGACGTAATTTTGTTTATATTATTTGACAACTTGTAAATGGAGTAGAGCTCCCTCGCGTTCGGAAATGTTTTAGAGATTGGAAATAAAGCATTGAATACATGGTCAGAGCACGTTTAGTCGATATTTTATTAAATGTTTTGGACAATTTATTCCAACAGCGCGCGGTTGTAATTACAACCGCGCGCTGGTTAGAGGATTAGTATGAGCTGGCTCATGCAGCTGACTTAAAGTGTACAAGATAGGACAGTATAGTTTGTTAGCAATTACACTCAGCCGGCGCGGCGTAGCATGACCATCGTAGAAACGGAATCGACAATTCTAACGACGATTAATTTATCGTTGGTTTTTAGTTGGCAAAAGTCGTGGACGACAGTGATCGCGTCGTTCTATATGTGAACACCACCATTAAAATACAAAAGCCACGACACCTAAAAGTACACGATTATCTGTCGTCACGACAAAGCGGGACCGCGGCCAATATAATAATTGTATTCTAGACCCACTACTGAATTCAGCCCACGACGTTAGGTATCGTCTGATTGCCTTTGACCAATTTTGGTATTGATTTACAAATAATATTGATATTCAAATATCTACAGACATGAACAAAGATTAACAAAACGCTATTACAAGAAGATTGTTAAGAGAAACCAGCCAACCAAGGTTTGAACGGCGCGCAGTAAGTTTTTACCTAACTGAGGAGGGTAATACGTTTTAACGTTCAAACTACTATTATGACTTGAAAATCCATTTTATTGGAGCTACTGTTAGCCATATTGAAATCATGATCATTTTCTTGCACTTATCCCAATTCATTTAGGGTCGACGCAGCATAATTTCTTCTACATCCATACTTCTCTATTAGTCGTCATCTCGTCAGACACCTCACAACAGAATTCATCATCATGATAAGGGCCCGTAACAACGTTATCGTGGCGGAGCAATGCGATTCGAACCTCATTTGCCTAAATCAATTACTGTTTTGTTCAAACTGCGAAAAGCAAACTTGGGGATGTCAGAGTAACAATCAGAGTTTATTAGGGACCCTTTGAAAACTTTAACAAAGCCGATATTTCCCTAAAAATACGACTACGTGTTCCATTTTGGTGAAATTCGGAATTCAAAATGTTATTTTACATTTTTCTAATCCGATTATTTGAACGTATAATAAAAATAAACAACATGTTTTATTTGGTTTCGCGTCCAGCCGTGAGTATTTCGGTTCTAGAAGGATTGTTTTCATTTCACAATAAAAAATAAAAAAATATATATCGCTGGAAACAATGAACAATGAATACATGACTACGAATATCTACACTTAGGAAATCATAAAAAACAACACACATATATTCAGAAGTGTAAGTACACCGGTTCACCCACATTTCGCGGGTTATGTTTAAGTTCCATGTAATAGGGGGCGAGCATATTGCTATCTAACGGGCACAAATTCAACTCCGTGACTGCAACTTAGAGAGAGAGTCTTGATGAAAAAACGCAACAACACTTTTCCCGACCCGGGAATCGAACCCAGGACCTTATGCTCAGCAGTCAGCGTTTGCACCCACTAGACAAAGGAGGACGTACTGTATGTACTAATAGGTATTATTATACATGTAAAAGTTGGTTACTCAATCACTCAAAAACGGCTGAATGGATTTGGATGAAATCTGTCTCACAGATACCTGGGGACCCAATTTTGAAACCCACGCAAATGAAGTAGCGCTGAAAATCTAAATAAATAAATAATTCCATTTTCCACTAAAAAAACACTAAAACTAATTTGATGATAACTCAAAAGTAAGTAATATTTAGTTTGAAGCTATGTCTTAAATTAGAAACAATACACTATTGTTTGTGTGTTTTGCATAACCCTATCAAGCAATTTGATGTTATACAAATATTGTCTGATATTTTCTGCAAATCTGTGCTTAACTTCATTATTTGTATTTGGTAGGAGAGTTTTATGTTAAATGGATGGAGGAGCTCGCTATAGGTTGGGTCGGCTGAAAGGATGAGGCTTAATATCAGTATTTTACATGGAGCCTATCTAGGTTTTAGGTTTAAAGAAACTTTATTCTCAATAAAGACAAATGTCACTCACTTGAGAACAATACTAGAATTTAAAATTACATAAAGTTCGTCGCCGTCAGTTACAAACTAGACTACACGCATTCAATGCCTTCATTTCTCTAGAAGTGCTCGATCCGCCATAATATACTGACTTAGTTGAGTTTTGAATGCATTGAAAGAGTGCAGATTTCTTCTATCTGACCTCCACAACTTAGTTAGTAGGTACTGGCTAATACGACACCCGTAAGGTTACCTTTCGAGGACTTTTGAGTCACTGGACTACATTTAACGACTGTCAAAGATCTACACATGACAGCATCACAGCCGAAAGTGGGAGACCATCAACGAATTAACGTGCTTTCCGAGGTATGGAGGAACCTCAGAATTTTACGGATGATCACCCATTCACAGACCAACCCTGGCAAGCGCTGTTTAACCTTTAAGATTACTCTGTGGCTGTTATTATTTCACCACGAGCTCCTCAAAAAACCTAACTACTATTTCTGCCATGAAATCTTTATCAATCGACACGTATATATGTAACACGTACCTATGTAATTGGATACAAAGCGCTGTGAGACACACCGTCTTGTAAAACCGTTCAATAAGTAATTCTAGTCGTTGTGCAGTAAGTTGAAGAAAATGTAAATTGCTCCACTGTGTCCGCGCCGGGCGTGCCCGGGGTGCTGATACGTTCCGTGATAAGAATGTTGTCAGTGTTGTCACCCTCGTCAACACCACTACCATGGGATGCAATGTAAATGTTTAAGATAACCTTTTTTTCAACCGCTTCATTGGGAAGGATAGGACAAACAGGGTGTAAACAGACTCATCACGAAGCCGTCAACCAAGCATTCTGTACACCATAACCTAACCTAAGTAACTTTTAGCAATAATTATTCCTGGGAAACGATTTTTTTTTTTGGTGTGAAAAATCACGTTTTACGGTAAAACTCAATGCACCGCACTCAAAACATTGTGCTCGCAGATGGATTGAATAGTACGGGGGTCGTGGAGGTGTTTAAAGTAAAAATCTTACATTAAAAACTAAAAAATGACGACCCGAATGGCGCAGCGGTAGTGAGGCTGCTTTACGATCTTAGGGTCCCGGGTTCGAATCCCGGTAGGAGCAAATGTTTGTGTGATGAGCACGGATATTTGTTTCCGGCAAGTCATGGATGAATATTAAATATGTACCTATAATAAGTATGTCTTTACAAACAAAAAGTATCTATGTAGTATATCAACTATCTGGTGTCCACGATACAAGCCTCGTTGCTTAGTGTGGCACCTAGATGGCGCTGTGTGTAATGTCCAGCGAAATTTATAAAAAAAAAGTTATGGAAAAGTTGGAAGTTTGACCCCCAATATCTCCGTAACTAGAAGTTTCCCAGGTATGGTGTAGAACAAAAAAAATATCACAAAGACGGGGTGTGTCTTTCGGTTTCGTTATGAGACTTTTTGACACCCTTTATTCTTTCTCGGTTATGATTTCAATCAATCAATCATTTTATTATCAGGCATCTTAAGGCCCCACAGGTAAAAACCAAAAACATACATTACAACATAAAATTAAACACTAATACATACAAAATATAACTTATAAACTATTAACTAGACTACTAAACTGAAACTATGACACACGAAGTGGCGGCGTCGTGTTACGCTGCGCGGCGTCACGTAGCCAGCCGCGAAACCGTCGGTAGACTACACCCTTCGGCCAAAACTCTTCCTTGAGAAACTTGTCGAGATGTTGTGTCGGAACTCGCACCACAAACGTTTTGAAGTTGGTGTTGTGACGCGGCTCCAACTTCTCGACCCTCAAGGTCCTGCTGGTACCTTCATGTACTTTTCTTTTTGTGTTCTTCTCTCTCTTCACGTTCTCTCTCTCTCTCTCTCTGATATAAGTAGGTACTTGTATCCTACACCTGCCAAAAGAGAACAAACCCAAATCGAATAGGTATCCAGAGTAAATTGACCCTTATAGACTGCCTCGTTGGTGTTGTGGTCGCAAGCGCGAATGCTGATCATGAAGTCTTGGGTTCCATACCCAGGTCAGGTAAAGTGTTATTGGGTTTTTATCTTAAGGAATTTCTCAGTAGCAGCCATGGAGTCTGAATTTGTGCCTAGTTGATAGGCTCGCCCAACATAGCGGCGAAATATGGATGTAGAATTAGGAACGGTGTACCTCTGCCTATACCTTCGGGAAGTACAACGTGAAGTTATATATGCTATGTTATTTTTCTGACGATCAAACCAACTCCCAAAATAAGTCTAAATGCTTCATTGGAGTGAACAGTTTATTGAGGTGCATAGAGCTTTTACTAATACGTATAGAGTAGACACCGCGAACAAAATCTGTGCTCCGTTCAAATGCTGTCAGCTGGCCGCAGTTCACTCAGTCGCTTGCTCGCTACGGCATCATATATACGGGGTTAGCCGCCCCCCGCGCCCCCCGCACTGCGCACAGATTATGTTCGCACTGTCTTACGTAGTAGTAATAGCTCAATGTTGCGTTGACTGTTTTTTTTTATATGTAACTCATAAGCACAGAATGAGTAGATGAAAAAAAAACGAATTAATCCGTCTGATAGATTTCCAAAAATTATTGGACACATATTTTTTCTTTTTTCACGTAAACATAAAGTGAAGACGATACAGTGCGTCAAAAAATCGTGTGACGTCACATTTGAGTACATATTTACCGGTGAGTAAGTGACGTCACAAGCCCCCACTCATGATCTTTGACGCGTTTTATCTTCGTCAATTTTTATTAATTTGATTAAACAAAAAACACAACCCATATTTTTCGATAATCTAACTGACGGACTAAACAGAATCATATTTTTTTAGTCAGGAATCATCCTTAAACTAAGATTCTTATCTTGGAGACTTGACTATGTTTTGCCGCCAAAAAAAAAAAAGATACAAACATAAAAAAACAAAGATACACGTGTTTACTAAGGAGGAAAGGTCCAAGACCAACAGTCCAAAGGTCGAACCTACCAATTTCTTAGGCACAAGAAATAATTACATTCTCATAGAAATCTAGAGATTACGTCAAGATATCTCAAATGTCAAGTATACTGGTATTTGATGAGACCTTTACAAATCTAGAATTCTATTCTCATCCTTTTTCTGAAACCAATCTGCCTAGCCTTTTCCCAACTATGATGGGATTGGCTTCTCTAACTGGATGCAACTGAATACCAGTACTTTACATGCATCTGACCTCCTTAACCCAGTTAGTACTGGGAAATTCAATTCCCCGTGGTAAGAGTGGTCGTTAGACTTTTTGGTCACTACTACCTGTAACGACTGTTAAAGATCTACAAATGGCAGCCGGGACCAACGGCTTAACGTTCTTTCCGAGGCACGGAGGAAACTCGGGTATTTAATGTATAATAGGTGGTCATCCATCCATGGACCAAGGCAGGCGCGGCTTAACCTAAAGATTAGGCTATTATTATTTAGCCACGACCTCCTCTGAAAACAATAACAGAAATAATTGAACAAATTTGAAAAGTAGTCCAAGTACTACTTTTCAAATTCATTGCTGTACGAGAAAAGGGCCATTGCCCCGCAATTAGGGTAATATTCATCCAGATTTGTTCGAACACGTCCGGCTTCCTGCCCCTTTCCGGATTTTATACAGCCTTGACATTCACCCGGACTTCGGACAAAAGGGCTTTTCTTTATATAGAAACTATGAAAAACTCAATGAATCTATTAAAAACTTAAAAAAGATATCTTGACTTTCACTGTCACTATCTTCCGTGATTTTCAACTATTGTGAGCTCCCGATATTTTGACGCTGTTGCAAGCGCCATGATCGCGGGATGACTTTGAAGAAGAAGATATCCCGTAAGTGCCAGTGTAAGTTTATTTGTATACCGTGATAGCTTAAAACAGTATCTTAACTTTTTTTGCAAATGTCTAGCTAGCAATTTGAAAACTTCAAAGCCAAAAAAGAAAGAAAGAAAGAAAAAAAGAAAGAAAAAATTTGAGACAAGCACAGGAACTACAAAACTAATATTAAAAAAAAGAAGAATCTAAAAATAAATAATAAAAAGACCTGTGCGAGGCCAAAAAGGCTCCTATCTCAGAATGATGCTGCGATAAATGAAAAACAAATACCGCAGCGCTGGTATTCTGATAGGGCCCACTGTGATGCCACGGTCACACCTACGGACACAAAATACATTCACACAAAAAATAAAACATAATACTCACCTAAATAAATCATCAATTGCAAAATTCTTTTTTTTTTCTACATACCTACAAGATGTTATAAAATTGTAAACATAGGCTAAGTTTAAGGGAAATAAAGTTTATTATTATTATTCCTTTATTCATCCTTAAACAAATTTGATACATTTTTAAATATTAATTAAAAAAATAGAAAAAAAAAGAAACATTTAAAAATATAAAAATTGTAGCCCAACGGTATCGGGAACAGGGTCCAAGCTACCGGCGGTCAGGGCTCCAGAGAGAGGAACCTCCTAACAATACGAGCCGTGTCCAGGAGTACAGCTTTCTGAATTAATCCCTTGATCCAGCTGCCTAACGAGAGCCTCCTCAGGTATTGATCGAGGCTATTATTATTTCCCCGACACTTTTAAGAAGGCGTTAGTAACACCAGTATTTAAGGGTGGGGATGGAGACCGTGTCGAGAACTATAGGCCTATATCTGTACTCACCACACTGTTCAAAATTATGGAAAAGGTTCTGAACAAAAGATTGCTTAGTTATCTTGAATGCAACAACATAATTTCGCCAAACCAATATGGTTTTAGGAGAGGCGTATCAACAGAAGATGCTGTTCTTGAACTGACAAGCTAAATTGTTAAGAATCTTGATTCTAGGACTAAAACTATAGGTATTTTTCTTGATTTAGCCAAAGCTTTCGACACGGTTTCTACTCCCATCCTTCTACATGGTTTGGAAAGCTTAGGAATAAGAGATATCGCTCTGAACCTCTTCCGTGACTATCTCACAAACCGTAACCAACGAGTTAAGATAGACAACTTCATCAGTGATGATGTGAATCTAACCTTTGGCGTACCACAAGGCAGCGTGCTAGGGCCCACCCTTTTTCTTCTATTTGTAAACAGATTGTGCAAGTTGTCAATCCCACACTGCAAGATACTCGTCTATGCAGACGATACTGCGCTTGTCATAAGTGAAGAAACTTGGGAATCTGCTCACCACGCAGCCGAAAATGCTCTTGTCATAGTCATGGATTGGCTCTCATTAAATTTACTTACGTTAAATGTCTCTAAAACTCACTATGTCCCTTTCTCAGAGAACACTGCTACACAACCTAGTATGCCAGACGTTAAAGACCATAGTTGTCACCCTACGCTGACCCCTTGCAGTTGCCCTAGTATACATAGGAGCTCTTGTGTAAAATACTTGGGCGTGCACATTGATAACACATTGAGTTGGCAAAAGCAAATCAGTGTGACAGTTACGCGTGTTCGTAAGCTAATGTTTCCTATGAAAAAACTGAGAAGAGTAGTTGCCGACCGATTGTTAAAAACTATCTATTTTGCCTTAGCTCAGTCACTTTTAACGTATTGCATATCTGTCTGGGGAGGTACACATAAGACGTATTTACTTCGCCTTGAGAGGGCACAAAGAGCTGTCTTGAAAGTCATGCTTCACAAACCTTACCGGTACCCGACAACCCAACTTTATAAGGACATATCTGTACTCACTGTCCGACAACTCTGTGCACTTAACGTCAGTTTACGTGTACACTCCTCATTGACCTATGGCCAAAGGTTACTAGAGCAAAATAAACGACGTAAAGACCCTGTATGCCCACCTCTCACCACCAAAACTGCTCTGGCGAGACGAAGCTACCCGTGTCTTAGCAGGCACATTTATAACACAATAAACGAAATCTGCAACGTATACTCTTTACCTAAATTTAAATGTAAAACTGTAGTTAGTAGTTTTCTTCAAAAGTTAACGTACGATGAGACTGAACAACTCTTTGCTAAAAAATCCTACTAAGGGCTAAGTTCACCTACAGTAAAATAACCGACTGTTTCGTAATCGGCCCGCTAAACGTAAAGAGTTGTCTAAACATGACGTGGGAATTTTGGTGTTCACCACAACTTATTCTAGCTCGGTTATGTAAACAAGCGTTATAAGAATGAAAGACCGAATGATTATAATACAGTCAAATAAGGTGGGTAACTTAACACGTAAAAACCGTACAAATGCAAAACATCTTAAAATGGTTGTGTTATACCCATAGATAATACATTATACCTGAGATGACAGTTCTTTAACCATCAAATTATCTGTTGTTTGAAGTTTTGTTTATTTTAGTTTGTAATAGTTTTTAAATTAAATACAATGGATAAGAAGCGCAATGCTAATTTTACGCATGACGAAAAGGAAATTGTCATTAGTTTAGTGTGAAGTAGTGTCGTCTGGTGGAATACAAACGAGGAGTTCGCAAAAGTCTTTCAACGGTTTCAAACTTGGCCAAAACGTCATTCTCTTCCAAAATATAATTCAAAGCAGCTGTATGTTAAATTCTCACAATAATATCTGGATGTAACCTTAAAATGAAGCAATATTTGCAGTTTACAAACGTCAAAATACACCGATTAACTACTAACCGGGACTTTAAATAACCTCTCCGAGGTGGGTTAGAGAAAACAGTTGATTAGCGTGTTTAATCGGTTGATTTGCTTTGGTGAACATGAAAATGTGCTTTAAACAGCTGTTTTTAGATAATCAGACTGTTGAATCTTTTCGGTGAACTTGGCCCTAACATTTTTTTTAACATTGCTCCTTCATTCTAGATATTGTGACACAAACGAAACACACACACACACCCTCACATACACCTACACCCACACCACACATACACCCACACCACACATACACCTACACCACACACACCCATTCCTTGCTTACATAAATTTTAATACGTGTTATGTACCTACTTATACCAAACAGCTTTTATGCTTAAAAAACTCCTACAAAGTGCAGCAAATTGTCAACGAACTGTAAGAGGAAGGCGAGTGTGTCTGTAACACAGTTTATACTAGCACAGACACAGTCGTTCACTCTGTCTCAAATAATGCATAGTGTAGTGTTATTCATAAAATGGCGTTTTATGTTTTTGATTGAGATGGACAAATTGTATTTGGCTTTTTGAAATAAAAATTATTATTATTATTATTTTCGAAAATGTTTTTTCAGCCCTTAGACTGGATTTCAACTACATTTACGGGCCAAAGCCAAAGTAAATGAAGCGTGTGGTGTGTTAGTTTGATGAATGTTTATGTGTTGTGATGAGGTCCTATCTCGTTCTCTTCTATCTGCATGAACTTCCTAACGATTCTACATGTATTTAGAATAGCAGCCTTTTGCAGTGTAATGTATAGGGTTTCTTTAAGGTCTAATAATTTTAAGCTATGGATGAGATGATTTGGGATTACCCCTGTTGTGGAAAGGACTATTGGTACTACATATACTTTTTCTTGTCGCCAAATTCTATTTACTTCTTCTTTGAGTTCTGCGTATTTACTTATTTTTTCAGTGATTGTTTTCTGTATGTTGTGCGTGTTGGGGACTGCGATGTCTATCAGGTATGTAACTTTATTTATTTTGTCCTGTAGAATTATATCCGGTCTGTTGTAGTGGATCGTCTTGTCAGTCAGAATAGCACGATCGTAGTAGAGCTTATGTGTTGTATTTTCTAGGGTAGTTTCTGGTTTATAATTGTAGTAAGGAGTATTGGTATTTTGAATGAGTGCGTGTTTGAGTGCTAGTTTTTGGTGAATGACATTGGCCACTTGGTTGTGCCTGTGAGTGTAGTCTGTCTGCGTGAGAGTTGTGCATGCTCCTGTTATATGCTGGATGGTTTCTGGGTGGATGTGACATTTGCGACATTTGTCATTAGTTAGTGTATGATCTTTGATTATGTATTTTCTGTAGTTTTTTGTGTTGATGATCTGGACTTGAATTGCTATTATAAATCCTTCGGTTTCTGGAAATAAGTTGCCTATTTTTAGCCATTTATTTGACGCTAATTTGTTAATGTGGGATTGCTCTAGGTCATGAGGGTGCCGACCATGGAGTACTTTTCTCTTCCAGTCTTCAATTTTTTGTGTCTGCACGTCATCACTGGTTGTGTTTTGGGTTTCTATCTGTTCGCTTAGGTTAAGTGGAGTGTAGTTAAGATCGTTTGTTACTATGGCTTTATGGATATTACTATTGCGGGATTTTGTGTGAAATAATGATTTTAGTCGACTAACTTGTTTCCGCCATAGGTGCTGGATATCTATAAGGCCTCTTCCTCCATGTTCTCGTTTAATAGTTAGTCTCTCTATGGCAGATTTAGGGTGAAGGTTGTTATATTTCGTGAGTGTTGTTCGTGTAGTTCGTTGTAATTGTTCTGTATCTGTTTTGTTCCATTCTATAACTCCGAATGAGTACGTTAATACTGGAATAGCGAAGGTGTTTAAGGCTTTAATGATATGTTTACCTGATAGTTGGGTTTTACAGACAGCGTTAACTCTCTTCTTGTACTCTGTAGTTAGTGTATCTTTAATTTTAACGTGGTCAAGACCTTTTAGTTGCGTGTATCCTAAGTATTTATACAAGTCAGTAGGTTCTAATGCGGTTATAGAATCTGACTCATTCACTGCATAGTCGCCGGGCCGCACCTTGCCTCTAACAATGTGACGTGTTTTGCATTTTTCTAATCCAAATTGCATGTTAATATCCTGACTAAACTCTGCTGTAATATCTACTAATTTCTTCATATCTTTTTCTGATTTTGCATACAGTTTGATATCATCCATGTATATTAGATGTGAAATTGTTGTTTCATCTGTAGAGTGTTTGAGGCAGTATCCGGCCCCGCAGCGCTGCAGCAAATGAGACAGAGGGTTGAGGGCAAGACAGAACCACAGGGGGCTCAGGGAGTCGCCTTGGTAGATGCCTTTTTTGATCGATATCTGTCGTGTTGTAACATTATTGTTACTACTATTTATTTGTAATGTGGTTTTCCATTGTAGCATTACATGGCGCATAAAATCAACTATTTTCGGGTTTATTCTATAAATCTCCAGAATTTGTATCATCCAGGAATGCGGTACACTATCGAAAGCTTTTTTGTAATCAATATAGGTGCAATGGAGATTTCTGTTTTTTGAGGTGGCGTGTTTATGCATAGTGGAATCAATAATCAGCTGTTCTTTGCATCCCATGTGGCCCTGCCTACATCCCTTCTGTTCCTCTACTATTATGTTGTGGTGTATAGTGTGTGAATTAATTTTCTTTGTGACTGCAGATGTTAGTATCTTGTAAATTGTTGGTAGACATGTGATTGGTCTGTATTGGGAAGGCTCTGATGTGTATTTAATCTTAGGCAGCATGTAAGTAATTCCTGTTGTGATAAATTCGGGTATATTCTGCTGTCCTAATACGATATCTGTTAAATTTTTTGCAATAGATTTGTGTAATACAGTTAACTTTTTGTACCAAAAGTTATGTATTTTGTCTATTCCAGGTGACTTCCAATTATGTAATCTAGCTGTAATGTGTATAATGTCAGACTCTGTTACCTCTACGAATTCCATCACGTCAATATCTCTCCATTTTGCCTCTTCATCCGCTATCCAAGATGCTTTGTCGTTGTGTTGTTTTTGCTCTTCCCAAATACCAGCCCAATATGTTTCTAGTTGTTCTTTTGAAGGTAAGTTGGGTGTGTTTGTGTTGTTTTCATAATTTCTGTCATTTTTTGGTTTAAGTAGGTTTCTGTAAAATATTTTTTCGTTTGTGGTAAATGTCGCGTTATCGTTTTTGCGCTGTTGTGCTTTCTTATATCGTTTGAGCCTATGAACTTTAAGTGCTAGTTTTTGTTTTAAGGTGTCTAAAAATTCTTCAGGTTTTCTGTTATTTTGTTCGTGTTTGGTGTGCGTGGCATTGTTTCTGAATATGACCTCAACTCTTTTTACTAGTTTATTAGATCTGCATCCGTTGATATATTGAGTGAGTCTACCAATGTCTGCCCTTAATTTGTCAATGTCTTTTTCTAGTCTCTGTTGCCACGCTGGTGCTTCATTCTTTTTTGTTCTTGTAGTTCTGGTGTGGTCGGTAATTTTAAAGTTTAGTTCTTCAGATATAACTACGGCTGTGCAATATATGAGAAGGTGTATGTCAATAAGCTATGTGTCATCAGATATAAATTGTGAGAGTATACTCTCATTAAATAAATTAACTAGACGAAACTAGACGGTTGGGTGTGTTTTTAAGTTTAGGTAACCTAGGTCGAGCTGCTGGGTCCATCCCTGAGTATTGTGTAATTGTCGTCCTAAATTTGTCATTAATTTCTTGAATATATGTATCTGTTGTTAAATGTTGATCTGGGGCGACTTTGGTCTCAATGTCATTTTCTAGCGTAAGAGTAATGGATTCGGTTTGTGTGGATGTGTGCGATATATTTTGTGTGTAGGCTTGTGATTGGTTGTACGGAGAGAGAGAATACATAATTTGTGATTGACTAAGCGATTGTGGTTGTTCTTGATTACTAATTTCGCTTAAATTTTGTGTGATATTGTTAGTGTCTGTATAATTTACAGTTTCTTCTTGTAGTAATTGTGTTCGTACTTCTTCTTTTAATTGATCTATAACTTCTTGAGATAGAAGTTTATTCCTAACTATTATTCTTCTTTGATCTGAGATTCTTTGTTCTGAAACCGAAATTTCAGGATTTTGTCGGGTGAAAAGTGCATGCAATTGTTGTCTATATGTGGTCATATCAGTCTCTAATTTAGTTATGTGTAGGTAGGTTCGCATGATAAATAGATTTACTTCTTTACTCCATTTCATGCGAACTCTTGCTTTTCCACCCTTGGTGGACGCGGGCAAAAAGGTAGATACCCCCCGCGCAGCATTCAAGGTTGGAGTGGGTGAAACTGTATTTAAACTAATAATGGGGGCTGATGAAAGTGTTGGTGACGATGTTATGGATGATGATGATCGCCTAGAAGGTGTGTATGATGCTGTGCTTGGACTATACGGTTCTACAGGGGTGTCTGTCCTGTCTGTCAGTCTGTCTGTCACCATCGTCAATGATTTCGGCTGTAGTATATCTTTGTCGGTGGGAGCCCGCCTGTTAAACTCCTCACCGCTGACGGATCGCATGCTGTGACACCCAGCGTCAGCTCCAGGTGCGCCCCGGCGATCGCCCCCGGGCAGCGGCCCTATACGTTTACTTTTTGAACGAGTCTCCATTTTTGATGGGTTTCCAGAGCCACGATTAGCCACGCCAGTAATTTCAATTTCGTGTGTCCGCCCCCCACGTGATTAGATGTTCAATCAGGACGAGTGGTTGTTTGGGGGGCTTATTATTATTATTAAATAAAATAAACACTATACTACAAAATACATACATCCCAAACTCACGCACTAGGGGTGGAGTCGAGAAAGCACAGAACTCCACCCGCCACGATCGTTACATATACTCATACTCGTTATACTCCTGTTGCCTCATCCACGTTCGCGAACAATAAAAAATACATAAGGTCGGAGTATATCCGGCGTTGCCCCTCAATCTGCCTTGTAAATTTGCCTTCGTTACCTTTTGTCAGTCACCTTTCACTTATCCTCTCCACATAAACAAATCTAAGTATCTATCCTAGTTCGATACTAATAAACACTGCTTTAATCAAAATTGCTTTCAATCACATAATCCACAAGTAATTAATTAAACTGAAGAAAGTGACAGATTCAGAATGAAGACAGTAATAATACTCCACAATGTACTCCACAATATCGTTGAAATTATTTAGTGCGTGAAGTTTCTCGAAGACATTCTTCGAGAGAGAACACGTGATAAGGGACAAATGAACGGGTCCCGTGGCCACATTAATTGACAACAATCTGTATTTGCCAGTCATTTACTGACAGTCCATTAAATGCTCTGCAATTTTAAATTATTATTTAACAAGTGACCCGCCTGTTTCGCAGTCTTTAAGACTTTACAAAACATGGGGATTCTTTATTACATGTCATCAACAATCTCTTGCCCAGCCATTTTATTTGAGGTCGGCGATCGGCGGTCGGTGATCTCTTCTTCTTCCATACTTTTCTATTACCTACCTACTTTTGCATGATAAATGATGTTTATTTTGCAAGTAGGTTTTTATAAACACTTTTACACGTCATTTTTTTTTTAAACTAGATGGGGCCGGTGTTTCGTACCTGACTACTGTGAGAAGAAACAGCCGAAACATACTCAGAGGTCATAGTCTCTTTTGAAGTCCAGACATAATTTTCGTCTGTTCGTGCGAAGTATTTATTACTTCATTCTTTTAGATTATAATTTATGTCTTCTTTCCGCTTAATACCAAGTTTTCCTGGATTGCGTTCCATGAACTTGATACGATCAGTGTTTAATAAAAACATTTATTATTTACTTTAGTTAAAACTCTTTGTTCGTATTATTCATTATTGTAATTAGTGAATTTTCCACCGCATAAATGAATAATAATGATAATCTGATTGTGTACACAAACGTCATAATTACCGGTTTGTGTTTCAATGTTGATTAAATATTAAGATAAACAAAATATTTAAAGAGGTAGTACCAATGGTAGTACCTCTGTCTAGGTCGCAAGCGAGAGTGCCTCGCATCAGGACCTGGGTTCTATTCCCAGGTAGGGCAAAGTGTTATTGGGTATTTTCTCAGTAGCAGCCACAGAGTCTGGATTTGTGCCCAGTTGATGGCAATAGGCTCGCCCCAATTAAAAAGGACTTAAGCTTAACTGGCGAAATGTGGGTTTAGGTACTATTAGGTAATCCTTCGAAGATTACGTTACGTTATTATGTTACGAAATACTATATTGTGATACAAGGGAGCTAAGTAGTTCATTATAGAGAATCGTCGCCAATCCGAATCTTGTACTGTATTAATACTTGACATTGACATATAAAACAAGTAAACAGTATTAATTTTATTAATGAAAATTATTATTCTAACTAATCATAATGCATTGTTGCATTTCTGGATGTACCAACACATCCACAAAAATTAAAATAAATCAAATAGCCTAAAATTCTATTACTTTCCAAAGAATAGTAAGTACTCTCATACCATGTGTGAAAAACGCAAAAAATGAATAAACGCAGTAAAGAAAAATATTTGAAAACAACTTGTTTTTGTTACATTGCTGCTCTGCATTGAAAAAGTTCAATGGCTCTCAAAATCAACCGTCCAAGCAAACATGGCCATAACCATATAAACTTCAAAGCAAACACACGTATTATAATAGACTGCACTGAAGTTCACACCGAATATACCTCAACAGTTAAACAAAGAATCCACATGTAATCAAATTATAAACATGGCTATAGACAATAAAGTTTTTATTTGGCTGCACTCCTTGTGGTTTCATAATTTTGAATCTAAATGCTACAGAGGGCGTTCTAGTGATTGCTATAAAGCAAATAATTATGGACTAATTGATTTGCTAGAGCCTGGAGATACTGTTCTCGCTGATTCATGTCTTGAAAATAAGAAAGCTGTTTTAGAAGCCACCATTTCTTCATGTACCACAATTTTCATCAGAGAAAGTAGACTAAAGATATAAAATTCATATAACGCTGACGATCTTGATAGACCGGAACCCATATTTTATACCTTTTAACATATTAAAAAATAATATAATTGAAGAGATAATTTTGTTTACATAATTGAAAGCACGATGACAGCTGATAAGTTTCCTTTACTGTCCGCATAGTCTCTTTTGTCAATTTAGTGCTGCCACCTATAGTTCCCGCACGTTCCCTATATACACGAGGCTGTGGGTTGCAGTCCGAGCTGTAGGCGTGGGCGTGGCGTAAATCAGCAAGTTGCTCACGAGTTTCATACGCACTTTTTCAACATAGTTGCGAGGAAAAAACAAACATGTATTGCTTAGATCGTTTTACCACACAGCAACAAATGGGATACAAACAACATTAAAACAACCAGTATCATAGTAACCATAATATCTTCCAAACGGGTGTTATAATGTTGTACTAAACATTACATACATTTGACAGATTCTACTTTTGCCATCATATTTATTTGACAGATTCTAAATTTGGGAGATTCTACAATCGACAGATTGATTACTCATTTCAAAAAAAAGAACATTGCCATGCACGCGCGTTTCACTACCACAGCGCCGTAATTAAAAAAAAAACTTATAGGTTTATTCGATTTCACGTCGTATCCCGCCATTTTTCGATATTCAAATTCGATAGAAAATAAAAATAAAGAAGGGGTGAATATAAATATTCCGAGTACGGTCGGTTTACATTTTACAATGTAATTTGTGGGTTAAACTATAAACCAAATAGCTTGTTCGACCGTACATCAGGATCTGCCAACATTCAACAAGGTGCAAATATTCATTCATTCTCGCTCGTAGCGCCGTTGTGGTACGACGTGTTACGAGATTCATATTAGGAAGATTTCCGATTTTAAGCTTTACCACGACAGTTTTAAAGTGTAATTCTCTTTGGTGCCAGAATCTACATACGACATTTAAGTAACTAGTCGTTTTGAGCCATCGTGTAGTATATGCAGAGAACTCAGATAAAATGCCACTATCACCACAACCAGTTAAGTTTTCGTCCCAGCCAGATCTTTCGTCTGTAATGGAGTCTCAAGATCAGGAAATCATTAGAAATGTACATGTGAGAACATGCGGAAGAAAAATCCTGACAAACAACAAATGGCAGACTTAAAAGGAGACCTCTTGCGATCATTCAAAGCAATGATGATTGCTGAAATGTTATTAAGAATCAAAATAGCATGATACTAGAGTCTAATGCCGAATTGAAAAGTCAACTGGAATTAAATGCTGCGTACTATAAGGAAATTTGTAACAAAGTTCAAATAATTGAAACCAAGCATGAAACAGCTGTGGAACGCATTAATCAATTGGAGACCCAGCTAAACGTATTACAAAAACAATTTCTGAAAATACGGTTGAAGTTAGAAATATCCCACATGATGACAAAGAAGATGTGCGTAGTATTGTCACTAGCATATATAAAAGCTTGGGGATACCCCAGATGAATGAAAATGCAACTGTTTTTAGAAGAGGCAAAAAAATGGACCAATTGTTATCGAATATTAGGACAGCAAAAATAAAGAAGCACTAATTAACGCTGCTAGAAAATACAGCTCTGATAACAAAGATAAACCACTCAGCACTGATATCCTGGGATTTCCAGGAGCTTCTTCACGAGTATATGTCTCCCAGTCCCTAACCCCCATGTCTAAGCAGATTTTATTAGCGGCTAGAGAGCTGGTGAAGAGTGGATCGTATAAGTACTGCTGGGCTTCAAGAGGAGCTGCGTAAACAGGAAGGATAACCTATCATTGTCATCAAATCACTAAGTCAAATTATGGATCTCACCTCGGAATGACTATCTATCGAAGAAGATATGACGTTATGGTATTTTTTTGTAATTTATCATTTTTTTAGTTTGGTTACTTTTTATTTTTATTTTCAGTTTTCTATTAGTATCTTTAGTCTTAACTCTTGTAACAACACAGCAAGCATGCTGGGTAGCTTTTTATATTACAAATGGTATATATGTATTATGTTTGCGTATTATATTATTTTATTATGTATATCACAAGTCCATTACAGAAAATAAAATAATACCAATTACAGAGACTCTAATCATCAACCAGAAACGTTCCATTAATACAAATGTAAATACTAAAGGTTGCTTGCTATGGATAACATAGTTGAGGTAGTCACCGAAGTTGATAGAAATATCAGCGTCGGTGACTCGTTTTTGGTTGATGTTCCAGAAGTGTTTTCGGAATACAAACTTGAAACGGAGTTTTGTTTAAGAGTTATTGTACAAAACATACGAAGCATACATAAGAATTTTGAGAACTTTAAGATATTTCTTGCAAGGAGTAACATAGAATATGACATTATAATACTTACGGAATGTTGGCTACAAGGTTCATCTTTGATATCGAGTCTGGATCAATATTCAGAATTTCACACTAATAAGCATATAAATCAGAATAGTGGTGTAGTAGTTTATATAAAAAGCCATTTAACAGGTGTCACAGTTTATGAGCCAAATTGTATGGACGCTGATTGCTTGATAGTCAAAATTAATAACATTCATGCCTTTATCTGTATGTACAGATCGCCGTCTTTTGCATCGCTAACCAATTCTCGGTTCTTTGGAGGACATTTTACTAGATATAAAACACGTCCCTCATGTTTACTTAATTGGAGATATCAATATAAATATCAGTGTTAGTAGTACGGAACAAAGATCTGATGACTATTTGAATCTTCTAGCAACTCACGGTCTTTTGCCTAGTCACCAACTTCCGACGCGTAATGTATAAATGTAATAAATGTATTGATCATTGTTTTGTCAAGTCAAACCGCAAAATAATAACTGTGGTCTGTAATTCGTCTTTTACTGATCATAGTAGTATTTACATTAGTATACCTTTAACTGAGCAATGTAATAATAAACAAAAAAAGACTCCGCAAAAACTAAATTATGAAAAGGTATTTGAATTAAAGAAAGAATTGGACTGGGCCAATGTAACATCTTTAAAAGATCCCAATAAAGCTGCTGAAGTACTTATTGACAATATATCTCAAATCATTCAAAAATTTAGCCACACGATTTCCGTGCCCAATAGACGACTAACTTTCCAACCGTGGGTAACGCCGGGTCTATTGCGTTGCATTAGATTTAGAGATACGTTGCACAGAAGAAGCCTAAAGTCACCAAATGATCGCGATCTGCAAGTCACCTACAAACGCTACAGAAATCACTGCAACAATATTCTACATAATTTAAAAAATGACCACGTCAAATCTGATTTAAATAATAGCTGGAAAGACATAAAAGGAACATGGAATGTTATAAAACGTGTATGTAATTTACATGTATCGAATAAGTCACAAGTACCGATTGAATTGTTGAATTTAAAATCAACACCACAAGAATCTGTGGTTAATCTGGGCACTAAATTGTCAAATAATATTCTACAAAGGTTACAACTTACGGAAAGTGATCTTGTGCACAAAACTAAGTCTACAGATAGTCCTATGAACTCATTTATGTTATGGGAGACAGATGAAGCTGAGGTACATAAAACAATTTTGTCACTAAAAAATACGAAGTCTACTGGATGGGATGGAATATCCCCTGAGTTTTAAAAAAAAACTCAGGGGATATTCCATCCTTAACATTACACCCTTAACACATATATTTAATTTGTGTTTTTCGTTAGGGAAGTTTCCAAACGTACTGAAGGACTCGTTAGTTATACCTGTATTTAAATCGGGGGAAAGAGATAGTACCACAAATTATCGTCCGATATCACTTTTGCCCACCTTGGCTAAAATTCTTGAAAAATTATAAATAACCGGATAATTAGTTATCTAGATAAAAATGATATTCTTTCTAAAAATCAATTTGGATTTAGGAAGAACAAATCGACCATAGATGCAGTTGAAAACTTTGTTACAACTGTAGCTGACAACCTTGACTGTAAGAAAAAATGCCTTGGTGTCTTTCTAGATTTAGCCAAGGCATTTGATACTGTCTCAATTCCCCTACTCATATGCAAATTGGAGGCCATAGGTATTCGAGGAATACCACTTAATCTATTCCAGGACTACCTTACAAACAGGTCACAGACTGTTAAAATAGATAAATTTTGTAGCTCTAAAAAACCTATTAATTTCGGTGTTCACACCGAAATTAATAGGTTTTTTAGAGCTACAAAATTTATCTGGGTCAGTGCTTGGACCTACTTTGTTTCTGATTTATGTAAATAGTCTTTGTAATATTGAAATAACTGACGCTAAGGTGACTACTTTCGCTGATGATACAGTAATTTTATTCCAACAGTCTACATGGGACGGCGTCAAATTGTCAGCTGAGCATGGGCTTCAAAAGATAATTAAATGGCTTGATTACAACCTACTTACCTTGAATCTTTTAAACACAAAATATATAACTTTTAGTATAAAAAATAATTTACAACCTCCCTCAGATTCACCTTGAAAGCTTATTGTTCTAATTGTGTGAATATTAATAATTGCGATTGTTCATTGTTTTCTTCAACCAATATTACTAAATATCTTGGCATCGAAATCGACAAAAACTTAAATTGGAAACAGCATTTTAGTAATTTAAAATCTCGAGTACGCAAAATTATACCAATTTTCGAAAAAGTAAGAAACTTAAAATATAAAACCACTAATAGAACTGTTTATTTCACGCTGTGTAGATCAATACTTTCTTACGGCATCTCTGCTTGGGGTGGTGCTAAGAAAAGTTATATCATAAAAATAGAAAGGGTACACCGAAGTATTCTGAAAGCTATTAATTTCAAAGGATTTAGGTATCCAACGACTGCACTATACAAAGAATTCGAAGTCCTAAACGTTCGTCAACTTTTTATACAAAATATAGTTTTAAAACACAGCGCTGTTTTGTTCACGGCACCTCGGCGGTCTGTCCCCGCCAGGTGAGACCCGAGGGAGGCCCGGCGGAGGACGACCAGCGGCAGAGGTGCCGGCTTACAGCGCACCTACAGTGGATGTGTGGTTCCCGCCCGCCCCACTAACCAGAGCTAGCCAGCAGTGGACCAGACTGAGGAACCGACGTTTGTGTGTGGGCGGTATTGTATTGTGTAACACCGCCCAGTGAGTGCGTCGGTCGCGGGCCCGCGCCGCTTTCCTTCGCGTGAGTCTACGTGAATGTAGAGACGTGCATGTGTGGATTCACTGCGTGTCGTACCTATATTAATTTAGAATACGGCACGCAGCTGGGTGCATGTAGTGGGTGGAGTCATATTGTGCAGATAAGCTGCGTGTAGCCTGGTACAGCTTACCCGGGTCAATCCGGTGGGGTGGGGTCATCGTCCGCTACCAGGCCGCGGGGGAGTCGCCTCGCGTCAGGGGGGCGCGCATGCCAGGGCGCTAGGTGCTTGACGTGAGGCCAAGCAGATGCGAACATTCCCGTCGCGAGGCGTCGGATAAAGTCGTCCAGGCTCTCAATCCCGAGGTCCCGCTGGATGACATCGTTCCTCACGTAGCGAGGGGCGCCAACTATGGTCCGCAGCGCAAGCGTCTGTTGCGCGCGGAGAATTTTCTTGTTTCCCTTGCTAGTGAGGGCGAACCAGGCGGGGGCGGCGTACGTCAGTATTGAGCGTATATATGCGCGTGGCGAGGCGCGAGGCGTGTATAAAACTATACACGCCCAACTTGACGCGCGCCGGGAGGCGGGACGAGAGCGCTGGACGGAGCTGGGCGCGGGCGGCCCTGGTCCGGCCCGCGACCTGGTGGACGTGTGGCCCCATGGTGAGCCGATGGTCACACCCAGGTACTTGGCCCGGGGCGCCCAATCGACTTCGGCACCTTGGAGAGTCAGGCGCGGTGGGAGGGAGCGCGCAGAGTTGAAAACTATCGCCTGCGTCTTACCCACGTTCACAGACAGCCGCCACTTGGACAGCCAGTCAGGGAGGAGGTCGAGCGCGTGCTGCATTTTGACCGCCGCGTGCCCCGCGTTAAGCGAGGTGGCGATGAACGCGGCGTCGTCGACATACAGCGCGAGCTTCACCTGTGGCGTAGTGGGGATGTCGTCCGTGTAACGTGAGTAACACGCTGGCGACACGCAGCTGCCCTGCGGGACGCCCGCCAGCACCGGGCGGGAGCTGGAGAGCGCTCCCTCGACCACGACGCGGAAGCTCCTGTGGGTCAGAAAGGATTGGACCACTCTTACCACGCGACGGGGCGCTCCAGAGGTGGCCAGCTTGTAAACCAGGCCGTCGTGCCATACACGGTCGAAGGCCTTCTCCATGTCGAGGAATGCTGCAACGGATTCCTCTTTCTTGTTGGATGCAGCTGTCAGGTCGTGCAGTACCCTCGACAGCTGGAGCGTCGTGCTGTGTTCCGACCGAAACCCGAATTGTTCCGGCCGTGGCGTGATGTGCGGCTGGAGATGCCGCAACAGGAGTACTTCAAACACCTTGGAGGTGGTCGGCAGCAGCGTAACGGGCCGATAGCTCTCCGGCTTCAGGGTGTTTTTCCCCGCCTTAGGCAGCATTATGACGCGCCCCTCCTTCCACAAAGCGGGGAAGGCCCCAGTGCGCAGTATCACCGTGTACAGGCGCGCCAGCGCCGCTACCATACGGAATAACAGGTGGCGCAGCGCTGTGTTGGTGATACCGTCTGCACCGGGGGCCTTCCTAGGCTTCGTCCTAAGGATGGCGCGTCTGACTGCCCCAGGCGAGAAAAATATGGCGTCCTCCTCGAGAGCTACCGGCGTGGCGAAGTAGTCCCCGAGGTGTTGCCCGACTGTTGCGACATGTTCGCGGTCGGAAGTCGGGTTCGGTTGGAACTGACGCTCCAGGTGCTGGGCGAAGACCTCCGCCCAGTCCTCTACTCTGTACTTGTGCGCCCCTCCGCCATCCACTAGCGGACGCACCGGAGCTGGGGTGTTCGTGAGCTGGCGGCAGAGTCGGTGGATAGACGGCCAGCTACCGGCCGTCGACTCTATTCTGTCCTCCCAGCTCTCGGCTTCCCTGCTTCTCATCTCTTTATTCTCCTCTTCAAGATAGGGCATCTCAATTGTTGCCACTGCTTGCGAAGGCGCCTCTTGTCGGCAACCATCTTCTGCAGGTACGCAGGTAGAGGCGGCTGCCGTTGAGTCGCCGCGCTCTCCTGCGATACAGTTGTAGTCGCCGCTTCCAAGGCGCTCTGTACGCAAGCAGTGATGGCGTCGGCAGTTGGGCCGGCGCTGGTGGTGCCACTCTTGGGCTTCTTCTGTTGCTGTTGGGCCGAGAGCCGCGCTATGCCAGCGCCAGCTGGCCTTCCAGTCTGTCTATCCTCATTCTTCGGCTGCGATGGAGCTGCTTCCGTTGTTACAGCCTGTGCCAGGGTTGTTGGCAGGTCGCCCGGGTGAACTCCCTCAGGTGCGGTGGGGGCGCAGGTTTGTTTCCCTTGCCCCTTCACTTCCTCTTCCTTCCCCTCTGCCGCTTCGAGGAGGTGGGGGGGCTTCTCCCCTGTCGGTGGGCCCGTTGGCCGCCGCCATCAGCGACGCGCCTTGGGCCTCGGAGTCGGCCACATCTCTTGGCCCCTCCATGGTTGGGGCCGGACATCGTGCGGCGGTCGTAGCGGCGGCTGTGCCCGCTCGCCTGTTGGCCTTAATTTCCGCCTGGAACGAGGGACACTTAATGTTATTGGACGGGTGATTGCCCCCGCAGTTTACGCACGTGGCTGGTTCGTCACGAGGGCGTGGGCAGTCCCGCGCGGTGTGCCCCTCTCCGCATCGTACAGAGGCGAGCGGCCGGTGGCAATGGTGCGACGAGTGCCGGAACTTTTGGCACCGGTGGCACTGGGCGGGCCCACGTTTGCCCCGCCAGGCTTCGATTTTCACACCCCGCATCTATAAAAACACGGAGGTGTCGAAGATCCTACGTACTTCGGGCGTACTTTTAAGTACGGCGTGGAAGGCATCAAGGCGAGCCGGGACGTCCCTGGCTCGCCTTGATGTGGCGAACGTATTCCGGCTCGTGCCCCAACGCGCGGAGCTCCTCCTCGATCTCTTCAGGGGTGGTATCCACAGGCAGCCCCCTGATGGCTACCTTCACACTTCGCTTCGCTGGCAGCAAGTAAGCGAACCTCGATGTGCCGTCCGCCTTCTCCAGCTCGGTCAGGTAGCGCTGAACCACCCTATATTCGTCTTCACTTTCTGGAATGAATCGAATCCCAGTGCCAAATGGTTGGGCACTGGGGGGGTGGCCCAGCTTTTCCTTTAGGGCCCTGAAGTGGGCAGCCCATCCCGGCAGCTTCACCACCAGCGGAGGATACCTCGGCCTCTTCTGTGGCTTCGACTTGGGCTGAGTGGTGGCCTTTCCGTCTGTGTCCTGGGGGGCCGCTGGCTGTGAGGGAGAGACAGCATTAGGTCTACTCACCCCTTGTTGCGACCCCGGATTTCTGGATGTCGGTTGTGGAGAGGTAGGAGGCGTGCTGCGGGTGGCCTCCGCAAACGTAGGCGACCCGGTGGCTACCTGACCTCGCGGCGGCGCGTGTTCGCGCTGCAGCGGTGGGTCGAGGCAGTAGCGCTTCGCCTCCTCCTCGGCTTCGTCGGTGCTTCGCCGACGTCGCTGGGGTCGCGGCTCTGACCAACAGGTCGAAGCCATAACTCCGCGGCGGCGACGGTGATGCGGCTGGTGAGTGCCTCCTCTGTGCGCTCAGCCCAGAGTCGTCCGAGCCTGCGGACGCCACCGACATGCTCGAGCCGGCTCTCAACGAGCATGCCGACAGCGCCGCCGGAGCGTCATAGGCCGAGACACGAGGGGGTAGCGGCGAGGCGGGCACCTGGGGTGCCAGGGGTACCGGGCGCGCTCCAGGTGTCGGCTTGATGTTGCGGTCGCAGCCCCAAAGGGCGCAGTCGACGCGGCGGGTGGCGCTGCCGTGGCGGCGGCGCACGACCAATGTTCGCGGCGGCGGGCTCCGGGGCCTGAATCGGGACCGGGCGGAACGCAGACGGACGCACGAGTACGGTGTGCGGGCGACACGGCGGAGGCGTCGGCGCAACACGGGCAGGCGCCGATGTCACCGACAGGCCGCGCGCCTCAGCAGCAGCCCTGTCTTGTCCCGCTTCCCCCTCTTCGTCCCTCCCGGTGCTCGTCGTCGTCGTCTTCATCTTCTTCATCTTCCCAGCCTTGCTGGACGTTTTCTTCTCCTCGGACCGAGGAGAGGAGGGTCCAGGCGGTGCCGCACCGGGCGACACGACTTCGATATTGGGCATCGACATCGCCCGGTCCAGCCGGTCTGGCCGCGGCCTAACGAGCTGCGGCTGCCTGGCTTCGGCATCTTCTTATTCGGCTTCGGCAGTTAACGTGGCCTCGTGACCGTAGCAGTGCTCAAGGCACCGGGTAGCAGCGGAGGCTCCCCCTGTGCTCGCACCAGTGCTAGGCACTCGCGCGAACACAGGGAAAGTGAAATAAAAGTGCGGTCCGCGCGAAAAAAGTTTTCTCCACATACCCCCAATCGGTGCACAATTTGGGTGAAAACTTCTTCACCGTCGATTGCAGCGCTCCAGATGAGGTTTTCGGTTGGTGAACCACTGGCGAATCCGAGCCCTTGGCCACGCTACACGTTGGCTTATTTAGGCTCGATCACATGCTCCGGGCTTTACGGAGGGGTATATGTTGGAGACGCAGCTAACATTTATTTATTTTGTACCCCGTATAAGTATATGTATATGTTCAAAAGTGGAAATGTATAATCTAAATTATATCCACGTTATAATGAATAATATATATATGTATACATTCGTTTAATATATATGTATATATAAGTAACACGTACACAACACACATACCCAAAATGTACGTTTCATTACTAAATTATATCTACATTTCCTACATTTAAATCTAAAATTCGTTTTTATTTTTTACGCATCATGCTTGTCTAGTTATTTTGCATATACTACTTGTTTACGTTAAACTTGTTAGTCGTCATCGACGTCTATTTCTCATTGTAAGAAAAAACTATTAGCGAAAATGTGTTTTATGTTCATTACGATACGATTGAAAATTAATCATCGTACGAGAATCTTACCTTGCCGTAACACAGTTTTAACTAGCGCGGAAGGTTAAGAACTTTATTTATGTATACCGTCAATGGACATTTATCAATCGTTTTATGCTCTAAGTAATGTACGTTAATTTACACAGTTACAATGGTATTTTGCTTTACTTAATAATCGTTATTTAGACAACGATTATTGAGTTTAAGTACTTATTTTGTGAAAGTGTACCTAAACTTAGTGAGTGTACATTAAGAACTTAGAAACTATGTAAGTACCTTAGTTATAGCTAATTTTTAAAGTTTACTACTGGTGTACTGTATCTAAAATGCATAAATAAATTCTATTCTATTCTATTCAAGTGTATTTTAATAATTGTACGATCCAAAATTAAAATAATTATTACAATAAATAATTATATTAACATAGTTTGTTTGTATTACGGGTAAACACTGAGCAATTAAACTTTCCATGAATTTACATGGACTTCTTACAACACTCCATGGTTCCGTACCTTTTATGGAGGATTCATATCATAGATGTAGATAATGACACCACTAACTGACAACTGTACATAATTAGGTATTAAAACACTCATGTGATACCATTATCACATTATTATACAACAGTTGCATAAATAATTATTAACACTTCAAGCAAAGTACAGAGGCGGATTTAATGCCATAGGCATTTTCAACCAGTCAACCTTTGGGTGATGGAGAGACAAACAGTGGTAGGTGTATATCTGAAAAAAATTTCAATCATTCACTATTGGCATCCGTTAATCGACTCTCGGCCCGGGTGGTAGAATGGGTCGTGGGGCTTTTGGGACCGAGACCGCGGCCCCAGATTCCACATATAAATTCAATCATTGTTTTTGATTAGTATTTTGGACCCACAAGAAAAAGTTAACAAAAAAGGTGATATCAAATTTTGATTTACGGCACAATCAAATCGAGAGATCGAATATAAGCTATTAGAAGTTCTTTTATTGAGACATGATCAGTGCCAGGTTCGTAGTAAGTTCCTTCAAGGTTTATCTCTAGCTGTAGGTAACCCAAGCAGCATCCCTCCAAAGACCTTATTGCAAAAATGACCCACTATATACGAGGTAGTTTTACTACCGAGCTTTAGCGAGGTAGTAAATAGGAACCGAGTTATAATGGCATTTTAGCGCCGTGTGTTACACTGTACTTTTCACTTTGAGTGTGAGAAAAATAGTCAATTTAGTACAAAAACATTGATTAAATATTACTTAATAAAATAAAAATCACGTCAGATTTTTTTACTTGAAGCTGAAATGTGCGCATTACGCAGCAGCAGGTCGCGGCAGCCGGGGGAGAGCACGTCGAGGTACTCGTGGCTCAATAAGTCACGAGTACGAGATTTACTTTACGCCCTAGGGCCTAAAAGGGTCACTTTAGGCCCGCATAGTAGGGCTATATTGCCGTACTTTAAGTGCATGAGAAGTGAAAAGACGTTTTTATTACTAGTGAACTTCATATTTACAATAATGCCAAATCAGAGGCAAGAATGTGTAAGGACTCATCATCTGCTAACTTTTTCATCACTATTTTGGGGTCGGCTTCTAGTCTAACTGGATGCAGTTGAATACTAGTTTTTTATATGGGGCGACTGCCTATCTGGCCTCCACAACCCATGCAGTTACTGGGTACTGATAATACCCTCCCCTTCCTGGGTTACTGGTTACTGGGTAATGATACCCCTTTGTAAGACCTACTTGTTACGACTGTCAAAGATCTACAAATGACAGTCGTGATCAAAGGTTTAACGTGCTCTCTCTATAAAACTCGGTATTATAATGGATGGGCACCCATCCGCGGATCTACCTTGGCAAGCACTGCTTAACCTTGAAGATCGACCCTTGCGGCTGGTATTATTTAGCCACGAGCTCATAGGGTGTAAGGGCTGTACATGTAAATATTTTAACAAGTTACTTCAATTTTGTTGCTAGTGTCTATAATTGAAGTGCTGACATGAAATTGAAATTGATAGCATTATAAACTTATGATGTTGGCAATGTTTAACTTTATAGACCCTCTGACTATACACAATGTTGTTGTCTAGTTAGTAGTAGTAGTTTTGTTATTTACGAACTACCTCACAATTCGTTAAAAACTATTTGTTAACCATAATAACAATGATTTTATTTGCTGCGTTTGTATTCTATCTATCATGGGGTTTAGGTTTCCGCACTTAGTCCTTGAAGTGGACCATTGTGCGTGAGCTATGGTGGCCGATTACTCCAACCAGCCAACCTCCCTTCAGAAGCAGATCAAACTTCCCGGTCTCCTCAGGGCCTCCGCAAGGGATCCTGGTGTTCCCAGGGTCTTCTCGCGAATCTTGGTAATGCCAGTGCACTTAAGGAGCACATGCGCCACCGTTTATTCAGTGAATAGTGTCCAGTGATGGTCCCCGCCACCAGACGCAGGCTGTCTCTGTCTAGGCGCAAAAGGCGCCTGGTCAGCTTTGTATCCAGGGATGGCATAGATTCCTTGGATTGCCTACATCCTGGTGTCGAGGTCCACCATTTCTCCGCTTGTATTCGAGTGCCGTTTGTATTATGATAGTTTATAAGTAAGTGTTTCAACATTCAGACAAACCTATTGAGGTTTTCATGATATTTCTGTTTATATTTTGTTTTGTTCTTTAATTCCTAAATTATTAAAAAAAAAAACAAGAATGTTTTTGAAGAAAATAATTGTGAATTCGATGTTACACTGCCTACCTAGTTACCTACAAATCTGCCCATATTCATTGGGACACACTCACAGAGACCTTATATTGGGGACCTAATCAATTTATTTAAGGATACGAGCAGACGTCTACATACAGTTTTCCCTGAAAACATATGCGCATCGGCAATCATCGGACCTATTTCCGTCTCGGAAGTAATAAGTGCGATGACGAGCTAAAGCAACCACGGAATTACTTGACTTCGTATTAACATTGTTAGTTTTTTGGTGAAATATGACGAGATCTGGGTAGATACCCGGAGTAGATGCATTTTACTTTTGTATAAAGTTGCACTACCTACACCAAAGCAAGACATAACAAAAATCACGAAGATTACCGAAGCGCACAGCTTTTCTGGTTTCAATGTACCTACATCATTTCTATACATACTCGTACATGACGCTTATTCAATTCATTTACCTAAAATTGAACATCGCGATGAAATTGAAGACACAAAACCGTCTGTAAGACGTTAACTAGATTCCTTTGACTTAGTAACTTGTCCCAAATAAGATAACCCTTGCAATGAATTAGAATTCGCCTACGTAACCCCGAAATCCGTTGAGTAAGAGGGCATAAAAGTAACACGACGATGTTACATCTGAAAGCATTCACAAGGAAAATAGGGACTCTAGATGTCTTAGCAAAAAAAAAGATAGCAAGAATACCTACTTTTCAAATATTTCGGTAAGAATATTACAAAGTTAAAAAACTCTTTAAATGTCAACAAATGTGTTAATGATGTGTAAACAACGGTAAAGAGCACCGGATTACCAATAAATGTTTTCAGACATTTTAAACGTCACATAAAACTCTATAAACGAAAAAAATGTAACGTTGACGCTACTGGTTTCTGAATATTGTTATATCAGTATCTGTCATTTAACTACAATCTGACAATCTGACGGATTGTTATAGCATAATTCGATTACCGAAGTTAACATCTGATTATGGGAGATAAGTTGCATCGCTGATGAGCCCTGTCGGCGAAGAGTCCTGTCGGCGAATTGTCCTGTCGGCGAAGAGTCCCGTTGAAGTAAAGTCTTGTCGGTGTTCAGTTTGTCGGTTGGCATTTAGTCGTACACTCATATGAAACAATTCGGTACGACATATTCGACAATACAGTCAGGTCAGACGTGACCCGGTTTTTTTTTAAATTAGTTGTTTTAAAAATCTTAATAATATTCGGTATTGGTGTCGATTCTGTAGTGCATGAACTAAACTTAATTTAGGCTATTGCCATCTTTTTCTCTCTAATAAAACGAGAAAGAGACGGACGTAATTTTGAGCTGTCAAATTTAGTTGGAACTAATATTTCCAAACAAATGAAGGGTGCACCTAAAAACATGTCGACTAAAAACACGGTGAAGCGCAAGGTATAAACTAGTTTGACATCTCTAACTTAGTATGAACTAAGTTAGAGATGTCAAACTAGTTTAGGCAGTGCGAGAAAAGGACGGCTATAGCTATCATAGCTATAGCCGTCCTTTTGTTAAAAGATAGCAATAGCCTAAATTAAGTTTAGTTTGTGAACAACAGAATCGACACCATTGTTGTAAAACAATGAGAAAATTTTTGGTCATGCCAATGTGCGCTCGTACACAATAGACAGTGTTATGCCTTAATGCATATTAATGCATTTATTGGAAAGAGGCATAACACGGCCTCATACAAGAAATATTTTAGTGAATGATTCTACCCACAATACATCCCGAACAATTTGCCGCATCGAATTCATGAAAAACCTTCCATTTATGCATCGTTTCGAATATTTTTGCAGTTTTTCGTTACCCGACTACATAGAGACATGAATGTGGACCTGAATGTTCCTTTCGGCTTCTAGATGCTCACTAAGAAAAGGTTTTACGAAATTTGGCCGTTAAGAGTATAAATAAGGGTGTTTAGTGTTTGTATGAAAAATGTTAAAGATCCAAATTGAATCTTACGGCAACGCGTTATTGCATACTTTACATTGAAGTTAGAATTCGGAAACCGATAAAGATCCAAATTGAATTTTACGACTACGCGTTAATGCATATTTTACATTGAAATAAGAATTTGGAAGTTCCTTGAGGAATATCTTCAGTTTTTATGCGAATTTCTAGGTGGCCAGTATGTTTCAGTAATATGCAGGCGTCTGCTGAAAGGTAATGAAATGAGGTTCGTTCTAAAGTTTTTATGCAATTTCTAGGTGGCCAGTATTTTTCAGTATGCAGGGCGATGCTGGCGTTTGCTGAAAGGTAAGAAAAAAATGTTACAAAAAACGAACTCATGAAATCAATCACAGAATACAGAATAGTGTAAAACCTGAGGTTACTTAAGCGATACACGTTCAAGCTAATACTACTAATTTGCTTTGAAATATTTGTCATCATCGTTGTTTGGTTTGTTGCACTTCCTAATTTTAAATTGGTGGATAATAATATTGTGTTCTTAATTGCCTGGTTGGAATTTTTTTATGTCTATTTCTTCGCGAATTACATATTGTGTATTTCACACTGTGTATTACTTTAATAGTTTTTTTAGTTTTAGACGTTCTTACTAGAAAAAGTGTGCTTGAATACCTACGTTCGTATTTTAATTTGAGTGTTTAGTATCTTTGGTTTAGGGCTAGGCTGGTGTTGTAAAAGCTTAGCTATAAAGAAAATTACGTTTCAAGTAATATTTTTTACGTTACTTACTCGTAGTTCATTAAAATGGATATTCAAATTAAGTATTATCACTTCTATTTTAGTGAAAATTCTTTAAATTGCCAAATAGTAAATATCCCACTAACTATTCCCATTTGAGTTCCAGGTGTTTCAGGGTGGTACTTTATTGCTGGTTTTGAGGAAGCACGGCAGGGAGTCAAAATAATCCGATTCTCAGGAAACTTTAATGAAGGTCATTTTGATGTTTTAATTCCGTTGGTTTATTTAAACAATAATAAAGATCTTTTGACCCCTCACGCCGGCAAAATTGAAGAATCACCGATTTTCACCGACTCAGCGGTAAATGTGCAGTTGAATTCACAATCCCAGTCCCAATTCACTGCTATTGATTTCGTCGAGAAGTCGCTTGCCTATAGTGAGCAAACGGAATGCTAATTTTTTTCTGGCATACAACGCCAGCACCAAATTAGTGACAAACTTCATTTTGAGTATGGATTAACTAAGCCTATACAATTTATAACTTCTGCATTTGGTACGGTGTAGGGTTCTGAATACGCCTTTTCCGAAGTGCACATGGTCTGTTTTCTTGGTACATTAACGTTTTAAACATTTTTATTTTCTGTTCGCCGCGGAACACAGTGCCGATTCTGCAAATTATTAACTACGAAGATTAAAACCCAACATGGCACATGGCGTCGATTTTTTTGTGAAAAGATACGTCGGTAATTTTTTTGTGACTGTAATCATTAATATTTTCTTTTCATACGCTGTGCTCATCAATCATGCTGTATCAGCAACTTTTTCGTATATTTTTCCTTGATTATTTTTTGCGATGCAACAATTTGACAATTTAGGAGCTCTGCCATAGTTACTAATTCGTTTGATTGATTCGACAACGAATTAGGATTAATTTGTATAAAGGTGCAATAACATGAACTTTGAAATAGAGAAATAGAGTTATGTAGATATTCTACGAATCCTACGATAACAACGTTTAGTTAACCATAAAATGCACAATCTTAATACCTTTTGAAAGGAACGAAACGTATATTACTCGTATATTTTTTAATCTGTGTCGGACTCGGATGAAGATCTTTGACGATCTTCTTTTTTTTCGAGAAAAGAGTACTACATATTTTGCACAACATTTCATATCATGGATTTCCGCAAAGTAAAGTCTGATTCCATAACTTATATTTATAAATGTTTATCCCAACTACGGAATAATATAATGGTTAATGTATCCTTGTTATTGATGGAAAAGTACCTGAGAGTAGTTACATAAAATTATATTAATTTTTTAGGGGAGCTACATCTGCCAACAAACTGCTTTACAGTTTGGCAGAAGTAACGTTTTAGGTAGATTTCGACAGAAAAAAATAAAATATTATTATATATTGGTCTTGCACCTAAAGTCGAGTTTTCCGAAAATTTCACCATTTAGTTTCCAAGAACTCTATAGATGGCGTTGAACTGACTACGATAGTTGGTGCCAAAGCCAAAACGCTTGGGAGAAAAAACATTGCGTCACGTCACATACGCTCGTGACTGACACTTTCGTTTGCTTAACCTTCCAAATATAACCTAGTTTTCTCGCGCTTTGTTAAAATTAGTTTTTTTAAGTTCCGTTCCTTGCATTAACGTACTAAGTTCAGCGCCATCTATCCAGCGACTAGGGAAGAGCTAAAAAGAAAATCCCTCATTATGCACCGATTGCTTTCAAACTTGGCCCAAAAATCGAAAGGGTCAAAACTTAGGTTAAATTCGTGAATGGGCGGACTTTTAAATTTTATCTTTTTTGATGCAACCCCTAACTTGGGGAGGGGTCGAAATTTCCAAAATTTTAGACAAAAAAATTATATTTCCGAAACGGTAAACATTTTTACCGTCGCAAATATTTTTTTTTTTAAAGAAAATTGTTTACTCTACAATTTTTATTTTTAAAGTTTAGCAATAAAACTTATAATAAGGGAGGATTTTAAAATTTATGATAACCATTAAGACGTTTAATTGTCAAACATCAACAAATTCGTTGCCATGACAACGAAGTCTTTTGATAACTGACGTATTCCTAGAGGAGGTACTTTTAACAAAAAACTTCAAAAAAAAAAATCGGCCAGCGCAGCTGTGGCTTATATTTTTTTCATTTTATAATGCAAGGTCCAACACACACTTGGCATATTAAAACAACATTCAGATACGTATTTCATTTTTTGAAATTATGGAATACTCTCACTACAAATAAATAGGGGAGATTTTTTAAGGCGTTCTTTTTAGGTCAAGGATTTATTCCTTGTTTAAAAAACTAATTGGATATACTTTATCATCGCCTTTTCCTTAACTTCAAAGGTATGAAGTCGTTGAGATAATATCGACGGTATCTGTTGTCCAAGGGCGCTCTTGCGTAGGTTATCATCAGAGAGGTTGAGTTTATTTGCTTTAACTTTAAGAAAGTAAGCTTCTTCTTCAATCGGTCCCTTATTACTGAGGATCGTGGTCACTCGGTGACAAAATATGGAAGAAAACAGATCATCGCTAAGTGCCCTAGTTTTTGAAATATAAATGTGACCAAGCTGGGGAGACTCTCCAGATCGGCCACCTCATCATCATCTGCCTAGCCTTTTCCCAACTATGTTGGGGTCGCCTTCCAGTCTAACCGGATGCACCTGAATACCATTATTTTACATGAAGCGACTGCCTATGTGACCTCCGCAACCCAGTTAGTACTGGGTAATATCATACCCCTTGGTAAGACTGGTTGTCAGACTTTTTGGGCCACTGACTACCTGTAACTGTCAAAGATATCGGCCACCGGTTCAGTATATAGAGATCGGCCACCGGTTCAGTATATAGAGATCGGCCACCGGTTCAGTATAAAGAGATCGGCCACCTATAAACCCTTATATCTTTTGAACCAGTAACAGACAAATTCTGATATTTGGCGACAAATTTCGACTAATAAGCGACAATTTTTTTGTGTTATCAAAATTAAAATCCCTGATGGTGGCCATAAGCCAGTGTCAATGACACTCGTCATTTTTAAACCGACAATCTGCCTTCAACGATTTTCGATTCGACTGATCGGTGATCGGTCCAAAGTTGTCATCATTGCAAACGTCAGATGGGACGCCCTCAGGTTTGGTGGAGTGACGATCTTCGCAGGACGGCTGGCAGCAACTGGCTGAGAGTTGCTGAGATTCGAGTTAAGTAGCGTGCGATAAAAAAGTCCTATGTCCAGCAGTAGACTGCTGATGATGAACCAGGACCAAGACATTACCATGCTTTCTGAGGCCCGGGATATAGGTAGGTATATAATGGATGGCCACCCATCCCCGGACCGACCTCGGCTAGAGTTGCCTAACCTTGAAGATCGATACCAGTGGTTGTTATTTTCCCTCCGGCTGTTTTATTGGCTCTCAGTGCCCTTGCAAAGGTCTCGTAAGTAATTAAGAAGACATTGAATGCGCTCCAAAGCTTTAATTAAGGTAGTCACGAAACCCACGATAGATCTTAAGATATGTGAGCGTTGCGTGACCGTAGTTTGCCAAGCAATTGGCCACTAAGATATCCTGATGACTGTGGTTGATTAGAAGCTATTTGCATTAGTGCTGACCAGTTGAACTGAGACGGAGTGGTGTAATGTGTAATTAGGAAAGTAATTCTTGTGGAGAGGGTATAAGAAGTGGACTCGTAAATCTCTGTGGGGAATAGATAGGGGTTTGGCAATATGAGATAAAGACAATGAAAATTTAGGTACCTATTCATTTCATGAAAGTGTGTTCAGTGCTTTCTGGGGCAAAAATTCGTTGATGGAAAAGAAAAGTAAGAAAAACCGTTTTGTAACTGATTTGTTTAGTAACTGTGTTTTTTGTTTGTTTTCTTTGGTGCCCCTTACTTTTAAGCCCATACAGACGACGACTCTTTTCGTTTTTACTACGAGACCTTTATATAGATAAATTAAAGCGCACTTTTAAATTTTAAACACACAGTCCAGCGCTGAAAGTTCAAATTTTAACAGTGCAGCAATAGTGAGGCATTTAGGTGTCGCTTACGCCACATTGACCTTGGGCGATGCGCCTTGCATCAAGTGACATGCATTTTTTCGCGTGAGTACTATCGCCTCGCAAGTACTTTATGGTGTCTTTAATTTTTAGGTAACTTGAAGGTAACTTTCGGTGACGGTTCTGAGCGATGGAAAAGTTTAGGAGCAATGCGATTCCATGCTGGTAAAAGATATGACACAAATAGAAACCACAAAGAGTTCTCACAGGCCTTTCTATCGGCCGATAGTTTAGTCGGGTTGGGCTGCTGGCTCGCATACTAGATCAAATAAACGGTGGGGTTGGTGACGACTGACGACTGCGCAAACCAGACCAACATCCGGTCGACTGCGCTCGAACTAGTTGGTAAGCGGCTTAAGAGAGCGCTCATAGAGGCGGTCGATTCAACAATTAGCAATTGTGCGCCATGCTGATCTAGTAGTTGGCCAATAGTTTGCAGATAGTATATTTTGAAGGCCATTCAATTAATTTATCGGCAGATACCATAACGTCGTAATATGCGCACTAGCATGACGTTTATACGAATCATTCCCCCTGCGTCGAGTCCCTTACGTCGACTTGTGATTTTTCTTGGTTTTGAAGAGCCCAACTAAACTATAGGCTCATAGAAAGTCTGCAGTCTGCGGGGACTCTAACAGTAACCTACTCAAACATTTGATATTGCAAAAATACCTCTTAAATGCTTTTCACATATTTTAATATATCTAGTACCTAGGGTGTATACTCGTATGTATCAGTTCTGAATACCTGTGCCAGTAACTGCATGCAATTATATTATGGGAAATCCAAAGAAACGATGGATGGACTGTGTGAAGGGTGGATAGAAAGGAGGTGTGGTGTAATAAAGAGGTACGGTCACTAATGGAAGAAGAAGACAAGCTGCGCCAACCCCAAATAAATTGTGACAAGAGCGGGAGAATCATCATGATGATGAGTTTGGGTACATCCAAATCTACACGAGATACACGGAAACTTTTTAGGAAACTTTATCTCTTTTTTAGGGTTCCCCAAAGGGTAAAAACGGGACCCTAGCTATTACTAAGACTCCACTGTCCCTCTGTCTGTCACCAGGCTGTAACTTATGAACCGTGGTAGCTAGACAGTTGAAATTTTCACAGATGATGTAATTTCTGTTGCCGCTATAACAACAAATAATAAAAATAAATAATAAATTTAGGGGCCACCCTCCTACGATGGTACGGAACCCTTCATGCGCGAGTCCAACTCGCACTTGGCCGTTTTTTTTTCATTTTTGGCTCACGAACGTTTTTAGTCTTCACCGTTGAAATGTATAAAACGGGGGAGGGGCATACGTGTGGGCCCACTACCACTACCAGACTGAGACCTGTGAGCGAGTAAACTAACTGATCGATAGCGCACATAATCTTGCAGTAGAAAGATTGAGCGTTATTGTTTTTGTATTAAATTTAGGAATTCATATGGAAATAAATAGTTTTAAATTTTTTTTTTTTTTTATAGATACGAAAAAGAAGGTAGAAATCTGGGTCAAATAGCAGTAAAAAAAAATACATCTTTATGGACAACTCACACTTGACTAAAAAAAAGTTCAAGTGTGAGTTGTCCATAAAGATGTCATTTTTACTGCTATTTGACACAGTTTTCTACCTTCTTTTTCGTATCTAAAAAGATAAATGGAATTGATAATTACGCTACAACCTCTATGTATGAATCCTCCTGAATGCGTATTTCAGTGAACTGCAATATACAGTCAAGTACTAAGCTTCAAAGATATCTAGCAGATGTGATCCTTCTCAGAACCGAAATGAACTAGAATCAAGTATTTTGGGCTGTATGTACTATATAGTCTGCGCCAGATAAGTAGGAATTAAAGGTTATTGCCCTTTCCTTAATTTCTCTGCGTAGGTACCCCGACAATACATTATGAGTCGTTTTTTATTACTAGAAAAAGTCAAGGATCAAGTTAAGTGTATGTCATTATTTCTGTTTTCGGAATTATGTATTTGAATAAATGTAAGCGGGTTAATGACCTTTAATTCCTATTTATCTGGCGCAGACTATAAAATACAGTATGACAAGTAAGAAAATGTTTAGTTAAGTTAGGTAATGTTAAACCTAAGCAGATCCCCTTAAAGTTTTGCCATGTCTGTTTGTCCGTCCGTGGCTTAGGTAAGAGGGTCTACTAGATAGCTGTAATTTGGCATGGGTATACATACATATTAATGAAATGTGTGTATACATTAAATGTGTGTACAATACTAATATTGTATTATACATTTATTTTATTTAAGTATCTTTTCACAGAAATCCATATATAATTAGAACACTCACAGCTTAAAACTGTTTTATGTCCGTAACATCACCTTCTCATGTCCAGTTGAAAACCAGCGTCGGGCACTAGCTGCTCGGCAGTTTGCTGAACTGGGCCTATTTGGCGTAGCCGTGAAACACACAATATTATTTCTCTTCTTTTTTCCGTTTAGTTTTAAGTTTTTTTTATTGTGTACCTAGTTTTAAGTTTCTTATTTTTTTTTTTTAATTCTTATTTTGTTGTGTGCACTTGCGGCTAAAGCCAAATAAATATGTTTTCTTTGTCTCTTTCTCTCTATCTTCCTTTATATTAATCACGACGACATAGTGGTAAAGCCTTTTTTTGGGTACCTCTCATTCACGTAGTGCAGATGGTTTTTTATTTCTCGTATTTTTAGTGTGGCATGTACTTGGATAGATTGTTCAAAAATACTGCGGGTGAAAACCATTTTTTGACGCTGAGAACCGTTTGCAAAATAAGCTGGGCTTTAAGAGGCCCGGATCGATGCGTAGTTCATACAAACGTAATACTAAAATAATTTGTAAATCAAACATATTCCTAGGGTAGAGTGTGTGCCGGGGCTGATATAAAGAAGAGATATGAGGAATTAAAAATTTCTATAGAAAACGTATTTTTCTCATAACTCTTGTTTAAATCCAGTTGTTTTAGTCCATTGAAAATATATATTTGGGAACCTAGATATTTTGTAATCCAATCGAAATAAATATACAATTTCCCCTTTTTTTCGGATGCGAAATCATCAAATGAATTCTCCTGCTCTGGGCGGAGCAGGAGGGAGTGTCAGACTTTTACTGACTAAAACCCATCCCTGTTTCTTCATCGCTCTTTGTGTTCCGGGGTCACGGTATCTCTTTCGAACAGTCCCGCAACCCCGGACAGAAATCAGCGTATAAGGATTAAATTAGTCACACCTATGATTTTATTGTTTAAGTAAAAATAGAAACGAGCTCTTATTTATTATATAACTCGGTAAAGAAACGCTTCAACACCTCTGACGCAATCACTGGGTCTATAACTAGGAAAAACGTGTATTGAGTTATTTATAGAAACCCTTAACAATAAAGTAACCAGTCGTGAGGTAACTTTAGGCAGAAAACTTAGTCAAGGAATGTTTTATTTCTGTTTCAAACAAAGAAACAACTACGTCATGGATTTACGGCTTCTGTTTTGCAGAAAAAATATTTAAATCGGGAAATCGCCAAGCGGTTGGTCGACTCTTCACGTGACCAGAGTGCGGGCCTATTTTTTGGTCAAAGAATCAGCATTGCCATCCAACGTGGCAATGCTACCAGCCTTCTGGGCAATTTTCCTGTTGCCAGCGGTGTGGACGAATTTATCATAACCCTTATATCTAAAAGGGTTATGATAAATTCGTCCACACCACTAACTCCATAATAGTAATAAAAATATGTACAAGTATCTACTTGTACATATTTTTATTACTATTATGGAGTTATAGTGTGTAAATAATGTAAATAATTAGTCTGTATTAAATAAAAGTAATAAAAGTTATTAAATACTACCACGCTCACTGACGGTCGACCATTTTTCAACCTTATAACTAAGGGAATAAGGCTTCGCTAAAAGAACTACGATAAACGAATAAAATCATTAGGTACACTGATTTTATTCGTTTGGCAAAATTCTTTTCATTTAATTTTGTAAATGGGCAGTGGTGGCTTTTATGTGTATTTAGCAAACACAGATTTAATCTGAAATTATTCAGAATATATAAAGGGATATGGCTTTTGTGGTGTTGGTCGGGAAAATTTCGGAAAAATGAAGCCTATTGACCGAATTGTATGTCGAATGGCTTGACAAATTACAAGGACGTTCCGCCAGAATTTCGTTCCCAATTAATCGATCTTTTGTCAGAATATTCATCTTCGTTTTTTAGCGGTGTTTCCATATCTGATCAGATAGGCAGTCGCTCCATGTAAAATACTGGTATTCGGCTGCATTTGGTTAGAGTGGAAGACGACCCGAATCGCCAACATTGTATGGAAAAGGCTAGGCCGATGATGGTAAGAGGCCACACACAAAATACATAAACACACACACACACACATAACACATATGTTGTGTTTGAGTTTATGTGTGTGTGTTTATCTGATCTCCAGAGCTCGCCTACGGTAATACGATACGTCCCCTAAAGGGGAAGTTTTGCCATGCTTGGTAGGCGGGTTGGCGGTCACAGTACGGTTGTTACATAAGCACAGAGAAAGTTGCCCATTCTCTGGTAGTTCCCTTATTCACCTCTTACGACACCCACGGGAAGATACGGGATGGTGCGATTCCTTACGTCCGACAACATACAGGTAGCACTGTGGACACTGAGTATCTGTTACAATAGGGAGCGTGTAATTTTTTATTCTCTTAAATGAATGAAATACAGTGTTATCAACCCAAGAAAAGTATTAAAAGTTAAGTTCAACTACTGCTTGTCGCTCAAAAATAATATTAAACTTCTGCAATATTATAAGACAGTTCAAACGTCCGTGACTGTCGCGGCCATGATGTGACGTCATTTAACACGACCTTGTTTACATCTAATTTTTGGCCTTACCATATTAATTTTACTTAATATTTATGTGCTTTAGTCAATCAAAAATTACGATAACGATGTTATAATAAAATCTTAGTATTTATTCTTAGTAAGTTTAACCACTTTTCAAATAAAAGTGTTTTTTTGACACGTAGACTTTGACGTCACTACCGGCCGTTATCGAGGACGACGCGTTTTGAGAGTGCGTTCCATTTCACCAAAAACATGCTACAAAACAATAAATTGTAAAATAAGTGATGTTCTAGAGACATAAGAATAAGAATAAGAATAAATCATTGTTACAATCATTTTCTTAAACTAACTTAGCACTATGACAAAATCGTAACGTGTAAAATTTTAACATTAATATTTAGAAAACAGAGGTCCCCAAACTAGGCTGCAATAAACAAGTACATAGTTATTGTTTGACGAGCAGTTCCAGTTTGAATGACAAGTTCATTGCTGCAAAAGAAACAAACATGTATTGCTAGTTTTTTATAAATGTACAAAAACTTTATATTCTTAAAATATACATTTTAATTATTTACACAATTTGTACATTGATATTTTTAGAATAGGCAAGAATCACACACCTCTGACTAATGTAGGAGTTATGTTTATCTGTTCTGTATTCTATAAATTAATTTGCTATGTGTGACGTACTTTCCGCCCTAGTGCGGAAATGCAAATTTAAAAGAACGCGTTTGACATGCATTGTGAAACTAAACACGGTGTTAAAAGATGCACTTTTTCAACTGTCGTTTTAGTTTTGGGTTTTTACAATGACGAACGAGGAATCATAATATCAGCCAAGCGCGAGTCAGGACTCTTGCACTATGGGTCCGGTACTACAACGTTATCGAGGACGACGCGTTTTGAGAGTGCATTCCGTTTCACCAAAAACATGCTACATAAAACAATAAATTGTAAAATAGGTAATGTTTTAGAAACTTAAACAATTGTACCACAATGTTTTATGCGCCAATACAAGGCATTTTAATAAATAAAAAGAGTTTTGTATTTCTTGCATATTCCCTATTATATCGGCTGCAGTAGGTAAGGGAAATTCTGTAAAATATAACCAGACTGGTAGCGTGGCAATATCTTTCACGGAACCTTAATTATGATGGCACATCTAAAACAATTCGTAGTTTTTTTACGGAGACGTCATATAATAAAAGTTTAGCTATAGAGTTAATTCAAGGATAAATTTTAATTAGCAGTATATAAAGACTTCGGCTAATGTATTCCTCATTACTCTCTCAAGGAATTCACTGTAAGTATCTACCAAAAAATATTATTTGTAATATTTTAGTTAAATACATAATATTTGAAGTGCAGTTATAGGCAAGTGTAAAACATTTTACTGAGAAAGTGTTTCTTGTAAATTGATGTGCATCCTGGGGCTGCGGGACTGTTCGAAAGAGATACCGCGGCCGTGGAACACAAAGGGCAATGAAGGAACATGGATGGGTTATATATTAGTCAGTAAACGTCTGACACTATCTTCCGCTCCGCCCAGAGCGGGAGGGGTCATTGGATGATTTACAATCCGAAAAAAAAAAGGGTATTGATGTGCATTGAGGATATTCTGACATTTCTGCATGAAAGCAAAAAAGTGTTTCATCTTGCACTTCGACTTAGCAAAAAAGTTTAAATTTGTCTTTTTTTTTTGTGCTCGTCAATCATCAAGTGCGCTGGCACTTGATGATTGACGAGAGTGGCAATGGCCATCTTGCGCCGCATGCCCCACACCAGCGTGTGGGGCATGCGGCGCAAGATGGCCATTGCCTGTTGGAAAACGCCGCATTCGCACTTGAGATCTCAGAGAGTTTGTTTCTCTACTAACTGACTGGACTGACTCTGAAAACTTCTTGCCTGCCTGATTATTATCACCTGGACTTGAATAACTTAATTTCAGCTCGAGTTTCAAATATGTTATTTGTTCTTCTGTTGCCAGTATCACTATGAAACTGCTCATAATTCTGGTGGTGGTAGCGGCAGCGGTGGCCCGTCCAGATGCCGGAACCTACGACTCAAAGTACGACAGTTTTGACATCGACGGGATGATTGCGAACCCTCGGCTGCTGAAGGCGTACGCACATTGCTTCATCGGAGACGGAAAGTGTACCGCTGAAGGAAAAGATATAAAGGGTGAGTTAATATTTATTATTATAAGCGGTGTTCCGCACCTATAAATATTCGCTGACTAGTGTTACCATAAATTTGAAATAAAAGCAAAAAGTTTGATATAAATCAGATTTTATATAAATCAATGCTTCGAGACGCTGCCCACATTCCAATAATTCCCTTTTATTTGATCAAGTCTGAAATCTAAATATATAAAAGAAGAAACTGACTGACTGACTGACTGACTCATCTATCAACGCACAGCCCAAACCGCTGGATCTACAGATTCCAAATTTGGCAAGTAGGTTCCTTATGTGGTCAAGGGGTGCACTAAGAAAGGATTTTTCAAAATTCACCCCATAAGGGGGTTAAACGGGGCTCCAAAGTTTGTATGGGGAAACAAGATTAGTTAGACTATTTTATTCGAAACTTCACAATATTGTTCCTTTTGATAAATGAGTAGAAACGGGTTTCAGGGTTTTTCAGAATTCAACCTCTAAGAGGGGGAAATGGGGTGACAAAGTCTAAAAATCAATGCACAGCCTATACCGCTGAGTCTAGAGATCCCAAATTTAGCACATATGTTCCTGAAGTGGTCAAGGGGTACACTAAGAAAGGGTGATTGTGATGCTGATTGTGATGGTGATTGTGATTGTGATTGTGATTGTGATTTTGATTGTGATTGTGATGGTGATTGTGATAGTGATGATGATTGTGATAGTGATGGTGATTGTGATAGTGATGGTTATTGTGATAGTGATGGTGATTGTGATTGTGATGGTGATTGTGATTGTGATTTTGATTGTAATGGTGATTGTGATTGTGATTGTGATTGTGATTGTGATAGTGATAGTGATAGTGATAGTGATAGTGATAGTGATAGTGATAGTGATAGTGATAGTGATGGTGATGGTGATGGTGATGGTGATGGTGATAGTGATGGTGATTGTAATTATTATGAAATTTGGCACATAGATAGTTCATAACCTGGATTAACACGTACCTAGGACACTATTTATCCCTTAAATATGATCCAGTGGGACGGTTACCGAACTTGACGCGAGCGAAGCCGCGGGCAACAGCTAGTAAATCATATTTACGTAACACTAAGTTATAGAAAAACTGCTATAAAATCTGAGGAAGCTGAACAAGCACAAAAGCAAGCTATAAAAGCACAGTGGTGTAACATTCGTTTGAAAAGTTCTGTAATGTAAAAACTACTACTTTTTAGCATCCGTGAACTAGCAACGTTTCAATTGACGACCCGAATGGCGTAGCGGTGGTGAGGCTGCCTTACGTTCTTCGGGGCCCGGGTTCGAGTCCCGGTTGAAGCACATGTTTGTGTGATGAGCATGGACATTTGTTTCCGAGTCATGGATGTTTATATGTATAATAAGTATGTATTTACAAACCAAAAGTATCTATGTAGTATATCAACTATCTGATGTCCACGACACAAGCCTCGTTGCTTACTGTGGCACTAGATGGCGATGTGTGTTCATGTCCAGCGATATTTATTATTTATTTAATTACCGTAACACGAAAAAGAAATAAAACTAGACAAAAGAAAAACTAGCCAAGATAAATAGTTAAGTTTTTTCTAGAACTCAAGACCATAGACATTAATGGCCAAAATGTTAGGGTTTTGAAGTTAGCATGATTATTATAGAGATCGAAAGAAAGCGCCATGGTGGCAAGAAATTCGATTTTTTTACGTTTTTTCCGCAAATTATATTTTATTCCATACAGTCTGACACTCACAGGCAAATTGCACAAAATGTAAGAATATTTGAATTTCGCGGGCTACCCTGGCGCTTATAACCAATCACTACATTAGAGTGCATTTTATAGTGCAGCATGGTTCATTTTGGCGCGAGCCTTCAATAAGTACTAACAACGCCTTCTTATTTTTTTTTAAATCCACAGAGTATTCCATTTTTTTTTCCAACTTCCCTTTTCACGATATTATTCAAGCAACCATTCAGCAGATAAATTGTTTAGTCTGCTTCTAACTCTTTAAATACTCGGCGTAAATATCGCGTATTTAATTGGTATAAATCCCATCAGCAATATAGCAAAGAGTTAATTTCGTAAGGTTTACTTATTCAGTTATTCACAAAATGAATAATTTATACAGTAGTTGTTAATCAACGAAAGCCCTGAGGAAATCACCATGCAACCCCCAGATTTTGTAATTTGGGAGTATTTCTGCGAAAGAAATAAATACAAGGACACTTATCTGCCGTCTAAAGTAAAAATGGAGGTAAACAAACTACAATTGAAATTGTTTATTGAAATACAAAAATATTTACAATATGACCTTAAAAACCATAGGTACATTTACAATAATTGGATTCTACCTGCTGAACTAGAAATAAACCTACACAACTAGAAATAAGCAATGGTGATACATAAAAGACCGAAGGATATAAAAATCCGATAGTGGCAAACATTAAAACGTAATTGGTCTATAAATGTTGATATAAAGGCAAAAAGGTAGCAATTATACCAACGTGGCAACGTTAGAAGCAATCAAAAATGTAAACCGTCTTTTTGCGACACCCTATAATATAGGTAATGGTAAAACTCAAAAGCTTAATTATCAAATAAGACTTGTTATGTCTGTGAACGAAGAAAAGCCCTGAGTACCTAGTCTCGTCCCCTAGTCCCGTTTATTTATTTTTCCATCGTCCGTGCTGTTTCCCTGTTTTTATTTGACACATGGCATGCCACAAGTGCACATAACATTAAACAAGAAAAATTAAACATAATCCCAAAAATAAAAATAAAATGTGTCTCACGGCTGCTCCAAATATGCTCAGTTACTAGTCCCCGACGCTGGTTTTTAACTGGACCTGAGATAGTGATTAACGGACGTTTATGAGTGTGCTAGATTCGTTGTCCGTTCCAAAGACTGAAACAACTTTCTGCTTCATTGGTCTGAAGATCGTAAGTGCTTCTGTTAAGAATCAGATCCTGGGCTCGACGCCAACTTCGGTCAAAGAGTTACTGGGTTATAGTGAGTTTTTCCAATTCTCAGTAGCATTACAGAGTCTACATTTGCGCTCAGTTGATGGTAATAGGCTCACGAGGGTCTAAGAACTAACTGAAATGTGTGTATACACTTTTGAATAAATCTCGAGGATAACAGGTTATCATGTTTTGTTATGTCTATTCTAAATGCACTTTTATTTCACAGCCTGGATCCCCGAAGCCACCAGAACATCTTGTGGAAAATGTACAGAGAAACAAAAGGTTCTCGCAGCTAAATGTATCAAAGCACTCCAGGAGAAGCTTCCTGAAGAATACGAGGCACTGACGAAGAAGATCGACCCTGAGGGCAAGCATAAGGAGAGCTTGAAGAAGTACTTAGAGAAATACGCACCTTAATAAATTCAATGGTTGACAGGCCGACACGATACAAAGATTCCTCTTACAAAGGTTTTTTTTAATATAATATGCTGAAAGATGGGTCTACGCGAAAACTGTAATCTACTTGCAAGAGCCAACTGGGTGCTGTCCAATACAAGTGTAAAGGGTTAGATTAGGCAATTATTTGTGTCATTTTACTTTATGGTGTTACTGTGTCATGACACAGTTTTTCTATGACTATTTCTTCTAACAATCTCATCATCTGCCTAGCTTTTTCCCAACTATGCTGGGGTCGGCTTCCAGTCTAACCGGAAGCAGCTGAATACCAGTATTTTACATGGAGCGTCTGCCTATCTGACCTCCACAACCCAGTTAGTACTGAGGGACGGACGGACGCAAGAGACCAACGGCTTAACGTGCTTTCTGAGGCACGGAGGAAACTCGATATTTAATGGGTGGCCACCCAACCACGAACCAACCTAGGCAAGCGCGGCTTAACCTAAAGATCGACCCGAGCCGCTGTTATTGTTGGCAGTACTAGCGTTTGAGCTCAAAATGTGTATGCGTGTCAACTTTCTTAGAAAAACAAATTGTTTTAGGAATAATGTTCACTGGAAAACGAAAAATTGTATTTATTTTTAAAATAAAGGTTGTGTTATTAACTTGTTCTGTTTTTCTTTCGTCTAGTGACTTTTTGCAACGGATATATATTAGGTACATTCTCACCATCTGCCAAGTCTAATCCCAAATAGTTACCTATATAGACAAATTTCGGCATTTACAATGCCAGTATGGACAACTTCCTTATTCAATACAGCGTATGCCTGCGGCTTCGCCCTTGTGCAGTTCAGTGATTGTCTCACGGGATCATAATACCGATTAAAAAAATATTCTGTGTTCATCCAAGCTGTTGTGTGTAAAATTTCAACCAAATCCGTTCAGTAGTTTTTGCTTGACAGAGTAACAAACATTCATCCTAACTAAATTTCGCATTTATAATACACCGTCCTTTTTTTTTTTTTCGGATGGGAAATCATCAAATGACTTCATCCGCTCAGGGCGGAGCAGGAGGGAGTGTCAGACTTTTACTGACTAAAACCCAGTTCCTTCATCGCCCTTTGTGTTCCGGGGTCACGGTATCTCTTTCGAACAGTCCCGCTACCCCGGATAATAATACACTGGCCTGCAAAAATAAGTATCACACTTTTAAAATTGCAATAACTTTTTAAGTACACTAGATATACTTTCGAAACAAAAAGGACTCGAAAAAGAGTTTAATTTAGTACATAAAAACTAATAAAACTGATAAAAATTGCTATGAAACGTTTTTTATTTTAAATCTCTAACTTTTACAGTTTAGAAAAAAATAAAATTTTAAAAGTGCAGTACTTAGTTTTGCAGGCCAGTGTAGTAGTAAGACTGACTGCCTCATTGATCTATTGCGACAGCTGAGTACGAGGTCCTGAGTTCAATTCCCGGGTCGGGCAAAGTATTATATAGGTTTTTCCATCAGGAATTTTTCAGTAGCAGCCACGGAATCTGGATTTATGCCCGGTTGATGGCAATAGACTCGCCAGCTAATACATGGGACTTAAAATATAACTGGCCAAATGTACTTACTCAAAAAATCAAAATCAAAATCAAAGCATTTATTTCAAGTAAGCCAGTTACAGGCACTTTTGAATTGTCGAAACAAAGATGAAAATTAAATGTAGCTACAGTCCCAGTCACAAGACATAATAACTGTGAAAGTACTGTAGTTGCCCATTCCCTAGCGTAGATCTCTATGGAGAAGAACGGGCAAGAAACTCCATGGACACTCTATGTGTACTATAAGGTACACCTCTGCCTAAGCCTTCGGGGATTACAGGCGTGATGTTATGATAAGACTAGTCGTCCTTCAGTCCGCCAATATTAGAACATCTTATCAAATACACATGTTCCGCCTACGTTGTAATATTACCATGATTCTGAAAATGTAGAGCAATTTATTCAGGGGTCGGGTTCTAATCAGGGCGCCCCCAAGGGGCTTGAAGTCAGCAGTTATGGTCACGTGCGAGACCACTAAACCATCTGTCACTTTTCTCGCGCCCTTTTCATTGAAGTGTTTCTTCGTGATTAATATTGAATTAAACGCCTTTTCTCTCGGTCACGGCCACGAACGGGCCAAATTCTGGTTAGAATTTGTCTGTTCTTCAAATTAAAATCATTAATTATTTTTTGCTTTACATGGGTATTTTAATGTTTTATTACACAGAAAGTGTTTATTCATAATTAAAAAATGTGTGGTATGTGAATATAAAAAAACCCTTTGTGTGTGTGACCGAGATGTATGAACGCGGACGAGACGAAAGGAGTATACTCGTACACGAAAAGGCGAAAACCCACCTCGGCGCACGGAGAGGCTACGCACGTGTAAGCTTACGTTAAGTTTCGCTTTGCAAGAAAATGTATGTGGTTGTGTCCACTACAAACCACGGACACGCTATGTATGAATTGACGTCATTAGTACATGCGTGGCATGCTCAAATAAGGCGCTCACATAGCTCAACGTGTCAACGCTATGCACGCTGTGCATGCGGTACACGCTATACACGAATATTTACCCACGACTATGCCGCGGTGGGCCACGCACGCTACAGTTGTACATAGTCGTGTGCGGGTAGTGTGTACTGCAGTGGAAACGTAAACCCACGTTGTCAAACAAACGAATTCATGCACAGCGTGCACCGCAGTAGGTTTGCGCCTTAAGGATCATAGCAGGTTGCGTTCTGTGGTTTTTGCCTACCCCCATGGGAAAATGGCGGAAGTTTATGTATGTACCTAATTATTTTATTATTTACTGGAGCTGTTAGGATGATACTCATGAGTAGCCCAATGTACGTAAGTAGGTACTCAAATATGTATTATTTTAAATAATATAATTATAATTTATTATTATAATTTATTTTTTCCTGTGTTGTCTACTGATGGCACTTATGGCACAAATGCAGTTTTTTCAATAAACATAAGTTATTACATAAAAACAGTTTGGTTTTACAAGGGGTCGTTCAACTACTGATCGACATCAGTAGTTGAACGACCCCTTGTAAAACCAAACTATAAATTTGTCCTAAAAGTTCAACACCGACGTGTTGAACTTTTAGGACAAATTTATAATGCCTGGGAGGACAAATGCGATGCTTTGGGCGTTTTTTGCGATTTATCTAAAGCTTTCGATTGCGTTCTTCATGAATTACTCATTAATCAGGAAACTACACCACCACGGAATCCGTAACGCCTCTCTGAAACCTCTTATTTCATATTTGAGTGATAGTATTCAGAGAGTTGACGTTAACGGGAAAAGATCTCCCGGATCCGTAGTAAGAATACGTACCGCAGGGCTCAATTCTTGGTCCATTTTTGTTTCTTATTTATATATATGACTTGCCTTACCTCATAAAGGATAATCATGACTCAAGTTATAAGTTACAGATGATGTTAATAGCGCCCTGGCAAAAGACGGCAATTGGTTAAATGTTAATAATCCACTCCTAAATGAGAAGAAAACTAAATGTATTAAGTTTACGATACCCCATGTAAGACAAGTGGAAACTACTGTACTACTTAAGGATGAAGAGTTGAAACCGCAAGATAGCACAGACTTCTTAGGCATTACTTTGGATGCTAAGCTTCAGTGGGGCCCGCATACAGACAAATTGTCGAAAAAACTTAGCTCTGTAGTATACGCCGTTAGAAGAATTCGTGATTTAACTGTTTTAGAGACAGCCTGTTTATTTTACTTTAGTTATTTCCATAGCGTAATGTCAGACAATATTTGTTTTCCAAAAAAAGGCAATTTGTTCAATTTATAAATTAAGTCCCAGATACTCCCTCAGAGAAAAAAATAAAGAGATTAATATTCTTACTGTGCCCTCTCAGTTTATTTATGAAAACCTTTTGTACGCACACAAAAATATAAATTTATTTTAAAAAATACAGTGATATCCACAACATAAATACGAGGACGAAGCACAAATTTGTTGTTCCTGCAACGACGTTCAAAAAAATAGGGGGTACGTTCAGATGCCAATGTTTTTACGATAAACTTCCGACCCAAATGTAAGCACTAAGCCTAAATAAATCTGCCTAAAAAAATCAAATCGGTTATAAAACGGAAGCTGTGCCTGAAAGCCTACTCTCATGTTAATCACTATCTCGAAGATAAAAAAGCTTGGGATTAAGCTGCTCCAATGAAATGTGCTCTGTGAATGTCGAAATTTCGGACTTCGCTTGTTTATTATTAATTCCTTTCTTTTATACACTCTGACATTGAATGATTTGAAATGAATACTTATTTTATAAAGTATTTTACTTTTTCTGTTATCATTGTGACATTTAATGATTTTTGTGATTTTTATTTACATTCATTTTGAAAAGTACTTGTTATTAATTGTATTTGATTATTGTGAATGTGGACCATGTGGGTCACATTTTTATTTATTTTTTGTTTTTTCCCACAACTGTCTGGCAGTTTGAGAACTATAAGCGACCTACCCAAATGTCTTTCTTTGGTATTGTTCGTAGTTTCATTGAGCTCGTTGAGTTATAAGTCGAGCTACACGATGACTGGCAAATGCTTGCATTGACTGGACAGGTTTCTTCACAGAGTAGTCAGATACGAAACACCGGCCCTATCTAGTTTTAAAAAATGACGTGTAAAAGTGTTTGTAAATACCTACTTGCAAAATAAACATCATTTATCATTTATGATATACACAGCCAGCCAGCGCATCAAGTTCTACAAACTGTCAAATTTTCTCATTCGATTTTGTACTTAACCATCAACATTTTATTTTTTAAATCATTTGGAGTAATTTTACAGTTGTGGTAATTTGGTGTGCTGGCGACTGTACATCATCATGGTGGCCAAAAGGCCTAAAGAGGAAAGAGGCCTATATCCGAGATTGGATAACCAAAAGGTTATCCAATCTCGGATATATGCCTCTTTCCTCTTCTTCCACTCCTGTCGATCTTGTGCCCGACTCATCCAGTCTCGACCTCCGTGTCGTCGGATGTCGTCCACCCAGCGCAGTGGTGGTCTTCCGCGCCCTCGGGTGTACGCTCTGGGTCTCCATTCTAGGACTCGTCTTGTCCAGCGACTCTTGTCCATTCTCGCAATGTGCCCCGCCCATGTCCACTTTCTTTGCGCTATTACGGCCATAATGTCTCTAATTTTGGTCTTACTGCGAATCCAATCATTTCGTTTCCGGTCCCGTAGGGTGATCTTGAGCATAGCTCTCTCCATGCCCCTCTGCACGACTCGAAACTCAACGGACTTCTGCGTAAGAGTAATGGTTTCCGTACCATATAGGCTAGTACGAGCATGACACACTGTTCGAAGGCTTAGACTCTAAGACGAAGGGGTATTTTTCCACATAGTAGTTGTTTGTTGGCACCAAATGCAGCCCACGCCTGCGCTATTAGTCGATCTACTTCCACTACTTGATTTTCAAAGCCGAGTGTAACCTTATGCCCTAAATATATATACTCAGTCACTCTTTCCACTGGAAGCTGGCAGTTTGTGACTTCAGGAATGTTGGTCATTATTTTCGTTTTCCCAATGTTCATTTTAAGACCGGTCTTCTCGGACTCCACCTTTAAATCCTCTAGCATCGTCACTACGTCCTCGACGCTCTCCAAAACTATGACTAGATCGTCGCAAACCGCAGATTTGTCAGTCTCTCTTCATCGATCATCAGCCCTTTCCCAGTCCACTGCATCTGCTGGAAAATGCATTCTAGTGCCAGGGTAAATAATTTTGGTGATATTGTATCTCTTTGCCTGACACCCCTCTGTAGATGGAATTTCTCGGTTTTCTCGTGCAAGGAGGCACAGGCAGTAGCGGTTTGATGGAGGTGATTGAGGCGACTGTACATAAATAGTAAAATAAATAAAATAAAATCAGATTAGTTAGTCGAACTTGATGACAAAATATTCGTGGAAAGAAAACCGTCTGATTTATTTTTCGCTTCTAACAATTTTTTCTTTGACAACTATGTTCCTGTCGCCATCTGAAGCAAACGACACCTATAACATTCTTATATTATTCTCTGAATAGCTCTTGTAATCTATTCTGACGCGTATTCATTTCTAAGGAAACGCTAAGTGTTCTTATATGACATGGAAATTGACACTTGTTTTGAAGCAAGGTATTACTTTTTTGGGGTTTCGCAGTCAAATGGAAAAACAGAACTTTTAATTAATTTACCATATCTGTCTGTCCGAATTCGCGTCTGTCTAAGCGACTTTGATATTTAAGCATACATTTATGTCAATATTTTTTTGAGATATCGGATATTTTCGCAAAGAACTTTCTCACTTTTTTGCATAAACTAGCCTTTCTAAATTTACCGTAGATAAAATACGCTGTAACAAAAAAAAAGGACTAAAAATAGAATGTCAAAAAAGAAATGAATATTGGGATTCGTCGATAAATGTCAGATTCTAGAAATGTTAGACGAGTTTATAACGCCAGATTCTATGAATGCCAGATTCTACAAATGCCAGATATCGATCATAATCATTTTCTTGTCACTAAGACATCAGAATCTAGATACTTAAGATAATTAATTCTTATTTTAGCGAGATGTTGAATCTCAATTAACTTTATATTCATTAATAGAGTAAATATAACTTTTGACTGGAATACCGTGGGATAATTTCAACAATCAGATTGTTATTCATCTATTTTTGCTATTCATAACATTTTGTTGCTTCAATATAACTGGGACTTCCAGAGGGCCTAAAAAAGTGACCTTCAAATTGTTTCGGACTCGTATTTTAACATGATTGACACACTGCTTTTGGGTAGAATATGCCGTTCATTTTTAGGGTGCCCTTGCCAGATAGCATAAATTGAACCCTTGTAGATTCATCCTGTCCGTCAATCTGTCTGTTGGCACCACACAGTTTATCTTCTATGAATCGCTACATAAACATGATGAGAAATCACGAATTATAAATATTGGGGTGGCCGTCCATTTATTTAACGGAAGGCTGAATCCATAAAACTGTGTTATCTTTTATAACTGTATGGAACAAAGATTGGTTTGAACAAGATTTGATATTTGACTTTTGAGATTTGGGTCTTTTTTGTAAAACTGTAACAGTTACTTTGTTTTACGAAAAACTAATTTAGTTTTGCTGTTGAATGTAAATTGACCTATAATATGAACGAGCGTTAAAAATATCGTTATTAAAATTGTTTGGTGATACGGAACTTTTTGTGTCCGACTCGCACTTGCGCACTTCGCACTCGCACTGGTTTTCTGACTTTTCCATGTTTTTCACTGATACAATGACAATTCTTCCTAAAGACCTTTGACCTTCAAGACCATTTGTTATACACACAAAACCACACAGAAATAGATGATTGTTAGGTATGACTTTCTTGGCAGTGGAAGCGTAAAGTAAATCCATAATGTTATAATATTATATTTGGCCTTTATTTGAGATGCGGACCAAAAAATAACAAAAGTGAATGACTTAGATGTTCAGATTATGGACTTTGTATTTTTTGCTTATTTTATTTCCGTTGCGCTCCTTGCCTTTCCGCCTCGTAAGAGGAAAATGCGTAGACGATTCTTTAAGCACGACATATTCATTGGGGGCAATTTATTTCATTTCCATAGTCAACTTGCGAGAATCACGAGCTCGTTTCGGATTTACATTAATTAATTGTTATGACGTAGTTTTTATCACATCGAAATGAAAACATTTTTCCTAACATTTCTACATTAAAATAACGTAGAAACGTACAAAACGTAAAAAAACTCTTTCTCAAAAATGTCCCCAAGAGACTGTTATATATGACCTTAGCCCGCCATTGGGTTACGAAAACTGTCAAATAATTAAAACTTATAAGTATGAAGTATTAAATGATTAAGGGACAATTACATTGGCAAAACTGAACGCGAGAGCTCTGTCAGTGTCGTCATTGCTAGAATATTGTCAGTGGCAGCCTTTAGCGTTTCTTCTCAGAGTAGTCAGGTACGAAATACCGGACCAATCTAGTTAAAAAAAAATAAGGTGTAAAAGTGTTTCTAAAAACCTATTTGCAAAATAAACATCATTTATCATTTGGGCCGCTATCTAGAACAAAACTGGTCGGACGTCCGGTCGTGCGACCAAATTTTCTTCTAAAGTCAGGCACTACGTAGCCACGACCATTCGTGGCTGCGTAGTGCCTAAGGTCCCTTAAAAGCAGCTTAGGCATAGTTAGAGTGGTATACACAATTATACATTGACTAATGAAAACTAACGATAGTTTACTTATTTTAGTTTATTCAGGTCAGATTCGTAATTTTTTTTTATTAATTATAATTTTCATGGTAATATTCGTTCTCTTAAAGGGGAAGGTAATCTTATGTTTCTTGTACTTTTTTTCTTTAGTTATTGTTGCTTTTCCTGGTAACTGAGGGCCTTTGTTTAATTTTTTATGTAAATTCTTTTCCATTCTTTTCATAATGATTTCCTGCATAATAAACAGCAACTTTTTTATACCTTACATTAATCAAACGTTTCGATGACTATACGCTGACCTTAATAAAGTATAAATACTTTATTCTTTCGTGTGGTTAGTGCCTAACCTGGTATCAGAGTTTATATACCGCCCATAGGCCTCTGTCTTGGCTTTTACATGCCTTTGAGAAATATCTCTCAGGCATGCTGGTTTCCTCACGATGTTTTCCTTCACCGAAGCAAGAGATAATTATACAATACGCACATTAATCTGAAAAATCGGATTGGCGTGCCTTGGGTTCGAACTTAAGACCTTATTACTTGGCAGTCCGAAGGTCGCACCACTAGGTCATCACTGCTCTAATATACTTTATTGACCAAATATAACTGCATGGGGCATCCCTGATCTAAAAAACTATCTCGGATCACGCATCCTCAAATGCCTGGTATTTTCAGTTCAGGATGTAATCAGCAGTATTGAATCCAGAAATTAACCGGTTTTATCGACATAAAGCTAAAGGTTATCAAGCTGAAGACTAAGTGGCAGTGGGCCGGATAAAGGACTGATACCCGGTGGAGCAGATGAGTCCTAGAATGAATCCCGTTTATCGGCAAACGTAGTGAGGGACGCTCTCAGCTAAGAGGAACGAGGACCATAAAATGTACATAAATGCAAAAGGCGAAGGACTGAAGTTTTCTTCTTCTAAACGTCTTTATTAGGTACTCGTCACTAAACGTCTTTCAATTTAACACATCGACTTACAGTAAATTGACCATACCTATATAATTTTTAAGACAGAAACATTGGCTACAAATTTACCTCGACGCATCGGGTCAGTGTGGTAGTGGAATGACGGTATCGTAGATAAGCGTTGTCGGCATGCCATATGCCACGTTGTAGAGTTGATATTCATGTATTACCCGCTGTTTTCTCACCAAGCGGTAAGTATTAAATACTAGCTTTTACCCGCGGCTTCGCTCGCGTTAATTTAGAATTTGAGAATTAATTCGGGTTGTACTCTGCTTATAATAATATAATTCAATCATGATTCGAAAGTCACGTGGCGCCATCTATTGTCGTAAGAACTTTATTGTTATTTTCCCCGGGAACAGTACTTTTTTCGGGACGAATGGGTTGACCCTATGTCCGTTTCTGTACACCTGACAACGTATATATATGCAACATGATGATCGGTTTAGTTTAGGCGTGAAAAGGTAGGTTACGAACAAACAAACTTACTTTCGCATTTAAGATATTAATGATGATTTGCGTGTTACATCGTGTATCAGGTATTACAGCAAGCCTGCATCCTCTCCGAACGACATCCAGTTCTTTCGATCCAAGGTTAATCATTAGTGACCTTTGGTTTGACCAGCTCATCCCGCCATCTTCTACGAGGTCTCCCACGCTGCCTTCTGGTTGTGTCAGGGCATCACATAGTTGTTATTGGCACAGAGCTCATTAGGCAGACGGCAGACGTAGCCAGCCCAGGCTCATTTTGAGCTACCCCAGTAATCTGTAGTTTGGTATACGGGGGTATTATGTTACCTGTATCCTTAGAAGGTGATCCTACCCATAAAACTTTCCCAAAGAAATGCATATCAGAATTAAAAAAAGACACCTTGCGGAATTCAGGTGACTAAATCGCCACCCTGTATTTAATAAATATCAGCTCCTCCATACATTTGTAAATTTATGGGATAACTGACTTTGATCTTGCGATTAAAATGTTGGTTTCATGGAAAAAATTGATCAGTTCAATTGATACAATAGAGGTAGCAATGTAGTATTTACGAGGAACTTATTGATTATAGCGAGTAGTAAAATCAACAACAAATAAATATAACAAATCATGAAATCTGAATCAAAACAAACTTCAAACTTAATACTAGGAATTTTAACAACAGGAAATCCGAACAGTTTTCAGCGAAACATTGTTTGTTTTCTTCATTGTTTGATTTCGCGCACAAAGTAATTGTTCACGACTTTTTTCTAATAAACCATGAAGCGTAAAAACAACATCATTATTATCAGCTGCACAAACTTTCCCCAACTATGGTACATGGTCGACTTCCAGTCTAACCAGATGGCATCGCTCATCGGCGCAGTCGGGGGGTATACGTGTAATAGGTATCTACGGATCACATACAAGCCAATGCGACGTGAGATCCGCTTCACCGCCCAAATGCTTTTAGGCTGGTTACTTTTTACCTTAAAAAATCGCTCTTAGTTCGCGTGTTCGTGCAAGGCTCACGGTTTCACGGCATGTTTATCTAGTCGTTCGTTTGTTTGTTCTTGTTATATTTATTTAATTTCATTTATTTATTAAATGAAAGTTTACAAAAGTCTTAAATTTATGACAATGTCCCACAAAACCGTTTCACCTTTAATCAAGCTATGTTTTTAAGGGGTTTTTCAGATCTCTGAAGAAGAAATAGGGAATAGTCCAATTCTCAGATGATTTTTTTATGACCACCCTTAATTGTAAATAAAAATTATGAAAAAAAATCTTAGCGTGTCGATGGCAAGCTAAATTGTGTGGACCCAGAGCTGAGTCAGTAATGAACAAACAACAGTTCACGCATCAGGACACGATATTATAAAAAATATTACATATATTTGAATCTGATTTTGTTTAAAAAATTTAAGGTTTTTTTTTGCACGGGACCCTAATTCTTTTTCTAAAATTAAAATAGCATCAGATATCAGCCAGTAGATAGTCCCGCCAAATCGGTCCAGTGGTTTCGGAGGTTAGCCGGAACAAACAAACAGACAGAAAGACAAACATTAAAACAATTGTTTTAGTTATAAGTGCCGTTTATACTTTCATATGCATTCAGTAGAAAGCTCATTCATTAATTCAATTTTTTTATTTTTTTATTTAATGGTTTATGCACACACTGCATACAGAAAAGAAGAAAGGAATAGAAAAATAGGTACAAAGGTGATGCTTATTTTTTAGATAAAAAGAGATGTAGACATAGTGTGTTAAAGATGAGAAAATATAATACATAAGCTTAAAGCAATTATAGAATTTAAATATAACATACAATATAAGAGAGATGGCGAGAGATGGCGCTGCCGTCACGCAATTATTAAGCTCCGTAATAAGAATTCAAAAAAAATGGTAAAAGTCTATTTAGCAGTGATTTTTCTGTATTACGATGAACAATAGAGTGTAAACATTAAGTGAAAGTGTTATCCAAATCTAATTTACGAATTTAACAAAGTTATAGTGTGTCAAAAATTCTAATACTAGACTGTGCTAAAACTATGTTTAATATGTGATATTATAACCAAAAACTCAAAAACTACATACAATAGCAATGTGTTAATGTTACAGTGTACGTATAAAATCACTATCAAGTGTTAATCTAGTGTTTAATTGAAAATAAGAACAAAAACTGAACTTTCAAAGTATAAGTGCGCGCATACGAAAATTTTGAATTCAAAATAAGACGCATCATAACGAACTCTTCTATTTTTCTAACTAATGGAATCCCAATTTCACTGTCAATTTCGAGAGGCAGCTTAGTGCAATAGTATAGTGTGTGACCTGCCAAATCAGAGGTCGTAAGTTCGCGCCTCGCGATCTACTTGCCTTTTTGTGACTTATTAAATTATAAAATTGGTTTTAGTTACAGTTAAAAACCTAAATAGTCAATAAAATTCATAAAAATATTGTTACGATCTGTGTGTTAACTAATATAGTGAAAACAGCTGCACTATAATTGCCATCTGGTGCCAAGTAGCGGACTTATTTTGTACGTTAATTGTTAACAAACTCATTAAACATGGAAACACGCAACAATTACAAACTGAGAAATAGGTGTACAAAGCAATCCCTTTCTCAGTTTTCAAGTGAGTCTATGGACAGTTTGGCATCGGACTTAAGTGCTAAAAGTATGATCGACTTATCGACACACGTCAGAGGTGAAAAACATGCAGAACTACAAACTACAATAGAATGTCTAAAGGAGCAATTGAAGAGTGCTAATTTAGAAATTGATACGCTAAACAATGAAAATGAATCCTTGAAACAAAAACTTGAAGTAGAAAAACGAAAAACTGAACAATACAAAAATATGTACATTACAAGTTTAAGCGTAAGAAGCAACACTTTATCTTGTAAAATGAAATCAAAGCACTCAAACATAAATAGGTCTAATATTTCGGTACGAAAACTAGATTTGGACATCAAATTTCAAACCTAGGGGTTTACAAACCCCTACGGCTCCTCCATTACTTGAACAAGATAAACTCCGACTCCCGCACTCTGATAGCAGTTCTACCAAGCTGAATTTAACGCGCAAAGAAGACCTAGATGGCGCTAACGTGATGAACAACATTAGTAGCCTGCATGTAAATTCTGCTGATATCACCGCCGCTAAACCAAATTCAACACGCCTAGTTCACTCAAGAAATCGATTTTACATAACGACCCAGAAGAGGGCGGCACATGGCCAACAATTACGGACCAAAAGCCGAATATTCAAATATTAGGTGGGCAGCAATGCGTCGATTTAGCTTCAGCACTAATTCACTCTAGAAGCAACACGCGATTATCAAAAATACCGAATTACCTCGACGATAAAGCCTCACGCGAAGACTGAGGAAATATTATCACCAAGTTGTAAGTTAGTTGATTGTAAAGACAGCTTTTTAGTTTTATGTATTGGTGAAAATGACTGTAATCCGAACAAAATAATTATAGAACTAGCTTCTTTTTTAAAATGTATTAAAAACACAAATGTTATAATTTTAAATGTATTGCATAACAGTCATTTGAATGAAATGTTACTAAATAATCTGTTAAAAAATATGTCGAATAACTTCGAGAATTGTACCTTTCTGGAAACTGGCCGACATTACTATAGCAAAAAACGTTATTTCATTGATATTTGTAAAAAAAATAACTTCTTCATAGACACAACATACTACAACCACACTTTTTTATCATACAAAGAGTCAGTCCTTTCAAATACTGTCACAAACACACAATTCGCTGTAAACACCACTACTAAAAATAATCAGAAAACTTTTCAAAATAATTTTCAGGAAGCTATACCAATGAAAGGCACAATTCCTTATTATTTTCCTAAAATCAAAATAAATAACACCCCAAAGAAAACATTTTTTCGAGACCACACCGTGTAACAGTACGCTATTTCACACTAATCTTGCCGGTTCATTAAAAAACAAAGAAATAATAGTAAAAAAAAATAGTAACAAAAAAGCCAGCAGAAGTTGTTTTTCAGTCCTGCACCAAAACATTGCAGGAGCTTTAAACAAACTGCCAGAGATTGATTTAATTGTTAATCAGATGCGTGAATCTGATACTAATTTAGATGTTTTATGCCTCAGCGAACATTTTGTTATAAGAGGGGAAGAAAAATACCTCAATCTAAATAATTTTTATGTTGGTGCGATGTACTCACGGCCTGATCAGCGGCGAGGTGGTACATGCATACTCTGTAAAAATCATCTGCAAAGTACCGAATTGAAAGAAGTCAATGAATTCTGCATTGATAAGCAATATGAGATTTGTGGGCTTGAAATTAAATCAATACAAGCGATCATATTATGTATATACAGAACACCCTCGTCTGACGTAAACATTTTTTTTTGAAAACTTGAACAAAACCCTACGAAAACTACAATATAAAAAAAAAGTAAAATAATAATAGCTGGTGATTTCAATATTAACCTAATAAGTAATGACAGTAATAGTACAAAATTCAAAGAACTCCTCTCAAATTATGGTATGCGGTGCCATATTAAAGAGGCCACCAGGTTAAACACTTGTATCGATAATATCATCAGTAATATTCCAAATATAATAGGTTCCACGCACAATGTTTGTTTATCTGATCATAACACAGCACAGGTTGTTAAATTTGAATATGATCAAAAACCTATATCAAGTTATTACTTCATGACCATAAATGACATGAGTAAAGAAAATGTCAGCAAATTCATCGAACATATAAGCCAATTATCCTTTTCCGAAGTCTACAACATTTCCGATACGAATAATGCTTTCGATAACTTTCATGACACTTTAACTTTATTTCATAAATTATGTTTCCCTCTCATAAGAGTCAAAAAACAGTTCAAATATGGTACATTAAAATGGATCACAAAAGGAGTTAAAACGAGTAGTCTTACTAAACGAACACTAAGATATAAATATTACTTAAACAAAACAAGTGATAATAAAACTAAATTTAAGGTGTACTCCAATATGTTAAGAAAATGTATTCATAATCTACAATCTTTATGTAATCTAAAGCACATTGCGTATTCAAAAAATAAGGGTAAAGCTTCATGGGATATTGTTAAACGTTGTACAGGTAACGAAAGGTCTCGAGAATATATTAATAGTCTAATAGACGATGATGTTACAGCAACATCAGGCTTGGATATCGCAAATAAATTTAATAATTTCTTTATTGACGTTGTTGAAATCAGCGCTAACTCACAACATCCTTTACTCAAAACGACTAACTCAAACATGAAAACTAACGACAATAGCATATTTTTAAATCCTTCTGATCCCTCTGAAATCTTCAGCATATTAAAGACGCTAAAAAACACTAAATCGGCCGGCTTTGATGATATTTCTACGGACCTTCTAAAACAAATATCTCCTTATATTGCAGAACCTCTTTCTTATATAATAAATTTATCTTTAGAACAGGGCTGCTTTCCGGATAAACTCAAAATGTCTGTAATAAAACCATTACATAAAAAAGGCTCTAAAACAGACAAAAACAATTACCGCCCCGTTGCTCTGATTCCGATTCTGTCAAAGGTCTTTCAAAAGAGTTATGTATAAGAGAACCCTCTCTTTCTTAGATAAATATAATATGCTTGCAAAAGAACAGTATGGATTTAGAAAAAAGAAATCCACATCACTTGCAGCTTTTAATTTAGTTAAATCGGTTTTAACTAACATAAACTCGAAATTTAGCACTTCAGCTTTATTTTTAGACCTAAGCAAAGCCTTCGACTTCGTAAATCATTCAATTCTTACTAATAAACTAAATAAAATGGGTGTTCGAGGCCCAGCCTTAGAGTGGTTCAAATCATATCTCTCAAATCGTACACAGATAACGAGAATCACTAAATTCGACGACAAAATTAATAGTATTACGCACTTTGATTCTCAACCCCGGCTCAATTACTTTGGTGTTCCGCAGGGAAGCATTTTAGGGCCACCGTTATTCCTTATATACGTAAATGATCTTCCACAAGCGATAGACCAAGATTGTGTTCTGTTTGCTGATGACACAACAGTTATTTTAGATGATAAAAATGGTGAATCGCATGAGTGTAATATAAACAACACCATAGATAGAATTATTACATGGTTAGATATAAACGCCTTAAAAATAAATATAGAAAAAACTAAAGTATTAAATTTTAAAACACAGAAGAGTAAATATGTACACCTTAAAGTATCACATAGGGACCAAATAGTTGAACAAATTCATAAAACAAAATTTCTTGGTATTACAATTGATGAACATTTCACCTGGAAGGATCATTGTGATGAAATATGTATTAAAATAAATAGATTTGTTTTCGCTTTGAAAAAAGTTAAAGATGAGACCTCCAGACAAACTGCGTTAATGGTATATCACGCCTATGTTTGCTCCATCATCAGGTATGGAATCATTGTCTGGGGAAACTCTTCTGAAGTTACTAGGGTGTTGTTAGCACAAAAAAAATGCATACGCTCAATCTACAATATGGACTGGACTGATTCTTGCAGACCAGTGTATAAATCACACAACCTTCTCACAGTTCCTTGTATTTATATTTATGAAATTGCAAAATTTGTCAAAACGAACTCTTCACTTTTTGAATTGAAAAACAATATTAATAAACGTACCGTTACACAGTATCTATTTACCATGCCTATACCTAGGATTGAATTATTTAGACGTAATTGTGTATATATGGCTCCACTCATCTATAACTCTCTACCAAATTTTATTACTGATCTTCCGTACAGAAAATTCTGCAAAATTCTGAAAAAATGGCTTATTTCACATAGCTTTTATTCCATAACTGAATTTCTCAAAAAATCTAATTGTCAATCTTACCATTACCGGAATGTATTGTAGAGAATTACCTAAATTATAATAATATGTTGTTGTGTTTGTATATTAGAAAATATTTTATTTTCCTATTATTTTCCTTATGTTAACAATTTCTTTGTTTGGTTTTAGTGTTTAACAGCAAAATTTTGTTTTGTATTGAGTAACTTCGAACACGCTTAGTTACCTAATTTAATGTATGTTTCACATTCAGTTATTGTTTTAAAATTAGCATCTAATTCTTTAATGTTTGCATGCCAATTTTATGGCGAAATGTGTCATTGCACTACATATTATTTTTACTATCTTTTGTACCACATTTACTGCAAATAAATAACTTTGACTTTGACTTTGAAGAATATATAAAGGGTGTAAAACACCTCTTAACGAAAACGAAAGGCACTTGTTCTCCTCGTCAATGCGATAATTTTTTTGTTCTACACCATACCTGGGAACCTTCTAGTTACGGAGATATTTGGGGTCAAAGTTCCAGCTTTGTGACATGTTTTTTTTTTAATACAAGTTTTTAATGTATGATTTTTACGTTTTGAGTGCGTTACATTGAGTTCTACCACAAAATATGATTTTTGACCCAAAAAAAAAAGTCGTTTCCCAGCAAAAATTTTTGCGTAAAGTTACTTGGTTTGATGTACAGAATGCTTGGTTAACGGCTTCGTGATGAGGTGTTTTACACCCGGTATATACATACTTACAAGGCAAAATATAATATAAACTACAAAATAATATACAATAATAAATACTTAAGCAACTCTGCCGAATTAATTTATTATAATTAATCAATGAATGAGTAAAAAGCTGTAACAGTAACAGACACTTCATATGTATTCATTTGTATAGATAACATAATGCCCGTATTTCCGCAAAGGATTAGGCATAGCGTACCTACCTATAGCATTACCTTTTGTTATCAACCGCCACAAATCCTTACTTCGAGCTGTTACTGAGAAATACCAGGTAAATCCGCTTGAGCAACGAGCAAATTTATTTTTACATTAAGCTAAATTTGTGTCCCTATGTTTTGAACCCTAGTATTCATATCAATTTGTAATGTTTCCACTGCTGGGACCATAGGCATACAGCGTGTATCAGCGATCGAGTATAAAACTTCAATACCTACTCGACCGAAACGAATGGGACTACTGGCGATTTCGATGGTGGTCCGATGGAGAAAGTTGTTCAGTTTGATGGTCTGAATCCCACCCTGAAATATCAACACATTTTTCTGGTACATGCTGTATAAGAAATAACTTTTTTGTGAATACTTTACCTTTCCGCCTTACCTTAAAAAATACCTACCAGACAGTGAATTTGTGAGGTTGTTTGAATATAAACCTATTAGTCGTTCAACTGTTGTGTGAAGGCTGCCGAAAATGTCCTAGAGTCGAGTCAGTTTTCTTTAAAACTAAGCTATGTAATTGAAGGTATATCATTGCGCTGTTAGAATTTCAATTCTCGGTGCTGGATCAACCATATTAGGGATCTAAGAATTTTGGGGCGCCTAGTGAGGGCGACTATCAGTGGTCAATACAGCAGCCATACGTGCCGATAGTCGTATCGTATCGTGTCGTTTTTTTTTTATTGTACCTATCTAATGTACCTAGTTTTAAGTTTCTTATCTTTTATTTTATTCTTATTTTGTTGTGTGCAGTTGCGGCTAAAGCCAAATAAATACGTTTTCTTTCTTTCTATCGGCCAATGGCTAAATAGCCAATAGCCTCGACCAATATCTGAGAAGACTCTCCGTTGGCCGCCAGATCAAGGGATTGATTCAGAAAGCAGTACTTGGACACGTCGCGTATTGCTAGGAGGTTCCTCTCTCAAGAGCCCAGACCACCGTTAACTCGGACCCTGTGGTTAGCGACACCCGTGTGCTACTTCTGTAGTCTGTAATCAATCTAAATCTAGCCATATAACCCTTATTTCGCCTCAACGAACAACCTATTATTACACATCTAGCATAAAAACCAGCCAAGTGCGAGTCGGACTCGCGCACTAAGGGTTCCGTACCATTATATATACAACATTAAACAAAACGGCACAAAAATCACGTTTGTTGAATGGAAGCCCCACTTAAATATTTATTTTATTCTGTTTTTAGTATTTGGTGTTATATAGCGGCAACAGAAATACATCATCAGTGAAAATTTCAACTGTCTAGCTATCACGGTTCATGAGATACAACCTAGTGACAGCAGACAGACGGACAGTGGAGACTTATTAATAGGGTCCCGTTCTTACCCTTTGGGTACGGAACCCTAAAAAGGATTCCTTTGTAGGTACTTTTTCTTTTTAGATACATTTCTAAATTAAAATTCGTTTGAATGAAAAACTTTTAACTGCAAAACTCGCTAATTAAGAATCGTAAATGTAAACTTTTTTTTGGAGAACCCGTTTTTAATTAAAGGAAAGTCAGTTATAGACAGAATACAATCAAAGAAATTTCAAAGAAAATCTTTTTTTTTTATCGCAGATAGTAATGATACGTATAGTTGGTGCCAGCTAAGATCGTAATAGAGGTCATTAACACCTACCTACCAAGTTTTTCATCACAAAGCGATAACGACACTTACTATTACTACACCTAAATCGACCGATAAGCGATACTTTGCTTATATCGCTAGAGTATCGTAGTACCAGTCGGCTAGACATACAGGGGTTGAGAATCTTGTGTTGTTCCAATTTTTTTTTTTTTTGTTAGAAAACTAGTTTTATGCTTATAAATTTACGTGTGACGTAAAAAAAATCTGGAAAGTGTGAGTTCGAGTCCGATTTAATGGTAAGCAACCCGCTCGTGGTTGACTTTTCCTTTACATTTATAAGTAGGTATTGAATTTATAAAATATTATAATATATAATATTATAATATTTGTAGGTATATAAAATTTTGAACTAAACTATTTTAAACTTGTGTTTTTTTTGTATACCTACAAATAAAAACACAAGTTTAGATTTTAATTTAGTTTAATTATTAATGTTACTTCTCGCCGTCTTCGGCTTCGCTTACAGAAGACTGAATTGTCGCTGTCACTATAATCAGACACATGAATAATAAATTTATCGATTGTTTTGTCGATGGCGTGGTTAAGACCCATCATTGTTGTTTGTAATGTGCTCCACACAGTTAGCCCACTTAATATTAGTTACTTGGGCAATGGCATCATTCAAAAATAGCGGCCCCGCACCTTGACTATAATGTGCTGCACACCTGACGCAATGACCTCTTAAAGCGAAAACGGCATAAGATCAGAATTATCATTTTATGTGACGAGATAGTTTTTGTGATGTCATAAGAATATTTAGATAAATATGGTTTTTCTGTCATGGGTGTCGTTTTCATGGTTTTCGGGTCGTTGATTACGAAAATGAGTCCAAAATGAAAAACCAAGATGGCGTCCAGGATTTTTTTGGTTTTTCAGTCATGGGTGTCGTTTTCATGGTCGTTGATTACGAAAATGAGTTCGAAATGAAAATCCAAGATGGCGCAGAGGAAAATTTTAGGTATTTCCGTCATGGGTGTCGTTTTCATGGTTTTCGGGGTCGTTGATTACGACAATGAGTTCAAAATGAAAATCCAAGATGGCGGCCAGGATTTTTTTTTGGTATTTCCGTCGTGGGTGTCGTTTTCATGGTTTTCGGGGTCGTTGATAACGAAATGAGGTTAAAATGAAAAACCAAGATGGTGCCGAGGAAAACTTTCGGTATTTCCGTTAAGGCCGTCGTTTTCATGGTTAAAGAATACGGAAAATGAGGTCAATAATTATTCATTTCAATTAGGTCATTCAATGGCACTTTTGAATGACGAATATGGAAATGGTTTTTCATTTTAACCTCATTTCGTTATCAGTGACCCCGAAAACCATGAAAACGACACTCATGACGGAAAAACCATAAAAAACCACCTTTAAGTAATAATAGGCGTGATGTTATGTTTACTTTACAGAGTAAACCTCAGTGGCCATTAAGTCGTGCAAAAGTCTAATCGCGCAAGTGTCCAATCGCGCAAGGTTCCTTTCGCGCATAAGTCCATTCGCGCAAAAGTTCGTACGCGCGAAGTCCATGCGCGCAAATATCTTTCGCGCAAAAGTCGCAGATCCTAATTTTAAGATGCATAATAATATTTTTAACTTTTTTTAAATTGTCTCTGTAAATTAAAACAGTGTTAAAAACGAAAATAAAATAAAAAATCAATTAATTTCGTAGGGTCCGTTTGCTCGATTTCTTATTTTTTTGGGTTATGTATGTGGCACTGCGTTATGTATGTGGGACACTGTGGATGTATTATGAGACTCAAGCGATATCAGTTTTGTGACAGGTTTGTACGGATGGAGCGACAGTATCGCTAATATTTAGATATCGGGATAAAAGTCGGAGCAATGACCTCTATTACGATCTTATCTGGCACCAACTATATACTTTTTAATTTAATTGTTTTTTTCTTTGTTGATATATATTTACGAAATGGGACTTTTGTGATGCTATTTTTTTTAGTTGTCGAAATGGGACAGTTACAAGATGGGCCGGAGCCATTTATAGTTTCATTAAATACTTCTTTTCTTAAAAGAACAACAGTATTCCTTCTGCTAAATATGTTGAAAATTGCTTTTGCTAAGTGTAGGTATACATGTCATCTCTACGTCTTCTGTGCTTGAGATTTCGCTTCGACGTCCTAAAGCTCGTGTTGCAACTATTACCTCGGTTTGACTTGTCATACTCAAACAAAAGTATAATATAACAATCATCTTTAAATCCGAAGGGTTGCACAAAGTGGTGTGGGTGTGCATAACACTGTCATTTAGGAATGACGTTTAAGTTTTATGTAATTAGAGGCGAGGTAATTGCCATGGAACTACTACTGGAAAAAAGGTAATCGTATTCCACACATAAACGTGTTACGTCTATATTTAGTACTGTGCATGAGATTCGCTCAACCGTGGTTTCTACATTATCTGTGGCGGTTTTGGCGGCATGTCATCGCAACAGCTCTTCAGTAGCTGTGGAGTGTGGCCCGCGGAAGAATGTTGGATTTGGCGCCATATTAAGAATTTATATCATGTGTTTTTGTTTTGATTAAATTGCACGGTGTATGAGCTTACCAATAACTAGTTATCTGTAACAGTTTCATTAACTACTTTTACGGTAACTTCGTAGGTGTGAAAAGTAGAGCAATAGGTGGCTTTGTGTTGGGCGAGCTTGAAAACCTGATCACATTTTCAGTGATTTACTTACTGAAACGAGACCTGAAATACAAACGTAAAGATTCCTTTGTTTCATTAATTCGTCAATTTGACTACAAGATAGTTTATTTAAATAAAATCAAATGAAACGAAAACAAGTTTATTAATCAATAGAAACAAAACAGTAGTGTCAATATAATCGGTGAGCCACAAACTAAGCATCGCTTGTATCTTGTGGCTCGAATTGACAATATAAGCATTAATAACCATCACGAAGCTTCATGAAAGCTTGATACAGTTGTAAACCGATTTGCGGTGACGTTATTACGTTTATGAACAGTTAATAGTATTTGCGAAGTGGTTTTATGTATTTGACAAGAGAGGTACAGGAACTAAGTCCTGCCAAATTGAACTAACCCACAATCACTTATTAATTCGGTTTAAAGCGTCAAACTGATCTAAAATTCCTAGTGTAGTATTTAGTTGGAGCGACTGCCTATCTCACCACCAAAACCCAGTTGCTGGTAATCCTATACCCTTGGTAAACCCTTGGTAAGTGGTTGTCAAACTTTTGGGCTTCTGATTTCTCGTAACGACTGTCGAAGATCTACAAAAATGACAGCCTTAAACTGCTACGTTTATAACCCCTCATGTTAGTGCTCTTGAATGTACTTAAGGTGAATGGTGCAACCAGCCCGCGAAATTAAACTTTTCTTACGTTTTTTGCAATTTGCAGACCAGTGCTAGGGTGTATGCTGATTAAAATATTATTCGCGGCTGTAAGACATATGTAGTTACAGAATTATAACTATCAAAATCATCAATACAACCCTCCAAGTTCATAAAGGTGTAGAAATTACATTTTCTGTTTTTTTTCGGTTCCTACGCTACGTTATGAACTTGGAGGGTTGTATTGATGATTTTGGTGATTATAATTATGTAACTATACATACGTCTAACAGCCGCGAATAATATTTTAATCATCATACAACCTAGCACTGGCCTTCAAAATGCAAAAAAACGTAAGAAAATTTGAATTTTGCGGGCTGGTTGATTCATTCACCTTAAGTGAGAAAACTCGATGACGCTGAAAATATGCAATGAGGTCGGGTTTGTCATTAACATTAAAGAAGCTTCGTGGAGCATTAATCTGATAAAGATCATGTTAACTTGATAATCTGTTTATATAATTATTTATTTATTTAAACTTATGTACAAGAGCAGTACATAGGCGGACTTAATGCCACAAGTCGTTTTCTACCAGTCAAGCTTCCTTCCTAATTTATTTTTTTAGTACCTTACTATGTTTAGTACCTCTTCCTAGTTTATGTTACAATCCTACTGCACGTGTAAGCTGGCACGCCCTTTATGCATGGAGGCTTTATTTATGCTGGAGTAGATATAGTATTATCTACGTTTTTTTTTTATTTTGGTACGTTGATGTATGCTAGGCCATATTTAAGTATAATTTCATTTAATGGATTCTTTGTTTATGTTTACTGTACATACAAATGTAAAACATCGGCTTGTTCTAACTTAACAAACAATGTGTTGCTGCAGAGTTTCTTTCGCCACTATTTCTTCCCAGTAAAAACACTAGCAAGTTGCAAAGGGCGGACATTTTGTTGGACTGTCTCATGTAATTTCTGTCGCCCAACATTTTTTTTTTGTTTTCCCCACACTGGCACTAACGTTTTCTGTTAGTCTTTCATCACTGCGATCTCCAATCCGCCTGCCAAGCGTGGAGATTACGGCAAATTCCTTCCATCATGGGAGAGGCTTATGTCCAGCAGTGGACGTTATGGGCTGTTGTTGTTGTTGTTTTCACTAACACAAAGTGTTATATTATTAGCCTAATTTGAATATATTACTTTTGATTAGATTAACGAGGCAGACTAATTGCGACATATTCACAAAACCAGCTTCAAGTTTCTGAACTTAAGATCAAGCCTTGGATCAGTTAAGCCGATGTAAAACCACATAAGCCGCTCAGATTGGATGACCGAAGTAACAACAACCAATAAGCTGACATGAGTTGGGAGATCAGATTAAACTGAATAGATTGACTGTCTCGTTGGTCGCCTTGTGGTCGCAAGCGCGACTGCTGAGCATGAGGTCCTGGGTTCGATTCCCAGGTCGGACAAAGTGTTATTGGGTTTTTCCATCAGGAATTTCTCAGAAGTAAATGAAGACTGGATTTTTGCCCGGGTGATGGCAATAGGTTCGCGCTCTATTACTTACATAACCGTACCTGGCGTAATACAGGTGTACTATTCGGTGCAATTCTGCCTAAGTCTTCGGGCTGAAGTCGCAACGTGAACTTCAAGGCCTTCGCGGTGCGAATACCGAAATGTTATCTGCCCATGGTGATGGTGGAAGACTTTTGGCCGCAGGACGTAGTGTTCCGTCGCTTCCGCGGACAAGTTCCACTAGACAGCCAACACAAGTGAAGGACTAAGTGAAGTGCTACTAACATAGTTTTAAGTCTTATTTATTAACACAAGTCTTGTATTTACTTTATATTTATGTGAGTTTATCACTACATATTATAAAACAGCCCCGCCATGTCTGTCTGTCCCTATGTATGCTTAGATCTTTAAAACATCCCAGATCACGCCCAGGTCAAGCCACGCCAAAATGTAAGAAACTCTCTAGATTCATCAATTTCTTATCTCTTTTAAGATTTGAAAGTTTTTCTTAAACTGAAACATGTACAGTCATCGAGCACCTAGATTTATACATTTACCAAAGTTCACACGCAACTTTCTCATAGAATCACTATTGCAACTTAGAGATAAGACTTCAATAATACTGGCAACCCACCTCTGCACCTATCGGGTCCCCTGTTTATCGGGTCTATTTATCTATTCTACCATTCAAGCTGGAACCAACCTTACTTAATACAATTATAAAATTTCATTAAAATTGGCTGGCTGGTTTCGAAGATAAGAGTGTATGAACATAGTGACATGCGGTTTTTTTTTTTTATTATTAATTTAGATGGGATCTAAAAGTTCTATGTTTACTACAACATGATATTGCAATCAAAACAGAAAGAGAAAATCACTAACATATTGGTGTGACTGTACAGTTGCAACGTTTTCAATGCCAGTCATTAAACAAAATCTACTTTAAAGCCAGACCCATTAGTGACAAACTTTGGCAGAGAACAGCCAAGAGAAAAACATTACCCTCCTTTTCGACTACGCCACAGTTGGGTGAAAAGTAGGGTAAAAAAGAGGACATTAATTATTTCTTTTGAAGGCCTCTAACACCAACCCGCGACTTAAACGTAACGTAAATTCGAACGAAATTGAAATCGAAAATACAATAACTTTACCTACCCTAAATGGTAGTTGGTTTTCAATTTTTTAAATGCACAATATACAAATAAGTCTTCATTTGTATCGTTCTTTTTTCGCCAATCGTTTGAAGATGACGGCGTCGTCGAAGAAATACCAAAGAAACGATGGATGGATTGTGTGAGGAATGAAATGAAGAAACCGGCCAAGTGCGTGTCGAGCCACGCGCAGTGTAGGGTTCCGTAGTAGCCCGTTATATTTTAGATTTTGTTTTTCAATGCAAAACTTTACCCGTTATTAAACAAGCAACTCCCAACTAGCAAAGTAATCCTATAAAATACTATAAGTCTATCGTTACTAATAATGTTCTTATAAAGGCATTGCGGTAGACTATTTAACTTATAATAGAATTTTCCAAGCCTTAACATACTCAAGCGCATTATTTTTTATATATAGGTCGTATAGTTAGCTACAAGACTTACCTATAAAACATGTATAGGACACGTTTACTATTAATAGCATTTCACAAGCGTAGATATTCTCAAGAGGATTTGCTTTTATTTCTCAGTCTTTTAGTTAGCTACAAGTTTATCGTATAGGACACTTTTAGAAGTAAGTCTCGTAGTCTAGTACTCTTATAATTGTCTCCAGTAAATCTAAATAATCCTGAATAACAGTTTGATCCTATTGTAGCATTTTGTGAGTGAACCAGATATTATAACATACTTAGCTGAGATCACTGTAAGTTTGCACCGTTAAAAGTTTGCTCAAGACTCTTTTAAATCTAATAGTACTTGATAAGAGCGCTTCATGATCAAAAACGCTTAAAAGCTACTAGGTCAATAATTTTATTAGTAAACCGAACGCAGGTGAAGTAAATGAGGGTTCCGCGACCAAAAATATTTTTTCACCCGTAGCACTCCACTCAGAAAGTAAAGAAGTTGAAAATTGGGAAAAAGAATACGATTTACATATCGAAGAAACCACTGACTATAAAAAAATCTTGAATTGCTTAAAGATATGCAAAGCTGGTATAAAATTTAATATACCTCACCTAGCCCTGAACGATCTATCTACTATTTTGAACAAAAGATTAAGTAATGTTACCCCACTTAAAAGAAATACAACTATCTTGTTAATTAAATCCTAAAAAAGTAAAATCAAACATTAGCAGGCATATTCCAAGGGAACCCTATTTTTTTTTAAATGAGTTATCTGGATTAAAACTGCTACAAGTACTAATTTACCTATAAAGTAGTTACTTACTTGCTACAAGTACTAATTTACATATAAAGTTCTACAAAGGACTTAATGAAGACCAATTTCAAATTATCCCGAATATTCATAAGAATTGATGAAGTATTTTATTTACAACAATATACAAATGTGCTATTTTTTGGAGTGGATTGTAAAAATTGTTGTACATATTTACAGTAAAAATGACTTCCCAACGAATTCATACACTATATTTACGATATAAGTTTTATAATTACTATTCTACAATAATACAAAATGATAGCTATAGAAACTTATGTTTTTATTGAGTATTTACCACAAAACATTTTGATGCCACAAAACAACCTGAACAAAAAAAAAGCTTATAACTTACTTACTAAGTACGTTATAGTGCATTATAAACAAGATTGCTTTAGTAAGATACTTATGTCAGATACTAACAATGTGCTTGTAATTGTGTAGTCTTAGATCATTATAGAAGCTATTGCGCTTCGTTAAGTATATTATAAGGCTCTGTAACATTTAATAAGTTGAATAGAAGATAGTTATAGGAGTGTTTACTTTAGTGTTTACTTCACTCACTCACTCTTTTGTAAACAATTTATAAGTAAAAATAAAAGTTGAAGTACTGATACGGACTGGTACTGGTTAAGTTAAAGTTATAAGTACTGATTTTGCTAGTTGGGGTCACGTTATAGGATTTAAGGATTTTGTATTTGGTACAAAATTATCCAACACCCAAGTTCAACGACTATTACTGCTAAACTAATAAACTTATCTTAACCACTATAGTTTTCCTTCAAAATTCATGAAATGCACTATCATTATGAATTTTCCAGATTTTTCAAGCCAGCAGTTTAGCTTTTAGAGGGGGCTAATGGCACAATAATTTTGCACTTTAAAGTCTAATATTTCGTTAATTGAGCATTAAATCTAAAAATAGAATTACCAACTTAGTAATTTTAAAAGACCTATTCAACGATACCCCACACGATTGGGTAGACGACGAAAAAAAAATTAATCCCTACTTCACATCTAAGGGAGCTACCCTAAAAAAATATTTTTGAAATCTACAAAATTACAGCTTGTTAGTAACTTTTTAGTAGCTGTTTAACCGTCTCTTAGACATCGGACAGACAGACATATGGGCGGACATGACGAAATTATAAGGGTTCCTTACTGGACTACGGAACCCTAAAAAGGTGTAAATGATTGAGTGACGGTTGACAGAGGAGAACAGAAGATAAAACGTGTTGCGCCGACCCCAAGTAACATGGGATAAGGGCAGAAAGATGATGATTTGAAGACAAAGCGGCGATGGCGACTTTTTAAATGTTTCAGCACAATAGGCTAGTTTCCACCATCAATAAATTGCAAATCTATTTAGTCCGTCAGTTAGAGTATTGGAAAATAATGGACACGTATTTTTTGTTTTTGTAAATCAATGAATATTGACAAAGATAAAACGCATCAAAACTCGGGAGTGGGGGCTCGTGACGTCACAATGCACTAAAAATTATAGCACGGCGTGACGTATTGAGAATTTGTATCTTCGTCAATTTTGGTTTACGTAAGAAAAGAAAAAATACGTGTCAAATATTTTTTGATTCTAACTGACGATCTAATTAGATTTTTTCAGGACACAAGCCTATTCTGTATAGCGACAGTGTAGCCACTGCATATTAAATCGTAAAACTGTGCAATTAGGCCTTAGTTATTTACTATACTTGTACTTATTAAAAATGATGTACGAAACGAGTAAATTAAATTTTAAAATCGTTCGAATTTTCGTTACGTTTACACCGCGTTCGTGCGAGGCCAAAGTATTCAGGTTTTTGTCGAGACTGTGAAGTCCAGACACATTTATTTCAACGAAACAACCGATCTAACTAAATGATATGCGTCCATTTGTTCAAAAACTCGTATTTAACGTTCGTTTGTCTAACATTTTATATAACAAAGAACTTTTAAGCTAAAACATCGTGGTCACAATCTACTTAGAGTTGGGCACTTTTCCAAATGTAACCCCCGTAGTAATGCAACCTCGCAAAAGTTAAACGTTAGTATTAAAATGCTGAATAGCAATTACAAGTCCCCACTTAAAACCGCTTTGACGCTTTTCAGCACATTTGTAGCTTTTTACAAGCATTTATTTGACTTGCAATGTTTGCATGTTTTGCTTAGGTCAAATATTGCAACTGTATTTTAAAACAGTTGTACCCAACCGATTGAACTGTGCATACACGTTTAGTTTAGATGGCAATGCATGTTTAGATAAGTGACGTCACTCTAAATCCAATAAAGTTGACTCCTAAAGATGAAGGACAAGTTATTTTTGATGCACTCCCATGATGTAGATAATCAATTAAAAAGAGATTTTTAAAAAGAATACGAAAAAAAAATGACGTCGCACTGATACAAGTTGGATGGAACACCAACGCTAAAACGGCTAAAACAGATTTCTTAGTAGCTGCCTTGGAGTCTGGATTTGTGCTCCTGATGGTAAAACCCAATAACACTTGGCCCGACCCAGGAAACGATCTTAGGACCTCACAATCCTACTTCCTACTTTAAATATACTCGTATATTATATACTCGTATATCCTACTAATATTACAAATGCGAAAGTTTGTGAGGATGTATGGATGTTTGTTATTCTTTCACGCAAAAGCTATTGAACGGATTTGCATGAAATTTTGCACACAAATAGTTCATAACCTGCATTAAAAAGCCAAAGTCAAAGTCATGTTTATTTACAGCCTATAATGTTCCCACTGCTTAGACACGGCCTCCTCTCAATGAGAGGGAAATGGTAATGGAAATGGTAATTTAATCTAGTTTAATTAATTCAATAATGTTTTTAATGTACTTAATTCTGATATTTTAATAATTTATGTTTGGTTTATATATGTATTTAGTTTCTATTTTTGTTTTTTAGGGGTCTCGGTCCTGAAATAAATGTTTTTATTTTTATTTATTAAAACATAGGATACTTTTTATCCAGGTAGTAAGATTCCATGGGACAATTATCAAACTTCACGCGGGTGACGTCGCTGGCAGAAGCTAGTCACAAATGCCTGGGTATGACGTATGACCCGGTGGTATGGACTCACAACAACTGCTCTCCAACGACAAAGGAAAAAGTCCTTTTCATCGAAAGATCAGTGTAGCAGTGTAGTGTAGTGTGATCAGTGTTTTTTTGCCATGGTAGAGGGAACCGAAAGTATACTGTGGATCTCAAAATATGTTGCAGACGGCCAATTTATATATTTTTCCATAGTTTTCTGGTTCCAGACATACTTACTCCTAACAAGTTACATAATGTAGCAGTTATGCCTGTATTCGTCTTCTGGGTAGGGTTAAGAAATAACTTTTATAAATGAAACTTCTATTTCAAAGACTCTACGTGGTATATTTTGCTCCTGATTTACCCTTTGACTACGATAGAGAGGCACACGAGCGAATGAAACAAGCATAACTTGCGTTTTACACATGCTAGCATGAAATGAGAAATTTATAATTATTTTCTGTTCAAAGTAAACGAGCAGTGTGATGCAGGCCACAAAGTGAACTTTAATATCTACAGGGTGTAAACAACCTCATCACGAAGCCATCAACCAAGCACATCAAATAAAGAACTTTGCGCAAAAGTTATTGCTGAGAAACGACATTTTTTTTTTGGGTCAAAATCATGTTTTGTGGCAGAACTCAATGTAACACAAACATTGTGTGATGGATGGATTGAATAGTACGGGGGTCGTGGAGGTTTTTAAAGTAAAAATCTTACATTAAAAAATTGTATTAAAAAAAAAACTGGTCTAAAAGTCGGAACTTTGACCCCCAATATCTCCGTAACTAGAAGGTTTCCAGGTAGAAAATTATCACAATGACGGGGAGAACAAACTTCAACTATTTGCCTTTCAGCTTCGTTAAGAGGTTTTTTACACCCTTTATGTATAAAGAACAAACTTCAACTATTTACAGGCTGTAACGGGTTTTGCCATCAGGAATTTTTCAGTAGCAGCCACGGAGTCTTCACGGAGTCTTCACGGAATTTGTGCCCGATTGATGGCAATAGGCTCGCCCCCTATTGAATACGACTTAAAACATACTGGCGAAATGCGGATGTACTATTAGGTATACTCTGCCTAACCCTTTGGGGATAACAGGCGTGATGTTATGTTCTGTAATATTTGATTGAGACTGCCTTGAAAAATATGTGGTTCCTTCATCAGTTAGAGGTAACATCTGGAAGAAAAGTGATACGAAAAACGACAAAATTATTCGCAGATTTCGAAATTCCTTTTTTCCCCACAGGCATATTTTTGTATTAGGCAATACGTAGATAGACCTACCTAAACAGAATTTGGTTGTTTTATTTCTCTTTACGTAAGCCGGAATAACACTGGACCGGAAAAGTCTTTCCAAGAAATCACTCAATTAAGTAATTTTAAAACCCACCTTTATATATTTAAGAGGAAAATATCCAAGTTAATAAAATAAAATAAGATTTGTTTTCTAAAAAAATCACATTTAGTTGGTTTCTTGTCCCTAGAGAGTGTTAAAAATAGCCGTCTTATTATGTTATTTTTTAACGTCAAAGAAACACTACTAATATAATGAGGACCAAGTTAATTATCTAATGTAAATAATAAAATTCTGCCTCGTTAGTCTAGTAGGGTTCAATTCCCAAGTCAAGCAAAGTGCTATTGGGTTTTACCATTAGGATTTTATGAGTAGTAGTCCGGAGTTTGTATATGAGTTCGGTGGATGGCAATACCAAAGTTTCTTCCTGCCCGCGTAGCATGACCACCGTAGAAATGGGTTTTTTCGAAGAAAGAATCGACAAATCTTTTGTTCATCTGTCATTTTGTCTCGCCTGCTATTACAGGAACTTAAACATAACTGCCGAAATATGGGTATTCTGATAGGTAAACCTCCAACCTAACAGTTCGAGGCTTACAGGCTCGATGTTATGTTATAATCTAAACAAATCAGGGGTCAAGTTACCTCTTTCCTTCAAATATGACGACAAATATAATATAATGACTGATCTTCGCGTTAAATCGTGAACGGGTGCTGCCTGTGGTGACTACAGTCATCTTGTTGACCCGGTTTTTGTTACTGTTTGTTACTTATTCGTTTTATTTTAGTAGCAAAAAATTTAATAATTTTAATATAAATAATAATTTTAATAACAAACGTTTTTTTAATTATTATATTAATTTCTTAAATTTTCTTTTTTTAATATATTATTTTAGCAAATATCTCTTTTCCCCTTCAGTTGTCACTCACACCTGCTTTTAAAATACCTTTTGTCAGTCATCTTTCACTTAGCTCTCAACATGATTAAACCATTTAGCATTTCTATTCGTTTTTTGTTAGAACACGTTGTCGTTTCAAATCATTTTTAAATTAATCATACCTTGGGATACACGTTTCGCCAGCTACTAAAATGGCCGTCAGCCTTTTGAAACTGAAACACGCAGCTCTTATTTTTTATAACTAAAATGTTGAATAATCTCATAAAAACTTTCATTTACGCTTTTAAATAAAATTTGCAAGTGTACGATTTACAAAGATATTAAACATAGTAACGAATAATCCTTAACTTTAACTAACTTTAAATTAGAGTTGTAGTTTTTTTTTTTTAATTACGTTTTGATAAAAGTATGCAGATAAAATGAAAAAGTTGACTTTATTCTGAGTGATTAACTCATCAATTAAACTAATTTAATTAATATAATTATTTCAAGCATTTGTTTACTTTGAATCCTAATAACTTTTACTGGCTGAAAATATTCAACATTTAAATGGTTTATTAATATTTGCAATGTACGGATGGCTGCATTAATTCGTTACCACTTTTATTATGTGTCTTAGCATGTCGGATTTTAATTAATGCAGCTGTCTATACTAGGCATAAAGAAATTATTTGAAATAACATGAGCATTAATTAAAAATACAACCAAGGGCCTTTTCATTACCATTTTTACGAAGAAAGAAACATAATGAGTACCTGCCTGCTTAACACGAATTCATTATGCATTAATTTAATAACCAAACCCCCTGGGAAAACACCTTAATTCAATGAAAAACCAACAACATTCACTAAGGTCCATTGAAATTTGCTTGAAAATAAATACATCAAATTTTTTTTTCATCGTGCTCATTTTATGGTTGATGGTTTAAGTACATAGGCAGGTTGGTATTTAATATTTTTTGTGTTGTGAGAATGAAGTTATTACTTGTGTATGTTTTAATGTTTAAAAATATACACTGAGTCATCATTATCATCAGCCTACAACATAGGTTTCTTCAATCGTACGCCACTTAACTTGATTCTCGACAATTCTCATCCAGATTGCTACTAGCCACCCTCCGAAGATCGTCGCTCCACTGAGCAGGCTACGCTTGCTGATTCGCGGTCTCCACGCAAGAACACGTCTACCGCAACGGTCATCGGCACTGAGTAACGGTGTGCTAATAACAACAATGAATTGATTAAATCGTTGGGTCTACTGGTCGCAAGGTCTGGGTACTGTTGAGCTTTGGGTTTTGGGTGTCTATTCCTTAGTCGGACAACTAGTTTTTGGGGTTTTCCACCTGAAAATTCTCAGACTCATGGAAATAACCTCGAAATGTGAGTATACTGTAAAGGGTGTAAGGGTACACCTCTGTCTACTGTCCTCTGTCTGTACCCATTGGCAGGGATAGCTTCACCAGAAGTTCGCAGAACAGTGGCTAGCTCTAGCGATAGAATCAAAATGGTTTCAGACACACGTCACCCTTTGTACCTAAATATAAATACCCTCGTGTCGCAAAGGCCGAAAAGCCAAAACAGCTCTCTGAAGTGTGTCACCCCAGTCACAGGCAAGCGTTCTACGGAAAGACTAAAGCTGTGGCGAAGTAGTGCATCCTCACCTAACCCATTCGTTCCACCTGCTGCAAATCTTCCACCTATACATGAGTTGCCATGGCAGACCTGAAAGTTTATAAATAGACTTCGCAGTTCTGCGAGGATCGACCGGAGGACACGGTGGAGGTCTGCCCCGCGTGATCGGAGCACCGCCTTGTCCTCGTAGCGGCGATCTGCGGCGGCGGCCTCTCGCGCCCGCCTTGGTTCGCCGGGCCGGGGGCCACCACGTGGCCACGTGGCACCGTAGGCGCGGGCCTGTGGCTGGTGAGCTATGGGCTAGCTTGGCGTCCGTCCGTCTTATGACGACAGGCTGTGTCGACGAAACGTTCGTGTTCCACGCGCGCCTTAAATAGATGTCAGCAAATGGAAGGGGTGCGCAAGGGCCGATGCCTGCGGGGTTGCGGGACTGTTCGAAAGAGATACCGTGGTCCCGGAACATAAAGGGCGATGAAGGAACATGGATGGGTTTTAGTCAGTAAAAGTCTGACACTCCCTCCTGCTCCGCCCAGAGCGAGTCATTTGATGATTTCCACAAAAACCTGCTCAGGTGGAGATTCATTAATGACTCTGCCCTGGAGTGATAATGTGGTGCTGTTCCACAAATGATGGGGCACTTAAATCGTGTCCTGCGTGTCCTGTTGTTTGTTCACTATAGGAACTGATGGACGCAACTGTAAGCACTCAGTTCTGGGATAATGGGACTTTTTGTTCCCACTAGTTCTACGGTTTTGTACCACCTGGAATCGTAGGACTAGTGGGAAAAAAAGCCCTACTAGTTCTACCGTAGAACTGTGTAGTAGAACTAGTGGGAATGATCCCAACTCTGGGCCGACACATAGATTGCCATCGACACGCTAAAAAGAAGAAGATAACGCTACTCGATCCCATTCATTTTGCTAATCAGAAAATAAGTAAGGTCTGGGGGCCTGGGACCACTTAGAAATTGATAGCCGCTTATTTGGGCTTTTTGACTGTAACTGTTGACACAATTTGTCATATATAACATCAAATCTAACACAATAATATTAGTTTGATGTATTGAGACACATTAGGTACTGTGGATATAATTATCATTATCGCTTATCTAATATTGCCCAGAGATTGCTGTGTCATTTTGCTACATAAATTATTATAGTAATTCGTATCAATAGGTCTTGCGCCTGTCAAAGTCGATATTGTGAAACATATTCTGTGTTTCTGTGTGTTTGTCTTGTTTTTTGTTTGTTCCACCCTGTGGTGGAAGGGACATTTCGATGCACAAACGAATATCACATATTCAGTAGGTACTTACATCATTCTACAAAGAGATTTTTCATCGGCAATTTAAAAAAAGAAAAGCTGTTCCATACATTTTCACCGTGTAGGTGGTGTTTGAACAAGGGAACATTGCTTTTTGGTGTTCGAACAAGGGAACATTGCTTTTTTAGCTTTGCACTACAGAAGTAGAAACGGAACTGCCCGCAATAAATAAATATCAACCGTATTTATTTACTACCTACATCGTGTTGGAGTTATTTTATTCGTGTCATAAACTTTTATACATACGAAAATCCTTTTGGTTTGTGTGTTCAGGCTCACCCTTCTGTGGTTTTGTAAATGCAAACATTCCATAGGCGCAACAAGTTTTGTATTCACTATAGTAATATACATGACACTATGGTAAATCGTAAACATTTAACCGATTTTCAGTCAGTCATTAAAGGCCCTCGCCCACTGCGAGTATTTGCAGCGATGCAGACGTACAACGGCGCGAAACAGTCGCGATGCCGTTGCGATACAAACGCGATTCAGCATGGATACAGAAATACTTCATCATCATCTGCTTAGCCTTTTCACAACTATGTTGGGGTCGGCTTCCTGCAGTCTATTCGGATGCAGCTGAATATCAGTATTTTACATGACTGCCTATATGACCTCCACAACCCAGTGAGTACTGGGTAATACTGGGGGTTGTCACTGGATACGGAAATGCTTGTGCATGCTAAAATTACCAGATGGATGTCGTCAGAAACAATCGCGCGTTTAATGCAGACTGTGATGCTGACGCGCATTCACATCGATTCTGTCGAATTGCGATAGCAACGGTGCAGAAGCGTGTTTACAAAACGCGTGACACCAACGCTACAAAAAGTTGCAAATAAGTCAAGAGCGTTACCTGGATCCGGTCATTCATACTGTATTCCTATACATTAAACATTTGGCTAATGACGGCTACGTGCAATCAATAGGAATATGTGTGTTAATTGGCCGAATCTCCGGCATGTGTTGTTAATAAATCAACATTAATTAATTTGTTCCACGTGCCGTTTTTATTTCATGTCAATGAACATTTGTGATTAATCACGTTGATGAATTACGTTATTTATATCCTTCTTAAATTGAGGTAGTTTTGGTTATTAAGGATTCATCTAAATGATGTCAAAAGATGCTAGGTTTCAGGATCGTTTGCTCCATCGACCATAGGTCCTTCGACAGGTGCCCCACGTCACTTCAGCTGGTTCGCTCAGTAGGTAAGTTTTGTCGGTCATCATCATCATCATCATCATCATCATCAGCCTATTAATGTCACTCCCGACCCGTGGTACAACTGCGATGTCCAACTGGTTGTACTACGGAGAAGTAAATTTACCCATGGTTCAACTGGTAGTTCTATGGGGAAATATCTTTACCAATGGTTCAACTCGAGTGAGTCATTCCCACTGCTGGACACAGGCCTCCTCTCTATGAGAGGGAATGGGCTATAATCCACCACGCAGGCCCAGTGCGGATTGGTAGATGTCACAAGTCTTCGATTTTTTTGGTTCTAGGACATGCCGGTTGCCTCACGATGTTTTCCTTCACCGTTTTGAGAGCAGTAGTGATGAAATAAATTACACAAAGTAATGCGCCTGTCTGGGTTCGAACCCACGACTTACTGATCGTAAGTCGGGGCCGACACCGCTGGGCCACCGCTGTTTTGTCGGTAGCTTCAGTTAATTTCTTTGTAATAGTAATTTCGGATCTCCAGCACTTAGATTAAAAAAAAAAACAAGGCGGAAAGTTCCTCTTGTAGGTAAATAAGAAAGTGATATTTGATATTCCCAATAACACTCCACATGGTCGGGGTGGGTCAGCGTAGTATCCGTAAATGTTGGTAGCAGCCTCAACCTATCTTCTTATACAGGGTGGAATTTTAATTATTGTTTGTTAAAGAGATTTGATCCATATGATTGACCCTATCGATTGATGTCAAAAAAGTACATGATTCCCGAGTGTGGCAAGCGAATTTTCAAAAATCTGTGAATGCAGATTTGTTTCTATTTAAAAATAAAGGAATGTTTCCTTTGAGTATTTGCTATCTCCAGTATTTAGAGTACTTTCCCTCCAGGAGGCATTATAAATTCCACTCTGTATAGGTAATGGCAGACTCACCAACACATCCAAGTCTCATTCATCCATCACATTTTAATGTGGAAGTTGACTTTCCGCCATTCGTGGAGACTGAAAGCTGACATTAGAGACAGCTAACTGACGATTAATTTATTAAACATATAATATAAACTACAGTCAGTTTATTGAGAGGCTTGCTTTGAGGATGACACTTTTGGGTTTCCGCCACAAATTGAACAATACAACTGACATAAGCTGATATATGATTTAAATTGAACTTTATCAAGAAAAAAATCTTTGCTGTGCGTTTTCTTTAAATAGAAATACCCTGTTTGAAAGAATCTAAAAAGAAGTCGAAATATAATCTACTGTAACAAAAAAGATTTAAATTTTTCAAAGTGATCGCAAAGTTTTTTTGATGTGTGTATATCTTTGGGCAAGTCCAGTTTTACATGTCATTCCTCTTGATAAGCTGACACATTATTAATTGAATAGGAGTTCGTATACGTTTTCTGCAAATTCTCTTTTTTACCTTTTATTATCAAAGCTCATGGCCAGATAATATCAGCCGCTCAGATCAATTTTTAGGTTAAGCTGCGCTTGCCTAGGTTGGTCTGTGGATGGGTGACCACCCATTACATAACAAGTTTCCTCCGTGCTTCGGAAAGCACATTAAGCCGTTGATCCCGGCTGTCATTTGTAGATCTATGACAGTCGTAGCAGGTGTTAGTGGCCCGAAAGTCTGACAACCAGTCTTACCAAGGGGTATCGTATTACCCAGTACTAATTGGATTGTGGAAATCAGATAGGCAGTCGCTCCTTATAGAATACTGGTATTCGTCTGCATCCAGTTAGAATGGAAGCCGACCCCCACATAGTTGTCCAAAGGGTTACGCAGATGATGAGGTAAGCAAAGCTATCAATGGCACTAAGCTTTTTTGTATGTCTTCTTCGAAAAACCTTTCACAGGACTAATGGGTACTTAAAGGACATAAAATAATATAAACTCACATTAAAACTTTATTTATAAAAGGATATGTACAAACTTTATGACCATAATTAATGGCAAATACTTGAATAGCGCACTTTACGAGTTTTATCATATTTAGTCCACAAGTTTTGTTTTCATGTACAAGAGAAACGCATATACGTATGTATATTATTTACTTATAGCAATATATAGTTATTATATTCTATGGTATTTTTATTTTATATACAGTGACTAGAATACATCGTAATTTTTATGTTCATATATTTTATTTTTCATTTTTTGTTTCTACTGTATTTTGTACAGTACATTTCAACATTATTTTTAAATAATTACTCTATCAAAGTACCTACATATGACATAGAAGTAGGTAACTATTATTATTAGGTAGGTTTACAAAAAACTTATCGAGCAGCGACTGTTGCAACTTCAAACATTTATAAGTATATAACATAATTTTAAATGCTATAAAACTTGAATAGGTAAGCAACGTATATGCACAAATCATACAACAAACAGAGAAACGCCTCTAACTCGAACGCCTCTCTGGATCTTCTTACTTCATATTTGAGTGATAGGATTCAGAGAGTTGATGTTAATGGGAAAAGATCTCCCGGTTCCGTTGTAAGAATGGGGGTACCCCAGGGCTCAATTCTTGGCCCATTTTTGTTTCTTATTTATATAAATGACTTGCCTTACCTCATAAAGGATAATCATGACATAGTATTGATTGCAGGTGATACTTCTCTTTTATTTAAACTCAAACGTCAGCAGATAGTTACGGACGAGGTTAATAGCGCCCTGGCAAAAGTGTGAATAATCTACTCCTAAATGAGAAAAAAACTAAATGTATTAAGTTTACGATACCCCATGTAAGACAAGTGGAAACTACTGTACAGATCAAGGATGAAGAGTTAAAACCGGAAGATAGCACAGTGTTCTTGGGCATAACTTTGGATGCCAAGCTGCAGTGGAGCCCGCATATAGACAAATTATCAAAAAAACTTAGCTCTGCAGCATTCGCCGTTAGAAAAAATCGTGATTTAACCGATTTAGAGACTGCCCGTTTAGTTTACTTTAGTTATTTCCACAGTGTGATGTCGTACGGTATTCTTTTGTGGGCTAATGCCGCCGATATTCGTACAATATTTGTTTTACAAAAAAGGGCAATTCGTTCAATTTATAAATTTATTGTTCCTGCAACGAGGCTCAAGAAAATAGGGGGTACGTTTAGATGCCAATGTATACGTTTTTACAATAAACTTCCGAGCCATATTCTAACACTAACCCTAAATAAATTCAAATCGTTTATAAAACGGAAGTTATGCCTGAAAGCCTACTATCATGTTAATCACTATCTCGAAGATAAAAAGACTAGGGATTAAGCTGCTCCAATGAAATTTGCTCTGTGAATGTCGAAATTTCGGACTTCGCTTGTTTATTATTAATTCCTTTCTTTTACACTTTGACATTGAATGATTTGACATGAATACTTAGTTCAGTATTTTTTTTTTTTTTTTTACTTTATTTTACATTATTTTATGTGACATGTATTGATTTGACATGAATACTTATTTTGGTAAGTATTTTACTTTTTTATTATCATTGTGACATATAATGTTTATTTTTACTTCATTGTTTTTTGACATTCGTTTTGTAAATTATTGTTAATTTTATTTAATTATTGTGAATGTGAGGACCATGTGGGTCACATATTTTATTTTATTTTTTCCCCACGACTGTCTGGCAGTTTGAGTACTATAAGCGACCTACCCAAATGTCCTTTCTTTGGTATTGTTCGTCGTTTCGTTGAGCTCCTTGAGTTATAAGTCGAGCTACACGATAACTGTCAAATGCTTGCACTGACTGGACAGGTTCACTCAAATCTGTGTGGTTTTTTCTTCAAAAGACCATCTCAGACACTAATCTGCATAGTCCTCATCTGAATTGAACAAGATTATGTCTGGACTTCAAAAGAGAGTTTGTTTCGGCTGTTTCTTCTCAGAGTAGTCAGGTACGAAACCCAGGCCCCATCTAGTTTAAAAAAAATGACGTGTAAAACGTGTGTTTGTAAGAACCTACTTGCAAAAATAAACATCATTTTATCATTTCATTTCATTTCGAAATACTATTATACCTACATACATGATGACATAATTATAATATTTGGTTTAAAACCAATCTAAAATAAAATTGCAATAAATTGATATTGAAACACGACCTCTTTTAATATTTACGCCATCTCTTGTTAGGCGACGGAACTAAGAGAAAGCGAGTAAGGTGCCGTATTCCTTACTCTTAGACTGCAGTGTTACTTTATCGTACATTGTAAAGTGGCGCCCAGCGTGGGACAGTTTGCCCCACGTGGGCGCCATTAATGTATTTTCTGTTATTACGAGTAGTAGCATGCCATTTTTGGGTTTCATAATTTTTTTAAATTATATTAATTTTCCAGAAAAACCCTCGAATTAGCTCAAATTATGTCGAGACGACCCAAAAAAGGTACAGCGGCAATAATGGAAATGTAAAACAAACAATACATGATTGTGAAGTTCGTTAATCCTTGGATTTGTTTGTGACAGAGCCAGTTTTGAAGTTTCGTGCCAAATGCCTAGTCGTTAGGATTTGTACGACTTCTTTGTTGAAGTGTTATATACATTATCTAAGCGACGTTGGTAGCTATTCTGTAATTGATCAACTGACACTTGCATTTGATAGAGAGAAAGAACGGCTGACAATAGTTAACAGATATATAAGATCCACACAACGATAAAAAGGTCAAGAAAAATCAGTCCCTAGACTGATTTTACTATTCAAATATCTATCTGATTGATTCTGTACACAATCTACGTAAAGAAAAACTGGAACCAACACGGTGTTTTTTTTCAAAGGTATAATTACGAAGTTTAAGCTTCCGGAAACAATTTCGTACATCACCCACCTGTTACCGTTTTCAAAGAGTTACCATGGCAACCATTTGTTTGTTTAACATTGCGATTGAGCGGTTTTGCCCCTAACAGTTTGCCTTTGGAGTTGTACTTTTAGTCTCCGCAGACTGTAGACTTTCTATCGGCCGATAGTTTAGTGGGGTGGACTGTTAGCGCGCAAACTAGATCAACTTAACGGTCGGGTTGGTGATGATTGCGTAAACGAGACCAACAATCAGTCGAATGTGCTCGAACAATTTGCTAGTACCGAATAGCAAATTATTCGAGCACATTCGACCGATTGAGGCGACTTTTGAAGAGAACGCTCGCAGAGTCAGCCGATAATACAATCGGCAAGTGTGCGCACGGGAAAAGAGTGCCATAATGATCTAGCAGTTGACCAATAGTATAGTTTGAGGCAATCGTGTAGCCCAACAAATTGACTTATCGGCCGATACCGAAACTTTGTAATACGTGCTTTAGCATACAATATGTTCATTCTGATAAGAGCCCGACTAAACTATCGGCCGATAGAAAATCTGCAGCCTGCGAGGTCTCTTAAGGTTTTTAAAAACTACGCATGATTATTTTACATTATAAGTATCTTATTAAATTTCACTGGGTTTTGCATACCTTTGTAAATCAAGTGAACCCAAAAGGTGGAATTTGATGTCGCGATCTAGACTTTGGCCGAGAAATTGAAAACACACTTGAACCTTGTAGAGTACTAGACAATTTAATACCCTTGTAGCGGCACTACAAAGAGTACTACAACAACATAGAACAAAAAGTACTACAGCGCCATCTATGACATAGATCATGAACTAAATAGCGAAATATGTCAAAGTCTTACATCGCGCAAGCAGAGTTATCCACGACATAAAACTATACACCATAATTTTAAAATTAAATTTATGATAAATTTAATGTGTTTTCATTGCTATTTTTTGAAAAAAATTGTACCAACCGTTTTGATTTCGATGATCAAGTTTATGGCTTTCGGTTCCAGAACGACCTAAAATTAACCGTGTATACAAGAACACGTCAACAACTGTCGGGCAGTGGCCCACCAGACAACACCCGTCTGGTATGAAAAGCTTTACACTTTGTTCTTTGTACTCCCAAACCCTTGTAGTAAGTAGTTTAAGTGTTTGCCGACAAGAACCCCTGCTCCGCCCAGAGCGGGAAAAGTCATTTGATGATTTCCCATCCGAAAAAAAAAAAAAAGCTCTTACAATACAATTATGTGTATACTGGCTTCACTATCTTTATCACTACTACATATTATAAAACATAGTCGCCCGCGTCTGTCTGTCCCTACGAATGCTTAGATCTTGAAAACTACGCATCGGATTTTGATGCAGGTTTTTTTAATAGATAGAGTGATTCAAGAGGAAGGTTTTAGTACATAATTTGCGGGCGGGCGAAGCCGCGGGCATCAGCTAGATAGATTATAAAGACATGTTTAAAGAAGCTAGGATATTATGTAACTGAAATAATGCGTAAAATGGGAGTAAGACCAGAATCGGTTTCATTATGATGGAAGGGATATCGACACCAACGATTACTACGTTTTCGGTACATCATTCCGAACTCTTCCTCAAATAAATTTTTCATCGGTAACTTAGTAAAAAACAGCTGTTTCTGTGTGTGTGTGTAATTGTTTGCGTCCCTTCCAGCCTGTACCACGAAACGAAGCCGTCAACCAAGCATTCTGTACATCAAACTAAGTAACTTTACGCAAAAATTATTGCTGGGAAACGAGGGGGTGTAACATCATGTTTTGTGATAGAACTCAATGTAACGCACTCAAAACATTGTGCTGATGGATGGATTGAATAGTACGGGGGTCGTGGAGGTGTTTAAAGTAAAAATCTTACATTAAAAACTTGTATTAAAAAAAAAAACTTGTCAAAAAGTTGGAACTTTGACCCCCAATATCTCTGTAACTAGAAGGTTCCCAGGTAAACCTACCTTACCTACCTACCTTCTAGTTACTATAACAAAAAAAAATCGCAATAATGGAGAAAACAAGTGCCCTTCGGCTTAGTTAAGAGGTTTTTTTACACCCTATAAAACCTGTACCTTACAAATTCTTTGCTGAATTATATTCTGTTTATTTACAACATTTTGTTTCAGAATTATGATTACGCTTACACTAACTTATTTTCTAATATGACACATAATAAATAAGCACTTAAATGTATAATAACAACACAATATAGTAATATTGTTTCTATTTGGTATTTTGAACACTTAAATGAAATACCTAAGAACAATTATGTCCTCAGTTGCAAATCATTGGGAATGACGAAAATTATTAATGCAATCTAACAAAAATAATAAAAACATAATTTTCTATATTATCGTGATAGAAAATCCATTAGGTTCTCTACGAATACAATTTTGAGCAGTATTACAAGCGCCCAATGCAATTTCTTCCATAAATTAACATTAAGAACCAGAAATAAATATTTAATTACATTTATTTGCATTTTGTGCTACAATACAATTATGACTAGGGCACGCTTGCACTACAAATCACTGAATAAGGTTAAAGCTCAATAAATTAAAGAGATCGCTCTGTTTCTGCTCATCGTATTACGCCAAAGCTTAGCCGGCGACATGTGACGGCGGACAAGTAAGCAGCTTTAAGTCACTGCAAGTTCAAAAACTTTATCCGCGGCTCGAGATTTGCAACTTTGTTATACACTAGAGTTGAGACCCGGACTCCACTAAAGCGGACGAGTAGAGCGGAGAGGAGACGTGCAAAATCCGACCAATCACAGAAGAGACGTGAGATGTGCTGTTGATTTCAACCACTGGTAATTAGTGACCGACTTAAACACGTGATTGTACTCATGATAACAAACAACTTTTACTATGGGACCAAACCTGAGAGAGCGAAATAAAATCTGCTAAGTATTCAGTAATTTATGTTCGCCTGACTGGTCAAAATGTACTGATCAGCTGATTTTTTTCGTGATTAAAATGTATAAATCTAATAGATAAAGTAAAAGTTGTTTTATCATGCGTACAATCACGTGTTTAGGTATCGGTCACTAATTACTAGTCAGCCTATAGATGGCAGACTGATGTTTTAAATATTATATGTTTTATGGTGCAAACGGGCCTAAAACTATTATAAAATTAATTAATTAAGTAGCATGGCCGTATTCTAACACTTCTATTTACAGGAAATGCTGCAAAACATTGGCATGTTTCTCTTGTACAAACCTTCCTCAGGGTATCGACGATTTCGCCCTGAAATGTAGCAAAAAGAAAATAATTAGGTATTTATTTACCTAACATGAAAAAATTGGTGCAAATTTGATTAGGAGGACCATTAATTCACATCATATTGGTGAAGAATACACGCCAATATAAGACATCAAAACTTTTTTCACGGTTTAGTTTTGGTCGCAGTAAGTTCTTATTTATTGATAGAAAAAAAACTTTTTTTAAATAACTTTACTTTTGGAAATCGATGGCAATAAAGTCAATGAAACAAACAAAGTCACAGACTTCCGAAAGTAATTTTTAGTGTGTTTTTTAAAGTTTGTTTTTTATTTTAGGTTATTTTAATTTTTTTTTGTTGAGGTATCGTATATAAATTCATGTGATAAATAGATCATACTACTTTGTTACCAGATGTTATTATAATATCATCATGTCATCAACACAGATGAAGAAGAAAAAATACGTATTTCAGAAGATAACTCATAAACTACCAAAGCAAATAAAATGCTTATGGGACCACCGCGCGAGCCTGCTCTACCAAACGAAAACATAATCACGAAAATCGGATCAATATTCACAGAGAAATCCGCGAAAACACATGAAAAAACAGATGCTGCTGGAATGCATAACCTTCTCCGTCGTTTCATTGTTATTTTACCTCTGATTTTGCAGTACAGTGACCTTTATTCACCTTGAAATGAGGTTTAAGTCACAGACAAAACAACCAGGAAAGACTGTACGCTATAATATAACGCCAAATCACCAAGTTATTAGTATTGTTGTGACAAATTCAGTCATTTCATTAGCTTCTATCACTTTGTCGAACATCAATCATTTTCATGAACCTAATGGCGTCGTTATTCAGGCGGTGACGCGTAAGTTATACACGTCAACGCCAACGCCACGTCAATGTTATATTATGAAGAACATTATAGCACTCGTTTCCATTAAGAAAATCAAGTAAATTAAACAATACTGTGAATTATTTACTAGACAGCATGTTTATTACAGAACTCACTTCGAATAAATCGAACTTGAAACTTCGCCCACTCTAAATAATCACGTTGTCTAGCCGATATTTTTGGTTTTGTGCAGTTTCTCTTATGTTTATAAAACAGAATATTTTTGCGTTACTTACGTGTTTTGTGCGTCGGATTGCGATCCTGTCGGTGGGGGCCATCGGTGTAAGTGAGCCCGCCCCATCATCTGTCCGAACGTCATCCGGAATTGCCTCGACATCGAGCAATATAGCACGAAGTTAATTGCTCCGTTTAGCAGCGCTAACGCGTCCATCAGTTCGCCGAATAGATCGTAGCAGCGTTTGAAGAAGCACCTTCCTAGTAGCCCACTCAGCAAACCTAGTATTCCTTGTGGGAGTTCTGTTACGAGAAAAAGTAGTAGCACTGCTACTAGCATCTTTGTCGTTCTATTCGTTCTTCTATCTGCTTTGTACTGTCTTTTTACTGCTTTATTGTTCGTCGGGCATTTGTTATACACCCTGATTTTCTTTTGATGCTGATTCGCGTTGTATACTTCTCGGATCAGCCACAAGCTGATGACGGTGAGTATGCAGCATGGCAGCAACTTGATGACGACGGCATGTACCCAGAAGTTGATCTGGTATAGCCGGCCCTCTTCGTCAGAGTCTACGTGGTAGAGAATCATGGGCCCCGACGGTTCTAGGACTACTGCTGTGTGGATGTCGAATACCTGGGGGTCAAAACAGATGAGAGTATGAATTCGAATTGTGAATAGCATTGTAGGGACGTCTGGCTCGTTTTTAATGTACTGATAAATGGCATAAAGTAATTTAAAGGTGGGTACATGACTGTAGCCTCCTTCTTAAGGCTAGGATATCTGCAAAATTAGCAACTCTATTTGTAGTGGTTCAAACTTCGTTTGAAATACTGTTACAAAGTTCTAATCAGCTTGCACTACAAAGTGGTTGTTACGTCAGTCTACTAGACTAGTGCGAAATGAGTGGTTTTTATTTAATTGTAGCCTAATAAATCATTAGATCAAAATGCCAATTGTACAACTTTGTGAAGAAAAAAGTGAAAAATATTTGTGTGCAAAAAAATACTAAATCCTAATGCCGTTTAGAATTAGTTACGAATTTCAAAGAAAAAATGCTTCTCTTTGAAATTTTTTTTTCATGCACAATAATAAAGTTAGAATTACATATTTCAATTGTACCAATTAAAGTTTGGAGTCTAATCAGCAACGTTATTTTTTTGCACATTTATATTCACTCATCAAAGAGAAGTTACATGGAGAAAACCTTTCGTTAGCAGATACCCTTTTTTTTTTTTTTGTTTCGGTTGGGAAATCATCGAATGACTCCTCCCGCTCTGGGCGGAGCAGGAGGGAGTGTCAGACTTTTACTGACTAAAACCCATCCATGTTCCTTCATCCCCTTTGTGTTCCGGGGCCACGGTATCTCTTTCGAACAGTCCCGCAACCTCGGCAGGCATCGGTCCTTACGGACCCCTTCCTTTTGCTGACTCTCTTTAAGGCGCGCGTGGTACACGAACACGCCATCGACACGGTCTGCCGTCATGAGACGGACGGACGGCGAGCTAGCCCATAGCCCACCGTCCACAGGCCCGCGCCTACAGATACCACTCCCTTATGTGAGAATTCAACGAATATTATCTAAAATTAACAATGAAAATGTGAGAATTCAACGAATATTATCTAAAATTATCAATGAAACTTAATAGAAATTTCTTTTTAATATCGTATGTAATTCTATACCCTATTGTTTGTTCCAACAAATTAAATTTTTATTCTTTTTCTCAAGTGAATCGAAAAGATAATTTCTATTTATTTTGAGAAGTTCAGGTCGGGTTTTCGAATTTTCGATCAGTGGATTGAGACATTGGATACAGCTGAATATTTCTCATTGTCATTACCTATTTATTTTGGTTTCAGGTCCATTAATAAAACAAACGCCTACCTACTTAAATTGACGATTTTGAGATGTGAACTGTTTACTGTACCTATCTATACCCTTTATTTATTTATCTTTTGAATCTTCTGTCGAGGTATATAATTAATGTGTTTCCAACTGGAAAAACTTATCTAAAGGGTGTAAAAAAGACCCTTAACGAAGCCGAAAGGCACTGGTTCTCCCCGTCTTTGCGATCATTTTATTGTTGTAAACCATACCTGGGAACCTTCTTGTTACGGAGATATTGGATATTACAAGGTTTTTTAAATACATGTTTTAAAGTAAGATTACAGAAGTGGAAGAAGATATGTTGCGCGCAAATAAACTGGTGTAGGGGCAGGACAATGATGATTTGTGTCTCCATAACATTATATCTATCTATTGGCTGTGCCATACAGTAACATGCTTACCATGAGTGTAACCGGTTGTATGTCTATGACGTATGACAAAATTCTTCACACATGCTCAAACACATAGTGACTTGGCGCTGTTCGCGGCGAAAGAAGTGCATACAAATAAAAACACGCTACATTGTACGTTTTCAACGTAACATTAAAATGTTTAACCACTCGTGTGTTTCACGTTGTACATCGTCGCGTCGAATCATGAAACAATAAAACTGACAAAACAGTTAAAACTGTAACATTTATTGTTTTTCTGACAGCATTGAGCACAGGTACACGTGCAGATTATTGGCACGTGTGGCCATCTTTTTTACAATACAATTTGCAATATATATTTCTCCAATACACTTTCCAACACAATTGCTCGAAAAGTGGCTATAGTGCGCCGGTGCCACCGCCGCCGAAAATTTAAATTGATAAAATAAAATTTTATAAAGTTAAAGGTAATCCAGGAACTCGTGGCTACATAATATTTTTCGACGAGCGCTTGCCACTGTAGTTTAACGAATAAAAAAAGTGCGGTGCCGGAGAATGACGAAACGAGACTCAATGTAAGATCAAAATTACATTGAGTTACGAAACGGGACTTTTGTGATGGTATTTTGTTTACCTAGTTGTTAAAATAACGGGACGTACCCAAAAAAACGTAGTAGGGCGATTTGATGCAACCGGCCTGAATATCTAAATTCCGTTGTTTTTCTTTATTTTTAGTTCATGTGGCAACGGGAGAGGTCTCTCTAGAAGGACATACACAGATCTTATTGGTGAGGTTCTTCAGAAAGGTCAGGTGCTCGCAACCGGCGTGCGTTTATGACCAGACGTATGAATGTGGACTATGCGAAAGGAGTATGTAAGGATCTTGGCAGGTTCCTCACAGCGTCCCGGCCGCCGCGGGAGACGCCCCGGGCGTCGGGGGCCACCACGTGGCCCCCGGCCCCCGTAGGCTCGGGCCTGTGGACGGTGGGCTATGGGCTAGCTCGCCGTCCGTCCGTCTTATGACGACAGGCCGTGTCGACGGCGCGTTCGTGTTCCACGCGCGCCTCAAAGAGAGTCAGCAACAGGAAGGGGTCCGCAAGGACCGATGCCACCAGGTGTAGTTCTATAGTCTCAGCCTACCACGTGTTTGTATTTGGTTGCGCCAACATTCAAAAATTGATTGACATTCGCTACTTCCTATACCCATCTCTCTTCTGCACATACCTCGCGAGTGAGTGAGAAGATTTCACTCGTCATTTTTGTCGCGAAACCACTTCCGGATTGAATCGCATCGCGTGCGCAGTGGCGTCTGCCCGTTCCACTTGAAAATATTGATAACTTTGGAAACACCGCGTTTTCGCATATAATAAGACTTTTAATCAACCGTCTGTGTTATTGTTGAACGTGTGAGACAGTAATTTGAAGCCCAACTGCCCCTGAACCTGGAAAGTGAACCGGTGCACTGGCGACGACGAGCACGTGGCTCCCGTAAAAGGTTTGTGCTTCCTTCCCTTATTATTTCGGGTTGTTTTCTATTGTCCCACACCCACTGCAACTCGAATCGCCTATCACCAAGCGTTTGTCAGTCTTTTTTATATTGCATCGCAAGATACAGTCCACTAATTTAGCCCTTCGCGCCACCAGTATTATTTGTACGAAACAAAATTAAGGTATTTTTCTAACTGTCAAATATCCTATTCAAATTCCTTCCACAATGTTATAGACACACCACGTTTTCCTAATTTAAACTGATTTCGGGAGATAAGACGGTCTGTTAAAACGTGGGTACACAATTCTACGAGTAGAACGTTTTAACCACTATTTAGCATAACTTTTATAAGGTTTTAACCACAACTTTGTTCTCAACAAAAACCTCACTGGCTTATCTTGAACTTTCTACCCAGATTACGTAATATTCAAAATTTTTCCAGCATCATAGGGTATTATTTAACCATTTGGAAGGCTTCTCATGAAATTTTTCGATGAGACCCACACACACTTCATTGGCTTTCCTAAATGCTAATCGGGTTACTTTAGATTCATAAAGGTTAGTTTGGTCCGTATGCATGCTATGCCTAGAGATACATCATCCACAAATAGGAGGGTGAAAGTTTCAACATTTTTGGTTTGCTCATTAGTTCATCTCATTTTATCATTTATCATCATTTCAGCCGCAAGACGTCCACTGCTGGACATAGGCCTCCCCCAAGTGTCACCACATTGACCGCTCCCTTGCGTCTCGCATCCAGCGGATCTCCACAACCAGGTAAACCTATTGCATGCCAACCTCTAACATTAAAAGTGTCGTACTTATTGTCGATTGAAATCTTACGATATTTTCTCAGACATCATTTCTTTACATGTAGTTATAGCAGGTATAAAAACACCCTTAACGAAACCGAGAGACAAGCGTTCATCTCGTCATTGTGTTTTTTTTTGTGCTTGACCATTCCTGGTAGGCTTCATGTTATGAAGTTATTGAGGGTCAAAGTTCCAACTTATTACTCAAACTTTTCAAATACAAGTTTTAAATGCGATAATTTTACTATAAATAGGTATCTCTTTGACCCCTTTACATGACCCCTTTGCATCCATCAACACAATTCGTTGCGTTACATTGAGTCTTGCCGTAAACCGTGTGCAGTGTTACATAGTTTGATGTACAGAATGCTTGGTTGACGGGTTTGTAAAGAGTCCTTTTACACCTTGTATGAATTTACACCAGGAAACCTACCTTGACCAATGGATTTGTGCCCGAGTGATGGCAAGAGGCTCACTCCTTATTACATGAGACCTAATCATAACTGGCGAAATGTGGCCGTACTGTAGGCACACATCTGCCTGACCGTTCAATGAATAGATGCGTGATGTCATGTTATAATGGCCGTGCAAAGGTACATAGTGGAACAGAATGGCTCTAATTCTCGATATCGAAACTGTTCCGAATTGACCGTTGTGCTCACAAATGTTTATGTAACGGTTATTAAATAGCAGGGTAGTTACCACGAATTCAAAATAGTCGATCATAAATAAAATAAAATAAATAAATAAAATAAAAATAAATATCGCTGGACATGAACACACAGCGCTATCTAGTGCCACAGTAAGCAACGAGGCTTGTGTCGTGGACACCAGATAGTTGATATACTACATAGATACTTTTTGTTTGTAAATACATACTTATTATACATATAAACATCCATGACTCTGAACCAAATGTCCATGCTCATCACACAAACATGTGCTCCAACCGGGACTCGAACCCAGGACCCTAAGAACGTAAGGCAGCCTCACCACCGCTACGCCATTCGGGTCGTCATAGAATACCTACTGTATAACGCTCACACACTGCCAGGAAACTAATTTAGAATTATTCATACTGTGGTGTTGACGTTTCATGCCATTTAATCAAACCTGCCTCTTACTAAACCACGTTTAACTGAACGAATGACAAACTATTGAATTGCGTTTAAAACTGAGACTTACCTACACTGCAAGATGTTTTTCTTTTTGTTAAATGATAAAATGATGTTTATTTAGCAAGTAGGTTTTTAAAACTAGATGGGGCTGGTGTTTCGTACCTGACTACTCTGAGAAGAAACAGTCGAAACAAATTCAGAGGTCATAGTCTCTTTTGAAGTCCAGACATAATCTTGCTCAATTCACATGAGGACTATGCAGATTAGTGTTGGCCCGTACTGTCCCACTGCTGGGCAAAGGCTTCCCCCAATAGGGAATATGCATGAAATACAAAACTCTTTTTATTTATTAAAAATGTATTGGCCCCTAAAAACATTGTGGTAAACTTGTTTCAGTTGCTAATACATCACTTATTTTACAATTTACTGTTTTACGTAGCATGTTTTTGGTGAAACGGAACGTACTCTCAAAACGCGTCGACCTCGATAACGCCGGTAGTGACGTACTAGTTATTTATAAACTTAGCCTATTAGGTACCGTTAGAACCTTCTCTTTGCAGGAGGGCGTCATCTGCCACGCGAGCTCCAGTGCGGGTCGGTCAGTTTTTGGGTTTTTCCATCAGAAATTTCTAAGTACCCACGAAGTCTAGATTTGTGCTTTATTGCAGTAGACTTATTAAAACATAACTGGCGAAATGCGCTTAACTCTTCGGGGATTATAGGTATGAACTAAATGATATTTTAAAAACATACAAGGTGTAGCCCGCTATTCTTTACAAACCTTCTATTTGACTTGAGTTTTTCAAAAACCCTGTAATTGTATAGAGTGCACCTTTGTGTAGAGCATTATTATGTTATTCAAGCCATTTGCTAGATTTTCTTTTGGAAAAAGTATTACACAATTTTTCATTCCCTATTTGATTCCTTCAATGGATGAATTTTTGCCCACCTTTCGTTATGGCATCAAAACACTTACGCGAAAGAAACTTTAAGTCGCGCAAGTGTCCAGTCACGGAAGTGGGTTCGCGCAAGTGTCTTTCGCCCAAGTAGATTCTTGCTAGTGTCCATTCGCGCATGGTCATATTATACCATTCGCGCAAGTTTCCGTCCGCATAATTAGGTACCCGCAAGTTTCGTATTTTAACAATCTCTCATTAAAGCTCTCTCTTCGATAGACTCTTTTTAGTGATGAGTGTGACGTGTGTGTATCGTGTTTTAGTGTTTTGAGTGGTGTGTTATTTTAATGATCATCGATGATACACCAAAGTCACGTAAAGTTCCAAAAGTACTCTTTATGGCAGCGTTTTTGTAACTAGGGCTTAGTTACTAGCTTAATATATCCTTGTTAATATGAACAAGGATTTATTAACTATTATCCTAAACATACTATCCTAATATCTTCTTAGGAAATCCCGGATTAGCGGCTAACTACGTCCAGCACTAATTTGTAGTTTCGCTAGCGATTACGTCACCTCAAGGTCAAAAGTTTTAGGTACTACAAATTTAAATTTATATCTCTCGTATAACACGTCAAAACATGGGAGCATGGTTCAGTTTTGGCGTATCCTGGAGAAAGACCGGGAAGAAACTGCATGATTACTCCTTTAAAAAAATAAAAGCATTGCTTTAAAGGAAAGACGATTTATGAAGTTACTTACGAGTATGTAGTCAAAAGCGGAATATATCGCTCCTAATAAGCATGATTTCTTTTATAGACCCATACACAGCCTCCCCTTTATTCCCGTAAAGTTGTTATTTATGACTGTCAATTCGCTGTTGGTACTGGTTTATATAATAAAGCTTTTAGCCTGTGGCTTTGCTCGCGTGGTGGGCGGAAATCAGTCCACAAGGACATACCTACTACCTATCAGGTTAAAAGTATATAATTATGTTGTCTTAACTCTGGTTATGTGTGTGTGCCGTTATCAAATCTTTCATCCATTTAAGCGTGAAAAGGTAATCGACAGAGAGCACGGTAGGCAGACCGAGTAACTTTCACAGTTGTATTTATGTTGGTTATGGATGAATTTCCTTCCGTCTTCAGCCTACTTTAACAACTCTCTCGCTCTTTTGTACAACTTGAAGAAAGCTAGTAAAAAGTTTTGTCATACAACGTGGCAACGCCGCCAGTCTCTTAGGCATAATATCAGCTGATGAGGTGATAGAAGTTTTTATATGTCCTTTTATAGTTTGTTGTTGGTATAGTTTAGTTTATTTCATAATCAATTAATGAACTACTAGTAACTACATAATATTATATATAGTTAGTTCATGTTAGTGTATAGTTTATTAACCTTGACGTTTAATAAAAAATAACAATCTTGGCAGCTTTAACAGAATGGTGTTTATGTAAGTTTTCACTAGCACTAAGTGACATTTGTGATAATTGGGAATCACCATAATAAATTAATATCAAGAAACTTTTCTACTTGACTGTACAAATCATAAAATTGGTCAACGGGATCAGTTGACCAATTGAAAGATTCATTAGGTCGACTGATCCCGCGGGATCCGCCTGTGTGGGATCAGTTTATTAATAAAGAGCCTTTAAATTCATAGTTTAAATTCTTACCATATACGTTGGTATGCAGAGTATAGGCGGTAATATGAAGCTGCTGAGGATTGCAGTGCTACATCGTCTCTCTGTGCATAGGATGTGGTTTTTATCCGAGTATCTGAAACAATATTAATAACTTAATTAAGTAACTAAGCTTCTATTAAGGTGTTAGTTAGTCTTCCTTGTTAGTCTGGTGGTTTGGAAACACCACTGAACATAAAGTAATGGGATTCATTCTCCGGTATTTACACAAGGATTTTTTTGTTGGTCTGTAGTGTGCAAACGTGCCCTGTTTCTGGGAAGGGGCTTGTCCCAAATGATGACTTTATGTTAGAACTTAAAAATAACTGGCAACACATAAGTCTATAACTCTGTCTTACCCTTGAGGTATTACATGCATGCACGTTATTTATAATTATAATTTTAGGAACTTGGAATTTTAACTAAAACTTATTTTTTGGGATATGGATAAGAATGCCTTAAACAGTGCGTCTTCAATTAACTTCTGATCACTGTTTACGATGGCTAACGTGAAAACATAGTAAGTTTTCATTTTCATCAAAATTTTCTTCCTTTGAACTAGATTTCGAATTTTCCAATATTTTTAAACAATGAACTAATAAGTGATCTCCAATCCGCCTGCCAAGCGTGGAGATTACAGCAAATTCCTCCCATCATGGAAGAGGCTTATGTCCAGCAGTGGACGTTATGGGCTGTTGTTGTTATTGTAATAAGTTTTACAATAAAATTGAAATATTTGCGTGACACATTTCCATCTTTTCATTTATTAGACATTAAAGAGCTCACATGTGAATATACAACAATTATGGAAACGGGTATTACTATAAGCCCGCAGCGAGCTCACATGTGAACAGAGGCCTCAAACATCACTTTCGAACATTTTTATCACTGAATATACTGGCTTTTTCATAATGAAATGCGATACACTGCGGCCTGATACGCGAGGAATGTGCGTCTTTATTGTTATAAGTTATAGTTTCCCTTGTTTCTATGAGCGAGAGGGATGAAGCTTCGTAGATAATAGTGTTGTCTCTTTCTAGCACCGGCGGCAATAACATTCCCTGTGGTTATTTCCTTCCTTCTCACCGTCTTCCGTAGTGCAGAAAATCCATTATTAAAGTGCCTCTTGTTCAAAGTGCGCGAATAATAATTTCCGATTTGCGTGCTAAGTTCAAATGAAAATAGTTTTTGAAACATTGAAGTTGAAGTTTCGATTCGCTTTCAGATTTCACTTTCGAACTTCAGACTTTCTTATTGTTACAGTCAGAAGAGGATGTAATTCTAGCAGTGAATTGAAAACTGAAAAATGTTAACCAAGACTATAAGGACAAAATACAAAACGGATTTAAAAACGATAGCCACTTTTCTAGAAGTCGTAATCCATGTCAAATCGTTTCGCATTTCTATAACGACTTGCCAAAGGACTTAGGTTAGACAACAATAGTAGATTGTATGACAAGGGAGCAAAATAGTATTTTTACGGCGAGGGCGCTATTTTCAATCCAGAGCGAAGCGAGGGATTCAAAGTACATCGCCTGAGTGAAAAATATGTTTATACTACACTTGCTTAGTAAGTGTACCAATACTACCCCATTAAAAGGCTTGAAAGCTGTTCATTAAACCTTCTCAAAAATCTAGGCAGTTATATTGTATGGAATTTCATTACTGCCCTGAAAATCAGGGTAGTAATCCATTACTAACGCGTTTTGTTTTTTTTTTTTAAGTCTTGATGACGTTGGCAATCAAACGATTTAATTTTACCATAAAAAGTGCTGGCCACTAGCAATTTTAAAGCAGGTAGCATACATTCCGATATGGCCGGCAAACTTCAAACCTCTATGCGGTAGAGCGAGAGATTTATAACACTCTCTCGCTTTAACCCGCGCTTAAGTTAGAACCTGCGAAACAGGGCGTTTTTACCTTCTCTAAAATCTCTTCGCTAAAATAAAAAACTTATTGTTGGTTGACGTATTTTGTAGTCACAATTTTCTTGTCAAAGTTTGTAACAATTGTAACAATGTCAACGTAACTTTAAAAAAAAAATCTTTTTTTGCTATTAATTTGTCTTTTACTTCTTTGTGCTTAAGTGTAGTATAAAGCAGTATATATCACTCGAGGGTAAGTACAGATTACTAAACTCGTATGGTTCACGGCCCTCCGCTTCGCGTCGGGCCTCAAATGCACACTCGATTAGTAATCTGTGCCTTACACCCCTTGGTGAATAAATAGCTATTGTTCTCGAGTCATATACTCTACTTTCATCTCGTTTTATGAGAAAATAAATAAGAGACACTTTTAAGTAATTCATGAATAAGTTTAATTTAAAAAATGACATGAATGTAAAAAAGGTCAATTACAAATTTATATTTAAGTATATCTAATACACTGGCGAAATTTTGAAAATTTATTGTCACTGTGTGTGTGTTTTATTTGGGATTGCTATAGTTGTGGACTTATTTATACAAGATGACATTTTTATCACTTTCCAAATAAAAAATGGATATAATAGGTGAACGGAGTAGAAGCAAATGGCATACTTTGTTTTTTTTCGTATGATTTGAAATTCGATATTTTATAGTTTTTGTTTTTTAATTTCTCTCTCTTTGTTCTAATATGAAAAGTTTACTTGAAATTTGTAGAGTTTTTTGATGATGGATCAATTATTTTCTAAGCTGTGGAAAAAAGAAAAACAAAACTAGGTATGCCCTAAGCTTCTACTCCGTTCACCTAATATACCCATTTTTTTTGGAAAGTGATAAAAATGTCATCCGGTATTTTGAGTGTTTGTAATGTCAGTATATGTGCGCGGGCGTGGCGACAATGGTGTGGGCGAGCTCTTAATTTAATATTTTCTACAATGCAGGTGCTGACCCCCGCACCGTACAGCAAACACTTACAGCCAGTAATTTATACAATTTTCGTTCGATTTCAATGAACGATTTATGTTCCAAATTCAAATCTCATTACTGCCCGCTAAAAAGTCTAGTGGAGAAAAGAACTACCTACTTTGCTCCCGCTTAAAGGGGAACAAAACGACACTTTTTGAATAGAAGGGATGAAAACTAAATTGGCAAGCACAAATTGATAAATTGATTACATAAAAACAAAAATATCGTACATAAATATCGTTAATGGGATCAATGCGTGGGTACCTAAACAACATCCCAAAATAAATCCGCTACAACATTTACAACTCATTAATTCGCTCACACATAAATTACCTAATCGAAATCTGGGGATGCGCCACACAACCTACAATTAAAGATCTACAAATAGCACAGAATAAAATAGTTAAACTTCTATTCAACTACGATTATGACACACCCACATCCGAACTATACAAAAATACCAAACTAATGAGCATTCATAAACTTTACACATTCAATTCCTGCGTTCTCATTAGAAAAATTCTTGACAAAACCATACACACACAGTTATCCTACAACTTGAAAACATCCAAATACAGCCAAAGAAACCCTAACCAAATACAGACACGCCCCCCGCGAACGCAATATGGCAGGAAAAATATAAATTACGAAGGTGTCCAACTTTATAACAACCTACCGGCAGATGTTAGGAGCACATCTTCTTTCAACTTATCTCAAGCAGTACGTCACAAACAACACAAAACTATTAAAGTAACGATACAAACACGTCTGTCACACAATAATAAATGTCGACCTACCTACATTAAGAGAACAAAACTGTTCACTACTGGACTACATTTTGCATTTTACTCTAGTTATGTAATTATTCAATAAGTGAACAATGTATGTTCTTTTAGAATAAATAAAGAATCTTTAAACCTAAAAGTATTGATATACATGATGGAAGGGTCATCGACGCACAAACGATTACCACCTAGTCAGTACACCCCCCATCCCTACACAAATATTTTTTAATGTGAATCATCTCTAAGCAAGAGTTAAACCAAAAAATGCCATTTTTTGGTTTTACATGCGTCATGCGGCATGCGTCGCCAACTGTCAAGTTGTCAACTCGGCCCAAACAATCCCGAACATTACCGACCTGTTGAAGCAGCATAAGATCTACATATTCGCCACGGTTTACAACAAGCCAGCTGGTCTCGGGGCACAGCGCTAGGTTACAATCTCGTGACTTCCCAGCCTAAGGATTTTCTTTTTGTGAATCGAGTCATTTTGTTTTTTATTTAATTTTTGTATTTAATGAAAATAAATGATTATTTAATAAATAGTCATCATTGGTGTCGATTCTGTTGTGCACACACTAAACTTAATTTAGGTTATTGCTATCTTTTACTAAAAGGCAGTGCGAGAAAAAGACTGCTATAGCTATAAAATAAGTTAGAGATGTCAAACTAGTCTAAGCCTTGCGCTTCACCGTGTTTTTAGTCGACATGTTTTTACGTGCACCCTTCATTTGTACGGAAATATTAGTTCCAACTAAATTTGACAGCTCTAAATTACGTCCGTCTCTTTCTCGTTTTATTAGAGAGAAAAAGATAGCAATAGCCTAAATTAAGTTTAGTTTGTGCACAACAGAATCGACACCATTGTCAGGGAAAAATTAGTAATATTACATTTTTTCACTAACCCATATTTAGTTCCTGTCGTAATCTGTTCTTTAATGCATATTACTTGTACAAAATAATTTCGATGTTTCACATCTGCCAGGCGTCCATCTTACGGCTCACAATTTTTTTATCGGTAATTAAGAAAAAAATCTGCTGTTTCTTACAAAAGTATAATACTCGTACCTTTATAATGGTCAAAATGTATGGAACAGCAGCTTTTTTTTTAAATTCCCGATGGAAGATTTATATGTGGGGAGGAATGATATACTAACTACCTACGTAGAAATGATCTTTTGTGCGTCCATGAGATTCCACCCTGTATAGAATAAGCTTTTAGGTAGATTGTGTCACTCCAATAAATACTTCAATCCAATATTTGTCACTGATAGAACCTCACTAAACTTTGTCCAGACCCCAACATATTCAAGAAAGGTCACTGTTCAAGACCAATGGTCCAAAACATAAAATAGTTTTAAAAAGTAAAAATTTGGAGTCTATGGAAATTAGAGTCTCGAATAAGATGGCTCCGTGTGCATTTTGCTTCTTTTGTTAAAATGTAATAAAAACGTTTGTTAGTACAAAACAGCGATTTTTTCTATGTTTTCTACACCTCACCAGCGCATCTCCATAACGGTGTGAAACATAGAATTGGTCCTTCGAGAAACCGTCTTCGTTTTCAAAAATATACACGTGTCGAGTTTGGAGTTGAACTCTCGTGGCGGGAACGAAAACCCTGCTGCAGAAGAGCCTCCGGGCCCCGCGTATGCCTGTGGAACTGTGTGCCTCAATATTTTGGTGGTAACATACGAGATTTCCTGCACCTGAAGAAATATTACGGCGTAGCGTCCAAGTGCGTGGCGTGGTACTTCAGGAAAAATTGTGGGCATTCTCAACCTTTGCCAGGCTACAATTACGAAGATTGCCGAAAATTCTAAGAAAAAACTGCGAGGGAAAAAATTCATCGTAGTACGAGCTTCTCATAAAAGTGTGTATGGAAGTGAATGACGTCATCAAATCGAAAAAATTGCAGTCAGCCATTTTGCAAGCTACAATTTCAAAAAATCCGTGACAGCCGTGGCTGCATGTCGTGTACGAGCGTCCAACGCATAGTCTATAGAGTTACGTGCTGCCAACCTCACAACAGCGTGAATCGACCAATGAGGAAGCGATTTCGTCCCGAAGCCTTACGAAGATTTCCGAGGTTGTACCGACCGAGCGCCGAGCGTTCTTCGACCATCGACGACGCCGATCACGTAACACGTTTCGCCATTTTGTTTGCTCACTTTACCTTTGTTTAATTTGTAAGGTTTGAGATTTTTGTACAAGCTTCAGAGTACAGAGTAATAATCATAATAATTACTAATAATTACTACAATACAAAGTTTAAGGGTATTAAGTTACTAGTGATAGTTTAGATTAAAGTCAAGCACATAAGGCGTTACCACGTTACCAACCCATTGAGTGTTTTGTTCCATTGCACCAGAAATCAGGATGTCTCAATCCCAAGGCGATGATTTGGCGCAACTTAAGCTCCGTAGGGGCTATGTCAAAGGTGCCATCAGTAGGGTGGAAGTATATTGTAATAGCGCCGATATTTTAAGTGCATCTATTGAACTTCTAAACGAACGTCGAAGCCGGTTAGCGGAGAATTTTAAAGCTTACGAGGAGTTAAACAAACATATATTATACGCAAATAGCAAAGACGAGGAGGACCCTGGAATTTATGAGAGTAAGTATTATAATTGCATTGCTATAATTGACAGGGAAATCCATGGTCGACGATCCACTCTGCCTGTGGCGGAGACGCCTAAGGCAAACACTAATTTTAAAAAGTTACCACAAATTAATATCAAAGAGTTTGATGGTAAAAATGTGATAGAATACATTCCCTTCATCAACATGTTTAAAGCTATAATTGATGCTGATGACAATTTGGGTTTGTGTCAAAAATTATATTATCTACGTTCGTTTTTAGCAGGGGAAGCGTTAAATTTAATTCAAAACTTGCCATTAACTGAACAAAATTATATTGCAGCATTAAAATTGCTTGACAATAGATATAACAATGAGCCAATGATCATAAATCATCACATTAATGCATTGCTTGATTTGCCTTCCTTCACAAAATGCACAGCTTCAAATCTCTGGTCACTCGTTTCAAGTGTCAACTTGCACATAACTGCTTTAAAGGGTTTACAAGTGTCTGTGGAAACATGGGATCCAATAGTGGTTAATGTTTTACTTAGAAAGATTGATGCCTATACTAATAGGGGTTTTCACTTAGAGAGAAATGAAAAAGTTGTGCCTAAGTTGAATGAGTTCCTCGACTTTCTAGAGAAACGAGCCCTGGCCAGCGAAAATTCTGTTATTGAAACAGCACCTTCGAACAACTCTAAGAGTGTGAAGTCAAGCAAGCCTACCTGTAATGTAGCAGCTCCGGCATCATGTAAGTATTGTAATACTAACCATAAATTATACGAGTGTGCAAAATTCAAGCTTGCTACTGACAATGATAAAGGTCTGTTTGTTAAAAAGCATAAGCTGTGCATAATCTGTTTGAATGCGCACAGTGGTAAATGTAAGCTGCGTTTAAAATGCTCTACCTGTCAGCAACGGCACAATACGCTTCTGCATGGTGTGGAAATGACTAAAAAGGAAGTAAGCAATGCGGCTGCTGTTAGCCCTACTACTCCAGAGCTTACTGCTGGTGCTGGCAAGCCTGACAGTGTGGTGGTTATGTCGAGTACCTCACCTGTTAAAGATGTGTTGCTTCCTACAGCTGTGGTGCGTATTATCGCTAAAAATGGTACATTTATTTGTGCACGAGCTTTGCTAGACACAGGCAGCCAAGTGTCTTTTATTTCTGAGAAACTGGCTAGTCAAATTGACTGCAAAATAACACAGGCCAATCAACTTATTACAGGTATCATGCAGGGCACTAGCAACGTGCATCTTAGGGCAGATTTTGATATTTATGCATCAAATACCAATTTTAAATTATGCTTAACTTGCTATGTAGCAAAAAACATAACCTGTGAGCTGCCACAACAAAGTTTTTATAATGTTGGGTTCAATATACCATCTCATGTCAAATTAGCAGATGAACATTTTAATAAATCTGGTGAAATATTGTTACTATTAGGGTGTGACGTATTTTTCCAGGTACTCCAGAGGGAGTCGCTGCCTTTAACGCCGAATGGGCCCTACCTGGTTAACACCAGCTTGGGATATATTGTGGCAGGCAGTCTACCAGTCTCTGCTGGCAAAGTATGTTCATCAAATTTGTGTGTGACAGTTCAAGGTACCCCTTTTAATAATTCTTATAAAGAGCAGTTAGATAGTATTGGTGACACCATTTCAAATTTTTGGAAATGTGAAAAAGTACCTGAAATTTATAAAGAAGGTACTACTGAACACCAACTAGCTGAGGAATGTTTCCAAAATTCTGTGAAACTTGTTGATAAAAAGTTTTTTGTAGACTTGCCCTTAAAACTTAATTTAAATGACATTCAGTTGGGTGACTCATTCAATCAGGCACTTCATAGGTTTTATAATTTAGAAAAACGTTTTGCTAAAGATAGGGTGTTGCATCAGCAATACAAAAACTTCATTCAGGTTTATCTTGAACAGGGCCATGCCATATACTTGGATATCTCTAATTATGATCCCAAGGCAGGTAATGTGTATTATTTACCTCATCACCCTGTCTTTAATTTGAATAGTAAAACTACTCCGGTTCGAGCTGTCTTTGACGCGAGCATGAAAACTAATAAAGGCATTTGTTTAAATGATGTTATGCTTAACGGGCCAGTTGTGCAAAATGATTTATTTGACATTTTGACACTATTTAGGACTTATAAATTTATTTTACTTTGTGATATTAAGGCCATGTATAGAGGTATATTTGTAAACAATTACCATTGCTGCCTACAAAATATTTTTTGGCGAGATTCACCTGATCAAAGTGTACAATGTCTCCAGTTGCAAACGGTAACCTATGGCTTGAAAAGTTCTGCATTTTTGGCAACAAGGTGTTTGATTGAGCTTGCTGAAAGGTACAAAGAGCAATATCCATTGGCATGTTTTGTGTTGAGATATTCAAATTATGTTGACGATGTATTATGTGGTTCTAATGACATTTCAGAACTTGTTCAAATAAAAAGACAACTTATTGAGCTTTTAAACTTAGCTAGCTTTTCATTACATAAATGGTGCTCTAATCATAGCGAAATATTATATGATATTCCTATTGAAACTCATCAATTAAATAAAGAGGATTTTGACAAAGCAAGTACTTATGTCAAAACGTTAGGTTTGTCCTATGATGTAAGTTCTGATACCTTGAATATGAAATGTCCAGTCACTGAAACGCAGCAAACATATACTAAGAGACAAATGTTAAGTTTTATCAGTAAATTTTTTGACCCTCTGGGTTTGGTAGGTCCTATTCTGGTGCAAGCAAAATATTTAATGCAACAGGTCTGGTTTGAAAAGTTAAAGTGGGATGATGTATTACCAGATTGCTTAAATAAGAGATTTCTTGAATTTACTGAAAGTTTGATGCATATGTCCTGTATCTCTGTTCCCAGAAATATCAATGTACACCCACATCAAAAATTAGAGTTAGTCGGTTATGCTGATGCCTCGAATATTGCGCACGAATATTGGTTGTTGCCTCTATTTGAGAGTAGTTGGCAAGGACAACACAGTGAATGTCAATCTTTTATGTTCAAAATCTCGTGTAAATCCTAGACATAAAACCTTAACTATACCTAGACTTGAGCTTAATAGTGCTTTATTATTAGCTATAGTATCAAACAAAGTACATGACACTTTAGCATTAAAGTATAATAATATCCATACCTATTTATATTTAGATTCAAATATTGTTTTATCATGGCTAAAAATTGAACCTGTAAAACTTACTGTTTATGTTGCTAATAGAGTAGAAAAAATCAGACAGTTGTCAAAAGATGTACACTGGGACTATGTGAACACCAATGAGAATCCTGCAGATTGCTTGTCTCGTGGTCTTAAACCAGAACAATTGAAAGAACACTCATTGTGGTTTCATGGTCCTCAGTATTTACAAAACCATGATTATGTTCATTGTAATTCACAGCTGAATATGAATGTATCTGATATTCCTGAAATTAAAGTGCCTCCAGCTACATGTAATACTTGTAATAAAGAAAATATTTATTTTCATAGTTTCATAGAAAAATATTCAAATTTGGATAAAATGACTAGAATAATGGCTTATATCAATCGTTTCATATTTAATTGTAAACAACAAAATATTAACAAAAGGCAAGGACATTTAGTTTCTTCGGAGATGGCTCTTGCGTTGCATGAATTAATAAAAATTGCTCAAAGTAAACACTTTGAAAATGAGTTGAAATTGTTAAAGTCAAAAGCTAACTTAAATTCTTATTTGAGTAGTTTAAATCCTTTTATTGATGGTCAAGGTCTGTTAAGAGTGGGTGGTCGTTTGCAAAATGCAAATCTTACATTTCAGCAAAGGCACCCCATTATCCTACCGAAAAGGTCGACTTTGACTAAACTGATCATTTATAATGAACACATAAGACTTAAGCATGCAGGGCAGAAGCTAACTCTTAGTAGTTTAAACGAGCGGTATTGGCTGATCAATGCTAACAGAGAGGTTAAAGCTGTGTTGCACAAATGTGTACTATGTTTCAGATTTAAGGCTAAAGCTTCCAGTCAACTTATGGGATCTCTGCCACTTGATCGTGTCAATATTACTCGTCCTTTTCAAATTGTAGGAACTGATTATGCCGGTCCTTTTAATGTTAAACAAACCAGGATAAGAAATCCTGTTATTACAAAGGCATATGTTGTAATTTTTATATGTTTTATTACTAAAGCAGTTCACATAGAATTAGCATCAGATATGACTACTAATACTTTCTTAGCATGTTTAAAAAGATTTATAAGTCGTAGAAATAAGCCTACAAAAATTTATTGTGACAATGCTAGTTACTATAGAGGTGCTGATAATGCACTCAAGGAATTGTATGATTTACTGAATTCCACAGATCATAAAAGCAAGGTTTTTGATTATGGTAGTTCAGAAAGGATTCAGTTTAAATTTATTCCTTCATACTCTCCTGTATTTGGTGGTCTGTGGGAAGCAGGAGTAAAAAGTATTAAATATCATATGAAACGCATAATTGTCCATAGTGTGCTTACCTATGAAGAACTGTACACAGTTCTAGTGCAAATTGAAAGCATTTTAAACTCTAGGCCATTGACACCTATGTCAAGGGACTGTGATGACATGTCTTACCTGACACCTGCACATTTCCTCACTGGTTCTCCATTAACCTCTTATCCAGAGTTAAATTTAGTTGATGTAAATGTAGGAAGACTTAGTTTCTGGAAGCAATGTATTCAAATGCAACAGCATTTTTGGCAACAATGGCATAAGCAATACTTAGTTATGCTGCAAAATCGTCCTAAATGGAAAACCCAACAGCCTAACTTAGAAAAGGGTACTTTGGTATTGCTTAGGTCTGACAATGTATCCCCATTGAACTGGCCTGTAGGTAGAATTGTAGAGGTCATTCCAGGAAAAGATAATTTAGTTCGTGCAGTTGATGTAAAAACTGTTAAGGGTTCAATTATTAGAACAAGTGTAATGAAAGTTTGTCCGCTACCTATAGATTAGTGTTTGTTGTCTATTTTTAAGTTAGTAAGGATAAGATATCTACTAAGGTTTTTTAAGAAATAAGTTAATTAGCCTTAAGTTAATTAAAATCTTTTAGTTACTTGCAAAGTTTGCTAGTTTAATTTCTAATTTTGTGTTAATTGTATCACATAGTTTTTGTTTTTATTAATTCTCTAAAATTAGCTTTTGGCTGAGGCCCCAGCATGTTCAAGACCAATGGTCCAAAACATAAAATAGTTTTAAAAAGTAAAAATTTGGAGTCTATGGAAATTAGAGTCTCGAATAAGATGGCTCCGTGTGCATTTTGCTTCTTTTGTTAAAATGTAATAAAAACGTTTGTTAGTACAAAACAGCGATTTTTTCTATGTTTTCTACACCTCACCAGCGCATCTCCATAACGGTGTGAAACAGTCACACCGGTGCGGACCAAAACAGAATTTGACAGGGAAAATGTACTAAAGCATCTGTTCAAGACCGCAGCCAGTCTGCACTCCGATCCGGTTTTATTGAACTATTAGAGTTTTCCTGTGTTCATTTTATTTATTTCTGTTAAAACTGAATTAATCAAAAGAAAATAAGAAAAAGGTGTTCAACTTTCCGGGCTCATAATAAAAATACCTGTAAAAGAAAAACCAATAAACTATTTAATGAGAAGAAAATTGCTTAACCGTTTAAAGGAATTGCGGATAAACTTTTTCCGATTTCAAATATCCGAAACTAGTTGTTAATAGTAAAAACGAGAGCAAATAACGTCCCCACAACTTTGTGTAGCAAACGAAATAACTCTTTGAATAAGTTATTCAAATAGTTTCTCTATTTACGTAATTTATTTTACTCACATATTGAGACAACTTTTCCCACATCTGCTGAATAGTGTGGCGATAACATTTTTATTCTATCTGAAACTTTTCCAGCTCAGCGAGTAATCTCTATCATAACGTAGTTTGTTATTATACATATTTCTTCGAAAACATCGAGATGGGGAGGATCCGATGTTTCTCTCCATCTCGATGTATCATACAAATTAGGCATGAGTAATACCTACCTACATATCTACCTATCTTTTGAAATCTATCTTCATATAGCGGGTCCTTGCGGCCGGAAGGCAGGGTGGTTCAAGCTGTGACTGGTTAGAAAGCTTGAAGTTTCAGAGGAAAGGTTTTTGCGATGAAACCAAAAGGTTATAAACAGCAAATGACATTAAAAATAGTTCGACTATCCTGCAAAGCTTCTTGACCTAATTTTAAGTTTTCAACTAAATATTTAAATCTTTTTTATCATTCATTTTAGAAGGTCATTTTGAGATATTTTTCTATGAAGAAAATGACATGGAACGATGAATGGTATGGTCTTTTCGAAACATGTAAAACTTAGAAGTAGTTTTCAACTTTGCTATTCAGCGTGAGGTCATATTTCAGGGTGTGATACAGACCATCGAACTGAACAATTTCCTGGTACACGCTATTCACAAAGTGAAAGCTGCTACAATTTGGTGTTATAAAATCAATTGCCACATGTAGTAGGTAGGTATGCCAGGATATCGCTTGAGGACGGCTTTTAATTATCAGGATAAGGTTTGTACGCATGAATATTTTGAAATTTCATTAGAAAATTGCACCCGAACAAAGCCGGGGCGTTCGCTAGTATTTTATAACATTCTGCTATAATTAACTTGTTGTAGTGATTTTTAATTTTAAACCGCCGCGCCGCTTACCTAAATATCAAAGACGTAGATTTTTGCTTTTTTGTTTACCCACATACTATTAGAGTATATCACGTTTAAGCTGAATATTTACCTATAGATGTAGTAAGTATTGTAGGTAGATAGATATAATAATTATGCTTATTTAACAGTTGATTGAATGTCAATGAAGAAAACCAGCAAAAGCTGGTCTCTTATTCTGTTTAAACTCAGCACTACGTGAGGCCAGCTCAAGGAGAAACCGCTACGGCAGTCAGCGGTGCGCGGTCTGCTTTGTGCAAATTATGTAGGTATAACATATTCATGCATCAATTTCCGGACAGACCGCTTTAGCCACCTGCCCAACCGCTGGCGACTAACGAGATGCGGGTAAAGCTAGCAACTAAAAGTGAGTTGTTTGCTTGAAACTCTCGCCAGGGGTGTAAACAGTCAGCTTTACAGATATACAGGGTGAAAACTTTCAGAGGGGCAGTAAGGGGTACTACCTTAATCCTTGCAGCTACACGAAAATCGTCTTAGGAGACTATCCATAATTTTTCGTGAAATTTTGGTCCCTATACACAGATTTTCAAAAAAATGTACAGTTCTAATGTACACTTTTTTTTTAGTGATGCTAATCGATCCTGTTTCCAATACTGACTTATTGAAAAAGAAAATCTTTTGTGGTACATTTGATCAGGTCAATGGGGTTGGAAATTTCACGAAAAATTATAAGGCTTTCCAGTTGGAGGGACAGGAGCCTTAAACGATAACTGAAGGCATTTAGTGCCTTCAGTCGCGTTCACGGCTCCTGTAAGCTTCGTGTAAGCTCCTCCGGGGGAAACCCGAGCACCTGCATCGTAGTGATTAGTTGGGGAGCGCCGGAAATCACGCTGTTTACCTACACTGGACATATCCAATGTAGGTAGTAGGAGGAGCTTGTGGCTAAAAAAATAACCACACCGGTCGATCTTCAAGGTTAAGCAGTGCTTGCCAAGGTCGGTCCGTAGATGGGTGACAATTCATTTCATATGCCCCCCGTGCTTCGGAAAGCACGTTAAGCCGTTGGACCCAGCTGTCATTTGTAGATCTTTGACAGTCGTTGTAGGCATCAGTGGTTCGATAGTCTGACAACCAGTCTTACAAAAGGGTCGTATTACCTAGTTTTAACTGGGTTGTGGAAGTCAGATAGGCAGTCGCTCCAGGTAAAATTCAGGTATTGACCTGCATTCGATTAGACTGGAAACCGACCCCAACATAGAAAAAGGCTACGCAAATGATGGACATATCCAACAATAATGTAAGTTATAAGATATTAAGCGTTAAATTGATGTTGTTTTTCAAACCTCAAAAGGGTAATACGAATTACTATTATGTATAGTTGTGTATTAATATTATCCAACAAGGCCTACAAACAAATTGCTTAGCTGTAGTTTACTGTGTGATTGAGCAGCATTGAGCACAATGTAAGGAGACGACGAGAATATCAAATCGAATCTGTGTAGTCTGAATACCTATGTGTAGAGCTGTAAAATTCTGGGAATTAAATGAAAGAATTTTGACAACAACGTAACTGAGTAAGTTATATCAGAAATTTTATTAAATCTTCGGATATTCTGTTTATTGTGTGGGCAATATGCAGATATATAAAATATTTCATTATTCAACATTACGTGCCCAAAATTAAGTATATACAGAATATGATATAATACACACACTTATGATATATATTTTAGAAGAAAATATGAATTCTAAATACCTACTCATAGTTAAAACACGTAACACTTGTGGAAGCAAATGCGCACGGAATTTTCAGACATTTTCGTATACATATACAAAAATGTCTGAAAATTCCTTGCGTTCACCTAGATAGATAATAACAAAAAAGGCAGCTCCTCTCTTGCTTTTGTTTTAGCCTCTCTTCATTGTGGGCTCACAGTTCCGTGTCTATTGTAAAAAATACTTTATTTTTTATTTGAAAAGGCCTTACCAAGAAATCTCAAAACAAACATTGTTTCATTCAAAAGTTTTTCTTATTGTTCAATTGAAACATTTTTGTATCTTCGCCAAATTTATTAACAGAAAAGATTTTACGAAAGTATTAAGGCGAAAATTTTCTCCGAAGTTGTAATAGGTAAGCTAAATAAGATTACCGGGGCCCTAGAACGAACGCGCGACGTTAACGTATCTTAAATTCGAAAGATTGTTGAACTAAAAAATGCAGTAGGTATGTACAATAATTATTGATTAAATTGACTTATTTAAATATACAGGATTTTAAATAAAATAAATAACGGGTGGCCTTGTGATGACGGGTCCAGCTTACGAGTCACGAGGACAATTGGTGGCCTACCATGACATGAAAGAGATGGCGCTAGACGTCCTCTATAGCTCCGTCTCTTACCCACACTGGAACAAGATTAAAACGATCCTACTTTAAGACGTCATGGTAGGCCACCAGGACATGGGTTCGTCGAGTTTTTTTGAGGGTTTTATCACGTTTTACGATACGATTCAAAGTAACGCACTTAAAACATTGTACCGATGGATGCAGTAAAGTTATAATATTAACAAATAATGTGTTTAAAAAAAATGAGAAAAAGTTGGAGCTTTGACCTCGAATATTTTCCGTACCTAACTAGAAGCTGTGTTAACTACTTTACGTTTACTCGGCGCGTTCATGCTAGGCCCACCGCACCGATCTCTTTGATCCTTAATGTTTTTAGAAGCAAAACTTGTTACCAAGTTTACGTGTAAATAGGAATTATTACGCTCCGTTACTTGTTTGTTTATAATGCTTAAGAAAACAATCAAGAAGTTATTATTAAACTCATTATGAACCGAAGTAGGTACTTGGTAACTTGACTTAAATACTCACGGCCACAGAATACTTATTATGTAGCGGCAACACAACCACTTAACTGTCAGTGTCACGTTTATAATTCGATCTGACATGTAAAAAAAAAAACAAAATCAAAATCGGTTCATCCGTTCGGGAGCTTCGATGCCACAGACAGACACACACACACACACACAGACACAGACATGTCAAACTTATAACATCCCGTATTTTTTGCGTCGGGGATTAAAAACGGCTTTGCAAATGCCTAAAACGGCTTTGCAAATGCCTGAATGTCATAATCCTGTTTCCTACAAAAGTGCCAATACAGTCCTACACGGTCAAAATGCATCTAACAGCTGATTTTTAGGGTGAGGAGGGTTCAGAATGATGTACAGAATACGTGGTAGCCGTTTGTGCATCGGTGTTCCTTCCACCGTGTATTATAATTATATCGAATCTTACTATAGTCTGCGCCAGATAAGTAGGAAATAAAGGTCATTAACCCGCATACATTTATTCAAATATATAATTCCGAAAACAGAAATAATGACATAAACTTGTCCCGAAACTACCTTTGTCGTGATCCTTGACTTTTTCTAGTAATAAAAACGATTCATAATGTATTGTCGAGGTCCCTAAGTAAAGAAATTAAGGAAAGAGCAATGACCTTTAATTCCTACTTAGCTGGCGCAGCATGTCAAAAAGTCTTCAGTCAAAACACATTATATGACAAAATTATTACACAAAAACCTTTAAGGCTGGGGAATCTGCTAACGAGAGGTTTTCTCCATGTAACTCCTCTTTGATGAGCGAATATAAATGTGAAAAAAAAAATATATATGTTGCTTATAAGACTCAAAATTTTAGTTAGTACAAATTAAATAATGCTAATTAAGTTTTTACAACATTAACAAAAAAAAAAAACGAAGTATTTTTTCTTTGAAATTTCGTAACTACTCTTAAACGGCATTAAGTTTTAGTATTTTTTTCACACAAATATTTGACACTTTTTTCTTAAAAAAGAGTACATTTGGCATTTTGATCTAATTATTTATTAGGCTAAAATTAAATAAAAACCACTCATTTTGCACCATTCGGCCCGCAGTGACTGACGTAACAACCACTTTGTATTGCAAGCTGATTAGAACTTTATTCTAACAGTATTTCAAACGAAGTTTGAACCACCACAAATAGAGTTGCAAATTTTAGCACATACCCCAGCCTTAAGGTTTGGTTAAAACGGTACGCAGCTCTGGGCAACAGACTGATGGACAATGTATTATCTGTCTAAGATTTGTTTTCCTATTAATGTTCATTACAGTGGTGATGATGTACTTACTTGATGGCGACATATCTCCATACGGCGAGCGACAGTGTCAGACATATCGACGCCGTATGGAAAATTTGTGCGAAGTGCATGTGGAACAGCAGATAGGCGGCCCACTTGTATGGCATCTCACGCTGTCCCGGCAATATCTGGGAAAAGAAGAGACAAGAATGAATTAAAACCATCATTGCAGCAGCGCAACATGTCTCTTTCGTCCTATTAGTGAACATCTTAGGTCCCGTATGTGCATTAAACACCAAAAGATTCTGACGAATTGAGAACTCCCTCAGTTTTGGTCTTGGTAAGACTGGTTGTCAGATTACGGCCACTGACTACCAGTAATAACGACTGTCTAAAATCTACAAATGACAGCCGGGATCAACGGCTTCACGTGCTTTCCAAGGCACGGAGAAAACTCAGTGTGTAATGGGTGGTCACCCATCCACAGACCAACCTAGGCAAGCGCGGCTAACCTGAAGATTGACCCGAGCGACTGTTATTATACAGCTACGAGCTCCTCTATTCCAGCTTAGAAACATAAAACTTATTAACGTTGTTGGGTAGAATAACAGTAATATTTTATTCCTTTATTTAGTCAACCATGAATATTTTCTCATGTTATCTAATTTTCTTCTTATCCTGGCTATCAAGTCTAGTTCATTATAATATTCATCGCTCGTGTGGAAAGGAAGCTAAGATCAAAGCAAAACATATTTGCCTTCCATTCTGTATACGAGAATATTTTATTTGTAGATACTAGCTTAAACCAATGAAGAAAATGGTACATGAAAACATGGTGAAAGTATGAAATTAACTGTGCAATTTATAGAAGACTAGTTTTCGCTCCTGGTTTCGGCCGCGTTATGATTTGAAATTATCCCACGAGAACGAACTATAAAAAAAACGACTTCAAAAAACACAAAAAAAAAGAAAAGTAACTTTACTTTTGGAAGTTGGTGACTTTTTCCATTGACTTTATTGCAACCGACTTCCGAAAGAAAATTATTTTTACCTTTTTTGTGTTTTTGAAGTCGGAATTTTTTTTTTGCAAAAATGTTTCTTATTTTACTTTTTATTAGTTGATAAACGCTACACGAATTCTTGACATCATTTAAAGGGTGTAAAACACCTCTTAACGAAGCCAAAAGACGTGTTCTCCTCGTCATTGCGATATTTTTTTTGTTCTACACCATACCTGGGAACCTTCTAGTTACGGAGATATTGGGGGTCAAATTTCCAACTTCTTGACAAGTTTTTTTTTAAATCCAAGTTTTTATTGTAAGAATTTTACTTTAAACACCTCCACGACCCCACACTATTCAATCCATCCATCAGCACAATTTTTTGAGTGAGTTATATACTGTTCTACCACAAAATATGATTTTTCACCCCAAAAAAAAAGTCGTTTCCCAGCAATAATTTTTGCGTAAAGTTACTTAGTTTGATGTACAGAATGCTTGGTTGACGGCTTCGTGATGAGGTCTTTTACACCCTGTATAAATTTAACTTTAAAACGAGAATTTATTACTATGATATCATCATTATCATCAACATAGAGAAGAAGAAAAAATACGTATTAGAGAAGACAACCCATAAAACCAAAGTGTAAAATAAAGTTAATAAACATTTTATGGAAGAGCGTGCGAGCTTCCTCTACCAAATGAAAAAGTAATCACAAATATCGGCCTAGCAAATAATCACAGAAAAATCAGTGTATATAAATGTAAAAAAGAAAAAAAGTAGGCAAACAGACTAATTTCGCGTTTATAACGAAACTCGAAGTACGAATTGGAAATAGAAAAGACTCCGGCAAACGTCAGCCATGCGGAAGATGGTTCACCTTTTGTATTTAAGTTTATTTTCCACTATAAAGGATTAAACCGGTTTGTGTCCGTGAATTGGGGCCGTATTGTCCGATATATTATATCTTTACGCTTCGCTTGCAGTGAGTAAATGAGAGCAGAGATATTGGTGTCGATTCTGTTGTGCACAAACTAAACTTAATTTAGGCTATTGCTCTCTTTTACTAAAAGGCAGTGCGAGAAAAGGACGGCTATAGCTATGAACTAAGTTAGAGATGTCAAAATAGTTTATGCCTTGCGCTTCACCGTGTTTTAGTCGACATGTTTTTACGTGCACCCTTTTTTGTATAGAAATATTAATTCCAACTAAATTTGACAGTTCTAAATTACGTCCGTCTCTTTCTCGTTTTATTGGAGAGAAAAAGATAGCAATAGCCTAAATTAAGTAATTCTTCACTTCCTAAAGTCTCTAAAATAACTAGTAATTGTAATAAGAATTAATTATTAATTTGAGCAGAATAACAAGTTTTTAGCCGGCACGCTACTACGCTTAAAATATCAATGCGATTTTTCTCTAAATTAGAATGTCATGTTTTCTCATTCAACAGGAATGTGTGTGTTATACTACAAATAAAAACCCAACTACTGAAAAATCACGCTCTAATTAAATCCCACCAAAAAAATTTTCATGTAAAATGTTGCCAAGACGAGACCATATGACTCGCACTGTCAAAAAGTTATCAGATCTCATGTAGAGCCAAGCTTCTAACTCTACACGCTCTGGCTCTACATGGTCCAACTTCGCAAACTATACACCTTAGTCAAAATATGTGGCTTGGCCATTTCGCTACATTCACATGGGCGTTGGGCGTAAGGAGAAAATTTTATTCACTGTTCATTACTTTTCTGTTATACAATAGTTCTTGTAGTAACGAAACAGCCAAGCCACATATTTTAAAATAAGGTGTAGAGTGTAGAGTTCTTTTTGTAAGTTGCTTGTGACTTTTTTTTTTTGAGTGTATTTCTTGCACATCAGAGACGGCAGAAGTCCCTATATTAATTTTCAGACCTCTAGCTCATCAATTATCAGACCTCTAGCGTCAAAATTGCGGAAATCTCATACAAACTTCCATCCCCTAGTTTAAGGGGTTGGGGGACAAAAGTTACAAGTTTTTTAATTTTTTTGTTGTTTGTATACTAATAATAGCTTACATACCAAACAGCTTTCTAGGACATTAAGAAATACCCTAAATATCTTTATGATCATCAGTCAGTGACGAAATCAGTGTTTTTTTAGATATCAATAAAATCTATATTATAAGAGCTATGCTGTTCAAACTTTATATATATAGTCTATATGTTTAATAAATCCGCACATTAACAACATATTTCGAGAATTTTGTTTTTCTGGTATAAACCAAACCCCAGTTATAAGGGCTCAAAAATAAACGACGAAGCGCTTCGAGAAAAGTTAGGTAGTGCCCTTGCGCTATGCAGGCTCGTCTTGGCGGGGGCACTCCCGTGTCCCCAGATTGGGGGTTTTAAAGGTTAAATCGACTCCTTCTATTTTTGAAGTCGGTTAAAATGTCTATGTTACCCGGACCATAATAACGATTTGATTGACATCTTATTATAGACGCTACGGAGGAACATACGTAAATACAAACATAAAAAAAACAACCAAAACCCAAAATAAAAAACCCTAAAAAACCCTAAAATCATAACCCTTTCTTTTGGCTTCGCCGTAGTCGGCTTAAAAGTAGGTACGGTCGAACAAGCTATTTGGTTCACAGTTTAACCAACAAATTACATTGTAAAATTATTATGTCTATTATTATTATGTCAATGGATTTAATAAACAATGCGATCCATGTATAATTTTGGACGAAACAAATCTTTTCAGCGAAAATAACATTAAAACGACATCAATTTCTTTGTGGTAAAATTACTGTTGTTCTTTTTAAAATATCGTTCATTTTTTGTTCCAAAGTGAACAGTTTAATAACACGTAGGTAAGTGAGTGATAAATGGCTACTTATTAAAATGATCAATGCCATCTGTTTCGTGTTAAATAAGGAAAGAGGAATGACTTTGAAAAGGTCTCGAAAGTTAATACTTTGCAGACTTCGCTGTCTGGAGTAAAATAAACTTACTTACTCCAACGTAATCAAATAACGTTTGTTTTCAGTTAAGATACTTGAAACAGGAAGGTAGGTAAATGCCTACATAAGGTACACTTACAGTACAGGAGTTTTGTTCATCTGTCATTGAATCGACAAAATGACAGATGAACAAAAGATTTGACGATTCTTAGTCATGCTATGCAAGCACTTTATTTGGGATCGACGCAACATGTCTTCTTTTTGGTCACGAACTATACCTACAACACACTTATTTTTGCAGGCGAGAAAACACAGAAATAAACTAGATGTACCAAGTTTGACATATCGATATAAATTTTCTTAACAAGCAACGCCACTTTGAACTGCACACTTAAAGTGGTTATACTATACTCGCTTATCGCCAATCGGCAACGGTGTGACAGGAGACTAACAAAAGCTAGGTGCGTATTTATCTCGGTACAATGGTATCCCCGGAGATCATCTGATGCTGCAATCTCGTGTATGCCAACGTTACATTACACGTTGCAACATGATAAGCCTTGTTAATAATTAGTGAAACAGCTTTTGAGTGTAGGGCTACTTACCATGCGTGTGTTTTGTCCGGATTTATGAGACTAAAACAACAAAACATTTAGGTTGCTCGAGTTCCATGCTCAGCACATGCGTTTGAGTGTTTGAGAGCACTAGACCAATTTTATTAAACAACTAGCACTTCGCTCGCGACTTCGTTCGTGAAAATTGTGATAACTCGGCTAATTTGCATTTAATCAATATATTTTATAGCCTATGTTACTCGGTAAAGATGTAGCTTTATAATGGTGAAAGAATTTTTAAAATCGGGTGATTAGTTCTTGAGTTAAATCGTAACAAACACAAACAAACAAAAAATCAAATCTTTCCTCTATAAAATAATATAGTATGGAAATTATTATTTATAAAGGGTGTAAAACACCTCTTAACGAAGCCGAAAGGCACTTGTTCTCCCCGTCATTGCGATAATTTTTTTCTCTAAACCATACCTTCTAGTTACGGAGATATAGGGGGTCAAAATTCCAACTTTTTGACAAGTTTTTTTGTAAGATTTTTATTTTAAACACCTCTACGACCCCCATACTATTCAATCCATGCACAATGTTTTAAATGCGTTACATTGAGTTCTACAACAAAACATGATTTTTCACCTCAAAAAAAAAAGTTGTTTCCCAGCAATAATTTTTGCGTAAAGTTACTTAGTTTGATGTACAGAATGCTTGGTTGACGGCTTCCTGATGAGGTCTTTTACACCCTGTATATCTATATTCTATATTATTATTTTTAACTAACATGTTACAAAATGCTTTAAATGTCGTACTAAAGTGCTGCATACTATAAAAATAACAATCACCTCGTTAAAACATCGTTAACCACGACTTGTCTATTATCATAGAAACAAACACTTTACTGGCAAATGGATGCTGATAATACCTACGCATTATTAGGTCTGGATGAAACACACCGCAAAACTATCTAGAAAAAAATCTATACTTAATTGTGCACTATGGTTAAATCAAAATTTTAAAATGGCGAACAGACAAATCTTTCAAATTCAAGTATCGAATTCACCCCGAGCAATAAATACAATAACCTTAATTCGAACGCTTTCAAAAATCCGTGTAGCACAATATAATGTTATGGGTGATAATAATTTTAAGCATATCGTAAAAAACTGACATGTATGCTAATTATGTGTAGGTTAGTTGGTTGTTTTATAAGTTAGTGAAAATAACAACGATTGGAAACGAATTTATGATCGGAGATACTAATTAACGAACAAAATGTGGGTGTTTTACGAGTATCACCTACACCTTAACCTAATCCTTCTGGGATAACAGGCGTGACGTTATAATATGATGTTTATGGAAACGGATTTAAAAATGGAATGCATATACGCCTAAAATAGCCTAGCCATCGGTTATTCCATTTTTAAATCCCTACGTAAACATGTCATCAAAGCCTGAGCCTGGAGCCCTGGTGGAGTAGTGTTTGCATTGGGTATAATCTATCTGATAGCAGTTATTATCTGTTATTATACTCGTTATTATTATCATTATCGATATCGTACAACTGCGGTGGGGTATTTACGTCAGGTGCCTGATATTGATAAGCTTTACATTATGCTGTCAAATGCACTTTATTAAACAGTTTTGAAACATGAACTTGATTGCAATATCATAGAATTAGTATCGTTTTTTCCTCGATTTTTATTTGCGTGAATTTTTGGTTTTTCCCATACTAACATTAACAACACGTTAATTAGAAAAGAAATGTATCTTGTTTCCTCAGGATAGAAACTCACCTCTTGAGTTTGTGAGCGCAACTAATGGTTGGCTTCGGGGAATAATTCAGTTGCGCTTAGTTATTAGGTGCGCTCTGAGGAATACCTCAAAATTAGAGGTAAAGCTTTTTCTGACTTGAAGCTGATTTCTTGGAAATCTATTTACATATAACGAAATGCCTAGACCGAACCTTCCTAGACCGAACCTTCTAGTTACGGAGATATCCCCAATATCTCTGTAACTAAAACATTAAAGTTCCAACTTTATTTAAAATAAAAGTTTTTAATGTGATTTTTTACTTTACTTTAAATACCCTGACCAATGCACACCATGAATAATGACCCTCGCACTATTCAATACATCCGTCCGCGTCAGTTCAATATTTTGATTGCGTTACATTGAGTCCTACCTACCGTATAATGTGATTTATCACCCCAAAAAAAAAGTAGTTTCCCAGCAATCATTTTTGCGTAGAGTCATTTAATTTGGTGTACAGAATGCTTGATCGACGGCTTCGTGAAGGGTCTGTTTACACCATGTGTGTTTTTTGAAGACAAAATAAATGTTATAGGTACTTAGGTATTATAGTGTTTGACAAAAATAGGCTAGTTTTCACCATCAATAATAGCGAAACTATTTAGTCCGTCAGTTAGATCATTGGAAAATAATGGACAGGTATTTTTTGTTTTTGTAAATCAATGAATATTGACAAAGTTAGAACGCATCAAAACTCGGGAGTGGGGGCTCGTGACGCCACAACGTGCTAAAAATTATAGCACGGCGTGACGTATTGAGAATTTTAAAAGCGTCGTATCTTCGTCAATTTTGGTCTACGTAACAAAAGAAATATTTATTGTCAAATATTTTTTGAAAATCTAACTTACGGACTAATTCGATTTTTTCAGAACACAAGCCTATTAAAACCAAGTATTGTATTTTCGATTCAAAAATTGTTTGAATTTAAGTTTCGTTCACATCGACTTCGGTCCTAAGAAAAGATTTAATATCAAGAATAAAACGTATTATAGTTGAATCGCATGTCTGTTGCAATATAAAACCAGACTAATTACTAATTAGTGCTAAAACCGAACCCAGTGTTTTTCCACAATACAATTAGTGATGGTATTCAATGTCATTCTTGAAGAACGTTGGCAAGATCCAAGATCAAATTATTGGTTTCCGAGAGTTTTCCGTTGATTTTAAAACAAGTTGTTACCTACATAGCGTTGTTACCAATGATATTCTCTTGTCTTCTTTTCCTGTCCAGGCGGTTTTCCTTTGGAATGCGCTTCCTCTGAATATCAGGATGGCAACCAGTCGACTCATATTTAAAGTGAAAGCTCGCGAACACCTACATAAGAAGTTGGCAGACTTGTCCCATAATTAATTAGTAGTTTTTCATTATCGTTGTATTTTAATCTCTCTTGACTTTGTATATTTTGTTTGTATGTATGTATATATGTATTTATTGTTTTATTTTATTTTTTCTAAATATATATATTTATATTTTTTTTTTTTTTTCTTGAAACTTTTCTGTACTTGCACCTACTGTTTTGTCTCTGCATCACCCTAAGGTAGACTGGTAGAAAATGCCCAAGGCATTAAGTCCGCCTTTGTACATAATGTGCATAAAGTTTTAATAAATAATAAATAAATAAATATTCTAATAAACAGATATATTATACACCTACAAATCAACCGAGAAAAGTATTCCACGCGGCAGCGGCAACTCACTTACATGCAGTGACGCAGGATAAAGGCAATACGACCCAATTGGGCCGTTTTCGAGTCTTCACGATTGCGCGCACACAACATATCTGTTTACTAGAATATCATCAATTGGTTGTTACATTTTCATCCCGTTTTGCATTCAGCGGTGGCTCAAGAGACCATTACGGTGCATGATATTTTTTGCACAAGCAATACGACAATTTTCCTCTCGTTTATATTCGAGGGACAAAAAGTACTTACTATTTGTTATTTTTCTTTAAAAGGTCTTCTTCGTCTTTTTGTTTTAAATCTCCAAGTTTTGAGATAAAAGAAAAAGTTCTCATGAATACTCAATGTAATTTAGGGGAAACATTTTATTTCTCGTCTTTCTAATTCCAAGAAGAAATAAATCATTTATCAACAGTAATTTGTTTATTACAGCAAATGGATTTGGGATTCCATTAAACAGGATAAGTGTAAAGTTATTCGGATATCCTGGTACTAAAATATTATGGCGAACAAGAACTTAAGTGTTCCGAGAAATTTTGATACGTCGCTCGTCGGTAGGGCTAGGAAGCCCAAGTTCCTAGCCCGGGAAACCACAGACGAAAAGAAATGGAGTGCTAACAGAAAAAACATGCAATATTAAAAAATACGCGTAAATGCGAATCAAGTACTATGTTTCATCATCTTCCTGCCCTTGTCCCATGTATTAGAGGGCAACACGTTTTTTTCTTTTATTTTCTTAAGTTAGTCGTATGAAATATTATACATAAGTATGTATTATCTCAAATTTAGATGTCAGGTTTTCTACAAACATAATTTAGGTTCTAATTATGATTGTTATAAATAAGAAACATGAAGCTCGCTTTTAAAGTTCAACAAAATGTTCAAGTTCAGTGTCAGTCGTATCGAATAATTATGTATATTTAAATTATGATTGTAGTTAAACCTGAAGCTCGATTTCAAAGTTCAACAAGGTTGACTTAATGTTTTCGGTACATTATGTCAATTAAATATATAACCCAGGTCATGGCCTGCCTGTATGCCAAGAAACACCAAAATCCGTGCAGTTGTTCAGGGGTAAAAAGTTAACAGATAGTCAGACAGATTGACTTACGCTTTTACAACATTGATGTTGGCTGCTACCATTTCCACACACGCACTCCATTTCGTTCTTACTCTGTGTTTGTCAATATACGGAACCGCACATAACAGGATGTTATGTAGTGAAGTGTTATAGTTTACAAAGCCGAAGGTCGTCTTAATATAGGTAGGTCCAGGATATGGCTCTTGTTAGGACACCCACGTTCATGTGCACTGACGACCTTTACTAACTTTGAAGCGTTGAAGGAAGGAAATAGCTGGAAGATAATTATTACATAGAGAGCAAGTAACACGTAGTTGGGGTTGTATTAAGTTGTAATTTCACTTATTATTATTACTATAGCTTTTGTCCGTAGCTTCGCCCGTTAAGGTGTGACAAAAAACAACAACAAACACGTTGCCCCACATTAGAAATAGATTTTTAGCAACAACAACAATATTAGTTAAGTATTTATCAACATTCAGTCTTGGACTATGATAATACAAAAATAATTATATGTGAAGTTTATGTGGCGTCTTCCCGCACACCATGGCTCACCTATCTTATGCTGCTTGCCTTGTACACATGAAGACCCACAAAGACCTAAAGTCTGCGTCAACGAAAGGTATTGGCGTACTTACTGTACAACTACTCTTCAAAACGAATCACACAGTTGCTGAAGAACAACCCTTCGTAAGTCAAACAGATTAGTAACAGCAATATTTCAAAAGCGCACACGAAAATCGTCGGATATAAATTATACACGAAGAACGCGAAATGAGGCGTGAAATATTCCATTTCCACAAAACTAGTTTCATAAATCATTGAAAAGCTGTGCTCTGTCGAGTGGCTGTGAACAATTTTGCTACCGGAACCTGGTTGAGCTCATGGCACAATGGCGTTGCCGGAAACTGAACGACCGCAAAGCCTAAAACGGTTTACGGGAGTTCGCTTTTTGAATTTTCCTGGGGTGGCTATTTCATCTTGTTTTGATTGTTATAACATTTTATTCTTATGTATGTATGTTTTTAAAAGTACTTACATCTTCTCCAAAAATAGGTTTTACTTAGGTGTGATATTCAAGTTTTCATCTGAAGGTTGTCTGTAAAAGATTCTTTAATCGATAAATAATTTACTTAATAAGTCTGTACTTATTTAATTTTTTCTTGCGCCGTGTTAAGTAGACAATAGTAGATTGTTATACAAGGGTGGAAAGAAATCAATTCCCATACGAGGTATTTAGACGCACGAGCGAAGCGAGGGCGGCTATAGTCCGAGTGGGAATTGATGACTTTCACCCGTGTTAAACACTCTACTTTTCATTTCAAATATAAGGAAAGTAAAAAATAATAGTTTTTCTAAAATATTTATTGATAGTAATAACATGAGTAGTACCTATTTAAAATTAATTGAGAAGTTAGAACAATTTGTGAAATTCAAAGTTAAATTTTTGTTTGGAATATTTACACTGTTTGATATATTATGACTAATTTGGCTGTGTTGGATCTCTGTAAAAGTAGAAGACTCTGGTATTTCATTAGACGGTGGAATCCATGGCGGAGACTCTCTTGAAGTGGTTGGTTGAGGCGAATTGGGGCGTATATTTATAGTCTCAGTTAATTTCTTTGAAATTTTAGATTTATTTTGGATAGAATCCTCAATGTAGCCTTCCGCGACTGTGCTGGATTTCCATCCTCCATGTCTTTTTAACATTGTTAAGTTCGCCCCAGAATCGGCTAACAGTGTCGCTGACGTTCTTCTATAACAATGCCCGGTATACTGCTCACAGTTTGGTAAATTCAAATATGTTGCTATCTGCTTTGGCATAACTGAGATTTTATTTTTACCGATCACTTGTTTATAGCATTTTCCCTTTTGGTAGTTAAGAAAAAAACGATCCGTTTTTATGTCAGTAGGTCTAAGCTTTTGATACTTTTTTACTGTTTGTGTAAACTCTTCTCGTACTACAAATGTGCGCTCAATATTTGTTTTTGTTTTAGTCAATTTTACAACTAATAACTGACCATGATTTTCAACGTCTTTAATTGTTAGATTTGTGAGCTCACTGCTTCTGCAGGCGCCGCTTATACCGAGTATCAATACCACCTGTGAAAACAAAGAATTTTGTTAGTATTTATCTTTTAGGTATGTAGGTAAAATAAACAGGTTTACTCTAAAAATGCATGCCGTTCCAACGTCTTTACTCTCAATATACGCAATCTGGTCAGTGTCATTGTCCCTTTTTGTACAAACTTATCTATAATACTTATCAGAGTAAAGACGTTGGGAACGATGTTCATTTTTAGAGTAAAAGACTTCTCCTTACTTAGATAAACGTTTAGCTTACCTTCATTGCCAAATATATCTCGTCAGGGGCTTCATTTAAAAATGATTCCACTTCGTAAGAGGTGAAAAGCTTAGATTTTTTGCTCTTGAACCCCTGAGACTGTCTTTTCAAAAACGCTGTGAGATTATGGAATTTTTTAAAATCCACATTATGTTTTACACTAAGTGTACTCTTGAGCATTGAATACCTGCTCCATAGCGTAGAAGGCTGTCTTTTGCTAGATAGTCCATTGAAGTATGTAAGAAATACACTTTCGGAAAACGATTTTATTTTCTTGTCTGATCGCCACTTCATAAAATCATTGTAAATATTTAAGTATCTTTCCTTTGAAATTTCTGGCAAAAGATTTTCAATAACTGTATTGGCCTCGTCTTTAACGGAATTGGGGGTCGACATTTCAGAATCGCTTGAACTCATTTTTAATCAAATAATTTCGGTACAGAGTTAGTATCCCGCCAAATTATACATAAAGTCTTTTTTAATTTAAATTTCAAATATGGAACACACCGCCCGCGTCACCGCCGCGGGTCATCCCACTTTAATAGGTATTTTTTTTAATTCACATTGGCCGTATACACTCACAAGACCGCAGCATTTTTTTTTTAATCGATATTTTTCATAATTATGTAAAAAAAAATATAGCCGACTAAATAACCAATTTTAGTTCTATTTTTAAAATTCATTCCCGCCCTAGGGAGGGAAGCAATTACTATGAGTCTTTCCCGCCCAAGGGAGGGAAGCATCGTTTTCGACCCGCTGCTCTGATCAAACAAACACTACTTTCCGAGTATGAGAAATGAAAAAGAGTTTTTATGTGAATACTGCGATACAGTCTCGACTTCAAATGAGATGAAAAGTCTAGTCATCTTTAATAAATTAGGCTGACTATCACTTTTTCGTGAAACAAAGCCCCCCAAAACACCCGTCTTTCACTATTTTCTGCTAGGAAAAGGGGCGCATCAAACCAACCAGCAACATGCACATTTGTCTGTTATGCTTTATGAGCAAACAGTTGCATTATTTAGATTGTATTGTTACCGCCGCATAAAACGGTATAAGGGTATAGGGGTACCAGACTTTAATCTAGCACTTGTCACCAAGAGTCCCAAAGGAATGAGGAGGCGACAATGACAGGTTATTAACTTTTATAAGCTTTTTTACTATCAACTTTATGAATCTAATATCGTCCTGCGTCCATCTAAACGCAAAACCACAAAGGGACATGATGACAGTGTCTGAAGCAGGATTCTGATATTAAGTAAAAACATCTACATAAAAGTAAAAAATAATGTTGTTGAATTGTAGACGCGTTACTTGACAACGGCTGGACAGATTAAATCTTTTGTATTTTTTTAGGAACATAAGGTATTTCGGGTAAAATTTAGAGAAGTTTCTCAGAAAATTTAAGAGAAAAATTGTTCTTTATTTGGTTAGGACAACGCACGCCGTACCAGCTAGTTTTAAATATTTATGGTTTTAGTTTTCATTAAGGAATCCATTTCGTTTATAAGAAAATCAATATGAAAAAACATATTTTATTTATAATTTTAGGTTGTGATTGTTACTGGATTGTGGTGATATAATTATATTTTGCGTGATAGCAGAAACAGACAACTACCAACCCTCTTACTGTTGATTTACCCTTGGCAAAAGCAAGTCAAAAGCAACTTTATAACAACGAGAATAACAATCACTGTAAATTTGACAGTGTTGTGAAATCAGAACTTTAATGACTGGAAAGGACTAGACACGTTCTCTACAACACGTGTTCGATACAACCTGCCCTCTAACTGTTGATTTACCCCTGGCAAAAGCACGTCAAAAGCAACTTTATAACAACGAGAATAACAATCACTGTAAATTTGACAGTGATGTGAAATCAGAACTTTAATGACTGGAAAGGACTAGACACGTTCTCTACAACACGTGTTCGATACAACCTGCCCTCTAACTGTTGATTTACCCCTGGCAAAAGCACGTCAAAAGCAACTTTATAACAACGAGAATAACAATCACTGTAAATTTGACAGTGATGTGAAATCAGAACTTTAATGACTGGAAAGGACTAGACACGTTCTCTACAACACGTGTTCGATACAACCTGCCCTCTAACTGTTGATTTACCCCTGGCAAAAGCAAGTCAAAAGCAACTTTATAACAACGAGAATAACAATCACTGTAAATTTGACAGTGATGTGAAATCAGAACTTTAATGACTGGAAAGGACTAGACACGTTCTCTACAACACGTGTTTGATACAACCTGCCCTCTTACTGTTGATTTACCCTTGGCAAAAGCAAGTCAAAAGCAACTTTATAACAACGAGAATAACAATCACTGTAAATTTGACAGTGATGTGAAATCAGAACTTTAATGACTGGAAAGGACTAGACACGTTCTCTACAACACGTGTTTCATACAACCTGAACCTGTTTATTTAGCAGAAATCGTAATTGATCAGGTGTGATTGATGCCTGCCATTTTGGGCAAGTGATTGCGATAGTTGGTCTACATTTTTCGAAAGATTAGAGCAGGTTAGAGCTAGAACTGCTATTTGCTTCTAATAGTTTCATCTGTAACTATGTAAAAAAATCGTAGAATTTAAATTTGACACACTTCCCGCTTTCCGGCTGAGCTCAAATTGTGCATACAAGTTTAGTTTGGATGACAATGCATGATTCAGTGACGTCATTCTCAATCCCATATGGCGGACTCCGAAAGATGGCGGACTAGTTATTTTTTATGCATTCCCATGATATGGGTATCAAATGACAGGGCTTGCTGAGAAAAACACGAGAAAATAATAACACGACGTCACTCTAAAGACTCACTCTGTTAGTTTTTTTTTCACTATAATGAATCTGATGTCAAGAATTACCTATGTACTAGATTCTTAGTAAGTTTGCGCGTCGCTTTGTACTCCCGCGTGTAGACAGGTGTCAATATCATCTATGTTCCTAACCAGCTAATTGTTCCTAATTATATTCCTAATTAGCTGTCAGTTGCATCACTAATTCGGAAAATGTACAGTTATGGATCCCTACCTACTAATATGTTTATATACACCTACAATGTGCACAAGTGAATAGCGATTAAACTTAGATTGCAAAATTGAGCTCGCCATGTCTTACATGGTACTTAAATGATTTATTTATCAGCGTTTTGTGTCCCACTCCAGGGCAAAGGCCTCCCTTCACTTCTTCCATTTGTTCCTATCTACAGCTGATATTGATTCGAATTAAACAAAAACTGGCAAATATTGTTATTATGGTTATGCTATAGGTACAGTCGTGGTCTTTTCCGCCTGATCAGTTAAAAAAAAAATAGCTTAAATCATGCGATGATGATGATATGATTTTAGGCCTAAACTTTAAGAGGGCATGCCCTCTTAAACGCGCCCTCCACATGATTTTAGGTCTAAACTTTAAGGGAGCGCGCCCCCTTAAAGTTTAGGCCTATTAGGAAATCGTCAATTTTAGCTCGCAAAATAACAATAACTCTCGTTTGGCGTGCGTCGTCAGTGAGCTCGGCCGATCGGTATCTTTTCATTCATTATATCTATACAAAGTCAACGGGGCGGCGGTAGAGAGCGTGTCTATGTTGTAAGTGCAAGCAAAAATTAGCTTAGTGGTGATCAGGCAGAAGTGTCCTCGATAGTACATTTCTGCGAAACTCTTCGGGAATAACAGGCGTCATGTTATGTATTATAAATATACACTAATATAGTGCATTTCCCACGTCGTCAAAACCCTGGCTGGAGGTCTTACATTCAAGACATCCACAGGATAGTCTGGTTCCTCTAGTAGCGGATCATATATATATAGATAGCCTTTTTACAAACCGAACTGTTGCTACTAAAGAGTATCGGTAGTTCGGTGCTATAATTATTTCAACCGAACTACCTACTGCTACTGAAAAGTTGCACTAGTTTGGTCAACCGGACTACTGCTATACTAGACCAGAATCGACCTGCGAGATGCCATTAAGATTGGGCCTAAAGCAAAATCTTCAATCTTTGATTAGATTTTTACAGCAGTAAATCATGTTCAAATTTGAAAAAAGTAAATGTCAGGAAACTTCATTATGAATGTGAAGGTTGGCTATGGCGATAATACTACGTCCAATAACTGAAGTTCAAAAAAGAGCGGGTTCATCATCAAGGCCTGATGGTAATAGGCTCGCCATGGGCCCTGAAAATAACCGGCGAAATGCGGGTTTACTATTGTTAAATACGCACCTCTGTTTAACCCTTAGGGGAAACAAGTCGTGATGTTATGTCTGTATAGAAAGATTAATAAGCTTCACTGAATAGTCTAAACAAACTCCGCGCTATCTGATCAAGGCAACACAAGCGCAAAAATCAGTTATAGACGATTATTTATTTAAAGATTTCGTACGTCTCATCATCTAGACACCCACTTTATGTAACAGCTTACGAGATCAACATTAATAAATAGTAATTCATATCAGTTACGGATTGAAATTTCGGTATTCGTAATTAACATTTTCAATAAATGCCTACAGAAATACACGTCAGAACCAGTTTGTATCTTGAATCTTGTTATTTTGTTTACTTGCCTACAAATCAAATATGTTATGTACCAAACTTGGTACTTATAGGGTCACTTAATATAATACGGGCGAAATTTGGGTGAACTATTAAATACACCTCTGCCTATGGTGGATTATAGCCCTTACGCAAAATACGCGCTTTGACGTGGAGTTGCGGACACCAGCCTGTTATACAATACACCTCTGCCTAGCCATTCTGGGATTACAGGCGTGAAGTTATGACTGTGTTATGTTATGTGCAATCACTTACCTACCTTTGTGAAATTCCAAGGCATCTCTAGGATAAGCAGCAACCACAAAATCTAGGTAAACTGATATTATTAGATTTTTACTTTAAACACCTTCACGACCCCTGTACTATTCAATCCATACATCAGCACACAGTTTTGAGTGCGTTACATTGAGTTCTACCACAAAACATGATATTTCACCCAAAAAAAAAAAAGTCGCTTCCCAGCAATAATTTTTGCGTAAAGTAACTTAGTTTGGTGTACAGAATGCTAGGTTGACGGCTTCGTGATGAGGTCTTTTACACCCTGTATAACTGTCTCGATGTTCTTGTAATCGCAAGCGCTACTGTTCATCTCAGACCAAATAAAAAAGTTAAGACGGAACTCTGCGAATAGAGAAGTGAGGCCGGTTTCGTAAACATGTGAGACCTAATTTCATTGTAGTTTGATGTAAATGTGTGCGTGTGAGCGTGTATGCACAGAGCGAGACGTAGTTTTGCGCTGGCCTTACTTTATTGTTCGCAGCGCTATGTCTTGGTTTTTTATTTGGTCTGAGCTGTTCATATCCCATTGAATGACTATTTCATGAAAAAGTCATACAATGGTATTAATTGAACTTAGAGGGCTGTATTATTAATATTAATGATTACAACTCAGCTGAATGGATTTCGATGAAATTTTAAGAACATACGGATAGCCTTTTTTTTTTTCGGATGGGAAATCGTCAAATGACTTCTCCCGCTCTGGGCGGAGCAGGAGGGAGTGTCAGACTTTTACTGACTAAAACCCATCCATGTTCCTTCATCGCCCTTTGTGTTCCGGGGCCACGGTATCTCTTTCAAACAGTCCCGCAACCCCGGCAGGCATCGGTCCTTGCGGCGCGCGGACCCCTTCCTTTTTGCTGACTCTGTTTTTGCCGTCGACACGGCACATACGGATAGCCTAAGACCTGGACATAATGCAGGCTACTTTTTATTCGGTAGGACGTGGGATTCACCTTCATCATGCAAGTGAAGCCTCGAGCAATACTAGTCATTAATAAACATGAAAAAATATTGTCTAGGAATCGTATCAGAAGTAGCAGAGGAATATAGATGGAAAATAAATAGGCTATCAAGCATCTTTTGAATAAATTCAGAACACGAACCAACAAGGAGTGACCTTCAAATAAGTTAGTATTTTTTATCAAACTACTTGTAAAACAGTAGACATTGTAGTTTTCTTTACTTTTTTATCCTTCCTTACTATCCTCATCCTTACCTTAGTAATATATTATAATATATAATAAATAATCATCATCATCATCATCATCATCAGCCTATAATGTTCCCACTGCTGGGACACGGCCTCCTCTCAATGAGAGGGAATGGGCTATAATCCACCACGCGGGCCCAGTGCGGATTGGTAGACGTCACATGTTTTCGAATTTTTGGTTCTAGGACATGCCGGTTTCTTCACGATGTTTTCCTCCACCGTTTTGAGAGCAGTGGTGATGAAATAAATTACACAAAGTAATGCGCCTGTCTGGGTTCGAACCCATGACTTACCTACTGTTCGTAAGTCGGGGCCGCCACCCCTGGGCCACCGCTGCTCATAAATAATATATAATATTGTAAATGCGAAATTGAGTTTTTTTGTTTGTTACCTTTTCACGCCTAAACCAATGAACCGATCATCGTGAAATTTTGCATATACATTGTCAGGTGTACAGAAACGGACTTATGGTACTTTTCATCCCGAAAAAAGTACTGTTTCCGAGGAAAACAACAATAACGTTCTTATGATTATAGACGGCGCCACGTGTCTTTAGAATCATGATTAAAATATATTATTACAAGCAGAGTACCTACATCCCGAATTGATAGTCAAATTCTAAATTAACGCGAGCGAAACTGCGGGCAAAAGCTAGTGGTGGTAAATGCAGATACAATTTCAGAAATTGGTTTGGGTCTGTCACAATTGTTTTTATTTTCTCCTCTTTATATACCTAATGTTACATAAAGACAATTTAAGGGTTCGCGGGTATGTGGATTTTTCACACCCTATAAAGGCATCACATTTCGATATTTAAATATAGCCTCGTGTTAGTGAAAACCGAGATTTGAAGTTCAATCATTTGTTAGGGGTCAACAACCAGGGGTCTTTCGAAACATCTCCGGGCCCGAAAGGGTTGTTTACATAAAACTCATGTAAGGAACGTCAAATAACATTGGGACGAGATCGAAAAGAAAATGGGGAAGACTTGTCGGAAGAAAAGAAAAATACATGTTTGGAATTCAATTATATTACCCTAATGTCTAAATACTAAAATAGTAACTACATCCATAATTTCTTACTTTCAGGATGGCAGTCCGCGAAATTCTTTTCTTACTTTTTTTTTGCAATAGGGAATATGCGTGAAATACAAAACTCTTTTTATTTATTAAAAATGCCTTGTATTGGCCCTTAAAAACATTGTGGTACACTTGTTTCAGTTGCTAATATATTACTTACTTTACAATTTTCTGTTTTATGTAGTTGTTTTTGGTGAAACGGAACGCACTTTCAAAACGCGTCGTCCTCGATAACGCCGGTAGTGACGTCAAAGTGTGTCAAAAAACACTTTTAATTGAATAGTGCTTAAAGTTTCACTTAGATTTTATTATTATGTTGTTATTGCAATTTTTACTTGACGAGAGCACATACAATTAGTAAAATTATTCTATTAAGGGCAAAAAAATTGATGTAAACAAGGCATATTGCGGTAAATGACGTCACATCATGGCCGCGACAGCTACGGACGTTTGAATTGTTGTAGAAAATTGCAGGAGTTTAATATTATTTTTATTATTATAACTTTTAATACATTTCTTGGGTTTTATTAAACACAGACTAATAATATTTACATTATTTACACACTAACTCTATGAAAGAAATAAAAATATTTTACAAATTTCAAAAAAGGTTACAGAGCGTCGAAAAATTCGTCCACATCGCTGTCAACAGGAAAAGTGCCCAGAAGGCTGGCAGCATTGCCACGTTGGATGGCAATGCTGATTCTTTGGCCAAAAAAAAGGCCCGCCCTCTGGTCACGTGAAGAGTCGACCAACCGTTTGGCGATTTCCCGAAATACTAAATAATTTCTTGGGTTGATAGTACTGTATTTTATTGATTTAAGTCAAGAAAAAATTACTTGCATATTACTTAATCAGTTGATACTGACCTGCAATCACCACACTCAATCATCAGAAAACTGCCTGGTTGTATGTTGATTAAAATAAGATTCGCGTTAGGTAAGAGTTACAATAATTAAAATCATCCTTAAAGTTGTCTAAGCTCATTGAATCCTATTGAATGATTTATATTTAATCCAGTTTCCTAATAATTAATGATAAAAATACTTTCCGTTCTAATATTTTATTTCTTAGAAAGTGTATTGAAAAACGTAGTTTAATATTTTGTGGGAATTTGTTACTGTAGTTCTCGACTCCATAACTACCTCGCCTGCGGCTCGGGTGTGAATTCCTCCTGCAATGCTGTAACAAAGTTTACCCTACATATATCAAAATGTATACTATTTCCGGAAAATAATTATAGGCATTAATATCTTTCAAATTTGTTTAATATCTTACAAATTGAAAGGATTGAAATCCTTTATTGACATGAGAATTTCATCCACTCGGCCACCCCCGATTAATTCTTCATTGTTCAGTCTTGCTTGCAATAAAAACATCACCTTTAAATGTATATTCTGAGAAGGAAACTGTAGGCGATATACCGCTATGTTTATCAAACATACATAATGATTTGTTTTGCTTTCTTAGTTGGTAATACTGATAAATACGACGTTAGACAAACAAATGTAAAGCGGGTGAATTAGCATACCGAATTTATAGTAGAACATTAAGTTGAGATATAATACATACATACCTAGAACAATAATTTATTGCGTTTCTCGTCGGTTTTATTATTGCGAATGACAACACGAAGACGTATTGATACGGTAAGTACCTAATAAAATAAACACAAAGGAAAACAAGAAAACCTTAGGTACAAATCTGAAAAAGTTTTCGGGCAATCTTGAGTTAGCGACCTACTGGCACATAATTTGCACTTATAATTTTTTTATTAGGAAGAATGTTTTTTTTCAAATCTATAAACAAGAATGTTCTTCAACATCCTGTTGATTCTGATAGAAAGAAAAAATCTGACAGGATACTCGAACTTACGACTGCTCATCACACCTCGTCTGGCCATCACATCACGTCTTAGTTCTCATCATCATCAGATATAGCCAGATTCAATTCCCTGCTGGCATAGGCCTCTCTTTACTTGTGTCAATCTCCACATTTCTGTGCCAGCTTCATACAGATTTTTCCCGCGATTTCATCAATGTCGTCTGCCCACCTCGCCATCCTAGTTCTACCTACTCACCAGATATCTATAGATGGCGAAGGGCACGTACTCCAGCATGACGAAAACATCAGCTACCGCCAGCCACTTCAGCAACCGGTTAATAGGCGCCGCTGCTAAGTCCCGCCGAGTTAGAACTGCCACGTTCAGCGCATTTGCTAGGCTTCCGAAGAAACATACCTGTAACAAGTGAATTTGAGTAAAATAATTAATAAATATAAGAAATAATTATACGTATATATAATTATATTAGAAACTAACTCCAATGATAAACTTTGGTATCTTATGTCATAGGTACCATATTTAATTCGAACGTATCGAAGGAGTCTAGAGCTAACTCCCGAGCGCAGTGAAGGAGTTTAAAATATTAGAAGTAAACATTAAGCTACGGACCTCTAAGAGATCCACATTGAAAAACTAGCAAGTGAAAACCTTTATTGACATGAAAATTTTATCCACTCGGCTACCCCCGACGTAACAAAAGGAGTAAACCAACACTGTATAACAAACACGTAAAAACAACTAATCCACACCCAGTAATTGCAGAGGTACAGGCTCACGGAAGAAAAGCACTCAAAGCAATTACGCAATGGTTTGTGAGTTTGTCAGTTGTAATCACATGTCTTCAATTTTTCGGTTCTAAGCAAGCCGGTGTTCCTCACGATGTTTTCCTTCACAGTTTTGGGAGCTTTGATGGTGAAATAAATTGTGTAAAATGACATAGAATTAGTAAATTAGGGCTGTTACTGGGCCGCCACTGGTCATGTAGTCGACATTATTATCATCTTCTTACCCTTGCTTCAGGACCTAACTCGCTCGATTTCGTAATGTCAAAAAAAGATAGACATACGACTTTCCGAATCGAAAATCGAATCGAAGCGTTGTGAATAAGGGGCCAGGTCGCGCTAGTATTCGCTCCCATTTCATCAACACGTCTAGCTTTTAATTTATGTACCAACAGGGCCTAAATATAAAGGTGGTAAGTAATCAATCGACTTCAGATAATTTTGGAATGAAGCCAATTTAGATTTTTACGATTGTTTACAGGAAATGTCAATAGTCAAGCTTTCTTGAATGTGCAATATTTTTGTGAAAAATATTTCTTTATAAATAGAATAAATGTTTGTTTTGTAAGGTGAGAATTCAATTCATTTTCTTTTTGGAAAACTGTTAAGACAGCCGGCGTTACAGAAGACCTAATCACACTCCTTAATCGTTATTTCAGGATTTTATGTAAAATTAATTTCTCGTCGTATTCGGTAAGACAACTTGTGCTATTTGCTTATGCTAATGCAACACGCCTTCCCGCCCGCATAAATAATAATATGCATTATTATATAGAAGATGCGATAAATTAAAACGCGACACGCAACCTACATAAACTCGACACGTGTGTAGCCGCTCCACGGGGCATTCTCAGGAAATTTGCATGTTCAAGACAACACCTCCAAGCCTGGATCTGATTTAAAGTGAAAACGAAAATATTCCTTAGTTTTTTGCAATGTTGGTGTTAGGTATATTGAACAAAATATGATTCGCGATCGTAACACGTATCATGGTATTACCACCTTATATGGAATGAAAAAAATTAAGGTAACTTACATTGTATTGTCATAGATTTTCGCAAAGTAATGCCTGATTCCAAAACTTAACCTCAACCATTTCTCAACTCTGATGGGGTCGCTTTTCAGCCTAACCAGATGCAGCTGAATACCAGTATTTTACATGGAGCCACTTCATATCTGACTAATCTAGGTAATACGATACTCCTAGGTAAGTCTAGTAGTCAGACTTTCGAGCCACTGACTACCTGAAACGACGTTCGACCTTTACGTTCTTTTAGAGGCATGGAGGAAACTCGGGATGTATCGGATAAATAAATAAATAAATAAAAATAAATAAATATCGCTGGACATTGCACACAGCGCCATCTAGTGCCACACTAAGCAACGGGGCTTGTATCGTGGACACCAGTTAGTTGATATACTACATAGATACTTTTTTGTTTGTAAATACATACTTATTATACATATAAACATCCATGACTCGGAAACAAATGTCCATGCTCATCACACAAACATTTGCTTCTACCGGGATTCGAACCCGGGACCCTAAGAACGTAAGGCAGCCTCACTACCGCTGCGCCATTCGGGTAGTCGGATGCTCACTTCACAAGCGATGCGTATTCTTAAACTCTACCCGTTCGTCCATTTTTTGTTTAGCCCCGAGCACGAATTAGCTTATTTAACGTCACTAAATTAGGAGGGAACAGTCTCGACAGAGATAACGATAAAATCGATCACTTTTGATTGTTAATTACTAACGAATAAATTCGGTTGCAATAATGATGCTTGTGAGAAACGCATCTTGGATGTAGAATTGCGTTACTGGCAAGCATCATTATTGCAACCGAATTTATTCGTTATCGTATTCGTATATTCGTAGTAATCAAAAATTTGCGAATTTGACGAGTTCGACGTTTCTTATTCCTCTTTTTCTCTTCGAAAACTGAACCGATTCAATAATTTTTGAGCTAAAAATTTTAAGAAAGAGTATTTGTCTAGGTTCCTATTTTATGTTAAAAACTTTTCGAATTTGTCTGGTAGTCCTCTAATCACGGCCGTGAAAATGGGGCAAGTTTTGAGGATCATATGTTTTTTACTTATTAGTTGCTGAAAAAAAGGAAATGACTGGGGACGTGTCTACAGTAGACCTCGATTTTATAAAAAAAATATTCAGGAAGAAAAAAGGGGAATACATTTGTATGGAGAATCGCAGACCCTGTTCCCTATTCATAATCAAACATACGAGTACATTATCGTAAACATTAACCAAAATCTGCCAAAACAACAATATTAAATCACCCCGAGCTCGTCTATCAAGAAGCCATCAATTCAATGTAAATAGCTCTTAATTCATTCATGACTATGCGGCCTTAATTATGGTATATTTGACACCCGAGGTTGTGTTTGCTAATCATTATGGCACAGTGATCAACCCCAATGGGCCAATAATGTCCGTTAATGGGCAGATTAACTGTTTTATGTTGATGGTTGTTTTATAAACAAGAGAGAGGCTCGTGGCTAAATATTAAAAAAAAACGCCTCGACTGCCTTGATGGTCTTGTGGTGTAATGTGTGTTTTTTCATTGTTTTTTTTAACTTACATTTCTGGACATTATTAACCTGAAAATTTAAGCATTCGTCCTCCCTAGGTAGCTTCACGCTCATTTCCTGGAGGCTTAGCATATCTTTTTACGATATAATTCATATTATTTACATTTTTCTGAAGATTTTTATCTCTCTTGAATCTTTGTTTACCGTTGTATTGTCAGTTAGTGACAGGCCTAGTTTTATTTTTAATTTATTGCTGGAGCTAGTTGTAGGTCGTATAGGTAAATCACATCGACCTCATTATCTTTTCTTTTTATTATGTTCTAGAAATTCTTTCCAAATTATAAAATGACAATCTTCTGGAGATGACAGGAGCCAGGTGGTAGGATTTTCAGTCTACGTCTAGAGCTGAAAGGCATCACAAGTCTTGAATGTTATGAGAGTGACCAGAGGAAGTTTCCTTCTACTGTGATTTATAAGTTAACGCGTACCTGTGCCATGTCTTAGCATCTGTTGCCCAGGCTATAGGAGTGACGACCCTCCATCCTCCCTTACGATCTGAGTAAACTGACGTCTTCCGGCTCAGCAGAAAGAAAACTGACGTCCTCCGGCCCTCCGAGAGGAAGATTGACGGATTGCCTGATATATCTCGACCAGTTCTACCGATGGAAGAAGAAGCCTGATGTACCTCGACCAGTTTTACTGATGGAAGACGAAGCCTGATGTACCTCGACCAGTATCACTGAAGCCTGACGTCACTCGGCCACTACTACAGCCCAGAGGCCCGCCTTTCTCCAGTTTATCTCACGTTCATATTCATTTTCATTCAACCAGCTTCTCTGGCCTAGTGAGGGTTTAGTTCACTTCTAGCTCCGAATAGGTATACTTAGGCCCTAGGTTATTTCTTAATAATAAATTCTTATAACTCGTCCCCTTGACTATTTCTTTTAACAGTGTTCCCCTCCAGACTAAAAGTTAGGTAGGTGAGTGCTCAGTGTGACCTTACAATTTTCTGGCTCCTACCAGGAAAATGTAACCTTGCAGTGGTCGCAAGTGCAACTGCTGAGCATGGGATCGATTCCCGGGTCGGGTGAAGTGCTATTGGGTTTCTCCATCAGGGATTCCACAGTAGCGACCACAGAGTCTGGATTTGTGCCCGATTAATGGAATAGCAACGCCTTGATTACATGGGACTTAAACATAACTGGAAAATGATGGCTATCTATATATAAAAATGGGTACTATATATAAAAATGACTATTAGGTGGCACCTCTTCCTAACCCTTCGGGGATAACAGGCGTGATGTTATGTTATGTAAAAAAGCCACTCGAGTCGATCTACAAGGTTCTATCTATCTATCATGGGGTATAGGTTTCCGTACTTAGTTCTTGAAGTGGACCATTGTGCGTGAGCCATGGTGGCCGATTACTCTAACCAGCCCACCTCCCTCCAGAAGCAGATTAAACTTCCCGGTCTCCTCAGGGCATCCGCAAGGGATCTTGGTGTTCCCAGGGTCTCCTCGCGAATCTTGGTAACGCCTGTGCACTCAAGGAGCACATGCGCCACCGTTTCCTCCGCCTCCATGCATGCTCTGCACAGGGGGCTGTCAGTGATACCTAGGGTGTGGAAGTGTTTATTCAGTGAACAGTGTCCGGTGATGGTCCCTGCCACCAGACGCAGGCTATCTCTGTCCAGGCGCAGAAGGCGCCTGGTCAGCTTTGCATCCAGGGATCTACAAGGTTAAGCGACGGTTGCCGAGGTTGACCCGTGGATGGGTGACCATCCATAACATACCAGAATTTTCGGACTTAGAAAGCACTGCTAATTCTAGCTGTCAGTCGTAGATCTTTGATAGTCGTTAAGAAGCGGAAGCGGAAGCACTATTTTAAGTCAGACTAAATTGCTCATTCATTGCATAGTAAAATTTATTATGTGGTTTCTCGTATTTTGGAATATTTGTATGTATTATAATATGGGTATATTAGTTTATTTAATTTTATCTGTATATGTGTGTACTAGCTGTTGCCCGCGGCTTCGCCCGTGAAGTTCGGTAACTGTCCCACTGGATCATACTTAAGGGATAGTGTCTTACATGTTAATCCAGGTTATAAACTATCTGTCAAATTTCATAATCATCACAATTATTATCATCACAATCACCATCACTATCACCATCACCATCACCATCACAATCACCATCACAATCACTATGAATCTGCATTCTCGTTATCACAATCACCATCATCGTTATCACAATCATTATCATCGTAATCACAATCATTATCATCTTTATCACAATCATCATCATCATTATCACAATCACCATCACAGTCACAATCCCACCCAGAAATTCCTTTAACGACTTATTATAGATTGACCCCATAAAATACTGTTATCTATCTGAATCTGCAACTGGCAACCAAAGAGCAAACTGGAAGTAAACCACAAAATAGTTAGGAAAACCACCTGTAGGTAAATAGGCTTTCTTCAATATTAGAACACGTGCCTACAACGCTTTACAAAAGTTAGTGCAGCTTATTAAAAAAAAACTTCTTACTTTTAGAGGCACTGCAAACTCCATTATTCTCTTCGCAACTTTACTAAGATTGTTTTCATCGATGTCAGAAACACTAGCAACATGCAGCCACAACTTATAACTTCACTATTGCAGTCAAAACTAATACATAATGTATTAATGAATCATATTTAGAAGTTGTCGACTAGTGATTTGTTCGACCTAGTTCCTGAAATACCACAAAGTAGTACAGAAGGGCGAGTCCATACAGCAAGCGAAAACATGCGCATAAACACAAAATTTGCGCACTGTTGAATCTTGAATCCTTGTGTTCCCTGGAATGAATGGACCTAACCTTCCATAAGTAACTATTTGAAACAGTATCGATCTACCCTCCCAATAACAGACAGTTCGTAAAACAATCAAACGACCTGGAAAGCCTAGAAAATAAACAATAGGTACCAAATGGTTTTACTTTGTAGACTTGCATTTATTAGGAGACCTCTTGCCTTTAATTAAAACGTGACCGCACTTTGTTCTTGAGTGAAAAAGAATAAGTTTCTTGTTCAGCGAAATCAAGAGTTGGTTTGGGATCGATCTTACTGCATGTGGTTAGAAGAAAAGTGCAATGTCAAAAATTTTGCTGCGCTGTGTGTCGCGGGTTCGATCGTCGCACGGAACAAATATTTGTGTGGCCTACAGGTAGTTACTTCGGTCTGGATGTATGTGTATGAGAGTTTAAATGTTTGTAAACGCACTCACGATACAAAAGAAATTATTGCTAGGGTGGGGCAAAGTTTAAAAAAAGGTTGATTTTGAGTACGTTAATAAGCACTGTGCTAGTGCTCTTATTATGAAACCTTAGACAACCTTCAACAGAACATTTTTTAGAGCCCAGAATCTTGAAAAGGATCTCGGTTTAGATAGCCGTACTAATGCGCCTAAGTAAATAAGACGATTTACCCGAATGCCGTGGGAAACAAAATATTGCCAACAAAATGTTTCGATCCCTTTTACACTTGACATCACAATCGAGGATCATGTTTATGGACCAAATATTCGAAAAACAAGCCTAAATAAATACTTTAACATTCTATATTATAACAAAACGCTTTGGAGTATTCACTGACAGAAACGTATGTACATATAAAGACATAATACCTTGTTTACCTACCCATATGTCTCAACTCTTGTATCTCTGAATTGTCATGCATACACACATCTCTTTAAAATCAAGACTCTGAATTGCTACAACGAAATTCATTATGAAAAAACCCAAGAAAGAAAAAATAGTCAACATAGGACAAAAGAAAACATTTAAACAAAACTCACAGCGCTGGTATTCTGATAGGGCCCAAAACCCAATAACATTACCAACCTGGCGTTGGAACCCAGGACCCAATGTTCAGCAGTCGCAGTCAGCAACTGATATGATAGGCTAGATTTTATAGTAAAGTAATTAATACTCACAATGAGGCTGAGGTATCCATGAATGCTATTGTAAGCGAGGACGATATCTCTGAAGTTTCCATCGCAGTAAGTGCAGGCCGGTTCACTGGGTCTGGTCAGGTTCAGTCTGGTCCTCAGTCCATCCACAAGCTTCACCAGGGCATCAAAGTCCCAGGGGTCCTGGGAACTGTTCTTGATAGTTGGCACCCTTAACGCTGACAGGAACTGAGTGAAGTCCACGTTAGTCCTATTCTCACCAGACATTTCAGTTTCCAGTAACATCTCCTCAAATAGATTTGTCAGTGTTTGTGTTATGTTTGAAGTATCATCTGCACTCATTGTTCTATGATCATCTCAATTGAAATCATCATTCGTTGCTGTTTTTTTGTTGGCTCTTCAATTTCCTGTAACAAACATTGAACCGTTTTAGTATTTCTACTCGGTAAGATTTCATATGTGTCTACGTTTGCTTATGAGTATGCATTTCCTCATAGAACGAATTCATCAAACGGTATTAAATGTAGGTAGACAACACGCATACAGGTTGGAGGGACACCACGTACTCATTAATCATTCTAACCACCCCCACCCCACCCCTCATGAAAATTTTGTATCGGTAATTTTAGGAAAAATCTACTGTTCCGTACATTTGGCTGTATAGGTTCACTTTTGTTGGAAATAGCTGTTTTTTTTTATTTCCGATAAAAGATTTCGATGGGCGGAATGATTTTTTAATGATTTGATGATTTGTTAAATTGGAAGAAAGAATTAGCAGCATTGGACTCATCAATATCATCTGCTTGCTATGCCTTAAGAACTCTTAGGGATGAAGTGAGCATAAATCATTTAAAAAGGGTATACTATGCGCTGATTGAGTCCACATTGAGGTATAGCATACAGTTTTGGGGAAATAGCTACCACTATAACTGGCATAGGGCTTTCGTTCTCCAAAAAAGAGCAATCCGAACCATTGTCCGCATCGCTCAACAAGACTCCTGTCGACCATATTTTAAAGAACTTGGCATACTCACAGTGCCTAGCCTTTATGTGGTGGTACTGTTAAGCACCTTTAAAAAATATATTTATGACTATGAGACAGATGAGGGCAGAATGGTAAGGGAAAAAACGCGTAGGAAAAACCTTGCAAACAAAATCACCCCTGCTCTTGGCATAGTCAAAAATAGTCCACAGTATCAGGCAGTTAAAATATTTAATAAATTACCGCTGGAGCTAAAAAGCATACTCTACACAAGCTCATTCAAGGAAAGGGTCAAGGCATTTCTACTGGAAAGATGCCTTTATTCAATAGATGAATTGTAGATGATTTTTGACATCGAATGAATTTAATTTAAAACTGTGGTTCCGACTTTGTTTTGGTTTTTATTGATTATAACTATTTGTTTATTTAAAATGATTCGTGACAACGGATGAATTGGTTGTGATATGATTTCTGTTTTTTTGAATTATAAATAGACATTGTTTATTATTTTATGAGATGTTGTTTTTTTTTATTTTTTTTTATTTTACTTTATTGGACTTTGTGTGCTAAGATGTTATGTTTTAATTTGGTTTTGTTATGTTTTAATATGATTTCTTGGTATGACGAACAATCTTTATATACATATGTAAATGGTTTTTGACAGAACAGATGAATTTAAATTGTAGTTATGATTTTCTGTTAAAAACAAGTTATTTATTTAACATTGTTGATTTCTTATTTAATATATTAAATAAGAAATCAACAATGTTAAATAACATCTTAGCACACAAAGTAAGTAGAAAATTATGTCATATGACATAATTTTCTTGGTTTGTAATACTTATTTATGTTTTTAATTTTTGATGTTGGTTTAAGTTTTGGTGTGATATGTTTGAATATTTTAATGAGTTTAGGTAATTAGTTAACGCTTACATTTCTTGTTATTCCGACATAAGTAAAGGCGTATTTTTCTATTTCTAATTAATCGAGTAATTTTAATAAAATTTATTTTTAATTAAGTATTTTTATTTTATTTTTTGTTGTATGTATTTATCTATTTTCATATGTATCACATTCACACACAATGTAAATTGTTATTGAATAAATAAAAAAATAAAAAAAAATAAAAAAAAATACGACCAATTTCAATAACTTACTAGCCGGTTTTAGTAGGTTGCTATCTCTGTCTGTTTGACATTTTGCTTACTGACCGGTTAGAAACAAAACGTCACAGAAAAGCGTTCTTTGATTTTTATGAATCAAGTGACAGGTATGCGACGCGGATAGGATATTCTTTGTTTATAGAAACACCGACAACTATGGAAGTAGGCATATTAACCAACAGTTATACGTAAGTAAGTTATAGAAAACGGCCGTTACTGTACTTAGTAACGGCCGTTTTCTATAACTGTTAACTGTTTTGTGTAACCGTTTTCACATCAGTGGTTTCGGGATTCCACCCTATAAATGTAACGTTCTCTTTCAAATGGGTAAAATTTCATCCTTGCTCCGTAGTATCTTGGTAGCAATAACGTGGTTCATAATCATAACGCAAGTTAATACCTCAGCTCCGGCTGCGTTATTACCAAGGTTAATTTTTATTACTTTAAAACGAGGTTGAGGTAGAATTTCTTAATTTAATCTATAATCTTATTAGCTATTCCATTCATGGCAGAATAAAAATATTTTTTAATACGCAATGTACTACCATGGTCAAAGTATTTCATATCCGAACCTTGGTCATGATCTAACTGTGGGCCTTGAAATAATTAGTTCAAATCTCACAAATTAAACACACACTCGATACAAACACACAATCTCACTTAATACGAAGTAAAAATATTGTTAAGTACTTCTACCTTTGTTTTTTATTTAATTTAAGTTTTTAGTTTAGCTTTTGTCTCGACTTTTTGGAAGTTCGCGTTAATTGACTGCGATACAGTTTTATACATATTAATGCAGTTGTAAACACAGAGTTACTGTAAACTGAGTTTTTTTAGTTTCCAATAAAATTTATTGCTTTTATCTGTTAAGGTATGAAAAGGTAAAAATACAGACGGATAAAGTTGTTTTCATATTTATGACAATAGTATGGATGTTCGGTAATAATATCGAGATACTTAGAAACATATTATTAAAATTATTTAATTTGGCATTTCGGCGTCACGCTTAGATAGGAAAAAATCTCATTTGATAACACTGACATAAAGAAACGTTCTTTACGTAGAACATGTTAAAAAATGAGCAAATAAAATACTGTTTTTCCAAGATCCAAAAATAACATTAGGGCTAATTCAAATAGAATAGGGTAACGATGGTTCTTGATTCTTAGAGAGAACTATAAGACCAAGACCGAATAAAAAAGATATTGTATGATTATGTTAGCCGTAAAACTGAGTGGTTCTGTAGATAAAAGAGATCCTTAGGAAAAAAATCAGCTAGCAATATTTAGCGTAGACCACGAAAATGTGGAACACGATGTACGTAAACTAAGAAAACATGTTCGCCAACATTATGAAAAAATATGTTTTCCCAACAACACGTAATTGGAATTGTACAATGTTTTATCGTAACAAGACTGACATGTATTATTTCTGCTCACGTAAACGCTTCAGAATAAAAATCGTTCGCTAAGAAACGAGAGATAGAATGAAAACTAAGCGTACACTGCTAGGTTTGCCATGGCAACTCATATATTGGAAATGCATTAAAACTGGCATTTGCGTCTTGTTTTACGTACAGAAAAGAATCACTTACTCGTACTTTAACTCTTTTTTTTATTATAATTAACCTACCGGAATATATTTTTGTGTTTTAAACTAACAATAAAAAAATAAAATCTTGATGTTTATTTAAATGGTAAAAACCGTGTGAAGTGCAGTGTAGCAGTAGTAGTAGGCAGGGTCCCTGCCGCAGGGCAGGTAGTATTTTATAAATAACAATTTTCGAATCACCAACATTCAGAAAGCTAACTTAAAAAAATTATGAACATGTTTTCAGTTACCACATTAGGTATATCTCAAGAATACTATAGACCACCTGTGGCTCACGTATTTGGCTTATAAATATCACGTAGCCTAGCGATAAAAGTTTTCTAAACCCGACTCATAGTTTCGCTGAAATATTCACTTAGCTAGTGTTTGCATAGTTTTAGTTCGAAGCACTTCATAGAATATTATATTTTGGATCTGTTGGAAGTAAAGCTGATCGCATTTGCTAGCTAGGCAAACAAAAATATTGAGTGCCTTTCTTCCCGTTGATCCAATTTAATCAGAATTCAGTTTCTTTACTATAACTTGCTAGATTTTATTCTTATTTCGTATCGATGGCACGACTTATTAAAGTTTCTAGCGGCAATATTGAGCGGTCTTAACAGTGACCATGTTTAAAAGGAATAGGGGCCGCGATTCTCCATACATAATATTCTTTCTGAATAATATCTATAGTTTTCTAGAGCAACCTTTTTTTCAGAAACTAATAAGTACAGAAAATTATGACCCTCCAAAAAAAACAAAAATTGACCCAATCTTACGGTCGTGATTAGAGGACTACCAGACAAATTCTAAAAGTTTCTTAAAACAAATTGATTAGAAACTAGACATACTTTTTTATATTTTGATGTCAGATTTAATTGAATCGGTTCAGTTTTCGCGGACAAAAAAGGAGAATATGAAACGTCGATCTCGTCAAATGTTTGGCATACGGATAGACCATAACCTGGATTAGATCATAGGATTTTTTAACTTTTTCTATCCTTTTATATCCAGGATGGACGTTGCCGTGGGACAATTTCTAACTTTGACTGAACGAAATGGCGGGTAAAAGCTAGTACCAATAATTGCTCAGAGTTTGAGTTATCATTCGACAAGCCCTTTTTTTTGTGGACCAAAACACTGAGGGTGCGTTTCTTGTTCGTCTGTTTTCATAAACTCCCGATCGATTAAAGTCATAAACAAGAGTACAGTTTGGTCTCTCTATTTACCATAGAGTACTTCAGTACTGCTGCTTGCACAGTTACCAATTTAACCGTTGTTTTGTCTACAAATAACAGTTTGCGAACTAAACAGTCGTCTGTTTCGTTCCTTCAAATAACAGTGTTCACTACAATATCAAATTACTTCTTGCTAACGCTCCCTGTGTTTACTACTGGTAGTTTGTTTCCTCCCAAGTAGTGCCTCAAAATATCTTTCTTTAATAAATTGAATGAAGTTCACAATGTACCTATCACAGATAGTAAAAACAAGCCACACGCTTTAACTTGTAATACATATTAAGGTGGTAACTGATATTAAGGTAGCGCTTGCCTAGGTTGGTCTGTGGATGGGTGACCACCCATTACATACCGAGTTTCCACCGTGTCTCGGAAAGCACGTTAAGCCGTTGGTCCCGGCTGTCTTTGTAGATCTTTGACAGTCGTAACAGGTAGTCAGTACCCTGAAAGTCTGAAAACCAGTCTTATCAAGGGGTATCATATTACCCAGTACTAACTGGGTTGTGGAGGTCAGATAGGCAGTCGCTCCATGTAAAATATTGGTATTCAGCTGCATCTGGTGAGACTGGAAGCCGACCCCAACATAGTTAGAAAAAGGCTAGGCGGATAATTTAGGTGACGTTTCTCGACATTTTTTCAATAGAAATTTCGGGAGGGTAAAACTCGACTGATTGACACGGTACATCCAAAGTTAAACATGAATAACGTTTTATTCCATTATCAATTTTGTCTGTGAGGAAACAGAATAGTAAAATAAAAAGCTATTAAAAAGTTACGAGCTACCAAAGATTCGTTTTCATTGCCAATTTTAACGCAACTTTGGGCGTAAATTAGTAATAAAAGAAGTGTAAAATTTCTAAAACAAAGTCGGTACCGACAAAGCACAATTATCGAAGAATTCTATAAGTTTTATTTGTAAATAATTTATGCAGTGGTTTTTTACGCGCCTTGTGCTTATGAACTATCGTTCATCTTTTTATTTTATTTTTTTTATTTAATTGATCAATAAACATGTTTACAAATATTTTACAAAACTTAAACATACCACACAAACCATCGTGGGTAATCTCACGTCACGGGCACGATGCCAGCCCGCGTAGCATGACCACCGTAGACACAAAAGAGAATCGACAAATCTTTTGTTCATCTGTCATTGCATCGACAAAATGACAGATAAACAAAAGATTTGTCAATTCTCTTTCGTGTCTACAGTGGTCATGCTACGCAGGCAGGTGAGGCAGCGTGCTTTTTGGCCACGCCCACCAGTGAGTTTGAGCCCGCAACTTGTGCTACCGGGTACTCCCGGCATCAAAAAGCATATTTAGCCGTAGGTTGTTTACAGATAGTCAGGAGCCCGAAAAGTCTGACAGCCAGTCCTATTCTGCCATTACCCAGTAACTAGGTTGTGGAAGGCAGAATATGTTCTGAGCTGCATCCAGAACTGGAAGCCGGCCATCGCCCAATTGGAAAAAAACTAGACAGATGGCTTCTTCTTATATCGGAATAAATAAAAAAATGATTAATTGGTTAATCGGAGTATGAACATGAACAAAAAAAAGAACCGGTGGAATACACAACCTCCTCCTTTTTTAGAAGTCGGTTAAAAATACAAGTGTTTTCCATTTTTCAATTGCTTAGTTTCTGTGAAACTGGAAGGAGGGCGCGCGGGTTTGCAAGAAGTGGAGGGAGGTCTTTTAACAGGAGGGGACAGAGCAGGCTAGAAAAAAAACCGGCCAAGTGCGAGTTGGACTCGCGCACCGAGGGTTCCGTATAATCTTGTAGGTGTTTTGTTATTAAACTATATATATTTACGGTTTTACTAAAACTCCACTGTCCGTCTGTCTGTCACCAGGCTGTATCTCATGAACCGTAATAGCTAGAGAGTTTAAATTTTCACAGATGATGTATTTCTGTTGACGCTGTAACAACAAATACTAAACACAACAACAACAACAACAACAACAGCCCATAACGCCACTGCTGGACATAAGCCTCTCCCATGATGGGAGGAATTTGCCGTAATCTCCACGCTTGGCAGGCGGATTGGAGATCGCAGTGATGAAAGACTAACAGAAAACGCTGCTGCCCATTCTATGGTCTACGGAGGCGCAAGGTGTTTAGCCTCAGACATTAGTCGCCTTATACGACACCCGTGAGTGTAATGGGTTGGTTATATTCTACTCTGCCGGATACCACACGGCTTGCTTATACTAAATAATAATAGGTACTAAACACAGAATAAAATAAATATTTAAGGGGGCTCCCATACAACGTTTAATTGTTTAATTTAACATCTCTTGCAGGACGGCTGAGCTCAGCAGCGTATGCTGTTAGGAAAATCCGTCAATTTACTGATGTTGATACGGCGAGGCTAGTCTATTTTAGTTATTTTCATAGTATTATGTCATACGGTATTTTACTATGGGGACGCGCTGCAGACATCGAGTCTATATTTATTCTGCAGAAAAGGGCTATCAGAGCCATTTATGAATTACGTAGACGCGATTCTCTAAGAGAACTGTTTAAGGAAATTAATATCATGACAGTACCTTGTCAATACATCTATGAAAATATCATGTACGTTAGGAAAAATCTGCATTTATTCAGTAAAAGAGGTGACAGACACCACTATACTACTAGAAATAGGGACCAACTAGTTCAGCCAGGTTTCAGGCTTGCTAAAGTAGATTCATCTTTCATGGGGTACTGTTTAAAATGTTACAATAAAATACCTCCCCACATTCTACAACTGAATGAGACGAAATTTAAATCTTGTATAAAACGCACACTATGTAGGCAAGCATATTATAAGTTGGTGGATTACATTGATGATAAAAATGCTTGGCTCAATGCTGGTCCTGCTCCACAACCATAGGGGAAAACTAATTGGGCAAATTATTGTGCTAGCTGCAGAAGATTGTAAAAGTATCTTTGCTTTGTATAGATTCCATCTCCTAGTATTGTATAATTGCATAGCACATGTGAGGACTATGTATTTTTAAGCTACCATTTGCATTTAGTTACGAGTATCTTTCATTGACTTGAATATGCCTTGGTGGCTGAGAAAAAGTCATGCTCACTCAAATGTCTCGCTGATGGTGGCGGGTGTGTCGGGTCATTTAGTTCCCTTCAATATGGTTGAGTTGAATGGCGCCGATACACGCGTCTTGTTCGTGATCGGGCGCTGTCAGTTGGGACTGGTCATCTCTTAGCTGCCACGGTTCATTTTAATTACTTTATTTTTAATTTGTTGATTTAATGTTTTACTCTGGACGCTCATAATGTGCACGTCTTCCTACATCGTTCTCACATATATCTATAATCTCAACATGAATGATGTAACCAAGATTTTGTAACAATATTTTGATTTAAAAGAGTGTCCATGGAGTTTCTTGCCCGTTCTTCTCCATAGAGATCTACGCTAGGGAATGGGCAACTACAGTACTTTCTCAAGTTATTATGTCTTGTGTCTGGGACTGTAGCTTTGTTTTGTTTTTTTTTGTATTTTTGACTTTCAAAAGTGCCATAATGGTCTAATTGAAATAAATGCTTTGAGTTTGAGTTTGAGTTTTTGAGTTTGAGTTTGAGTTTTGAGTTTGAGTTTGAACGAACGTGATTTTATTGCCTTTTTTTTGCTCGATATTAATAACGGCAACAGGCAAATGCTTGAAATATTCACAGAATATTTAGTTGTATATTCAGTTTAAAAATAAATAATTGACTCAAAATAAAATAATTAAAGTGATTAATTTGCAGTTGTTGTTGTATAAATAATGGTACGAAACCCTACGGATACCAATTCGACTCGCACTTGGCCGGTTTTTTATACACCTAATATAGATCTCAGTATCTGGTATAAACTTCAACTTGCTAGGTCCACCCATTCCTGAGAAAATCGGTGGTGACACACAGACAGACGGACAGACGGAAAAGAGAGTGATCTTTTAAGTGTTCCTTTTTTTACCTTTTGAGGTACGGAACCCTAAAAACTGTGAATATAGCTATTTTCACGATTTCGACTTAATAAAATCCCTGGATCTTTTCATGAACATATTTAGTTCCTGGATTATATTATAGAATATTGAGTTAATATTTCTTAGGATCAAAAGAGTCTCAATCCGCTGCCTATTGTAGCAACCCACTTCGCATTGGTCCGTAAATTCATGTCCAACGTGAGAGCGGGACCACTTGTCAATTTGTCCCTGACTACAGTACTAAACATATACATACTTAGATATGTAGGTACATTTGGTTTTCTTACTGTTTTCCTTAGTAACTAAGGAAAAATTGGAGTAAAAGACATTTTATTTATGCTAACGTAAACGGGTACTTTTGCAGGAATAACTTTCATCACAAGTTCTGTCAGAAATGAAAAGACCCCTTTGAATGTTTACAATGAAAACATTATTCACGAAGAAACTATTTTGAGGGTAATTAACAAAGGTACTACAATTGCCATAATTAAAATAGCAAGTTCACTAACCTCACATACCTATATGATAATCATTACTTAAGAATTTCATGCCCATGTATGTTTGGGAAATTATACCGTTATATGACCGAGCTAATGACGCAAAGATTATAATAGCAGACGCTCCCTCAAATGTGGGTGGTACCCACTTCCCACTATAAACGAATAATTCTAAAAATGGATAGTGACATTTTCATCAGATAAGAAACCGAGAAAATAGTCCTTTACTTATAAAAGCCCAGGGATTTTTGGCGCATGAAAATCAGAACCCACTGCCATCACGTTTTATCCTTACATTTGACAAAACAATTCTATTTTTGTTTTTCGAAAACCCCTCTTTCAATGCCTTTGCGCGGCAAAAGATCCTTGTAGGTGCAGTTATTTCATAGTTATTTTGCCACGTAACCCAACAGCAACTTTTTATACAACCTTTGTATAATTGTGACTTATATTATATCTGTGTATACTTTGTCTCCAACCCAAATAAATATAAAAAAGCGAGCCTAAAAATCTGTGTTCATAAAAATTCTGACAGATTTGTCAGTGGGAGCTACTCAACAGCATTGTAAAGGAATAAAGATAAATGTGACTTATACATTGACTCCAAAGTTACAGCTAAGCAATAATGTAAGGTCTGTACCAGTATATCATACCGTATGACGTATCGAACAGCTAAAATCATGGCCATAATGAATAAATAATAAATATAATGCTATATAATGCTCCCGCGTCGTTTATGTATAGCACGGCAGCACTTCAAACCACTAGTCGAGTCCCAAATTGTTTAGTTTCCGTGCAATGTCGACAACACAAAGGCAAACTTTCAATTAAATTAACTGTAAACGTAATTTTGAATAGTTGGCTGTGGCCCCGACTGGGCGCCATTTAACCTATTGGCGCCCATTTTGGTTTGGTCCCAACCAAACCAAAATAATATAAAGAGCTTTCAATTCTCGCTTTTTGGTAAAGAATAAATATTTGTGAATATTTTTTACACAGTTACTTCTTTACACACATAGTTATTTTTTTCAATTCTCGTTTTTTGGTAAAGAATAAATATTTGTGAATATTTTTTACACAGTTACTCAGTCCTATAAAAGATCATCATTATCATCATCTGCCTATTAATGTTCCCACTGCTGGTACACAGGCCTCCTCTCTATGAGAGGGAATATAAAAGATAGACAGTTATAATGGTCTCAACTAAAGATTTAAAGATTCTGCGGTCGTAGGTAGAAAATTTCCATTATTGAACTAAGTGAGGTTGACATAAGTAGATACTTTCCTTGAGGAAAAGGTCAAGTTTATCAGATAAGTAGGCTTTCGTTTATAATTTAAAAGAAATTAGGCACCTACATTTTTATTGTGTTGCCAGTCTGTCTTCTTCAATACCATCTAAAATACTTGCCTACCTACTTTTAAATTATGTTTTCCCATAATTTATAAAAAACAGTTTGTAATCCATTAAGTTGGATGGTCTCAATTTATTTTACCTTATCATTTGAGCCCGAGATATATTTTTTAGATTTAAAAAATATGAGTTCACAAACACAACCGTCTACTAAAATAACACGCCGGTTGCGAGTACTACGCACCTAAACTTTTTGAAGAACCCCATCCATAAGGCCAGTGTATGTCCTTCTAAGGCGGCGGTCCCTCCCGGCGTTGTAAGTTTATAATACACTCCCAGTAAAAAATCCTATCTGTTTAATATTATGTGTAAAAAAAAAAGACTGAACGCAACTCACAACATTTTCCTTATTTATCCAACTTAACATTCATGAGAACTTTTGCACAATGCTGTAGGTGCAATTTTCAGGCAATATACAATCGCGATATCTACTAGTTATGACCTGTAGCGCTGTCCGCATGGAAATAGCTATCCGTCCTTGATCTCTATACATATTCGATGTTCCTTTTCACTTCACTGGCGTGCCACGACTCCAAGAGATAGATTTGCGATCTAAGCATGCGTTGAAATTATGTTTCTTCTTTGATTTATCGTGTCTGGGATTCTTTTGGTTCAACGAGATGATAAGGGAAAAAGAACATTGCCAGTTACTTCTTATGATTCGACACGACACGTATGCGATCCTGTACGATAAAATTCATGGCAATGTATGGCGGGAGAGGATTGTATTTTACATTGAAAGTGTCAGTGTTGACTTTTGTTCTAACTTCATTTGACTTAATACGTAGGTGAAATATTCTGGAACAAAGTATCGGCCAACAACGGTTATTTTAAACCATTTTAAAGTTGTTACTGCAAAAACTAGTAAACAAGTTATTTGTTCTACATTAGTAGTTCTTTTCTTTTTCTCTGAATAATCTAAATCTAATAGACTGCATTATTATGTTTTATACAAGCATTTCATACACTCAACAAAAATGTTTTTTTAAGTACCTCACTTTGGCTATTATATAGTGATGGTTGGCAAGTTTATTGGCTATTAACTGAAACATCTGTTCACATCGATTATCAGCAAGACGTCACTCCTACGCAACAGACGAAAATTCTTTGAAAATTCCTATTCATAGATATTTTCTTTCACACCGTACTTATTGGATTCAGATTTTTTAAAAGCTACACACGTCTGGAATGATTCTATTTCTAAACTTTCTTTGATCAATGTGTTAATTTACCTTGGCCCCAGACTTGAAAACATTATCTGAATTCTAGACTACTTAATTCAAAATAATTCGGAGGTTGGTAGGTATTTTTTTTCCAAGAAATCATTTTATATATCGATTCTCTCTTCTTTCTCGTGTTTTTAGTGCTTAACTTGGTGTCAGAGGTGTTTATGTCGCCCCTCAGACCAAATAAAAAAGTTAAGACGGAACTCAGCGAGCATTTATTGAGACGTACTTTCATTGTAGTTTGATGTAAATGCGTGTGAGCGTGTATGCACAGAGCGAGACGTAGTTTTGCGCTGGCCTCACTTTTATTGTTCGCAGCGCTATGTCTTGTTTTTTTATTAGGTCTGAGTGTCGCCCATGGGTTTTTCATTTATCGAGGTGTAGGATGAGATGACAAGTAATAGAGAATAAATAAATAAATAAATATCGCTGGACATTAACACACAGCGCCATCTAGTGCCACACTAAGCAACGAGGCTTGTGTCGTGGACACCAGATAGTTGATATACTACATAGATACTTTTTTGTTTGTAAATACATACTTATTATACAAATAAACATCCATGACTTGGAAACAAATGTCCATGCTCATCACACAAACATTTGCTCCAACCGGGATTCGAACCCGGGACCCTTAGAACGTAAGGCAGCCTCACTACATCTTTCAAAAAAAATCTAGGCCCAAGCTTACTTCATCTTTCAAAAAAAATCTAGGCTGCTTATTTCATCTTTCAACAAATTGTTTGGAGTTATTGTACATTTTGTTTTCAGGAATTGGCAACAACCAAACTTAAAACACGACCTTTGAAGTGACACTCGTTTTTTCCAAAAAATGGACTTCATTTGTTTTTGTCCCTAAAAAACGGCCAAAACAAAACCATTGATGTTGTCTAAACTTTTTCCAGTTTTGACAACATCAAAGGTGCTGAAAACTGTGTAGGTGGGTATTATACCGAAGTCTGCGACTTGTCTAGTCTGAAAAGATAAAAATACGCAGACAAAATAATGTCCAGGTAAAAATATTTTGTTTACGACCTAGCAAAATACTGTTGTATATACGAATCTAATACCTACCATTGTATGTGGGAGTCTGGGAGATTATTATGAAAATGTGAGTGTCTTCTTTGTTCGTCAACGTGTTTAATATACAAGGGAAATGTACGATGTAGGTGTTATTTCCATTAGGATATTGACATTGTTGCCAAGTTATTTGTTTTGGGGTCTTCTTACGTAGAGTACTTATTATTAACTCACGTGTTTTGGTAAATAAAACCTTTTTGGAATGATGTTCCGGGCTCGAAACAGGAAGTTCTTTATGAGAGTTTCATTAATTCTTATTTGTTCTGGTGTGTGGTCACATTATGAGAACGGACAGAGAAAAATGGACGAGAGACGTAATGGGAGGGTATCCTAGAGATGGTAAGAGACAAAAAGGACGCCAAATAAAGAGATAGGAAGACGACTTACCAAAAGGATGGAGAAGATTTGCTCGCGACAGAGATGAGTGGAAGAAACTAGGAGAGGCCTATTTCGAAGGACAACCTGACCAACAAACTGGTTGCTGAAGATATAATATAGCTTAATTAATAGAATTAAGTCTTTTTATTTATTTATTTTTATTTCTTTATCAACTCGAGTTTAAAATGTACTGTTTTTTGGTCACCGAATAAAGGCTTTTTTATTTTATTTTTATGTAGGTATTGTGTGAAGGAATATTGCGAGCTTGAAATGGGGTGAATACTGATATCTAGAAAAACAACACAAATATAATTTGGGATAAGGGCCGCAGAATAATGATGACCTATGTCGAATGGTGGTTTGCTACAACTATCATTTCTCATCGTCATCTGCCTAGCCTTTCCCAACTATTTTGGGGTGAATGCCAGCTGCATAGTAGCATTTTACATGGAGCGACTGCCTATCTGACCTCCACAACCCAGTTTTATAATTATTTATTTATTTTTATTCCAAAATAGTAAGTAATCATGTAAACTAAGCCCCACAAAACCCCAGTACTAATTGGGTATCGCATTACCCAGTTAGTACTGGATAATACGATACCCCATAATGAGACTGGTCAAACTTTCGGGCCACTGTACCGACTGTCAAAGTTCTACAAATGATAGCCGGAACCAACAGCTTAGTGTGCTTTCCGAGACACGGAGGAAACCCAGTATGTAGTAGGTAGTCACCTATCCACATGGCAACCTATGTAGACAAACGCAGTTTAACCTGAAGATTGATCCGAGCGGCTGTTATTATTTAGCTATGAGCTCCTCCTCCACTATCATTTCTAATAGATGTACCTATATATATTGTTTACGGCCCAGTTCTGTCAAACAGGTCGAATAAACTAATGTCACTAACTAAGCTCTTTGACCGGTTGAAAGGCACGTGCGGCCTCCTATTTGCTGAAGATAATATGATAGTGACACCCAGTTGACCCATTTGACGTTTCTCCTGCTGCATGAGTAGTAGAATCAAAGTCACCCAAATAACCCTGATCCATAGAGAAGATTTTTTATGTAACTTTGATCCCATTATAAAATGAATTCTTCAAAGATGCGAGCGAAACCGCGAGAAAAAAATAGTTTTAAATAAATAAAAACAAATGATAAATGCTGGTTTGTTCAGACTATTTATCAAAGACTACTTCCAATTGTGCAGTAAACGGGTACATAATAAAGTTTTACAAACGTAATACTTTAAAGTTACAAGAAAATTGAATTAAATTTACCCTTGTGTTTGTTGTCTGACGAAGTTACTTTTGCAACTAATTTACCTGTTCTTTTGAATGTTGTATTGTGTATGAGAAAATGTTTTAAGAGGAGTTTTCTTTCTGCATTATTTCTGTTCGTCGTATAAGCGTTGGCATGGTGGTACCTACAGTTGCGGAATGAAAAGTAAAGCACTTGCATGGGGCTGTCCTTGAATTATTAATTAACAAAGATTCTTTGATTGTAGAATTGTATTATTGTAATACTTGTTACTGTGAACGACGCCGACGACTACAGTGCCTTTACAGCAAATTAAGTCGAGTAAATTGAGTATTGAGTATAAAATCTGTGTATCTGACTAATTTGCCTACTTAAACAGTTTTTTAGCATTGACTGTCATTGGCTCATCCACTGACTATATTGGTGATGTTTTCAAAAATTTCGTAGTATTTACAACTTGAGTGCGTGTTTGCCCGAGTGTAGTGTAAACGGGGACGGAGTAAAAGGATTATGTAAAGATCGTATCAGTCTCCGTGCCTCGGAAGGTATTTTAAGCCGTTGGTCTCGGCTGTCATTTGTAGATCTTTGACAGTCGTACAGACAGTCCAGCAGCCAGAAATTCAGACAACTAGTCTTACCAAGGGATATCTTATTACCCGTATTAGTACTAACTGGGTTGGTCGTATAGGCAGTAGCTTTATGTAAAATACTGGTAATTAGTTGCATCTGGTTAGACTGGAAGCCGACACCAACATTGTTGGGAAAAGGCTCAGCAGATGATAATGTAACAGGTGGCATTTTTAGTTTTGCCTTCCCGCATAGGAAAAAGACATGATTGTATGAACTTTTGTAAGTCGCTATTTCCTTATTTGAAGCACGTTTTTCGACAGAACATAATTTTTCTTCTATAACTTCAAAAGCAACTCACAAATATAGGTCACCTCTTAACCTCATGTGTGGACCAAATAAAATTCCAATACAAAACTTATACAAAATACAATAAAAGGTTTCTAACACCTACTACAATAGGTTACTATTAACCCTAAGAGATACGCGACCCAATAGCATTAGGTAAGATAAATGCAATGAAAATCTTCAAAACAAAGAAAAAGGTCTTCAAACATCGTTTACAAGCCTCGTTAAGTTACCCATTTCTAACTTTTCAATCTTGTTTACTTAGCAACTTTTTTCTACTTACCTCTTTTTTTTCTAAATTGTTAGTTAGGGGTATGAAGGGTGTGAAGTTCTTCATCCACCATAGAAAAGGATGGATCCTTTTTTTTTTTTTTTTTTTTTTTCGGATGGGAATTCATCAAATGACTTCTCCCGCTCTGGGCGGAGCAGGAGGGAGTGTCAGACTTTTACTGACTAAAACCCATCCATGTTCCTTCATCGCCCTTTGTGTTCCGGGGCCACGGTATCTCTTTCGAATAGTCCCGCAACCCCGGCAGGCATCGGTCCTTTCGGACCCCTTCCTTTTTGCTGACTCTCTTTGAGGCGCGCGTGGAACACGAACGCGCCGTCGACACGACCTGTCGTCATGAGACGGACGGACGGCGAGCTAGCCCATAGCCCACCGTCCACAGGCCCGCGCCTACGGTGGCCGGGGGCCACGTGGTGGCCCCCGACGCCCGGGGCGTCTCCCGCGGCGGCCGGGACGCTGTGAGGTTCTCTCCCTCTCACGTTCCGCCACCTCCTTCTCTAGCATTACTGCTTCGCAGAAGGAGGTGACGGCGTCCCATTCCGTCTCGCTCCGGACCATGGCTTGCACCAGGGCCGGACGCGAGATGTCGCCGCCGCCAATCGCCGCTTCGAGGACACGGCGGTGCTCCGCCCACGCGGGGCACACCTCCACCGTGTGCTCCACCGTGTCCTCCGGTCGATCCTCGCAGTGGAAACACCCGGGCGTTTCCTCCCGCCCGATTCGGTGCAGGAACCTCCCGAAAACACCGTGTCCGGCGAGGACCTGCGTCAGGCGGAAGGTGAGGACGCCGTGGCGTCTCTCAAGCCACTCCTCAAAGAGGGGACTTACCGCCACTATTGTGGCGTGCCCTGCACGGGGTTGCGACAGTCGCTCTCTCCATGTCGCCATGAGATCACGCCGGAAGTCTGTCCGCTGCGCGACAATTTGTCGCGGCAGCGGAGTTTCCCCCCGGCGTAGCACCTCCGCGCGCCATTCATGTAGGCGCGCGAGGACTATCGCCTCCAGATCCCATGGCGGCAATCCGGCAAGGAAAGGATGGATCCTCAAAAGGGTGTTGCATCTGGTGGGCTACTGCTGACAGTTACTGTCGGGTTTTTCTATATGGCCTTAAGTCATGTATAACTTTATTTTCGCAATTTAGAATTTTGATGTTAGTTCATGTTGCTGTAGTACTTTTTGTAGTGCCGCTACAGTTACCTGTGGGGTCGGTCAAATCTATTTAGTCCGTCAGAGTATTGGAAAATAATGGTCACGTATTTTTGTTTTTGTAAATTAATGAATATTGACAAAGATAAAACGCATCAAAACTCGGACGGACTCGCTCGTTACGTCAGAACGCACTAAAAATTATACCACGGCGTGACGTTTCTCAAAACGTCATGCCGTGGTATAATTTTTAGTGCGTTAAAATTATAGCACCGGCGTGACGTATTGAAAATTTTAAAAGCGTCGTATATTCGTCAATTTTGGTTTACGTATACCTAACAAAAGAAAAAATACGTGTCAAATATTTTTTGATAATCTAACTGACGGACTAATTAGATTTTTTCAGGACACAAGCCTATACTAGACACCTACACACTATGTAGAGAGTGCCTTGTTCCGCAGGGAAGCCGGCCTGCAATACTGCTTTAAGACGTCATCGAATGCCACCTGAGTGTTACAAGTAGATATGGCGTTGAAAAAGGTTCGTATTTCTGTAATGACTTTCAAAAGAGCAAATAAAACCTATGCTACCTCTACGGTGTGCAGACGATAATATCTTTTTTCGACGTGACGTCCATTCCTACTTGAACAATTTTTAATAAAATTTTAATTAAGAACAAATCTTATGAAATTAATAAAATTTAAAACCCTGGGACTTTTAAAAAAGTCCTGAACCTTTTAACAAATCATAAATAACAATTTGGTTAAAAAGGCGAAAATTACGTCTTATTTAATTCTCGTCCCTTTTTCCAAGTTTTTTCCTTAATTGAAGTTTTTAGGTTGTCGGTTGCGCTTCTGTGTTATTTATATTTTGTCAACGAAATAAAAACAAAGTTGCCTAAAATAAATCGACAGAAACTCTTACCAATGCGACGGGTGTGGTACCCGTCGCATTGGTAAGAGTTTCTGTCGTTTTTGCGGTTTACGTCGGTAATGCAAGCGCAATTTGAATTTTCCTGGGAAAATGTACAAGTATTCTTTGACTTATGAATTTTACTGCGTTTACGCATGGTCGCGGTTCATTAGTGTGGGGACATGACAGCAACACTCTTTAACCTCACTAATGTCAACTTACTACTTCCACGCATTCCTGAAAAAAAGGGTCTTGACAGACGTACAGACAAACAACTAAGTTGTCCTATAAAAAGACATAATATCTACTTATGATGTAAAGGTTTAATTTTGTTTCAACAGACGTACCCATATATATAAGCTCTAATACATGGCATATTGTTAACCTGTTAGGTAATCTAATATGTAGGATCAATCAAAATGTTGTTATGGCATCGATATGCAAACTACGATTACCAGACATTAAACAATAATGGCTTTCTCGTTACCCGCCATGTTAATAATTCATTGATGTTTACGATTTATAGGATTTCATGAGTGAATATCGATTTCAGGTCATCAAATAATTGACTTACCTGCCAAAGGTAGGCAATTTTGTCCAACAAAATAATTTAGGTAATTAAACTTCGATCCCAGCTTTCACTTGAGATTTATGATAGTCGTCATAGGTAGTAGGTATTGTTAAGTTACTCTTATATGGTATTTGTATATGGATCTTTTAGTGCGTAGACAAAACTGAAATTAACTGTCCGATCTTTATTTTTTCAACACTCATACAAGTGCCTCATTGGTTTAGTGGTCGCAAGCGCGACTGCTGAGCCTGAGGTCCTGGGTTCGTTTCCCGGGTCGGGCAAAATATTATTGGGTTTTTCCACTAGGAATTTATCAGTAGCAGCCACAGCGTCTGAATTTAAACATAATTGGCAAAATGTGGGTGTACTAACTAATGGGTCCACGTTTGTCTACCTCTTCGGGGATTACAGGCGTGATGTAAGAAACCCTAGCTGGATCACTACAAGAAGGTTGAAAATCTGTATTACCAGTCTTACCAAAGGTATCGTGCTTCCAGGAATTGGTTCATGTAGAACAGACAGACGTAAAAATTCCTATCACGAACTGGACAGGTAATTCTAAGACTAGCTTATATTCCTTACCATTTTCGACAAATCTTATCTCCTTTACTAAAATGTCTGATGAATGAATGTTAATAAAGCAAGCTCATAGAAAGATTGTGAATAAATTTTCCCACCGATTTATGAATGGCGATTTCTTTTATTTTCATTACAGTTGGATTTTTCGGTATACTTTTATTAGCGTACTAGAGATAATTGTCCAATGGGATCTTACTACCTGGATAAAAAGTATCATATGTTTTGATCAAGGTTATAAACTATCTAAGTGCAAAATTTCATTCAAATCCGTTCCGTAGTTTTTGCGTAAAAGAGTAGGTAACAAACATCCATCCATACATCCATCCTCACAAACTTTCGCATTTAATAATAAGTAGTAAGATGATAGAAGTGTGATATGGTTAACAGGGATAAAAAGTCACTTGATTATATTCATCCACACTACAGAATAAGTTGGTTTAATGAATGCCGCATATACTAATAATAATAAGTAGTAAGAGGATGATAAAAGTGTGATATGGTTAACATGAGGGATAAAAAGTCACTTGATTATATTCATCCACACTACAGAATAAGTTGGTTTAATGAATGCCGCATATACTAATAATAATAAGTAGTAAGAGGATGATAAAAGTGTGATATGGTTAACATGAGGGATAAAAAGTCACTTGATTATATTCATCCACACTACAGAATAAGTTGGTTTAATGAATGCCGCATATACTAATAATAATAAGTAGTAAGAGGATGATAAAAGTGTGATATGGTTAACATGAGGGATAAAAAGTCACTTGATTATATTCATCCACACTACAGAATAAGTTGGTTTAATGAATGCCGCATAATTATACTAATAATAATAAGTAGTAAGATGATGATAAAAGTGTGATATGATTAACATGAGGGATAAAAAGTCACTTGATTATATTCATCCACACTACAGAATAAGTTGGTTTAATGAATGCCGCATATACTAATAATAATAAGTAGTAAGAGGATGATAAAAGTGTGATATGGTTAACATGAGGGATAAAAAGTCACTTGATTATATTCATCCACACTACAGAATAAGTTGGTTTAATGAATGCCGCATAATTATACTAATAATAATAAGTAGTAAGATGATGATAAAAGTGTGATATGATTAACATGAGGGATAAAAAGTCACTTGATTATATTCATCCACACTACAGAATAAGTTGGTTTAATGAATGCCGCATATACTAATAATAATAAGTAGTAAGAGGATGATAAAAGTGTGATATGGTTAACATGAGGGATAAAAAGTCACTTGATTATATTCATCCACACTACAGAATAAGTTGGTTTAATGAATGCCGCATAATTATACTAATAATAATAAGTAGTAAGATGATGATAAAAGTGTGATATGGTTAACATGAGGGATAAAAAGTCACTTGATTATATTCATCCACACTACAGAATAAGTTGGATTAATGAATGCCGCATATACTAATAATAATAATGTCCAAATAAAACATTACTTTAGACTTTTACAACTATTGAAATTGAAAGATAACTGGCTCCGACCGCCGCTTATCACGCTGATGGTCGAAAATTATCACACAAAAAACGTACATAATATCCTTTGTCCTGATTCAGGTCATGGCCTTTCCATCCGTGTGCCTTCCTTATTATTTCTACATAATTATGATGTGATAAATATAATATTTATTTATGGCTTATATTCAAAAGAAATCCAAAAGGATAGTTGATCAAATTTCGGTAACATTTACGTTGGGCGTCCGTTTCGGGCCTCCGGGCATTCATTCCTACCGGCTCAAAATACATTAACAAAGATTAACACAAAGCTCCTAATCCGTTTTCAATTAGTTTGTTAATTGCTCTTCACATTAAGATTCCATTATAATAACATTTAGGTACTAAAGTTCACATTGTTGAGTTCTTAGCAGAAAATATTTAATTTTAACTTTATTTAACCGGACCGGACCGGACCGTGGGGTCCGAGCGCTCACAGCCTTTTCAAGAAAATTTCAAAACCCTTAGTTGACACTTCCCGTGACCCTAGGGCTGGCTTTTACTTTGGCCAAAGGCTTAGCGTTGCCATACAGCTTGGTAACGCCGCCAGTCTCTTGGGGACATTACCCAGTTGACAGTGTTGAGAGGGAGTTTTTTGACGCCATTTTTTAAGTTTTTAGTTTAAGTTAGTTAGTTTAGTTTTCTTTTAATAGATTTATAAATAATGTACGGTCGAACAAGCTATTTGGTTTACAGTTTAACCAACAAATTACATTGTAAAATGTAAACCAAATAGCTTGTTCGACCGTACATACTCAATTCAAATATTTTTTTTACATTATTTATACTCTTCTACGAAGTTAGCTATTTTTAAAATTATCGAGAAATATTTCAATAAAGTAAATTAATTTAAGAAACGGAAAGACGTTAATTTATAGAATGACGTAAAACGATGCTCCGGAATGTATTTATTTCAAAACATCTGCTGTTGTTCCCGCGTTTACACAAGGGTATAAAACAAGTTCCTACCTATTGTTTACATAAACAATAGGAAGGAACTTGTTTAGCAGCTGTTTCCCTTAAAGAGATAGAAGACATGACAATAACATTATTGTCATGTCTTCTATCTCTTTTTTGACAAGTAAAAAAAGTTATAAAGACGAGTTAACCAAATTATCAAAAAAGTGACTAAATAATAGATTATAACAATACATGTCTTGTAGAACAGAGTAATCCGCCAATAATAACTTGTGATTGAAAAAATAATTAGATATCTATTTAATGGAAATAATTAAGAAACAGCATAATTATTACTATGATTTTTGTTTAATTGATATTTTCCCTAAAATGTTTATCCTCAGTTAAACGAACTACGCGTCAAATCAGGAGTGATATTAATTACCTACGTGAACAAACAAATAATAACCAAAACGGGTTCAATATCCTACCACTGAAAACTGAAGTGGTATTCAGTGTTAATAAATTGGGTATAGCAGTGTGTATGTCGCAGCCAATTCGTATAACACGCCGTTTTACATAATGGCGCGCCGGATTGAAAAACTCCTCACGTCCTCACGTTCAGCCGGATTGTGGTGGCGATACGTTCGATAAAGCGGCGTCCAACGTTTACCCGTATTGTCAGCAATTCCGATACTTCAAATAACCTACTAAAATTGTCATAGAAGTCTTGCTAGCTGGCATGAGGAGTGTAGGCCAAATGCCGGCACAATGGATCGTCCCCATACAAGAGGTTGGACATAGACTACACACACTTTTCATGACTTTTGACATGCACTTTTCTTTATTTATTTACCTACATGTTGAGAATTACGTGGCAGGGGTAATTAAAGGGGGCAAATTTTTCATTATTTTTGCGATAGGATGCACCGTTTTCGAGATATAAGCAAATTTAGAACCTGCTACGACTCCATGACGCGCGCTCGCTACGCTCGCATTTTACTTACACATCCACTTTTTGTCAGAAATGTTGTCGTCGCCGAATTCTCAACATGTAGGTAAAAAAAGAAAGAAAAGCGGGAAAAGCGGCCGTTTGTTTGTGACACCGTTGTCGATTGTGTTGATCATGCAGAGCCACTTGCGGCCATAAATGGAACGAAAACTTTCAAAGCGCGTATCGACGATGCGCCGGTTTGTATAATGCCCCACTTTGACGAACGCGAAGGGCTTATTCAATGCGGCGTACATTATTTCAGCCGAATTCTAATCCGGCTGAACGTGAGGCCGCCGTATTATATAACGGCACCGTTTTTCAATCCGGCGCGCCATTAGAAACGCGGCAGCAGCCACGGCCGCGCGCTTTTAAAACGGCGTGTTATATGAATTGGCTGCGACATGTATAGCAATGATAGCCTAGTGATGTGACTGTTGGACGGACAAGTGTGTGTGTGTGTGTGTATTTTACGGATTCATGTGCGTATGGTATAATTATCACTTGCCTAAAAGAGATATATCTTGACGTGCGTCGTACTATTTACTGGACACTGTATAATATTGAAAATCAGACATTACAAATGTATGTATAAATATTATCTCTGCTCGCGACTAAGCATAATATGTCTATTATTGATTAGTAGATATTGGAGATGACAACTCTTCTCCGATATTACATAACAGCCGTGTATTTGACAAGTTTCAAGAGTGTTATACTTATTACTATAAGTCCACGGATACGTGTACTCCGCACGCTCAACTTCATACCGACTTACCGAGTGAGACGGACTTGTTCTGTTGTTCTCTGAGTGAATTTACAAGGAATGCATAGTTTGTTATAACTTATTTAATATACTAGTTATTAGCATCAATTTAGATAGGATTAATTAAGGCACATTTTTCGCATTTTGTTATCGTAATATTATAGTGGTAGATGTAAGTAGATAAATAAATATACCGACCATATTCTGCACTAATGCAAGCACAGCAAGAAAGCTCCTAGCAAAGGTACACTCTTGTATTACCCTCAGGGGATTACAGGCGTGATTTTATATTATCCAGAATTCATGGCTGTTACTGAGAAATGCGTAATGCAAAAACCCCATAATAACCTGGGAATCGAACCCACCATAAGCAAATGTTAACAAAAGGATAGGACATATTGCTTTAGTCAAAAATAAACATATCAGTTACTGATAAAAAGCAGAATTTTATTTCTTTCTTTTCATGAAAAAACAGTAACCTAACCTAACCGAATAAAATATTTTAGTCTAAAGCTATTCTAACCGTATTGTTGACAATATGTTTTATTTAAGTGACTGCTCTGACGTTTATTACTTAAAGACGATACAAATGGCCTCGTAGATCATGAGTTCATGACTTTACTTGCTACAAGATACATTTTTATTTGATTTAGAAATATTGCCCCAGATGGCGCCACTGTACAAAGGAGTTTGACACAGTTGTTAAGCTCTTCTCTGGGGACTGAACTGGTGAAATGTCGCTAGTTACAAAAATATAGTCACATTTTATGAGAACAGCAGATCTTCAAGTTGTTAAGCAGTGCTTGCCAAGGTCGGTCCATGGTTGGGTGACCATCCATTAAAGACCGAGTTTATTCAAATCACGTTAAGTCGTTGGTCTTGGCTGTCATTTGTAAATCTTTGATAGCCGTTACAGGTGGTCAGTGAACCGATATTGACAAAGATTAAGATAAAGGTTACATAGACAAACAACCTCAGGCCTTAAGCCTTAGTTATACGTAGGTATGCCGCTTTGTGCTCCAAGATTTTCGGCCAAACTTAAATATGCTAGTCACTGGACACACCAAAGCTCTGAACTATCACTTTCGAAAGCCATCAAATGTTAGGCTCTGTGGTAGAAATCGGTTAGATGGCCTGATTATCATGCAAATTCAATTCAAAACCATTGACCAGTAATTAATAAGTAACACAGTTACTTTCTTACTTATAACATTAACATTTCATAACATAACGCCTGTAACCCCCGAAGGGTTAGGCAGAAGTGTACCTAATAGTACACCCACATGTCGCTGTTATGTTTAAGTCCCATGAAATAGGGGGCGAGCCTATTGCCATTAACCGGGCACAAATACTCCATGGCTGCTACTGAGAAATTCCTGATGGAAACACGCAATAACACTTTGCCCGAGCTGAGAATCAAACTCAGGACCTCTATCATGTTCAGCAGTCGCGCTTTCGAGTTTCGATCACTAGACCAACGAGGCAGTCATAATATTAGATTAGATTATTATTCGTGGCAGTTATAATACTAGTAAGGATAAAAATTCAAATTTATTAATTCCATAGAAATCCACACACACACCACACACATCACAACACAAAACACACACACCCAACACCACACCACACACACCACAGAGACACACCACACACCACACACAACCCACACACCATACACACATCCAATCCACACAACCACACGACCACGTCCACGTCCACATTTCCAATTGAAATTTTTCCGATACAATTCTAGTTGTGGTTTGTTACTTTAATTTCCCAACCAGAAACCCAATTGATTTATTTCAGCGAGATAAAAGTTTCGAAGATGCGTTTGACAGTAAAGTGATTCGATTACATAGCTATAGTACATAAGTACGTACGTAGATTAACGCCCGATCAACATTGATTAGTGAGTAATTAATCCTTTCCAGTTTCAAAGGGTTCACACAAAAAGATCTGCTTTTGTAGTCTTTGCGTCAACAAAAGTAAATCAATTGGGTATTTTTGAAAGAGTCTATACAATGTGTTTAAAAAACCCTGTCCTATTGGTAAGGGTATTATTAGGGACCGAGATTAGATTCTCTAAAAATGTAATCCTTTTTGGATTATTAAGTAAATAAATACCTGGATGAAAAATTCAATAAAATTTACTTAACTTAGGAAACCAACATGGCAACAAAGGAACGCGGGCCTCTCGGATTGGACAGGGTTTTTATTAACATTTATTGTACAAGAGCAGTGGTGGCACCATGGTAACGGTCCGGACTTATGAGAGTAGGTAAGTCATGGGTTTGAATCCAGACAAAGATTTAGTTCTGTTCAAACTTTATGGCGGCTCTGAAGTTAGCTGCGAGTGACGGTCTGCGCACAGAGCTTATACACATACAGTCAAGACGATGCGTCCTCTGCGGCCGTTTAGTAACTTAGTTTTGTTACAATCAATACTGTACTTTTATTAATGTATTCACATAGGTTTCATCTAGCTTAAGTGAAAACGGCCGTTACATAAATTACGTCGAGGCGATGAGCAATCTCTGCTTTAAGATAAGTAAAGAAAGTTGCTCCTTTAAGGATAAACCAACTCCGTAATTAAAAGACACAAGTTTACGTCATGCTGGGTACCAGATGTAGACAGAATAGTTAAGTGAGTATGTAGTTTATTTATGATGAAATAATGCGTTCTGGTCTCATTTCCTACAGTAATCTACAGGGAAAACTTTGTATACCTACAAAAACCTAATATCGGTCGACTTTGTTACTTAATCCTTTTATGAAACAGAAAAGTCTTTTTTTTTGTACTCCAAAATGGCCAATTTTCTTGTTTACTGTACAGTCATTTCAAAATCTGTGAAAGCTAATCGAAATGTCTCGCAATGTTACGAACAGTCTCTTCAGACGTTTTTCACTGCTGAGTTTCAAAAATTACCTTATACCTATACTGTGGCAAATTCTAGTGAAAAGTACAATAAAGGTTGGCCAACATTACAGCGCAAAGCAGTCCAATATAAAACAAGTAAAGGAACAAAAAGTACGTGAAGATTTTCGGACGGCGGCGCGGCACCCTAATGTGAGCTGCTCTTTAAGATAAAAATATATTTTCGGTAAGGTAGTAACCACCCATTCGGAAGTGAGATTTGAGGAGCCTAAGCCCAGCAGTGGACTGCCACAAGTTGTTAATAAGGCTTAAGAAAGGAAAAACAACAAGTTTTTCGACCCGCTTCGCTTTCGTACTTATAAATAATAATTGTAATAATAGAGTGAAAGCCCATACAAAACCGTCAAGTAGTTTCGAGTAACATCGTGGTCACACAGACCGACATGAAAAGCGACTTTATTTTAATACATATCCTGGGCCCGACCTGAAAATTGAACCCAGGACCTCATGCTCACTAGTAACCAAGGGGCAGTCTTACATTCTTATATTTTAATAATATGACAATAAGTTGATATAAGTTAAATACCTGGAAAAGTAGATATTGTAATTAACATTTTCATCATCAACGTATCGGTTTCCTGGTACCTCAGCCAAATGAACACTGGTATCAAACTTAACGAAAATTGTAAGTAGGAGTTCTATGAAACGATCGCAAAGTTTCAGGAATTCTTTATAGTGTTACCAATTAATGCAATTATCGTGAGCTATTTCTATACTTATTCAATATTTCACATTATACATATTATAATGGTAGGTCATTAAATTATTCTGTGAAAATTATCAATCTTATTTATAAGTACCTACAAACTCATCATCTGCCTAAACTTTTCCCATCTACGTTGGGGTCGGCTTTCAGTCTAACGGAATGCAGCTGAACACCAGTATTTTACATAGAGCGACTTCCTCATAACAATAACAATAACAACAATAACAGCCCATAACGTCCACTGCTGGACATAAGCCTCTCCCATGATGGGAGGAATTTGCCGTAATCTCCACGCTTGGCAGGCGGATTGGAGATCGCAGTGATGAAAGACTATCAGAAAACGCTGCTGCCCATTCTCTGGTCTACGGAGGCGCAAGGTGTTCTGCCTCAGACATTAGTCGCCTTATACGACACCCGTGAGTGTAATGGGTTGGTTCTATTCTACTCTGCCGGATACCACACGGCTAACTTACTGACTTCCTTATAAGCCAGTTAGTATTGGGCAATACAATACCCCTTGGTAAAACTGACTGTCAGCTGTCACACTTCCGGGCAACTGACTCCCTGTAACGACTGTCAAAGATCTACAAATGATAGCCGATGTAGCCACAAATTATAAACATAAGCCTATTACTATTCAGTATCACTATTCAGTTTCGTATTTTGTTCGCCAACGGCAACTGAAACCTATAATTAAGAACTAATTGGTCTAGCTGTGTAGTTTGTGGTTATGTAAGTTAAATAAAACCTTTTATTTTTTTTTCAAAACTTGTACGTGGATTGAGTCTGTCGTTAACCGACAATAAAAGAAGGAGGTTCTCAAGTCGATGCGTATATTTCTAATTATGGTAATTTTGATTCCATAGTTGAACTTGACAATATGAAAGTGTAGATAAAATGTATTTGCTGTCAAGAAATTGAGATTTATTAATATTAAAATTAATACTTTTACTACACCAATCCAATGATGCCAGCAATATGTTATCGTAAAACGTTTTTTTAATATAACCAGATAACGTAGGTAATGTTAACATTGTTTTAACAACTGATTGAATAACGTACCAACCTATGGAAAGTTTTGTTGCTAACCACAAGAGCTTTTTAAATTAATTAGGTACTTGATTTAAATATTACTATAGGTACATAAACTCTATTAGATACAGGGTGTAAACAACCTCATCACGAAGCCGGCAAACAAGCATTCTATACAATCATCAAACTAAGTAACTTTGCGCAAAAATTATTGCTGAGAAACGACTTTTTTTTTTTGGGGTGAAATATCATGTTTAGTGGTAAAACTCAATGTAACACGCTCAAAACATTGTGCTGATGGATGGAATGAATAGTACGGGGGTCATGGAGGTGTTTAAAGTAAAAATCTCAGATTAAAAACTTGTTTTAAAGAAAAAACCTTGTCAACAAGTTGTAACTTTGACCCCCAATATCTCCGTAACTAGAAGGTTCCCAGATAAGGTATAGAACAAAAAAAATATCGCAATGACGGGGAGAACAAGTACCTTTTGGCTTCATTAAGAAGTGTTTTACGCCCTTTTTATTTATTTATTAAAACTAAATGCGAAGTAAAACTGTACAAAGGCGGACTTAATGCCTTGGGCATTTTCTACCAGTCTACTTTAGGGTGATGCACAATAGACATAATCATCATTTGTCTAGACTTTTCCCAAATATGTTGGGGTCGGCTTCCAGATTTACCGGATGCAGCTGAATACCATTATTTTACATGGAGCGACTGCCTATCTGACCTCCACAACCCAGTTAGTACCGGGTAATACGATACCCCTTGGTAAGACTGGTTGTCAGACTTTTTGGGGCTCTGACTATATACCTATCGACTGTCAAAGATCTACAAATGACAGCCGGTAACAACCGCTTAACGTGCTTTTCAAGGCACGGAGGAAACTTGGTATGTAAGGGTGGTCACCCATCCACAGACCAACCTAGGCTAGCACGGCTTAACCTAACGATCGACCCGAGTGGCTGTTATTATTTAGCCACGAGCTCCTCCGTGATGTACAATAGACAATATATATATAAAGAAAAAAAAGAAAGATAATATAAAAAGACAATACATAGTAGGTGCATTATCAGAAAAAAAGACTAGAAAATATTTATAACTAAAACACATAAGAATAAATACATATAACAAAATATATAAAGTTAAGAGAGATAAACAAGAAAAACTATAACAACTTAGTTCTGAGACGAATCTGCCAACTACATATATATTTCATTACACAAGCTCGAAAAGAATCTTGAAATCCACCCTGGGGGCCTATAATGGCTGCTTTCTCAGAATCGTAATAGGAAAATAATATGACAAATTGACAATTCATAATATTGTCTGTGTCTATGACCTTATAGACCATTTTAAGAATTTTAAATTTTTAACGTACTACTACTACTACAACAGCCCATAACGTCCACTGCTGGACATAAGCCTCTCCCATGATGGGAGGAATTTGCCGTAATCTCCACGCTTGGCAGGCGGATTGGAGATGAAAGACTCCTCGTAACAGAAAACGCTGCTGCCCATTCTCTGGTCTACGGAGGCGCAAGGTGTTCTGCCTCAGACATTAGTCGCCTTATACGACACCCGTGAGTGTAATGGGTTGGTTCTATTCTACTCTGCCGGATACCACACGGCTAACTGTTTTAACGTGATTCATAATTATTATGATTCTGATAAAGCAGGCATTAAAGGCCCCCTGACCAAAAAAATATATAAGTATCTATAGATACACATCCACAGGTACTATACAATCCAAATACAGCCAACAAAAATTTATGTTTACATTTTTTTGGCTAAAAAGAGATTTTAATAGGTACTTAGTAGAACACGTAGATTTAACCTCAGCTATTAAAAAAAAATGGAGAAAACACCCTTGAGTAGGTACCATGTAAAAATATTTGGTACCAAACCGCTATCTACAACCCTGTAACCCCAAATAGGTACTTACGTCATAAAGTAATAAACATTTCGATACTTAGACTGTATACATGCATTTTTCATTCAATAAAATTGTTATAAAACCTAAAAAAATATCATTAAATATTTAAACTGCCATAATGATATTCAATGCATAATTAACATTGTTTTTTATACCTATATTATACCTGACGTTGATTAATTAAGCAAACAACTTAACAATACATAACTAATACAAAATCATAAACATGAAATAAATTATATAATCCCACAATAAAACTTTTAACACACGTTTCCAAACATAAAACTTAAAAAAACAATGTCCACTCACCTTCACAAAACAAACGCACCAAAGCAAAAATAAAAAAAAAACACTTTCAAAAAAATGAATTACGTTATTCCATAAACAAAATCACTTGAACTGAACAGTGCCACCATTGTTTATAAGTTCTGTTTATATCGGAACGCAACCTATGCCAAAGCGTCCTATTTGGTTGGGCAAGATACAATCGTTGTTCACGCGCGCTGGGAACGAACTGATGAGAATCCTCGTACATTCTCCCCGCAATTCTATGGTGATAATATTGATATTGATACTGAAAAAGTTGGATGTTTTATTGAGTGTTTTTATTACGACTTTACCTTGGAATATTCTACTTACATAATATGTAATGAAAGTGAATTGCTGAATGTAAAGAGGTAATTTTTAATGTAAATTGGAGTGCCTTTGTTTTGTTTACGAAAGTTTCATGAGTTTTCCTTTTAACCGCATAACAATAGGCTTGTTTGTGTCCTGAAAAAATCTAATTAGTCCGCCAGTTAGATTATCAAAAAATATTTGAAACGTATTTTTTCTTTTGTTACGTAAACCAAAATTGACGAAGATACGACGCTTTTAAAATTCTCAATACGTCACGTTTAGTGCTTTGTGACGTCCCGAGCCCCCTCTTGAGTTTTGATGCGTTTTATCTCTGTCAATATTCATTGATTTACAAAAACAAAAAATACGTGTCCATTACTTTTAAATACTCTAACTGACGGACTAAATAGATTTGCAATTTATTGATGGTGGAAACTAGCCTATTCATATTGGTACATTAAAGATTGATACTATATTAAAGACTTTTTTTTATGTCAGACTGCTCTGCCCTACTGTTGGGCAAAGGCCTTCCCCATGGCTTTCCAATTGTGCTTACAATTTGCCTTATCTGACCAATCCATCAAGAGAGAGTCCAGAAAGAGAGAGATTAAAGACTACTACTACATTAAAGGAGTTAATAGAAAAGTATGGAAGAAGAAGACATGCTACGCCGACCCCAAATGAATTGGGATAAAGAAAGGACATGATGGACATGATGTTAGTGAAATACGAAAGTGGGTAAGTAGGTATCTATTTCTGCGACTAAAGATGTCAGAAAAAAATGAGTTACAGGACAGTGGTACTTACTGGCGGACTTACTGTTTACAGATAAAAAGAGGTAGGGTACCTACCTAACTGTGCTAAAAAACTAAGTACCTATCTGGTAAAGTTTTACGATTTTATTTTAGTGCGCAATTCACAATTTCAATTTCACAATTTTCATACCGTGATAAATCAAATCAACGAAATATTTGACAGCTGTGTGCGACGTTGCCAACTTTCTGAATGCACCCTCTCTAAACCTAACTCCATATTGTATCATTGAGCTATTACTACTACGTATAGAGAAGACAGCGCGAAAAAAATCTATGCGCAGTGCGTGAGGCGGCTAACCCTGTATATATAATGCTGTGGCGAGCAAGCGACTGAGTGAATTGCAGCCAGCTGACAGCATTTGAACGGAGCACAGATTTTGTTCGCGGTGTCTTCTCTATACGTACTAGTAATAGCTCAATGGTATACGTATAATTTGTGAACGCTACAGAGTAATAAATGGTTTCCGAGTTGCGAATGAGCAAATCAACAATCATGAGTTCACTGCAAAGCTTTTTACTTAATAGGAAGCTTAAAGCTGTTCATTTTGTAAAGGAAAATTATTTCTTTGCTTGAGTTTCAAATAACGGGAATATAATACTGGTTTTGTATTTAGACTAAAGACTTTCCTTATATCGCAGAGGATTTGTTATATTTTTTATTTGATCGTGGAAACAATTTGGATTCGTTCTGGCGTAATAATTTTCAAAGAGCTTTAATGAATGAATCAGCGATTGATTGCACGATACGAAACAATATCTCATTTAATATAGTTGGTACCGACCGTTAATTAATTTTGGATGTAGTTAAATAGATTACTCTTGAAAAGAAAAACAGAAAACTCTGAATTAATTTAAAAAATCTCTTATATGGGTTTTTATCATTCACGTTTATTTCTAAACTAAGTATGTGTGCACGTAATATGGAATACTTTCCAGCGCAAACCCTTTTACTTATTAAGTTTCAGAATGGTTGGCAATTTTGAAATAATTAATTTTAATTTCATTCTCGTTAGTCTTTGTGAGCTCTTAGCCCTTTTAAATGTAAAGGTACGGTAATGTAAGGTACTTTCCCACCAAGACACTCCGAGGCAGAGCAAATGCGGGACAGTGCAGCCACCAAAAGACAGAGTAAATGGTATATTTATTTATTTAAATAGAACGGCCGGAACCAATTACACTATTTAAGATATAATTTATTTAACACAGTCATGCATTCGTCTCACAAAAATTCAAACATTCTGTCAGTATCACCTTCCATTCATTCGCAAACATATCAAGATCTGTGTTTGAGTTTAGGAGAGCGTTAAGACCCTTCTAACCCTAAAATTAGCAACTCTATTTGTGGTGGTTCAAACTTCGTTTGAAATACTGTTAGAATAAAGTTCTAATCAGCTTGCACTACAAAGCGGTTGTTACGTCAGCTACTGCGGCCGAATAGTGCGAAATTAGTAGTTTTTTGCGATTTACAAAAAATCTATTGATTGGACTAAAAAAGTAAAACACATAAGACCTGCTTAGTTTAGTTAGTATGCAAAGTTTCATGATCTAATTTGAAGTACTTTTTGAATACCAGCGGTTTATTGTTCGATTTGAAGGTAATTTTTTCTATCGAGAAAAGTTTATGGAATCGTGTTTTCGTCACACATAATACATAATACTTAGCATTAATCCTCAACTTTACCATATATTTATTTCACAATTAATGCTGCAGTATTTTAATCGTAACGGAGGATCATGCTAAGCTATTTGAGGGGGTATAGGCCCTTAACAGCGGCTAATGTCCGGGGAATAGGTGACTTGGAGTGTGCAACAGTACGGCATGTTAGAACAGCCAGTAAGCGGTGTTTCCTGCCACGACAGTAGGTAATTGTCTGGGACAAATAGCTTGCAGATGTCATTATGCAGATCAGGAACATCAATAATCCCCCAAAGAATTTTAAATAAAACGATCATCCGATCGCGCGACGTCTTACTTCTAGAGAATTGAAACCTAAGCAACCCAACATGAATTTAGTGGTATTCAAGAAAAGATTTCACAGCGTCCCGGCCACCGCGGGAGACGCCCCGGGCGTCGGGGGCCACCACGTGGCCCCCGGCCACCGTAGGCGCGGACCTGTGGACGGTGGGCTATGGGCTAGCTCGCCGTCCGTCCGTCTCATGACGACAGGCCGTGTCGACGGCGCGTTCGTGTTCCACGCACGCCTCAAAGAGAGTCAGCAATAGGAAGGGGTCCGGGGACCGATGCCTGCCGGGGTTGCGGGACTGTTCGAAAGAGATACCGTGACCCCGGTACACAAAGGGCGATGAAGGAACATGGATGGGTTTTAGTCAGTAAAAGTCTGACACTCCCTCCTGCTCCGCCCAGAGCGGGAGAAGTCACATGATGTTTTCCAATCCGAAAAAAAAAGGAATGCTTTTTGAACTCTAGTTAGGTTTTTTCAATTTAGAACTTACAACATTTTATGGTTTAAATCATTTGGAGATATTTAACAGTTTGTGGTAACTTCATGTGCTGGCTACGTACGCACATTCACAAGCAGGGTGACCTACCTATGTGTAATTAAACGTTTTCCCTGCAGAACGTAGTAACGTGACCTCTTTGCAACAATAAAACTCTTTAAAGAGCTCTTCATATAACATCGTTAAGCGAAAGTCCATGGTTTCCGAGAATTCCAACATTTATCTCATTGAAAGTTTCCCAGAATTCGTAATTGAATATCCCTGTTCTATGAAATAACTAATAGCAGTAGCCAATCTTACACTGTATTAATATTAAACTAGTTTAATTAACCAAGGTGTCAGGTGTGTAAATGTTTGGCAAATCATTCTTCTGAGAAGTAATATTCGAAGAATGTAACAATGAAAATCTCTAGCAATTCGCAGTAAACGAACGGCAGAAACGACTGCTTTCTGCGAAGCTTGCTATGAAACGGAAGCATTTTCATAGGGTCTTTTCTAGGTACTGACTACCTTGAAAACTGGTTGACTGCCTCGTTGGTCGAGTGGTCGCAAGCGCGACTGCTGAGCGTAAGGTCCTGGGTTCGATCCCCGGGTTGGGCAAAATGTTATTGGGTTTTCCCATCTGGAATTTCTCAGTAGCAGCCACGGAGTTTAGATTTGTGCTCGTTTGATGTTAATACGCTCGCCTCCTATACTACGTGGGACTTAAACATAACTAGCAGGTACAACTCTGCCTAACCCTTCGAGGATTACAGGCATGATGTTATGTGTTTTATAGGTACTTAAAAACAATAATGATAGTCTTTTATTTAGAAACATCAAGACGGTGCGTCACGATTTTTCTGCTGGATGAAAACTGACTCATAAAGTCGAAGAAATCAGCACCCTTACCTACCTACACAGACAAAATGTATGAAACAGCAGTTTTTTTTATTTATTTATAATTGCCCCGTGTTTGTGTACGAATTTTTGTGTAATCACTCGATGTAGAAAATCAGCGGAAATTGGGTCAAGAATTTCAAACTTTTTTCAAATCGGTCCAGTAGTTTTTAAGTTTATTCGTTACATACAAAAATACAAATCTCTCCTCTTTATATTATTATTAGTATATACATAACACCACACCTGTAATCCCCAAAGGGCTAACCTTTTGGGGAACTGGTTGGTGGTTGGTTCCAACATTTCGCCAGTTATGTTTAAGTCGGGGGCGACTCCGTTGTTGCCAAAAACCCAATAACTATTTGACTGACCCGAGAATCGAACCCTCATAATCAGCAGCTGCGATTGCGACCACTAGACCTACGAGGCAGGGTTTTTCAATACATGTCCTGAAAACTAGACGGTTCCGGGTTAACTAACTAATTCTGGGTTAAGCACACCTTTGTAAAAAAACGTTGTAATATTGCAACAATAATAATAAATATCAATAAATAGTAAATATCGCTGGACATTACACACAGCGCCATCTAGTGCCACACTAAGCAACGAGGCTTGTGTCGTGGACACCAGATAGTTGATATACTACATAGATACTTTTTGTTTGTAAATACATACTAATCTACATCTACACTAAAATAAAGAGGAAAGATTTGTATTTTTGTGTGTGTATGTTTGTTATAATTAAACTCAAAAACTACTGCGCCGATTTCAAAAATTCTTACACCATTAGAAAGCTACATTCACGTTGAGTAACATAGACTATATTTTATCCCTGTACTCCCACGGGAACGGGAACTACGCGGGTGAAACCGAAAAATACATATAAACATCCATGACTCGGAAACAAATGTCCATGCTCATCACACAAACATTTGCTCCTACCGAGATTCGAACCCGGGACCCTGAGAACGTAAGGCAGCCTCAGTACGGCTGCGCTATTCAGGTCGTCAATTTATGTGTATTTTTTTGCGTACAATATTATTAAAGAAAAAAACAATTTCAAAACTTTTTATTAACAGCGGCCCCCTGACAGCGTCATTCAAGCGTCAACAGCATCCTGTAGCACTCGTACCTTTTCGATAACCGCAAATAAAAACAAAGCCTTTAATTTCAAAAATTAAACAGCAGTTTTCTATCGCAGCCTTATTTTTTTATGTCGTTGCGTCATAATTGAGACTATATCTTGACTATATTTAAAAATCCAAGTTGTTTAGTTTTTTCAATGTCATTACATTTTCTAGCTGGCTTGTTTGCGCTAAAACAACAAGATTTTTTATAATTTTCTTTGAATCCACCTTAAAAGATTGAATAGTGAGAGCCAGCTCGCGAGTAAGCATGTAAAAAGCAAGTATTTTGACGATTTGTGGGTCGCAGAAACGGGAATTTCTCAGAAGCAGCCATGGAGCCTGGTTTTGTGCCGGGTGATGGAATAGGCTCGCTCACTATACTCATATCTTTTCTATTATATTCTATTCTTAACATACCTAACTGGTGAAATGTGGGTGTACCTACTGTTAGATACACCTCTGCCTATCCCTGTAGGGATTACAGTCGTGATGCTATGTTTTATGTGGTATTCGTCATTAGAGATAGTTTCCAACTAAATATTTTTTAATATGTGAAACAAAGGAGCTTGTTATCCTTAAAAAAAACAAGTTTGATGCAGCCTCTTTATGTTTTAAGCTTCGAACCAAAAACAGAACACTGTCTTGTCATCGTATCGTGTTGTCTCATTTTGAGTTACGTTAGGATATCTGTCATGTCGAATACCAAGTTTCTAGGTCTTATTGATGGCCTAAATAATGTAACTAGGAAAGTTTCATTTGTTGATCTCCAATTTTCGCCTGATCGACTCTAGCGGATTCCAGGAAAATTTATTGTGCCTTCGGATATGACAGAAACACATAGCTCCGTATTATTAGTGTTGGAAAACCTTTTATTTAGCCTGTCATTCAGGAAATGAGTTTGTTAACTAGTTTTGATGTAATTGAAGTAATAACAGGTCCGTTGACTTATGGACTGATACTGAAAACTCGTGGAGCTGAAGAGTTCGTAGTTGAAATGAAATGATGTTTATTTTTGCAAGTAGGTTTTTCAAACACTTTCACACGTCATTTTTTCAAAACTAGATGGGGCCTGACTACTCTGAGAAGAAACAGTCAAAACAAACTCCGAGGTCATACTTAGTCTCTTTTGAAGTCCAGACATAATCTTGCTCAATTCACATGAGGACTATGCAGACTTGTGTCTGAGATGGTATTTTGAAGAAAGAAAGTTAAATAATAACAGCCGCACGGGTCGATCTTCCAGGTTAAGCAGTGCTTTTCAAGATAGGTCCATGGATTGGTGACCATCAATTACTTACTGAGTTTCCTCCGTGCCTCGGAAAGCATGTTAAGCCGTTGGTCTCGGCTGTCATTTATAGATCTTTAACTGTCGCGTCGTTACTGGTGGTCATTGGCCCGGCAGTCTGACAACCAGTCTATCGTATTAACCAGTACTAACTGGGTTGTCGACGTCAGATAAAAAGTCGCTTTATCCACGTAAAATATTTGTGTTCGGCTGCATCAGGTTAGACTGGAAGCCGACCCCAACATAGTTGGGAAAAGGCTAGGCAGATAATGATGCTACCGATTGAACACGAGGTTACTTTGTAAGACTAAGAGTGCGGCAATCCTTAACAAAGGCATAGCAACCGTTTCTTTTGAGCTAAAATCTTTTAAATAAAACGTACTTATGACGTGACGTCCTTGCTCCCATGGCTTTTGTCAGGAACGTCAAGAATGAATGGCGTATTGCTAATAAATTCAATCAATTACTGTCTTAAAAATCTCATTTTTTCATCATGACGGGCGCTGTCAGCCCTTCGGGGCCCACCTCTTGTTATTTCAAGCTTGCTATGTTCGTATGTTTTTTGTTTGTTTATGTTAAATCTTGCAAGTGAATTTTAAAACAGTTTTCCCAAATTGATTGAGCTGAAATGTTGCATACACGTTTAGATTGGATGATAATGCATGGTTAGCTATGACGTCATTCTATATTGAATATGGCGGATTCCCAAAGATGGCGGAGTAGTTATTTTATATGCACCCCCATGATCTGGGTATCAATTAAAAGGGTTTTGTGAAAAAAAAAAAAACGAAAACAAAAGACGTCACACCATGTTTAAAAGTTAAAAAAAAAAAAAAAAAATATTATAAGCTTGTTTAAACTACGAAATTAGTGTTTAAAATAATATGCTTGTAACTTCTTAAATGCTCGTGGAGGTTACTTCTCACTACTAGTGAGTACTGAAAGTCATTTTTATTTTCATTGTTTTGGTAGATATTTTGATCACATTTGACCTCTTCTGTTTCTCGTACTTTGATTTTGTCCGACCTGAACATGAACAGCTCTGTCGTTTCCTTTATTCAGTTGTGCACACCAGGCAGAAGAAAATGTGTGGTTTATCCTGTGTTGGCTCTACACCTCACATTGTATCCGGGAGGGAGTCCGTGTCTACACAGTAAGACAGTGGTTAGGGGCAGGGCTGTTCTAAACCGTTCCTACATGTGCGTAGTGTGTAAAACTTTGTGTATTTAAAAGCAAGATAATAATCATGGTATTCAAGCCATTATAATGTGTATTTCATAAGGTCATGTTGACCAATAATACACTACTACACTACACTACAACAGCCCATAACGTCCACTGCTGGACATAAGCCTCTCCCATGATGGGAGGAAACCAATAATAATGTGTGAATAACCTATAACCTTATCCGAGATGGGTCTATTATAACTACCCCCATCTAGCTAGATTGGACCTGCAGCAGCCAAATATAAGCCATCGGTTCAAAAATTTCCATAAACATTTGACTTACCCGTTTCAAACCCGAACTTACTAACCATACACGTCATCTTTCATTTGTCAAGGCCACATTGGAAACCATCTGGTTCGCACAACTTTGTTGCAATTAACTTGAATATACAAAAGTCCCTTAAGTTTGAAACAGAACAGCTCTTCTCAAACAATAAGCTCTTGGCCACGAGTTTCGCGTTCAAGCGACAAGCATGTTGCGCCAACGACTACAGACAGTACTTTAAGAAGTTGATATGGTAGGTGTAGGTACAGTCTTGCTGAGACACTATGAGGTAGGGCGAGTGCGAGAGTGGATATAGTAGCGCTCCTCTAGCCTCCGTGTTCTGTTTTCTGACGCGTCGGGAGCTTTTGTTCGTGACTGTACCGCGACCTTTAGTACATGCCTAGAGGCACCACGACGCACTTTGCGGAGCGACGACGCTACTCACGTTAAAGAAACAAAGGACGCGCGCGCGTGTCGTTTGACTCTAGTCGCTTTGCACGATTCCGTGGTTATGGCCTTAATAATCCCATGTTTTCCTTGAAAACCCTTTTCTCAACTCCATGATTAACAACGTCGGTGACTTCCTCGCGCCTTAGCTTTTATGATTAATGAACGGAGGGCTAATTGAAAGTACTGATTGATGGTGAAGAACTATACTCACTATCTGGAATGATTTTAATATGATGAATAGAGGCAACCTGAAGAAATTAATAGACCAGAAACCAGAGCGTATGTTTCTGCTCTACGCATTTCTATTCTTAGAGATTAATAATGTTTCAATATTAGAACATAAAAGTAAAGATGTAGAGAACCAAAAACGGTCAGAAGGACTATTATAATTTATAAGTAGTCACTGAAAACTATTATTTAACTTAGACTCTTAGAAAAGAGACTATCTCATTACCTTACTCTTCTTTACAAAAGATTAATTTACCCCAAATAAGAACTAAGTTAAAAACTATGACAACCTTACTTACCGACCCCCAATTTCTTAAAGCATTGTTCGTTAAACAGATTGCTTACCTAATCTGATAAAACTTTTCAAGTTACCGTCTGATCAAGAGACGATACTCCAACACAAATAACAAAGAAGAACAGTTACCTTTCATCAAAACAATTCCTGTCCTCGAAGGACATTCCAACTCTACTAAAATAACCAAAGACTTTCGTCATCCAAAGACTTTGGTCCTCCAAAGTCTTTGTTAACGCGGATTGGATATTACGTTACCTAAAGTACTCCGGGAAACTCGATTCGAATTTTAACTTAATAAACATCTAAACGCTTTTCGGAAAATCTGTTTTTCTTGAGGTTTTTTAGTTTTAGGGATGTTTCACGTTGTTTACCTATTTGTGCCTAATGGATAACTTAACTAAAAACTTATTTTGCTTTTATTAAATAGACCTAAGTGTATTACTTTATTGTTCCCGCAAAAAATGTATACAGCTCTTTGAATGTTTGATCTTTTCTTGTTATAGAACACTACCTTTCTACGAGATCAACTTCATGGTGTCGTCAAAGGGCTGGCCACTCAGTAATATTAGAGGTATATCGAATGTATATACAGGGTGGACGGGATACCTATGCACAAAGTAAACAATATCCACGTATTCGTATATGCCACAAAGAAATTTTGCATTGACATTTAAAAATAAAAACCGGCCCAATGCGAGTTGAACTCGCGAGGAGAGGGTTCCGTACCCGTGCCACAGTCTTATAGTGTGTTTACCACTTTATTTTCAATTTATAGAACTCTTATTGGTTTTCCTGTAATCTACAAGGATCTCCATCCATCTATGTATATTTTGTATTTTTTTTTATTTTTAGGCTCAGTAGTTTCGGAGATGGTCATTTTCTTCTTCTTTCATGAATAAAATCAAAACTATTTATTTTACAATAATAACAAATATGTCTTTAAGATCCTCATAACGAGCCCTTTCATTGGATATATGACACAGTAAGGTTTGCTAAACTTTTTTTGTAACCCTAAAATGACCCTTATTAAAAAAAATATATATATATATTTTGCACATCTGTGTTTGGGTCATAGGATAACACCATCCTACCAAATTTCACTTGATTTGCTCCAGTAAATTCGGAGCAAATTGGCTGTGACGGACGGACAGATAGACAGACGCACGAGTGATAAGGGTTCAGTTTTTTTTAATTTTTAATTTTTTGTACGGAACCCTAAAACAGCCATTTCCTACAAAAGCGCAATACCTACATGGTCAAATTATGTGGAACAGCTGTTTTTTCTCTAGTCTACTTTAAATCTACCGTTCATACTAAATTGTCGTAATTTTTAACATAAGATCGCGATTTATGTTATGTTAAATAGATAACATTTATGAACACGATGTAGTAGTAAGTAAAAATAAACTTTTTCACTAGTCAGAGGGTGATGCAGGTATTTAATATTGAGAGGGTTTCAGCTTGATGGTGGTCAGTAAAGTTAAGGTTTTAACCTCTTCACTCCTCTTAACCTGATTTGGTTTTTGGTTTTTTTACTGTATAAAATCTGGGGTAACTGTTACTGCGTATCGTATTTAAAATCGTAATGTTTTTAATATTGACTTTATCAACTTCAACAAAAGTAATATTGTCGATTAGAATTATCCCATGAGCATTTTTATTCTCTATTTTATATATCTCAAATAGTAGCTTATAATTAGGACTTCACTTCATACTAAAACAAAACCATGGTACTAATCGTCATAGTATAAATTATTAGGGAACTTATTTGAGAGACATATACTCGTATATAACTTTTTTTATTATTATTTTGATCAAGACCCTTTCCATAAAAATCCTGTGGATAGTAATTGACAGTGTTACGCAAAATAAAAATATTATATTATTTCGGTAAGCTTATAGACAGAATGATCACCACAAAAATATTATTATTAAGACAATTACAAACTGGAAATTCTTTGTTAAATAAATTCTTCCCATGATCTACAAAAAAAATCTTTTCCACGTCTTTTTGTTTTTACAAAGCACGTTTTTTAGAATATTTTACCGTAAACAATGAACAAAAATACACCGTGAAATCCGCAAAGACAAAAGCAAGCAAAATCCCCGACTTACTCCCTTTAGAATACGCAAACAGGAAACTCAGTGAGCTAATAAATATTTAATGAGAAATAATCGGAATTTTCGAGACAACAAAAGGTTAACGCACAGTTATAAGCACGGCACGGAATCAGCAATGCCTCAACTCGACCCGTTCAGCTATCCTACCATGACGTATTAAAGCAATAATATTTCTATTCTTATTCCAGACGTTATCGCTCTGTCTCTCTCCCACACTGGAATTACATTAAAATAATACTGCTTTATGACGTCATGGTAACCCTTCAGGCTTTTTTTTAGGGTTCCGTAGCCAAATGGCAAAAAACGGAGCCCTATGGATTCGTCATGTCTGTCTGTCTGTCCGTCCGTATATCACAGCCACTTTTTTCCGAAACTATAAGAACTATGCTGTTGAAACTTGGTAATTAGATGTATTCTGTGAACCGCATTAAGATTTTCACACAAAAATAGAAAAAAAAACAATAAATTTTGGGAGTTCCCCCCATACATAGAACTGAAACTAAAAGAAATAAAAATCTTTAAGCTCATACGTGTGGGATATCTATGAATAGGTCTTCAAAAATTATATTGAGGTTTCCAATTTCATTTTTTTCTAAACTGAATAGTATGCGCGAGAGACACTTCCAAAGTGGTAAAATGTGTATCCCCCTGTAACTTCTAAAATAAGAGAATGATAAAACTAAAAAAAAAATATGATGTACATTACCATTTAAACTTCCACCGATAATTGGTTTGAGCGAGATCTAGTAAGAAGTTTTTTTTTAATACGTCATAAATCGTAAACCGCAATTGACCTATCATTCAATAAAGTTTGGGCCGAACCCTCGGTGTGCGAGTCTTGAAGATGATGAATTAGTAAGTACTCCAAATCACTATTGCAACGAGTTTCACAGTCAGCTTTGGACCCGGATGTGCTAGGAACAATATACCGAGGTGGTGCTAAACCAGTGCAGTGCTTATAAGTGTGCGTTGACCTTAAACCAGCATTTTAATCCTCTCTACTTATTTCCTTTGTAAAATCCAAAATAATGTGACCAAGCCAAGCATATAATCCACACGGAATTAAACTGAAATACAATTTAATTAAAGTAATGATGAAAGACTTATGTGATGAAGTAAACGGGTCATAAGTTTTGACTACTGGTATAATTTGTACCAGTAAGAAAACTCCGTATGCACGCTTTTTATGTACCTCGTAATTAAAGTTAGAAAAAAGTGAAAAACTCTGAAAAAAATATGATGTGACATTTTCTGCAAAAAGAAATGTATCAGTGTATTTATTGTTCATTATTTAAAAATCGTATCATTAACCTAACCAGTTGTTTTATTATCCAATAGTTTGAAACTGCCTTAAGAAATACCTACTAATGATATTTTCTACACACACAAAAGTTATGAAATACTAGACGAAAACAATAACAGAAAACTAGACAAAAAAACACTGAAGTGATGTTCACGGAAAAACTACTAATCAAAAGGAAATATAAAGAAAAACCAAACACAACTCGAATTAATCACTAAAATGTTTAGATAAGAGGTACTCCTACAAATTAAAAACTGTTTTTTTTTTTCAAACAAAACTATTTTAAAACGACACCCATCACATTTGACATTCAAAAAGTTCAAAGTGATCGTAGTTATAACCATGAAATACCACAGAGTCCACAGACTAACCTTGGTACGTGTTACGGAAAAACTGTGTTTTACTATTCACTTGTAAACACAAAGAAATATTGGATAGTCTGTGGTGTAAGTATACAGACGCGTTTGTAAACACAGACAAACATACTGGAGTGTACTGGAGTATGAATCAGACGAGCTATAGAATAGAGCTACACTAAACCTCTAAGAAGCCTGGAAAATCATTGACTTACTAGAAATACGAGATATTCTTTAAACTGAAAAGGGATATCGGAAATTAAAGCATTTCTATCTACGATTAGCATGCCTATATTATAGTTTAGGTCAGTGATCGTACTTGAATATGAAAATGGTTGATTTAAATATGGTTTAATGGTAACGTGTTATTCGAAACGGGTTTGGTGGTAACGTGTTATTCCAGTAAGTAAATTCAAAGGCTCTGGGTGAGGAAGTTTCGTTATAGGGAGTTGCTTGCTTTTGTCCTATTCTCAATATACGAGACAATGGTGTCGATTCTGTTGTGCACAAACTAAACTTAATTTAGGCTATTGCTATCTTTTTCTCTCTAATAAAACGAGAAAGAGACAGACGTAATTTAGAGCTGTCAAATTTAATTGGAACTAATATTTCCATACAAATGAAGGGTGCACGTAAAAACATGTCGATTATAAACACGGTGAAGCGCAAGGCTTAAACTAGTTTGACATCTCTAACTTAGTTCATAGCTATAGCCGTCCTTTTCTCGCACTGCCTTAGCCTGCCTAGCCTAATTTAAGTTTAGTTTTGAGCACAACAGAATCGACACCATTGCCTCCCATAACACAGACCAGTTCGACTCCAACCTCGTGTGGTAGAAGGCAATGGCACACGAATTATAAATTAAAGATTGATTTTTATTGATTGATTATTGTGAATGTGGGGACCATGTGGGGGTCACATTTTTATTTTTTGTTTGTTTTTACCCACAACTGTCTGGCAGTTTGAGTACTATATGCGATTGAGCTCCTTGAGTTATAAGTCGAGCTACACGATAACTGGCAAATGCTTGCACTGACTGGACAGGTCCACTCAAATCTGTTTGGTTCTTTCTCCAAAAGACCATCTCAGACACTAATCTGCATGGTCCTCATGTGAATTGAGCAAGATTATGTCTGGACTTCATAAGAGACTATGACCTCTGAGTTTGTTTCGGCTGTTTCTTCTCAGAGTAGTCAGGTACGAAACACCGGCCCCATCTAGTTTTAAAATGACGTGTAAAAGTGTTTGTAAAAACCTACCTGCATAAAAAAAAGGCATGTTCAATATCTGTCTGTGTAATTGTGTTGTTTTCACGCAACGAACGAAGAAAATGAAGAAGTAAGGGAAGGAGACCACCAAACACAACACACGTCTAGTCGGAGGATTCCTCTTTCTTTGAGGGCTGAAGAACTTTACACCCTGTTCTTCATACTCCAAACCACTATTTAGCCATTCAAGCAGCGCTCTGTATTCCTTTCATTCATAGCTACTGCAAGGTGAAAACACACTAGTGTACGGAGCGTACCTATTACTTTGTGGATCGTAAATAAAGCCAGATGGCTCGAAGAAGCTGGTTCATAGCTGGCAAAAAGCTTTTGAGGCTATCGAGATAACAAAAGAAACTTTTCACACTTTCATAAAATTCAAAGAAATAACTGACTGACCGTTCTCGGTAGTTTGTATTTATTTTTCCTTTGCAAGCGTGTTGAAAATCTTTGTTTGATACGGGTTTGCATTTTCATTTACTTTTTGCATTTTTACGGCACAGTTGGCGCAGTGGCTGATCGATGGGCTGAACATTATTTGTACGGCCGACAGGTAGTTGTTTTGGGACTAGCTGTTTGTGTATGTCACCCACGAATTAGGAAAAAATCCCAGTGCGGGCATTAATAAAATATTGCACGCATAAATAAAAATGTAAATGTGTAATATCTTTGAAACATTAGTAATTATTACATCTTTGAATCAAACGTGAATAGACTAAAGCCTAGGTGACTGTGTGAAGATGATATGGCTAGAAAGGAGGTGACTCTTGAGATGACGACTAATAGAAGAAAAGAAGAAAATGACATTCTGCGCCGACCCCAAATAAATTGGGATTAGAACAGGAGAACCATGAAAAAAATCAAGTGTGTAACTGTATATCAGTATGAATTTCACATCAAGTTTAACAACTATCACAGAACCAGAAATCTTAATGTCTGAATCTGAATAACACAGGGCCTTACCTAACCTTAAACTATGTATTTATGATAATTTATTTGTTTTTCGTAAGAAAACTGCGAAGGATAACGAAAACTAGGTCAGTAGTCGGTCAGTACTGACAGATGTCGGCACATTATCACCTCAGTCAACAGACGAGATTTAATCTAACTGAGTGTGTTAGATGAAAGCAACTACTGCATGTGCGTGTATCGAGCCTACTACACACAGACACACACACAGCATACGGCATTTCGTTACGTGGCGTGTGACAATTTCTACTAATTCGCACTCCCCGCAAGGGTTGCCTCGCTTTTGCAGTGCATCAGGTATGTCTGCTAAGACCAGCATCATTTTCAGCTGCTTTAGGGCTATAGTACGAAAAAAAGTGTCGTCCCTGATGCGCCGTGTGCAAGGCAGCACCAACAGCCTTCTGAATGACATATTGGGAAGGGTTAATTGTCCAGTTGTAAACTGGAATACCGTCCACGGGTCTGGAGTAATTCATGGCCAAGAGCCTCGACGAATATCTGTCGAGGCTCTCCTTAGGCGGTTGGATCATGAGCCTGATTCAAAAGGCAGTACTCCTCGATACGGGGATATTTATTAGTTTTTTTTTAGAAATATTTAAAAAGGTATAAAATAAGATGATTGCATGAATAAAGGACAAAATAATTAAATTTAAAAAAGGTTTGAACTAGCTTCTTGAAGGCCGTTTAAATATTATTTCGATGCGGGAAATTAAACTAGACTGCTTCCTTTCCAAAAACGTAGAGAGCTCCATCAATCTTAGATCTATCTTTAGTTCTTCCAGGCCCAATAATAATCAAATTAAGTACGAAACAATGTTTCAAATTAAGTGAAAACTGATTCAATTATATTCAATTTTGTTTCTGCTAGGCTATGTTTATTGAACAATACGAGACTCAACAATCCGAGAACTTCAAACGAAAACTATTTATACTATCCGCTTCCTACTTTCAAAGAATTTTAACAGTGATTCAAATTACAGCGTCGTTTATTTGAAGGGACGTTTCGGATATTTCGTTCTCTATTGAGATGGTAAACTGATGTTATTGGGATCGTTAGGATGTCTTTGTTTTGAGAGATATTTGAGTATACTCTTGTCTAATAACAATACAGTCTTCTATTTTAAACTTTCTTGGTTACAATAATTCGTTTACAGGATAACTCTAAGTTCAGTGTGCCTCCTGACATAGGCTTCCTCTATTATCTTCCATTGATTTCTGTCTTTAGCAACCTTTCTCCAGTTTGGTCACCCGCAGTTAGTTTAAGGTCATCCTCCAACTTCTTGTTTTCTTTTTTAATCACTGTATACCAATCTGTTGTAGACGTGCTGTGTAGAGGACAGAATTAGGTAGTCGCTCCAAGTAAAATACTGTTTGTTCTGTTGGATCCAGCTAGACGCAAAGCCGACCCCAACATACTTGCAGAACGGCTGGGCAAATGATGACGTACAATGATATGGTAATGACAAACTCGTAGCCCAGTTCTGGCCCAACTCAATTTGCCATCGACACACTTAAGAAAAGATGGCAATGCCTTTTATTTTGACTGTTGAAACAACAACATTCATTGTGCAGCAGACAAATTTTCCAAATAAAATATGATTCTTGGATTGGTAATTTCCTTCACAGTCCTCTGGATTTTATTGGTCCGGTGTAATATTTCTGAGATTTGGCCGTATCTCCTTGTCTATAAATTCCTGGATTTACATTTGTGTAGGTTGGATCATTTATGGTAATTTGACGTCATGTCGGTAATAAACTCACCTGGAATTTATATAAGAACGGGTTTCGGATTTGGCTCCGTTGCCAAACTTTCAAAAGAGATGTTCAGATTTTGATTACCATTTATCGATATTCCCTACTGTTTATAGAAATGTTTTACGAACGTACATATGTAGAAGCCCAACTGGATGATACAAAACTGATATTAGGTATTGGTGATTTTTCTTTTGGAAGAGGCCATCCAGAAGTGAACTGCAGGGGAAAAGGCATCTGCGGGAGATGCCCCGGGCGTCGGGGGCCACCACGTGGCCCCCGGTCACCGTAGGCGCGGGCCTGTGGACGGTGGGCTATGGGCTAGCTCGCCGTCCATCCGTCTCATGACAACAGGCCGTGTCGACGGCGCGTTCGTGTTCTACGCGCACCTCAAAGAGAGTCAGCAAAAAGGAAGGGGTCCGCAAGGACCGATGCCTGACGGGGTTGCGGGACTGTTCGAAAGAGATACCGTGGCCCCAGAACACAAAGGGCGATGAAGAAACATGTCAATGTAATCGACAGGTCACTCTAATCTATGTGCCCACGCCAATCGGCATGATGCCGGGGGCTTCGCCATAAGTTAGACTATGAAAGAGATACTAAAATCGAATGAGAGCTTTTTGTGACCGTGAAACACTTTCACGATGGATTTTTTATCGGTCATCAGCTTCTGAAGTAGGTACCTCAGGGGTCAATACGCTCGTAATTACATTTTATTTTTTTATCGAAAACCTATAATGATTTATGGTGTTATTGTTATTGAGTATAAATGATGCAAAAGGACTAAAGTTGTTATTGGAAATAAATCTTCAACACAATGAGACTGCGACGCTTTTATGAAAATTAGGGGTGCCACACAAATTTATCTAAATTTATAATTATCTGTAAAATTATCTATAAACAGAAGAATACCTTTTTGCTGTTTTAAATTGTTTGTGAGTACATAAATTAATAAATACATGATCACGATGTCGGATTGGCACAGCCGGGAGCCACATTTAAATAATTATAGAAATACGATCGGGCAAAAGTCCGCTAGGAATGTGCCGAGCCGATCCGAACGAAACAGCAATGCCGAAAGCAGCCGATTGACACGTACCATTATGAAAGAAGAAGAATGTTGCTGTTCAACAAATACTGCCAAATTGATTGTGCCGACCCAAAGAAATGGGTAGCATCCCTAAAATGATACGTGTTATGGAATAGTTTATGAGACAAACCCATCTTGGTAGAAAAATAGAGATTTTGTCATGTTATCCCGTAATGATTTGGCTTTCTTCTGAACGTGGTCTAAAACCCGATAAAAAGACATCGATCATACTGATAAATAAATCCTTCTTTTATCAGAATTGTGGTATAAGAAAAGCCAGAAGGGATAGACTAATAGCAATCGCTTTCATTTTATTCCACATTCGGTTCAAAAATAATTTTAAATAACGTTACATTTTTATCGCGCATTCGTGCTAGGTTGTCTGTTTCGTTCACAATGGTGTCGATTCTGTTGTGCACAAACTAAACTTAATTTAGGCTATTGCTATATTTTACTAAAAGGCAGTGCGTGAAAAGGACTGCTATAGCTATGAACTAAGTTAGAGATGTCAAATTGGTTTATGCCTTGCGATTCACCGTGTTTTTAGTCTACATATTTTTACGTGCACCCTTTGAAATATTAATTCTAACTAATTTTTCTAAATTACGTGCGTCTCTTTCTTGTTATAATAGTGAGAAAAAGATAGCAATAGCCTATTTTTTTTTTGTTCACCTAAGTATACTCAATAGAAATCTCAGAGGAAATTGCCACCAAGTAGACCGCGGCGAAGGTGGTGGGACGATCTGACCTTGTTTGCGGGGCAAACATGGCCAGAGATCGAACAAGATAGAGAGGTTTGAAAGGAGAAAGGAGAGGCCCAGCAGTGGGACACTCGTCAGGCCAACAAAAAATAAAGGTTTACTTTAAATCGTATCTGTGATCCCTGCGGGATTTGCGCGGACAGTTTTTTCTGTCTCAACGCTTTTTACGTTATTTAAGTACCGTAAGGGCACAACTAACAATGAAATCTTCGTATGTTACTTAATATTAAGAAGATAGATATTGTTGAATGTTAAACTAGAAACAGTTTTCCTAACATACAGCTTCGAGCTTCGGAAATGGAGGTCGGGATTAGTAATATAGTATGTTCATTGTATAAGTACATGTCTGTTTGTGGAGCCTTCGGGCTAGTTTCATCTGTAGCAACGTTAGTTACGGCACAGAATACATAATAGTACAAGTAGTAATGGCACGGATTCATTAGTAGGTTGTGATTAACTAGGCGTGGGTAGTTATTATTTAACACCAAAGAAAACTACTATCAAATATTTTGTCTTTATGCAGATGGCAAGAAGGTTATAATTATTATAACAAAGGCGATCGATACGCAACGTCATCATGGCAATTACTTATATTATATCTACCATTATCTATTCACTAAATAGAAAAAGATTTAAACCATTAGATGTGCTTTTGGAATATTTCGATCGCAAGAAAAAGTGTTCCCACAGGGAAGAGTCTCACACAGCTCGCATGGACCGATAGATACATTGAGCTATTACCACTACGTACGTAGTAGTAATAGTTCAATGGATAGATACGATTTTCTGTGTATATGAGCGAGAAAATACCATTTAAATGTCAACCAAACAGAAACATAAGAATTTTCGAAGCAGGAGCGCTTAGGTTACGATTTGTGGCTTCGCACTAGGCCGCGTGCAAATTGCGGCAAACGCAAGACTATACAGCGTACAAAAGATATTAGATTCAAATCGTTAATAGTAAGTACTGTTTCCAAAACTCAAGCATTTGGTATACATATCGGCTCAAGCAGCCTTTTTACCAATAAACTCAAAACCAACCTTTGAAAACTATCTTTTAATCTCTGCTTAATCTCACTACAGTTTCAGCTTTAGTCATGATATTAGACACAGAATATGTCACGTTCATGTTTAATTATTATCTGCCTCATTTTTTATACAATATCATTAGCTTTATTCAAAACATTAAGCCAATTTATTTTGATGACGCTTTGTTGTTTAGGGGCAATTGGAAGTCAAGGCCAAATTGATTTTCCTAATCAATTTGCTTTACCCCAGTAAATACAATGTGTTTACTTATTCATTTAGGGACTACCTTTAATTTACGCGTGTATCTGTTTAGTTATAACATTACCTATCAGCCATTAAACGTCCCGCCAAAATCAGTCCAGCCGTTTCGAAGATTAGCCGGCACAAACAGACATACAAAACCATAGTTATAAGGACTTTATATTTCTTGAAATTACAAACATACATTTCGAATTTATTTATTTATATAGAATCAGTTGCTGGAAATCCATTTTCGCCTTTATTTGTTTTGAAAACAAAGTATGAAGGTCACGATACCTACTGAATTGGATGTACATTTAGGAGAAAATAATTAAGGTCGATTTAAAACCATGAAGCGTCCTGAAGGTAGGTATTAAGGTTTTGTACAAATAATTCGTTATACCAGATTAATTAAATAAATACCAAAAGGATCTGACATAAACCCTTATAATGGTGTGTGTGGTTTTTAAAACGTACGATCCTCAATTTGACAGTGTCGAAGGCAAAAATTGCAAAACGGTTCTGAAATACTTATACAATTTCTAAGATGGATGAATGTAGACGAAGCAATGGGATCCCAGCAAGTGGCGTTCTATAGTTTCTACTTACACGCATGGAAAAAAGGCTAGAGTTTATGTAGTTGTATCAACATCTGTTTAGCCTTTTCCCAACTATGTTGGTTTCGGCTTCCAGTATAATAATAATAATAATAATAATAAACAGAGTTAAATATTAATTAATTTAAATTTTACAGAGTTTTTAAATAGCCAGGAATCCATTTACAATATTCCATAACGTAATTTTACCATATAAAAATAAAATGAAGGCAATAAATATGAATAAACATAGAAGAAAAAACCTTTGAAAAAACCCATCAATAGTGACATATGTCAAAACAAGCTCGTAATAATTATATTTGAATGGCTTTCACCAACAACGAAATCAAGCTTATAACAAGACCGGAACCGCCGGAACCCAGCCCCATCGTGAGCGCTGTGACACCGGCCGTGGCAGTTGCGTCGAGCTCGAGCGACGAGTATTTCTCTCCGCCGACGTCGCCACTACCTGTACGTCGTGCGGGGAGAGGTCGGCCACCGAAGAGCTTGGGGCTTAGGGGCCAACAGGCCCCGAGCCGGGTCCCCGCTACCGGTGGTTGTGTGCAGCGCATGAAATGGACTCAATCCATTAACGAGAACGTCATGCGCGCATACTACAGGTCTACAGAGGGGGGAACTAACCTCACTGCGTACCGTGTTAGGATGCTGTCTCTGTTCCAGGATCTTGAACCAACCGTCAACGTCTCGGCCCAACGACTATCGGATCAGGTGCGGGTCATCCAACGCAGTCACAGGTTGGACGACGCCGCGCTTGATAGGCTGCGCTCAGAAGTACTGAGCAACCTTATCGTCTTAACTCCGACACAAACCGCGGTGCAAGTGTCAGCTATTGACACAACACCACCGCGGTTGAACCCTGCTGTTGTAGAGGAGGATGATGGAGTTGCCACGGTAAGTAGCCAGTGCAACGACCGATTGAGGAGCGCTCTGGAAAATGCGCTTCATGAATATCGGTCCACTCCTACCGAACTTAGGCCCCGATTACCACGGTTACCCATGCATAAGAAAAATAGGGCGCTGGTGTGTGCCTTGGACTCGCAACTCAAGAATATATTCGATAGTAGCGAGAACCTCGTTGATACACACTCGATCCTGTTCTGTGGGGCTGTTACGGCATGTCGTTTAGCTAATGTCAAGTTTCCAAATTGTGACGTAGCTACTCGACCGAAACCAGCCGTACCAGCCTGGCAGCGAAGGATCGAGCGCCGTATCGACGGGGCCAGGGTACTCATCGGCAAACTATACTGCTTCAGGGAGGGCAACACACGACCACGAGTGATGCGCTTTGTGAGGAGGGCATTCTCGGGGACTGAAATCAGTCCTCAAGAATACATGTCCCGTGTCACAGAGCGCATCGACTTCCTGAAGCAGAAAGTTTATGCATGGGCGAACCGTATTCGGAGGTATAAGCGGCGGGTTGATCGGTATTCACAGAATCGTATGTTCCAGAGCGATGAGAGGTGGGTATACAGAGCTTGGGAGCGACCCGAGCAAAATATGACTGATGTGTGCCGCCCGGATGATGCCGCCACGAGTTCTTTCTGGCGCAGCATCTGGTCGGTACCCGTTTGTCATACTGAGGCTGACTGGATGCGTGATGTCGACCGAGTGTGTGAACGTATCCCAGAAATGGAGCCAATTTTTATAACACCTTTAGATGTAGCCAGAGCAGTTCGTCCGTTACCAAATTGGAAATCCCCGGGACCGGACGGACTGCACAACTTCTGGCTCAAATGGTTTAGTAGTTCACACACTTGCCTGGCATCGCAATTCCAGTCATCCTTAGAGTTCGGGTTCCTCCCACAGTTTTTAACAACAGGCGTTACCCACCTGCTCCATAAGTCAGGTAGTCCCGCGGAACCCAAAAATTATACACCGATCACGTGTTTGTCGACGATCTACAAGCTTCTTACATCCATTCTGAGAGTGAAAATTAATACACAGATTGACAAAAACTCCATCATGTCAGCCTCTCAGAATGGATGTAGGAATGGGTCCCGCGGTACTAAGGAGCTACTCCTCATCGACATGGCCATTAGCCAACAGGTTCGTCGATCTCGCAAGGATCTGTCGACATGTTGGATAGATTATAAGAAGGCCCATGACTCGGTGCCACATACGTGGCTCATGAGGGTGCTGGAGTTGTACAAAGTAGATATAACTCTACGCACCTTTCTTGAGTCATGTATGGGGCAATGGAAGACTGTCCTTCGATATCCAGGATGTCGACAGATCCAGGGGAGCGATGAGACTGTATGGATTAAGCGGGGAATATTCCAGGGCGACAGTCTGAGTCCACTTTGGTTCTGTTTAGCCCTGAATCCTCTAAGCACATTGCTGGAGAATTCAGGCCTAGGCTGCCGGTTGAGGAAGGATGGTCAGGTTATATCTCACCTGCTTTACATGGATGATCTGAAACTCTTTGCCCCCAACAAATTGCGACTGTAACTGAAACTTTTAGTAGCGCCATCAGGATGGAATTTGGTGTGGACAAATGTGCAGTTATGTATGTAAAGCGAGGGGAGATTGTGGAGTCCGAGGGACTTCAGCTCTCGGACTCCATACAGCTGAGATCTCTTTCCTCATCTGAAACCTATAAGTATTTGGGTATGTCGGAAGCGTTAGGCATTAATGTAACTGACATGAAGCAATCGTTGAGGGAGCGCTTCTTCGGACGCCTGAGAAAGGTATTAAATAGCCTTCTTTCAGGCGGGAACAAGGTGCGCGCCTTCAATGGTTGGGTCATGCCGGTTTTAATGTACTCTTTCGGCATACTCAAATGGACTCAGACCGAACTCGACGCCCTGTATAGAAGAGTTCGTACACTGCTGACCGAAACCCGGATGCATCACCCACGATCATCGGTGATGAGGCTGTACATTCCGCGGAAGTGCGGAGGTCGAGGCTTTTTAAACGCGAAGACCCTCCACAACCGCGAGGTGTGCAGTCTCAGAGAATATTTTTTAAAAGCCGAGGTAGGTATGCACCGAGATGTGGTCGCAGTGGACAAGGGACTCACCCCGCTGTCCATGGCTAAAGAGAACTGGCACAAACCTGAGGTACTTACCACCGATGACCGCAGGCAAGTATGGCAAGGCAAAGAGCTTCACGGGCGCTTCTACCGGGCTCTTTATGGGCCCGATGTAGATTTTCTAGCGTCCGTGTCCTGGTTACGTTTCGGCGACCTCTTTGGGGAAACTGAAGGTTTTGTCTGTGCGATTATGGACGAAGTTATGTTGACGAACAATTACCGGAAATATATTATGAAGGACGGGACGGTTGACGTGTGTCGGGCATGCCACCTTCCGGGTGAGTCCATCAGACATATTATTTCTGGTTGCATAACCAAGTAGCCAGGATTATACACCAGCAACTTGCCTTGAAATATAAACTTGTGGAATCTGAGGTACCGTACTACAAGTATGTGCCCGACCCAGTTCTCGAAAAAAACCATGTCACACTGTACTGGGATCGGTCCATCATTACTGACAGGACTATTGTCGCCAATAAGCCAGACATAGTGATGATGGACCGATCAGCGCGCCGCGTAATGATAATCGATGTTACCATTCCGCATGACGAGAACCTCGTGAAAGCTGAGAAAGAGAAACAAATAAAATATCTCGACTTGGCACACGAGGTTTGCGACATGTGGAATATGAACTCGGTTATCATTGTGCCGATTGTCGTGACGGCCAATGGCCTTATAGCCAAGAGCTTCGATGACCATCTATCGAAGCTCTCTTTAGGCGGTTGGATCAAGGGCCTGATTCAGAAGGCAGTACTCCTCGATACGGCTCGCATTGTGAGGAGGTTCCTGTCTCTGCAGCCCTAACCGCCGGTGGCTTGGACCCTGCTCCCGACACCGGCGGACTACTATTTTTTTATATTTTTAAGTGTTTTATGTTTTTTTCTATGAAATATTTAAAAATGTAAAAATAATAAGATGTTATGATTAATAAAGGAGATAATAATAATAATAATCCATTTATTCATTACATTTATTATTTATTAGTATAACCGTATGCAGCTGAATACCAGTATTTTACAAGAAGCGACTGCCTATCATTGAGAGGAGGCCGTGTCCCAGCTGTGGGAACATTATAGGCTGATGATGATGATGACAATGACTGCCTATCTGACCTCCACAACCCAGTTAGTACCGGGTAATACGATACCCTTTGGTAAGACTGGTTGTCACGCTTTCAGGTCACTGACTGTAATTTTTGATAGTCGTTACAAATAACGACAACCGAGACCAACGGCTTCACGTAGTTTATGTACTCTATATGAATACTAATAAATCACTTTTAAATTAGAAAACCTAACTATGTACATTTTACAATGTAATTTGCATGTTAAAATGTAAACTAAATAGCTTGGTCGACCGTACCACAGCAAAAATTAAATACTACTTCACTAGCTTGTAAAATATTAAAGTCTGGCAGCTAAGAAACTAAATACTCGTACTTTCTAAATACAAAAGAAAACTTAATTTCCTTTGAAAAGTTCAATAAAATTACGTTTATTTTGCAAGTCGTTATAATGTTAAACTTAAGATTAATTTGCTGTCGTACAAAATAAAGTCTGTTGAAGTATATTAGGACTTGGGAGGCAAGAAATAAATTAGGACTTCTACTTTTTATTATCTTACAGGCCTTGTCTGAATAAATTGACGAGCTTAAAAATTAGGTCTGAGACACTTCTTTCTGTTATAGTGTGATAACGATTAGAGGCTAGTCGACATTTTCAGTCGGTTTTAGTTGTGGACTATATAAACAGATATACAAAACTTAACACAAGTTTTGTATTTACTTCATATATTAAGTTAGTTTTTATGGTATATATATATGGGCCATTGTATGCCTGAAATAAATTGATGTTGTTGTTGTATATATCTCCTTAATATTAAAATGAAACATTATTGAATAATTTAACTTTTACACTCATTATTGATTCCATTTTTTATTAATCATGCTTATTAATGACATTTTTAAACATTAAAATCTGTATAAAAAAAAATACTTAAAAAAAAGTAGCCAACCAGCATCGGGAACAGGGTCCGAGCTACCGGTGGTCAGGGCTCTTGAGAGAGGAGCATCCTAACAATACGCGCATTATTGTTATATCTAAGATTTCACGATCACTGCTGAATTTAGGCCTTCACTAATGGTCGTCATTTCGACCGGTAGTGCTTCTTGAATCCGCTACCGGTCGAAATGACGACGACGATTTTTATTGATCCTGCAACATACAGGTGCCTTTTTCCCAAGGGGGTAGATAGAAATTCTAGAAAGGACCTGCTACGACCCTTACACACTTCTTTTGCTTCGTCCACATTCATACATCTGATCATACACAATACACATGCACATTGAATAGGATGATAAAGCTAAAAGGCAACTAGCAAATCACCTAAATGTGACAGGTGCGCCTCGGCGGCAACCCAGTTAATGTTCACCAATAAAATTAACTTTATTAAGGACGCCGACGAATTCAGTAAACCATTTCCCCACAGTTAGGGGCCTATAAACATCGTACAGACATTAATTAAGTAAAAATTGGATAGCGAACCACTGATTTTATAACCACGTAATTAAAAAGCAACATTATCAATCGTTTTATTATTGAACCGTAGCGCTCAATGGTTTTAATTACTATTTTCGATGGTAAAAGTTGGAAAATTCCCCGTAAAATTAAAATGTACAACGTTGTTAAAACTGGGTACAAATTGAATACTGTACGCTCAAGTAGTGCTCAAAAGAAACTAATAAACTTTTAGGAAGAATAACAACTGATGTTCGAAAATCAAGTTATCAAACAACGGGTACCCAGGTTCAGCATGAGCGTGAGCAGCGGCGGACCAGTGGTGGCGGCCCCGACTTACGAACAGTAAGTCGTGGGTTCGAACCCAGACAGGCGCATTACTTTGTGTAATTTATTTCATCACCACTGCTCTCAAAACGGTGAAGGAAAACATCGTGAGGAAACCGGCATGTCCTAGAACCAAAAAATTCGAAGACAGTGACATCTACCCCTCCGTATAGCCCATTCCCTCTCATAGAGAGGAGGCCTGTGTCCCAGCAGTGGGAACATTAATAGGCTAATGATGATGACTCAGGTTCAGTAGCATTAGTGAGCAACTAATCAAAGTGATTTTCTCCTAGATACCTACTGTATCGATTGCAATTTCATGATGTATTATGGAACTCATGTTTCTGAAATAACTCTTATCTCACAGTTGCAATGTATAATTATCAATTGCTTCGATGAAGGAAAACAGCCTGTGAGATATTTTTGCCAGCTTGTAAAGCCAAGTCAGAGGCCTATGGGTGACCTAAAAACTCCGACACCAGGTTAGGCATTAACAACACGATAAAGAAAGAAAGTTGCAATCGTTATTCCAGGAAATTGCTGTTGACCTTTGACTTTGACCCTTTTTTTTTTTTTTTTTTTTTTTTTCGGATGGGAAATCATCAAATGACTTCTCCCGCTCTGGGCGGAGCAGGAGGGAGTGTCAGACTTTTACTGACTAAAACCCATCCATGTTCCTTCATCGCCCTTTGTGTTCCGGGGCCACGGTATCTCTTTCGAATAGTCCCGCAACCCCTTTGACCCTTGACCTAGGACCACGGAAGACTGTTTCAGAATAAATAATAAATCACAGTTTACACAGTGAAATAAATGAGGTCCATTCTTATCCAGTGTTGTTTTCAACATAATACCTACTAAGAAGTTCATTGTCCACTTAAAAGAAAAGAAAATACCCTTCAGAACTGTTACTGAATAGTATAAACTTGCCATTTCCTTGTTTACTAAAAGAAAATCAAAACAAACAATAGACGTTAATATTTCGATTCAAATCAAAGACTTTCGATACCAAACAACAGTCTGTAAAAAATGTTTTCTTTTGATCATAACTTTGACGTAGTAATAAATACAGTTCGTTGGAAATGGATTTTATGATCGCACAAAGTGTCGTAAGATTAATCGTTTATTAATATGTCGTAAACGTAATCAGACGGGTAAGTAATGTCTTAAGGAACTATTACTACCTGAGATTAGTAGTAATGACTCTGTGACAAGAATGCTTGAGTTTGACGGGTAAGTTTAGTTATTGACTCGGATTCGTGAAATCGTGACAGAAATAAATGAATTATTTATTACTTCAAAGTTTCCACTGTATACACAATTACACATTAAAGTTCTTAATTTAACCTTAGGTAGAAAAATACAAAGCTCAACACTGTCCCTTAAACTAGGCTACGCCTGTGTTTTGAAAATTAATCGTTTTAATATTAACTTTGCGATTCATATCATTAGAGTGGTGCTGCATCCGGCATCAAGGCCTGGATCTTTTTCGCGGAATTAAAACTACAGTTTTGCTTAACATTGAATGTCATATATTTGGGCCTTTTAGTAATGCCTGATTCTTTGCTTGAAGTATTTTGTGAATGATCAGCAAGCAACGTTCCTTCCTTAATGTTTTCTAGCCATAATCAAACGATTGATTCATCAGTCATTGCTAAGTAATAAAAAACTTAATTATCGACGTCCGGAAAAATCAATTTCCCATTTTATTACCAACAAAATCATCGATCCAACAAAATTGTGGTTTCCGAGACTGTTTATAAAACTGTTGATGGACGCCCGTTAATATTGCTATGTTCCTTACGCAAGACCATTAAAATGTTTTAAAAGCTTTTTGCACCATTTGGTGTTGTGAAAAAAATAGAGAGGGAGACTGGTCACTAAGTAATAACAACAGCACGAGGAGATTGAAGGTTAAGCGACGCTTGCCGCGGTAGGTCCATGGATGGGTAATCAGTGGTGACCATCATCAATAACGTATACAGATCTCTTCATGGTTCAGCAATCACGTTAATTAAATAAGTAAAATATTTATTTTCGAATAAATTTTGTGAACGTCAGCGGACTTATAGCGATAGTCAAATCGCTTTCATCATCATCATCATCATTTCAGACGAAAAACGTCCACTGCTGGACATAGGCCTCCCCCAAGTGTCGCCACATTGACCGGCCCCGTGCGACTCGTATCCAGCGGATTCCCGCAACCTTCACCAGGTCATCGGTCCACCTAGTGGGACCTAGTTGGTTTGATTTGACGCGTTCCTAGGCAAAACAGTTGAAAGTGAACTTGTACCAAAAAAACTCGCAATTGTAATTGCTATCGCTACCCATACTACAAGTTTGGCCGCTACGCGTTCCTGACGTCTTCTGTCAGTTGGTACATAAATTTAGCGCGAAATTATAACATTTATTGTAACTTGATTTAATGATATCGTTTTTAATAATATTATTTGTTAATATGGTAGAAAGGGCAGAGAGCGTAATAATAGGTAAGTTTTAGAAGCTATAAGTAACATTACATCACCAATAATACTAATACTCGCAAACTGTCAGGAACGCAATTTATCAGCGGCCAAACGCTAAATTTCATTATACAGGACCGGTGTATTATGATACACACGTGCGATATAATATGATATTTAGCGCCAAAACGAAAGGGTGGGTGAAACCACGGCTAGTGAAATAACAATAACAAAAAAAGGTATAATAAAAACATAAGACTATACGGAAATTACTATACCTACATGTAATAGCAACAGAAACTTTCTCGTTTTGAATTTTTGTTTTTTTTTTTTTTTTCGTCTACTGCTGTGAAAAAAATTAACTATCATTGTTCAAAATCCCAGGGAGCTTGTGGCTAAATAATAACAGGCACTCGGGTCGATCTTTAGGTTAAGCCGTGCTTGCCTAGGTTGGTCTGTGGATGGGTGACCACTTATTACATACCGAGTTTCCTCCGTGCCTCGGAAAGCACGTTAAGCAGTTGGTCCCGGCTGTCATTTGTAGATCTTTGATAGTCGTTACAGGTAATCAATGGCTCAAAAAGTCTTACAACCAGTCTTACCAAGTATTACCCAGTACTAACTGGGTTGTGGAGCTCAGATAGACAATCGCTCAATGTAAAATACTGGTATTCAGCTGCATCCGGTTAGACTAGAAGCCGACCCCAACATAGTTAGGCTAAGCATAGGAAAAGGCTAAGCAGATGATGATGTTGAAAATCGCAGAAGCTTTCATTTTTGTAGACTTGTATTGTAGTGCTTAAAATAGCCGTATAATAAATAAAAATAAATAAATATCCAAGATATATACAGCAAAAAAAGGGCTCTTACTTTTTTTAAAGTTGCCTAAAGTTATAATTATGTCAACAGCGAAAGCTTTTAGAATAATAAATAATTTATTTCTACACTATTAAATTTCCTGCAAAAGAGGGACTTAGGAGATAGGATACTACTTACTTATCTCGGTACGACACATTCACAAGGGATAACTTTAAAATATAAAGATTACGTGATAACAATGTTAAAGCATGCTAATTTAAAGTGAGAAGAGCAGACGAATATGAAATTGCAATACTTGTAAAAGGCTGCTAAGTCATAAGTATTAACATAACTTAACACCATATTGTACACTTGGTTCGCAATAAATATTTTGACTTTGACTTTGACTTTAACTTCTGACCTTTCCCGCCACAAGGAAAAGCTAGTATGAATGAAGAACTTCCTCTACGGAAAGCAATATAAAGCACTTACAAGGAAGGGAACGGTGCCAAGTTATAACACCTTGTCTTCCACACGAGTGACCTCTCGAGCACTTTCTTGAGCACTCTCCTTACCGCCTGGATGATTCCACTAGCATCCAGCAAGTAATCGAACTTCTAAAAAGAGTTTTTCATTAAATTTTTCTTTATTACTCGGCTGGCTTTGCTTTTCTTCAAAATAAGAAGTTAAATAATTATTTAATGGCCTCTTCTCTATCCTGCAATGTTCTATACATTACTTATTTCGATAAAAACTGTTGAAAATTAACTAAACTAACATCAAACTATAAAAGGGCATCAAAAATTTTATTGTTATCACTTTACTTCATGTACCTTACGCGCTTGAGGGTCTCCGCAGCCGCAGTGGTAGTGCTAGCATAGCACAATGGTCACTAATTTGATTAAGAACATAGTATTTCCGAGGCCATACAAAATAGGTCTTATCTCATAGTGTTGCAATCAATAATTAATAGTTAATAGGCATGACGACAGTATCAAAAAATTGCAAATCTATTTAGTCCGTCAGTTAGAGTATTGGAAATCAATGGATACGTATTTTTTGTTTTTGTAAATCAATGAATATTGACAAAGATAAAACTCAGATCAAAACTCAGGAGGGGGGGCTCGTGACGTCAGAACTAGGTAAAAATTATACCTAGGCGTGACGTATTGAGAATTTTAAAAGCGTCATATCTTCGGCAATTTTGGTTTACGTAACAAAAGCAAAAACACGGGTCAAATATTTTTTGATAATCTAACTGACGGACTAATTAGTTTTTTTTTGTCGTCTCGCCTATTGTGTTACATGTTATGTTAGGTACAAGTAATGATGGGTTTGAAAAAAAATTAAAGATTAGCCACTATTAGAGCTAGAACTAGTATTAGAGCTAGTGAATGTACTAACCAATTTGGAATACCAAATTGGGGTCGACTGAACTCCATAACATATCACTGCAGTGACGATAAACAAACGTTACTGTATGTTTTTCATCAATCCCAACATTAACATAGAAATTGGGGACCGGAGCACTTCAAAGGAAGTATTATTACCCACACTACGCCCTTGGATCTGCTCGTGACATGGAATTATTAACCGTAATTTTTGCTTGTACAAAAAGGTGTGTGTTTTAAGGTGGAAAAAATATGAATTTCTCCCCTTTGTCTTTTTCATGGTTCAGAAAGTTGAAATCAAGGGTTTCATTCGAGTGAATGTTCATATTTTGTACATACAAGTACAGCATCGTTGTATGGCTTCACTAATGAATTCAGAATCAGAATCAGATCTTTATTTGCTTTGAATGTACAGGGATGTTGTACATAAATAATTAATGGGATCGGCTAATTAGTTTTTCACTTTTGTTTCATTTTATGTTCAGATGTGTAACTTTCCCAAAATCAATTTGCCTGACCCGGAAATCGAACCCAGGACCTCATTCTCAGCTGCGATTCAGACTCATGATCAGTTGCGATTGCGACCAGTATATAGACCAACCAGGCAGTACTACTGAAAACTGAATCCTCGTTGGTCTAGTGGAGTTGGCCTAATTGACACAAATTATTTTCTTGGAAAAATCGTTAAGCTACCTACTTGAAAACTGTGCCAAACTGTACTCACTATTGGAGGCGTTTTTTTTTTTTTCGGATGGGAAATCATCAAATGACTTCTCCCGCTCTGGGCGGAGCAGAAGGGAGTGTCAGACTTTTACTGACTAAAACCCATCCATGTTCCTTCATCGCCCTTTGTGTTCCGGGGCCACGGTATCTCTTTCGAACAGTCCCGCAACCCCGGCAGGCATCGGTCCTTGCGGACCCCTTCCTTTTTGCTGACTCTCTTTGAACGGACGGACGGCGGACTAGACGGACGGACGGCGAGCTAGCCCATAGCCCACCGTTCACAGGCCCGCGCCTACGGTGGCCGGGGGCCACCTGGTGGCCCCCGATGCCCGGGGCGTCTCCCGCGGCGGGCGGGACGCTGTGAGGTTCTCTCCCTGTCACGTTCCGCCACCTCCTTCTCTAGCATTACTGCTTCGCAGAAGGAGGTGACGGCGTCCCATATACCGTCTCGCTACGGACCATGGCTTGCACCAGGGCCGGACGCGAGAGGTCGCCGCCGCCAATCGCCGCTTCGAGGACACGGCGGTGCCCACGCGGGGCACACCTCCACCGTGTCCTCCGGTCGATCCTCGCAGTGGAAACACCCGGACGTTTCCTCCCGCCCGATTCGGTGCAGGAACCCCCCGAAAACACCGTGTCCGGTGTGGACCTGCGTCAGGCGGAAGGTGAGGACGCCGTGGCGTCTCTCAAGCCACTCCTCAAAGAGGGGACTTACCGCCACTATTGTGGCGTGCCCTGCACGAGGTTGCGACAGACGCTCTCTCCATGTCGCCATGAGATCACGCCGGAAGTCTGTCCGCTTGCGACAATTTGCCGCGGCAGCGGAGTTTCCCCCCGGCGTAGCACCTCCGCGCGCCATTCGTGCAGGCGCGCGAGGACTATCGCCTCCAGATCCCATGGCGGCAATCCGGCAAGGGGGCACGCCGCCTCACAGGAGATCGTGCGGTACCCACGGGCCAGCCTTACGGCTACCACCTTTTGGGGAGCGGTGGGCGGCTCGCCGCCTCAATGAACGCGCCCACACCGGGGCCCCGTAAAAGGCCATGGACAGCACGACTCCCGCGTAGAGTTTCCGGCAGGAGGCGTTTGGCCTCTTTAGGTTGGGCAGGAGCCGCCTGAAGGCAGCCTCGGTCCGTTCCAGTTTGGGGGCCAAATGTTGGAAATGCTCCACGAAGTTCCATCGGCTGTCGAGGACGAGTCCCAGGTACTTCAGCGTCGACTCGACGCCGATGGATACCCCTCCTACCGTCAGTGAGGATCCCGGAGGTGGCGCATTCCGAGGCCCATGAAAGCACATGGCCTCGGACTTGTGCAATGCCACCTCGAGACCCAGTTGCCGGATCCTCTCAACGACTATCGCAACCCCACGTGTCATGATTTCGGCCGCCGCCTCGTGCGACCCCCCCTGTGCCAGCACCAGCATGTTGTCTGCATAGCAAACCCCGCTGACGCCGCTAAAGAGGTCGGCGCGCAGCACCCAGTCGTAACCGATGTTCCACAAGGACGGCCCTAGGACCGATCCCTGCGGAACACCGCACGACATCTCTCGCCGGTTCCATTCTCCGCTGCGACCGGGGTAGATGACGGCTTTATCCGTCAGGTAGTCCCCGACCACACGACGAAGGTAGGTCGGCACCCGGTGATACCGCAGTGCCTCCCGAATGCAGTTCAGGGCATGGAGTTGAAGGCGCCGCCAAGACAACCCCACCCTGGGACACTGCATCCCCCGTCGTGACGGCTCTCACGCATATGATGGCGTCCACCGTAGAGCGCCTCTTGCGGAAACCAAATTGTTGTTCCGCAAGATCCGGCCCCGTCCCCGCAAGGTGCTCGGCAAGGCGGTTTGCAATTACTCTTTCAAAGAGCTTGCCCACCTCGTCGAGCAGCACTATGGGCCGGTATGCGGACGGAGAGTCCGCAGGGCGCCCCGGCTTCCGAAAGAAGACCAGCTTCCCCGTCTTCCAACGAAGCGGGAACAGGCCCCTCTCCAAGCATACGCTTAGGAGCCCCTCCAGTCGGGGCCCGAGAGCCTCCGAGGCCAGGACCCAGGCTTCGCCAGGCAAGCCGTCGGGTCCCGGGGCGGTACTTTTAGCACTGAGCCTGTGTACCGCCACACTCAGGTCTACCCCAGACACTTCCGGAGTGTCGTCGTCGTCATCCTGGTGGTCCGCTTCCAGCACCGCAGGTGGCGGAGCCATAGGCGGGGAGGATGTTCTCCCCGCGTAGGGAACAGAGTGCTCACCACATCCTCCACGAGCTCAGGCCGGAGACTCTGCGTCAGTGGGGGGGCCCAGGTGCGGAGTTTATCCCGCACCATCTTGTAAGGGTGCCCCCACGGATCTCTGTCGAGAGTCCCCAGCATCTCCTCGCGGGCCAGATCCCTGGCCCGCAGGACAGCCTCGCGGAGAGCGGTCTTCGCCGGTCTGTACCCCTCATAAAGCTCCGCCTCGATGGCTGCCGCATTGGGTGGGCGAATGCGGAGCCTGCGATGCCTGGACGCGCACTACACCTCAAAGTCGGATATTTTATTTACGAAGTCGACAATCGCTAACCCAATCGTTATGACACATTTCATTGGTCAACACTGCCATGGAAGGTGACACACTGCCACCAGATATCATAAGACATTTTCATATATCATAGGACTTTGCAGGTGCGATTTGTGGTATCAGAAAAGCTCGCGGCTTAATAATAACACCCGGTCGGGTCGATCTTAAGGTAAAGCCGTACTTTCCTGGGTTGGTCCGTAGTTGGGTGACCACCCATTACATACCGAGTTTCTTACACGTGCCTCGGAAAGCACGTTAAGCTTTTGGTCCCGGCAGTCATTGGTCTGAAAGTCTGACAACCAGCCTTACCAAGGGGTATCGTATTACCCAGTATTAACTGAGTTATAACTTTGTGAGGTATTAATTTTGTCAACTCAACAAATAACCACCAAATCATGGATTCTCGGCTTAACAAGTCATTAGATCGTATAACACGTCCTAACAACAACGCAATTTGCAGTTAATAGGCATAAAATCTGTATCCTCTGGGATTGTTTCATAAACGTCGCGAGCTAGGATTTATGTTAAGAGATTACTGTCGTGTTTACTGCCCATGAATCTTGTAGAACAATGTGCATAGTCGGCCCAGTGCATCTTACTTGAGAAACTCTTGTAAAGTGAATTGTCTTGTAAAGTTAAGAAGAGGATACATTTTAGTCTCTTGTAGCTACAGAGAAAGTACTTTCAACTTTACTAATGAATTCAAAGTTATTAGGAATGAGAAATGTTCGTGAAATGGAGAATAGTAAAGTCTGACCAGAGTTGAGGACCTAGACAAGTGGCAAGTTGCAGTCTATAAACCCCGCGTTTAAACAAAGCGATCATAGCACATGCGCGATAGTCCCGTTTTTGCTACGACGAACATAGGTTGCCGTACAAAACTACGTGTTCGGGCGACGTTTGCTTTGATTAGGAAGCGGCCTACTACTTGCTACCACCAACACGGCCACGTCAACCGAAACGTGTTCTATTGTACTTAAACTCAAAGTGAAAAAAACAAAAAGAAAGCGAAGTTACAATCACAGTCACAAGTAGGGTTGCCACCCGTACTCTAAAATAGAGTATTGTCCTCTTTTTCATGTAGGCGTACTTTATAATCTACGACACCAATAAAGTACGCTAAAATACTCTATTTAGGTACGTAAAACTGATTGTTACTGGCTCGTTACTGCAATGGTTATGATTATACTTACTACAAGCCGCGTGGCCGTTAACCGTGTGGTATCCGGCAGAGTAGAATAGAACCAACACATTACAGTCACGGGTGCCGTATAAGGCGACTAATGCCTGAGGCAGAACACCTTGCGCCTCCGTAGACCAGAGAATGGGCAAGCAGCGTTTTCTGTTAGTCTTTCATCGCTGCGATCTCCAATCCGCCTGCCAAGCGTGGAGATTACGGCAAATTCCTCCCATCATGGAAGAGGCTTATGTCCAGCAGTGGACGTTATGGGATTATACTTATGAGACTAAATAAACTGGTTCTTGATTCTTTGATTGCAAAGAGGTTGTAATTATCTTAAAGAAAGACAAATATTTGTTAAATGTTGCAAAGAGCAACAAAAAATACGTTTTTAAGGACAAATAATAATAAATACTCTTTATTATGCTGTGTACTTTATTTTTGTTCTAATAAAATGAAAAAATACTTTATTCGTCCTAAAAAAGGTGGCAACCCTAGTCACAAGACATAATAACTTGAGAAAGTACTGTAGTTGCATATTCCAAAGCGTAGATCTCTATAGAGAAGAATGGGCAAGAAACTCCATGGACACTCTTTTCAATCAAAATATTGTCACAAAATCTTGGTTACATCATTCATGTTGAGATTAGGTATACATAGATCTATGTGAGAACGATGTAGAAAGACGTGAACATTAAGAGCGTTCAGAGTAAAAGATTACATAAACCAACAATTTAAAAATAAAGTAATTAAAATTAACCGTGGCAGCTAAGAGAAAACCAGTCCCAACTGACAGCACCTGTTTACGAACATGACGCATGTATCAGCGCCATTCAACTCAACCATGTTGAAGGGAACTAAATGACCCAACACACCCGCCACCATCAGCGAGACATTTGAGTGAGCAAGACATTCTCACCACTACTTTCGCTGATAGAATATTTTACAGGCCCTTAAACCTCGCAAGAAAAATACCTAATAATAAAAGAACAAAAAATATCTGTTTAGATATTTCTGAACAAAGTGCAGTTCTTACTTTAGCTACTTGAACTGAGTCTGATCTCTGTATGTGCACAACACAATTACCTTTGCTGTCGCTTTATTTTTGTAGCTAATAAAATGTAACCTACGGCGGGAACAGCAAATTTTGCTAGCATGTCTGGCAATGCGAACATTATGCTAATAACCAAAATTGTATCAAGGAGTTTTTCTTTGTTGTCTCACTTGGGGGAAACACATATTTGTGATATTTCTGTCATATTATCTTTAGGACTTTATTTTTATGTTACACTTTTACACTATGGTACAAACGTTAATCATAATAAGATAAGTAATAGAAAAAATATATGACGACGTAAAGCTCTGTTTGGCGGTCTTGCGTTGGCGTTAACTGAAATATTGAGTAAATTAACTTGAAAGTTATAACGCCTCAAATACGCTTCACGGCTACTTAATTAATAAAAATTGGTTTTGTTTGTGGGTTGATACATTACGTAAACTCGAGGGGCTCCTGGCCAAATAATGACAGCTACTCAAGTCGATCTTTAAGTTAAGCCGTGCTTGCCTAGGTTGTTCAGTGGATGGGTAAACATTACATACCAAGTCGTACTGTTGCACCTATCCACGTTTAGCCGTTAGTTCCGGCTGTCATTTGTATATCTTTGACATTCGTAGAGTCAGAAGCCCGAATATCTGACAACCCAGTCTTACCAAGGGATATCGTATTATCATTACATAATATGTAAGGTAGGTAGGTAAGGCTGTGGACGTCAGTTAAGCATTCTATACATACAGGGTGTAAACAACCTCATCACAAAGCCGTCAACCAAGCATTCTGTAATTCAACTTAGTAACTTTACGCAAAAATTATTACTGGGAAACGACTTTTTTTTGGGGTAACTGTACCACGGGCAAGGAATGAAAAAATTATCTTTTGTGGTAGAACTCAATGTAACGCACTCAAAACATTGTGCTGATGAATGGATTAAATAGTACGGAGGTCGTGGAGGTTTTTAAAATAAAAATCTTACATTAAAAACTTGTATTAAATAAAAACTTGTCAAAACCTTGGAACTTTGAACCCCAATATCTCCGTAACTAGAAGGTTCCCAGGTATGGTGTAGAACAAAAAAATATCGCAATGACGGGAAGAACCAGTGCCTTTCGGCTTCGTTAAGTTACACCCTTTATAAAACAAAAAAAAAAAAAAAAAACCAAAAAACCAATAAAACTGATTCCGGTTGGCACGAAGCCGATCTCAACATAGTCGGGAAAAAGCTAGACAAATGATGAGCTACTCCTTAGCCACCGGTGACAGGACGGGTGCCATTCTTTTTTACGCAAAACAAAAGTTTGAGTAAACAGTCCCACAGCTGGGATGCAGGCTTCCTCACTGAGTGACACGTGGGCCTAGTATAGATCGGAAGATGTCACAATATCATCTTTGATATTTTTTTTATTCTAGGTCAGCGGTTCTAGGTATGTCTTTATTTTTTTGACGTATGGGTCTGCAATTAAAAACATGAAGTCAACATATTCATACCTAAACCGCTAACGAGTAATTTCATTTCACAAATGTTTATTCATTATTTTCTTCTAAAACCTGGACGCCCAGTAATAGTGACATCTCTTTTACGTTTACGTTTACCATACAAATAGGCAGTGTGCGCGATTTTGGTGTTGACAGCGCCTTAACTACACACACATGCACACTCACAGGCTTCACAATAAAGTTGAATAAAAGGCTTGTGTCCTGAAAAAATCTAATTAGTCCGTCAGTTAGATTATCAAAAAATATTTGACACGTATTTTTTCTTTTGTTACGTAAACCACAATTGTCTAAGATACGACGCTTTTAAAATTCTCAATACGTCACGCCGTGCTATAATTTTTAGTGCGTTGTGACGTCACGAGCCCCCACTCCCGAGTTTTGATGCATTTTATCTTTGTCAATATTCATTGATTCACAAAAACAAAAAATACGTATACATTATTTTCCAATACTCTAACTAACGGACTAAATAGATTTGCAATTTATTGATGGTGGAAACTAGCCTATTGACTCGCCAGGTAATCTTGTCACAAGCTTTTGTAGACTACCTAACCGGACACCACATTTGTACCGGCAATGCCCGCTTTGACCGCGGCAGCAAAGCAAACCTTTTGTCATGTAAATGCAATCCGTACACAGCGATTTAATTGTGGATACTATTCAAACATGCTTTGATCCCATTTCTAATAAAGCTTAGCCCACTTTATTGAATCAGCGCTCGTGTACCCGCTACTCAAAGAGTATAATAATAATAAGGGAGCCGCTACTTTTGGGTCTATATCTTTGACATTGACATAATATGTATGTATGTTCATATCATAATACCCAAAAGGTTAGGTGGGTATGTGCTTAAAGTACCTACACCCATATTTTTCCAGCTATGTTTCGCTCCCATATAATAGGGGCCTTGCCATCAACCGAGGACAATTCCATACAAGTGCTAACAGAACATACCCAATAACACTGCCCGATCAGAGATGCAGGATCAGGAGTAGTGCTTGCAGCCGACCAACAAATTACTTTATGTTGCAATTAAGTGTTAAATGTCTTTTTTAACATTGTAGGCGTCATGGAATCAAAGCTGAAGAAATCTAATATTCCTGCAACTATAACAGCACCATTACCATGAAATCGAAATTCCCAGTTCTTCTAAACATAATATTGAAGTAATTTGCACCTTAATTACGCCGAGTAATAATTCATCATGCCTCTTTCTGATATAGGTATATCAGCAATAAATCTTTATAAGGAAAAAGCTATAATTTTTAGGTGCTCTAAAAACTTTACCGTTATATTTCACAAGGTAATGAATCTCATGAAAGTATGAGTACCATGTTTAATGATATATTTCATGATTTATGCTGATAGGTAAAACAAAAAAGGGAAAATTTGACGTTAACCCAAAAAAGCGTAACATTAAAAAACTTTTTTCACGGATAATAAAATACCCGACTACGTGATTCTATTACAAACTTGAAGATTCGCAGTTGACGTAAATAAATTGTATGAGTATGTTGGTACTGTCAAGTAAGAAATTAAGTATGTAGACGTCAAGTTTGTATTTTTTTAGTTCTTACCGCGTTTATGACTAAAGTGTTTACAGACTGCCTTGTTGGGCGAGTGGTCGCAAACGCGACTGCTGATCATGAGGTCCCGAGTTCGATTACCGGGTCAAGCAAAGTGCTTTTGGGATTTTCATCAGGAATTTCTCAGTAGGAGCCACCATTCTCCACAGTTTTGTGCCCAGTTGATGGCAATAGGCTCGCCCCCTATTACATACTCAAACATAACTGGCGAAATGTGGGTCTACTACTAGGTACACTTCTAGGAACGCTAAGGGGATTACAGGCGTCATGCTATGTTATAACAATGAATTTTAAAGTGCAGTGAAAAGAGGTTTATTTCCCTACCTGCACACCTAACCCTTTTGTTGTCTGTACCCACTACACTATGATATTGCACATAGAATATAACATGTTGTACTTAAACAAAGTGAAGACAATCATATTAGTCTTGAACGCTAATTCAAGAGCATCCTGTACTACCACTTGTATATACAGGTTGTAAAAATATAGATTTGTCAAAAACTAATCATCAAATGAAAAAAAAAAATTAAGTAACACAGCAGTTACTCCGTTTAGTGCGTTCTTATGTAAGTTAGGTAAGCTTAGGAAGTTTTAAGCAAGCTTTTTAGGTGGACATCATTTTTCACCCATAATGTTTCCAAGAGAGCACCACTTCCTGCAGTGTCGGTCTCCAGTCTTATCAGAGGCAACTGAGTGACATTATTTTACATAGGGTGCCTGCTTATCTGACCACCGCCATCCACTTTCTGGGTAACCAGCATTATAAACTTTTAGTAATGCTTTTGAATTAATCAGATTTTCATAAAATTGCCTCGTCAAAGTACAGCGTCGTGGCATTATACTTGCCTTTTAGAAAACACCATTGTGTGCATAGAAATATAAAAATATATTTAGTAAAAAGCAGAACGTGTGTATTGAATAGTGATCACTTGCTTGAAAAATGTTAAAAGATTTTACATTTGAATAAAGTCGCGACTGGATTCAATAAGTGTAGATGGAGGTACTTTCGTATACTTAATACCTACACAAGTTTAGTTAAAATGAACCTAAAACCTCTTAAGAGGTAATTGTACCTACTTATCATTACAATAAAAAACCTAAAATACTAACCTTGAAATCAACACATTTGCTTTCATATAAATCGTTAAAATGTAAAGAACAGCAGATTTTTCAGATATAAATAGTAAACAAAAACTAAGGTACATGCAACTGTGGTATAGATATGTAGGTAAGTTTAGCCAACAAACTATTTTTAAGGTTCCGTTGCCAGATGGTTACAAACGGAACCCTTATAGATTGGTTCTGTCCGTCTGTCTGTCTCTCTGTCCGACCGTATCTCACAGCCATACTCCGAGACTGTTGGCACCATACCCATGAAATTTGATGAGTAGGTGTCTTTTATGTACTGCTGTACAAATACATATTATGTGAAATTATGAAAAAAAATAAGGTTTGAAAAAAAAAATCTACGTGTAATATTTTATCTTTTAGTGCCAGTTTTCACCAACATTATGTAGTAAGTGTCAACATGACAGTGAGAAACTTGACATATGTGTCACTGGTGTGACATAGGACATGTGAAATAGGAGTCTATCGATAGATCTTGAAAAATGCTAACGATGTATTTTTTTTTTAAGTCATTGGTTGATGAGATATTTGCTTTTAAAGTCGTAAAAAAATAGTCTTTTCCGTCACTCTGCAGCAGTAACATTGATTTTCATTATCATATTATATGTTGCCGCAGGAGTCTATCTGCTAAGATTTAATCTAATTAATAACACTCATGATTCTATTCCATGTTAATATTGATGAACCTGCCATCTCTGCGTGGCTGTATGATTATTACAAACATCGTTATCAATTAACAGAAGAGTTAGGCGCCATCTATTTGCTTTTGTATTAACTAGTACTTAGATCTTTAAGTGACAATTTAGAGAGTAATTTATTAAACAAAAGTCTTTATCTAGAACTACAGTTAAAATTAAGACAAGCAACTATTTTATGACAATTAGGATTTTACCAATATGTTATTGCTCTTTTGGCACTAAGATTTGTTTGTATGGCCATATTCCATAGTGTTGTGGAATGTGGCGCCAAGTACGATTTTAATGGTCAATGGTGTCGATTCTGTTGTGCACAAACTAAACTTAATTTAGGCTATTGCTATCTTTTTCTCTCTATTATAACGAGAAGAGACGGAAGTAATTTAGAACTGTCAAATTTCGTTGGAACTAATATTTCCATACAAATGAAGGGTGCACGTAAAAACATGTCGACTAAAACACGGTGAAGCGCAAGGCATAAACTAGTTTGACATCTATAACTTAGTTCATAGCTATAGCCGTCCTTTTCTCGCACTGCCTTTTAGTAAAAGATAGCAATAGCCTAAATTAAGTTTAGTTTGTGCACAACAGAATCGACACCATTAACTCAATTTATAATTTGAAACTACAACTAAATCAGTTTTCCTAAAAATAACTACAAACCAAAAAGTAACAAGATTATTTACAAAGCAATTTGTTAGTGAAAGACCTGTTCTTAGTATTAATTAGATCTGTCCTTCGATCCGCCGGAAATGATTTTAAAAGCAAGTGTAAAAAGTAATGAAGCGAGTAATTTAGCTTGAACTTAATAACACCTTTGCATATGTGAATATTAGTATTGTTTAATTATTACAATAATTAATTGTGAAGACAAGTATTCTGGTATTGTTTGTAAGTTTTAATGAACTTACGATGTAATGAATTACTGCACTGGGTCACTTCCGCCGACTCGAGATGTATGCGAGTAGGCAACGAGGTGTCTCGTTAGCTAACGATGACTAAAACAATTGAAGTATTAAGTATTTATAAGTGTTTATTGAAGTGAACAATATTAAGTTATGAAAACAAGAAATGTAACACGATTTAAAAGAGTTAATGGAGTTTCTTCGTTCGTTCTTCTCCTTATCAACCACATGCGAACGGACGGCTCAACTCTAGAATGTTTCTAAGGGCCTGTACGTAAATGGTTTATTAGAAATAAACGTTTGGTGTTTGAGTCAAGTGTTGTGTGTGATTTCAACTACCCACCTACCTATCTACCAACAATGAAGAATCGTATCGCACGGCGATGTGATGGAAGACTGAAAGACAATACCTATGGCGGCGGATGGCGCCAATATTTGGGGAAGCTCCTCTAAGCTTCCCCTCCCGCTATATATATGAAAAACCAATTAAGTTTTACTGTTGAGAGTTAATTGTTTGTTGCAACAGAACCCTTTGTGTGCGTGTCCGACTCGCACTCGGCCGGTTTTTTTATTTGTTTCTTCGGCTCAGTTTTATAGCAGTTATTGAAAAATAAACTCGTAGTTTTACGATTTCGTCTAATAATAAGCATCAGTCTCGTGGCTTCGTATTGAAAAATAAACAGCTTTTTACGGCTTTCAATCTAAAAATACGCATCAATTTCTCGTTCGCATAAACCAACCTGTATAAACCGACCACAAAGATACGTGTGAGAATATGGACTTGCAGACATCCGTTTCCGAGTTTATAGTTATTCGCATTAACTTGTTGTAAACATACGAATGAATTATTACGTTTACAATGGCGCCGATTCTGAATTAAAATCTGGGAATTTACATACTCGTATCGTAAGCAGCTCGTGGCAAAGTGGTGACGCAGTAAAATATATAATAATAAAAACAATAGTATACACTCAATAAAACTCTGTTGCAGTTCCTACCACTGCTTGTTTATTTTTCACTTCCTGATGTAATGATGATTTATGACTTATACATGTATTACTTGTATTACTTACGCACTGGACCGGTCAATGTGGCGACACTTGTGGGAGGCCTATGTCCAGCAGTGGACGTCTTTCGGCTGAAATGATGATGATGATGATGATGACATGTATTCCCATATACATATTTTTGTTTTATTATGCAATAAAATAAAGCTCTTCTTTTGTCCTTTTGTCATTTTTTTGTTGACAACGGCAATCAAATATAAAATAAATCTTTACAACGAGTGTTTCTGTTGTCACAAATAAATTGAACGTGTACAAAAATAAAAACTACGTCATCGCTTCGGTACCTATTGATATCCTTAAAGTTCCTAATATTAACATTATCCTAGCCCAAATAAGCAGAAAGAAAAACCACTTCTCAACAGTTACTATTAGGAGGCTGCCTAAGGCGCCTGTCCTACCGCTGACGAGAAAGCGACTCGCTATCGCTCATGAACCGTACAAAACGTTGTAGGTCACAAGTAACTAAAGGAGATAGAGAGAGGAAGAGACATCGACGCCCAATCGGTTACCATGACTGTGTTCATTACATCATTCCGAAACCCCTAGAAACAAATTGTTCATCGGTAATTAAAAAAAAAACAGCCGTGTCCTATAAAAGTGGAATACCTAGACCGCGGTCAAAATGTATGGAATGGTTACAGTACTATTACTTTTTTAATCGTGGATAAATAATAACAGCCGCTCAGGGGCGATCGTTAGGTTAAACCGTGCTTGCCTAGGTTGGTCTGTGGATGGGTGACCGCCCATTACATACCGAGTTTCCTCCGTGCCTCGGAAAGCACATTAAGCCGTTGGTCCCGGCTGTCATTTGTAGATCTTTGACAGTCGTTAGATAGTCAGAGGCCTACAAAGTCTGACAACCAGTCTTACCAAGGGGTATCGTATTACCCGGTACTAACTGGGTTCTGGAGGTCAGATAGGCAGTTGCTCCATGTAAAATACTGGTATTCAGCTGCATCCGGTAAAACTGGAAGGTGACCCCAACATAGTTGGGAAAAAGACTAAGTAGATGACCGATAAACAATTTCTGTGTAGTTCGCAATGATGAATTGATGATGTCCCTTCCATGCCGTATAATATAGTTAATCACTGTTTCCACCGCCGCGCGCCGACGACTACTCTTATTTGTTACAGCGACAAAAGCTATCAAAGAGACCCTTGGTTCAGAACACCCGCTAATGGAGCTTGAACACCAAAACCACCGATATCAGTAGCATGACAACTGAACGCTTACGAAAGTTATCTACATACCCGGCTTTGGTGTGTGGGCTACATAAGAGATTCCTCACTTATCATAATCAGCCTAAAATGTATCCACTGCTGGGATACAGGCCTTCTCTCTATGAGAGAAAATAATCCACCATGCGGGACTAGTGCGGTGTTCAAAATTTGAAGACATTTGTGACATCTACCAATAGATGTCACAAATGTCTTCAAATTTTTGGTTCTAGGTCATGCCGGTTTCCTCACTATGTTTTTCTTCCCCGTTTTGAGAGCAGTTATGATGAAATAAATTACGCAAAGTAAACCAAAGACTTTCTGCTTGGAAGCTCGTTAATTCATTTTTAGTTGCTAGCTTTACTCGCTTCACGCTTATCGCGAGCGGTGGGACTGATGCCTTACACGAAATAAAGGTTCGAGGAAACAGCGCTTAGTCGCTTACCCTTTCATCCTAAACGAAATACTTATGGAAAAACACGTGGGCAGGTATATTCAATACCGGAAAAACAAATCGAGGTTCATCCACATGATTACTTTGTTATTCTCACCAGTATGTGACCGGAAGAGGTATTCCCGAGGGTATACGACCAATCTTGTATTCGTCAGCTTTTGTGGCAAATATAGCAACTATGTCTCACGCTTGATCCTTTGATTTAAACTTATAAACAGAGTATAGTCATGAACAATGACGTGCGGTCTTATGTGGTGTGATGCGTGCGTACGTCTGTGTAATAAAACTATGTGTTCCCTTACATTTATAATGATGCAATACTGTTAAGAAAACAGAATAAGAGCTGCGTCAACGAGAACACTGCCGACAAACTGTCCTGCAGTTTGGCAGAAGATTTGTGAAATACTCCTAAGTAACTTTTGTTGAAATAAATAAATACATTTCTTTAAAAGAAGTAGTGATTACATAATATGCAGATATTAATGTAGGCGATGAAGAACTATTATATTACCTGGGAAAACTAAATTAATAGAATACACACAGAAATTGCAATCACATGGCTTTTGTACAACAGCGAGCCCCAGAAAGGGAATATTTTACAGCAAACCTTACTTCGATTGCGAGATTTTCAAAGGAGAATAATACCTCATTCATTACTTGCATAAACAGTACATTTAAAAACTTAAATTAATTCACTTTATAAACCAAACCTTAGTATCTGTGATTAGCATCCAATACATACAATCTAATATAATACAATCCTATATACATCGACTCGTTTTTATCACGTTTACAGGAAATGTGCTACTCTTTTATTGAACACGTCTAACGAAGGGCTATTCCGCAAGGAGTGTGGAAGTGAATTCCAAAGGCGTACAGTACGAACAATAAATGATCCGTCATACCATCATCACTTGTCACTGGTGGGTAGAGGAGAGGTCGGACGACAGCACTACCCTCATGTGGGTGTCCCAACGGGATGAAATGAGGTGGAGCTATTCTTCGTCAGCGGCGGCCACGGACCCTAAAACAAAAACCCTTAAATGTTACTACATTCTTGGAATTTGAACTCACAGCACAGAGTCGAACATAAAAAATGCAATAGTGCAATTTTACTTAGCCATTCCTTAAAGTATCACCAAGCGTTAGTGAAATCGGGAATGGGCTGTATCATCGGGCATTCACATATCATCCTTCAGGTCCCACGGGAGCGAGTCCATTAACATTTTATAGGGTATTATTGGATTTACCTTTCTCTAACAGAATTTCTCAAATACGAAAAGAAAAAAGAGATAAGGAGAAAACGTTAATACTTAAATAGCAATGGTATCAGTTACTTTCCATCATTTTCATTACTAACGGTCATTATTTATTTAACGACCATGATATCAGTTACTTTAATCATTTTCATTACAAACGGTCATTATTTATTTAACGACAATGATATCAGTTACTTTTAATAATTTTCATTACTAACGGTCATTATTTATTTAACGACAATGATATCAGTTACTTTCAATCACTTTCATTACTAACGGTCAATATTTATTTAACGACAATGATATCAGTTACTTTTAATCATTTTCATTACAAACGGTCATTATTTATTTAACGAATACGCGTAGTTTTTTTTTCTGGGCATGATCGGTTGATCTATACTACGCTACGAGTATATTGGAAAAAGGTAAAATTTGTTAGTGAGTTTGTTTGTAGGGGGTAATCTTCGGAACTAATAATCTAATTCTAAAAAAGCTACATTATTCGTGGCTATAAATTATATTTAAATTATGTCCGATATATTAGCCGGTATATCACAGTTTTTGCGAACGAAGTCTCGGGCGGTACCTACATAAATGTTGTTTCGTTTAGTTTTGCAGACAACATTCGTATATTTTTCCACCTTTATGATTTGCTCGCGTGGATTTCTTAAATTATCCATGGGAATGAACGGGATGAAAAATATCCTACGTGCTAAACCTGGTCATAGTCGGTCTTACTTTTGCGCCATCATTTTATTGAAATCCGTTCAGTCAGGCGTTATTTGCTTGTTACTTTCGCATTTAATAATCTTATATTTATTTACAAGGCTCTAAATGTTTTCACGTCCGATACAATATCTATTTTAACTTTTTCAGCACTGAACACAAATAGTAGATACATTACTGCAGCGGCCAGCAACAGAGGCATTGGTGGACGAACGTGTAAATGTGGGCCGAGGCGAAGCCGAGGCACACATACGTAAGTCCATCAATTCCTAGTTGTGGCCAAGGCTTGTTAGTACTTTTCTCAAATAATGCGAGAAAATTAAAACTAAGTAGTACCTAGGCAGAACTTTTTATTTAAAAATACAGTCAAATTTTCAAGCATGTTTGAGAAATTACAATTAATTTTCAAAATCAATGATGCACAACAACAATAATTTTTCTCGCGTTGAAGAGTTCCGTTGTTTTTTTTTCAATAAACAGCTTTCTATTTGCAAGCCAATTCAAATTTTAAATAAAACCTTTGATAAGTTACCTCCTTGGTTGCCATGTTTCAGAGTAATAATCGTTCCATTTTGAAATAACGCGAGATATGAGTTTACTATGTAATTTATTTGGCCGCTAAACACGACATATACCTATGGATTTTCATACAACTTTTGCTGGCCGCTGGTCGCATGTATCTGCAAGTACAGCAATTTCGATTTATCTCGAAGAAGGTTGTCAAAATAATGCTCAATTTTCCAAGCATGTTTGAGAAAAGAGAATTTATCTTATGAAAACGTCAAAAAAAATACTTAGCGCTAACAATTTTCCGTGTTGGTATTTGAACAGCTCAGTAAATTACACTTTTATACTTTTAATTAAGTTCTAGAGCGTCAGTTTTTCACAAATTATTATAGATATAGGTAGTTAATGATTCAAATCATTCAATTCTCAGGAAATTTGTACGGGTGTTTTGGACTCAATTTTCCTAAGAAAAGTTTACGTGTTGGCAATGGGGGCTATTGCGTGTGAATTTGCCGCTAGAGGCGCTTGTGTAGACTAAGGTCTTCCAAAATGTCAGATGTCATGTTGTCATGTTGGCGCGTTGCGTGCTTTTATATCATGTTTTTATACTAATACTCACGATTGTGTTCTAGATTGAGCCATTCCTGATTAATTATGACTTGAAGATTTTAAGTAGCAACTTAGGATCATAATTGTTAATACTTGGAGACAGAATGATTTCAAATATTTCATGCTTGCTAATTTTAGAAAGAATATTGTAAATATATATCTAAAGCTTACACTATGTGGTTATACGTAATATAATAAACTTTTTTATGAAGTTACTAGCAGTTGCCCGCGGCTTCGCCCGCGTAAAATTCGGTAACCGTCCCACTGGATCATATTAAAGGGATAAAAAGTGTCCTACGTGTTAATCCAAGTTATGAACTATCTATGTGCCAAATTTCATAATCATCACAATTATTATTATCATAACCACCATTATTATCACAATCACCATCACCATCACAATCACCATTACCATCGCTATCACCACCACTATCACCATCACAATCACCGTCATCGTTAGCACAATCACTATCATCATTATCACAATCATTATCATCGTAATCACAACCATTATCATCACAATCACAATCACAATCACTATCACTATCACTATCACCATCACCATCATCGTTATCACAAACCCTATCATCATTATCTCAATCATTATCATCGTAATCACAACACCCACAATCACCATCATTATCATAGTCACAATCACTATCACCATCACAAAAACCATCACCATCGCTATAATCATCACAATAACCGTCACTATCACAATCACCATCACAATCACTATCACAATCACCATCACTATCATAGTCACAATCACTATCACCATCACAATAACCATCACCATCGCTATAGCCAACACAATCATGACTTTGATTGACATGTATTTTATTATTTTTTACTTTATTTTTTTATTATTTTATGTGACATTTACTGATTTGACATGAATACTTATTTCATTAAGTATTTTACTTTTTATTATCATTGTGACATTTAATGATTTTTGTGATTTTTATTTACATTCATTTTGAAAAGAACTTGTTATTAATTTTATTTGATTATTGTGAATGTGGGGACCATGTGGGGACCATGTGGGTCACATTTGTATTTTTTGTTTATTTTTTTCCCACAACTGTCTGGCAGTTTGAGTACTATAAGCGACCTACCCAAATGTCCTTTCTTTGGTATTGTTCGTCGTTTCGTTGAGCTCCTTGAGTTATAAGTCGAGCTACACGATAACTGACAAATGCTTGCAATGACTGGACAGGTCCACTCAAATCTGTGTGGTTCTTTCTTCAAAAGACCATCTCAGACACTAATCTGCATAGTCCTCATGTGAATTGAGCAAGATTATGTCTGGACTTCAAAAGAGACTATGACCTCTGAGTTTGTTTCGGCTGTTTCTTCTCAGAGTAGTCAGGTACGAAACACCGGCCCCATCTAGTTTTAAAAAGTGACGTGTAAAAGTGTTTGTAAAAACCTACTTGCAAAATAAACATCATTTATCATTTATCATTTATCAATCACCGTCACTATCACAATCACTATCACAATCATCATCATTATCACAAACACCATCACTGTCCCAATCACTAACACAGTCACAATCACCATCACCATCACTATCACAGTCACAATCACTATCACCATCATAATCACAATAACCGTCACTATCACAATCACCATCACAATCACTATCACAATCACCATCACTATCATAGTCACAATCACTATCACCATCACAATAACCATCACCATCGCTATAGCCATTACAATCACCGTCACTATCACAATCATCATCATTATCACAAACACCATCACTGTCCCAATCACTAACACAGTCACAATCACCATCACCATCACTATCACTATCACCATCACAATCACAATCACCATCACTATCAGAATCACTATCACCATCACCATTACTATCACGATCACCATATTATCATAATCATTATCACAATCACCATCACTATCACAGTCACCATCACAATCACTATCACAATCACCATCACAATTATCTGTTATCACAATCATCACCATCACTATCACAATCAGTTTCACCATCACCATCACTGTCACAATTACTATCACGATCACCATCACTATCACAATCACCATCACAATCACAATCACAATCACCATCACAATCACCATCACCATTACTATCACAATAACTATCACCATCACAATTAACATCACTGTTATCACAATCATCATCATCAGTATCACAATCATCATCATCGTTATCACAATCGTCATCACAATCATCATCATCGTTGTCACAATCATCATTATCACAATCATCATCATCGTTATCACAATCATCATTATCACAATCATCATTATCACAATCATCATCATCGTTATCACAATCATCATTATCACAATCATCATCATCGTTATCACAATCATTTTCATCGTAATCACAATCATCACAATAAATCAACAATAACCCTGTATAGAAGTCGAATCCGTCGTCGTCTAGATCTCAAAATAAATGCTATATTCGTAAACAGCACCCCTGATAATCTTGGTATCGACACCCATACTGATTTTTAGACATTTCAACCCCATCGCACCCCAACAGGGGATGATGATGGTATTTCAGGTCCGCCACATTAAATCCTAAAATCGTTATTTTTGTAACACTCGACCCGATACACCATACAAACAATACCGATGTTGATTTTCAGACTTTGTTACCCCATTTCCCCCTTTAGGGGTTGAATTCTGAAAAAACCTGAAACTCAAATGCTAACTCATTTATCGATAGGAGTACTCCTGTGAAGTTTCGTATAAAACAGTCTTACCTAATCTTGTTTCCCCATACAAACTTTGTGCTCCCGTTTCATCCCCTTAGGGGGTACATTTTGAAAATCCTTTCTTATTGCACCCCTTAATCTTATAAGGAACGTATGTGCCAAATTTGGAATATCTAGACTCAGCGGTTTGGGCTGTGCATTGATTTTTAGAATTTGTCACCCCATTTCCCCCTCTTAGGGGTTGAATTCTGAAAAACCCTGAAACCCGTTTCTACTTATTTATTAAAAGGAACACTTCTGTGAAGTTTCGAATAAAATAGTCTAACTAATCTTGTTTCCCCATACAAACTTTGGAGCCCCGTTTAACCCACTTAGGGGGTGAATTTTGCAAAAAACCTTTCTTAGTGCACCCCTAGACCACATAAGGAACCTACTTAAAGTATTCAATTTAATTATTGACAGGACCATATTCGACAGTGCGCCATCTGGTGAGCTCAAAAACGATAGCCCCCGTTATCGTCTATCTCCGGAAATACGAAAGAGGCGGTCAAAATAACGTTAATGTGATAATGTGTCGCTCGTGTAACCCACCCCAACGGTATTTTACTGTCCTTTTCATTTTGTTTCATCATCATCATCATTGCTGCGGAAAGACGTCCACTGCTGGACATAGGCCTTCCCCAAATGTCGCCACATTGACCGGTCCCGTGCGACTCGCATCCAGCGGATTCCCGCAACCTTCACCAGGTCATCGGTCCACCTAGTGGGAGGCCTTCCAATGCAACGTCTTCCGGTTCGCGGTCGCCACTCCAGAACTTTTCGGCCCCATCGGCCATCCGTTCTTCGAGCAATGTGCCCTGCACACCGCCACTTAAGTTTGACAATTCTCCGGGCCACGTCGGTAACCTTGGTTCTCTTGCGGATGTCTTCATTTTTGATTCGATCGCGTAAGGAAACTCCGAGCATAGCCCTCTCCATTTCCCTTTGGGTGACTTTAAGCCTTCTGATGAGGCCCATTGTGAGCGACCACGTTTCGGTCTCGTATGTAATCACTGGCAACACACACTGGTCATAGACATTATATTTCGTCTTGAGACACTGTGGTAAGTTGGACGAGAAGATACCGTGCAACTTCCCGAACGCTGCCCAGCCGAGTCGGATTCGACGATTGACCTCTTTCTCGAAGTTAGACCCACCTAACTGGACCGTTTGTCCCAGGTACACATAATCGTCTACAACTTCGAGTGTAGAGTCTCCGATCTTGATAGGAATGGGTGTGACATGGGCATTCGACATGACCTTGGTTTTGTCCATGTTCATTTTAAGACCCACTCTTCCGGAAGCTCTACTGAGGTCATCGAGCATTGTACTGACCTCCTCCATGGTCTCAGCCATGACCACTATATCGTCGGCAAACCGAAGATGAGTGATGTACTCGCCATTGAGGTTGATGCCTAGCCCTCTTCAGTCCAGAACCTTGAAGACATCCTCCAGTGCAGCGGTGAACAGTTTCGGAGATATGACGTCTCCCTGTCTCACACCTCGCTGCAGGAGGATAGGTTCCGAGGCTTGGTCCTGAAGTCGGACTGACATCGTGGCGTTTTTGTTCAAACACTTCAACACCTCGATGTACCGATAGTTGATTCGGCACCGTTGGAGGAATTGCAGTACAGCCCAGGTCTCGATAGGGCACGCCACAATAGTGGCGGTAAGTCCCCTTTGAGGAGTGGCTTGAGAGACGCCACGGCGTCCTCACCTTTCACCTGACGCAGGTCCTCACAGGACACGGTTGTTTCGGGGGGTTCCTGCACCGAATCGGGCGGGAGGAAACGCCCGGGTGTTTCCATTGCGAGGATCGACCGGAGGACACGGTGGAGCACACGGTGGAGGAATGCCCCGCGTGGGCGGAGAAAGAAAGAAAGAAAATACATTTATTTGGCACACGCCACAAGTGCACACAGTATAAAAAAACAAAAAAGAAAAACAAAAAGAAAAAACAAAATCAATGAATAAAAAACTTAAAACTAAACAAAAAATAAAACAATGTGACACTGTGTGCCTCACGGCTGCGCCAAATAGGCCCAGTTCAGCAAAAATGCCGGACAACTAGTGCCCGACGCTGGTTTTCAACTGGACCTAGATTAGTGAGGTTACGGATGTTAAACAGTTTTATATGTTGAGTCAATGGTGGTGGTGAATAGGTACATAAATATGTGAAATAGATCTGTATATAAAAATAAATAAAATAACAAACAAACAATAAATTATTAAAATAGAAAAAATAAAGAAATATACATAGAAGAAAACAGAAAGATACATAAACGGGACGGAAGCATGCTAAGAGAACCTATTTTACACGATGACTTTTAACGCTCAGTATTAATTTATTTCATTTCGCCCACAATATGCTGCAAGCCGCCGAGCGCGACAGACTAATTTAAATGATAGGTACTGCCGTGCCGTCCATAGGAATAATAAGTTAGGTAGGCAGGGACGTTCATCATATTAGGGATTAATTAAGAGCGACCATATCCAGTTTACGTTGCGCTTCTATTAGAAACTGCCGCAAACGACTTCTGAAAGCGCCTATCGTGTTAAGTAGTCTTATTGGTGGTGGCAGGTTATTCCATACTTTGGAATCAGCATAACGAAAGCTGCCTCTGAAAGCAGCTGTATTATGCGACTGACTTGAGAGTTGTTGGGAACATTGTCTTCTACCACATTTCCGCCTACTTGTTATCCAACTTAGTTTATTATACAAGTAGTCCGGTTTTTGGTATTTGACCACACCAAATAAAAGGCAAGCGAGGTGTAGCTTGCGTCTAGACTTCATTTTTAGCGAAAAATGCTTGTTAAGTGTGACATGACTTCTGCGAGGTATGTTATAACAAAATCGAGCGCACGCGTTTTGTACCCTTTGTTTAAGCCGATCTGTACGAGCCAATAGGCGCACCGCCGTGTCTTTGAAGCGGTGATTGGCGGCGGCGACCTCTCGCGTCCGGCCCTGGTGCAAGACATGGTCCGGAGCGAGACGGAATGGGACGCCGTCACCTCCTTCTGCGAAGCAGTAATGCTAGAGAAGGAGATGGCGGAACGTGAGAGGGAGAGAACCTCACAGCGTCCCGGCCGCCGCGGGAGACGCCCCGGGCGTCGGGGGCCACCACGTGGTCCCCGGCCACCGTAGGCGCGGGCCTGTGGACGGTGGGCTATGGGCTAGCTCGCCATCCATCCGTCTCATGACGACAGGCCGTGTCGACGGCGCGTTCGTGTTCCACGCGCGCCTCAAAGAGAGTCAACAAAAGGAAGGGGTCCGCAAGGACCGATGCCTGCCGGGGTTGCGAGACTGTTCGAAAGATATACCGTGGCCCAGGAACAAAAAGGGCGATGAAGGAACATGGATGGGTTTTAGTCAGTAAAAGTCTGACACTCCCTCCTGCTCCGCCCAGAGCGGGAGAAGTCATTTGATGATTTGCCATCCGAAAAAAAAAAAAAAAAGCCCAGGTCTCGATCGAATCGAAGGCTTTCTCGTAGTCCACAAAGGCTAAACAGTGGGGCAGGTTATACTCTTCGGTCTTCTGTATAACCTGCCGTAGCGTATGAATGTGGTCCACGGTGCTAAAGCCTTTTCGAAAACCGGCTTGTTCGAGAGGCTGGAAATCGTCAAACCTGCGCGCGAGACGATTCGTGATGACTCTTGAAAACAACTTGTAGACATAGCTTAGAAGTGAGATGGGCCCATAATTCTTCAACCGGGCATTGTCACCCTTCTTGAAGAAGAGTACCACCACACCCCTGCACCATGCCTGTAGAGTTTTTCCCTCAAGTATGACGGAATCAAACAGCTTCTGAAGGGCCTTAAGTACCGGTTTTCCACCCGCCGTCAGGAGTTTGGCCGTAGTTTCGTCATCACCCGGTGCCTTGTTGTTTTTGAGTTGCTTCAGAGCCATCCTAATCTCGTACAGGCTAACGTCCGGGATGTCTTCGGTATAGTGTCGGGTCAGTCTAGCTCTTGGGTCGTTTGCTAGATCTACGACGGGTTTAATGGTTGACGTGTACAACTGTCCATAGAAGCTCTCGATCTCCCTCAGAAGCTCCGGTTTGGCGGATAAGATCCTACCATCGTCGGTCTTCAGTTTCGTGAGCTGGCTCTGCCCAATAGCCAGATCTCTTGCAAATACCTTGGAGCCTTTATTCCGCTCAATCGCGTCTTTAATACGCTCGGTATTAAAGTGACGGAGGTCGTTCTTCAAGGATTTAGATATCCGTCTATTGAGCTGCTGGTATTTACACGCCTCGTCTGAAGACTGCAGGATCATCTCACGCCGCTTTTTCATGAGCTTGAGAGTGTGATCGGAGAGCTTCTTGTTCTGATCTGTACGACGTGCCTTGAAGAACTTAGACCCGGTCGTATGGACAGTTTCCACGAACCCATCGTTGTATTCGTCAACTGAGCTTCCTAGGAACTCGAAACGGGTTTGGAGTTCAAGCTGAAAGCTCTCAGGGTTTTGGGTTTGGATCTGTGCTGGACGGAGCGTAAACTTCATTAGTCGATACATTTCAAGCTTGATATTGATGTTCAATGTGCCTCTTACCATGCGATGATCGCTCCCGGTTTTCACCGAATTGATCACCGAGATATCATTGAACATTTGCTTCTTGTTTGACATGATGAAGTCAATCTCCTTTCTAGTTGCACCATCGGGGCTCTGCCAGGTCCACTTCCCGTGCTCACGCTTTCTGAAGAAGGAGTTCATCATATAGAGGCCCTCCTTCTTCATAAAGCTAGCTAGTTGGTGACCCCGGCGATTCCGACGTCCAACTCCAAATTGACCCACCTGCAGCTCATTCCCGTCTCGTTTGCCCAGTTTCGCGTTGAAGTCCCCCATGACAACGGTGAAGTGAGTTTTGGAACCATGCATGGCTTTAGAAATATCCTCATACATGGTCTCCACTTCGTCGTCGAGGTGTGCCGAGGTCGGGGCGTAGACCTGTATGACCTTCAGCGAATATCTTGAGGATATTCTGAGTATAAGGTACGCTTTAGGATTACGGATTTCAGGATTATCGTGTCCTCTCCCTCTCTTCGGACTTCGGATAATCCCACAATACTCCATCGCAGCCTGCTCAATTCCTCTTCGAGCTCCATTATCTTCTCGTCGGTCCGGAGTGTGCGCGTGTTGTACGTTGCCAGGTCCAGTCGCTGGTATTGGCAGCCGGATCCCTTCCGGAGATTCTTCGCACCCCTTGCCACGCCGTAGCCTCGCCCGCTGCCGTAGTCGAGGTTAGACGGGCTGCCGGGCACTAGGGGCCATTTCTGTGATGCGCTAATCATTTGGGGGTTTTGCTATAATCGCCACGCTTAGCAGGCGGGTTGGCGATTGCAGTACGGTTGTTACAAAAGCACAGAGAACGCTGCTGCCCATTCTCTGGTAAGTCCCTTAGTCGCCTCTTACGACACCCACGGGAAGATATGGGATGGTGCTATTCTTTACATCCGACACCATACAAACAAAACAAACAAACATTTGGTTTACAAATGCATAATTAATGGGAAAAATATGAATATAACATTTAGAATATGATCCATGAAGCGCGCGTGTAAACAAATTGAATTCATGAAACCAAACAATGCGCAGAATTTAAATAAATCGTTTATTTTTCACACCACACTGTAGGCATACTGTAGGTATTTATTTGGTACAGACAACTGTCATTACTATGAGGGTCAACAATAATATTTTGTATTTTACGATTTATTCCGTGTATCATCAGTTTGGTTTTGAGCAAAGATTTAAATCATTAGACTCGTTCTAGAGCATCAAAAGAGGGTCTCGATATTGTTTGACCAGACATTCAAATATTTACCAGCGATAGACGGGACAAGACGAAGAAAATCGTAATGTAATACTTGGTACTGTTAATAACAAATCTGTATGTCTAATATAATGTCCTACGCCTGCCTGTCAAGTAGCAATTTTTGTTTGAAAATTCCTAATGTCCGGTGTGTCTTTTAAATCTTACTGGAAACGCCAGAGACGTGTGAACTTACTCTGCTCAATATGGATACTTTTCACTCAATTTGTATGTGTAAATCGAATTTTTTCTTTGATTTTTATGCAGTAAAATTCTATGCACTTAATGGCAAATTCTAAATTCTTTGTAGTAACTTTGAGCCATAAAGTTTTGCATCCTTTTTTTTTTTTTTTTTTTTTTTTTTTTTTTTTTCGGATGGGAAATCATCAAATGACTTCTCCCGCTCTGGGCGGAGCAGGAGGGAGTGTCAGACTTTTACTGACTAAAACCCATCCATGTTCCTTCATCGCCCTTTGTGTTCCGGGGTCACGGTATCTCTTTCGAACAGTCCCGCAACCTCGGCAGGCATCGGTCCTTGCGGACCCCTTCCTATTGCTGACTCTCTTTGAGGCGCGCGTGGAACACGAACGCGCCGTCGACACGGCCTGTCGTCATGAGACGGACGGACGGCGAGCTAGCCCATAGCCCACCGTCCACAGGCCCGCGCCTACGGTGGCCGGGGGCCACGTGGTGGCCCCCGACGCCCGGGGCGTCTCCCGCGGCGGCCGGGACGCTGTGAGGTTCTCTCCCGCTCACGTTCCGCCACCTCCTTCTCTAGCATTACTGCTTCGCAGAAGGAGGTGACGGCGTCCCATTCCGTCTCGCTCCGGACCATGGCTTGCACCAGGGCCGGACGCGAGAGGTCGCCGCCGCCAATCGCCGCTTCGAGGACACGGCGGTGCTCCGCCCACGCGGGGCACACCTCCACCGTGTGCTCCACCGTGTCCTCCGGTCGATCCTCGCAGTGGAAACACCCGGGCGTTTCCTCCCGCCCGATTCGGTGCAGGAACCTCCCGAAAACACCGTGTCCGGTGAGGACCTGCGTCAGGCGGAAGGTGAGGACGCCGTGGCGTCTCTCCAGCCACTCCTCAAAGAGGGGACTTATCGCCACTATCGTGGCGTGCCCTGCACGGGGTTGCGACAGTCGCTCTCTCCATGTCGCCATGAGATCCCGCCGGAAGTCTGTCCGTTGAGCGACAATTTGTCGCGGCAGCGGAGTTTCCCCCCGGCGAAGCGCCTCCGCGCGCCATTCATGCAGGCGCGCGAGGACTATCGCCTCCAGATCCCATGGCGGTACCCACGGGCCAGCCTTACGGCTACCACCTTTTGGGGCGCGTTCAGGTAGTGGGCTGCACGCAGCCTCAAGGAACGCGCCCACACCGGGGCCCCGTAAAGGGCCATGGACCGCACGACTCCCGCGTAGAGCCTCCGGCAGGAGGCGTTCGGCCCCCCCAGGTTGGGCAGGAGCCGCCTGAAGGCAGCCCCAGTCCGTTCCAGTTTGGGGGCCAAACGTCGGAAGTGCTCCACGAAGTTCCACCGGCTGTCGAGGACGAGTCCTAGGTACTTCAAAGTCGACTCGACACCGATGGATACCCCTCCTACCGTGAATAAGGATCCCGGAGGTGGCGCATTCCGAGGCCCATGAAAGCACATGGCCTCGGACTTGTGCAATGCCACCTCGAGACCCAGTTGCCGGATCCTCTCAACGACTATCGCAACCCCGCGTGTCATAGCTTCGGCCGCCGCCTCGTGCGACCCCCCCTGTGCCAGCACCAGCGTGTCGTCTGCATAGCAGACCACGCTGACGCCGCTAGGGAGGTCGGCGCGCAGCACCCAGTCGTACCCGATGTTCCACAAGGACGGCCCTAGGACCGATCCCTGCGGAACACCGCACGACATCTCTCGCCGGTTCCATTCTCCGCTGCGACCGGGGTAGATGACGGCTCTATCCGTCAGGTAGTCCCCGACCACACGACGAAGGTAGGTCGGCACCCGGTGATACCGGAGTGCCTCCCTAATGCAGCTCCAGGGCATGGAGTTGAAGGCATTGGCGATGTCTAGAGACACCGCCAAGACAACCCCACCCCGGGACACTGCATCCCCCGTCGTGAGGGCTCTCACGCGCATGATGGCGTCCACCGTAGAGCGCCCCTTGCGGAAACCAAACTGGTGTTCCGCAAGATCCGGCCCCGTCCCCGCAAGGTGCTCGGCGAGGCGGTTTGCAATTACTCTTTCAAAGAGCTTGCCCACCTCGTCGAGCAACACTATGGGCCGGTATGCGGACGGAGAGTCCGCAGGGCGCCCCGGCTACCGAATGAGGACCAGCTTCCCCGTCTTCCAACGAAGCGGGAACTGGCCTCTCTCCAAACATGCACTTAAGAGCCCCTCCAGTCGGGGCCCGAGAGCCTCCGAGGCCAGGACCCAGGCTTTGCCAGGTAAGCCGTCGGGTCCCGGGGCGGTATTTTTGGCACTGAGCCTGCGTACCGCCACTCTCAGGTCTACCCCAGTCACTACCGGAGTGTCGTCGTCGTCGTCCTGGTGGTCCGCTTCAAGCACCGCAGGTGGCGGAGCCATAGGCGGGGGGGGATGTTCTCCCCGCGTAGGGAACAGAGTGCTCACCACGTCCTCCACGAGCTCAGGCCGGAGACTCTGCGTCAGTGGGGGGGCCCAGGTGCGGAGTTTATCCCGCACCATCTTGTAAGGGCGCCCCCACGGATCTCTGTCGAGAGTCCCCAGCAACTCCTCGCGGGCCAGGTCCCTGGCCCGCAGGACAGCCTCGCGAAGGGCGGTCTTCGCCGCTCTGTACCCCTCATAAAGCTCCGCCTCGATGGCTGCCGCATTCGGTGGGCGAATGCGGAGCCTGCGATGCCTGGCGTACTGGTGTCGCGCAGCCACGCACGCCTCGCGCAGAGACGTCAGCTCTCGCGACCACCAGTACACCTGACGTCGGGCGCTTCCTGGTCGGACTCGGGGCATTGCCACGTCGCATATATCGGACATGGCCTCCTGGAACCACCCTGCCTCATTGTTAATGTCGGCAGGCCTGTCTGGTGATGTCACCCAGGCCTGCACGATTGAGGCTTCCAGGAGGAGCTCCCGGTCCAGCTGCTTCAGCACCCAACGCGGACCACTCGGGGCCTGTTGGACCGGCGCGCTCGAGGTCTGGGTGGAGACGTCAAACCGGATGTACCGGTGGTCGGAATAGGTCTCCACCCCCTCCATGACACGCCAGTCAACGACACGCGGCGACAGAGCGGGGCTAGCGAACGAAATGTCCACTACCGACTCGCCCCGCATCCGCACACACGTGGGAACAGAACCCCGATTTAGGACGACCAGGCCCTTCTCCAGAGCCCAGTCCTCCACCATCCTTCCCCGCACGTCTGTGCAACGAGAACCCCAAGCCAAGTTCTTGGCATTGAAGTCCCCGAGCACAAGCACGGGAAGGGAATGGTTTCCGACGACAACACTCAACTCTGCGAGAGAGTTGTGGAACTCGGCGAGAGTTCGGCTCGGGGAGAAGTAGACTCCCACCACTACGATCTCCCCGGACCGTGCCACTGACACCTTCAAGGGTCGGGGTACCGGTGGCGGCCGACGACACTATGGTCACTGAGCCGCTAAGGTCCGCCACCCAGTCTTCCCTGGGCTGGACGAAATACGGCTCAGCGACCACAGCGATGTGTATCGACCACTGCGCCATACTCTGAAGCAACAGATCCTGAGCACAGGCGCAGTGGTTGATATTCGCTTGAAGGAAGCGTAATGGGGCCGTTATTGGCACTCCATTGCCGCTTCCTCCTCCCTAGCCCCTTGTGAGGGCCCCACTGTGGCGGCGACAGCGGCAGCGGCGGCAGTTGCGGCTGCGGCGGAGGCGACGGTGGCGGTGGCGGCGGAGGGCCTACCCTTGCCTCTGGTGGCTTTGGTGGGTGGAGCGCAGGCCTTGCTTCCAGCCCGGTGATCGGCCGGCTTGCCAGCCGCCGCACATGCACCGCAGTGCGGCGTGGCGCAGCAAGCTGCGGACACGTGACCCGGCTGGCTGCAGCGGAAGCAGAGGCCGCTGCGGTCAACCTCCGAGGCGCACTGTACTGACACGTGGTGTCCCACGTGGCAGCGATAGCACCTCAGAGGTCTGGGCTCCAGCAGCTTCACCTGCGCTGAAACCCAGCCCACCAGTAGCCTTCGGCCCTCCACTATAGCTTTGGCCGCCATCACAGGGCAGCATACCGTAACGGTATGCATACCCGTGAGGTCCGGGCGTAGGGCGCCTGCCCTGACCTGCTCAGCAGGACACCCACCGGACCTGGCGACGGCGGCCACCACCTCCTCCTTGGTCACCGAGTCGTCCAGACCCAGAATGCGCAGGTCTGCGCATCTCACGGGCCTGGACACTCGGGCCTCGTCCGCGTTTAGGGACGCTCTGAGCTTTTCCGCCAGAGCGTCAGCGGACGAGCCGCTGGTTTCACCGGGGATCTCCAGCATGCGTGCCCCCGTCGCGGTGACCTTAAGCCGGAGGCCCCCGGTTATCCCCAGCTCCCCGAGATCCACCGTCTCCTTCGCCTTCGCGAGCAAGTCGCGGTAGGACACGCCCCTCTTTTCCGCTTCCGGCTGTAGTGTTATCACTACAGCCGCGGTTTTCGGGGCGCGGAGCCTAGCCGCGATCTTTCGTGCCCTGTGCTGGCGCTGCCGCTCCTCATTTCGGGCCTTTTTGGCCGCCTTTCGCCCCTTCTTCTTCTCCCCGACCACCTGCCATCCGGCTTCAGCCGCAGGTGTGGGGGGCTGGGGGGGCGGTGGTTGCGGCGGCGGCTGCCGTGCCGCAGGCGCTGGCCCGTTCGCCGTTGGCACTGGCGCTGGCACAGTGTCCACCTGTGCAGCCGCGTTGCCCTTCCCTTTTTTGGCCTTCTTAGCCGGCGCCGCTTTCGCCGGAGCCGGCTTTTCAGGAGGGGCGGGTGGTGCCACAGCCCTGCCGGAGGGCTGGCTGGACGGCCCCGGTCCGGGTGCGGTAGCCGCAGCAGCCGCGTAGGAGGCTGCCTTCGGGCCCGTGGCTGCCTTGCTTGCTGCCAGGGGAGGGCGCAGGACTATTCCCTCCAGGACGGAGAACCGCGCCTGGAAGGAAGCCAGCTCCTGCCGAACCAGGTGCAGGACCTGGTTCTCCACCGGCGCAGGCTGGCTCTGTCGCTGTTGAGGCCCTCCTTTCTGAGGCGCCACGCGGGAGCCAGCCTCACGCAGACTAGCCAGGTCTGAGTGGAGCTTGGCGTTCTCCTTTCGGAGATCCTCCGTGGCGGCCGTCAGGCGGGCCACCTCCGCCCGCAGCTTGGCCAACTCCTCTCCACCTATCGGAGGAGGAGGAGGAAGGGGTGAAGGCCCTGCGAAGTTGGCCTCTGCAGCCGCCATGATGGAGGCGGAAGCCGCGGGTATGGCCTTGAGTTTTGAAGATGTCTTCACCTTCAAGGCCACGCCCCTTATTGCGGCTTCCACCTCCTTTGCGAACCTGGCCTTACGCTCCGCATCGGAGCCGCCAGGTGCACCCGCCTCAACGCCCGACCCGGGAGCAGTCATGCCCGGGTGGCGCCTCTCTTCGGCCAGTCTCACCGACCTTTCGGAGGCAGATAACCCCCTCCCCCTGCCTCTGATCCTACCACGCTTGTTGGTGGGGATCTTTCTGGCCGAGGCCTCCTCCTCCCCGGATGATGACGCTTGGTCGCCATCCTTCCTGGACCGCTTGCGGAAGAACTTGCCGTTCTCCGCAGCAGTCCCGGCCCTCACGCGGCGGGAGCTCTCTGAGCCTCCCGCGCTCGCATCGCTGGATACGAGGTCGGACTCCGACCCCGCATCCCTCCTCTCCTCATCCTTGCCGTTACCGGCGGTGTTTTTGGGTGTTATAGTTTTTTCCATAATTGTTCCCACGAGTATGGGGGAAACATTCTCAATCTAGGCAGAGACCCCTGTACCTAGAAGGGCAGATTTTGAGTATTTATTACTCGCCAGAGGGTCTGCAGGTACCCTGGCGAGGGTGAGCACTAGCGACTGATTCGTTCCATGGGAACACCCGTCAGCCATACATCCCCTCGCGGTGCGCCGCCGCTTGGGATTCGGGGTAACTTTTTATAGAGGTTTTCTACCTCGCAGTCCGGGCGGTTAAGCCAAGACCCTCGGTCCCTATCGAAGCCGCGAGACGTGATCCACAGCACTTCGACAATGGGATTACGAGACTGACGGTGACAAAGAAGGACGCATCCTACTCTGTCTGCTCGGAGGCAGGGTGAGTGCACACCGAGCCCGCCCTCACTCCTCTGCTATGCCCTCTGCTGTACAGACGGTCACGCAGAGGAACGCACCGGTGGTCCTGGCAGGACCCCACCCATGTCAGAATAATTAGCCGCGGCAGTAACTCTCCCCGAGGGATAAAAGGAAATTTTCATTTCCTCTCATTCCCCGGAGAAGGATACTGCCGCGCCCAGGGTGCACCGGCCCAGCAGCTGCTCTTCCCTCCAGACGTATCGAGAGGGACCAGCAACCGCCAGACACACGTGGAGGACTTCTGACATCGCACCCCAAGTTTTGCATCCTAAAGTCAGATTTTTCGTAAAGATGGTATCTTTAGTTTATTATATATCCGTAGCAAAGTATGAAATATAATATCCACCATTTCTCTCTGTAATGTTCAAAGGCTGCTATTATGAGATATTATGAAATTTACAGCAGTCATAAAATACACCGAGTTTTCATTCAGAAGGTAATTTCAATTATTAAATTCATAGCTCGTAAACTTAATACAAAAAGGTCATAAGGTTTGATTGGCTTCATGACTTTTAACTACGGAAACCGAGAAAATTAATTTGTAGAGCAATAATTTATATTTTTGTGTGCGTGTAGGTATATTGACTCCAGAGTACACACCCTGGAGTCAATACACACACGTGTACGGAGAGAAATGAAATGCTGCCGAACTCGAATATTTCTTTACTTGCGAAACGTGTTACAAATATTACAATGGAGTATATTAGGTTGCAAGCGCGTCTATAGCTTATGGTGGTTAGGGGCGAACTGTTGTCGCCGAGCGCTGAACGTACGACGAATACAAAATGATGTATCAGCGCTCCTACAATATTGTTTAGTAATCCAGAAAAAAAAGTAATTTTTGATGTCCCTTATTCTGTAAAGGCGGAAAAAGATACAACTAAAAAAATCTCCCCCATCTCCCTCGACGACGCCCACCATTCGCGTCGTTTCTCGTCGCTGGTCACCATTCTTTGTTAGTTGATGCCAATCTTGTATTTCCAGCAATCCTAACTAAGTCCACCTTCCCATCCACTCACCCATCTTCATATATGTATTAGCACGGTCCAAGTACCTACACGTGTGTCCTCGTGTATCTAACATAACACGATTTCTGGCGTTATATACAAGTCAATCACGTCTTGTGCCCACGAGATTTTTGACCCACAAACCCCAATGCTCAAGCTCGTTATAACTTGGTAAGCTTTACCAAGATTATAACGTATCTCATGTTAATTATAACTTACCTTTCAAGATATGTTGGTATTTATCTAGGTTTACCAACATTCTGAGCTTGGCAAACAGTATCGTGATTACAGAAGTATTGCTTTGGAATGGAAACAAAGATTTAAATCCTTAGATTCACCTCGACAAAATACGAGGAGGAAAAGATACCGACGCTAAAACGGTTACCATGTAATCAGTACATCAAAATAAATACATTTTTCACCGGTAATTAAAAAAAAAACAACTGTTATTGTATTGGTGGTTATCGGTATTGTAGTTTTGTAGGAAACATTTTTTTTTTTAAATATTCGAAGAAAAATTTCTTTGTGGCCCGTTCAGAATGATGTACTCAACTGAATACGTGGTAAACATTTTAGCCTCGGTGTCGCATCCACCCTGTATATTGTTGGTGCAAGTTAAGATGAGAATAGCGGTCATTGACCCACCTACATATTTTATTAAACTTCTTACCTTCGAAAACCAAAAATAAGCCTGTTCAAGCCTGGAATCGTCATCTTTCGTGATCTTCAACATTTTTTGTAATGAAAAACGATACATGGTTTATTTGATTTGGTTCGTACGAAGAGATATTAGGAAAAGGGCAATGACCGCTATTTTCATCTTAACTGGCACCAACTATAGTCACATTTCTGTTTTGCTTTTCTCGCTTATTATTACTGACAACAGTACTTATCTTTCATTTCAGGCTCGATATGTAAGCTAATTATTCTTATAGGGAAAACTTTTTCGCGGCATAAGGGCACATCTAACAATTTAAATGCAAATCGATTTCAAGGGAAACATCGTCACGCATGTGTTTTTGTCACCCACCAACCAAAACTGGGCCTGTTTGGTGATTGCAGCTAATTCTCTCGCACAGAGACCTATGTCCCAGCACTATGAACACTATGTAGACTGGTATCATCATCATCAGCCTATTAATGTTAACACTGCTGGGACACAGGCCTCCTCTCTATGAGAGGGAATGGGCTATAATCCACCACGCAGGCTCAGTACGGATTGGTAGATGTCACATGTCTTCGAATTTTTGGTTCTAGGACATGCCGGTTTCCTCACGATGTTTTAACAGACTGGTATGCATTCATTTAAAAATAAATAAAGCCTCGTTGGTCTAGCGACTACTGAGCATGAGGTCCCGGGTTTGATTCCCAGGGCGGGCCAGTGTTACTGGGATTTACTATTAGGAATTTCTCAGTTACAGTCACGGAGCCTGGGAATTGTGCCCGGCTGATGGCAATAGGCGCGACATAAACGTACTGAAAAATGTAGGTGTATCAGGTAGGTACACCTCTGTTTAACCCTTCGGGGATTACAGGCGTGATAGTATGTTCTAATACCTAAATTTTCTGTTTCCCAATAGCTTGTACCGTGGCAAAATCCCGTTGTGACGCCCGCTTCAAACTGTGAACATCGATTAGACGGTAATGATCACAAATCTAGTGAAGACAAGTGATTGGCATGTAATCTGAATGCTGAAAGTTAAATATCGAATTATAACAAACTATTTATATTCAATAGGCGGATAAAATAAGAAATAATAAAATAAATAAGAGGAATTCTGAAAGTGGCACCGGTAACTACAAAGTTGAGTGGTAATTGGTTGTCGTAGTAATGATATGCATGCGGAGAAATGATAAAAATGTCGCGAGGAAAGTTTTGAGTATAAATGTAGAAGGGTGAGTAGAGGAAGAAGCAATGGGTGGACTGTGGGAAGGATGATACGGCAAGAAAGAAGACATGCTGCGCCCGACCCCAAGTAAATTGGGATAAGCGTGTAGGAGAATTATGATGAGTCAAAACAGTTACTCAAACCAAAATGTCTGCAGTTATTAATTATCCGAAGTTAAAATGTCTACAGATGAGTATTAGGTATAACGGATGATTCAAAATGTCCAAACTAATTACACAAAAAATCATAATACCCCAGGTATTATGAATTTTTGTGTAATTAGTAATCGGATCACGTCAAACTAAGTTTTACCTAATCTGAGTAAAATCCAATCATTCAAGAGATTTAAATACGAGGAGTTATTAATATAGTAATCATTGTAAGTTGTAATCAATGACACAATGAATGGAATTATATTTTCATAAACAGTAGGAAGTATTTATTTAATGTCAGCTATTCGTACTATAGAATATAGACGTTGAGGCTATAATCTACTTAAACCGTAAAGCGTAGAAAGGTCGGACAGATGTTAGTTAGTAAATGGCAATTTTTTTGCTTACTGTACGTTTTTTTTGAAAATCTGTGAATGGTGATCAAAATTTCACGAAAAATTATGGATAGTCTTCGAAGAGCATTTTCGTGTAGCTGCAACGGTTAAGAAAGTTCCCCTTAATCGCGCTCGCATCACGGTAGACTTAATGTGTCTGACAAGACGTAAGAACCATCGAAACGGTCTGATAACTGAGAAAACATCTTTTGATAGTTCCTCATGTAACATGCATACAATCCAGGTTTTATACTATGACGAAAGTATAACTATAATTCACCACACTTTAAGGGTGTCTGACACCGGTTGGAACCATACCAAGTGTCTGACAATGGTCGAGTTGGCTATAGGTCAGAAAAGTCAGTTGAGTTAAGTCAGGTCTATACGATACCAAAATACCGTACCCGCAGAATAATTGATAGATAACATTACTTTACCCAAATTGTGTGGAAGGGAGTCATGCAGTTCCTCGAAATGTAGAACTTCTTCTTCAGAAAGAAACCTAGAATGTCATACCAATGTCTCATCATCATCTGCTTAGCCTTTTCCCAACTAGGGTTGGCTTCCAATCTGACCGAATGCAGCTGAATACCTCTATTTCACTAGGAGCGACTTCCTATCTGACCTCCACAGCCCATTTAGTACTGGTCAATTCGATACCCCTTGGTAAGACTGGTTATCAGACTTTCGCGCCACTGACTATCTGATTTCATCATATATCATTCTGAGGTCGAAATAAATAAAACATTAAGAGTGGTTGTCAGAATTTCGCGCCATCCACTGCACACTGACTACCTGTAATTTCATACGAACGTCTGAAGTAGAAATAAATAAAATATTTTAGCCGGTACGAGGTGTATAAGAATAGCTTTTGCCGTAATAAAAAGAACAGCCAATGCAGTTGGAAACGGGGCTTACTGCCAGGGGAGCGCCGGACGTACTTACGTATCGTCGCTTATGACAGCACTTTGAATGCACGCAAGACATAAACTAGCTATGTCAAGCTGTTTAATTAGGTACTTTCCTTTGAACTTTAATTGGTTATTCTGGTTCGAAATGCAAAGTAGGTATAATGATTAACTTTCATTCCCCTAAATCGACTAACTACATCGCTGCATGTACTCATACGAACAATGTTTTGTGCGCTTTTCATTGTGTGCAGCAGGAAATGCCGAATTTTTCACATAAAAGTCGTTTGCCTGTCATAATTTTGGCCCAATGTTACTCGTGGTTAAATAATAACTGCCGTTTGGGTCTTTAGGTTAAGCCGTGCTTGCCTAGGTTGGTCCGTGGATGGGTGACCACCCATTACATAGTTTCCTTCGTGCCTCGGAAAGCACGTTAAGCCGTAGGTCCCAGCTGCCAGTGGCGCGAAAATCTGGCAACCAGTCTTCTCAAGGGGTATCGTAATACCCAGTACTAACTTGTGGAGGTCAGATAGGCAGTCGCTCCACGTAAAATACTGGTATTTAGCTGAATCCGGCCCCAATATAGTTGGGAAATGTCACTTTGAAAACATGTATTATCGTTCGCAGCAGGTAGCAATCTGTGATTCCTTTCCTACCAACCCCCATGAGAAAAAGGTGCGAGTTTATGTGAGTATGTAGTAGATATGTATGTATTTAGATAGATGTAAAGAATGCGTAGCTTATGTGTGTGGTGTACGTGATGGGTCTTTTTATTCCATGTATTTAAAGATATTATGCCATTTCGTCTATGGAATAAACATCAATACTAAGACTACCTTTGAAGTCATCTGATAGTAATAGGTTATCATCGCCGGATTAGAAGTCTGCTATGAACTGACAAATGATTATCCACAAAACTTGTTACTTTATCTTATGACTAGCGTCTCTCGCGACTTCGTCCAAGTTGAAAACATACCTATCCAATGGCATTTGGTGATAGTGCAGCTTTTCACAAGAGATTTTTTTTAATGAGATGTGTAATCGCAGTGTCTCAAGACGAAGTCATGTCGATGACCAGTGTGTGTTACCAGTGATTACATACGGGACCAAAACGTGGTCGTTCACAATGGGCCTCATCAGAAGGCATAAACAAAACACCCACAAAACAAAGGAGAGGGCTATGCTCGGAGTATCAGAAATGAAGACATCCGCAAGAGAACCAAGGATACCGGCCCGAAGAATTGCCGAACTTTAGTAGCAGTGCACCCTATGGTTTAGGTAACCGCACGGATAACTCTGATATCGCGATGTACTTATGATACAATATCGCCGCATGGCCACGAGCTACGCGATCAAACGACACGTGTGTCACAACAAATTGCTAATTCACCGCGACGCGACTTGCGAATGAAACAAGTGATGCATACGCGTGTCGATTAACGCAAATTACATCGCAAGAACCGCGTGAGAGTTCGTATGTGGTGTTGGTGTTCATATTTGCGTCACAGGAAAACGCAGGTGTAGGTAATGAATGCGTGTATTTAAAGTCTGTTTCCAGTAGTGTCAGACTCAGCTCGTTTCAAATAACGCTCTATTGCCTATAATGGCTGCCTGAAACATGCACGTGTAACAAACTTTAGTCAGCTGCACACAAGTTCACGGATTAAATTGTTTGCTGAAAATTCACAGATGCCAACTTAACGGCTCAAGTTTTGGTACTTAGGTGCATTCAAATAAATCGGTGCAGGAAAATGTTACCTGCATTAAGTTCTGTTAGGCACACGTCTCACTTCCAGCGACTTAGCAATTAGCGAGTGGAGCTATCAACTAAAAACATTCAGAACATACAGGCATGATGTTATGTTATAGAATTCTGTAAACAATTCATATCAATGAAATCTGTTATTTATCTGCTGATTTGCTGACTATAATTAAAGATTTGGCGTTTAGAAAGATTGTCCATCTCCAATCGCCAACACCAGATCTTCACCAAATATAACAGGACCATTGCGGACGAACACTATTACAGACAAAAAAGATTCGTCGAAATCGGTCCACGAAAAAGATAATTTTCATACGAACCTATCTACATACAAAAAAATCAGACGAATTGATAACCTAGCGATAAAAGATTCTCTAAACATTCTGTATTTCTATAGGAACTTTTATTTCTGCGTCTCTTGTTGATGATAAGGTCTTGGGTTCGATTCGCTAGTCGGGCAGTGTTATTGAGATTTTTTGTCAGAAATTTCTCAGTAGCGACCCGGATTCCTAGCGGCTGGCAATAAGCTCTAAGCTCGTCCCCTATTACATTGAACATAAACATAACTGGCTAAATATGGTTGTTGTCTATACATCTCTCCTTAACCCTTCGAATATTACAGGCGTTATGTTATGTTAGAATAACTAGCGTAAGTTTTACGTAATTATTGCATACTTATAACAGAGACCAGTAACGCCATCTATCATCGTGAACATGAACTACTAAGCCGAGAGCTTTCCCAAACCATTTACTCACGTTTGTTGTTGAAACAATGTTCCCATGAAGGAACTGATAGATACCGCTATTCTCCCTCTAGGTAATTTATTGCTTGTTAACACAATGAGAGTTTATGTGTTGTATGATTCGGTATGACTTCTAAGACCCGTATCTAAGTTAACTTAAAGTAATTACCTACCTACTTGAGTTTAAGTAATTACTTGTGCAAACATGTTTATGCAATAGACATGAATTTAAACGAAGTAAGAACCGTCAAAGAAAGCAAAGAAAGCAAAATTAAGAATTTTTACTTGTGACAATTCTAATTTCAAGTCATTACTACCTACACTGCAGAATAGAAATCCTATCTTAAATAATTACTTTTATTCAAGTTATCACTTTGACTTGTTTATAGAAACGGGTGTGTGTTACCCAATGAAGTGAATGAGTCTATGGGTGAGGGCTAATAGAGAAGTATGGAAGATCAAGACTTCCTGCACTGACCGCAAGACTGAAAAAAAATCGGTAAGAGACAGGAAGATGACGATAAGTCTGACTTTAAATAGATACTATTCAGTGTTCCCATGATAAACAACACACGGCTATCATTAAAACTAGAAAAATACCTAACATGAAACGGTGCTATAAAATAGCCATAGCACGAAAAGCAGAGCTTTGTGAGAATTAACAAACTAATTTCTCTCTTAGCTTTATATAAGTTTTAAGACTTTATTCTTATTATCTACGGGTATTGTAGTATCCACTTGTAGTAGAGCTAATATATCAAAGCCTCACCAACACCACCAAGCCCCAGTCCGGGGTCCGCTTCACCTTCCAACTTCCCGCCATTCGTGGTGACTGACAGTTGTCATTAGTGACAGCTACCTGACTACTTGTGGCTGTGAGATAGTGTTACCATAATGGAGCCTATAATAGATAAGCTACAGGTATTCCATAAAGAATTTGTCGTAGAAATGTAAACATTCAAAATGTCAAATTGTTGCTATGAACTTTGGTCAAAAAACCACGGTCAAACGGAGGGTTTCAATTTTGTATGCGAACAAGTTTCGAGCGGACAGCATTAATCAATAAAGGTTGGCCACGTGCAATAAAAAGAAAACTTTCAAATCACGGCAGAACGCTTCTATACCCATTTGTACATTTAAACGTTTTAAAGTCATAATATATATATTTTCACAAAGTTTTTTCTACATTGACAGAAACTAAGATTGATTACAATAATTATGTATATCGGTGATAAATGTAAAATATACATGCAAGCCAATCATGTGTCAAGTTGATGGATAAATTATATTTTCCGCTGCACTTGTGATGGAAATAAATCTGTCAGAAATATGAAAAAAATATGAAGACATAATGATGCAATAAATTGAATTGAATATTTTATAGTACGAATACAATTTCTGTTGTCTGTTGGGCAATCCTGAATTGAAAATGTAATTACAAGCATGAACTTCGTGAATATGATATTGCCATATGAAGTTCAGGCATATAATATGATAGTACATTTCGACACCAGTGGGCGAGCTAGAAGTGAGGGGCAAATAGAGCCTATAGTGCAACGACAATAGCTCAACTTGCTAGAAAAATAAATATAATATTTTGTAACAAATGGGGAAAAAAATAAAAAAGATCTTTTCTATCCATACCAACGATGCTTTTTTTTCCGTGGCTACCACAGTGAATTTCAAAAAATTACAAAATTAAGGAGTTCAATTTAAACCTTAAAAATAAATAAATTCAGCATTGATATCGAGAAGCAATATTAAGGGCTAGGTATAATTGAATTCAATATTAAATTTATTCTTTAGCCATTCTGTTCGTAATTTTGTAAGGATAGTAATAAAAAAATCGGCGAAGTGCGAGTTACATTCGTGCACCAAAGGTTCTGTATAAACTTGTAGGTATTTTGTTATGAAACTACATTTATGGTTTTCAGAGTTTTTCCTTTACATATGCTGTAAGGCATTGCTTCTTGCCAAATTTCATGATTCTAGGTCAACGGGAAGTAAGTACCCTGTAGGTTGTGAATTGCAATTGCAAAATATGCGACAAAAAGTTAAAAGTTTGAACTTATTTTTCACTACTCCAAGGGGTAGCAGACTTGAATATTTTATATTAATTTCAGCTTGACACTTCCACGCGTTCTTGTGAAAAAGGGTCTTGACAAACGGACAGACCGATGGACAACAAAGTGATCCTATAACAGTTCCGTTTTTGCTGACTGAGGTACTGAACCCTAAAAAAATAAAAAAGTCCATAAAACACTTACTGGAAACCAGTTTCTGTTTTTTAAAACAAGATAAGACAATATTGCCTTTTCGCGGAATTCGGCAGTATTTTATTTTTCAACGAAAATTGTAATAGAGACTAAAATCTAATATGGGTGATTCGCTATGATGAAAAGTAATAATAATAACTGAATTTCAAATATATATTTTTTTCTTAATAAACAATCGCGCCTCTCCATTTTAATAAAGACTATTAAGGAGTCTGTTCACAAACACGAACTCAAAATCACTATGTGATTTCTGAGATCTGTTCTGAATTACATTAAGTAAGTCACTCACAGCGTTTCAAAAACGCACTTATCTTTTTAAAAGTGTTAACGTATTCATGAAGAAGATGTAAATCAAATTATTCATTCATTGCAGGACGCAAAATGAGTCAACCATGGCAATATCCGTGTCAAAAGAGAAATAAGAACCATTAGGACTTTATTCGATACAGTACTGATAATAATAATTGTTTATTGCAAAGATAAACAATGCAAATATCTAGATCTGGTGGCCTACCATGACGTCTTAAAGCAGGATCGTTTTAATCTTGTTCCAGTGTGGGAAAGAGATGGCGCTAGACGTCCTCTATAGCTCCGTCTCTTACCCACACTAGAACAAAATTAAAACGATCCTGCTTTAAGACGTCATGGTAGGCCACCTGGCTCGCGAGGTTGTCGACTTGTGGGACGTGAGTACAGCACTCGTGCCTGTGTACTTGTGCCGATAGTGGTGTCGGCCAATGGCTTAATAGTCAATAGCCTCGACCAACATCTTAGAAGGCTCTCGCTTGGCAGCTGGATCAAGGGCTTGATTCAGAAAGTAGTACTTCTGGACACGGCGCGTATTGTTAGGAGGTTCCTCTCTCAAGAGCCCTGACCGTTGCAGCTCGGACCCTCGCTGGTGGGCTACTATTTTTATATTTGTCGGAACCGGTCATGAGTACGGATCGGCGAATGAATCGAAAGCGCGCCAGTGGTGACATCACGCGCCCTACTAACCAGTCTACACCACTATGGCTTGCTTCTACAGAGTCCTGATGTTAACAACTCGCGCCGACCGAGGCGGACATTCTGGGTCTGATCGCAGCAGAGTTAAGACGTCTTGAAACTGTACCCGATTCATTGTGCCCAGTGTTATTGTGTGAAAGTGTAATGTCAAGTTATTTGTTAATCTACTCAGTGTATCTGTTTGAAAAGAGTAAGCATGGAGTTTCTTGCCGGTTCTTCTCCATGGAAACGACCAACCCGAACCGTGCAATGTGAAATAAAATAGTGTATCGCATCCAGTGTGTTTTCATAGCACGAAACCGATAAGACGATGAAAAACGTAATTACTTTGTAACAAAGACGTTTGTGACCAGACATACGCCCGCTTGTCAGGAGCTTTTGGAATACAAGTTTTTGTATGTTAGTATTCTTAATATCAGCTCTAAAACTCTTTTAGAAATCTCTTTCGTTAGAAATTACATTACGTTAGACATATAATGGGTGTAAAGGACCCTCAACGAAGCCGAAAGGCACTATTGTCCCCGTCATTGCGACTTTTTTTTGTTCTGCACCGTTACTCAGCAACCTTATGGCTAAGTATTAAAGATCAAACTTACAAAATTTATAAAAAAACAAGTATTTATGTTAAGTTAGGTATAACTATAAGTATAATGTGATTAACTTTCAACATCTCCATAACCCCGATCCTTGAGTGCTTCAATTGAGTCCTTCCATAAATCGTGATTTTTTACCCAAAAAAAATATGCTAATAACGTTTCATACCACCTACTGTTGAGGATAGTTTTTAAATGAGACTACTCAACCTTGTTTGAAGAATATTCCGTAATTATTATATTCACTAAGTGAGAAGGCACATTACATTAATATAATGGTGGACGCACGATCGCGACCTAAAAATGCGTATTCGACCGGCATGTCTGTTGCCGACTTAAGGCCCAGCGCATACCGCTGGAGGCGCAGCGCAGCGCATTTGAAGACAACAATTTAATATAAACCTTAACTACCTTGAAATACAGTCGCGCGCATGCTCTTGTAGTAGCTTGAGGGCGCTCCGAGTACCGCGTGCGAATTTATTCTTATATTGACCGTATGTCAAGGTGGTTAAGGTTTATATTAAATTGTTGTCTTCAAATGCGCTGCGCTGCGCCTCCATCGGTGTGTGCTGGGCCTAAAGGTGGCGCGCGCGCTGCCGGCGACCGCGTCCGGACCCCGCGCTCGCCCGCTGCTTCCGCCGTCTCGTTCAGAAATGCGCTTATGGTTGCGTTCATAGATAATTATGTTGAGGTTCGGAAATAACGCTTATGGTCGCGTTCACTTACCTACATAATAAAACTTACCCTACGCATCAACTTCCGATGCGCGATGGTCACTCACACAAATCTGGTCGCACGGTAGTCTCCAGTTTGCTGGTGACATACATAGTTGGTACTATTTACTATTTTTTTTACTCTTTTTACTGGTTTGAACTGACTGGCGTCCTATTCACCCTTCAGCTTTCTTAGATTATTTCAATATTAAAAGGTTTGTTTATTTGTTTGCATGGTAGATTTTTCAATATATAGCAAATTTCTTTAATATTGATGCTTTTTGACTCCTCAACATAAGATATAGGATTTTACATTAAATATTATAAGTTCAGATCAGCACAAGAATATTTTCCATAAAAATGCAAAGCGATCTAGGGATAATCCTATGCACTTGAACGTCGACTACTATGCATAGGATGCTCATCGAGGCCAATTCAGTAGCTTACAGGCTTGCAGGCTGTGCCTAAAACGTAGCATTTCTTTGATAGCTAATGATAAATAATGTTTTAGACACAAGGCATAAGATTAGAATTGTGTCAACAGAAAGCAGGATATATAGGAAAATAATCTAAGGCTCCTCCATCATAGTTTTTCAAAAAAATATGCCTAGCGATTTCTGAAATACATTGGGATCAGGCTCCAGTCAAACGGATCCAGCTAAATACCAATATTTTACATGGAGTGACTGCCTATCTGGCTTCCACAACCCAGTTGGTACTGGGTAATATGAAACGCCTTGGTAAGACTGGTTGTCAGACTTTCAAGCCACTGACTATCTGTAACGACTGTCAAAGATCTACAAATGACAGCCGGGATCAACGGCTCAACGTGCTTTCCGAGGCACGGAGGAAAGTCGGTATGTAATGGGTGATAACCCATCCACGGATCAACCTAGCTGAATGCTGTTATTTAGCCAGGAGCTGCTTCTCGCGGATTCTACACTTATTGTAAAAAAATTGGGATGCAAATACAGTAATTTACCTACATAAAGCATTTTCTACTCTATATAATCCTGGGCCGGCAGTCTCTACATAGATAACGACGCTGTCGTAAACTTTCAGTCGCTAAAATAACAATGAGAAAATTCGCTTGCATTACTGCAAGCGATGGATGGATTCTTGGATGTAGAGACTTGCGTTTCCCGCAACGCAAGTCTCTACATCCAAGATGCGATTCTCGCAAGCATCGTTATTGCAACCAAATTTATTCATTGTTATTTTTTAGCGATCGAAAGTTAACGATAATGTCGTTATCTATGTCGAGACTGCCAGCCCTGGAATGTCCCGAAACCTTCTCGAATTTGTTATAAATACCTGCAGAATTTATAATAATTTTACCTTATCATGAAGGGAAAGTAAGGTATTAGGGTTGTGGTGAAATAACACAAATTTGGGGATTATCTCTAATCTTTAGTAAGATAATTAATTCATTTTGATGTCCCTGTGTTATCTATCCACTGGGAAAGATTAAGAAAATGTCTGAAAATGGAATTATAAAATATTATAATGGAATTATAATGGTTATAAACATTTATTAAATGTTAGTTATGCATGATATTTATATAATTTCTAGCTTATAACACCCAAGAATGATGTAACTTTCTGCCAGTGAAAGATTTTTTTAAAAATGGATTATAATTTCCGGAGATTACCCCTTACTTACAAACTTACAAACAAATTTTATCTCTTTATAACATTAGTATAGTCTGGTAATAACCGCTGATAATATAAAGTTTAGGACATAACAGAATAATTGAACAATAAAACCCAAAAGAGACAAGATTAGAAAACTTTTTTGAATCAAATACTTATCTAGTTTACGGGAGTATCTCCTAGGTTTAATTTTTATAAAGCACCAGATTTGGCTCGCAGCTTCGGTTGCCTTATGGTCGGAAATTACACAATGGGAACGTGGTAAATAGTAACAGTAGTATTATTACATGCATTCGGCGATAAAAAAACTTTCCAGTAGCAAAAGGATTTTCGAAATCGGATACTGATCCGATTTATATAAATACCTATGTATATATATATATTTAAGGATGTAGGATCTTCGGGGCTACTGAGTCCCGAAGATCCTAGTCTTTATGATGTGTCTACTACTGTTTTTATTTATAGATGTACGAAACATGTCTGTGATACATTTTTAAACCCGAAATTGTGTTTCGAAAACAAATATCTCAACTTATATGGAGCTGATGTGAACGTGGAGCTACAATAGAACACTATTAATTTCAAAACTCAAGTCAAGTGGTAAGAAACTTGGTCTCCACGTAGATTAGGACTCATATTCTCAGTGATAAAGGAGATAAACTTACAGACAGAGGATTTGGTATAGTAATTGTTTGAACTTACTTCGTAGTAATATAAGTTACATGACTCGCTAGGGATGCCTCTGCTCTTTGTGGCTTAAATAAAGGGCGTAAAACACCTCTTAACGAAGCCGAAGGCACTGGTTTTACCCGTCATTGCGATATTTTTTTTGTTCTACACCATACCTAGGAACCTTCTAGTTACGGAGATATTGGGGTCAAAGTTCCAACTTTTTAATAAGTTTTTTTTTTTAATACAAGTTTTTAATGTAAGATTTTTAAACACCTCCACGACCCCCGTACTGTTCAATCCATCCATCAGCACAATGTTTTGAGTGTGTTACATTGAGTTCTACCACAAAACATGATTTTTTACCCCAGAAAAAAAGTCGTTTCCAAGCAATATTTTTTGCATAAATTTACTTAGTTTGATGTACAAAATGCTTGACGGCTTTGTGTTGAGGTTGTTTACACCCTGTTTGTAGTCAAAGAGACCTCTGTGCTGCCACCGACTAAAAAAGTGGTGAAGCTTTGTTAAAATACGAGTATATTAATTTTAAATAGTGCCGTGCCAGTTACATAAAGAAGAAGATTACCAAAAAATTGGAGTATAAATCATAGTAAAATTGGATTATGAAACATAGTAAAATTGGAGTATGAATCATGGTAAAATTGGAGTATGAATCATAGTAATATTGGAGTATGAATCATAGTAAAATTGGAGTATGAATCATAGAAGTATTGGAGTATGAATCATAGTAAAATTGGAGTATGAATCATAGAAAAATTGGATTATGAAACATAGTAAAATTGGAGTATGAACCATGGTAAAATTGGAGTATGAATCATAGTAATATTGGAGTATGAATCATAGTAAAATTGGAGTCTGAATCATAGAAGTATTGGAGTATGAATCATAGTAAAATTGGAGTATAAATCATAGTAAAATTGGATTATGAAACATAGTAAAATTGGAGTATGAATCATGGTAAAATTGGAGTATGAATCATAGTAATATTGGAGTATGAATCATAGTAAAATTGGAGTATGAATCGTAGAAGTATTGGAGTATGAATCATAGTAAAATTGGAGTATGAATCATAGAAAAATTGGAGTATGAATCATAGTAAAATTGGAGTATGAATCATAGAAGTATTGGAGTATGAATCATAGTAAAATTGGAGTATGAATCATAGAAAAATTGGAGTATGAATCATAGTAAAATTGGAGTATGAATCATAGAAAAATTGAATTATGAATCATAGTAAAATCCATACTACATTTCTAAATGTGAAACTAGGCCCTGTCCGCCTAAAATACTTTTTACCGAGATAGCTTTTCAAAACATAACATCATGCCTTTAATCCTCGAAGGGTTAAGCAGAAGTGTACTTAATAGTAGACCCACATTTCGCCACTTATGTTAAGTCCCATATAATAAGGGGTGAGCGAGCCTATTGCCATCAACTGGGCACAAATCCATACTCCGTGGCTGCTACTGAGAAATTCCTAATGGAAAAGCCCAATTACAATTTGCCCGACCTGGGAATCGAACCCAGGAGCATGAGGTCAGCAGTCGCAATTGCGAGCACTAGACTAACGAGGCAGTCATTATGCAGATAGTATTTTGGCACCTTTATAATTTCCACACCGGTGATACCACGGACAAAAGCAAGTAAGTTATGTTTCGAGATACCAACAATGGATGTTGTTGTTGTTGATGTTCTGCTAACAGAAATAAGTGAAAGTAATATGTTCTTTACCTTTAATAATAGTAGACATATGTAGGTGATGCAATAGTTCTTCGGAAACCTTTCAGCACATCACAGGTGCGTGTAAAGTAATAGTCTAGACTGATTATAAGGCATGATCAAATAGCGAACATAATTCATTAAAAATTAACAATAAAATATTACTTCATCTCCACACCACCAGTACTTTATTATAAATACCAGCCTGAAACTGTTGTTAAAAAAGGCCATTTACAAATTGTACGTTTTTTTTTTTTTTTTTTTTTTTCGGATGGGAAATCATCAAATGACTTCTCCCGCTCTGGGCGGAGCAGGAGGGAGTGTCAGACTTTTACTGACTAAAACCCATCCATGTTCCTTCATCGCCCTTTGTGTTCCGGGGCCACGGTATCTCTTTCAAATAGTCCCGCAACCCCGGCAGGCATCGGTCCTTGCGGACCCCTTCCTATTGCTGACTCTCTTTGAGGCGCGCGTGGAACACGAACGCGCCGTCGATACGGCCTGTCGTCATGAGACGGACGGACGGCGAGCTAGCCCATAGCCCACCGTCCACAGGCTCGCGCCTACGGTGGCCGGGGGCCACGTGGTGGCCCCCGACGCCCGGGGCGTCTCCCGCGGCGGCCAGGACGCTGTGAGGTTCTCTCCCTCTCACGTTCCGCCACCTCCTTCTCTAGCATTACTGCTTCGCAGAAGGAGGTGACAGCGTCCCATTCCGTCTCGCTCCGGACCATGGCTTGCACCAGGGCTGGACGCGAGAGGTCGCCGCCGCCAGTCGCCGCTTCGAGGACACGGCGGTGCTCCGCCCACGCGGGGCACACCTCCACCGTGTGCTCCACCGTGTCCTCCGGTCGATCCTCGCAATGGAAACACCCGGGCGTTTCCTCCCGCCCGATTCGGTGCAGGAACCTCCCGAAAACACCGTGTCCGGTGAGGACCTGCGTCAGGCGGAAGGTGAGGACGCCGTGGCGTCTCTCCAGCCACTCCTCAAAGAGGGGACTTATCGCCACTATCGTGGCGTGCCCTGCACGGGGTTGCGACAGTCGCTCTCTCCATGTCGCCATGAGATCCCGCCGGAAGTCTGTCCGCTGAGCGACAATTTGTCGCGGCACAAATTGTACGTCGACCGAGGAATCTTCACAGATAAAACAATTCACTACAATAGACCAGACATCACATTATTAGACAAACTTAACAAAACCGCTCAAAAAACATCGCCGTACCAAACACCCACAATCTACGTAATACAATCGCTGAAAAACTTTTAAAATATATAGATCTTAAAATAGAAATCAGCCGAATGTGGTGTCTTAGCAATGCCGCCATAGTCCCCTATTGTGGTATCAACAACAGGAGTTATTCCTAAACAACTCCATCAGTCTTTAAGAACTCTTGACTTGACTTGACTATACACATACCAAAGTCTTCAGAAAGCCGCAATCCTGAATACATGCAGAATTGTTCGTTTTTTTTGCAAAATGAAAATGAATCTGTAGTCACCACCACAAACACACAACCTCGAGTCACCGCACACACATAGTTCATCAGGCACAAATACTCATCATCGCAAAATTCCATCATATCATCACATCACCATATATGACACACATATTATGGAATACCAAAGTACTACCCTGGGATAGTTCATAGGGTAGTACTTGGCTTCGGCTCATACTATTCTTATAAATCCGGCAATAAAGCCGAGATACGTAAAAGTATAAAAACAAATCATAATTAATAATTTTATTATCAGGCAACTATGGGCCATAGATAAAATACACAAAATTACCTTAACCAACTCCGTCCGTACTCTCGTCCTTAGTAACCTTTCCTAACAGAAAAAAAGCTAATATCTATCACTAACCCTCTCGAAGAATATCCTCACCAAATTGAAGTACCTCCACATATCCCTCTCTAAAGTTCAGCCCATACAATCCGGAGATCAATTAAACTAATAGGCTAACTTATTTCCTCATATTGTACTTGAGAGGTTGCCAACGAAGTTTGAAGTTCTGCAATCAACCAACTTGATTAATATCCGTTTGTATAACTAAACAAACGGGAATTTGTTCAGACACCGCAAAATTGAGTCATGGTTTTGGGCGAAGCAGGCACTCTCCGTTATTTTTAAAAACAGTTTGAAAAGTTTTGTTAAATAATATAAAATAATAATAAATCGTTTATTTAAAAAAAGGGGCACATTTACAATTAAGTATCTTAACAAATAAAATAGAGCACTGTTGCTTATTGCCTGAACTAGGTGGAACCTGTGTTTCAGGCTAGGAGGTGCATAAATACCTACTTAAAATAAATAAATAAACTAAATTACTAAAATTGCAACTTACTCGTACATAGAAAATAAACAAACAAATGTGAGCAGTTTACTTGCAGACAACAAGTAAATCTTCTGTCTGTGCATAGGATATGGGTTGTAAAAATGTATTAATAGACTTTTTACAGCTAAAATAGTTTAACTTATATATACTTAGTTTTCTATTTAATCTATTGTACAGAAATGGGCCTAAAAATGAAAAAATCTTTCCACAAAGACATGTTTGGAGGTTGCATTAGAAAAGCATACTATATCTTTCCGTCTCTTGTTAGTATTGTCAGCATTGTACGTGAGCATGGTATGCTGTTTTAATACTAAGCGCATAATGAATAGCTGGCGCACAGTCAGCACATTGCAGGATTTATACAGCTGATCTGTGGGAAAGTAAAAGGGATGGAAATTTGCTACCTTTAAAATTGCTCTTTGAGCCCTTTCAAGGGGAATTAGGATAGTTTTCGATGCGGCACCCCATGAAATGATACAGTAATGAATTATAGATTGACATAGGGCGAAATAAACTTGTCTGATTAATTTGGAAACTGCAAAAGTTCGTAATTTTTTAAATACAAATATTAATTTGCGCACTCTTTTATCCAGACTTTCAATATGATACCTAAAAGAAAGTGTGTCGTCTAATATAACTCCTAAGTATTATATATTACTGGTTTTGAGGATAGAAGAATATTGCACATGCTGGCTGACCGATTATCACATTGATGGCATATACATGGAAGTTAGCAGTGTTCAGTTGAGGTTTTCGCATGGAGAAGTATTTTGTCTTGTCAGCATTTAGTGTTAGTAATTGTTTTGAAGCCAATAAGTCACAGTTTTAAAGCCAACTTGAGCGTTTTCAAACAGCTCACTACTGTTTTTAGCAAAAAATATTAGCGCCGTGCCGTCAGCATATGATATGATTTTGCCGTGCTTGATATTTAGGTTACACAAGTCGTTAATATAAACCAGGAATAGGGTAGGGCCCAAAATACTTCCCTGGGGAACACCAAATCCAGTATTTTTCTGCTCATCGCTCTTAAAATTGTCAATCCTAACACGTTGGTATCGGTCATTTAAGTAGTCAGCAAGCAATGTCAAAGGCTTTCGCTAAATCAAGGAAGACTCTCATAACCTGGTTTCCTTTGCCCAGCTCTTCTGAGACATAATCGGTAAGGCTATGCCGCATCGGCTGTGGATAAAATGGCTCTGAAGCCAAATTGCGCTGGTGACAAGATGTTGTCTTTTTCCAGAAAGCTAACTAGTCTGCTGTTTATAATTTTTACAAGGATTTTTGAGATTGAGGGGAGTAGTGATATTGGCCTATAGTTATTAACCAAGTCCCTGTCTCCAGATTTATAGATATAGGGATAACAACAGCCTTTTTAAGACAGTTAGGGAAAATCCATAATATGCTTCCAAATTTGCTTGGTATTGTTACCTGCTTTATTTAATTTATTTTTATCGTAATATTTTTTAAGCTTCTTTAAGAGATTGTTGCAGAAATCTTTTATAGGTGTTTAGAATTATTAAATTATCTGGGAATTTCTTAGTTCTCTGATGAAGTTTATCTCTGTGCCGTATGCACCGAATTAGTCCAGGAGTAATCCAAGGTTTAATATTATGAAGACGATTATTTATTGACACAACTGTCGTATTACGCAATATTGCTTGTTGGACATGTTTTAAAGATTTGCCTTCAACGAAGTATTTCTGTAGCATAGTGAGGTTGATTCATCTGTAAAATAAATTTTGCTTTATATCAAGTGGTTTTAAAAGGACAACGGTAAGTTTTAGGCACTGCAGGGGATCAGCATCGCTTAAACTCAAGCCTTTCGGGATTCTTCCTGTAAAACTCCAATACTGTAACGCGCACGAATGAGCATCGTAGCTGCACGTTGGCCTGCCTTAAATGTTTCGCAAGTCGGGAAACCAGGAATATTTTACCGGGCGAATAAAAAATGTATTGCCGACTAATATATACCAAGTAAGTGACAATTTATCCAGTCATTGCGACAAGAAGGAAATTGGAAGCAAGAGCGAGCGAAACGAGCTCAAGTGAAATAGGAGCACCACGCAGCGGGGCTACGTCGACTACGCCTTATCTGCGATCTAGTGGTTAATAAGCTTGTTTTAGTTTTTTTCAGAGTCCTTGATTTATCACACTGATCGTATTGAACAACTATAGTAACTCTTTGTCTTTGTATTAAGGGCTATACATCCCTCAAATGGCTTAGAATGATCCTCCGTTACGCCTAAAATACTGCAGCATTAATTTTGAAATAAATATATGGTAAAGTTAAAGAGTAATGCTAAGTCCAATGTGTGACGAAAACACGATTCCATAAACTTTCAAAGTTACCTCCAAATCGAATAATAAACCGCTGGTAGTATTAAAAAAGTACTTGAAATTAGATCATGAAACTTTGCATACTAACTGAACTAACTATAAAGCAGGTCTTATGTGTTTTTTTTTTAGTCCAATCAATAGATTTTTTGTAAATCGCTAAAAAACACTAATTTCGCACTATTCAGCCGCAGTGACTGACGTAACAACCGCTTTGTAGTGCAAGCTAGAACAAATAGAGTTGCTAATTTTAAGGTTAGAAGGGCCTTAAGACGCCGCGCGCCGTTTTAAACATTCGTATTCACCCACTTGTCGCCCACTTAGTATTTCAATAGCCCATATTCAGTATTTTTGACACCTACATTTTATTTTTCGCTCGTTTAAATACTACTTACCCAAATTAAATTACGTCTTCGTATCGTAGCATAAATGCCACTACGCCATAGCACATTACGAAATCTCTACTAGAATACTCAACCTCTTTCTTCGTACGCCTTCGTAGCATGAGTGGGCTACGCCGTAGCAGATTTTGCAATCACTCAACCTACTTGAATTCGTTCGACAAATTCACACCACAAGTGACTACACTTATCAGCCGATATCTTGAATATACCTAAATGTGAATTGCTACTATTAAGATAATGGTGTAATTAAGGTAATCAAGGTAAGGTACTTGGAATGAAAGGACTCGATGAAGCGTGGTCTCGTATTATGTAGCGACTTCGTGATGTTCACTCTATAGGGATTTTAGTCTGTAATATTTATTACAAATTCTTCTTGTGTTTTTTTTTGCCAGTAAGTCAATTATTCCGCTAAAATTGGATAGGTTTTATATGTAGGTATATGCAGAGAGATGTAGGAAGACGAAATATTCAGAGGTCCATCAAAAGAGTGACCAGGAGCCCTAAAATGGCTGCTTTATCAGAATCATAATATGAATCACGTTTAAAATTTAAACTTCTTTTATTGGTCTTTAAGGTTATGAACATAAAGTCCATTTAAAGTTTAACGGTGGCGCATGTGTTCCTTGAGTGCACAGACGTTATCAAGATTCGCGAAGAAACCCTGGGAACACCAATATCCCTTGCGGATGCCCTGAAGAGACCGGGAAATTTGATCTGCTTCTGGAGGGAGGTGGGCTGGTTAGAGTAATCGGCCACCATGGTTCACGCACAATGGTCCACTTCAAGGACTAAGTGCGGAAACCTATACCCCATGATAGAAGGTAGATAGTCCATTTAAAAAGTTTTAAATATTTAACGTGATTCATATTATGATTCTGATAAAGCAGAAATTTTAGGCTCCCTGTTCCTTCATACAATCATAAATTCTTGGAAGCATCAGTCCTTCCGATGGCAACACTACTTCGTAAATATGTTATCTTTGGCGAGTAAAGCTCAACGTCCTGATTCTTGTATCGAACCATCAGAGAGCCTACCACCTATCCACGCGTTGCTGTGGACAGCCGAATTCTGTAGACCTTTGAGTGAGTGAAACCTTTTAAAAAGGCTCTGCACCCAAATTGGCCGCAGCAAAGACAATCTTTAAAGGCTTCTCAAATAGTTCTAGTTGTCAATATGCGGTCTCTCCTAACAGACCATTGCCCACCTTTCATCCAGCATCGCATTGTCACCTGTACACGTGAGGATATTAGGTCTCAGTAGAAGCCCGGAGTCTGAATTTATGCCCGATTGATCGCAATTTTCTTCCCTCTAGGGGGCGCCTAGAGTCTAGCTTGGACCGCTAAAATGTGGGCGAACACACATTTGAGTTACACTTCGTGAAAAACATGCTTGATGCTATGTATATATGTATGTAGGTATGTCTTCATCAACAAATGGAGCTAAGTACTTGTGCCAAACAAAAAAAAATATTTTTCAAAGTTCCTCTTCCATCGACACGCTAAGAAGGGATCATAAATCATGAGCAAACACACTGTACGCGTTTCCCACCCATGCATTCAAACTTTTTCTGGTAGTTTAATCTGGATTAGCCCAGTTCCTTGACCGACATTGAAGAGACACGTGTTAGTTCTGCATACAAACATATCCAGGCATATTTCCTCTAGGGAGTCAAGGGTAAGACAGGTAGGCACACTTGCTTAATTCGGAGCCTAATGTCACATAATTACGAAATATGAGACAGTTATTCATACATTCTTCTTTTTTTTCGGTGCCGTTAAAAAAGAAGAATGTATGAATAACTGTCTCATCTCGAGATGGGCAGGAGCACAGAATAATTAGTGCTGGAGCCAGCTCCAGCACTAATTATTCTGTGCTCCAGCCCATCTCGTCTTTCCCATTTCGACAACTAAACAAAAGACGTGCGAAACAAGTGAAAATGTGTGCCAACTCGTAACTGTTTTATTTTTCATTCATTAACTTCAAATATTTCTCCTTGTCCTTTGCGAGTTGGAATAGCACCACCAAACAACCCGTACTTTGGGTAAGCGTTGTTCTTGACATTGCAAAAATGTCAAACTACAAGTTTAAGATAGAGACGGGAAAAAGTCAAGCATGTACTAAGTATAAGCTTTTATAGAAGTGGCCTTAGAAACGCTGTTATTGACATGAAAACTGCACCCAGAAGGTTCTAGTCTGACCGTGCACACACCTAAGGCCTATTACAGAGCGAGACCGGCGCCGGTTAGGCGTTTCGATATCTATAGACTCGTTGAAGAGCGTTCACTGTTCTACGTGCGTGAGTGTGTGCGTGAACTGTGAACTTGCAACCATGGATCTCGAAACGCGCGACCAGCGCACGCTAAACGCCGGGTCTTGCTCTGAAATAGGCCTAAGGGTGTAGCCAAGCGGCAGTAACTTTTAAAGCTTTTCATATTTCTATAACAACTTTCAATAGGCTTTTCGGTAGCTTATGTCAATTCAATACCTTCTTTAAACTTTTCCTTTATAAAATGTTTGTGTCGTTTCCGTGACTTCAGTCATTGTTTCCTCTTGATGATTGTCATCTTGTTTTGTAAACTTATTAAATTATATAATTAATTTAAAACATTTCAGACAACAGTCCATAGTTTTGTTTTCCATAGTATTTCAGTGTTAGTAACAATGGTGAAATGGTGCTTAAGCAATTAGGTTAATATTGTTAGTGTTTACAACTATTTATTTAAACCTATGACTATCCCCACCCAGTGTCTCTGGAAGGTGCAGTCCGGTCTGTCAGCAATCATATTCAAAATGCTGTTGTCACTACCATGTAGGCTTGCGTTTGGCCACAACTCGCCTGATGTGAAGCGATAATGTAGCCTAGGCTGAAGTGCGCTCGGCTAGAAGAAAAAGAATCACTTAAACTTTGAACAGAGAAGCCGGCAGTGAATTCTTAATGGCGGCTCGTACAATAAATCTGGAAGCATAGCGCTTTGTTCGGGTCCGTGCAACTTTAATCTTGACTTGGTTTGCGATTAACACCCGGTTTCCGGAACAAAAACCAACGACGCGAAAAGATAAACAAAAACCAATGATTTGCGTCCTGACCCGTTGATAATTCAAACAACCAACCGCGGCCGTTGCCACGCGCTTCACTGATTTTTGTGTTGGTTTTCGTTCCAGGAGCCGGAAGAGGTGATTTAATTATTTGTTTTCTTTTTTCATGTGTTAGTTTCTGACCTGGTATCAGCGATTTTATGCCTCAGACTTGGCTTTACATGCCGTCGAGCAATATCTCTCAGGCATGCAGGTTTCCTCACAATGTTTTATTCACCGAAGCAAGTGATAATTACACAATACGCACATGTCCGAAAAATCAGAGGTTTGTGTCTTGGGTTCGAACTCATGGCTTAACTATTCACTCAAATATTTTTTTACATTGTCATTTTGCATTATTGCATTTCCTAAATTCCGAATACAACGGAAAATCGTGTGTATTTCTCCTAAAGTTACCTAAAAATATTACTTTAAATACTCTCAGCACCGCCTTCTTTACGTATTCTAGTAAAGAGTGATCTCTATAAATTGTTCTAATTTCAGTGTCTGTGACGGGCGTTAAAAAATATGGAACCATCATCTTCAGCATAAAAATGAGATTAAAAGATATGAATTCTACTCATTTAAAATATTTTCAACATTTATAAGAGCTAGCTTATTAGACATTTTAATTTAGCCGAACATAAATTTGGTCCCGTTTGTAAAGTGGTTGCGAGAGTAACTGTTAAGTATAGGGTCTAGGGTCTGAGTTCGATCCTGGTTGTGGCAAATTATTATTGAATTTTCAGTAACATAACATCTCGCTGGTAATCCCTGAACAGTTTGACAGAGGTGTACCTAAAGTATACCCACATTTCGCCAGTTATGTCTAAGTCCCATGTAATAGGGGGCGAACCTATTGCCATCAAACGAGCGCAAATCTTCGTGGCTGCCATTGCGAAATTCCTGATAGAAAAACCCAATAACAATTTGTTCGACCCGGGAACGAACCTAGTATCTCATGTTCAGAAGTCGCCATCCGACCATACGAGTCGCTTTCCGACCACTAGACCAACGAAGATTATATTCTAAAACAAATAAAATACAACTTTCTATCCTTCACTGGGGTTAGTGAACTTTTCTCCACGTTGTGTGAGTTTTACCAGCTGTTATCTCTCTTTTGCAATGTTAGTGGAAAATTCAAAGTAGGTCACAGTAAAATTAACACAACTAAACCCAGGCAGGTGTGTACTGAAAAATACGATAAGAGGTTAGCCATTATTTTACTATTACCTACTGAGGACCCACAAACATTAAATGACCTCACATTTTCAAAATTCAAAATAAGACTGAAATTGTTAACGTGCTAGTTTAAAATATAAATAAAAAGTGTCAGTTTCAAACTACCAAAAAACCGACACTTGCAACGAGCTCAAATTTTATTGAGAGTAATTTATTTCATGCAATCCCGAGGCTAACTAACATAGTTATACTCATTGCGGTTTAAGAGTTAAAAGGGGATTTACAGTTTAACTGCGCCAGTTTTTTGGGTTATGATTTACATGGTCGGATAAATATTAATGTTTTGATTAGCTTGATTTTTTTTACTCTTTTTCGAGTTTCTCGTTTTTCGAAATTGAGAAAAAAGAATATGGCTATCCTCCGAACATAATTAAGAATAAATCTTTAATCACTTGTTAAAGCAGTTATAAAAATTGGAACAATTTATAAATTGATTAGTTTATTAGTCAAAGGATCAATAAAATTATTATGTACATTATATACATACTACAACTAGAACTCTATATCATTACAAAAATAAAAACTAAAAGTAAGTACCTACATAATAATATATACAACGACGTCAATAGGCGTCAAAGTACCCCTCCGCATCGCTGTCACTCGGAAACGTACACAGAAGACTGGCAGCATTGCCACGTTGAATGGCAATGCTAATTCTTTGGCCAAAGAAAAAGCCAGCCCTCTGGTCACGCGAAGTGTCGACCAGTCAGTACGAGATTCCCTTAAAAAGGAGACGCTCACTCGGACCCCATGACCCGAGCGTTTCGACCCCAAACGGCTCAAAGCTGTAGTTACCAATAAGATTAGTATTTGCGCCGTTTGAGGATCTCGGCAGCCGCAGCAGCAGCGCCTGCACAGCCCGCCGTGCTTGCAACGTGAGAAGGCGCAAGGGTGTCGACACAGGTTGCGTCCCACACCAAAGGCTTACCCACGTTCCAAGGCACCAACGTCATGCCGTCCGGTCCCTTGCCATCGTCACGCACCAAGCCGTTTGGTTCTAAAACCGCTGGTACGCCGGCGATGGATAGAGCTCGACGAATAATGTCGTTAATGCTGGCGTGCCGTGCAATGCGACCTGCGCTCCTGTGGCAGGACAGGCCATGGTGTCCGGGGCGGTCGACAGCTTCACCGCAGTGACACCGATGTGGAGCAACACAAGGTGCGCCTAAGCGTAGACTCGTAGCGACACTATAAATATTTATTAAATATATTAAAACGTTGTTGTTTATTTAATAAACGATAAATATTGAATGTTTTGTAGGTAGGTACATAACAATTTCAGACGAGAATATTTTCTTGTTTCATAGTTTTTATAGCGTCATTTTTCAGTCGTCGGGTTTTAGTTTTTGAACTTATTTCTTATCATTTGTTTGGAACCATCTTAAGTAATCTTATCTTAAGTATTCTTCGGAACTAATGATCCAATTTAAATTTTTTTTCACTTATGGAATGCTACATTATTCGTGAGTGCTCTAAATTATTTTTAGTTAGTTGCTCTCAATAAAATTTCTCTTTTAGCAAATTAAGTTCAGAAACGATTGCTCGTGCACGAGCAATCGTTTCTAGAGGTATTGTTACAATATGAAGCTAGACATGTCTAGCTTCATATTGTAACAATACCTCTAGACTCAGACTGGACAGGCCAACCTTGGCACATCATGTTCTTAAGTAATTGGCTCGTAGAGCTAACAATAAGTGTATTTTTTACTAACTCTCAAACATAACCAGTATAAGCTGGCCTCGTATTTTATTCAAACTCTGTACTGCGTTAGGCCAGGACAATTTTTATATGTTTCCACTGTAATGTTGACTGTTACGATCTGTAAGACGACTCAATATGACGTTCGGGAAATCTTTCAGGTAAAATGGGAACCATAATTTTAATTATATAGTTTTTTTTATGGTTTCAGTGGGTAACTACTTATTTCAAGCTGAGTTTTTCCATAATAGAATTAGGTGCGCTAATTTATTGTAAAAAATATATCTTTATGACTCGGCCCGTACGTTCCTTCCTACACGAATTTTCATACGATCCTATAACGGTATGTAGGTTATTATTCTTAAGAAAATATGCATTATAAATTTTGCCAGTGATGTAAAATATCTGTGAAATGTCTGGCAGAAAAGTCAAGCCGATCCGGTGTTGACTATTCTGCCAGACACTTCGACTATAAAAAAAAGCCAAGAGTACTTCAAAAGCCAACCAATATCAAGCATGTTTACAACCATAGAGACTTTATCACGAAGGTTATATAACGGAGAAGACTTCATGTTGTTGTATTAGATCACACGAGCCAGGCCGCTGTCAAGCCGACGGCCAACCATTAAATTAATTACTTGATTATTTTCGCCATTAATCTCCTTCACCTTAATTAATTAATTCTATCGACAGGGAAGACCAAGAAATCAATTCAGTTTCGTGGTACTTTGAAAAATTAATTTAACTAAGGTATTCAGTTAAGACAATGGATGGTTTAGTTGAATAAATAAATTCTTAATCAGAAGCCCAGAGGTCTGTCAACAAGTTTTGTCAAGGGGTGTTCCGAGTTCCCAATTACTAGGTAACAGTGAGCAAGGTGTGTCTAGTAGTGTGACCGTCGACTGCCAAGTCATAGGTCTCGAGTTCGAACCCAAGACACGCACCTCTTATTTTTCGGATACAACAACAACAACAACAACAGCCCATAACTTCCACTGCTGGACATAAGCCTCTCCCATGATGGGAGGAATTTGCCGTAATCTCCACGCTTGGCAGGCGGATTGGAGATCGCAGTGATGAAAGACTAACAGAAAACGCTGCTGCCCATTCTCTGAACTACGGAGGCGCAAGGTGTTCTGCCTCAGACATTAGTCGCCTTACACGACACCCGTGAGTGTAATGGGTTGGCTCTATTCTACTCTGCCGGATACCACACGGCTTTTTCGGATACATGTGCGTATTATATAATTATCACTTGCTTCGGTAAAGGAAAACATCGTGAGGAAACCGGCATGTAAAGCCAAGTCAGAAGCCCAAGGACGACATATAAACTCTGTTAGGCACAATAGGCACTAACCACGCGAAAAATAAAAATTATTAGGTCCATGTATAATACTATAAGCTGCATCCGGTTAAACTGGAAGCCGAGAGACACTCAGATTCGACTGCTAGGCAGATGCTTTTTTAAAAATTCCTGTATTATAGCTAACTAGCCACCCGCCCCGGCTTCGCACGGGTATCTAGCACTAATCTACAGTCGATGACTTTTCGAGGATGGATGTGAATGGCCATGTGACAAAGTTTTAGCAGATATCTTTAAGTACGGTGGGACGTTCGTCGTCGATATCGTCAATCAGGTAGCTTTCTTTCCCAAAATGTTTGTAAATTATACCCTTTAACCTTCTCAGCTAATTCCTCTTTCTATTGGTGAAAACCGTATCAAAATTTGTTCAGTAGTTTCTGAGATCCTAGTGAACAAGCAGACCCTCTGCCCAGCGAGGGACTCTAATTTATAATATGTAGTGAAGGACATTGGGATTTTTATAAGTAGGAAGATAAATAAAAATAACAAATTCTTGTTCGTGTTTTAAAAATGTATTTTTTTTCTTGAAAGCATTTTTACAATATAAACAACAATTAACAAGTAGGTAGTAACTTTAAGATGCACTATTCACCCGAGCAAAGCTTTGACTTCTCCGATACATTACTGGTTGTACTGTGGAACATAGATTTTGAGCAACAGACTCGTTCGTCCACATCTTTACACAATTTTGACTTTTGCACAAACAGTTTGTCCCTTATCGTACGCTAAAACTCGCGCGTCCGGCGTGTCCGCATTAGGGTGTCCGGAGCGGATGTCCGCTCCAACCCGGCGCACGAGGCGGCGCCATTGAGCGCTGCTCATACTATTTTTCAATCCAGCATGGCAGGCTTAGCCAAGTTGACAATCTACAATCGTTAACGCTGGTAATATTAATAATAATAGTTTATTTCAAAATGGGATTGCAAAGTTTACAAATGTTGGATTGATACAATTTTTAGGTTCAACTATACAATAACGACGGGTGTGAAGTACTGTTCTCCTAGATAGGCTAAAATTTAGCCTGTGTTAAGGAGACCGGTGCCGGTCCCCTGAATTGGCGGGTTATTATATAAAAATTGTGTGTTTAAATTTAAAGTTTGATACAGCATCTGGACAGGATCAGTAGTTACTGTACAAGTAGTGTAGTAGAAAACTAATCAAATGAATGGGAATGACATCATCTCAACGTTAAATCACGTGATCAACACAAACGAATAGAAAATTCGTAGACAAGTTTACATCGTTCAAAATGATAGAATAGAATGTTATCGTTTCTACAATGTTGATCGCTATACTCTTTGGTAGGAACGCTCACCACAGACTAAAGTGGGTTTTTTCTACAGACATTAGAGAACGAGCGATCGACTCAGTCGTGTCAACTTGGCTACCAATTTAGCGCTTTCTACAATCGCTTACGCCGAGGCGTTTACGATTGTAGAAAGAGAATCGATACGAAACGTTTGTAACTTGGCTAGGCGTGCAGATACGCGAGCGTGCACCCGAACCCGCAAGTGCGCGAGTATTTAGCTTCACCACTGTATAAATATCTGTAGCTTCACGAAGGCTAACATCACAATGGGCAGTCAAACCAAAATAGCGCTTTCATAAAAAGAAAGAAAGATTTCCTAGTTCAATTTAAGCTTACATACAGCGTGTACCCAGAACGGTGTGCTCAAAAATTATCTGCTGTCCCATACATTTAGGTCGAGTAGGTATTGAAGTTTTGTACTGGACAGATGATTTTTTTTCGCGATTTCAATGTCCGTCCCGTGGAGAGAGTTGTTCAGTTTTATGCTCTTGATCACCCCCTGAAATATGACTACCTTTCTGGTACGCGCTGTATAAGTCTGATTGCCAAGTGTGGTATTAACCTAAGTATCGCGAACCAGCGATACGACGTCATTCAGTACGCTCACTTAGGTATTTTAAGCACAGATATGAATTACATACAAAGATTGAAATGCTCTACAATTCTACATAATACAAAATTACTTGAACTATATTTACATGAGTAGGAACCGATTAAAAACTAACATTTAATTCGTATCATTTAATCATTATGATGATTATACTTTGACATTACAATTTATTTTAAGGGCTCTGTACATCAAAGACAGCTAACATTTGTGTTGGCGGGTTAGTTGGCAGCTTCAAAAGTAAATCTTTGGTGAGTAGAACCCATACAGAAATACACCTACTTCTTCTTCTTCTTAGCGTGTCGATGGCTATCTAAATTGAGTAGGCCCAGAACTGAGTGACCAGTTTGGCGCTTTCAATAGCGTCCATCAGTTCCTGTAGTGAACAAACAACAGGACACGCAGGACACGATATTTAGTGCTCCATCGTTCCTGCTTATTACTATCTATTTTTGTTTAATTCCAGAAACATTGATTTCACAGAAGTTATGGAAATTCATCATTCTCGTTCCCTTATCCCGATTTATTTGATGTCGGCGCAAAACGTCTTCTTCTTCAATACTTCTCTGTTACTCGTTATCTCATCAGACACCTCCTTTCTTGCCATATCATCCTTCTTACAGTCCATCCATCGGAAATTGTAGGTAAAATTAAAATCTATTGTCGAAATGTCATGTTTAATTTCGTCAAGTTTTTATCATGATGGATTCATTCATCTAACTGCACTATTGGTTGTTAGAGTTTTAACGATCTATTTTTGTATCGTTGTTTAAAATATCACTAGACTGGTTAAACTTCTGAGAAGTAGCTTAAACGCCATTATTTTGGATTTCCAATTACACCTAAGCGCTAAAGTAGTACACATTCTTTCAACAAATTAATAAAGTAAGTGGTATTTATATATTAACAAATAAAATACTCACATACTTACTAACTGTCTCTGTGTGTTACCCGATGGCATAATTGTATTTCTTACATACATACAAATCACGAATTCTCTTAGGAATACACGGTTTTGATAAAAGATATTTTCGGCCTCCACGTGGAAACACTTCGCTAACGATGTCTTCTTGATCAAATATGGGTTCGCTTAGGTTTATTTTTGTCTTGCTACGCATACATTTGCCCCGCCTGTAGTATGTCTTAGAAGTAATGTCAGGTTCATAAATTGCCAAGCAAATTGCAACTTTAATTCTAGGACACTCGTAAGAAAAGTCGTTATTCGTCGTTTAATCATTTGATATACAAATTATTTGCATTGCCCTTACAGGGTGCATGTCTTAATACTGCGTCATGAAATTTTAATGCATGCCTAATAACCAGTGTTTGACATGTTAGCAAATAAATAAACCTGAAAATGTATCCAAAAAATGGCTTTATCACGGAAAATTATTGACGTATGTTGTTATAGTGAAGGTTTGGGTGCATGGTTCAGTGTAGTATGCTTCATTTTCGCACTTCCTGCATGTGCATAATATTTTTACAGTTGGGAAATGTGGTGCTGCATCCTACAGCCAAGCCTGGATCTATTTAAAGAATTAAAACGAAATATTTTGCATAACATTTCATTCATGGTGTCAATTTGCTTGGCAATTAATTTCTTTGTACTAGTTAACTTGTTAAATGGCCGATGGGGCCGAAAAGTTCTGGAGTGGCGACCGCGAACCGGAAGACGTCGCATTGTAGGTGTAACGATGACCTGGTGAAGGTTGCGGGGATCCGCTGGATGCGAGTCGCACGGGACCGGTCAATGTGGTGACACTTGGGGAAGGCCTATGTCCAGCAGTGGACGTCTTTTGGCTGAAATGATGATGAATTAGGTAGTTTCGAATATTCTCAATCGCTACAATAGTTACTATAGGAAATGATAACAATGGAACAGGCGCTTATGAACTTTCAAGGCTTCACACAAATTTTTCAATAATAGAAGACAAACCAAACTGTTTGTATTGGCCCCTAAAATGTTTACATTTAGGACCTTGATAACATTAGTCCTATTACAATAAACTTAACATTGCCATTCATCGTCAAGTACTTTCCAAAAGTTCCAATCGCATCGTGACGGTCAAATCTATTAAATCAACAACAGATATCGGAAAAGAGTGACGAATATAAATGTTTACGGATGGAAAGGGAGAGGAAGACCGAAGAAAATTTAGATGAATTGAGTGAGGAATGAGATGAGGAGCTCATGGCTAAATAATAACAGCCGCTCGGGTTGATCTTCAGATTAAGCAGAGCTTGCCGCTTGGTTGGTCCGTGGATGCGTGGCCATACCGAGTTTCCTCTGTTCCTCGGAAAGCACGTTAAGCCGTTGGTCCCGGCTGTCATTTGTATATCTTTGACTGACGTTACACGTAGTCAGTGGCCCGAAAGTCTGGCAACCAGTCTTATCAAGAGGTATCGCTTTACCCAGTACTAACTGGTTTGTGAAGGTCAGATAGGCAGTCGCTCCATGTAAAGTACTGGTATTCAGCTGCATCCGCTTACACTGGAAGCCGACCCCAATAGTTGGGAAAAGGCTAGGCAGATGATGTGTAAAGAATGACATGAAATTTAAGGGAGAGTGGTGAATGAACCAAGTAGGTACCAAGTAACCAAGTGGCATGGTACAAGAACAGGAAGATTACGATGATCGACGTCGTTCAAAATTCGGACCGACTGGTGGTAGTGACGTCTTTCAATAATATCATTCTTCTATCGCAGTTGAATCACAGGAAAGGATAGCATATACGAGTACAACTGATGTAAAGGATAATTTATGTTAAATCTTGCTAGTTCCCGAGCCGAGGTGCATTGAACAATTGTACATTCATTTACGGACACCTACACTGTGCAGAATAAATGTATGAGTGAACTACACAATAATAGCATGATCATAGTTCATTCAAAATGTTCACTATTCCTCGAGCCACGCAATGCGCTAATTTAACAAGAATGCTTTGTAACATAACATCATGCCTGTAATTCCCGAAAGGTTGGGCGGAATTGTATGTAATAGGACACCGTTAGTACTTAGTATATTTTTTAAGTCCCATGTAATAGGGGGCAAGCCTATTGCTATCAAGCGGGCACAAATCCAGACTCCGTGGCTGCTACTGAGTTTGTGGAAAATCGAATAGCAACTCCCAATCCACTATCTATATCAACCTAACTATAAGGATGCAGTTACTTTTCGTGTCTGTATGTGTGATCGCGTTGTTCTTCTGAACTGTGAAACGGATTTTGATGCGGTTTTCACCATCATTTATCGAAATTATTTTATTTTTAGGTATGTGAATCATACATTTGGGTGAACCTCGTGAGAGGAGCTCGTCGCTAAATAATAACAGCCGCTCGGGTCGATCTCTAGGTTAAGCCGTGCTTGTCTAGGTTGGTCTATGGATGGGTGACCACCCATTACATACCGAGTTTCCTCCGTGCCTCGGAAAGCACGTTAAGCCGTTGGTCCCAGCTGTCATTTGTAGATCTTTGACAGTCGTTAGCTAGTCAGAGGCCCAAAAAGTCTGACAACCAGTCTTACCAAGGGGTATTTGTATAACCCGGTACTAACGGGGTTGTGGAGGTCAGATAGGCAGTCGCTCCATGTAAAATACTGGTATTCAGCTGCATCCAGTAAAACTGGAAGCCAACCCCAACATAGTTGGGAAAAGGATAGGCAGATAATGACATTTGGGTGAACCTATAGCACAGTGATATTACAATGGCATTTAAAAGATAAAAAACGATGCTTTGTTAAGTTTTAAAAGCAGGGGTGGTTTGTTAGATGTTATTATCAGCAGTTGATCACACACGGCTATTATTACAGCACTAACTACACGTATGAACTAGACTTATTAGGAACTAAATCGGATAGTAATATCATTGCCCAGTATCGGGAGTAATAACCACACAAAATGTAACGGAATATATGAAAACTTCGGACAAAGTCTACCTGATATTTAATAACGCCTTTTCGGTGTTGCCAACTGGAAAAAGAACTCAATTTACTATGTAACAGACCTCATAAACAGACTGATGTGGTTGTCAGACTTAATAGTCTATTGATGGATTGGAAACTTCCCATAAACAATGACCGTAGCTGCCACTATGTTGCCACGCTTATTCTATTGATTGATCGGTTGCTTTGACATACAAGGTGTAAACTAACCCTTCACGAAGCCGTCATCCAAGCATTGTGTATATCAAACTAAGTATCTCAACGCAAAAAAAAATCTGGGAAACGAATTTTTTTTTGGGGTTTCATATCACGGTTTACCATAGGACTCAATGTAACGCACTCAAAGCATTGTGCTGATGGATGCGTTAAGGTGTACAGTGGTCATGGAGGTATATTAAAATAAAATTATACATATAATTAAATAAAACATATTAAAAAAAAAACTTGTGAAAAAGTTGGAACTTTGATATCCAATTTCTCCGCAACTAAGTAGACGATTTCCTGTTCACATTTTGCGAGTGGTGCTGCATCCTGCATCGAGCCCTAGATCTTGTTTCGTGATGGATTTCCGCAAAGTAACGCCTGATTCTATGACTTATAGTTTACTGTTATTTAATCTGTGTAGCCCTCATAGTACCAGGATCTCACGCATGTTAGAACCCACACATGTTCTTTCCTTACATCTTGATCCATTATAACTCATACAAAAATCCTTCACCTATTAAAATTCATTCTCATAAATAAGCTTCGTGAGTCCTATTTTTGGGAGAATTCCTTAATATATCATGGCGATGCTTGTGTCCTCTGATCTGAATAACAAGTGGGGCAAAAAGCGCAATTTTGCACTAACAATAGTATGCTAATTCTATTGTGGGTTACAATACAACCTATTTTCGTAAGCTACTCTCGCTTAAGTAAAAAAGATAATGGTTTCGTATGTTCTTTAAGGACGCTGACACATTGAGGCCTAGGAATACTTAATACCATGAGTGAATTTATGAGGTATCCCATGCAGAGCACACAAAATAAGAGCACACTTTTAAGATTACGAAAAGTATTCCACAAGCTGCACACATAAAAAAGTACAATCGCTTTGATTGAAAATATCGATAGTTTAAAAAGAGTTTCAAGTGGTGCAGGAAGAGTATCTGGAAGGACATAAGGGAAGCCTTTGAAGGCCCAGCAGTTTAACATTAAAATCTGCTAGAATAAAATTGTTTATTATATAATATTTGTTGACAAATTACGTGCTTCTGACGTGTAATTTATTACAATTTTAACCAAAAAACCACAGAAACACTAAGGCCCAATCGCACCATGCTAACGTAAATAAAACAGCACTGTTTCTGGCAATATCAATGAAAACGCTAAGATTTTCCTAATGTTACACTAATCTACTGAATAAACGTATAAAACCAATGATGTGGCGGCACCCTAAGCTTGTCAAGTAATTTTGAACCTAGAAGTACATAATAATATTATATATTACAACAATTTAGGCCTATATAGGCCTAAATTGTTACATTGTTACTCTCTGACAGTCGACACGACGTGTTCGACGTGTTCAAGCACCGTATGAAATGTCAACATTTTGTAATCGATCAGTTTGTTGTTTAGGTAATAGCAAAACGTATGTCATTGTTTCTTCAGTTTATGTATTGAATCTGACATATTGAGGGCATTACCTACTGAGTATTAATAGTGTATGTAGTGGTAACATCTGCTACCGGCCAAACTCGATATCAGGCCAAACTAGTGTGTCCTAGGTCAGTGTTCCGCAAAGTGTGTGCCGCGGCACACTGGTGTACCGTGGTCATTAGTTGGTGTGCCTCGGAAAAAGAAGGTAACAGACGGAAGAAAAATTTATTTTTCATTTATGGTGTAAATACCTCAAATATTAGAGATGTACCTTGAACACAAAAAGTTTGGGGAACAAGGTCCTAGGTCATAACGGTTTCCTAGTTTATTGTGACAAGATAATAATTAACCTAAACAAAGCAATTACACTACGACGAATTTGGATGCAGCATTCACCGGTTGGTCACAGTCGTAACCTAAGTCCTATGGTCGTCTTTAAACGGGTTTACACCAAACCATCGTATCGAAGAACGTTGCAAATTATAATTTTATTGGGTTTTGCCCGTCCCATCACGCTCATGATGCTGAATTTTTTATCTACGGCGAGATGGGCAAACGATATTGTTGCCATCGCGGGAATATCCCAGACGAGGCTGGCACAAGAGCGTGGAGCTTGGCACAAGCAAAGAGAGGCCTATACCCAGCTGTGGGTCAAGTCCGGGCTGTGGATAATTCTGATTCTGATGATGTTGTAAACAACAGGAATAAAACGTATCTTATGTCCTACCCCGGATAAAGATCTATAGACAGAGAGAGATCGACAGTCAGCGTTACTTTCAAATTCATTATAGTCATGTTGATCTTTTTGATAAAAAATAACCATTTTCCTTATAGTTTTCAGGAAATGTTGTTCACTAAAACTAAGCTTTACTCGAACAGCTTTTCTTGGAAACCCACATACCTTTTTTGTTTTTCATTAAAATATATTTTGAAGTGCCCGAAACAACTTTGTTTTCTAAACAATCTGGTATCATATAATTCACGTTCTAAAACTAAAACGTTTGAAAAGTTTGTGTGTTGCCAATATCACCGGGGCCAAATAGTAGCCATAAAAGACTAATAAAAACCTCATATCTAGTATTTAAACCTGACTATTCTCGCCTTCTTTATAGCCTGGTTTTATGTGTGTACATTCCAGTTGGGTTATGTTGGGTATAAAGGTAACCACTTCCTCATGACGAGGGAACTAAATATACTCTGATTTATTAGGCAGGAATACTGTTTTGAAGGGTTTTTAAATGAAATTATGTAAAGCTGGTTTTCTTATTTTAGTACTGGTCTTTTCAACTGCATTGAGTTAAACTGGAAGCCAACTTCAACATAGTTGGGAAATGGCTAGGAATAATAATTATGGTTTTCTTGTTTTTGATGTTTGGTCTAATTTAATTACCTGAATTGGTGAAACTCTGCATGAATACGCTATAAAAATGCTGATGCTGATCTCAACTAAATGTCAAGATCCATCTTGAGACCCCACACCACCCACGATATACAGGAGAAATTCCTAGAGATTTATAAAAAAAGGCGATAAAAGAAAAAAATGGCATGTCTATTTAAACTAGAATATTGGGTATGACGAATTGTATTGCGAATTAAATGATGACATTTAATTCGCAACTTAAGGGGCTCCCAAGAGTTCTAGATTATTGACGTCTATTTAATTCATTAAAATAGGTATACTTCACTGTAGTAACAGTTAGAAAAATTGCTAAAAACGGCCGTTTTTTTCCATTTTTTATCTGTAACGACAGCGACCTATGTTTCAATGAGTTAAGCAGACGTAAATAATTTAGAAGACCAAAAGATTGATTTTGTCAATCAGATTTTATATTAATCGTGTTTTTAACGAGTTCTGATTTTTTTACTAAAGTGGCGCTAGTGTGCATGGGGGAGGGAGCCCCTTAAGAGCAGCAAACGCTCATACAAGTTTGAGAATTAAATTCAAATATTGTTGCGCAATAAACAAAATTTTATTCGCTTGTAAACATTTTACACAAACATAACTGATCAAAGGTGTGTATGTGTTATAAAACGATGTATGTATGGTTTATTAAATTATAGGTACAAAGAAGAGTTTGTGTACATCTGAAACGTTTATATCAGCGGTCGTCGGCGAACTTTAATACGAACGTATTTACCTTCACTGGTAAAAATTGTAAAATATGAGAGAAACAGAATTCGCCTATCTTTATTCGGCCTTGGCTTTACAAGATGCGATGAAGAACGTTTTCTGGTCAATGTTCTAATTAAAACGGGATAAAGGTGACCGTAGGTTATTTTGATGTCTATGTGACCTTTTTCCAGCCATATCATCCTGCACATAGTCCATTAATCGTTTCTTTGGTCTTCCTCAACTCTTTTGGCGCGATATACGCAAAACTTTAGTCACGACTTTTTCAAAAAAAGTATTATTTATTTTCGATAAAAGTAAGGTTCTTGAGATTTTAAAATGATTTTACAACTATTTTATTTGTCCTAGCTTTAAAGACTTGAACATTCTTGAACATCAAGCATTTTTTTTTTATATTTTACTTTTTTGCATTGACAATAATAACAGGCAATTTATTGCTTGGTTTAAGAATTAGATGTAAAACGTTATTTATAAACCTAAGTAATATAATATTAACATTACAGTACCGCCGAGTTTAACAAAAATCTTTTTTGCGGAATCTGAGATTTTTTATTTGCCCTCACTCAAGCTACCGCAATAAAATGAAAAACCAACAAAGCTCTGAGTGGAAGCCGTTTTATTACATGAAAAAGAGTCATGGCAGCTTTCATTCAACGACACAGCATTTAGGAAAGCCTCGAGCTCTGCCATACAGAAATGTATCCTTTACAAGTGAAATTTTCAGTCCCAAATTATGCACATAATATAAAGTCTCAGTATTTTGCTGGATCTGCAGCGATTTTGCACGATTTTTAGGGATTTTGCACGAAATTATATCATTGCAAGCGTGCAAAATGTACGAGAATTGTATAAAATACTTGGGTTCTATGTAAATATATCTTGATTCATACGACTTTTACTGCATATTGACTTTTATGACAGCTTTTACGCGCGGTTTCGCCTACGTAGCGTTCGGAAATTATACCACGGGAACGTGCTACCAGAACAAAAGTATTTGATGTCAAGTCACCATGGTATGGTATCGCCTATAATGGTATGGTCACCATACTCAGATCATGGCTACCATGGTTAACCCTTCAGATGTCGTATAAAACGGCGATAGAACATTTCAAAAAAATTACTCGAAACGACAGTCGACAATAAATACAAGGTGTAAACGGACCCTTCACGAAGCCGTCAACCAAGCGTTATGACATTAAACTAAATAAGCCTACGCAAAAATATTGCTGGGACACGACTTTTTTTTGGGGTTCTAAAACGTTTTACTGTAGGACTCAACGTAACTCTCAAAACAATGTGGTGATTCAGTATTCAAAGAAAATTGCGGCACTCGGGCTTTAAGAAAACCAATTGTATTATTTTTACGCAACTTTAACACATCGATAGGTATAAAAAATTGGAGTCCGCGTAACAATGGTCAGATTCCCTCACTCGTCATTTTATTTAATTCGACAGTTTTGTTGATTCGTCACTTTCGCTGATTGGCAGTTGTGTGAATTCGACAGTTGCGTCAACTCGACAGTTTCCATAATTTGCAGTTGCAGTTTCGTCGATTTGTCACTTTTATCCAATTCGTCAAGTCGAAGTACAGTCGGTAAGAAATTGTCTGTTAATTTTATTATGTATTGAGATCTATTTATTTATTTTACTATTTAATAACACACAAAGGACAACACAGGAAAATAACATAATATTTGAGTACAAAGTACTGCTTATTTCTTAAGAAAATTCTGCCAGGTGACCTGCAAAAGGAAAAATTAAAAAGAAATGTAGACGATAGTGTGTGAGAAAAGGAAGAGAATAATTTGTTCATGTATGTGCCTTGCCTAACTTAACCTACAATATTTAATATAAATAAACAAATAAGTAAGAATATTAATAAATTCATAATTAAATATATAATGCTAAGATCTAGAAACAAATAAAAATAGATATATATATACAAAATAAATCATTAATGAAAGGAAAGATAATGCTCTTTCACTCTGGTTTAGAACAATGTTGTGGTCTTCAAATCACTAATGAATGAACGAAAGGTGGAAGTGAGTTTTAAAGCAGTGAAGTGAAAGAGGAATAAGAGTAATAAACAGATGGATCTATAACAATGGGATTAAGTTGGTCTATTTGACAACAAATCTTTTCTAACAATGGATATGGAATACAATACAAACTCATTTTATGAATGTGTCAAACTGACTTATTGTATTTATTTATTTTAAAAGATCTGTCAGAATTATTATTTTAAAATATCCACATTAATTGTTTATTATATTTTTTCCTCGAGTGTACATAAGCGACGAGTCAATGAAACTGGCAAATTATGGAAACTTTCGAGTTGACGCAACTGTCGAATTCACATAACTGTCCTATCAGCGAAAGTGACGAATTCGTTAATTCGTCACTTTCGCTGATTGGACAGTTTTTATTTAGCAGATTTAGTTTAACAGTTTCGTTAAACTGTCGAATTAAATAAAATGACGAGTGAGGAAAACTGACCAGTGTTACGCGGACTCATTTTGTTAATCAGAAAATAAGTAACGTCTGGTGGTCCTTGGATCTTGCTCTATTACGAGGAGACGGCGAATTCTAGGCGCTTGACGGGTTTAAGTGTGAAAAGGTTCAGTTTGGAAAGCTAACATTCAGACAACGTAACTTGCCATTTCTATTATTAGTCTACGGATGTAAGCATTTACATTTAGTTTTCTTTGCTGAGTAGGCCAGCAGATTCGAAACAAACCCTTGTCCATAAATCTTAGCAAAGACACTCCCTTTTGTTTATGAGAGTCGTATAAAAAGGTCTCTAATTCTTTTTAAATTGTGCCTTTAAAGAAGGAAAATTTACCTACGGATCCCTTAATGAATGACCCCTAAAGCAGTGTGTACAATTCGTTTTTGAGTTGTTCTTTTTATATTATTTTAGGCAGAATGAGTCGTTCCTACAATTAGTCAGGGGCGGGACGTAAAGTAATGAAATGAAATTATTTCCCTTTTATTTGCATAGTATCTACCCTTATTAAATTATACTGGGACGTCATTATCACAAACCTTGTTTAGATATCTATCCCTGTCTGGTTCAATAATCTAAGATCCATTTACTGTCAGACAATGCACAATCTATACCGCTGGGTTAAAGGTAGCTGGGCCACCGGTGGGACCAAAATAGAGGAGGCCTGCTGCGGCAGAGGAGTTCGCATTCAAATTATTGAAATTTATTTAGTAATTATAATATTCAAGAAGTGAATTAATTATATGAATTATAAATAGGAAATAAATTAAAATATTAGTAAACTAAAATGAATTCTAAATATTTAATATTATTGTAAATAAAAAAAAATGAAAAATAAAATTGTTGCATGAGAAAAAATATAATTGTAAAACTGCATGCAAATGAGAAATAATAAAAGCCTTATTTGTAATTATTTATTTATCATACCGCTGGGTCTAGAATGTATAAACTTTTACACCATGAGTTCTTTATACAAAAGGTTCACGGCTAGCCCCGAAGCTCTTTAGATAAGGATGAATTTTCAATAATCCTTTCAAATAGCGAACCATAAGGAAGGATAACTGTCAATTCTTCCTCTAAAAGGGTTCTTAAGGAATGAAAATTGTATGGAAGTTCCTCATTTTGAGCTCCGTATTTCGATGGGAGGAGGTTTACAATAAAAAGGTTCTCTCCATCAGAAATTATTTTACTTATTCTTTAACTGTATGAAAGGGACTCTCCCTTTCATAGTTTCAGTACCGGCCATATATTTTGATATAAGACGGAATAGAGTTTCAATCACTGTCTTGAATGTTTACGATCCGATTTGTCTCTGTCGCGGCCAGTTCATGACCGAAATAGATAACGCTATCGGTCACCCTTGTTTTTGCAAGAGAAAGGGATAATTTCATTCATAAAATTGCAACTTTCCTTGTATTTTTTATTATCCGATGCGATGTGCCTACAGTTCGACGATCGATGCGTGTGATCAAACAAAATCGAGAAAGTGTGTAAACATATTTTGACTTATTTTTTCAAATTTTTTAGATGGCGAAGACAACTGACAGTTGCTTTCAAAGCGATTCGTATTTCTACAACGAATTTAATAAAGGATTGACATAAAGTTTTCGATAGCTTATGTCAAAAATTTCGATAGTGGATTGACAAATACATTTTAGACATTTCCATCAACGTTACTACAAATGGAATAACAATTTGTATGGGCTCGAGGCTTCAATATTCAAGGTTCAAAGGTTTTATAAGTTCCATGCTTCAGGAAACGTTTTCCCTCGTTTCGGGTGTTTCGTATTTACTTTACAACAAAAAAAGCATTCGATATGGTGTTTGTTGACATAAATTCTTTTATTTTCTAGATGAAGGTTTGACAAGAAAATATTAAAATTTAATGTAGTATACAGCCCGTTCACCCCTTAATTTTCCTAATTCGAAGTATAATTCAGGGACTAAAATTCTAATAACGTGTTACAAATTGTAATTTCCTTTGAGAGACATACGCGTCTTCTTGTTAATAAACGTGGATTAAAGTTGCTACTAATTTGTGGATGTTGCTACAGAAGCACACCTCTGCCTAACCTGTTTGGACTACACACTACAGGCGTGATGTTATGTTATGAGTAAAGTTACCATCAACAAATAATATTTGAGCAGTAATTAGTAGATGATGATAAACCATACCATTAGCCTTTTAACTTTAACATGATTTTACTCCGTGTTTATTACAATTAACAAGGATTGGAACTTCCGTATAAGTAATTACAAATATTCGTAAACATAGACTTGTTTAAAACTTTGGTACCCGACTAACATATTTATGTACTAGATACATAACTGCGTAACAAACTCGTACACGCGCCCTAGTTTTTAATTTTCATCAATCAACAACACCAATTACGTTGAGAATTATTATTCTAAACTCAACACTTAGATCACTTACCGCAATGAATATTTTTTCTTTTATAAAACGACAAGCTATTTTATTTATAATAAAATGGCGGAATTCTACATAGCTTACTTGTCCATATAACAACATTTTAAATCACTTATAACAACGCACAAAATCCTTTGAGTTCACATTTCAGTCCATCACTTAAACACAGCGTCTTTTATTCAGGAACATTTTATAAAGCATTTTAACGGGTTCCAAGATTAAAACTGTTCTGCTACGTCAATGGAACCCATATCAAGCCGTTTAAAAAAAAATGACACTCAACACTGCCAAACAACAATCAACCTTAAACATAAGTAGTCTGTAGTTCAGTATGTGAATTTGCTCTTTGCGCGGGAGCACATCGGTTCCTGATCATCTGCCCGAACGTTGTCCGGAACTGACGCGACATGGAACAGTACAGGACGAAGTTGATGGCCCCATTTAGGAGGGCCAGTGCATCCATCAGCTCTCCGAAGAGGTCGTAACACTGCTTGAAGAAACATCTGCCTAGGACGCCACTTAGAAGACCTGTGAAAGGAAAAGATTGAATGAATAAATTATAAGGATCTTCTTCTTAATCGTGTGGTTAGTGGTAGTTAAACCTGGTGTCAGAATTTTTATGCCACCCAAGGGCCTCTGACTTGGCTTTACATGCCGTCGAGAAACATCTCTCAGGCATGCTGACCTCGATCGACTGACTGCCAAGTCATAGGTTTGAGTTCGAACCCAAGACACGCACATCTGATTTTTTCGGATTCATGTGCGTATTGTAAAATTATCACTTGCTTCGGTAAAGGAAAAGATCGTGAGGGAATATTAAGGATGATTGTAATGAACGACTGACAGAGTGTGTAAAAGAAAAAGACGTTATGGAAAGATGACAATGTGCATGTGCATGTCAGTGTTAAGATGTTCGGAGATTGCAATCTTCACTAACATTGTAAGGAAGAAAACTTTGTATGTTCGGATGTAATAGGTAATCTTAGGAACCACTCATCCGATTCCGAAAATTCTTTCAATAACAGAATGCTACATTATCCCCGACTGTCAAAGGCATGATTTTAATGGGTGATTCTGACCTTAACACGAGCAAAGCCACTTCGATATACAATTAAATAAAACATGATGTTTCCCTTCTTAGCGTTTTAATTCCCACATAAATACTTTTAACTCATCAAACTGACTCGGACGCTCGCAAAAGATCAGTGAGGTCTTCGTACACGAATAAAAATTGCAACTCAACACCCCGTTAGAGAAGAACAGGTAAGATTTTTCTTTTTAGACCCGTAAAATAAAATACGTTAGCTAGTATTTCTTTATCGTGTGGTTAGTGCCTAACCTGGTCAGTTTTTGCACCGCCCATGGACCTCTGATTTTGCTTTTGCTTACAGAATACATACTTAAAAAAAAGGTTAGTTAGTTAATAATTAATTTCTCAACACATTTGCTCAAAAAATAAATTTACAAAGCCTGTATACATTGTTCAAAAGTTAAAAATTACGCACCATATAACGGAACGTGCGGTAAAATAGGTACTCTCACCTAAGTACCTATTTTACCGCATACCGCGTTGTATGCGTATTCTTTACGGTTGTTTTTAATTAGGTCAAAATGTAAATCCAAGATGGCGCCGACGAAGATTTTCGGTTTTTTCTTCATGGGTGTCGTTTTCGTGGTTTTTGAGGTCGCTGATAATGAAAATGCGGTCAAAATGAAAATCCAAGATGGCGCCGACGAAACTTTTCGGTTTTTTCTTCATGGGTGTCGTTTTCGTGGTTTTTGGGGTCGCTGATAATGAAAATGAGGTCAAAATGAAAATCCAAGATGGTGCCGAGGAAAATTTTCGGATTTTTCTTCATGAGTATTGTTTTCGTGGTTTTTGGGGTAGCTGTTTGTTTCATTACATAATGTAATGTTTTCTCGCAAATGTGTTGAAAAACATTGTATGACACACGTGCAGAAATTGGTATTTACAAACTCGTGACTATGGTAAGCCCTCGACTTTGTCTCAGGCTTACATTCGTCTACTCGTTTGTAAAAACCAACTTACCGCACTAGTATCATAAATAACTATCTATATTATTCCAATCGTTATACTACAGAAGAAAATCGTTTTCGGCCTATTATAGCCAGATAGAAACACACAATAAGTACAAAATAAGGCGCAAATTATAATCAACCTAACATTTAGTTTACATAGAAAATTTCCTCAACCTGTTACCAAATACTACTCGATTATAAGGACAACAGGAAAACTGAAGATGTAAACAAAGATATTGTTTTACAGACGCGCGAGCGAACTTAATTATAAATAGGTACTATACGTGGATACTTCAATGTTTATACAAACACTCCAACTTATGTTGATTTAGAGTCCGACCGAATTTCGTTTTATGTTTTCGGCACTTTTTTCAAATTTTATTAGTTGGTCAATTATATCATTGGCTGTTTTCTGTCTGAAACATTTACCAAATTTTGTTGTTATATCATCAAAAGGCAAGAAGATACATTTACAATTTGTTAAAAGTTCGTTGGTAAATAAATCAACGACGAGCTAAAAGAAAAGATGATTTATTACTCAGTCATAAAACCTAGTGACTGATGATGTTTGTAATACGTTCAACATTATAAAGTACAAATTTATTAACTCCCGTAATGATGTTTACTAAACAAAAGTTTCGCAAACAATCCGGTACAGACTAAACAAGAAAATTGAAATACTGACCTAGTATACCTTGGGGGAACTCCGTGAGTAGAAAGAGAAGTAACACAGCGACTAGCATCTTCGTAGTTCTGTCGGTTCGTCGTTCGGCTTTCGAACGCTTCGTCGATTTCCTCGTGAACACATTCCCGTTGCCATTGGCAACAGTGTTCGCAGGACAAGCGCTATATCCTTTCAAAGCTTTCTTTCTACTATTCGCTCTGTATAAAGCTCTTATCAACCAAGCGCTGATCACAGTTAGTATGACACAAGGAAGTAGCTTTATAAGCACTGCGTGGACCCAGAAATTTATCTGGTACAAGCTGCCATTGTAGTTCGAATCGACGAAGTAGACTTTAGTCAGCATGTTCCCGCTTTTGTCAAAAGCAAAGTCTTTGTGTATTGTGAACACCTGAAAGAGAAATTAATTTTGTTAGTGGTTTTGACAGACTTCTTTATAAGGGGCAACATGATTGAGTTTCAAAGTTTTAGCTAGTTCTAATTTTCAATTACTTTATGATAGATTCGCTGTGTATTTAGAAACATTTTCTTTGTTTTTTTTTCAATATAATTTCTCACGGTAAACGGGGTATCAAAGGGCGATTTTAAAAGCAATTACTTGTAAGAAGTTTTTGAAAAGTACGTCTCGGTGCCTTGAAATGTTTGAGGGGCGCGGCCTCGAGGGACGCGATTTTCGTCAAGCGATACGTGCGTCACTTGTAGTACCGACGATCGACGCTCCGCTAGCCGCATCTCTGCGACTCGTGGCGTAGGATGAGTCCGCAGACTTTCTATCGGCCGATAGTTCAGTCCGGCTTTTATCAGTCATCATCATCATCATCAGCCTATAATGTCCCCACTGCGGGGACACGGCCTCCCCTCAATGAGAGGGAATAGGCTATACCACGCGGGCCCAGTGCGGATTGGTAGATGTCACATGTCTTCAAATTTTTGATTCATGTTTTTGAATGTTTTATCAGTATGTACATGTTATGCTAATGCGCGTTTCGGTATTGGCCGATACATCAGTTTGGGGCGATTGCCTTCAAACTATACTATCGGATAACTATCGGCCAACTGCTAGATCAGTATGGCGCTCTTATCCCTAGCACACACTTACCGATTGTTTAATCGGTCGCTTCTGCGAACGCTCTCTTCAAAAGCCAGACCAACTAGCAAACGACCGACTGTTAAATAAGTCTTAGTTTCCGCGCTAGCAGCCCAACCCGACTAAACTATCAGCCGATAGAAAGTCTGCAGTCTACGAGGAATCTTAAATCACTTCTTTCGTTTGTGACTCCGTTATCGCTTGAGCCTTTAACTCGGGACTAAAAGGTTATACTTGAAATTTTGTCCTTATATTATTGATTCGTGAAGGCAACATCAATCATGTACTATAACAATTTAGCAGAAATTGTTTATACTGATAAGATAATGTGCCCCTATCTCTGTTTGCCTAACCGAACGCATAATTAGCAATTCCACCGGACTATCGTCCGATAAAACTTGCAACTGATGAGTCGATGTTGCATCTGCTGGTTTTAGGTTGGAGGGGATACAAGAGCAAGCCGTGGGGATAGAACGGTTCCCTATCCATTTGCATAAAATTTTAAGACCTAATATAATTTGGCATACTTTTGTTACTCCTAATTATATTTTCGCATAATATTATTAACGCATAATTTTTTAAGCATAATTTCTCTAATCATAATAATGATTAAGCATAATATTCCGAAGCATAAATTCATTTAAGCATAATGATATTAAAACATACTTTATAGAGGCATAACAAAGGCATAATTATGAACTTCTAAAATTTTAGACACTAATACACATTTTTATACAATAATGCTATAATGAAATTTGTAGGCAAGCAAGCATGCAGCAAGCAAGCAAGCATGCAGCAAGCAAGCAAGCATGCAGCATGCAAGCAAGCATGGTTTCTGTCACGGCTCCGGCACTCCGGGGCTCCGGCGGTCCCACGCGAGCTTATCGTCGCAGATGTGTTTAACGCTCACCAGGGCCATGCGGCCCGCGAGTTGAGGAGAGGAGGGGTCCGCGCCTACGCGAAACTAAATTACACTCTCGGGATAGAGCAGACAAGACTACGTGGAATCGGTTTTGCAGCGATTCGTTTCTGTAACCATCTTTTGTGAAAAAAATATTAAATTTTTAAGGCAATACTTTAATTTTAATTTAGGGTTAAAAATGGAATTTTACCATAAATCGTCGCTCTAAATAAACGTTATTTCATGTCCGTTATTTCTATGAATTGTATGCCTAAATACTATTAGGCTAATAGTCATTATGCCTAGCAACAATATGCAAAATTCAATTTATGCTAAAACAAATTAGCCTTCAAGATGAATAAGCCAACATAAACTGTATGCCAAAAAAAATTTTGCCAAAGTATTATTATGTCAAAACAGTTATGCCAAAGTATATTAGGAAAAAGAACATTATGCAAAAAAGGGTCCCGGATAGAACATTTAATAATATTAACAAAAGAAGGCAGTGACTCGAGTGGAAAATCGGAAAATGGAATCGGGAATTGTTTCACGAATAGACCAAAAAGATATTCACATGATCTGTCTCTCTCATTAAACTGTGTTTTATGTTTTAAACAGGATTTTTAAGGTGTACAATGTTAAAATAGCACAAAAGAGTGTCTTGCTATCCATTATTGTGATCAGCTAAAAACAGTGATATTCAGCTGCATGCTGCAAAACTAACATATTTATAGTTAATACTGTATTCGATTGTTTTGTCTAGATTAATTTACCGACTGTTTCTAATACCTGCTGAAGATAATAGATATTGTTGTTTAATGATATTAAATCCTAGTATTGGAAAATGCGGTAACGAGACTGTTTATAACATTTTCTATGGAACACCTACATTATAAGGAAAAACATGAAATCTGTTTCTATTTCTGAATAATCTCTTAGAGCGGATATTCTACCTACGCTTTGCGTTTCAGGCCATTCAACCATGTTATAAAAAGAGAAAATTGAGTTTAATTGGCATTAAAAACAAAAACACCTTAAAAATTATAAAATACACTATTGCAACTGTCTCCATCGCAAGTATAGCACCTTTATCTACCAAAAGGGCGAAATCCTGCTAGATAATTCAAAAATAACACACTTGCAATCGCAACGTCTTCAATTTTGACAGTTCGATAACATTAATTGCGTTATTAACTTTGTCGAGCAAACAAATTGCTCTTATGGTGGCTGTATACTCTCGACCGAGAGCTCTAGCTATGTCTCGCAGTTAACCGAGAAAGGATGGACCGCAAGCGAGGAACGCCGAGTGTATATTATTATATACACTGTCGCACTCACCTTGTCTCTGAGTATCTCAGCTAGAGTCAGTACAGCCACCTTTACTTATGAAGATAAGATATTCAAAATCACATTGTGATTGACAGTGTGTTACGGAATTGAGCCACGGCATCGCGGGATCTATTTTATCCAATAACTAAACAGTGATAAGAATAGATCTTCAAATTAATAGAAAACAATACCACATAGACTCAGAACATGTAGAGAAATCAATTAATTGAAGGCGAGGCCAACCTCGACTGCGATAACGGCATAGTTTCACGCTACTCGAACCAACATCAATCAGGAAACAGACGAATATCGCGAACCATTGTGAAGGAAACAACACTTCAATCAAGTGGAATTTGTGAGGGAACATTATATTGATATGGGAGTCTATTTTTGTGTTACCGCCTTGTTGACTGCTGAGCAAGAGGTCCTGGGTTCGATGCCCGGGTCGGGCAAAGTGCAATTGCGTTTTTCCATCAGGAATTTCTCAGTAGCAGCCACAGAGTCTGGACTCGTGCCCGGTTGATGGCAATAGGGTCGTCCCCTATAGGACTATCGTCAACGCGCGCATGGTCGAACGAAAAGCTTGTTGTTTCATACAGAACCATCGCGGCTATATTTTTTTAACTGCCCTGTCTTACCTAGCCCTGACCCCGCACTACTCGTTTCCCGCGCACCTCATACCGACTAACGCGATAACATTAAACGAAAAATACTGTTCGAAAGTTTCTTAAACTTGTTCCAGGAAATACGTGTTTTTCAATCAGTCTTACATGTTTGTGAAATAATTATTTTTCGTTTAGAATCTCCATTACATATACAAGGTTTCTATCATGATGTTTTCTTTACTTTTACAATTTTTGAGTATATTATGAACGGCCAAAGTTCAGGTAAAATTTGGTGCAATTTTTGGAGGCTTATACTGTTTATGTTGGCTTATAAAATATGTTTATACAAATTTTTATTTTTTGCTTTAGGTTTCTAACCTAGATATAGTGCACTGGTGCACAAGATACCTATTAGTTCAAAAAATTCAATGATTTAAGTGTAGCAACGGCATAATCACGTACGACCGTCTGTATGTAAAGTATAACTGGTTGGCCGCTCTTAAACCTAACTGGCGAAATGTGCGTGTACTGCCTAACCGTTCGGAGATAACAGGCGTGATGTTATGTCCATGTTTATGATTATTTGCTAAATCATAACAGTACCACGGTTTGATCGAAAGTTAAACTACGCTTGACGAAATCGGTCCGTGGATTGGTTGGGTGACCATTCAATACATATCCAGATTCCGTGCTGGGGCGAAAAACTGAAAAAAGTAAAAAAAAAATGGTTTTTGTGTCCCCCTCCCCCCTCCCAAGAAGCAGAGGGTCCTCAAGATCGAAAACTTAGGATAGGCTTCCCAGTATATCCCCAAACAACCTGTTAAAGTTCCATTAACTTCGGAATAGTTTCCAGCTACATCACCTTTTTTCGACATGTCGACTGGATTATAGGTATAGAGAAGAAAACAAATAAAACCGTAGCTAGCAATTTCTGAAAGAAACATTTTTTTTTAACTTTATAGCAACTTTTTCTGACAGTTGTTTTTTATTCATCCCATAATTCGTTTGCAACAACATGGGTAAAAAAACACACATCTGCGAGTGTATGGATCTGCATGTAATTACAGCAGGCCATACAACAGTGACGCAGGCAAATTACAAAGCTGTCACGCACGCACACAATTTATTTCAATTAATGTATTGACAGGTTTATATTCCCCTTTTACAAACGAACTATTTATTTACCTCAATCTAGGTTAAAATATACAAAATTAAATATACTAAATGTGTGCTATTTATTCTAGACTGTGTGTGTGTGTGTTAGACTGTTAACACCCCATAAGTTTTCATGGCAGTCATGAAGGGATACTTTACCAAAAGATTTCATCGAAAACACTCGAGTTGAGAGTTTCGACCTTCTTTTTTATATCTATGGTATATCGACTTGGGCTAAGCAGCTCATAAATGTTATACATAGACATACTACTTACATACTTGATAACAACATCATAATGAGTTGATTTTGTAAAGATTAAAGTCCGTTTTCTACTACTTACTTACGTATAACTGTCAGTTAATATGCCTACTCTCGTAGCTATCGGTGTTTCTATAAACAAAGTTAGTCCTATCCGTGTCACCTGCCTGTCACTTTATTCATAGAAAAATCAAAGAAAGCTTTTCTGTGATGTTTTGTTTCTATCGGTTGGTAAACAAAATGTCAAACAGACAGAGATAGAAACCTACCGATAACTGTTGGTAGGTTATTGAAAATGGCCGTAAAATGACTAACTATTTTAGTTAGGTTTTAACAAAAGGCAAGCTAAAACAGGAAAGGCTATATGAATGAATCAGGTTTAATGATGTTTAAATGAAGGAGACGGAAGTATTTTTATTTACAAGCTTTTATTTATCTTGCAATGTTTGATTAGGTCGAATCTTGCAAATGAATTTTAAAACAGGTAACTCCAACCGATGGGGCTGAAGTATCGCATACACGTTTAGTTTGGTACAATTCATGGTTAGTAACGTCATTTAAGTTCAATTCAATATGGCGGACTCCCAAAGATTGCGGACCATGATATGGGTATCAATTAAAAGGGTTTCCTGAGAAAAATTTATTGAAGTCACACCTATATTTCAAAGCATGTTTTTAAATAAATTTTATTGAAATGCCAAATAAATATTTAAACTGATTGGTCTACAAAGAGAGATTACGTCGCCAAAACAGTGTATTGTGTGGTAATAACATATGAAACGAATACATGACAGATATAACATACCCTTTCTGAAGTTTTACACTAATAACATACATAACGAAGGTTTGACAGTGGGTAAATAATTTAATATTGAATATCACACTATATTGCTGGCATCTTAACATCCTCATAGTCATGTATATTCAAAATTTAACGAGATTTAACACATATATATTTAAACGTTCAGGAATCACGAACGCCTGTCGTACATACGAAACGTAAATACGAACTAATTTGAATCGAAAATACAATACTATTCTACAGGCTGACTTTTTTACCACTTTAAATGGTGACTTTTTTAAATCATACGCTTATTGCGTATGATTTGAAATTCGATATTTTCAATTACTTTTTTTCAAAATTTCTCTTTCTTTGTTCTAAAATGAAAAGTTTACTTGAAATTTGTAGCGTTTTTTGATGATAGATCAATTTTTTTCTAAGCTGTGGAAAAAAGAAAAAATACAACTAGGTATGTCATAAGCTTCTACTCCGTTCACCTAATTTACCCATTTTTTTTGGAAAGTGATAAAAAAGTCATTCCGTATAGCATCATCATCATCTCCGTAGCCTTTTCCCAACTATGTTGGAGTCGGCTTCCAATCAAACCGGATACAGCTGAATACCAGTATTTTACATGGAGCGACTGCCTATCTGACCTCCACAACCTAGTTACATTCAAGTAATATTCAAGTGCAACCGGTAAGACTGGAAACCGACCCCGACATATTTGAGAAACGGCAGCTGATTATGATTACTTTGACCCCTTTGCTCTCATAAACATGGATTCGATTTACGCTCTGAAGTTCCATTTCAGAAATTCAGATAAAAATACTTTCAGTTTCGTCGTTGCAGAAAAAATAAATCCATCTCTTTGTGCAACGCATCGTAGTTGATTCAGTCTTGAAAATAATAATTATATATAGATACATTAATATTTGATCACGGTCGTGGCTCCTCGAAATTGGGTCAGGAATTGGATAATCTCTGTTTAATGTTGTAAATGCAATGAATATGTAATATCATAATGCAAGGTACGGTCGAACTAGCTATTTGTTTTACAGTTTAACCCACAAATTACATTGTAAAGTGTAAAACAAATAGCTTGTTCGACCGTACATTTGATGTGGGTCACTTTGATGGGTTTGGCACCCATAAGTGTTCTAAATGGTGTTTGATATTTTGGGACAATATAATATAATAATATTCGGAATATAGTGGGTGTAGGTAAAAGGGTGTATCCTTAACGAAACGGAAAGGTACTTGGTCACTCCAAACTTGCGATATATTTTTTGTTCTAGACCATACCTAGGAACCTTCTCGCTACGGAGACATCGGGAGTCAAAGTTCCAACTCTTTTACATAGTAAGTTTTTTTTTAATCCAAGTTATATATTATAACTTTACTTTAAATACCTCACGGCCCACGTACTATTATTGAATAGTACGTGGGCCGTGAGGTATTTAAAGTTGCATGTGTGTGTGTGTGTTGTGTGTTGTTGTTGTTTGCATTGGCATCCATCAGCATAGTGTTTAAGTGCGTTACATTGAGTCCTACCCTAAAACGTGATTTTGCAACCCCAATAACAATATTTCCCAGTAATAATTTTTGCTTGGTTGACGGCTTCGTGAGGGGTCCGTTTACACCTTTTATTTGGATTTGGAAGTGATAGATTGTACGGTCGAACAAGCTACTTGGTTTACATTTTTTTTGTTGTTATTAAATTTGTTGGTTAAACTGTAAATCAAATAGCTTGTTCGACCGTACATGCGAATAGATTTGCCCCTCCAAATCCAGAAAGCTGCTTAGCTTAGCAGCTTTCTGTATTACGTTAACTGCTCAACATAAAATAGAGCGCTGGCTTAATTTTCGGTAATGAGGTTACCGAATAATCTCCACGTTTGGGAAACTAGATTGGTTTTCGTAGCTATTCTCCACAGTGGAAATGCTCGTTCTCTTGTAATCATGCCCTTAGGGTCAAGATAAATTGACATTATTTCAGGAGTAACGATGATAGAAAAGACAAAACTGTATTGGGTCAACTTGCTACAATGTACTAACTCCAATCAACAGGCTTGGAAGAATAAAAAGATCAAACTCCACAATGTGGCGCCCAAATTTAGTCATTTTTCTTTATTTTTATGAAGCCAGTGACACTCGTCTAACAAAGTATAATTTATCCAAATCGTTTTATCCGTTTAGGTGATACGAGGTCACAATGAAACGGACATTATACATACATGCGAGTAAAAGAATTACAAAAGAAAGTTCTTCCACTTGGCATGTTTGCTAACTCTTATGAATGAGTATGTGAACTTGATATCACGAGATGGGTTACTCACGTGTAGCTGTCGTGACAAGTTCAACGTAAGTACATAACATGTTTATGATGATAAAGCATTATGAAACGTAATTTGGTTTGCCCTTTATCGCGAGTAAAGTTAACTAACTTGATTTGCCCGAATGGCGTAGCGGTGGTGAGGCTGCCTTACGTTCTTAGGGTCCCGGGTTCGAGTCCCGGTTGGAGCTAGAGAGTTAGAGTTGTTTGTGTGATGAGCATGGACATTTGTTTCCGAGTCATGGATGTTTATATATTTAATAAGTATGTATTTACAAACAAAAAGTATCTATGTAGTATATCAACTATCTGGTGTCCACGACACAAGCCTCGTTGCTTACTGTGGCACTAGATGGCGCTGTGTGTTCATGTCCAGCGATTTTATTATTTATTTATTTACACGGGCAGGCGTTTTGGGAAACTGCCTCGTTTGTAATTTTAACTTTAAAAATGGCCCGATTCTCATACAAAACTGAACACAAGGCTTTTGATTTCGATTTAGTGTCACGCTATAATTAAGAAGAAAATTACCTAACTACTTGATTTTGGCCAAAATATTATATTTCACAAAACACTAAGCCTGTTATTTCCGAAAGGTTGGGCAGAGATGTATTTCAAGAATACCAAACCGATAAAATTAACATTTTTTTAATTGCTGTTAATACCAGGGTTTCAAGAATTACACCTGGTCGTTGTAATTCTTGTTTAGGTACTCACTGGGTTTTCTCACACGGTCAAAAATGCATCCTGTTTTGTAGAAAATTATAACAAACCTAACTCACAAATAAAATGTTCGTGGAAAAACTGCTCATCAGAAAATTTCTGCACGTTTCTCGATCATTCTTTGTAAACAGGATTATAAAAAAGCATTCTGTATTCATTGCACTTCGGTGATGTAAAATAAAGCTTTTTCAGTAAATTAAATTTTAGTTTTCAAAACCATGTTAGGAGCTTTCAAATATTTTTAAATCTCACGGTGGATTCCATATTTTAAATTTTTCGTTGTTATATTGTTTTTTATTTACAAAAAATGGAACCAACAAAAACAAAAAAGTTATTTACATAAGAAAACACGAGTATTTTTTCGTAATGGAAAACCTTTACATAAACGATACAGTTTCGACAGACTGTTTTGTTTTACCAATGGCAATAAATGAGATGTCAAAAAGCGTGATGACGTAATTCAAAATGGCACCGGAGTACCTACCAATTTGAGACGAAGGTTAAACGGTTTACATACGTAACGAAACGTGAAACGCTACGAATTGTAGCAATTTGTCAAAAACGTTTGTTTTCCCTTTTGATTTGAGAAGTTTCGTTTCGTTTTCGACTTTGTTTTCATCAAACACGTTCATTAAGCTTCTAAAGTTACATTACGCCTACAACCTCCCTAATATTACAAATGCGAAAGTTCGTGAGGATGTATATATATATACGCTACTACAAAAAAAAAGTTGTTTTATACTCAAATCACCAATAAGTAGGCAGGCATACCAGCACCGGACCAGTATCTACTTCTCATTTGTTTTTGACAACACGTCATTTGTGAACAGCGTTGCAGTCCTTATATCCAAAATCTAAAGGGTCTTGGTCAAAATGGGCTTATGCCCATTTGGACTTATGTCCAACATAATTGAAATATATCTCAAATCAGAGCTCATAATAAGTTCTTCAATTCATACTATTACCACAAGTACCTAAGTCGGAGACCAGAGCTACTGCCAATTGAAAATGTTGATATTTCCTGTCATTTGTCGAAGATTTGACTACAACAGTTATTTGCTTAAAAAGTAGATCAAGTCGAAAACATTTTGCTAAAGCTAAGTACACAGTCATTAAGGCGATAACATGAGCTAAGTAAGCAACTATATTTGTGTTGGTTCAAACTTCGTTTGAAATACTGTTAGAATAAAGTTCTAATCAGCTTGCACGACAAAGTGGTTGTTACGTCAATCACTGCGGCCGAATAGTGCGAAATGAGTGGTTTTTTGCGATTTACAAAAAATCTATTGATTGGACTAAAAAAGTAAAACACTATGATACTAGTATTTTGCTTGTAGAATTATTAGCCAAAAAATCAGAATGATCGCATATATTTTAGTATGGTTTTTACTCGTTAAAAGAAATTTTTAGAGATAAGTTCGTGATTTTTTTCTATCGAATAAAATTTGTTGTATTATGTTTTCAAAACACTATCGTACTAGCATATATCCTGAAGAATATCACATATTTTTATGGTTTTGTTTATTGCAGTGAATCATATGCTTTTTTGCATTATAAAACTCGCGTTTAGCTTATGTAATCGCCTTAATACGACCTAGGCCGTTGAGGGTAGACGGGCTTCCGGGCACTAGGGGCCATTTCTGTGATGCGCTAATCATTTGGGGGACTCGATGACCTGGTGAAGGTTGCGGGAATCCGCTGGATGCGAGTCGCACGGGACCGGTCAATGTGGCGACACTTGGGGGAGGCCTATGTCCAGCAGTGCACGTCTTTCGGCTGAAATGATGATGATGATGATGATTATGAGTCCGGTGAGGTCCTAGAATCGAAAGGACTATAGAGATTGTGTTACGGAACTCCCATAATACACTAGGTTTGTTTTTATTCTGAATAATAGGTGTAATACAGCAAAAGACAACATATTTCAAGTGTCTCTATTTCTGATATCCGATGACGTAGGTACTTGATGTTTTAGAATTTATTGAAATCCTAACCTATCTCAAATTTGAGAAACATTACAATTCTATTGGTCTTACGCCCAGAGTTCATAGAAAAATGTCCATTGTCCTTTCTGGCTGATCACTGAAACACTCACAAACAAAACTGTGAACTGTCGTTAAATTCAGACCGACAAAAATCTAAAGACAAAAAAACTGATTAGTCCATAAGATTCTGACACGCAAGTTGTGACTTGTGTGTAGTTTCGAATAACGGAAGTCAGACTTCGCGTAAAATATTTAGACGCAGCCAGACAGATTGAAAACCTACCTCGACTCGTTAGGCCTCTTGCTTTGTGTAGGTTCTGTGTATCAGTAGCGAAGGTTCAATTTATGTAGCCGGAGTACATTTATCTTTAATGTGATTTTTATTTGTCTGTATAATACTGACTGTGCCACTGCGAATATACGGATCGAATCAAAGTGAATGAATGTAACTTCAAAGCAGTGCACCTTTTGATACTGTTTACTGTCTGAGCTCACAAGTATAGAGAAGTATGGTAACCGAGAGAGACATGCAGCGCCAACTCCAAGTAAATTAGGATAGGAGCGAAAGATAATGACGATGAATTTCAAACCCTGTATGTAATACTGTAATTATTACAGCTCTTCTAATCATTTTATTGCCCTTCACTAGTAACGAAGAGCAAAATACGCAACTCAAAATTAATTTTGTCTTAAATGAAAGAATATTCATTATTTGTCAGTTTCATCAGTGTAGATGGTCACTGACTCTTGGGGGACGCTTATGTCCATCTGTGGGCGGCTTCCGACTGGTATGTAGATGATGAAGACATCAACTGGTAGGTACTTACAAAATACGAAGGTATGCAGAGTATAGGCGGTAACACGAAGCTCAGCAATATGGCGATCGTGCATCTCCGGTCCGTGCATAGCGTCGGACTATATGTAGGATACCTGCAGATAAAGTAACTGTTAGGTAATAGTCAAGCATTTGAGTATACCTAGGTAGGTAAACTTCACAAAAAGAACGCTAGCTACATCTATGACGCAGATGAGGAATTTAAATCAAAAACCTGCATCGCGTTCTCCGTGAATAAAGAACATACATGCAGAACCCCACCAGACACAACATGCGTCTAGTTGGAGAATCTTCCCTTTACAGTCGAGTATTGAGAATCTTTACACCCTGTTCTTCATACTCCTAAACCTCGTAGACAGTAGTATCTGTGGTAACATTTTGGTCATGGACTGACCTAGAATAGTATGAAGTTTCAATAGAACAAGAGGCCAGCTTACACTGAACTATTTTCCACTGATGCCCTACCTTACGTTTACGTCACCCGTTTGTGCTAGGGCCTTTGGGATAAATAAATTCACTAGAGAACAAATAAAACGAGACGAGCGTAGATGGGTGACACCGCGCGTAATTTGTCGACTTTTCACAATTTTGTGAGCGACGCGACGCAAGAAATCTTCTAACGTTTATTTTTCCGCTAGCGTATACGAATACAGGTTTATTTTAAATATTCAGCAAGATAGGCAGTCGCTCCATGTAAAATACTGATATTCAGCTGCCTCTGGTTAGACTGGAAGCCGACCCCAACATAGTTGGGAAAAGTGATACTCACATGATAGTGAGCCCGAGATAACCTGGCATGATATGTCAGTTTTAGTATCTAATAAACATCAAGGTCTACAGTATCGTACTACGCTAAATGTTTCAAATGAGTCCATTAATTTAGATTGTCCGAAAGCACCACAATAAATCATACTTTTTCATAGAAAGCGGTAAGCGCAATGTTTTTTTATATTTTTTTTTTTTTTTATTTCGATACGGAATGTTAAAGTACTATAAAAATAATGACAAAAAGCGAAAACGAGACATAAATCGGCCAAACAAGACAAAAGTTATAACCATTTAAACTTTTGTAACTTTTGTTTAAATCTCTTTCTATATAAACGGTTAGTATGGATTTTGTACGTTGATGCAGCCAATGACGTCATTCGCTGTATCGGATCTCTCTGTCTAATCAGCAGTTTCAAATGCTCGTAACTTAGTATTTTTTATAGATATTAAAAAAATTGCTATTTCTGATGTTAATTACGCTTTGTTTAGAGTGTAAAAAAAATCGTGCGTATACCCTATTAAACAAAATTAGAGAGGTGGGGCTCAAAAAAGATGTACCTCTTGAAAAAATTTCGCGGTCACCTGTTTGCCCCTAAATTTTGAAATGTTTTTAATGTTTTTTTTAGATAATTATATTTGTTTCATTAAATTTAAAACATCACAAAGAGATGGGTGTTAATAAAATACACAAATCTTCAATACACACAAAATTATAGTTCATCAAACTTTTGATATTTTTTTTGCTCCATTCAAAACCTAAATGTCCCAGCACCGTCCGTCAACAATGATTGTTTTTTTATTTTTTTATTACGTTGTTAATGTTATTTATTTTTGTCTTTATTGTTACTAAGGGAGTTTATTTAAAGTACTTTGACAGAAAATCTCGCAAAATATTACAAATACATAAAATACAACAAATTTAAAAAATATCCGTTAAAATCTTCTAGTGTGTTACAAGTAATGTGTTGCACGGTAACTTTCGTATTTTAGTCATAATCCCGCCAGAACTTGTTTTGTAGGGTGGCAGCACCATATAGCCACAGCTATCAAATATCAGTTGAATGTCAACCATTTTAGTCTACCCACAAAAGTGAGGTGACTTGTTGGGGTGTTTTTGTTCATCGAAATTATTGGATACTAAACAAAGCATTATCAAGAGAAGTGTTTATTTTTTTCTATAATGAAGTACAGATACTAAATGAATACCTTTGTATGTCGTATATTATGGATTTATTTCCTAAATTTTGAATTGAATTGAATTTGTGGCTGCTATAATCAAATAAACACTAAAATGTTCTCGTGTGTTCGCTCCGGTGTGTTATGGTGTGTTACATGGTGTGTTACGTAACATACTGGATAGCATTAAGCTTGGTTTACATTGTCTTTAACCGACTGCGTTGGAGTCCAAAAAGGGGATATCATTTTTGCTTGCGTGTGCATAAACGAGTATAAGAATCTCAAATTTTAACCCCGAAGAGCACATCGAACTAAGAAAACAATGGAGAGAAAAACGATCCACATAAGACCCAATACAGAGCTGCAATTTGCAACTTAGGAAAGTTATTTTCGCGGGCTAGGTCAATGGCGGCGCCGTTCATATAATTTTAATATTTGTTATTGATTGTAATAATATTTCTAACGTTAACAAAAGCAAGTTCCTCTTTAATTTTAACTATAAACATAATTATATCAATTTTAGTGAGATTTATTTCCATTTGAGTAGGAACAAAACAAATACAAACAAAAAAAAAAGTAGTGCAAAAAACTCGCCTAAGGTTTAAAAACCTAACAGTGACTTATATTTTTGCAATTGTCTCCTCAAGCCCTTTATTTTGATATCCTACACATGGTCATCATTAGTCGTAAATGTGGTAAGATTTTTTAGTAAATGTTGGTACTGTAATCCTTGCCTTTATAGATTTCCAGCGTGTTACAATATTTCCCGTGTGTTGCATACGAACTTGTGTGTTATAATTTCTAGTGCGTTATGGTACAAATTTTGTGAGCCCCACCCAGAGGTCAGCTTTCAGACTTTTTTTTAATTGTAATCCTGGCTGGTTATTTTTCGCGATTTTGATGTTGGTTTCATGGGGAAAGTTGTTCAGTTTGATGGTCTGAATGACATAAACGATCTATTATTTATCTTTTAAATAAAACGATGATTACTAAGATCTCAACGGATTGAATTCGGAAAAGTGTTCGGTTCAACCGTCCAAAATCGAATAGCTTCATTTTACCTCGCTTTCAAACGTCAAAAATTTAATACAAAGCATGGCCATAGTGAAGTCCGATTCGATTCGATACAATATTATAATCGATTTAATATTTAACTAGAATAATAAAAATGACCACTATTTCAATATTTACTTAGTGTAACACTAATATATATATATATTCATGGGTGCTCATGGTGGTGATACCTGACTAATTAACGTTACAGACATGACACCCTGAAATACTCTGATCACACCTTTCTGATACACGTTTTTTTAGGGTTCCTTACCTCAATCGGCAGAAACGGAACCCTTATTGGATCACTTTGTTGTCGGTCTGTCCGTCTGTCAGGACCCTTTTTCTCATGGACGCGTAGAGGCATCAAGCTAAAATTATCAAATAAATCAAACTTGTAAGTCAACGCTATTAAATGATATGACCGTTTAACTATACTACGTAATATTACAATGAGGAAAGATATATATTTTTGTATATAACGAATAATTTTAAAAACTACTGGACCGATTTTAAAAATTCTTTCAGCAATGGATAGCTACATTATCAGTGAGTAACATAGGCTATATTTTATCCCCGTAGTCCCACGGGAACGGGAACTACGCGGTTGAAACTGAGTGACGTCCGCGAGTATATTAAATAAAACATTAAGAACAATGAACATAAAGTGCCGTTTTCACAAATTTAACTCAACTTTTCTGGCGCTTAGATGTTCAAACAGATAGTTACTACCTTTTAAAGAAAACAGCTTCAAGAACTTAATAAAGTTGAAACGTTCTATCTACTTCAAGTTTCATTTGCTGGTTAATCGTCTTAGGGTCAACGCACAGTGCACACGCAAAATATTTTTATATAAAAGAGTGTTCATGGAGTTTCTTGCCCATTCTTCTCCATAGAGATCTACGGTTTGAAATCTCGCACTCGCGCACCGAGCCATTTTGAAAGAAATAAAGAAAAAGAAAAATATTATTTGGGACAAGCACAGGAACTACAAAAATCGAGTATCGATTTCGCCAGGGAATCAGAACCTATAGGATACTTTCCGTTGACCTAGAATCATGAAATTTGGCAGAAGCAATGTCTTACACCACACGCAAAGAAAAAAATACCGTAAATACGCAGTTTAATAAAAAATATCTACAAGTTTCTAAGGAAGCCTCGGTGCGCGAGTCCAACTCAACATTGGTCGGGTTTTATTGTTTCTACACGCTTTATAAACGTTACTAATGCAACTTCGGCTTAGACATGTTGCCGTCACTGTCTTGCTCTTGTACACTATTGTGACAGTAACAAAAACGTTAGCGTTAAGTCACAAATTGCATACTAGGTGACCCAATTCAATGAAATAAGGTCAAGTTTATGAGTCAGCTTGGTTTTAATGTCTCGTACTGAGCAATTCAATCTAAATACTAAATTTATTGTGGTTAAAGGTCAACGCTCACGTATGAGGAGCTCGTGGCTAAATAATAATATAACAGCCGTTCGGGTCGACATTTAAGTTAAACCGTACTTGCCGAAGTTGGTCCGTGGATGGGTCACTGACCACTACATACCGAGTTTCTTCCGTGCCTCGAAAAGCACGTTAAACCGTTGGTCTTGCCTGTCAATTGTAGATCTTTGACAGACATTTGAACTGTCAAATAAAAATGAAGTGACCAATCACAAGGCAAAATAACATGTGAAAGTACTTTATTTACCTACTAGTACTTCGCCCGCGACTTCGTCCGCGAAAATTGTGATCGGCTAATTTGCATGATATCAATATAATTTATAGCTTATGTTACTCGGAAAGATTTTTTTTAAATCGATTGAGTAGTTCTTGAGTTAACTCGTAACAAACAAACAAAAATCTATTTTTTCCTCTTTATAATATTATTTTAGATTTCAAACCGTAGATCTCTATGGAGAAGAATGGGCAAGAAACTCCATGAACACTCTTTTATATAAAAATAAATAAATAAATATCGCTGGACATTACACACAGCGCCATCTACCACCACTAAGCAGCCACACTAAGCAACGAGGCTTGTGTAGTGGACACCAGATAGTTGATATACTACATAGATACTTTTTGTTTGTAAATACATACTTATTATACATATAAACATCCATGACTCGGAAACAAATGCCCATGCTCATCATCACACAAACATTTGCTCCGACCGGGATTCGAACCCGGGACCCTAAGAACGTAAGGCAGCCTCACTACCGCTGCGCCACTCGGGTCGTCAAAAAAAAAAATATTTTGTGTGTGCACTGTGCGTTGACCTTAAGACGATTAACCAGCAAATGAAACATGAAATAGATAGAACGTTTCAACTTTATTAAGTTCTTGAAGCTGTTTTCTTTAAAAGGTTTCTATCTGTTTGAACATCTAAGTGCAAAAAAAGTTGAGTTAAGTTTGTGAAAACGGCATTTTATGTTGATTGTTCTTAATGTTTTATTTAATATACTCGCGGACGTCACGCAGTTTCACCCGCGTAGTTCTCGTTCCCGTGGGAGTACGGGGATAAAATATAGCCTATGTTACTCAGGATGAATGTAGCTTCTAATGGTGAAAGAGTTTTTGAAATCGACGCAGTAGTTTTTGAGTTTATTCATTACAAACATACATACACACACACAAAAATACAAATCTTTAATCTTTATAATATAATATATATAATATAAGTGTAGATAGACTATCTGTTGCCCGTGACCTTCTTGAAAATACATATTACTTACTTATTTGATTCGGATTTTTTTAACAATTTCAAGGGTTTTTTTTGCACGGAAACCACATCCTTTTTCCGAAATAAAAGTAGCCTAAGTTACTCCTTATAACATCAGTTATCAGCCAGTACAATTTCGGCAAAATCAGTCCAGCCGTTTCGGAGATTAGCCGGAACAAACAGACAAAAAATAAAAAACAGCTTTTTTTTTTTTTAAGTGCCGTATATACATACTTTCATATGCATTCAATAACAAGCTGTTAATTTAAAAATGCAAAGAGAAACTACAATTTTATTTATTTGTATAGATCACACCTATTCTCTTGAAGGATAGGCAAGCATGCGACTATACTATACTCTTAGCTTGCCCGTAGGTAATAGGCGAGACGACAAAAAAAATCTAATTAGTCCGTCAATTAGATTATCAAAAAATATTTGACCCGTGTTTTTTCTTTTGATACGTAAACCAAAATTGACGAAGATATGACGCTTTTCAAATTCTCAATACGTCACGCCTTGGTATAATTTTTAGCTAGTTCTGACGTCACGAGCCCCCACACCCGAGTTTTGATACGTTTTATCTTTGATTCATTGATTTACAAAAACAAAAAATACGTGTTCATTAATTTCCAATAGGCACTTTATCTGACGGACTAAATAGATTTCCAATTTTTTTATACTGTCGTCATGCCTATTATTGTATGTAACACATCGCAAGAATATCACACAGGAAGAAAATACCGATCGCATTGAGGCCGCCTCTGTACATCTTATCGAAACCTAATACCACCAATTTGTTTGCACAACATAAAAAGAGACAGACAGATAGACTATCTTATTTCCAATAGATATTACTTACCCTAGGAACTGAATCCGTTATCATTATTTATTGTTATCTTTCAAACAAGTAAACATCAAAAAGCTCTAGGCCCGTTTTCACAAAAACACCACATCAGCTGTCTGGCCTTCACAAAAACACTGCATGTTAACTAATTAAAAACAAAACTTTTTTCATGAACCTACTTACACAGAGTAGAAATGTTTTTGTTATATTATTTTTTTAGCTGTAAACTCACTGTTCTTAGGCTGTTAGAACAACGACAGTATGTAAATTGATTTTCTGGACTGAATACGTGATTCGTTGTAAAACAAATAAAGGACTAAAAGAAAGAGAGAGCAGACGATGTAACAATAATTAATGTAACAGAATCAATTTTCTTCATACCTACAGGTATTACACGAAACAAAACAAATAGTAATTTTACTACTACTTTTACTAGTACTTTACGTTACGTTTAACTAGTACGTACTAGTACGTTACGAGGCGTTGTCCCAAGGAAATGAAAACACCTGCCCGCGTAGCATGACCGCCGCAGTGGAAACGGGTTTTATCAAAATGACAGATGAACAAAAGAAATCTGTCATTTTGTCGATTCTTTCTTCGAAGAAACCCGTTTCTACGGTGGTCATGCTACGCAGGCTGGTTGATTTTGCTCGTGTAGAAAAGACGACATCAACGTTTCCTTTCCCACGTTTTTGCCTACAAAACTGGTCCGATTTTCACAAATTTTCCAACCAAATCTTGTTGTTGTTGTTGTGATGTTTTAAACCAAACAACGTACGTAACGTAATAATAATAAGTTGATGGAAAAAAATGAAGTGGGTTAGTTAGAAAAAAAAGTCTGGTTTTATTTTGGCACTGAAAGTGTTAAGTAGAAATAACATTAAATGGAATACGCTACCGTCAGTCACTCACTACCACAGATCTAATTTGTTTTCTAGGTTACCGATCAAACACATTAACCCACACATATAGTATCTACCTATAACTAGAAACATAAATGAAACCGAACACTCACTTGATAGCGATATATCGCCAGACCGCTAGTGATAAGGTGAGCAGTATGGACGCCGTGTGCAGTATCTGGGTGAAGTTACTGTGGAACAGCATGTATACTGCCCAGGAGTATGGCCGCTCTTCCTGATCAGGGAACAGCTGTGGACAAAGGAGAACTGGATTTGGGGATGTTAAGAGCTAAAATCTTGGACATCAGTGACGTCGATGAAGAAAAACATCGTCTTGAGCACGTGTGGTGATCAAGTCTCGTGCCTACTCCTTTTTTTCGTGTGGTTAGTGTATTACCTGGTGTGATCAGTGAGGTCTATGGTGGAACGAGCGTACCCAGAAGATGCCTGTTTACCCCTGCTTTACCTCGTGGAAGGGAGGACAATAAGTTTAATCTTGTGTTTTTCTTTGACAGTTGTTACAGGTAGTCAGTGGCCCAAAAAGAGTGTTTTAAATAAAAGCGAAGTAGCAATTATATCCTTATAAAGGATTATCCAATTATCCATATTTTACCCAGTACTAACTGGGTTGTGGAGGTCAGATAGGCAGTCGCTCCATGTAAAATACAGGTATTCAGCTGCATCCGGTTAGACTGGAAGCCGACGCTAGGCAGATGATTATGAGGTGTATCGTCGCAATGGTCGGTCTTGTCATCCTGTGATTCCCGCCCACCCGCATCCAGTGGATAACCTCACAACCTCACATACTACTGTTATGATTGAATCACCAATTAAACCGAAGTTTACCTTGAGATCAATTGAATAGTTTACAAGAAATAAATTAAAATTAAAGAAATGTCCTCCCATCATGAGAGAGGCTTATGTCCAGCAGTGGAAGTTATGGGCTGTTGTTGTTGTTGTTGTAAAGCAATTAGAAAAAAAAAACATTGGATAATCCTAAAAGATCATTGGATAATCTTTTTATCATAATCTGCCTAGCCTTTTCCCAAGTTTTGTATTGGGGTCGGCTTCCAGTCTAGCCGGATGCAGCTGAATACCAGTATTTTAGATGGAGCGACTGCCTATCTGACCTCCACAACCCAGTTAGTACTGGGTAAAATATGGATAATTGGATAATCCTTTATAAGGATATAATTGCTACTTCGCTTTTATTTAAAACACTTATCAAGTTAATTTAAAGATAAGGCAAACCTGGAATTCAATTAAAGACGAAGCAACAGATCTCAGAATTTAATTTAATCTAAAATTAATAAAACAACATTACAATAATTAACATAAAATTAAATTAACTAAAGTAACGAATTCGTAATTATGTTGCTTCGCTTAGTATATGATTTTAATTAGGGAAAGCCGCTCTAAGTTTGTGAAATTCCCTTAATATTAGGCTCTTGATCCAAAGCTATTAATTAAACTGTTTTGTATGTACGGTCGAACAAGCTATTTGTTTTACAGTTTAACGCACAAATTATCTTGTAATATGTAAACGAAATAGCTTCTTCGACCATACATGAAATTGACATTATCAATTATTTCTTAAGCATAATTAATTCTCCAAATTATTCTATTTTAATAACACCGACGGACACACCGAGTTCACTGAGGGTCGATTTAAACCTTATGCCCTGAGTAATACGGTTGAAAAGTGGTCAACCGGGTACCAATAGTACACCCACATTTCAACCGTTAAAGCTCCATGTATTAGATTGCCGAGCCTACTGCCATCAACCGTTTGGAAATCCAGACCCCGGCCCTACAACTGAAATATTCACATACACACTTTGGCCGACCTGGAAATCGAACCCATGCTCAGTATAGTAACGCCTGCGACCACTAAACCAACAAGTCAGTTAATGTAACAATCTATTTTTGTCCAATCATAAAACAGTAACCAAAGAAGATAATCAAGTTTTTACTACTTCTTTTGTGTGCCAATATTACAATATTAATAACGCTCGTTTTTGAAACTTTAGAAATAACAGACGTTTGAAATACAGACAAATTATTACTTGGGTGTTTTATTACAAATAAAGCTTTAATAACAATAGTAATACTACCTACCTACAATGGGAGTCAGTTTAATATTACTGTTTAAATGAAACTTCTAAATAAAGGGACGAGATCAGATATATAAATTACATTTAAATTTATGAATTAGAAGATCCTTTGGGAAAACTCTTACTGAGAGGAAGTCTGACAGTGGAAATGTCCCTCCGTAGCAACTGGACAGATTCGTAGCTGGACAGATTCTCAGCTGGACAGTTTCACAGCTGGACAGTATTACTACACAATATGTTAAGAAAAACCCTGTTCGATCGGTATTATTATGTATCGAGATTAGATTATATTAAGTCGCCTCCCCGAGCAAATGACCTTGAACGAGCAGTATTTTGGAGCCTACTCCTCTTTATCCAAAAGAAATACCAACTAATCAAAAATACATTAAATTACTAAATATTCTTGACTCCAAAATTGTCGTTTAATTTTTTTTTTTAAGTAGCTTAATGTTTAATAAATCCCCTTACAACGAAACCACAGAAATGAGAAATAATGATTTATAAAATGCTACTCCTCGTAAAGTAACTATTATTTTGATTTGCTACTTATACTAATGGATAGACAATTTAATAATAAACATAAATGTGGTTTTATTTTTTCCAAAAGAAGTAAATTTGATTTTATAAAGAATAAAAACCGCTCATTTCGCACTATTCGGCCTGCAGTGACTAACGTAACAATCACTTTTTAGTGCAAGCTGATTAGAACTTTATTCTAACAGTATTTCAAACGAAGTTTGGACCACCACAAATAGAGTTGCTAATTTTGCTCGGGGAACCGCCTTAATGTAATCCTTAATGAAAAACAAATAAAAAAATAAATACCCCGATGAAAATTAAACAAAATTTACCATAATGAGGAATCATCTATTGGGTATAAGCCATAACACGGCTGCGCTTCTCGGGTAGTGACGTCATAAAAAACAATTGACAATCAACATACTTATGCCGAATATGGTGTTGTCACGTATTAAAAGTTTGTTAGAATTTTGGGAAAAGGCGGTAATTTAGGACAAAATTCGTGCATTTGAAAATTCATTCATATTTTTACTTTCATGAATATTGTATGTTTCTCATTCTATTTGGCAATGACGTTGGTATACATATGCCCCTTTCGGATCAGACAGAGTTTTTAAAACATATTGTATAACATTCTCACATTGACAATATTATTATCATCACACCATACAATGTCAGTTTGGTTGGGGCGAAATCGATATTGTTCCAATATCAAAAGTCCCTATACAAATCTCCGACCATATGGTAATCTATGATCTAGTAACGAAAATTTACATACTTATACAATATCTTCTCTTACATCGTGAAGGGTCACGTCACATTAGCATAAGTTAAAGAAGAATTAGATTACTTGGCAGATTCCAGTCACTCAGTAGATAGATAGCTACTTTGAAAGCTTGTTGGTAAAGTTTCTAAGATTGACAAAACAAAATTTATAGATATCAATGGAATCCAGATTCATTAAAACCTTGAAATTACGAATTTTCTTCACCTTGGACAATAACTATCACTAAAACCGGTCCATTTCAGGCGCCTTTTAATAGCACTTACAGTAGCGTTCCCAAGGCTTTCAAATAAACACAAACACGCTTTGGTAATATCTAATTCAGCTATGACTCATTCAGCAGTCGAATATTGTGAAGAGGTCACACAGTTTGATATCACTGTGACGTCACCGATCTTCAACTAGTTCAGCCTTTCGTTTATAGAAATGTCCGGAAATGAATGGTCTTTAATTTAAGAGTCCCCACAGATTGTAGAATTTCTAACGGCCGATAGTTCAGTCGGGTTGAGCTGTTAGCCTGCACCCTTTTGTTTTTTTTTTTTTTTTTTCGTGGTGGAATTTCCTCATGGATGTTCTCTGCCCTGGGGCTGGCGGAGTTGTCTGTCAGACTCTAACTGCCTAAAAACTACCCCGGTGTTCCCTTCCCACACTTGCACCGGAGATCATGGAAACTAGTGCGCCTTCCACGATTCCCGGGTTAAGCCGCAAACTAGGCCAACTAAACCATCGGGTTGGTGACAAATGCGAAAACCAGACAAACAGACGTTCGACTGCGCTTGAAATACGAGTAGTTCCTAGTTGGTAGGCTTTCAAAGAAAGCGCTCGCAAAGTTAGCTAAGATTAAAACAATCGGCAAGTGTGTGTGAGGGATAAGAGCGCCATACTGATCTAAAGGGTTATTGTACATTCGCCACAAAGTTAATTCGTCACATTTTTGTAAACTCCATACATCGAAAGTGTATTCGTCACATGCATAAAAGATATGTGTAAATTCGTCACAAGTTTTCATAGGTACTACATAATTTTTGTGCATAAAGTACTGGTAGCAAACAAAAGTATAGTTTGAAGGCAATCCTGTAGCCCATCAAACTGATACCGAAATTTTGTAATATGCGCACTAGTATAGGTACATGTACATACTGACAAAAGCCCGACTAAACTATCTACCGATATAAAGTCTGCAGTCTGCGGGGACTTTAACATGAACAGCGTCGTTATCATCCTCGTAACATGATGAAACCGTGATAAACCGTTCCGTATCGTGTTGGGAAACAGGCCTCCTCTCTGTTAGAGGGAATGCTTCGCAATTCAACACGCGGCCGGGCCCAAACGCGAGTACTTTGGGTATCCTCCTATCCTTTTTCCAATTTATTCGTGGTCAGCTGATGACAACAGATTGACAGGAAGGAAATAGATATAATTTCCTTCGTGTCATCTCAGTGTTTTGACAAGCTTTTACCATGACTTCACTCTCGTAGTATTTACCATAGGAACTGTGCATTATTCCGGAAAATAAAAGAATGTCAAGACACCTGTGTGAGAGATACAATATACCGCGCGCCGCTTGAGTACAATCCCAGTTGCCAGGTTTGAGGAGGATATTTTTAAGTTTATTGATAAGTGGTTAGGTACTTTGTTATTTTAATTTATAAATGGACATAATATTTAGCGAATAAATACACCATTTTCATTGAAATTAATTGCTTATATTAATTGGTTGATTAGTTATATGACATCATGAAATGAACATGATAACATTTTAGTAGGATGTGGTCTTGGACTTACCAAGTACCTGTAGATTGCGAAGGGCACGTACTCCAGCATGACGAAGACATCAGCCACCGCCAACCACTTTAGCAGCCGGTTGATGGGAGTTACTGCTAGATCCCTTCTGGTTAACACAGCTACGTTCAGCGCATTGGCTAGACTACCGAAGAGACAGACCTGTGGAAGAAAAATATTACAAATAATAATTGTTATTATTATTATTCAGGCCTTTTATTCCCAAAAAAATACATTTTGAAATTCATTACATAATCTTTTAATTATAATATTCATTTGATTCTTAAAACTAATAAATTCATTCGTAATAATTGAACATGCATTTTAACAATAATTAAATAAACGAAAAATTATATCAAATAAAATAGATTGATGTCATAGATTAAAATTAAAATTAAATAAAATTAATTTGCTACATAAGTTGTAAGTGTTGTAGTAAGTTGTTAAATTACTATAATTGGTGTGTTACAAATAATAGGGAAATGTAAATGAAATGTAAAACATTCAGGAAAGATTTTACCAGACCGACATGGGCAAAAATCTGACAGAAAATTTCGTCAGCACGATTGGTGCAGTGGCTTAGTGATAGGCTACTGCACTGCGTATTGCAGATTCAATTCCCGCACCAAACAAATATTTGTATGACCGAGTACGCCGTGTCTGGTTGTTTGTGTATGTGAGTTTAAATGTTTGCAAACGCACCCACGATACAGGAAAAAATCCTAGCGTAGAAAAACATTAAAAAAAAAAGTATCCGTTAAGTCCGTAATCTGTCTATAATGATTTGACCGAACCACGGAGTTCCGTCATATGAACCTCTAATTATTATAACAACATGTACAAAACTAAATCGTTATCAGCGATAAGGACGCTATCGTAACCATACAATTAGCAATATTGTAAGAGTTGTGTTTCAATGTTCGTGTACAATTACGTTTACTATATTCTGTTCTAATTCTACAAGTTGTTAGTGGTAATTCCTATGGTCAACCTTTCTATTGAAAGCCAGTGCTATAATAAATAAATATCGCTGGACATTACACACAACGCCATCTGGTGCCACACTAAGCAACGAGGCTTATGTCGTGGGCACCATATAGTTGATATACTACATAGAGACTTTTTGTTTGAAAATACATACTTATTATACATAAAAACATCCATGACTCGGAAACAAATGTCCATGCTCATCACACAAACATTTGCTTCTACCGGGATTCGAACCCGGGACCCTAAGAACGTAAGGCAGCCTCAGTACCGCTGCGCCATTTGGGTCGTCATATCTAGAATATATAGAATATATCTAGAATATCATTATACAATATATATCTAGAATATCATTATTTGTAGCAATTAACAGATTTAAGTAAAATTGCTTAAATAATCGTCGAGATATTTGAAGGAAACTTACTTAAATCATTGTTTAATAAATTCTTGACATGTTTCTAGGTATATTAAGAACACCTTATTTTAGCAACAAAGACGTTCATTATTTAAATGAAGTGGACGAGCGAGGGTTAATTGGATGTTGTCGAGACAAATCTTCACTAATTGAATAGATCGGTCTCAAAATTTATTACAAGTATCAAAATATTATTTTCGTCACAAAACACGCTCTATTTCTCTGTAGCTAATTTTAATAGTGTAATAATATTCCTAAACAAACAATTTTCCAAATAAAATCGGCTCGCCTACGTGATCAGAATATTTATTACGAATTATGTGAAATAAACATCACAGTTATTATGATGCGAACTAGCTTAAATCATTACAAAACTCGTTACGTTGTTGTCTGAAAATAAAACCTGTAAAAGTAAATGACCTCTCTATTCACAGCATTTGAAGTGTATTTTTTGTCAAGTCTTACATTAGGACTTGTCAAATACATATAGTGTATAAAACTTGCTTGTATCATACATATATTGACGTTGATTTGTCAATATTTTGCTTTCATTTTAAAACAAAAACAGATAAAACATTTAAAATAGGTACTTTTTACGTTTTGTAGTTCAACATGAAGTTAGAAGAAAGTTTATAGTATGAACTAATGAAACTTACCAACAAACTAACATATCCATGTATACTGTTGTAAGCGAGAATTAAATCTCGAAATTCCCCGGAGCAATACTCCGACCTCTCACATTCTTTTACAACTGAAATGTTGTATTTACTCCGATAACCTTCTAGAACTTTAATCACATCGCTGATATTGTTCCCGCCAGTATGGTTCGACCCTCTGTGTTTTAGTATGGATATGAATCGTGGGTCGAAGAAAAAGTTGTACGAGCCATTCGACCCAAGGCCATAACTGTAGGTGTCATTGTCCGCAAGCATTGTGCCGTCCTTTTGTACATCACTTAAACCAACAAGTAGTATCTCTATTCCTCTGATCTCCGATCAATTTTCTTGTTGTCAGACTAGTTAAACAACACATTGGTTTTCTCATCTCGTACCGTTTTCTCTCTGTAACAAACAAAATTAATTTTCAAATTAAGAACCTCTAATAATCTTATATTTTTATCAGATCGTAAATTTTATTCTGTTATCGTCTCTACAGGCAAAATATTCCTAGACTATTTATCAGTCGGGAAATCTTTAGTTAAATAATAGCCAGACGCTAAATGTAAGGAGTTTTTCAATGCTGATAAACTTTAAACAAATACTACAGTGCTTATGGTAATACTTTGGCATTTCATAGGCTTTGGCGACAATTACGTACGGAAATTTTACGAAATGTTTTAGAAAATAATATTATACGTAATAGTACATTATGTTATAAGTGCGGTAAGTTGAAAATTACAGCCGAGGCGATATTGCTAGCCCGAGCCGTAGGCGAGGGCTACAAGAAAGAAGAGGCTGTAATGATGTTTTATAACATATTTGCGAGGAATTAAATAAAACTCGGACTCTCTTATACGAATAAATCTTTAATCACTTGTTAAAGCAGTTATAAAAATTTGAACAATTTGTAAAATTGATTATTACGTTGCCAGATATAGCATTTTTAATGTTGTCAAGTTATTATTTTTATGTTTTATCTCCAAAAGTTAATTTTATTCATAAAATGGTGACCACTTTTCTGACATAAAAACTCTTTGCTAAGATTTAAAAAAGTATCGTTCGTTTTAGACGGAACATCTTGATAAACCGTGCGTTTTACATTACAATAACGCACAAGTACGTAATGAGATACAATACGATATTGAAATTGGTGAAATAAGAAACCCTTTACGAGCAAATGTGTAATAAATACTTTTACAGGCAGACCAAGTGAATCCAGTCCCAGCTATTACAGTTCAGTTGCAATTTTTAAACGTAAACTGAAAATAAAAACATTTTAGCGGAGCTTATCCAAAAATTTATTCTAAAGCCCCGAGTTTCAGTCGCTATAAGTTAAGATTATACGTAAACGAATTCAGTGTTATCCCGTATTTCTAAATAAACTCATCATCATCTGCCTAGCCATTTCTCAACTATGTTGGGGTCGGCTTCAAGTTTTACCGGATGCAGCTGAATACCAGTATTTTACATGGAGCGACTGCCTATCTGACCTCCACAACCCAGTTAGTACCGGGTAATACGATACCCCTTGGTAAGACTGGTTGTCAGATTTTTGGGCCTCTGACTACCTAACGACTGTCAAAGATCTACAAATGACAGCCGGGACCAACGGCCTAACGTGCTTTTCGAGGCACGGATGAAACTCGGTCTGTAATGAGCGTCACCCATCCACTGACCAACCTCGAGCATCATCCACGAGCTCCTCCATATCTAAATAAACTCTAGAGTAAAAAAATGCTCTACTGAAAAAAAAATGCTTAGATTTCCTCAACATTTAAAAGGTAAAGTCATCATTATAATAGGCTTGTGTCCTGAAAAAATCTAATTAGTCCGTCTGTTAGATTATCAAAAAATATTTGACACGTATTTTTGCTTTTGTTACGTAAACGAAAATTAACGAAGATACGATGCTTTTAAAATTCTCAATACGTCACGCCATGCTATAATTTTTGGTGTGTTGTGACGTCACGAGCCCCACTCCCGAGTTTTGATGCGTTTTATCTTTGTCCTTATTCATTGATTTACAAAAACAAAAAATACGTGTCCATTATTTTCCAATACTCTAACTGACGGACTAAATAGATTTGCAATTTATTGATGGTGCAGGATGGTTGTAAATGTTGTAACATTCGTCATCAAGTTTCACACAGCGGGCACTTTCGTATACCTACTGTTTTTTATCTTCCGGGATATTATTTTTCTACACTCGTTATTCCATATATTATCACATCTGACATCAGCAATATAGACGTCATCGACAAAATTGCCACAAGCAAAAAATTGAATAGAATTGGTATTTATGCACGTGCTTATAGAATAGTTTTACGTTGAAATTGCTGTCAGCATTTCGTACACAATATTGCGGCATAAAGTGATTACGTTAAAGTGGTCTTTTGATATTTTGTTAAATGTTACGAGTTTCTTTGTGTTCTTCAAGTGGTTATTATTCTTTTGTGGTATAATATGCCGAATATTTTGTGTGTTATTTTTTCTTTTACTAGGGTAATAGAACAGCAATGTGTGGGTGAAGTGGAATATTTAATAAACCGTTTTTAATGTTAAATTTTATAAGGTTTTATTCCGTCATTTTGTTACATTGCATTACAGGATTAGAATTCCTTACGTGATTGCCAGCACGTGTCAGGAAAATAAAAACAAGAATTTCAAATTGTGATTTCAGTTCTATTTTAGTATTTTGCATTCTTAGAAATAAAACATTTTGTATCGGAGAAATATGCATCGGGAACACAAAGCGGTAACGGGTGGTGAAAACTTATGATATAGAGTGAATAGAGAGCATTTGTACCGTGTATGGATCTGACATGATATTATTATAATGTGGTTCTGTTGTATTTTGAATGTTTGTGTTTGTATAAGTATATACGTTGTATGTTTATTGTTTATTTTTCCCGAATATTGTACGCGCGTCATGTCCTTGCGATGAATTTTTTCTTCTTTGTTTCTTCGTCTTCTATATTAAATATAATGTGAGTGCAGTTCGGATCGGACAGGTTTTTTTTTGTAACATATTGTATAAAATATTTGGTTTTAATTTTGCAAAAACTAGATCTAGGTTTGCATTCAAATTGCAGCACCTGCTTTATGATCATTAAAGCGTTTTCATAACTTACGTTACGTTCCTCTAACTTTTTAAATTAAGAGCGTCATAATGCATACGTGCCATATTATTTAATACAACGGTTTAGACATTTTTCAACACACTTGCTCGTAAAGTGAGCCTTATTTTAGCGTTCTTAGGGCCATAAGGGCAGAAGAGCTAAAAAGAAAATCCCTCATTTTGCCGTGCAGTCGTCGCGAAAAACATGTCCCTCCACATTCGCAATCGTTCACAGTTCAGTTCGCGCGCTCGTCGAGAATGGTCGCAATTACGTACCAGGCCCGGATCTATCGGAGGGCAAGCCGGGGTCCATGCCCCGGGCGGCAAATTCAACCTTGGCAGACGTATGGTCAAAGTTGCGTTAATAATGAGTTATTATTTATTTATTTATTTACCACCAATTATAGCATCATTACAGACTCGTCCAATACGATACTATAATACATACAATATAGAAACATACAATAAAAACACATTAAATAGAAAAACACACAATATAAAATAAGTAAGATTACAAGTAAAAATATTATTATTATAATTAAACACGACAATTCATAGTTGGACACCTTTTTCAATAATTATTTGTGCCCTCTGGATAAATCTCGGCAGATTTTGCCCAAATATATCTTCCGATACCGTTATAATATAACGATGCAACGATGTTGTAACGATTTCATTGATTTCTGTAGAAGACTGGAAAACTGTTCCTGTTGAAGAAGGAGCGCCCTGCAGACTCCCCATATGCATACCAGCCCATCGATTTGGATGAGGTAGAAAAACTGTTTGAGAGCTTAACCGTAGACCGCCTAGTTCAGCACCTGGCCACTGCAGATCTGGCGGACCCACTTAGATGCCAATGCCTCCCAAAGCAACTGCGCAGTTGTCAGACTCCTCGACTATCCCTAGACCTGAGGATTTCCACCTCGAGAAAAAAAAGGATTGGAGGCAATCTTATACCATGTCAAACCTATGCCGTACCAACTTCTGCCGCATAATGAGGGCCTATCTGAAGTATCTGAGGGATAGAGATATCATCTACCATTCTATCCGGGTCAAGAAGGATGTTGCGTGGGACAAGGATTCTTTCTGGGGCCGCAACTAGGGAACATCGGGTACGACTGGGCGCTTCGCAGTGCGCTTCTTAATGGTGTCATCTGTTACGCTGATGACACGCTGGTGAAGGCACGGGGGAAGATGTTTCGGCAGGACCATCTTGGCGACAGCTGGGGTCGTAGATAGGATCCGGCGGTTGGGTGGCATTGCAGAAATCTGAGGCCCTCTGTTTCCTTGGTCCTCCGAGAGCGAACATCGTGTCAAGTGTCCGTATCAGCGTCGAGTCGACGATGCAGTACCTGGGACTCGTCCTTGATAGTTGGTCGGACTTTAGGCCGAACTTTCAGCAGTTGGGACTCCGGTTGCTGAGCACCACGAACCCAATCTCTTGGCTAGGCTACTGCCCAATCATGGGGTGACCCAATTCCTCCTGCAGAAGATTCTATATGGGGATCGTGCGGGCCATAGCGCTCATACGGAGTGCCAGTATGGGCGGACAACCTGGCGACCTAAATACCGTAATTTAGCGATGAACCCAACGGGCGATAGCCGTCAGGGTGATGAGAAAAAATCAAACTCCCCGTCCCCGTCTCCTTAAGGCGGCGAGCTTTTTGGCCAGATCACCACCCTGAGATCTTGACGGTATAGTCCTTACACAGAGCGAGCACCTGATGCGTCAACTAAGTTTTTTTTAATACCTCAAAAAGAAAACCTCTCATTACGGGCGCGAATTTGACTGTTGTTCGCGGCGCGAATGTGGAGCCCGCTTATTGCATAAATCGTTTTACCACATAGCAACACATACATATAAACAAAATATGAAAATTATGGGAAATGGCGCGCAAGTTTCTTTTTTTGCATGCGCCATATGTAAGGTGATTAATTACATATAGCCATACAGCCTATTTCAAAATTATAATTTTAGTGATAAAAATGAAAATATTTGATAACAAATTATTGTGAATTATTAATAATTTGATAATAATAAAGTCTTAATTAGGGACACATTTAATTTATTTATTCCAAAAATGTTAATGGATTTTCAGCGGCATAAGACCTCTTTGTTGTTACAACTTTGTAGGGATAATTATATTATGCACTAGTGTGTAATATTAGTATGACTATGCACGTGTGTTAGAGTTCGGTTAATGGCCCTAACCCCCGAATACTGAAACGTCACTCAAAATTTAAGGGCTGCTTAACATTTGATCAGCTCCTAAACTTTAAATTTCGTATGGCCAAACGTCACTTTTGAGTGTAGGTTAAATATAAGTGCTACTTAAATTTTGAGTGACGTTTCAGTATTCGGGGGTTAGAACGCTAAAATAAGACTCACTTTACGAGCAAGTGTGTTGAAAAATGTCTAAACCGTTGTATTAAATAATATGGCACTTATGCATTATGACGCTCTTAATTTAAAAAGTTAGTTAGGAACGTAACGTAAGTTATGAAAACGCTTTAATGATCATAAAGCAGGTGCTGCAATTTAAATGCAAACAAACCTAGATCTAGTTTTTGCAAAATTAAAACCAAATATTTTATACAATATGTTACAAAAAAAAAACCTGTCTGATCCGAACTGCACTCACATTATATTTAATATAGAAGCCGAAGAAAGAAAGAAAAAAAAAATTATCGCAAGGACATGACGCGCATACAATATTCGGGAAAAATAAACAATAAACATACAACGCATATACTTATACAAACACAAACATTCGGAATACAACAGAACCACATTATAATAATATCTTGTCAGATCCATACACGGTACAAATGCTGTCTATTCACTCTCTATATCATAAGTTTTCACCACCCGTTACCCATTTGTGTTCCCGATGCATATTTCTCCGTTACAAAATGTTTTATTTCTAAGAATGCAAAATACTAAAATAGAACTGAAATCACAATTTGAAATTCTTGTTTTTATTTTCCTGACACGTGCTGGCAATCACGTAAGGAATTCTAATCCAGTAATGCAATGTAACAAAATGACGGAATAAAACCTTATAAAATATAACATTAAAAACTCCACAATAATATACACACATCAACACGGTCTAGGGATATTTCATACTCAATTAAATAACTCGAAAAGTACTGGCCGCATTGGAATCTTTTATACACCGATTTGTTTGTAATTTATCTCAGACTAATTCCAAATTCAAATTTTTGAAAATTCTTTTGTTTCGGTGGTATAAAAATGTCTTGATGTATAGGAGAGGGAATTTTCATTTGTGCGAAATTTAGAAAACAATACGAATTACGTTTAGTTACAGTTTTTTTCATTTTTAAACGAAAGATAAAGTTAAAATTGAGGTATTGTAGCCATGCAATGCCGACATTTGACGAGGGCGGAGATGTTACGAGCTGTGGGAATGCTGGAAGCTGGATCTGTTCAGCGTAATGTTGCTGAGGCCATAGGGACCCATCAAAATGTAATTTCAAGATTGTGGACACGCTATCGTGCCACAGGTGAAGTAGCGGAGAGGCACCGGGGGCCAAGTCGCATCACTACCCCCAGACAAGACCGATTTTTGCAAATTACTGCGCGCGCACAACCAAATGCAACGGCGACTCAATTGGTCCAAAGGCTGCGAGTGGAACACCAAGTGCTTGTGAGTGACCAAACTGTAAGAAGGCGACTGCATGAAAGCAATCTACGCTCTCGTAGACCACTCCGGGTCCCACCTTTACGGAGAGGCAATCGTGGACGACGATTAGAATGGGTTCGGAACCACGTGGACTGGGGCCGTGACCAATGGTCCAATGTGCTGTTCACGGATGAATCCAGGTTCGGCTTCCATCCCGATTCACGAAGGACGCGTGTTTGGCGAGTTCCTGGACGATGGAGCCGTCTCCAGAACCCTCAGGAAGTTCACCCATACCAAGGAGGAACAATTATGGTTTGGGCAGGAATTCGTCTTGGAGGACGGACGGATCTCGTTTGGGTGCGGGGCAATATGACGGCAGAACGATACGTCCAACAGGTGCTGGGGCCCGTAATCTTGCCCCACAGAACACAAATGGGGCAAGATTTCCTGCTCATGCACGACAATGCCTGGGCACACACGGCGAGAACGGTAGCAGCTTGGTTACATACACATAATGTTAGGGCCTTAGACTGGCCTGCTCAATCGCCAGATCTAAATCCCATTGAGCATGCGTGGGATATGCTGCAAAGAAGAGCTCTGAAGGAAGTTTCTGAAAATCTGGCTACAGAAGATCAACTTTTTGCGCACCTCAGAAGGACATGGGACAATATTCCGCAGCAAGACATTGACAACCTTAATCTGAGCATGCCGAATCGTTGCCGATGTGTTATGAACATCATGGGCGCTTTCTCAGACTACTAACTTCAAGTTTATAAACACAAATTAAATGATTTTTCTATTTTTTTCAGTTTTTACTCACAAATTAAAAGTTCATTCATATACGGTTTCCGTCTATGCTTCATTTTTTTTCCATAAAATCCTGAAATTTTAATCTATACCTTAACCATTATTAAAAAATGGTAGAATATTGAATAACGTATCTTTTAAATATATACATGTCATATAAATAATTAACACATTGATAGTAATTCGCTTTTTTTAAAATATCCCTAGACCGTGTTGATGTGTGTATAATATATAATAAGTATAAAATATTCCACTTCACCCAAACATTGCTGTTCTATTACCCTAGTAAAAGAAAAAATAACACACAAAATATTCGGCATATTATACGACAAAAGAATAATAACCACTTGAAGAACACAAAGAAACTCGTAACAATTAACAAAATATCAAAAGACCACTTTAACGTAATCACTTTATGCCGCAATATTGTGTACGAAATGCTGACAGCAATTTCAACGTAAAACTATTCTATAAGCACGTGCTTAAAAATACTAATTCTATTCAATTTTTTCCTTGTGGCAATTTTGTCGATGACGTCTATATTGCTGATGTCAGATGTGATAATATATGGAATAACGAGTGTAGAAAAATAATATCCCGGAAGATAAAAAACAGTAGGTATACGAAAGTGCCCGCTGTGTGAAACTTAATGACGAATGTTATAACATTTACAACCATCCTGTCTATAGTCGAAATTAAAGGCCAACATAGCATAAGTAAAATTGTTTCCTCACAGCTATATAATTTAAGTTATTTTTAATTGGATCCAGTTACCGTATGAATAACAAAATGAAATAAAAATAACACCCATCTTTTTTGGTCGGGGGTTAAAAACCCTCCTAACAAAACAGCATGAATAATTAGGTAAGGCAAGTAGCGACTTCGTAAACGGTTATTTCCGTACCGGCTCTATTCTAAATCTCTGAGCGTCAATCAACTTTCAAAGATGGCGTCGTATAATTCTTAATTTATACTCTGCCTGAGTTCATTACCTACATGAAATCTGAAGGCGTCCTCCCTTTTCTAGATATCCGATGCAACGTTAATATTAGCGAGAGTTGCAATTTCTGAAGTGCTGACAGATTTATGAAGACAGCAAAAGTGAATTTGTATTTAATTTAAGACCTACAAAGCTATTCACAATTGCTTCGATTCGATTTCGATTCGATTCGATTTCGATTCGACAAGTCGTATGTCTATCTTTTTTAGGCATTACGAAAGCGAGCGAGATAATGACTTTCCGAATCGAAATCGAATCGAAGAAAGTGTTACCACTGGCACGCAGTCGACTGCACGAACAATAATTACAATTGGTCAAATAAAAATTATTCATAAAACAAACGCATCGAGTTAAACAATCCCATAACACGTCTTCCCTATAAACTTACAAGTTACAAAGTTAACTGTTAAAACTTCAATAAAATGATCTCCTCTTAGAATTTTAGACCGATGCGATACCTTAACTGTTATAATATCACGACAATCAGCTATAAATTCAACACACATTTTTCTTTGAATGTGTGTACCACTTACATGAGAAATGAACTCCTTCCATCAGTTGCAACACATTATCTACACAATTGACAATATTTATAATATTAAATTAATAAGCCACATTTGTTTTATAAATCACACTTTGCGACGAAGCTAGCACACTACTTAATTCACGCTTAGGCTCTACTTAATAAAGCAAATAGCATTCAAGTCGAGTAATTTAAACTTTGGGTTAGTCTGAGTAGATTTATAAGGGAATTTGCATTCGTCACGAATGGGTTTTTCAGCCCCGAATTTGTTTAAGGTATTAATTATTTCGCGCCATATTCTGCTAACAACAACGCCGTCAGTTTGCCTGAAACATGACTAACCTATTTCTAGTTCAAAGTCACATTTTTCATGCCATAATCGTCCGACAGGTGAATTTATCATCGCAGTGTGTTCATTCAATTCGTCAATTTATCACCAGGCCATTTCTCTCCATCTTTTTTCATGTTCTAGTTACTTTTCAACTTTTAACGTGCGCGTCGTAATATTGATTGTTTTTATATCGCCTGCATAAAGTGACGATCGTAATAAACTCGTATCTAAACTGAAGAGCTAAACACTTTAGTTGTTCATAAAATAAAGGATGATACGATGTCTGATACGACAATATCGGTTAATTCTGGTTCAGCAGTTACTGGTGAGTTTCGTCGATGGGCGTTTGTAAGAACGTTCACCTCCTGGTATCGGTAAACAACTTTCCTAAGCCCTGTACACGTCATCAGGCGACGTGTCTGGCGTCAAGAGTAGTCGCCTCGCGTTGACTAGTAGCATATGCTCTAAGAAATTTCTTTCATTATCTTTCCCCGCTGTCGCATCTTGTAGCTTGTGGCCGAACGGTTACGCCGTAGTAGACTTACAAAAAGAAAACATTTTACGTCAAGAGAAGACCTTTTTAACAATATATGAGGCCCTTTATTAAACCCGTGTATGGGGCGGATGTTTGGCAGCGGTCGCCTATGGGATGTCAAGTGTACGGATTAAAACCTTCCTCGGCGTTTGGTCAAAATTCACAGTTTTATGCAGAGCCATGAATGCGAAAAGATCCCAATTCGATATGGCAAACCCTTTTTCCTTTAGTTACATTCAGTACCAATAAACATTAAAATGCGGTTCAATGTTTTTTGCGGTTAACACTACACATTTTCCTGTTTTGATTCCTTTTGCTTTTCCTTTGATTATTTCGTCATCATCCTCAATAACTCGATCGTGTGAATGCGCTAGTTCAGCATACTGAACCGTGTTTTGTAACACACTGGATTATTACTATTCAAAAGTGTCGTTAATTAAGATCAAATTCTGGGAAATGACAACGGAAAACTAAGACTCCTGAGTATTTTTTGCTATTCTTCGTAGTTTTGGATTTTACCATCCACGCCCATGAAAAAACCACCTTGTGAAATACAGGCATTAAAATTAATTAAGTAGGTATATATTTTGTACAAAAGTAAATTATTTAATATTATTTCCGATAAATTTCCGAGATACATTAAACAATAAATAATGTAATACGTAAATAATATGCAAATTAAGTTTGACGATATTATATCATAACTGATTGCGGTTCGGCCGGCCGGCGCCCAGTCTCATTGAATATTCATTATCATGACATTTCACTGATAATTTCCATTCAGTGGTAGCTCAAGTTTGAATTGAAATTTTCCATGGATGATACTAAGAGTACTAACTACATTAAAGGATATTCAAACGCTTAAGTGTATCACACTAGTTCTATGACACACTAATGCAATGCCACCATCTACACGCTTAAGCGTCATGTGTAAACAAAGAAATTGCTTGGAACAAACCAAGAGTCACCGCGACGCGACAAAGCAAACGAAACAAGTGACACTTGCGTGCGTCGCTTGATGCATGTCGCACCACCCGAGGTCAAGACCGGGCGTTTTTCTGTAAAACTTAACTCGACATCTTACAGAAGCAAATTTATGTCCAATAATTGTTCACGTATTGCAGATTTGCAACATCCGAGGGGTTCCTAATTTCGTCGACTCAGTTACATAAATGCATTTGACTTTAATGTAGCAAAATATACTTACTTTTACTACTACAAGTAAATAAAAATATCAAATGAAGTACTGACATTATTAATTTACAAAATCTAGAAATAGTTTTTCAATTTAATTAATAATTGAATTGATATGCCAATAATCTTAGCGTTGAACCCCTTTACAAAGCGTTAAACATAATCACTACATAGTATCACATGATATAAAACAAAGTCACTTCTCGCTGTCTGTCTGTCCCTATGTCTGCTTAGATCTTTAAAACTACGCAACGGATTTTGATGCGGGTTTTTTTAATAGATAGAGTGATTTAAGCGAACGGTTTATATGTATATAACATGCATAATATAGTAGAGAAACACTGATAATTTTAGAGGTTTCTAATGTGATGTCTTAAATAAACACATTTTTTTGCGCTTACATTGCAAGCGCTGGCTGAATCCTACGAGATAGATCAAAATAATGTACTACAGTATTGTACACCTTATAAAGGTCTACAAAAAAATCCGCGATGGTATATGTCTATCTCTTAGGGATAACCCACAATAACCATTTTTTATCCTTTACTTTTTACGAGAAATAATGGCTTATTTACGAAGCGATTTTAAAAGCAATACAGTATTATTCCGGACCAATTCAGTACCTTAATACATTGTGCATTTAATATAGATCAATATGGCCTGTTACAGTATATCATTTAGATGAATAATTTAGAAGATATCACAGAATTAAAATTACGCGCGACTGAAAATATCATTCTCAGCTAAACAAATGGGGTCGCAGTGTAACAGTTGGTCACTTTAACCATTTTCATCTTTTAAGTTTTGAGTAAAAAGTAATACATTATTTAAGAAGCGTATGTATGGTGTAAATCTATATAGATTATCTTCAATATCTATTTTAGAACGTATTTACCCTAAACACTATTCAATTTAAATTAATATCTTAGGAGTTATCGCAACTGCCGGGGTCGCGGGACTGTCTAAACAGGGTACCGGGGCCCTGGAACTCAAGGGCAACCGAAAGAACAGGGTGTCTTAGTCAGTGTGTTTTAGTCAGTAAGTAAGACAGTCCCATCCGCTCCACCCAGGGCGGGAGGACTCATTTAATGACTTTACCACCAAAAAAAAAACTGTAATTATTGGAAAATAAAGGCACCCGTTCTTTTTTTGTTCTAAATTGTTCCCGAGTGAAGCCGGGGCGAGTCGCTAGTAAATTATAAGAAAATACTTTTTACAATGTAGCTTCAGATACTCCCAGACTTTCATTTATTTGCGAAGAGCTGAGTAATACATAATATAAAATGGTGGTCCAAAAATACAATTTTATATGTATAAGGTCCTCTTTCTTCCATCCGTCGGGTGTGTTAATATTCTGTAAAGGGCAGCTTTCCCAAATCTCAGCGTCGTTTATAAAATCTGCACAAATTGCTATGATAGAACCCCCCCACCTCCTCTCCCTCCTTGCCCAGCAAACACATTCTCCGACGTTATTAAAGTTCCTTTACAAACAACATTGAAGAATTTACATTTTATATAACAGTACATATAACGTATGTACTGCTATTGTAACCCTATGTACATTGTACACGTGAAGCCAGCATTTTATGTCCCTTGCTCCATTACTAACGACTTTGATGGACCCATTGTATACGTGGACGGCAATGGATGTAATCCTAGACGTTGGCACACGTGACCTAGCTATTGTAATAAAAGAGACCGGTTTAATAGACTGCATAGGATAGTTTTGCACCTAACTGGCCATTGAAGAATGTCTGTGATGCCATAAAAAAAAAAAGTAAAATATCGCCCATTTGACAGAACTTCAGACATGGAACGTATGTTGATTTTATTTGAAAATTTACTACCTACCTGATTCGATTTTGTTTTCTCAATTCTGTAGAAACAATGCCCAAAATAGCATAGCACTTTGAATTGAAAGTTCGCTTTGCAACAGATCACTGCCATAAAATTTATTTGGAACATCGTACCTTGTTTTTGGAGGTAAACGAACTGCAAATGGTATCAACATGAGGTGTGAAACTACTAGAATATTCCGTAGTAAACACAGAAATAGCTGCAGGTCAAATTCATCATAGATTTTCTAATTTATAGTTAAAGCCAACAAAACAAGAAAAGTAAAAAGCTTTCAACGCAAAAGGTGCTGAATCTTGTTAACGTTTAAGTAGGTATATATTTACTTACCTATAGTTCGGATACAAAATATCAGATTAAACTAAGTATGGCTTATCGATGAAAAACCTTTCAGGGTTGAAAAACAACTTAGGCTTACCTTAAAAAGGTATTTTGTAAAATGTTGATCCCGTACGAATTTAACGGCCACTTAAATCTTTAATATGATAATATTCCTAATCTATCTGACAGGGAAGGTTCTATTTAATCCAATAAGCTAGTTCTCGTTAATCTCCAAACAAACGAGCTTTCATCTTTAGACAGCGACCCACCCCTGCGTCGCACGAGTGCAATGTACGCATGTGGAGGAAGTCAAAACTTCAAGATTTCTGTGTCAAATCTAAAGAGGTTGGGTATCCATGGAATATCTTGCCTACTCTTCTCCAATTCTTCATAGAAATCAAGCACAGATTACACGTATTTACACTAAAATACGTGTAATCTGTGCAAATACAAATACATTTATTTTGAAAAAAGTCTCACGTTACAGGGGGGATGGGTCAAGTCAAAACTCACAACATCTTACTCGGGGCGTCGAAAAATCGACAAAATCGACTGACGTAATTAATGGACAGGGTTGAGGCAAAGGTTACAGATTATCCCTAACCTTTTCCTGCTTTAGTAAGAGGTTTGGAGGTCTTTCAAAATTAATTTTGTAACAATTAGTACGCATGTCGGACACAGCACATTTTAGTTTAGTTCTAAAGGCTGTAAAAAGACTTAAGGAAGCCGAAAAGCACTTGCTCTCCCCGTCATTGCGATCAGTTTTATGTTGTAGACCACACCTGGGAACCTTCTAGTTACGGAGATATTAGGGGTCAAAGTTCCAACTTTTTCCAAGTGTTTTTTTTTTAATACATGTTTTTAAAGTTAGAGTGTTACTTTAAATAACTTCACGACCCTGTACTATTCCATCCATTCGTCAGCACAATGTTTTAAGTGCGTTACATTGAGTTCTACCGAAAAACGTGATTTTTCACCACAAAACAAAGTCTTTTTTGAGCAAACATTTTTGCGTATGGCTACTTAGTTTGATGTACAGAATGCTTGGTTGTCGGCTTCGTGAACAGTCTGTTTACACCCTGTATTTGGAAGAGACAATGAAAAAGGAAGGAGTTAACGATGCCCGTGACGTCTGTCAGGGGCGAATGAAAGAAAAAAACGTGTTGCTCCGACCGCCCCAAATAGAATGGAAAAAGTGTAGGAAGATGATAATATGAAAAACAAACCAAGACTACTACGAGTATAATATACAATATAATACACTAAACCAACTTTACTAACTGCACTTTTGTAACATGTTGTTCATTTCCTACTTCCTACTAATATTATAAATTGCGAAAGTTTGTGAGTATGATGTCTGGATGTCTGGATATTTGTTACTCTTTCACGATGTTTTTTTTCTGGATATTTGTTCTTCTTTCTTTTATTTGTAACTACTTAACGAATTTGGATGAAATTTTGCAATCAAATAGTTTATAACCTGGATTAAAACATAGGATAATTTTTATCCCGGTAGTAAGATCCCATGGGACAATTATCAAACTTCACGCGGGCGAAGCCGCTGGCAGAAACTAGTACAATATACCAACTCTACTAACTGCACTTTTGTAACATGTTGTTCAACTATAAAAATAAATTAACTGTTGAGTTACTTTTGTGGGCTATAACTAGTTTATCATTCTGTCCAACTGTTAGTTTCACAATATTACAGTCCACTGTTTAATGTCAGTTCATAAAGGAAAGGATAGGTATTCGTTCAATAAACTTTTCAGTCAATGGATGGTCAAATCTTTTCTAGAAGGGATACAAGAAAGACGAACTAATTTCCCTCGCTCTTACGTCATATTTGCATTTATGTCGAAAAAGTTATTAAGTATTAAGTTATTAAGGTACAGGTGTATCTAATAGTAGGTACACCCACATTTCGCCAGTAATGTTTAAGTCCTATGTAACAGGGGACGAACCTATTGCCACCAACCGGGCACAAATCCAGACTGTGGCCGCTACTGAGAAATTCCTGATTAAAAATCCCAATAAAGCTTGACTCACGCTAGACCGTGTCGGGTCCGAGCCGAGTGTCGGCCGTACTGTACCGTATTGTACGTTGCTCGGCCGTCACTCGGTTGTCGCTCGGTATAGCGTGAGTGTGTCGATACAAAATCATCATCATCTGCCTAGCCTTTTAGCAACTATGTTGGGGTCGGCTTCCAGTCTAACGGGTTGCGGCATTCAAAATAAAGGGTGTAAAAAACCTCTTAACGAAGCCGAAAGGCACTTGTTCTCCCCGTCATTGCGATTAACTTTTTGTTCTACACCATACCTGGAAACCTTCTAGTTACGGAGATATTGGAGGTCATAGTTCCAACTTTTTGACAAGTTTTTTCTATACAAGTTTTTATTGAAAGCTTTTTATTTTAAACACCCCCACGATCCCCGTACTATTCAATCCATCCATCAGCACAATGTTTTGAGTGCGTTACATTGAGTTCTACCTCAAAACATGATTTTTCACCCCAAAAAGAAAATTCGTTTCCCAGCAATAATTTAAAATATTTAAAGTTACTTAGTTTGATGTACAGAATGCTTGGTTGACGGCTTCGTGATGAGGTCGTTTACACCCTGTATATGTAATATTTAGTTGACCGTGCTACGGCCGACGCTCGGCTCGGACCCGACACGGTCTAGAGTGGGTCATCCTTAACACTTTGCCCGACCCGTGTTTCGAACCCAGGGCCGCATATATTTTTTTATTCAGTAATGCTAGAGAAGGAGGTGGCGGAACGTGAGAGGGAGAGAACCTCACAGCGTCCCGGCCGCCGCGGGAGACGCCCCGGGCGTCGGGGGCCACCACGTGGCCCCCGGCCACCGTAGGCGCGGGCCTGTGGACGGTGGGCTATGGGCTAGCTCGCCGTCCGTCCGTCTCATGACGACAGGCCGTGTCGACGCAGCAAAAAGGAAGGGGTCCGCAAGGACCTATGCCTGCCGGGGTTGCGGGACTATTCGAAAGAGATACCGTGACCCCGGAACACGATGAAGGAACATGGATGGGTTTTAGTCAGTAAAAGTCTGACACTCCCTTCTGCTCCGCCCAGAGCGGGAGAAGTCATTTGATGATTTCACATACAAAAAAAAAAAAAAGGCCGCATATTTGATGATGTTCTTACTACTACCCAAAAGATTCGCATTCACCACCAAATACATTTATATTCGGCCAATCATTTGGTTTCAATACAAATCAATAAGAAATAACACAAAAGGCAATTAGTACAATGATGGCTGATATCGGAGTTGTGATCAATCATGTTCCTGTTGTAATCATTGTTATAAATATTCAGAAGATCGGCGGCGGTACCGTTTATTGATATTATTTAGGAGGCCTTTGTTAAATTTTTGGTCGTTTGGAGTTTTGAGATGATTATTATTTATTTCAAACGGTAGATATATTATAAACCTTTCGAAATGTATTTCAATGATGTTTAAGAATATATTTTGAACTAGTTCACGTACCTTCGTTCGCGTGAAATTACTTTAAAAATAAGACTTCCTTAACCTAATCGGATTTTGGTAACAATTTCAAGGGTTTTTTTTGCACAGAACCCTAATCCTTTTTCTAAAAGTAGTCGTTATAACATCAGCTATCTGCAATTAAAAGTCCCGTCAAAATCGGCCAAGCCGTTTCGGAGATAAGCCGGAACAATCATACAGAAAGACAGACAAAATAAAAAAATAAATGTATTTTTGTTATAAGTACCGTATATACTTATACTTTTTCAGTAACAAGCTGTTATTTTGAAATAACAAGCAGATAGTCCAATTTTATTTATTTGTATAGATGTGACATATGATATATTATGTAAGCCGAGAATGGTTGGCAATCTAACAAACAGTACATGGTAACAAAATATTTGAATTTAATATTTCAGTGAATAAGAGAAAACAAGTACAAAACACTTCATTTTATTTATCTCGTTGAATCAACAACTTTTGTTATGATTTCAATGTCTTTTCGGCCAATTCTTGTTGATATTCTAGTAATTTTGTATGTTCTTAAAGGTTGGTAAACCTGAAAATAACAATGGTGAATAACATCGCCATTATGGCCTGTTCACAATGAGGAATTCACTTCAGTTTCATCCATAACAATAATGGACCGTGTAGGTGTGAGGTTCTAAGCTGATGTAGGTATTCCACGTACCGACTAGTAAGGTACAGTGTTTATTAAACCAGAAAAGTACCTTCTAGACTTACTGAAACTTGGATACTTCTAGTTGTAATTGTGTGTGTACTTATCTTTCAATTTTGTGTGCAATAAAGAATAAGAATACTTCAATAGAATTTCAGCTTTATCGCTAAGTATTAGGTTCAAGGTTGATTGTGAAAATTCGACAGTTTCGGGAAGCTTGGTGTGCTGGCTTCTGTACGTGCTATCGAAATTATTATTGAAAAGTATCCCCTTTCCTCAGCGTACAATTACGAGCAGTGTTATTCTACTGATTATCCAAATTGAAGTCAGCTGCCGCACCCATGGACTCCCAGAAAGAAAAAAGGGTGTTTTATTCTACGGTGCCTGCCTATCCCTCTCCCCTGCTCTGCTAGGTCGTCAGTACTCGACCATACCCTACGCATTCAGGGGTGCGTGGAGGCGTGCGCCACCAGCAAGTACTGCAAGGAGCGCCCGTCTACTATTGTGGGAGATTGTCCCAGGTTGACTGGACCCCAGGGTCTAGCCAATGTCAAAGTTGAATGCCACCTAAATAATGCTATGCTGATCCAAAAGATACAGACACACGTCTAGTTTGGGGATCACCGATCAAATTGATTATGTAAAATGCACTTGATTTTATTAATAAATAATTTGAATAATTTGACTGTAAACTACTATACTACTATTTTAAACTATTTTTATATGATCTTCGGCCGGTAAAAAAACACTTCGTGGGATTAACGGTTCCTATACGTGCCAAATATCCCCGAAATCCGTTAAGGTGATTGCTCCAACCAGACCGCGAAATTCAATTTTCTTTACGTTTTTTGCAATTTGCGGGCCAGTGCTAGGTTGTATGTTGATTAAAATATTGTTCGCTATTGTAAGACGTATGTAGTTACAGAATTATAATCATCAAAATCATCAATACAACCCTCTAAGTTCATAAAGGTCTAGCAATGACTTTGACCTTGAAAAAATCGTTCCTCGACTTTTATGAACTTGGAGGGTTGTATTGATCATTTTTATGATTTTAATTCCTAACCTATTTGTCGCACTCACGAACACTTACAAACTGTCAACTTTTTTTTTTAATTTACTTTTTGTTTATCATCCATTTTGTTATACTCTGAATGTTTGTTATGTTTTTTGTTTCTGTTTTCAAATTTTGTATGCACGTCATATCCCTGCGATGAATAAAGATTTTTTCTTTCAAAGACAACATAGGTTTTATCCTGTTAAATCCAGTTAATACAAGTCTTAAATGCATGACCTAATCCACTAAAAGAAAGCCTGCTGGGTCTATCAACTTAAAATTTTGCACTAGCGTTCCTATTATGTACAATAAAAAAGGATTTTTAGAAAATCTATCTCTGAAAGGGTTCACGTGTGGGTGAATGTAGTTAAAATAGGGAATCCAAGTTTGTTTGGACGATGGTCTACTTTAAAGATGGAACTTCAATGCAAATTCGTAACGGGCACATAGCTTGTTTTTTAATTATTATTTTTTGCTAGTATATGAAAACGTCGTCACCGAGGGAGGCTTTTGACCAGCAGTGGGACAAAATAGGCTAAAGAAAAAAAGATGAATTAAACTGTTTGCAGCCGTTTGCTCTACAAACATCTTGTTTGTAATATAAATGCGATAGTTTGTAAAACAGAACAAACATTTCTTAATGATATTTAAGCCACGGGCGGAGCTCATTATATTTATAATATAAACCCTATTAATTATAATCCGAAACGTGTTGTGGCGGATAATCAACCAATATTGAATATTTTAATTGCATTTTCGGAGAGTTCATGAATTTTCACTTTTGCGAAAAGTGGCAGTTTACCGCTTTTCGCAAAAGTGTACGAAAATATTTAACAACGATTATTTATGGTTGTCTACACATTCAACAAATCAAAGTCGCTTTTAGTATAGGTATGTGTGTCCGGGTTGTTCTTCTGCAATACGACGGGGTTTTCACTATCATTATGAACTGTTATTATTATTATTTAGGAAAGTTGTACTAGTTTTACATCAAAACTGTTTTATTTGTCAACTCGTAAAAAGCGAGTGACGCTAAAGATAAAATTTTACATAAGTAGGGTTAATTAGCAGGGTCAAATAAAATAGACTAAACGCCATAGGATTTGATTTTGTTATTTTGGGACCTATTTCAGGGGCTAGATCAGTTTAGGGGATTATTCAGTGAACCAGGTGCGTACGTATGTCAATTAGTAGGAGTGACTTGACAAAGTATTTGTACTTTACAGATTTTGGTAAGGCCTTTCATAGGGTTGACCATGACTATTGTTAATTGATAAATGTTTGATAGTAAGTGAATAAAATTAGGAGAAAAATACTTACATACATCGTCGTCATTACAAGGTCATTCTCTACTTACTACGAACTTTCTTGAAAATTTAAAGTATTCTATCAGATGAATTTTGTGGGTTCTACAAGGTTCTCGCTTCGGACCTCTATTTTCATTATTTTATACTTATGAGATTTTTTTTTATTAAATTTCCACGACAGTTATTTGATTTTAATTTATAAAATCACAATGATGTTCTCAAGTGTTTAGAAAACAATTATTTATGTCGGTATCCTGAAAATATCATATCGATATAAACATCGGTTTATTTGATTTTAAAGAAAACAAAGCCTGATACGGAGATATTAGTCTAACATACAAACCTAACAAATAACAAGTACTAGTTAGTAACTACAGATTATCCAGTTGAGTTACTATCTATTTTCCATTATTCATAAAACACTTTACATGTCTAAACCATTATCACAATAAATACGATATGTTTGCGAATGTACAATATGCATACTGATTATTAAATAGATAATGTGTGCCCGACTGGTCATAGTTAATCGCAACTACTTTGTTTTAAGACCGGAGTGCAATTTTCGGATTAGTAAAACAATATTTTGAAAATTTTTCTGGAAAATCATCAGCTGCAAGGATCAACGTGCTGCATCAGCTATGTCGATCAATGTGGCAACTTTATCTTTGACACAGTTTTGTACAAATTACATCCATACAAAAAAATGAAAAATAAATCCATGTGACTGTTTGTTGCAAAAAAACCGGCACTTAAAATCAATTATACTTCGTTGCTTCGTCCTTCGAGATTAAGATAACAATGTAGTAATACGTCTAGGGTATCGCCTTTCATCCACTAAGTTGTTTTTTTTTTTTTTTTTTGGTGGGTACCTTGTCTTCCTGTTAGTTATGCCTGTAACGCGACTCATTCGCGTTTTAGTGCGTCGCCGATCACCACGTTATTTTCTTCTATATTTGAATTCTGCAAAAAGATGCCAAAACGTAGTCACAAAAACGACGACAGTGATTATTTAAGAAAGAAGATTCGAAAACTCGAAAGGAAACTTAATAAACGCGACAGACGGTCGCGTGTTCGAAGTTGTTCCGAGAGTAGTACCTCGTCGACGAATATTATTAGGTCGCCCAACGATATTATGTCGCCTGTACTATCGGACCATGAAGGTAAGCTGAAGTGTTATTTTTACAAACGGAAGATATTGTGAATAGTTTTTCGGACTATATCCGTATCATAATCTGACATGATGTCATAATTATTTTAAATAGTGTTGTGTACATCTTATGGGGATGTTACCTTCACATATTTTTAGATTCCCAATTCATTGGGTATAATTATACTGTATAGTGATTGTGTACATTTGAAAGGAATGTTGCCTTCACATTAGTTAATGACCTACTTAATAATAATTGCATTTTATATCCGTACGGACACAAAAACATAGAGATGTGGGTAGTTTTAAGGACTATCGCCGCTCTTAAACCATTAGTTGTATACTAGGAACATTGGTAGTAGTGATCATATTCACATACCTACATATCAAAATGTTATCACTCGATTACAGAATAACAAATTCTGAATATCGGTGTGGATGATAAACTTGGTGTTGTGCATAGTTCTGAGGACTATCATATTTGGTACATTTTCTATTCCAGCTGAAATGGAAGTTCAGGGTGAAGTCGCGCCGTCTCCGATTATTGAGTCAGGTGAGCCACAACCGGGAACGTCCACCTCAACGATACATGATGTTCCTGCTACAGACGCAGCACAGGCAGGGCAATCGGAACTACCTGTTGAAGTGAGCTGGACGATGAGATTCTGAATCTTTTGGGCGAAACTCCATCAAAGGATAAAAAATATGGACCAGACATTAGATGCGAGTTATCTGCTCGCTGGGAACACATCGCAACAACAGGCTTGACCAAGGATGCCAGAAAGGAGCTGCTTGAAAAGCATCTGGTTCCAAAAAACTGCACAAAGATTGATGCACCGAAGTTAAATCCAGAGATAAAGGCCGCTTTATCGGAGATGCTAATAAAAAAAGACAAAGCTTTAGAGAATAAACAGGTGCAGGTCGCAGCAAGTATATCTTGTATAAGTGAAGCCCTCAGTATACTCTTTTCTTCAGGTTATAAAGATCAGTCGGTAATAAAATTACTGATCGAAGGCGGTCGACTGATGTGTGATTCACAACACAACGAGTCCATGACACGGCGCAGTTTTATATGTTCCACAATCAAGAAAGATATAAAAGATCAACTGTTTAATACAGAAATCGATAATTTTCTATTTGGTGAACATCTAACCGATACTCTAAAAGCTGCAAAAGCTATTTCAAAATCAGGCGCTGAGATTAAAATAAACACACCGGTTAGAAGACCTGCACCAGCGCAGAGACCGAGACAGGCCTCTGCCCATACTTTAAACCGGACGCCTCCGTTCCCGACAGCGCGGCAAGCGGGAACAACGAGGAGGACAGCGCCGGCGCCACGCGCGCGACCCGTGCAGCAGCAGCCGCGACAGCAGCCGCGCTTGCAGCAGCGCCAAGCCCCGCGGCGCTAGACCTAGTACGTTCCGGAGGTCGGTTATCTTACTTTTATGATCAATGGCAATTGATAACCAACGACCTCTTTGTATTATCGTGGATAAGAGGTTACAAGATACCGTTTACTAAACCTGTCTATCAGTTACACGAACCAAGTTTACCTGCATTATCTTCATGTGAGTCCTTTAAATACAAGGTGGCCATCACTGACCTTATAAACAGTGGAGCCATTTCACAGTGTGAACCATGTAAAGGACAGTTTCTTTCTAGTTATTTCTTGATTAAAAAACCCAATGGCAAATACAGATTTATTTTAAACTTAAAGTCTTTAAACAAGTACATCATAACGGAACATTTCAAAATTGAAGATCTAAGAACAAAATTAAAATTAGTATCAAAAGACAGTTTCATGGCCACCCTTGATTTAAAGGATGCGTATTTTCTCGTACCTATACACCCGACGTATAGAAAGTACCTACGATTTAGGTACGAGAGTCAAATTTACCAATTTAATGTTTTACCATTTGGTTTAAACACAGCCCCATTTGTGTTTACAAAGTTATTAAAACCGGTAATTTGTTTACTGAGATCATTAGGCTATTTGTCATCTATCTACTTAGATGACATTTGTATCATTTCTAATAATTATCAAGATTGCTTAGATAATATTTTACAGACAAAACATATTTTGGAGTCCTTAGGATTCATAATTAACATTAAAAAGAGTTGTATGATTCCGAGTAATGTTTGCAAATACCTTGGTTTTGTGATAGATACGAAAGAATTTCATGTTAGCCTTCCTAAAGAAAAACGAAATTTAATCAAACAAGAGTTACAATCGTTTCAAATGAAATCTCGTTGTAAAATAAGACAGTTTGCTCGCTTGGTAGGCCTCCTCACTTCATCCTGCCCCGCGATTCAGTACGGTTGGCTTTACACCAAGCGGATGGAAAGATGCAAATACCTTGCATTATGTAAAACGAGTAATTATGATAGCCACATGTCAGTACCACAGTATTTGCAAGACGATTTTTCCTGGTGGTTAAAATCTATTGATACCGCAGTGAATCCTATTAGACGGGACAGCTACTGTATAGAAATATTTTCAGATGCTAGCAAAAAAGGGTGGGGGGCAGCATGCGGTGAGGAGACCGCCAGTGGCCAGTGGAGTAACACAGAGTCTAACAAACATATTAATTGTCTAGAACTCCTGGCTGCTTTCTTGGGATTACAAACATTTGCAAAAGGATTAAAAAATTGTCAGGTGTTACTACGCGTTGACAACACAACTGCTATTTCGTACATAAACCGTATGGGTGGAGTAAGATTTCCACATTTAACTGAAATCACAAAATCTTTGTGGCAGTGGTGTGAAGCTCGCGGTATATTTGTATTCGCTTCATACATAAGCTCAAAAGATAACGAAATAGCAGATGCTGAGTCTAGAAAATCTCACCCCGATACCGAATGGGAGCTTAAAGATCATGCTTTTGAAAAGATTGTGAGAGCCTTTGGGCAACCAGAAATTGATCTTTTCGCATCAAGATTAAATAACAAATGTGTTAAGTACGTCTCATGGAATAGAGACCCAGGAGCATGCGCTGTGAATGCTTTTACTTTAAACTGGTCAAATCTTTGTTTCTACGCATTTCCTCCTTTTGCGGTTATATTAAAAGTTTTAAGAAAACTTATATACGACCAGGCGGAGGGTATTGTTGTGGTTCCAATTTGGCCCACACAACCCTGGTTTCCACTTTATCAAAAACTTCTCTGCTCAGAATTAGTTCAGTTTAGACCCTCTGATAAAGTGTTATTTTCTATTTCCAACAGTGTCCCCAAGCTCACGTTGATTGCAGGGAAGTTATCAGGACGGCGTTACGAAACAGAGGAGTACCACCGTCATCTTTAGATATTATGATAGCTTCTTTGTCTGAAAAGTCAATAAAACAATATGACGTCGCAATTCGACTCGTCGTCGAATCGTCGATACATGAGGCGTCAATTCCGATGGTAATGTATTTTCTCACTGAGTTATTTCATTCCGGTTTACAATACGGATCTTTAAACAGTCATCGCTCCGCTCTGTCTTTGATCTTAGGATCGAGAGTAGGGTCTGATGATCGCGTTGCTAGGCTATTCAAAGGTTTTTACAGACTTCGTCCTCCAGCCCCAAAATATAATATCACTTGGGACCCGTCAATAGTTTTAGAATTCTTATCAAAATGGTACCCAAATAATAATTTAAGTTTAGAACATTTAACCAAAAAGACCGTAACTCTGCTCATACGTTTGTAACTGCACACAGGGTGCAAACCATTAGCAAAATCAAATTAGAAAATATGACCGTCACTGATGGTCTTATTTTGATCAAGATTAACGATTTGTTAAAAACATCTCGACCTGGTTTATCTCAACCTTGTTTAAATATTCCATTTTACAAAGATCGGCCGGAAATATGCCCCGCTGAGGCTCTTAAAGAATATATTAATAGGACAAAACTTTTGAGAAACAATGCCAATAGCCTTTTTATAAGTATTAAAAAACCACATAAATCAGTATCCACAAATACCATCAGTCGGTGGATAAAAGATATATTATCAATTAGCGGAATTGACACTTCAGTATTTTCTGCCCACTCCACCAGACACGCAGCCACCTCAGCTGCTTATAGAGCTGGTGTCAATATTGACACAATACGAAAAGCAGCTGGGTGGAGTGGCAGCTCCAATGTTTTCGCTAGATATTATCATAGAGATATCCATTGTGAACAAACTGATCAATTTGCCTTATCAATCCTAACCTCTGATTGATGTTAGATTTAATTACTTACTTAAAGTTAATAATTTATTTTATTTATCTACCCCTAATTAAAGAAAAACTACAATTTAGTTACTGTTTAAATACATGTAATGTTTGATTAATATACATGTACTAATATTAATATACATGTAGTATAAAAATTCAGTGTTTTAATATTTCACCATCTTTCAAAATCTACATTGTTATCTTAATCTCGAAGGACGAAGCAACGAAGTATAATTGGAGATTAAACGAACTTACCTGAAGTGAAGTTCTATCCAAATTATACGAGTTGCTTCGTCCGAAGAGATTAGTTCCCTCCCAACCCTATGAACCCCATACCTAAAGTGAAATATTAAAAACGGTTCCAGGCTTTCAACTAAATGAGTGGCGTTACAGGCATAACTAACAGGAAGACAAGGTACCCACAAAAAAAAAAAAAAAAAAAAAACAACTTAGTGGATGAAAGGCGATACCCTAGACGTATTACTACATTGTTATCTTAATCTCTTCGGACGAAGCAACTCGTATAATTTGGATAGAACTTCACTTCAGGTAAGTTCGTTTAATCTCCAAATAGAAGCATACACACACACACGCACACTCACACTCTTACACACACACACTCACACTCATCACACACTCACTCTTTTACACTATTTTCCTTGATTTTTGCTATGCTTTTATTTTTACTCTTTTTAAATAAATAATAGAAATAAATAGTTAATAAAAGTTTAATTACTCACATATTTGTTACTGTTGTAATTATTTTGCTACGGAAGAGCGGGGTCTCATATCACAGGCAAAAATTGCTTAAAAGGAGTCCGGGTAACACAACCACTCATTGTTGTAACAAATTTCTTGAATAAAACATTTTGTATTTGTATTGTTATATTTTCACGCCTGTACGGATGTCGCACACAGATAGTACACAACTTGGGAAAAAAGTAATCCTTTGACCTTCAAAGGATTACTTTTTATTCTGGCAGAACGTTCCCGTGGAATAATTACCAACCTCCGCGCCGCGCCGGCGGCGAAGCCGAGGGCAGAAGCCCGTCGTATACAGGGTGATGCGACATCGACACACAAATGGTTATCGCGTATTCAGTACATCATTTTTCGAACCACCCCACTTTTGAAATTTTTAACAGTAACAGTGGACGGCGCAAATACAATAATTTAATTGATAATTATGTGTTTGAGCCGTTTGGTTGGGGTTATAACATTGGGGCCACCTAGTATTTCGGGAAATCGCCAAGCGGTTGGTAAACTCTTCACGTGACCAGAGGACGGGCCTATGTTTTGGCCAAAGAATCAGCATTGCCATCCAACGTGGCAATGCAGCCAGCCTTCTATGGGCACTTTTCCTGTTGACAGCGATGTGGACGAATTTTTCAACGCCCTGTAACCCTTTTTGATACTTGTACATATTTTTTTAACAGTAATTAAAAAAAATTGATGTTCTATACAGTGACAGTGTACACTTTTGTAGGAAACAGCAGATTCAGAAAAAATGTCCTGAACACGTGGTAACCGACTAACCGTTTGTGTGTCGATATATTTCACTCTGTGTAAATATTCAACCGGACGCGGTAACCATAAACCTGAAACAAACGGACGGAAGCTTGACCGGTACACCTTGCCAACAGCGATAATAATAGATAATTAAAGAATAGTCACTAAAAGTGAATTCAGAACATGAATATCTAAACATATAGGTACTCGTAGTTGAAATTAAAGTCGTTTTTCGTATCTTTTTGTGTTACCGTCTGTTCTTTTATTATTAACAACTCAACAGGTTTTGATGCAGTCTCGAACATCTCTTAAAGTTCGGACAAACCGAACTGATACGGACAAATTGCGCAGACGCTTCCGGACAGTGGATTCTGATAGATACTGTATCAGTGACTAGTGTCCGCAGCTGCTCCGTAATCTCATTCTACCGGTTTCACCAACGCTTTACAAAATTTCGGATGCATGTATATATACATTTGCCTACCCATAATTAAGATGGTATTTATTACTATCAATACCAACCTCGTAAGGTTACTGCCCGTAACTAGCACAATTACTGTACTAACACTACTCGATCCCATACAATGTTTAAAATACGGTGGCCAACGGGATTTTATTTTTATTCTTCCTAACATTTTTCTACATGATGTTACTCTAATTTGAAATTCGACGGCATTTTTTTTTAATCTTAAGAGCGGTACCAATCAACTAAACAAAATGACATATAAATAATAATTTAGTAAACTGATCCCACGGGATCAAAATGAGCGGGATCAATTTACTAAAGAGCCATAGTTGGTGGAAAATCACCGCGGTGGTGGTATAACAATTAGACATAGTCCTCTTCGTAGCGTGTGTAATGCAGTGTTTGCTGCTCCCGGCGGCGTAAGCATACTATCCATCTCAATAAGACAATAACAGAATATCATATTTTCTCAAATCATAAAACTGTGCAAATCAGGGGTGGGTTGCTAATTTTACATAGATATTTAAAAGTGATGATCCCTTGACTTCAACGCACTAAGCGTTGAAGTCAAGGGATCATCACTTTTAAATCTCACATCACAAAACGGTTTTAGAACACAATCGTTACTTTTACAAAATAAAACTTCTGTGTGAATTCAGTTCAAAAACATCCTGGAAATACGCGAGTGCGTATCTTCATTCAGTTCAGCTCATTTATTTATTTAGGTCTTTCATTCCAGGAATAGTAGATACCTAAGCTTACGATGTGAGTACATAATTAAAACAGATGTTGCTAATTAGCTTGAGGCAGGTAAATAAGGTTTTTCTAGTTTGCAAATGTACTAATGAAATTCCTCGTTCTTTTATACTTTGCTGCACGTATAAAGAATGAGAATAATCATACATATCATGCAGCCATGAGGCACACAGTGTTAGCTTTTTGGATTGTTTTTTTTTTCTTATATCATATTTATTTATTGTGTGCACTTCATTCACTCCATCATAGGACTGCTTGCTTAGCTTATCGTGTTTACCGTGTTTGATTCAAACTTTGAGCGTAGTGTAGTGCACGGGTTCTGGATGAATGCCCTCTGATAGGTATTCTTCTGTATTACCTATTAAGGATTACAGGCTTCATGTTTATTTTAGTAATATTTGTTACCTATATGAGATACATATATTTATTCGGCTTTGCTTAATTACCTTTGCGCATATTCAACACATGTTCGCTCCCACACATTTGTTGTCAGAAAACAGATTTGTGGTAAATGGCGAATTTTATGATGATAAATAAGGGAAAATTGTTAATTTTATTTGCCTATCTGTGAATGTGTTGATCAAAAGTTGCCAAAATATGGTAATCTTTACCGCGAAAATTTGATCTATCTAATGTGATATTTGACGCGATTGGCGGATGCTACTTTGGTCGACCAATCAAAACAGAAACTATGAGATTTGATTGAATGCAGGCAACCTGTCAGAAACTTAATCAGGTGTTCTGTGGCTGTTTTCCTGTTTACATAACATGATATCATGCCTGGGTTTTACCAAGGCCCATGAGAGTATAATACCCAACCCATATAATGGGGGCTATCGCGCATGAATTCTCCGCTAGAGGCGTTCGTGTAGAGTAAGGTCTCCCGGAAATGTCATATGTCATACAATGTTCGCGCGTCGCGTGCTTTTTTATCACGTATTAATAATAATAATAATAATAAATCGTTTATTTATAAAAAGGGGCACATATACAATTAAGCATCTTAACAAATAAAATAGACCATATAATGTAGCACAAATAGAGTATTTATACTAATAATCACGATTGTGTTCTAGACTGAGCCGTTCCTGATTAATTATGAATTGAAGATTTTCCGTAGCAACTTAGGATCTTATTTGTTAGTACTTGGAAGTAGAATGATTTTTAAGTGTTTCATGCTTGCAAATTTTAGGGAGAATATTGTATCTGAAGTTTACATTTACACATTGTTATAAGGAATAAACTCAACTTTTATATGAAGTTATTGGTACTTAAGTATAAAATAGAATTAATGACAGGACCTTACTCGACAATCGCGCCATCTGGTGAGCTCAAAAACGGTAGCCCTCATTGTACACCCATATCGCTTCGCTTTCGCTTGTTCTGTTAGAGCCCATGTATTTATAAAACAACTTACCAAATAAGTATTTATGAAATAACATAATAAGTATACAGGGTGGAATTTCGCGATGGGGTTAGTAAGGTCAGCTACCTCAATCATTGTAGCTACAGGAAAACGGTATTAGGAGACTTACTAATACTGATACTGTTAGCCTGCGTCATCCCAGTGCTGGGCAAAGGCCTCTCCCCATGACTTACAGTTTTTTTCTATCCAGGGCTAATGTGGACCACTGGTCGTTGGTTTTATCCAGCTCGTCCCGCCATCTTCTACGAGGTCTGCCGCAACGCCTTCTGGCTGTGTCAGGGCTCCAGAAAGTGGCTATTTTCTTTTTTTAGACTTACCATATCTTTTTCAGATATTTCGATCTGCATTCACATTTTAAGTGTACCATTGTGTTTTTTTTTTGAGTAAATTTTTGTTTTTTTGTGTGTGTTTTTTTTTTGTTGTTTTTTTTTCCTGTTTGTACCTCATGAGATCAAAGGACGACCCCTATAATGTAGGTTCTATTATGACGTAATGTCTAACGTAACACGTGTCTGAAGATAACTTTGCTGCAAATGATTGGTCTGATAATGCAACTTACTTTCATATCAGTCGGATAGAATTGTTTGTGTAGCTCTTTTAATATACATTGTCACTCTTTAATCTGGTTTATGTAAATATATCATAACATAATACCACATGGTTTGTCCGTGATCATGGTGATTCAACAGCGCCGAAATATCGGGAACTCAAAATATTTAGTCACACTAAAATCCTACTTAATATAATATTATAAATGTGAAAGTTTGTGACTATGGATGTATGGATGTTTGTTACTCTTTCACGCAAAACCTACAAAACGGATTTGTATGAAATATATATATATATCCCGGTAGTAAGATCCCATGGGACAACTATCAACCTTAACGCGGGTGAGGCCGCGGGAATGAGCTAGTTTACCATACTTATTATTATTTATTTATAACTAGCTCATGCCCGCGGCTTCGCCCGTGAGTTTTTGCAAGAAAGATTAACAAACATACACACATACAAACATTCCCTTTCATTGCCTTTATATTATTAGTGTGATATTGTTATTGACCTTCTTTTTCTTTTTTCACTTACTTTTCACATTCATTCTACAAATTGGCAGAATACGAAATCTGCTTTGCCATTAAACAAATAGAATAGAATATACACAGTATTACAAAAAATAAGTCGGTACGTTATAGAGACGCAAGAATCGAATTTAAAATTTCGTTACTTGAAAGTAGTTTAAACTGGGTATTTCTCCAAGCACCATTAAATGAACCGTCGCGCTTCACTTCCTGCATTGGCTCGAATAGATAAACACCTGATGCACTCAGTGTTATTTCCCCTTTCATGGACACAATAATGCAGCCATATTAAACATCTAACATTGGTCTAAATTTTAAAATACTCAGCAAAGTGACAATGGTGTCGATTCTGTTGTGCACAAACTAAACTTAATTTAGGCTATTGCTATATTTTTAACCGACTTCAAAAAAGCAGGAGGTTATTTATGTTCGTGTGTATGTATTTTTTTTTGTATGTATGTTACCTGATTTCTCCCCCATTTGTGGACCGATTCTCAAAATTCTTTTTTTATTTGAAAGAATATACTCCTGAAGTGGTCCGATATAAATTTGGTGAAGGTCTGATGCTGATCTTTGGAGATATACAATGGAACTCTTCAAAAATAGACGGCAAACCTGTCGTCATTGCTGCAATCGCTTGGATGTTTATTGTTTATACAACATCATGACGTAACATCACGCGTGTATGCTCTGAGGGGGTACAATACACCTAGATATCTCCCCCATTAGTAAACCGATTCTTAAAATTATTTATTTATTTGAAGGTTTTATCCTGAGGTGGTCCCGTTTAAATTTGGTGAAAATCTGATGCTGATCTTCGGAGATATACAATAGAACTGTTCAAAAATAGACGGCAAATGTGTCGTCGTTGCTGCAATCGCTTGGATGTTTATTGTTTACACAACATCATGACGTAACATCACGCGTGTATGCTCTGAAGGGGTACGCAGATGTGCACAATATACCCAGATTTTGAAAGTTAGGTATGTTTGCGAATGTATGGACAAAGATTTTATTGGCCTGTCACAAGTATTGTGAAAGGAATTTACGAATGCGTGAACCTCTACTTGTTATTTTTGTATATTTTAATTTTATGCTAACTCTTACTCTAAGCTTTTAGTTCTAGTTTTAGTGACAGTAATTAGTTTTATTAAATACAACTGTTGTAATTATATATAATTACTAGCTGTTGCCCGCGGCTTCGCCCGCGTAATTTCGGTAACCGTCCCACTGGATTATATTAAAGGGATAAATAGTGTCCTACGTGTTAATCCAGGTTATGAACTATCTTTGTGCCAAATTTCCTATTCATCACAATCACCATCACTATCACAACCACCATCATTATCACAATCATCACAATCACCATCACTATCACAATCACCATCACAATCACAATCACAATTTCAATCACAATCACCATCACTGTCACCATCATCATTATCATCGTAATCACAATCATCATCATCACAATCTCCATCCGCGGTATCACAATCACAATCACTATCACAATCACCATCACTATCAAAGTCACAATCACTATCACCATCACAATAACTATCACCACCGCTATCACCTTCACAATCACCGCCACTATCACAATCACTATCACAATCACCATCACAATCACTATCACAATCACCATTATCGTTATCATAATCTTAATCATCGTAATCATAATGATTATCATCGTAATCACAATCATCATCATCACAATCACCATCATCGTTATCACACTCATTATCGTGGTAATCACAATCATTATCATCGTAATCACAAACATGATCATCATTATCACAATCACCATCACAATCACAATCACAATTACCATCACTATCACAGTCACAATCACTATCACCATCACAATCACCATCACCATCACAATCACCATCACCATCGCTATCACCATCACTATCACCATCACAATCACCATCATCGTTAGCACAATCACTAGCATCATTATCACAATCATTATCATCGTAATCACAACCATCACCATCACAATCACCATCACAATCACTATCACAATCACCTTCACCATCACAATCACCATCACATTCACCATCACATTCACCATCACTATCACAATCACCATCACTATCACAGTTACAATTACAATCATCATCACCATCACAATCACCATCACTATCACCATTACAATAACCATCACCATCGCTATCACCATCACAATCACCGTCACTTTCACTATCACCGCCACAATCAATATCACAATCACCATCACTATCACAATCTCCATCATCGTTAGCACAATCACTATCATCATTATCACAATCATTATCATCGTAATCATAACCATTATCATCACAATCACCATCACAATCACCATCACAATCACCATCGCAATCACTATCACAATCACAATCACAATCACAATCACAATCACAATCACCATCATCGTTATCACAATCACTATCATCATTATCACAATCATAATCATCGTAATCACAACCATTATCATCGTAATCACAATCATCATCATCAAAATCATCATTATCGTTATCACACGAATCATCATCATTACCACAAACACCGTCACTATCACAGTCACAATCACTATCACCATCACAATAACCAACACCATCGCTATAACCATCACAATCACCGTCACTACCACAATCACCATCACAATCACTATCACAATCCCAATCACCATAATCGTTATCACAATAATCATCATCGTAATCATAATCATTATCCTCGTAATCACAATCATCATCGCCATTATGACAAACACCATCACTGTCACAATCACTGTCACTATCACAATCACAATCATCATCTCCGTCATTATCACCATCACCATTACTATCACAATCACTATCACCATCACAATCATCATCATCAGAATCTTAATCATCATCATCGTTATCACAATCGCCATCACAATCATCATTACCGTTATCACAATCGTCATCACAATCATCATCATCGTTGTCACAATCATCATCATCATTATCACAATCACCATCATCGCTATCACAATCATCACAATAAATCAACAATAACCCTGTATGGAAGTCGAATCCACCATCTTCTGGATCTTAAAATAAATGCCATTTTCGTAATCTGCACCCCTGATAATCTCGGTATCGACACCCATATTGATTTTTAGACATTTCAACCCCATCGCACCCCAACAGGGAATGAAGGCATTTCAGGTCAGCCACATTAAATCTTAAAATCGTTGTTTTTGTAATACACCCGACCCTATACAACAAACAAACAACACCGATATTGATTTTCAGACTTTGTTACTCCATTTCCTCTTTTAGGGGTTGAATTCTGAAAAAACCTGAAATACAAATGTTGACTCATTTATCGATAGGAGTACTCCTGTGAAGTTTTCAATAAAATAGTCTAATTAATCTTGTTTCCCCATACAAACTTTAGAGCCCCGTTTCACCCCCTTAGGGGGTAACTTTTGAAAAACACTTTCTTAATGTACCCCTAGACTACTTCAGGAACATATGTGCCAAATTTGGGATCTCTAGACTCAGCGGTTTAGGCTGTGCATTGATTTTTAGACTTTGTCACCCCATTTCCCCCTCTTAGGGTTTGAATTCTGAAAAACCCTGAAACCCGTTTCTACTCATTTATCGAAAGGAGAACTACTGTGAAGTTTCGAATAAAATAGTCTAACTAATCTTGTTTTCCCATACAAACTTTGGAGCACCGTTTAACCCCCTTAGGGGGTGAATTTTGAAAAATACTTTCTTAGTGCACCCCTAGACCACATAAGGAACCTACTTGCCAAATTTGGAATTTGTAGACCCAGCGGTTTGGGCTGTGCGTTGATAGATGAGTCAGTCAGTCAGTCAGTCAGTCAGTCAGTCAGTTTCTTCTTTTATATATTTAGATATTAAGTTCCATTAACTGGGGATAAGCCTATTACCACAGAATAATTAATACAAGTACTATTACCATGACATGTGTTGTTAATAATGTAAAATAATTCATAGCGACTTTTTTGGGTGCAACTAAAATTGGAAATATAAATAAAAAACTTTTTTGCAAAAAATAAAACCGACTTCAAAAAAACCACAAACAAAAGAACACAAAAAGAAAAACACAAAAAAGTGAAAAATAACTTTAGCTTTGTGTTGTTTTTCTAGTCGGTTTTCTCTCTAATAAAAATAGAAAGACGGACGTAATTTAGAGCTGTCAAATTTAATTCGAACTAATATTTCCATACAAATGAAGGGTGCACGTAAAAACATGTCAACTACAAACACGGTGAAGCGCAAGGCATAAACTAGTTTGACATCTCTAACTTAGTTCATAGCTATAGCCGTCCTTTACCCGCACTGCCTTTTAGTAAAAGACAGCAATAGCCTAAATTAAATTTAGTTTGTGCACAACAGAATCGACACCATTGTGTCGATACGAATCGATCGAAAACGATGATGATAAAGTAAAAATATATAGGGTGTAAAAGGGCTCATCACATAGCCGTCAACGAAGCATTCTGTACATCAAACTAAGTACCTAAAACTGCGCAAAAAGTAACAAAATAATGATAGCTGGGAAACGACTTCTTTTTCGGTGTGAAAAATCACGGAAAAGCTTATGCTAGACCTGTTGAAAGTCTTTGCAGAAGTAAGAAACATTTCGACAGTAATTTCCACTTGTCTACGCCCTCTAGACAGATAAACTAAATTCAATGAAAGGTAGGTGAATACAATATCAATGTTACAAAATCTCGTTACCTATTTATTTCCGGAATCTTTTTCGCAAATCACACTTCTAGAACTACTTCCAGATGAATTGATAAGGAGATTGATATTAAAAATTGTATATGTATTGGTTTAGTCCTAGGCTGCCAAAAAACATGGGCAAATATCAGCTAGATTGGAATCTGGCCCCAAAACAACGAAAAAAGGCCGTATGAAAACAGACGCGTAATATTTCACAACCAATTTTTGTGTTACTATGCGTACCTATCGTAGTCGTGGCCCGGTGGGAGCCCCGACACACAGTATAACTTATTAGAAAATAAAACTAAAAAAATACTAAAGCAAAATTGGTTTATTTCAAAAATGTTACAACCAGAATTACTCTCCAAATTGCAAAGGAAATCATCGTGAGGAAACCGGCATTTCCTCGAACAAAAAAATCAAAAACATGTAGGTAACATCCACGAATCCGCAAATAGACGATGCCTGTGTGTCAACAGTGGGATATGCTGATAATGCTATGCTTACCTATAGGTACTACATTCATTAATTGTCTCGTGACAAAATTACACCTAAAGATCTACACATCCTTCATGACGAAGTATACGTCGAAGCAGTTAAAAACACAATCGTAATAGAAATTACATTGAATCGTGACCCACCGGCCACGCTCCAAAGCGTGACTCGGAAAAAGTCAACTGCTCACGCATCAATCATAATAAAGGATGAGTAAACTGCCAAGAGCCGTATTGAATAATTCAATACTTTGCTACTTAAAGGACATGGCATACGTATCAGTACTGCAGCGGATCGGACATCACATCACCTCATTTTTACAAGCTCATCCGCTGTAGTTACGAGTACGTTGCTTGCAAAACTTACAACGCACTTTTATGAATGGAGTTTAAAAGAAAGAAAAGATAAAAATATGAAGTTATGAAGTGAGCCGAGTTCGCGTAGCAGAATTTTGAGCTATTTAAAAAAATCTAAATCAAAGTTATTTATTCAAATTACGCTGATAGTAAAAATCAGCACTTTTTGAACGTCAAAGTTTACAAGTTAGAGACCGTCCCCCAAAACGCCCGCCCTTCGCCACCTCCTAGTGTTTTAGCTGGGAAGAAAAAGTGGCGGAACAAACTCCACAGCAACACAACTGTCTGTTAGGTTAGAAGAACCAGATTCTATACAATAGTGTGTAAGATAGTATTTATAAACTTTTTGCCATCGATATGCAAAGAAAAAGAGAAGAACAGAGCGGCAATAGTTGACCCCAAGCTGATCCGATGCAGTGCTGAAACGTGTACGTTGACCTTAAATCTATTTCTCGTACAGTGAACAATAAACAGCCGTTCTATTAAATTTCCAATCGTTTTTTTTTATAAAAACACGTGTACGAAATTACGAATATTGGATTAGGTACAATACTGTTTTATTTTTAGTTCGGATATTAATTTCATAATCTAAGGTGATCGTCCACCTACACAAATTACGGGAATAGGAAAAATTATAACAAAAAGAAAGTGGAAGTGGGCGGCTTTATTTGCCGAAGATTGGATTGATGATCGGGGAGTAAAGTGCTACAGTAGAGACCACGGACGGGACGGAGGAATGTGGGTAGACAACCGACTAGGTGGATAGACGACCTTATTAAAGTTGCTGGAAGAAACTGGATAGCCATGACAAACATAACCGCCAAACATGGAGAGATTACGAGGAGATCTAAGCTCAGCATTCTGTGGTCGGAGGTTGAACAAAAAGGAGAAGTCCACCTACATCTCTTTCATATTAACCTGTAGATAAAAGTTTACTACTGCAGGGCAAAAAGAAATACCCATCACGCTATTAACAGGTTCAAATGGATAAATTCCATAAATTTGCATAGGAAACAAGAATATAACGGATGTAAAAACGAAACCGAAAGGCACTTATTCTTCACGTCATTGCGATTCCTGACCACACCTGGGAACTTTCCAGTTACGAAGATATTGAGGGTCAAAGTTTCAACACACTTTTTAGGGTTCCGTACCCAAAGGGTAAAAACAGGACCCTATTACTAAGACTCCACTGTCCGTCTGTTCGTCTGTCTGTCACCAGGCTGTATCTCATGAACCGTGATAGCTAGACAGTTGAAATTTTCACAGATTATGAATTTCTGTTGCCGCTATAACATCAAATACTAAAAACAGAATAAATTAAATTTTTAAGTGGGGTTCCCATACAACAAACGTGTTTATGTTGCCGTTTTGACAATGTTGTATGTTGTTCTTGTAATGGTACGGAACCCTTCGTGCGTGAGTCCGACTCGCACTTGGCCGGTTTTTTTTTATGAAAAATTAAAGTTATTATATAGGTACCTATATTATATACATACTACAAATAGAACTAACATAACCAACATGTATGAAGATCTCAAAGCTTATTCAGATGAGACTGTTGACGTGTTCCACCCACTCGAAGTGTGTGTTGTTCCTCATTTCTTGGTTCTGGTTCTTATTCAGCATCCATGCGTAGGTGTACAAGCAGCTTTACAGTAGGAGGGAAGCTTTACTGAGGAAATAAGATGGTTGTACTGTATCTCCAATAGCCTGTGAAACGTGTAAAACACACGATACATAACAGAAAATACATTTACAGACTAGTCTTCGTAGAATACTCCCCTATCTACCCTATTTACTGAAAAACCAACCTCAAAATATGGTGTTATTTGCTGATGAAACTTCCCTAATTTTTAAGATAAATAGGCGGGCCCAAAATCTAGATGACGTGAATAATGCAATACTTCAGGTCCAAAATTGGTTCACAGCAAACAATTTGGTATTAAATGAAAAAATAAAACCAAATGCATAAGATTTGCTTTACCGAATGTTAAAAGTAGTGATTGTGATATAATATTGAATAAAGAGAAACTTGAATTCGTAGATAAAACGGTTTTCCTGGGGATTGCGCTTGATTCAAGGCTACAATGGGGTTCTCATTTGACATCTCTTGCGGGGCGGCTAAGTTCAGCAGCCTATGCCATTAGAAAAATCCGTCAGTATACTGATGTAGATACCGCTAGACTGGTTTATTTTAGTTACTTTCATAGTATAATGTCTTATGGCATTTTGCTGTGGGGACGGGCTGCAGATATTGAGTCTATATTTATTCTGCAGAAATGAGCCATCAGAGCCACATATAATCTTCGTAGGCGCGATTCTCTAAGGGAACTGTTTAAGGATATTGGCATAATGACGGTACATTGTCAATACATCTACGAAAACATAATGTACGTCAGAAAAAATCTGCACCTTTTTGGTAAAAGGGGTGACAGACATAATTACAGTACTAGAAATAGGGACCAACTAGTTCAGCCAGGTATCAGACTCGCTAAAGTAGACTCATCTTTCATGGGGTACTGTTTGAGATGCTATAAAAAATTCCACAAAGTATTCTTGAACTGAATGAGACGAAATTTAAAACATGCATTAAACGCACACTATGTAAGCAAGCATATTACAAGTTGAGCGATTATATCGCTGATAAAAATACTTGGCTCAATGCTGGTCCTGCTCCACAAGGACAGGGGCGCTTAAATTGATAGCATTAAATTGTATTGTTGGAGCTGCTGAAGATTGTACAACTATCTTTGTATTGTATAGATTCAATCTCTTTAGTATTATATAAATGCATAGCCCATATTGTGTGAGTAATATGTACTAGAAAGCTATCATTCACTGGAAACCTACGTCTTTTCTTGACTTGAATGTGCCCTGGCGGTTTAGAGCATGTCATGCTCACTCAAATGTCTCGCTGATGGTGGCGCATGTGTCAGATCATTTAGTTCCCTTCAAAATGGTTGAGTTGAATGGTGCTGATCCATGCGTCATGTCCGTGAACGGGCGCTGTCAGTTGTGACTGGTCATCTCTTAGTTGCCATGGCTTATTTAAAAGAACGATTTTGAATTGTATTTTTTGTTTGTGTGTTTTTGCTGTGGACACTTTTAACGTGCACATCTTGCTACATTGTTCTCACATAATATACCATCTCAACATGAATGATGTAACCAAGATTTTGTAACAATATTCTGATTTAAAAGAGTGTCCATGGAGTTTCTTGCCCGTTCTTCTCCATAGAGATCTACGCTAGGGAATGGGCAACTACAGTACTTTCACAGTTATTATGTCTTGTGACTGGGACTGTAGCTACATTTAATTTTCATCTTTGTTTCGACAATTCAAAAGGTCTGTAACTGGCTTACTTGAAAAAAAAAAAAAAAACTCGATATATTTATTTACCACTTTATTGTATACCACATAAAATACAAAGAACATTGATTTAAAAATAACAAATTTTAATTTGTAATGTATTTTATATTACTTTTAAAGGATTTTATTATAAATGCATTTACCATGTTTGTAAATATATAAAAACAATACCAGTCTATAACTGTCCCACTGCATTTGAAACCATAGCCCCGTGTATGCGTTGTCCTCTGGGTCATCACGACAGAGATCGGTTTGCAACTAATGAAAAACAAAACGTTTAGACTACTCTTACAGACAATCGTCGCATTGAAAGGGAGACACTTAAAAATGAGCTTTATTGCTTGTGATACACGACACCATTTACACAAAACAGTCACCTAATTACCATAGAACTAATCCATAAATGTCCAATACAGAACATAGGTAATCCAATGTCCACTACTAAACATTCATAGGCTTGGCAGACGGATTGATGATCGCACACAATACGAATAAGTGTATTAATAGAAACACATAAATAACACCAAAGCATCGATCGAAACTGCGCCCTCTTACAAAAGAGGACACCGGAATGGAATCGGATAACCGAAACGAAATAAATAGAGATTTTCTTGTTGTTATTCCGATTCACGCGAATTAATATTATGTTTATACTAGTCCAATAGTATAATAGGCGAGACGACAAAAAAAAAAACTAATTAGTCCGTCAGTTAGATTATCAAAAAATATTTGACCCGTGTTTTTTCTTTTGTTACGTAAACCAACATTTACGAAGATATGACGCTTTTAAAATTCTCAATACGTCACGCCTAGGTATAATTTTTAGCTGGTTCTGACGTCACGAGCCCCCACTCCCGAGTTTTGATGCGTTTTATCTTTGTCAATATTCATTCGATTTACAAAAACAAAAAATACGTGTCCATTAATTTCCAATACTGTAACTGACGGACTAAATAGATCTGCAATTTTTTGATACTGTCGTCATGCCTATTGTCCCATAAGATCATACTACCGGGCTAAAAATTTTGTTAATCCTCCTGGATTACAGCACACAGATAGTAGGTATATAACCTTATATCTGTGTGCAAAATTTCATCCATATCTATACAGTAGTTTTTGCGTTAAAGAGTAACAAACATCCATCCATCCAGCCATCCATTCTCACAAACTTTCGCATTTACGTATATTAGTAAAAAGTAGTAAGCAGTGAGCTAATTGAAGAGCAATTACATGTTGTCCAAACTTTTGTAAACGAGTTGAGTAACTCATTTAGGTCAGAAGACGTAAGTACGTCTTCTGACCTAGGATTCCAATCGCACGATGATATGCAATCGGTTGGTTTAATATACACTACATTTACATTTATCACAGGTCCCATCGCCGAGGGAAACATGCAAGGAAATCCGCGCGTTTTCAATTAAAATTCTAGACGTATATATATTGTTTTATGAAGCGTCACCTGACGAGGAACGACCGCCCCGTTTGTATGTTTACAACTTCCGATTTACTGTCGGCGGCAGCATGACATGGATCGCGGAAAAAAATCTGGCAATCCAATTCGCATTTGTCAAGTTGGCGTATCAGATGCATCGAAACGAATCAAAATCATCGAAGAGAAAATTCCGAAATTTACGTCGTATTTTCAAGAAGGAATCTATCATGGAAAACCCAGTTCGATTTCAAAAAGGGGAAAACTTTAATTGGATTTATTGTCAGGAATAATCTATATAAGCTGCGTTCGACACGTGTAGATACGTTGCCCCAGTGGGAATTCTAGTCTATGGTCGATAAATCGTGGATATACTTGGATATACGAATGTAGGTCAGAATCTATTGGACCGCCTACTCCTTCTGAATGTAAATGCGTAGCGTTAATTTCTTACAAATAACCCTATGTGCCGTGTGTTCTTATGAAATAATCGTTTATCCCCTTTCCACAAGTAGTTTTTTTTTGTGATAGAAAGAAATAAAGAAGAAAGAAATTTATTTGCCGCAGGTACATGAGGTGTAATAGATAATGTCATGGTTTGCGTTGAAAATTTGTGCTATGCACTATGCTGTTATAGTCAATAAGTCTGCTAAGCAAGGGACTATGGTTGCATTTGTAGATTTACGCAGAGAAAAGATGGTAGTATCTGAGCGTGAGGGAGAGGGAGGCCAAAGAAAAGATGGATGGTCTGCGTGAGGAATCTAAAGAGGAGTAAATTATGCCGTGAATTCTAGCAGGAAAAGTAAAACGAGTAGAATGAGATAAGAGCAGGAAGATGATAAAGTTGATGATGGAAGTAGCTGTACTAACGAAAGTAACCAAATACCATTTTCAGAAGGACTGCTAGAAGCTGATGAAGGTAAAGCTGCACTTTACTTTATTTTTTCATTGCATTAGAGCGTTAAAGAAAATAAAACTATTTCCAGTAGACGATGAACTTTATAATGCTAATAATATTAATAACGACATTACATTTATTTTAATGGACCTAATGGATACATAATTTACATAAAATACTTTATAATATTTACCGACAGACGTAATCACACCTGGCGATGATAGGTAAATAAATTTACCGGCGGGCAACTGAGGTCAATATGGCGTCAAAAATACGATGTGTATTAACCGTATACAGTATATTGTTATAAACATTTTGCGCTTGATATTTCATTGTTAAAATACTTTGTATTTTCAGGCCTCCGTAACGCGAATGAATGGTTCTAGGTACCTGAAACGCTTTTGTTTATGGCCAGTTGTATGCTTTTATTTACTGGTCATACCGGTATAAGTAGGTTTAAATGAATTACAATAATAAAATAAAATTAAGCCTGTGCGAGCAGAGCAGCGGTGGCCCAGAGGTGGCGGCCCCGACTTACGAACAGTAAGTCGTGGGTTGAACCCAGAAAGGCGCATTACTTTGCGTAATTTTTTTTCATCACCACTGCTCTCAAAACGGTGAAGGAAAACATCGTGAGGAAACCGGCAAGTCCTAGAACCAAAAATTCGAAGACATGTGACATCTACCAATCCGCACTGGGCCCGCGTGGTGGATTATAGCCCATTCCTTCTCATAGAGAGGCGGCCTGTATCCCAGCAGTGGGAACATTAATAGGCTGATGATGATGATGATGATGAACACGCCTGTAATCTCCGAAGGGTTGGGCTAGGTGTACTTAATAGTACGCCTACTATAATCCAGGATATAAATTGTCTGTAATGCCAAATTTCATACAAATCGTAATATTTTTTTGCGAGAAAAGATAACAAACATCCATCCATCCTCACAAACTTTCGGTTTCTTCTGATAAACTGCTGTTCCGCAAACTGACTGGACAGGTCCACTCAAATAACAATAACAACAATAATTATATCTTTATTGAAAAAAGAGGAAGTACATTTTACACATACTTATCACAATATTGTCACAAGTACAGTAAGTAAGTAAACAGATCAAAATTAACTCCTAACGTCTAAGCTAGGCCAAGCCTGTATCTTAAACGTTAAAAAAAATCTCTCTAAAAAAGACAACCTCTGACACTAATTTGCATTCACAAGGACTGTTCCAAATTATGGCATTAAAGACACTGTGACCTCAGTTTGTTTCGGAGTTTCTTACGAATAACAGAAAGCACACCAACCTCATATAGTTTTCAAACATTTGCTTATGAAATTCTTGAAGCATCTTGGGTCCTAAGAATTGAAATAGTTTAGCTCGAATTTTGAACGGTTACGTTCGTCTGGTCAAGACCACTGTCAGACCACAAACCACTCGCTAAGTAAGGTCTGACTTTATGATTATTTTATTTTAAATGCGAAAGTTAGTGAGATGTGATGATTCGGATAGCTGATGTTGGTCATTATTTCAAGCCAAAACTATTGAACGGATTTTGATGAGACTTTACAGCAATATAACGTATACATCAGAATAACACATCGGCTAATTTATTATGACATTGTGTAAAAAAAAAAAATTACGCGGGCGAAGCCACGGCGGATGGCTAGTACTTCATTATGTAAAGGAGCGTTCTTAAAAGCAACTCAGAAGCTCATTACTTTCATTACATATAATTATGTATACCGCCGGGAGTCTTAATACTTTTCTGGAATGCAATTAATATAATTTTGGAGGTGTAAAAGCTACTTAGATGTTCATCAAAGCAGTAAGCGAGGAGAAAATCTGCTTTATACATTTATGTTCTCACAACGCGGCTAAATGTAGAAACAGCTTTTTTGGCGATTTCTATATTGTGTTTATTTCTATCTAATCTAGCTTGTTCCTACGAGTAAGTTACGAGTTCGTCTTTTTTGCCAATAGAAAATTCCATCGGCATCGTAGCAATCGACTTGTCATTCCCGCTATGTCGATTCCCTTTACGTCGACTCGTGATTTTTCTTGGTTTGATGTATTATCTTTTGTTTCGCCTCGACATGGCTGTCACAGAGTACAGTCACATTAAAAACTAAATACAACATTGATTTAAATTAATAAAGTAATTTCGGTTTCGATGACCGAAATTACTTGATTGGGGACTTTTTTATTCCGGATTTTTAATAATACTTTGACAATCCAGCAAATAGTACTAGGCTAGCATAAGTTCAAGGTGTTGTGTATTTTCATACGCCAAGTGCAAAACTTTTGCAAAAATTGATAAAAAAGATAGTAGATTCCTGCTCCTGTGGAGATAGCGAACGTTTTATTTAATTTTACAAAAAAGAAACAAGAGCCTCGTTACATCATCAATCCACCATCTCTGCATCAACCAGAATCCGCAGATGGTACATGTTTTGAAAACAAGTCTTTTATAACGATTGTCTTAGCTGTAAGCCATCTCGCAGACGCTCAGACAACTGAAGTATTGATAATGCAGAACAATTTGTCGGGTTACTTTGATTTGAGAGTGTCTAACCCTGGTATCTATGTAAGAAATTACCTACTTGAGTTTAAGTAATTACTTTGCAACCATTTTTATGCAATAGACAAGAATTAGAACTAGGTAAGAACTGTCAAAGAAAGCAAAGCTAAGAATTCTAACTTTTGACAGTTCTAACTTCAAACAAAATTATCAATCGAGAATCTACTGAAAAGCCTTTAAAATACTAGCCTGGCAGCAATCCATTTAGTTTCCGTTAATTGTTAGAAAGAGTCTTTTTAATAGGGCTCCTATAGTTTACGAAGTGAATATGAAAAAAAAAAAAAAAAACAATACCTACGTTAGGTCGGTGTAACATATTTCAATTGAAAACTTTCTGATTGGAATGTCTGCGAATACTAGTGTCTCATGGTACTCCTTGATTGATATTACACCCGAATATTGATATGAAACAACTTCTAAATAGGAGCCTCGATTGTTATAATATGAAACTTATTACATAACATCAAGGTACGTGATATCATGACATCACGCCTGTAATTCCCGAACGGTTAGGCAGAGGTGTACACAATAGTACACCCCCACTTCGCCAGTTATGTTTAGCCCCATGTAATAAAGAGCCAGGCTATTGCCATCAACTGCACACAAATCCAGACTCCGAAGCTGCTACCGAGAAATTCCCAATAACAATTCACCCGACTCGGGAATCGAACCCGGGACCCCATGCTCAGCAATCGCGATTGCGACCACTTAACCAACGAGGCAGTCAATCTAGGTACAATGTTATCTAATAATAAAAGTAAGCACCTGGCGGAATTCGGAGATAAGTGCTATAGGAATTTATATGTCGATATGTTAGGAAAATTCGTGACTAGGGTTTGGGAATTCCCGACAATTTAAAGTCCCGGGAACACCCGGGACTTCGAGACGTAAGAAAAATTTTTTTTTTTTTTTTTTGAGGGTTTAAGCCTTTTTTGGCGAATTTTAATTGAGTTAATTTCTGGTGAAACGTATTATAAAAAGGCTTTTTTTTAGTTAAATTTTAATAACTATAACGTTAATTTCAGTCTTAATAATTGCTTTGTTTAATTCTATTAATCACACACAGATACAGTTTTAAGCAGTTAAATCTTATAGTTTTAAAAGGAACTTAGTTAAAAACAATTTTAAATAATTAATAACTTGACTTTTATCTAGTAATTCGTCATTGGTCATAATCACAACACTGTTAATTTTCATAATCACAGATTTGTTTCATAAATAATATTATTATAAATAATATTATTATTAAAACAGACTAATAAATTAATCTTTTAAATAATCAACTAACACTTTAATTGGACTTCTTTGCTGATTGAATAAAATAGGCTTTTAAAAAAATCAGAGAAGCTTTGTCCGACAATCTGTTTCTGATTTTTGTAATAATGCCACCGAACAAGGGGAACACTCTCTCGTTTTCAACAGATGTCGGTTTAATTGTGTTTCGAGTCCCGGGACTTTCGGGTCGAGACTCGAGACGAGACAAGATTGTAGAAGTTGTTACCTATGTAATTATTTTTATTTTCAAATAATTGATTTATTTGAAAGAAGTTGTTACCTATGTAATTATTTTTATTTTCAAATAATTGATTTATTTGAAAATAAAAATAATTACATAGGTAACAACTTCTACAATCTTGTCTCGTCTCGAGTCTCGACCCGAAAGTCCCGGGACTCGAGACAACTAAAATTACGAAAAGTCCCGGGACTTCGAGACACGAGACGTCCCAGGACCCAAACCCTATTCGTGACTGAGGAATGTCGGGAATGCCAAATCAATCTGGTGTTTCCCGGTTTAGGCGGAGATCAAGGTATTTGCTGACACTACTGTTATGCCTAGTACAATACAATATTATGACAGTTTTTTACTGTCCCTAACCCTCTACACAGAGGTTTATAAGAGTTCTTTATAGAACGGACATTGGGTATATTGTCAAACAAAAATTTTGATCTCGTATATTTTAGAATTTGACACACTTATGCTACCTGACAAGCGGGCGTATGACAATAGATAGACCGTTGTTGCAGCTTCTACAAGCTTCTAAAATTTGTCACGACATGTTCATCTCACACAGGAATGACCTACACTTTTTAGTATTATGCAATACTTACACTTTATATTCATCATTTATCATCCTTTTTATTTGTTTATATTTTTTACACTCGGCAATCGTTATTTGATTTATTAACTAGGTATGATTTTGCTGAAATAAAATATTAAATCTAATAATTTTTCAATGTTTACTTTTCTTTTGACATTACGTCAGTTGTCAAGCTGTCAGTTACTTTTTCTCTAATTTTGTGTCATAGTTTTTCTTAGTGGTTAGGACTAAGAAGGTCACTTTTGATTTAAGTAATTTAATTTATTTTTATTAATATGTTAGCTTAGATAATGTAAATTTATTGATAAATAATATGGTTTACTGGTTTGCACAATTAATTAACACGCTCACAGAATTCTTCGAAGAAGTTTTTGACTGAATATTACAGGCCGTTTTAAATACAGGCAACTCACAATTTTTGATTTCAAAAACTTAAATTCTCTAAAGAATAAAGAAATCAAAATGAAACAATTGATGTAAAAAAAATGCTGAGATTGGCATATAAAAGGGAGATTTCTGAGATTCTGCAAGCGTTCTCCGACAGTCGTTTTTCCTTTGGACTGTTCACCGACAGGACGTTTCGTTTTTGAGAGATTCGTCGATAGAACGTTTCACCTATGGACGTTTCGCCGACAGAATTTCTGAGACATTCCCTTCGGAAGCCTACACGGCTGTGACGCCTACACGGCCGCCCCACCGACGGTGCCTGTTTGTCTACGGGCACAGTTTGATGCTGCGGGACAAAGGGCAATAAAAAATAAAAATAAAAAATAAATATCGCTGGACATTACACACAGCGCCATCTAGCACCACACTAAGCAACGAGGCTTGTGTCGTGGACACCAGCCCACAACCCGCCTGCCGCAATCCCCTGTAGCGAGTTCTCACGGATTATTCCCTTCAGAATAGACCTGGATTGTGAACAAGAACCATCGAGACTTAAAAGTTTATATCTGACCTCTGAAGAAGGAGAGCACTTTCCATCACAGGTGGGAGAGCGCGGAATTCACCTCTAAAGTGAACAGTAATAGGGTGTGACGTGCTAACGTGACCCTACACTCTCCAGGAGCTCTACTAGCACTGGAGCCACGCCAACTCCATACTTGTACTCCGGGCCTCCCCAAAGGACTCGCCTGTGATATCTTATCTATTCTCCGGGCCTCCCCAAAGGACTCGCCCGTGTACTACTCGTCTGATTGCAGAATCGACCTGACTCTGGAAGCTACCTTGGTTTAACGCCTTTCCAAGTAATAATAATTCCTTTCTGTAGACCGTGTGATAGGTAGGTCAGAGTTTTATAAATATCACTGTATTTTTTACTCCAAAATCTCTTTATTAAATTAAATTGTTAATTTACTTCCCCTTTTCCTTGTTAGGGATAAGTAACACGACAACTTCCAAAATTTGTCACGACATGTTCATCTCACTCAGGAATGACCTACATTTCCCTTTAATCATGTTATCGGGAAGAGTCTTTTGTCATCCTCTGGGAACAATTTCAGAACCGAGGGCTGCTGCTACGGTTCTAATAATAAATGCTCCTAATATAAAATATTTATAAAGATACTTATTTTTCTTTGCCTAGAATTGATAACAGACCAAATAGCTACCGGTCTTAACCTTGAATATATTTATATTACATAGCCAAATTTGTTTATACTTCACTCGTAATTAGGCCTTTATCACACTAGCGAGTTGCGAGCGCATTCAAAGCGGAGCGGGCACGAAACGAATTCGCCGCGGATGCGCAACGAATTCGCCGCGAATAGCAGCGTGAAAGTGCACTCAATTTCCAACGTTCGCTGCGCGCCCGCTTCGCTTTGAATCCGCTCGCAACTCGCCAGTGTGATAAAGCCCTTAGACATTCAAATAGTAAACTAAAATATACTTATGAGTACTTAATAATTTTTCACTAAATATCGGGATTTCCGAATATAACTTATCATCACGCCTGTAATCCCCGAAGGGTGAGGTAGAGGTGTACACATTTCGCCAGTTATGTTTAAGTCCCATGTAATAGGGGGCGAACCTATTCTTATCTACGTGACTACTACTGAGAAATTACAAATTGAAAAACTCAACAACAATTTACCCGACCCGGAAATCGAACCTAGGAACTCATGATCAGCAGCCGCGCTTGCAACCAGCTTTGACCAACGAGGCATTCTATAAATTCATCATCTGCCTAGCCTTTTCCCAAGTTTTATTGGGGTCGGCTTCCAGTCTAACCGGATGCAGCTGAATAACAGTATTTTACATGGAGCGACTGCCTATCTGTACTCCACAACCCAGTTAGTACTGGGTAATACGATACCCCTTGATAAGACTGGTTGTCAGACTTTTTGGGCCTCTGACTACCTGTTACGACTGTCGAAGATCACAAATGACAGCCGGGACCAACTGCTTAACGTGCTTTCCGAGGGACGGAGGAAACTCGGTATGTAATGGGTGGTCACCCATCCACAGACCAACCTAGGCAAGCACGGCTTAACCTAAAGATCGACCCGAGCGGCTGTTATTATTTAGCCACGAGCTCCTCTCGACGCGAGGCATTCTATAAATTATTGACAAGAATTTAAAAGTTTTAACAGTCTGCTGACATTAATATTGACTGTAACTACTTTTAAAGTTCTAAACACCCCAAAGCCCAAAGTTTCTTTAATTAATTTTATTGAAGAATTTATAGACGTCGTCTTCTCGCCTGTATCCGTCCGAGTGGTAGACAGTCTTGATTAATGATATTTCGAACTAATTACAATTAAAAAGGGATAAATAAAAGTCACAACATACCTATAAAAATAAAAAATATTGAAGTGTAGGTATGTTTGTAATTTCGAAATAACAGCTTTTTACTGAATGCATATTATTTTTAAATTTTATGTCTGTCTGTTTATTCCGGCTTATCTTCGAGACGGATGAACGATTTTGACGGGACTTCTGCTGACAGATAGTTGATCTTTTAAGGAGTGACTAAGGCTAGTTAGTTAGTTAATTCTTTAAAAAAAAGATCAGGGTTCCGTTCGTGCAATAAAATTAAAATCCATTAAATTGTTACTAATAAATAATATAAAATTATTGACATATTTTTATAAAACTTTCACGCTGACGTAGTTCGCGGGCAACACCTAGTCATACAGAATTATCTATATTTTTATCCTAATACAATTTAATTCTAAAAGCAACTCTGTGTATCTAACGGTCTGTTATCTTTTCTTACCCTTACAGCTAAACGAACTTTATACTCTTTATTTCGTTAGTACGGTCCGTTCCGTACGCAGGCGGGGATAATTCCCGTTTTGCGAGCTGTAGACAAAAGACATTTTAGCTGATTTTCCCGCTTAAAACATTGCCAAGTGAGTTACTTGTCGTTTTAGCCAATCTACCTGTTCGTTTAGGCGCGTCGCTCACTGGTAAGTCGAGGCGGCGGCGGCGGCGCGGCGCGGGCGTCGCGGAAACCTTAACTACCTTGATATACGGTCTATATAAGAATAAATTCGCACGCGATACTCGGAGCGCCCTCAAGCTACTACAAGAGCATGCGTGCGACCGTATATCAAGGTAGTTAAGGTTTCCGCGACGCCCGCGCCGCGCCGCCGCCGCCGCCTCGACTTACCAGTGAGCGACGCGCCTTAGAGTTTCGTTTACATTTTTACGAATGTGTCCTTAACGTATTGGACCAAGAGCCCGCGACGTTCAGACCTTCGTTATTTTATAAAACCTGAAAGTTTCTCTGTGTATGTCCCTAATAAAGATATGAACGCTTCCCGAGTATGAAGTTTGGATCACGGTTCCTTTGAAAGTTATTAGGTAGCAGAGGTGTATAAAATTGGTCCTCATGTACCTATATATAGCTCAGTTTTGATATATTTTATAAGGAACAATATTATGAATCAACTCGACCATTGTCAGACACTTGGTATGGTTCCAACCGGTGTCAGACACCCATTAAAGTGTGGTGGTTTATAGTTATACTTTCGTCATAGTATAAAACCTGGATTGTATGCATGTTACATGAGGAACTATCAAAAGATGTTTTCTCAGTTATCAGACCGTTTCGATGGTTCTTACGTCTTGTCAGACACATTAAGTCTACCGTGATGCGAGCGCGATTTAGGGGAACTTTCTTAACCGTTGCAGCTACACGAAAATGCTCTTCGAAGACTATCCATAATTTTTCGTAAAATTTTGATCACCATTCACAGATTTTCAAAAAAAAGTACAGTAAGCAAGAAAATGGCTATTTACTAACTAACGTCTGTCCATCTTTCTGGTACCTTTCTACGCTGTACCGGTTTAAGTAGATTATAGCCTCAACGTCTATATTCTATAGTACGAATAGCTGACATTAAATAAATACTTCCTACTGTTTATGAATATATAATTCCATTCATTGTGTCATTGATTACAACTTACAATGATTACTATATTAACAGACTTCTAATCCGGCGATGATAACCTATTACTATCAGATGACTTCAAAGCTAGTCTTAGTATTGGTGTTTATTCCATAGACGAAATGGCATAATATCTTTAAATACATGGAATAAAAAGACCCATCACGTACACCACACACATAAGCTACGCATTCTTTACATCTATCTAAATACATACATATCTACTACATACTCACATAAACTCGCACCTTTTTCTCATGGGGGTTGGTAGGAAAGGAATCACAGATTGCTACCTGCTGCGAACGATAATACAATAAAAAAAAGTGAAATTTCCCAACTATATTAGGGCCGGATTCAGCTGAATACCAGTATTTTACATGGAGCGACTGTCTATCTGACCTCTACAAGTTAGTACTGGGTATTACGATACCCCTTGAGAAGACTGGTTGCCAGATTTTCGCGCCACTGGCAGCTGGGACCTACGGCTTAACGTGCTTTCCGAGGCACGAAGGAAACTATGTAATGGGTGGTCACCCATCCACGGACCAACCTAGGCAAGCACGGCTTAACCTAAAGATAGACCCCAAACGGCAGTTATTATGTAGCCACGAGTAGCATTGGGCAAAAATTATGAAAAATTCGGCATTTCCTGCTGCACACAATGAAAAGCGCACAAAACATTGTTCGTATGAGTACATGCAGCGATGTAGTCGTTCTAGGGGAATGAAAGTTAATCATTATACCTACTTTGCATTTCAAACTGGAATAACCAATTAAAGTTCAAAGGAAAGTACCTAATTAAACAGCTTGACATAGCTAGTTTATGTCTTGCGTGCATTCAAAGTGCTGTCATAAGCGACGATACGTAAGTACGTCCGGCGCTCCCCTGGCAGTAAGCCCCGTTTCCAACTGCATTGGCTGTTCTTATTTTTCTTTTCTCTATTTCTGTTTTTATTTATTACGGCAAAAGCTATTCTTATACACCTCGTACCGGCTAAAATATTTTATTTATTTCTACTTCAGACGTTCGTATGAAATTACAGGTAGTCAGTGTGCAGTGGATGGCGCGAAATTCTGACAACCACTCTTAATGTTTTATTTATTTCGACCTCAGAATGATATATGATGAAATCAGATAGTCAGTGGCGCGAAAGTCTGATAACCAGTCTTACCAAGGGGTATCGAATTGACCAGTACTAAATGGGCTGTGGAGGTCAGATAGGAAGTCGCTCCTAGTGAAATAGAGGTATTCAGCTGCATTCGGTCAGATTGGAAGCCAACCCTAGTTGGGAAAAGGCTAAGCAGATGATGATGAGACATTGGTATGACATTCTAGGTTTCTTTCTGAAGAAGAAGTTCTACATTTCGAGGAACTGCATGACTCCCTTCCACACAATTTGGGTAAAGTAATGTTATCTATCAATTATTCTGCGGGTACGGTATTTTGGTATCGTATAGACCTGACTTAACTCAATAACTCATAGCGAAACGTACCTTACTTAAACCCAAGCTCCTCTAATGTTTAGTTTAACGATTATTTAATTTGGTTCTTTTTGGCTTCCTATTGTTATTTTATATTTATTTATAATATGCGGGTGTTGTAACTGTGCAGAATAAACAGTTGCTTTTTCTTCCTCATAAGCTTTATCTAAAATAACCTCCAACAGGATTTATACCGGATGACTTTTTTATCAATTTCCAAAAAAAAATGTATATTAGGTGAACGGAGTAGAAGCTTATGGCATACCGTTTTTTTTTTCTTTTTTCCACAGCTTAGAACACGCTACAAATTTAACGTAAACTTTTCATAATAGAACAAAGGAAGAGAAATTGAAAAAAAAAATACATATCGAATTTCAAATCATACGCAATACGCGTATTATTTTTCCAAAACAGAAAAGAAAAACAAGCTTCCACTCCATTCACCTATTATACCCGTTTTTTTTTTGGAAAGTGATAAAAAAGTCGTCATGCTTATAAAACATTTCAAACATCCACAACAACAACACAATCTAAAGGTAGATATCTAAATAAAATACATCACGCCTGTAATACCCGAGGGGTTACTAAACAACATTTCGATAGTAATGTTTAAATCCCACGTAATAGGTGGTGAGCCTTTTGCTATCAACCGGGCACAAACTAACTTAACACTAAACAAAAAAACTTTACCCGACCTGGAAATCGAACCCAGTACCTTATGCTCAGCAGTTGCGCTTCCAACGAGGTCATAAGACAATCCACGGACATACTCAGTCAGTCAGTGGACAGTCTCCATAAGGTAGTCGATTTCTTTCCGTAATCGTTTTACCATTAATCGTGCTGTAAACAGTAGAGAACATGAACTGTAGACTCTGGCGACGTCGAAAGTTGCGGTGTGTCAGTTCAGATGAACTCGTTATCTCTGACATGGCAGCCATTTGCAATCCCAAGGGTTGAACAGTTTCAGGACCTAGAAACCAAATTGCACTGGTCCGTACCTATTACGGAAACCACTTGGATGAGGTACGCAAGATACCGTAGACTCTACAACGTAGAGGATGAAAAGAAAAACATGATTCCTTATAGACCATCCCACGCATACACCACTGATATCGCCGCGCAAATGTAACTGCGGACCACATATATAGATATAACTACCTAGATAACGTTGCATCGTTCTGTGTTTGAGCCCTTTTTGTTCTTTTTTTTCGGATGGGAAATGATCAAATGACTTCTCCCGCTCTGGGCGGAGCGGGAGGGAGTGTCAGACTTTTACTGACTAAAACCCATCCATGTTCCTTCATCGCCCTTTGTGTTCCGGGGCCACGGTATCTCTTTCAAACAGTCCCGCAACGCCGGCAGACATCGGTCCTTGCCAGACATCGGTCCAAAGTCAGCAATATGAAGGGGTCCCCTTCATATTGCTGACTTTCTTTGAGGCGCGCGTGGAACACGAACGCGCCGTCGACACGGCCTGTCGTCATGAGACTAGCCCATAGCCCAACATCCACAGGCCCGCGCCTACGGTGGCCGGGGGCCACGTGGTGGCCTCCGACGCCCGGGGCGTCTCCCGCGGCGGCCGGGACGCTGTGAGGTATCTCCCTCTCACGTTCCGCCACCTCCTTCTCTAGCATTACTACTTCGCAGAAGGAGGTGACGGCGTCCCATTCCGTGTGTTTGAGCCCTTAGCCGTTATTTACCGTAACTTATAAGTAACTATAATAACCATCGAACTTCCCTCTAGGTAAGTTCGTTAAATCATTACCGCAACGCGGAAAAAAATATAAATTGAGTTTAATGGTAAATAGATTTAAGCTTGTACGTAAAAAGGACCCAGGAAAATAGTTGCTGAATTTTCCTTGACATACTTTACGTTTAGTAAGTTAAAACGTGGTCTAGCTATCGCTCTATATTATTTTGATTGTCTTTGTCTAATTAACTTTAATAAAAACGATTTGTTTTCATTGGATCCCAGTTTTGAATCCTATTTTTTTAGGTATTAACGATGGGCCCGTTAAACAATTTCCATTGAATGCCATGTTATAACAAGATGTGTAGGTACTTTTCTGAAGAAAAGTGATTTACCTTTATCAAACACTAGCTGTTACCCGCGACTTCGTACGCACTAGGTTCGATAAATCTAATAAAACCACATCGTGATTTCATTTTGTACCCAAAAATAATAAACCTCTACGAAAGTGTACCGGCAAATTCCAATGTATAACCGTACATCAGAACTTTCCGTATTTGTCTTTGGTTAGCTATTTCTTTACTTACGTCTAAGATACTCGTAAGTACCGTAGATTAGTTACGCAGTACGCTCAGGGTTTACAGATCTGAGTTTATTTTCCCGTCGAAAATTCCGAACATTTGAAGAAAATTCCATAATTTTTATAATTTAATTTCATGAAAATTTTTGCTTTGTAGAAATTCCGGACGTCTTAGAAATGCGGAATGCGGGGGGCATTCCGGGCACAGAGCTAAAATGCCGGACATGTGGCAACCCTAGGGAAGGTACGCCACCCACCAGTGGGAAAAAAACAGTTAAAAAAGCTGGCCCCTTATTTTATTGAAACTCCATAAAAATTATGCTAGGGGCTGGCCTACCACCTACGTGCCTACCCACTACCTACGTGTGAAAATTATACCCATTAAAATTGTCTCTCTCTCTCTCTTTCTTCTTAAACCATTGACCACCCAATGTTAAGGGTAGATCGCTTCCTAATCTCGCCACTTTTGTCGGTTTAGTGTCATGGCTATCCAGTTGCTTCCGGCCACTTAAATAAGATCGTCTATCCACCTAGTCGGTTGTCTACCCACATTCCTCCGTCCCGTCCGTGGTCTCCAGTCCAGCACTTTACACAGACACACACACACACTTTTTTTTTTTTTTTTCACAGATTATGTATTAATATGTATGTCTGCGCCCGCGTCTCTGTTCGTCAGTGTTGCCTGTGAAAGTCAACACAAAGTATTGGTTACGTGGGGTGTAGATGTAATTATTATTTTCTCTATTTATTCTACCCATATTTGTATTATTATTTTTCTTTCGTTCACACTTTATGTATTTATTATATTATCCGTGCCTGACCGTGGCATCACTCTGGGCCCTATCAGAATACCAGCGCTGTGACTTTTTTTTTTTTTAATGTTGCAGCACCATGCTGAGATGGGGCCTTTTGTCTTAGTACAGGACCAATTTAATTTCATGTTTTTTTTTTCTTCTCATTTTTCTGTTAATATTTTTTTTATTTTATTAGCTGTACTGTTATTTTAACCATTCTAATTGTGTTGTGTCCTGTGCGGGCTAATAAATGTTTTTTCTTTCTTTCTTTTTTTCTATCTTCCATCCAGTCTATGACCCGCCCACTTCCACTTTCTATTTGCTATCGCTTCTGCTATGTCCGTAAGTCTCGTTCTTCTCCATGTAAAATTTTCTTTAATTGTATTGTATAGGTAACCTTTTTATTGGTATTGGGACCTTATAATTATGTCCCTAAGTCTAATCAATGTCCTTAGGGAGGAGCGGTAAACGATAGGAAAATACCGAAAATACTTATCAGTGCTGGTTTATATGCTGAGACTTAATTAAAATAACTCACAAAGCTCCGTCGAGGGAAATCTGAAGAATGCGACCTAAAATCGTAAAGGCATTCATTTTATACCTGTACATGTTATGGCGTGTATGTGTTGTGTTTATTTGTTCGTAAACATGTTCATTATGAAGTCCTTAGGGGCGATTCGAACTGGCTACAAATAGAATGCTGGATTTTTTAATTATCTATAACCCATATCTTTTTGTAAACAAACTTTTTCAGTGTTGCTTTTTGTCTACAACCTGCACTGTATTTGTAATCACTTTTCCGAAAACGGCTCAAACGGTTTCGATGAAAGTTGAAATATTGGGTTTACGGGAGCCATCAAGCGATCTACCTAGGTCTCATATCTAGGAAAATTCGTTTTAATTAACTATTTTCATCTGAGCAGAGCTCGGTCGCCCAGATACTAATTACGATATTTCGGAATAAGTTGTTGTTAACAGGTAAAGAACAAGTGTGAATAATTAAAAAGAATATAAGAAATAAAATACAAATTATGTTGTATGTACAATTATATTGTGTATCCTACTTATCATACTAACACAATTAGTGTTAGTTGATCAAAGTACTAACATTATAAATGCGAAAGTTTGTGAGGATGTATTGATGTATGTTACTGTTTCATGCAAAAACTACTGAACGGATTTGGATGAAATTTAGCACACAAATAGTAGTATTATCCCGTGGGACAATAATAATTATCGAATCCCAAACTGGGGAGACGGAAGGGGGATAAGCTAGTCATGTCATGTATGTAAAGAAAGAAAATGACATTACCCATATTTTCTTTTTTTCTTTCAAAGATCAATTAGAAAATTTAATTTAGATTTGGTACTGGTTAAAGATAAGAGTATGAACGAATAAATTCATCATCCATAGTTGCGGAAAGTAATCATTACAAAAATATTAGAGGTATGCTACCTCTTCAGTATTCCCGCGATCATGATGCTTGCAACAGCGTCGAAATATCGGGAGCTCATAGAAACAAAAGAAAATCCCGTAAGTACTAATAAATTTAAAACCAATAGCATTCTGTTATTTAAAATGACATTACTAGTCGACTTGAGTGAATTTCGAGGAGGAAAGTGAAAAGAAAGCAGAGCATTTCCCTCGCGTTGGAATTCCGGAATTCTTTAAAACAATATTACGAAAAGCCGTGAAACTCGTGATATGATTTTTGAATAGGAAAACGTTATAGGGATGTCCTACATTTGGAATAGTAACAGTGAACAGTTTCTAAATATAAGTTGTTTTTGCTTGATATAATGCATTTTAAATATAGAGTTGAATATAGTTTTTAGTTCGATATTCAGAAAGAAAAATTTTTCGTTTAATCTGTATTGGGACCGGAAAAATGTTTAGTATGGAAAAGCGTTTTTTTAAGGGTTCCGTTGCCGGACATCAAAAAACGGAACCCTGACAGATTTGTCCTGTCCGTCTGTCTGTGTGCAGGTTTGTCGTATTTATCGACAGCTCTCGAGGTGTATAAAATAGTTTTTTTCTAGAATATATATAGAATAGATAAGAAGATATTCTATCCTCAAATTGTTAAAGTAATGTGGGTTTGATTGTGATAAAAAAAACTTTCAATGATAATTGGTTTGAATAAGATTTGTCATTTTGAGATAAGGGACTTTTTAAAACTGGTTGGACGCGAAACTGCAGCAGTAACTTTTTTTAAATGAACATACTATGAAAAACAAATTTAGTTTAGCTGTTGAGTGTAAGTTGACCTATGAATGAACGTTTAAAAAAGTATTCAATCTTAAAGGGACCCTTTTGTGCGCGAGTCCATCTCGCACTATGGGCCAGTTATTTACAAATAACTTTTGACAAATATCAATGCATGGAATTTAGAATCATGTGAAATATAGGTACCTACTGAATCCATGGTAAAAGTTTGTCACAATGTATCTTTCATCATGTATAGGATAATACAGGTATATTTTAACCTAGTATTTTAATCTACTTAGTCATTGGCGAGAAGAACACAATCGAATGAAGTGGAAGGATTGTAGGAGGCCTTTGCCAAGGAGTGGGATAAGACGGTATAACTAAATAACTATTTTTTTGCCCGCGTGTTAACCGGAAACTATCCCACGAAAACGTGGTTCCGGATAATTTATATTCACCCAGGTCCACCTGTGTGCATATTGACATCACAGCCGTTTGTGTGGTAAAAATGGTAACTGACAGACAGAGTAACATTCCCATTTATAATATGAGCATGGATACTTGTAGATTATGTATTTCAAAATGTTAAAATTTTAGTCTATTTAGAATCTTGAAGAAAAACGGATAAGAATCATTATAAACTTTTTCTGTGTGTAGGTACGCACTACTTACGTAACGTAACAAGTTCTAAATAAAACTTCTTTTTATTTTTTTCATTCGACAGAGGGTGTTGTTTATCCTAAACTACGGATTTGAAATTCTGTTTGTTTATACAACTAAGTGTGTACCTATCTTTACATTTTCTTCATATTCGCAATCCTTAAGATAGGTAGCAAGTACTCAACGAATGATTTGCATCTGTTTTAAAACAAAAACTATTGTATGCAAAGTCAAGTGGTTCGTAAACAATGTTTGCTATTATAAAGTTAATGTGAGAAAAGAGTGTTAAAAAATTACCTGTTAAAGCAAACTTTACTTTTAACTTTTAAAACGTGTTTTCGTTCATTTACTTAAATATTTTAAATAAGCAACCAAATACCTATGCTTAACAAAATTTTTTGCCATTTGAAACAAAACATAAATTTTGAAATAGTTACCGTGCTAAAACAGTTTAAACTAAACTCACTCGTTATCATAAATTTACCGAAACTTTCAATACCCATTGAAAAACAAAAAAAAACATTTCTGCTAGATTTCCATCGTCAAAACTATTCACACAAACGCTCCATTAGAGCCGGCGCTTCATAAAAAAAAACATTTGTTTGGCGAAACAAGAACCGCGAAATTCAATGTTTACAAAACAAATAATAGATTACAAGATAACAAAAAAAAATGAATACTTACAATGTGTTCACAAACATTGGTTATCAGAGTACACTGGCAGATTATTTTATTTGTAAACGGATTGGGGACGTGAAAATGAAAAATCTTTCCGTCATGAGCGTACACTTCGCGGGCTCGCGGTCGGTCCGCGCGGCGCGTCACAGTGAACTGACTACCTCGCACCTAGGACCAAGCCCCGCCAGCTCTCGTCACTTGAAACTATCTTTATCGGCACTTCGATAGCTTTGTAACAAGCTCCCATGAAAGCCTATCCAGAGCGCTGATAGCAGTGATAACATTGACATTACAATTTACAGCTTTTACCAGGAAAGTTGTTTGTATTTATTTAATTTTGATTGCACTTAGTCACCACAATTACTCCGGTTTACGTTGCTGATTGCAGTGAGTAGTTCCGACTTATTAATTACAATCGGAAAAGAGCCGGATGTTGAATTAAATTAAAACTACGTCACGTGCAATTTGTTTATGTTAATAGTGAAATTGTGCCAATAGTTTTAATGGTAATGTTAATTTTGTCTGTGCGTGATAAGGAATGTTTTAATATTGTTTGTAATTAAGTGTTTGTTTATTCAATGGAATGATTTAACCGATAATGTATTGACTAAACCCTAATAGCCACTCTTTCAATTCGTAACACTCGATGGTCATTGGTTCAAAATATATTTTTTCCAAACATTGCATGTGCGGCCTACATACTTCCACTCGATGTGAAACGGCCTAACCCACTTTACGCAGATTCATTGAGAGTTTTCTGTTTATTCAAGCCGTAGAGACAGGGAAGTGAATTTTGATTGAAAATGATTAATTACTGAGTAAACAAACACTGGCAGCGGCAGATCACATTACATTTTTAGCGTAACAATAAAGCAGAGCGGAGCTGTGTGAGCTAAAAGCGAAAAAGGAAAGCGGAAAAGGAGGATATGTTGTTGTAATTTTTTATGTTTATTTTCCGTGACATACAGAGATGGGCGGTTTGTATCATTACTAGATTACTGAACCGTCACATTTTCCCAGTTTGGTGACTTTTGCGTTTCTTTGCCTTTAGTGAAGACTAATCACAGCTGAACTGAGGAAACGTAGGAAAAAGTATCAGCCGTGCACTGTGGCTCTGCAGCTATGCGGCGTTCCATTCTATCTCGCTCCGGACCATGGATTGAACCAGAGCCGGACGCGAGAGGTCGCCGCCGCCGATCGCCGCTACGAGGACACGGCGGTGCTCCGCCCACGCGGGACACACCTCTACCGTGTACTCCACCGTGTCCTCCGGTCGATCCTCGCAGTGCTGACACCCGGGCGTTTCCTCCCGCCTGATTCGGTGCAGGAACATCCCGAAACAACTGTGTCCGGTGAGGACCTGCGTCAGGCAGAAGGTGAGACAGTAGGTACCTTACATTGGGTTGCTTGGGCCCAGGAGATGGCCACGTTCATCAATAACGTTCTTAAGTTCCTTAAAAAAGCAGCATGTACAGACTGGCCACCACATCAAGCTACTAAAATCTGTCAAATTTCTTTAATAGATTTTCAACTTTGTCGCCAAAGCATTGTGTTCAAGGTTGATTGGGAAAATTTGAAAGTTCAGGTCAGACAATTTTGGGTAGCTTGATGTACACTTTCAACATTACAGCAATTGGGTCATAGAGTACTCATTATTAATTAACAATATAGCCACAAATGTCGAACACAGACGTACTTTTAAAGCCACAAACAAGCACTACCTACACGTAGCATACTTTGATTTATTTATTAAACTTTTTGTTACAATGTGGTGTACGGTCGACCAAGCTATTTGATTTACATTTTACAATGTAATTTGCATGTTAAAAATGTAAACCAAATAGCTTGGTCGACCGTACATTGTACAAAAGGACAATCGAATTTGGAAGTAGTGTATAACGACGGGGTATTTTACTTATTTATTCCAGTTTAAGTAAATATTTCTCGACTGCCTCGTTCGTCTAGTGGTCGCAAGCGCAAGCAAAACAGAGCATGAGGGCCTGAGTTCGATTCCCGGGTCAGACAAAATGTTATTGGGTTTTTCCATCAGAAATTTTTCAGTAGCAGCCACGGAGTCGGGATTTGTGCCCGGTTGATGGCAATAGTTTCGACCCCTATAGCATGGGACTTAAACATAACTGACAAAATGTGGGTGTTCTATGAGGTACATCTCTGCGTAACCCTTCGGGATTACAGGCGTGATGTTATGATATCTATATTCCTTCTCAACCTCGTCTGTAAACAGCAAACCTTAAACATCCATGAAACTGTTATAACAATGTAAACCAAACACATCTGAGTGACGTCATAATAATCCTGAAATACGACAGACAACGAAAACCGACTAGATCTAAACATTTTCAGTGTCAAATGATAGCTGTTACGTTGACAGGGTAAATACTTACAGTGAATTAATACAGAGACTTATATGTTGGTGCTATGGTGACGTCACTCGTTTATTTTGGATGATAAGCGGTGTACACATGCGTGAATATTGTCTTTTTGGTAGTTAGACAGTGCGCAAAGAGGTGCACCAGAGGCAAAACAGTTTCGTCGGTTGTGTAATTTATTATCTATGTTTTTAATATTTGTTTGTAAGCTTTACTGTTAGCAACTCTGACTTCCTTTTCCCTTTACTTTTTATTTTGAAGCCTTGCGGTGTTATCGCCATAAAACGTAATAATTACCTGCAATTTTTTAGATTCTAACTTGAAAGTTATTTTAAATTAATTAATTTGTTTTGAGTTATTTATAGCGTTTCAATTGACATCCCAGTAGTCACACACACTGTCATTTTTTCATCTGATATAATTTTCAAACTAAGCCTTCCATGTTGTAGACGAAACAAGTTATAGAATCTCAAAATGCAACCCAAACCTATTAGGTATAATACCTTTTTTTTTCGGATGGGAAATCATCAAATGACTTCTCCCGCTCTGGGCGGAGCAGGAGGGAGTGTCAGACTTTTACTGACTAAAACCCATCCATGTTCATTCATCGCCCTTTGTGTTCCGGGGTCACGGTATCTCTTTCGAACAGTCCTGCAACCCCGGCAGGCATCGGCCCTTGCGGACCCCTTCCTTTTGCTGACTCTCTTTGAGGCGCGCGTGGAACACGAACGCGCCGTCGACACGGCCTGTCGTCATGAGACGGACGGACGGCGAGCTAGCCCATAGCCCACCGTCCACAGGCCTGCGCCTACGGTGGCCGGGGGCTACGTGAAATTAAATCGTGAAAAAATTCAGCTGTTCAGTACAAAACTTCAATACCTACCTATGGGACAGCAGATTTTTATTCGCCATTATCCTTGGTGGCCCCATGGAGAAAGTTGTTCAGTTTGATGTTCCGAAGCACACCCCGAAATATGACCACATCTTTTTGGGACACGCTGTACAGGGTGTAAAGAGACTCGTCACGAAGCCGTCAACCAAAAATAGAACTAATCTTGGTCGTTCAGCTCCTTTATACCGGTTTTTGTCTAGCTACAATAAGCTGAGCACGCGTACTAACAACTTGGATATATTTTCGAACAGTCTGAATGAATTCAGACGAAACGTCCTCAGTTCTTGATCGATCGATTTGTTTGATCGATCGATTTGTTTGTTTGATCGATTTGTTTGTTTATTTCTTTTACAAAATGTTAATTTGTGTATTTGTGTGGCTCCATTCAATGTGTTTAATAGGTACTGTAAAATTTAATTTAATTTAATTTTTGAACTCAAATTTTAATCCATTCTATTTGTGTGTATGTCCTAATTTATTTGTTATTTTTATAGTTTTAATTTATAATTGTTTTCTATTCCAATTTAATTTATGTTTTTTTTTAATTATACTGTAATTTAATTTACAATAACTACTAGACATTCTAAATTCAATGTAAATTTTGTAAATTTTAATTTTGTTATCATCATATATTTCCGTTTCAATTATTATTATTGATTATACAAGTGCTGTGCACACCTATAAGTGACGAATTCACCGCAAAGCTGTTGAAATAGAAACTAATCAATGTAAATGATTTAGTGAATAAGTCGTTGGTGTGTCAATAAATAAATAAAAATAAAACCAAGCGTTCTGTACATCATACTATGTAACTTTACGCAAAAATTATTGCTGGGAAACGACTTTTTTTTTGGGATGAAAAATCATGTTTTGTGATAGAACTCAATGTAACGCACTCAAAACATTGTGCTGGTGGATGGATTGAATAGTACGGGGGTCGTGGAGATGTTTAAAGTAAAAATCTTACATTAAAAACTTGTATTTTTAATTTTTTTTTAACTTGTCCATAATGTGGAACTTTGACCCCCAATAGCTCCGTAACTAGAAAGTTCCCGGGTATGGTGTAGAACAAAAAATTATCACAATGACGGGGAGATCAAGTGCCTTTCGTTTTCGTTAAGAGTCTTTTTACACCCTGTATAGTGTGTGTGTCTATACCTAATTACCTACTACTGAAGCAAATTACTTACTCTGTGTACAATTAGTGAAGGAAATTACAGTGTACCGGAGTATACAGTATACTTACCTAGTTTGTTCAACGTGTTTTAATCGGTAGGAATCGGCTTTGTTTATCTTGTTGGAAAAGATAAAAGACATGAATGATCGGATTGGACATTGGTTGTAGCCACCTTACTTATACCATACTGACCTTGTCTTTTTATAGATTATGCCCCCTTTTGTTATAACACTGTTATCGCGACGATCAATCAACTTGTAGTCCACAGCTGGACATGGGCCCTTTTGAATTGACTCTACAAAATTTGTTGGTGACGCGACTGGTTTGGTGTTATTTTTCCTACAGGAATTTGTCAGTAGCAGTCACGGAGTCTGGATTTGTGCCCGGTTGATGATAATGAACTCGCCTCATAAAACATGGGACTTATACATAACTGGCGAAATGTGAGAGTACTATTACGTAGGTTCACCTCTGCCTAATCCGTCAGGGATTACAGGCGTGATATTATAGGTTTTCGATCGACGTTCCTTTTTCAGTTTCTCCTTTTGCAAAAATCTATCCAATTTTCTTTAACCGTGTTCATTATCATGTAGCAGTAATGTAGTTATGGAAAGCTTTTCACACAGCTACTTTGTTTTTTACCTTTTGGTACGGGCGCGTAATATCGTGGATACCAAAGGTTAAAATGCTATTTGTCATCGGAAAGAAACATTAAATCCATTTAACCACTTTACAAAAAAACGCTATGCAAAATGTTAACTAAATTAAATTAATTAAATGGCAATAAATACAATTTAATATTGATTTATTCCAATTTATTTCAAAGCTTTACCACATTATTATTCAAGTACTGTGATTCAATTTATCCAATAACTGCTTTTTAAACGGTTCAATTTCCAATGTATCTATGTAACTTTCCCTTGCTGTTGGTATGGCAATGGTTTCCACGTTAATACTAACAATTTATTTCATACAGGAGTTAATAGATATGTATGAAAAAAGCAATAAAGGATCTTAATCGTTACTTAACTGTATGGATTGGAATGCTTGGCTGTGAAGAAGATGCATATGCAAAAAGATTGCGAGAGAGAATGTTGAGATTGGGATGTTGGGATTGTTGTTGGTTGAGTTTGTGTCTTATTTTGCTGTGCCCGACAGGGTCCATGTGATCTAATTATAAGTTTTTTACCACCTAAGTACCTACATTTGGAATGCAATAAAGTATTGAGTATTGAGATCGATGTGTGGTGTAGCAAGAAAGGATTAAACAAGGAATGCGTTTATTAGAGGAAGTTTGAAGTTGCTCCAGTGACAGAAAAGTTGAAAGGGAAACGACTGTCTTGTGATGTAATGAGGAGGGACGAATTGTATGTGACTGAAAAGAGTGATGAATATAATAATAATATATCCTGTTTCTGCAGCCCTAACCACCGGTGGCTTGGACCCTGCTCCCGACACCGGCGGACTACTATTTTTTATATTTTTAAATGTTTTTTTTTTTTTAAGAAATATATAAAAATGTAAATAATAAGATGTTATGATGAATAAAGGAGATAATAATAATGAATCCTTAAATCCCATAGACCTTACAGACTAACATATCTATCATAATAGTACAAAGTGTGTCAGTGTATAAACTTAAAACTATGTTAGTAAAACATACTTCACTGGCACTGTCTTTGCGCGATCGTGTGGCACTTGTCCGCGGAAGCGACGGAACATTACACCTTGCGGCCAAAAGATATAAATATAAATATTGATGGATGGAGAGGGAGAGGAAGACCAAGGAAACGATGGATGGATTGTGTGAGGAGTGATATGAAATATAACAGATAGATAGTGCGACGGTTGACAGAGGAGAATGGAAGAAAAAAACGAGTTGCGCCGACCCCAAGTAACATGAGACATGAGATGATAAAAGGAACTTAATCGTTTCTAACAAGAAGAATGAAAAACCTCTTCAGTGGAAGTTTTAAATTGACATCTTTTGGGCTTAAAATACTAATAACTCCCACAACATTTATTATCACCAATAGATTCATCTATAATGCTCTAATCATCATGGATTGGATCATGGTGATTAGATCATAAATATCCATACAACTATTTACGGACCACGATCATTCATAGTAGACATTTGGCCAATTACGATGCCCAAAATAATAGTAATGAGCATTTGTATGCCTAACAATTCATTCATTAATTCCTGACAAAACCCTTACAGCCACATTCAGAGTCGTTCATTAAGGCCCAGCGCACACCGCTGGAGGCGCAGCGGAGCGCATTTGAAGACAACAATTTAATATAAACCGTAACCACCTTGATATACGGTCAATATAAGAATAAAATCGCACGATGATAGTAGTTCTTTTACTGTAAGTTTTTACTAAATTGCAAAAGGGAATAGCTATTTTCATTGAAATATAATAAAGCGATTGCGATCTTTTTTCTATGACATCACTGCTGTCAACTGTCAATGTCAAGTAGTATTTACCGGGCGGGAAAGTTTTGTGTTGTAAATTTTAATTTCATCTGTATTAATTTACGTTACGGTAAGTACTCGTTTCTGTTTCAATTAATTCTATGCTATGTAAGTATCTGCTAACCCAACCTCCCTGTAGCGAAGTACTGTAATTTTATTAGAAACATTATTTTCGCTTTTCGTTGGTTTCCTGACGTCGGATGCCACCAACGGCAATATACTTAACATTTTTTTACTGATTCAGGTGTAAATCTATATCTTGCGTGAAATTCCTGAATAGAATATTTTGTAAAGGGATCAGAATAATCTCGTAAATATCGCCTCGGTCCCACTTCTCTATATCTTCTGGCATAATCTAAAAACTTAATGAAGTCTGCTAAATCAGACATTATTCCTTTTTAATTAATAAACGTTTAATATGAAATCGAATTTCGCGGGTAAAAATATAACCCGAAACGTAGATGTCAAAATCAGCCATTAAATGTTTAAGTAAAGGTTTTGCTTTACCTAACTTTAATTGCTATTAGGGGGACGCTAATGAACGGTTAACTGACTCTGAGGGTGAACTTTTTTAATTTTTACCAAGGAACCGCTTAAGTAACCATTAACTGACTCCGAGTGTGGATGTCAGAGTGATATTGTGATGTCCTACAATAGTAAACAATGCATAATTATGACAGTCATAGCTTTCCATTGAATTAATTTAACCAAATTGTGCCTATGTACCTGAAGGCATCCGAATTCACACGGCGATGAGCCAGACATTGTTGCGGTTAGTGACACAGCACTGCATGATTTCAATGAATCCTCCGAATCATGGACATTGAATTAAAACCACTAGTGTATGGTAGGAGAATATTAAATGCATGGTTCATCATTTTCCATGTATGTTACGATTTTAAAACTGTCATCGTGTACCCCGGGTTGGGTAGTCGATCGCCGCGTTTATTTCGTCCGGCGAATCCAAACGCTTGGTCTTCTGCCTTTCCAAACAAATAACTGACTCTTGGTTAGTCTAGTAGATATTTCTGTCTAAAAATACATCATCTGCCTAGCCATTTCCCAACTATGTTGAGGTCGGCTTCCAGTCTAACCAGATGCAGCTGAATATCAGTATTTTACATGGAGCAACTATCTGACCTCCACAACCCAACTGGGTTACTGGGTACCCAGTACTAACTAGTACCGGGTAATGCGATACTGTTTTGTCAATCTTTCCAGCCACTGACTACTTAACGAGTGTCAAAGATTTACAATATTGACAGCCGGGACCAACGGCCTAACATGCGTTCCGAGGCACGGAGGATACTCGGTCTGTAATGGGTGGTCACCCATCCACGGGCCAACTTTGGCAAGCGCGGCTTATCCTGAAGAAAGATGGCCCCTAGCGGCTATAAATAGTAGTAGCCTCCTTCCTGGCTGTAAATTCTAAACTTTCGACCACCTGTTGTTTGGATAATGAAAATTCCTACCAAATTCCGCACAATTTCAAATTAGTCATTAACTATTCCCTCTAAAAATGTCCGTCATTTTGGCAAAGTACTAAATTATACTGAAAAAGTCACTTACGGGATATCTTCGTTATTATTGAGCTCCCGATATTTCGACGCTGTTGCAAGCGCCATGATCGCGGGTTGACTGAAGACTAATCACGGAAGATATCCCGTAAGTGACATTTTAAGTATAGGTAGTTATGTTCCGTGAAAGCTTAAAACAGTGTTTACTAAATTAAATTCGTTGAGAGGTTCTTCTTTATATAGTGAACGTCGGTTGTAGAATTCCGTACCCTAAGGGTAACAACCGGGACCCTCCCTAATACTAAACTTCCACAGTCTGTTCGTCCGTCTGTCTATCAGCGAGCTGTATCTCATGATCTGTAATTAGTAGACAGTTGAAATTTTCACAGAATGTGTATTTCCGCTATAACAACAAATAATTAATTAAAGGGGGCTCTCCTACTACGATGGTACGGAACCCTTCATGCGCGACTCCGACTCGCACTTGGCCGGTTTTTAAGTGTAAAGTTGGTTTAATTGCTCGTTTTATTCCTAAATCACTAGCAAGTTACCATAAAGACTCTTGTTTCTAACGCCTGTGATACATACATGCAAATCACCCTCAATTTAGTACAATTTTATGTGTTAACAAATCTGTCTACAGTCGAGACATCAGTTACTAAGTTAATCTGAGGATTAACACTAAATAAAATGTACAGATACATCAGTCATTTATATTCCTGGCTGGGTATTAAAATAAACTCAAAGGTGGATGGTTTATTACGGTGCAATGCGCTTTGGCTTGCACGTCATATAATATTTATTAGGGAACAGCCGCTACAGTAAGACCAATACAAGTGTGCGGTTCAAGGTAGCGTTGCTTTTCAAGAAAATTTGCATCGTTATTTCAAGGTTACACTCTCAAGCGTACATAGGGACACCTATTTAAAGCTAAATGTTTACTATACTGGCAAACTTAGCCACTACTTTAACGTTAGTCGCCGTACGTGTTGCGAAACACTAATATGAAGCTGGTTTGTACTTGGAGATATCGTAAACCATAACAGAAAACTAAGTATAATGTCTAAAGTAGGTAGTAACGTCGTAATGTACCATAAAGGCTTGTATAATGCTACACATAATTTCGTCTACCTTCGTTTAGTAGTCCCCTGGGGTTCCTGAAGAATTTAATACCTTCGGTTTGTTAGTACTTAGCATAGGGCTTGCTTGAACTGAAGAATCTGCAAATTGTCTCATATGGGTCGTCCTCTAATCAAATGAGGTTCAAAGAACCTCCCTGCTTGTGGGGGATAACGCCACAATCAAGTGTATTTTTTAAAAGTAATGGCAACGGCAAAAATATCTTTTATCACTATTTGTTTAATTAAATTGTGCGACCACTGAAAAGCCGAGAGAAAGAATTTGTGTCCATTTATTTTTAACCGACTTCGAAAAGGAGAAGGTTGTCAATTCGTCTGATTTTTTTTCGGTGGCAAAAAAAACTGAATCATACAAACAAAAGTCACCGACTTCTGAAGTTAAAGTTATTTTTAAACTGATTCTAATATTATCTTATCTTTTTAATAGTGAAAAATACTCGTGATGCTGAGAGGGGGAGGAGGACTCTCGACGAAGTATCACCAAGGGGTAAGTGGTTATAAAAGTGGCATGAAAGACCTCCCAACACCCCCTTGATGATTTAAATTGTCAGCTTCTCCCTACTGTGGCAACAATTATTGCGTTTCTGCTTCGTTGACAAAACGCCCTTCGCCAATTCCTAATATTTTAGCAGAGGAGAAGTGACGGAAGAAACTCTTATTCAAAGAAAGAACACTTGGTAAATTTTCAGCTGTTCTTTCAGACTTTCTGTTCTACACTACTACACTTTCATTTCCTGCACATGTAAGTATGTCAAATACCTGCTCACTATTTATATCATGCTCCTACTCCTTGAAACGCGTACAGCAATAAAATGCAATATATCCATATACATACATGTAGGTACAGTCGCGAGCAGAAAGGATGCACATCTTGCTGCATCGTTCTCACTTTGTACCATTTCAACAGGAATGATGTAACCAAGTTTTTGTGGCAATATTCTTACTTTATGGAGTAGTGGTAGTGGGTGTTCATGGAGTATCTGGCCCGTTCCATTGAGATCTACACTTTGGAATGGACAACTACAGTACTTTCACAGTTATTATGCCTTGTGTCTGGGACTGAGCTTAATTTATTGTTATCTTTGTTTCGACAACCAAAAGTGCCTGTAACTGGCCTACTTGAAATAAATGCTTTGATTTTGAACACAAATATGCACGCAGCAACTTTGAAAAGTGATTTTCGTTTCCTACTGTATTAATAACGTTTTTGAACACAGTATTTTAAAAGCCATACAAAATATTATTCTAAAATAGCTTTATCTTAAAGTAGAAACAGTTATTACACGAGCAAATCGCTTTTTAACCGACTTTAAAAAGGAGAAGGTTCTCAATTCGATTGGTATATTTTTATTTGTGTACACCGATTACGCTGAGATTTATGATCCGATTTACGTGATTCTTGGTCCCATAATAATTTAACATAGTTTGGACTAGTAGTTTTAATTATATGAACATTTTTGCTTCAGTCGTGTGGTATAATTTCATGTATGTTCACCGATTTCTCCTCCATTTGTGGAGTGACTCTCAATATTCTTTTTCTATTTGAAAGAGTATACTCCTGAGATGGTTGCATTTAAATTTGGTGAAGATCTGATGATGATCTTCGGAGATATCCAATGAAACTCTTCATAACTAGACGGTAAATCGGTCGTGATTGCTGCAATCGCTTGGATGTTTATTGTTTACACAACATTGTGACGTAACATCACGCCTGTATGCTCTGTGGGGTACGCAGATGTGTACAATACACCCAAATTTCGACAGTTTAGGTATGTTATGTTCCATGTATTGGGGATAAGCCTATTACCATGACATGTATTGATAACAATGTAAAATAAATGCATAGCAAATATTTGTATAAGATATAACTAATAATGGAAAAATAAAAAAAGTCGGTGACCATTGTTTGATTCATTTAGTTTTTTTTGTCATCAACTTCTGAAGCTAAACTTATTTTTCACTTTTTTGTTTTTTGTGTTTTTTGAAGTCGGTTTTTTTTTTTTTGTTCATCTTGATAAGTGTAAACATATTAGTGCTCGTGACTGTACACATTCTATGCGATGCATGTGATATTGTGACATCGCGACAAGCGACAGCGCGCGTGGCGTTTTAAAATTGGAAATTGATAATAACTTTCTATCGGGGCTATGAGAGTTCAAACTTTAGTACCTGAAAAGGTATGCAATATGAAGTTCGATCCCAAAATTAGGGTCTCCGCCTTCGGTGAGATGCCAATAGGAAAAGTGTTCCATACATTGAGAGCAACCTTCGTGGCGAATTTTTTTATTAGAGATTAATCTAATAAAAAAATTAAAGACACATTTAAGACGCTGTTAAAACAATACATACAATTTTTATTATACATAAATAGGTGCATAAACTACAGAGCTATTTTTTTTTTTTGTGCCCACGAAAATTACGAAACTTTTTAAGCAAGAGGGATACAATAGGCGAGACGACAAAAAAATCTAATTAGTCCGTCAGTTAGATTTTCAAAAAATATTTGACCCGTGTTTTTTTCTTTTGTTACGTAAACCAAAATTGTCGAAGATATGACGCTTTTAAAATTCTTAATACGTCACTCCTAGGTATAATTTTTAGCTAGATCTGACGTCACGAGCCCCCACTCCCGAGTTTTGATGCGTTTTATCTTTGTCAATATTCATTGATTAACAAAAACAAAAAATACATGTCCATTAATTTCCAATATTCTAACTGACGGACTAATTAGATTTGCAATTTTTTGATACTGTCGTCATGCCTATTGGCAAAACAGCCTAGTTTGGGGTGGGGTAAACTGTTAAATTGGCTACGAGAAAACATACAAACAGAAACACATTCTACTAGTCGTTACAAGAAAAAAATTAAAACACATGCATGTATATAAATACTTATACAAATACATAACACCTTTCTTTTGAGCTTCACGACAATCGAGTTAATGCATCTACGGCTCACTAAAAATCTATAGTTATAATTTAGTGGAGATTTATAGCTTTTGTGATGCGCTAGCTGACTTTCGTGGACAAATAACCACGAAAGTTATGAAAATTTTACATTTTTGTGAATTACGGTTAAAGTTATATGTAAATTAACAAAGTACTTGGGAATAATCTCGAAGATCTATATTATCCCTTAATTCAAAATGATTTGGAAAATTATAAACTATTATCCTTCAAAATATACGCATGAAAGTTTCTTGACCATGGCTACCAGAAAATATTCAAAGAATAACTTGCCTCGTATTTTTATTGTTTAGAAGCGAAGAACGTACATGTCTCCCCCACTGACGCCGGGATACTACAGAGTACCCGTGCAACTAAAACGTGTAGCGACAAGTTGGCGCTTTTGGAAGAGAGGTGCAGCTTTGTTGCGCGCTCGCGAGACTAGCAAAATGGTGTGACAGAGACATAATGTCTAATAAATATTGTAATTTATGAGATACAATTTATGTGCTTTACTATTTATGATGCATAGTCAAACACGGTTAATTTGATGTACTTATAACATTATATGCTTATGAATTGAATACAAAAGTTATCAAAGTTTGCCGTGAACGCAAACCGAGTGTGACACGCGAAGAACACCGATTTTGCTCCCGTTTTTGACATTATAGATTTATTTTTTTGAACATTATAAATAATTTTAGGTGTTTATTGTTGAAATTATACACATATAGGTAAAGAGTAATCTGTGTTTGGTCCTAAGACGGAATGTTCAATAGGATAGGAATTAATTACCGTGTGACCGCGTTTTGAGGCACCTCAAAGAATCACCCTGATGCGATGCGTCCGATACTTACGATGCGGACATGTGGACGCTTATCTTTAGCGTGGGTGGACCCTTCCACCTTATAGATGTGAGCCCAAGCCACTAGTACATCATCAAAAGAAGAAAGAAGAAGCCTCCTAGTCGGAAACAGTGCGAGAACGCGCTGGCAGGCCCCACTAGGCTGCGTCCGGCGATAACATCGACGCAGCTCTATGTGTCCCAGCTACATCACACCACGAAGGCTGGCCCAATGCGGGAGTTTCGAAACTTCATATTTTTGGATATAGGATAAGCGGGTTTCGTTGCAATGTTTTCCTTCGTCGTGATAATGATGAATGATAAGGCAAAATAACACAATGGCCACTGTAGCCACCGGCCGGCGTCCACTAAATGTATGAACACAATATTTTCCCCGGTCGACAGGCGGAAAGTTCAACTGGCGCGGCGGCCGAGGGTGCTGTAAGCGTCTGTGTGTTCAAATCTAACAATAATTCGAATTTAAACCAATAGAAGTAGAACTAATTGATTTACTTTCGAAAAATTGTGAATTTCTATTAAACAAACGAAGTAATATGGAACGATTCTAGAACGTAGAAAATTAATCATTGCAATGACCCAATACTGGTTTCAAAGCTCGTTTATATGATTTAGTAGAAAATATTGTGTTGAAGGAAATTGTTTATATATTAAAATGTACACGGTATTTATCAGTATCTATGTAGTATATCAACTATCTGGTGTCCACGACACAACCTCGTTGCTTAGTGTGCACAATATTGCTGTATTATCTGGAAAAGAATAGGTAAGTTACATTATAGCTTGTGGTTGTTGTAAAAGATTTATTTTGCAAAGAGTTATTTTGTCAACACGATCACACATCACCACCCCACTACTCATTATACGGTTAAAAACATGCGGTATGAAACTGAGCAGGTAAACTGTGTATGTATCAATGCTGCATGTTACGATTGGCGCGTGGCCAAATAAAATTGAACGTTTTATTACCGATACGCCAAGAGGAAGACTCTTTGTCATATGAAATTGTATAAGGTTTATTACGTCTAGGCGCTGACTATATGAAATTATATAAGGAGCTCGTGGCTAATTAATAACGGCCGCTCGGGTCGATCTTAAGGTTAAGCCGCGCTTGCCTAGGTTGGTCCGTGGATGGGTGACTGCCCAATACGTACCGAGTTTCCGCTGTTGCTGCCGAGTTAGGCTGTCATTTGTAGATCTTTGACAGTAGGTACAGGTAGTCAGTGTCCCAAAAGTCAGACAACCAATCTTACCAAGGTATCGTATTACCCAGTACTAACTGGGTTGTGGAGGGCAGAAAGACAATCGCTCCATGTAAAATACTGGTATTCAGCTGCATCCGGTTAGACTGGAAGCCGACCCCTAAAAGGCTAGGCAGATGATGGTGCCGACTGTATGTTATTATTTGTATATTGTTTAACGGGCTAGTGTCCGCAACTCCACGTCAAAGCGCATATTTTGTGTATGGGCTATAATCCAACACGCGGGCGCAGTGCGGATTGGTAGATGTCACATGTCTTTGATTTTTTGGGTCTAGGACATGCCGGTTTCCTCACGATGTTTTCCTTCACCGTAGTGTCCACCCGCGGTCCGCGCGACCCGTCCGCGAGGCGCAAGTTCGCAGTCCGCGCACAGGCCGGGATTTTAGGGGCATTTTAGGTAGTGTTTTTACGCTGATCGTTTGCCATCTTGTTCAATAGATCTAGAATGACTGATAAGTGAACCCAGCGTCAGCTGACGCACCCGCGGTGGGTGGAGGCTTGGGAAGTTACGGAAGTGGTGAAATAAAAATGGTGACCATAGACCTACCCACTCCCTATTATGTCTAGTAATTATATTTTTATGTTAAGTGGATTCGTGGATTTATTCACTTATCCCACTAACACCCTTTCCGTTCCAGTGTAAAGGAGACAGCGTAGTAGCAATGCTCCAATATTTTTAACTTTTACTGCGTCAGCTGACGGTCTTTCCACCGCTATCCACGCCGTTTGTTGTCCGATTGTTGTTTTCGTACTTTTGATAATTTAAACAATCACTTTGTTTTTCATCCGGCGTACTATAACTTTATTTTACGTGTTTCTTTTACAAGTTTATGCGAGCGGCTGACGCATTATCCGCCCTCCACCATGCAGCTGACGATTTTTTTAAGCTCAGTATGATGTAAACTATTTATGAAAAAAAAAAATTGCCGGTTTACTATGACTTTTTTATTTGCAAAGCTACCTCCTGGACTATGAACTTGCTGTCACCGCGAACACAATTATATGATATTTGTTAACGACGTTGTTTCGCAAGCAACCGCGGGCAACTCGGAGTCACACTGTCCGCGCGACGGTGGCGCGCTGGCCACCCGCGGTCCGCGCGCTGACTCCGTGGCGCCCGCGAATCGTGTGGTATGGTAGCGGCAAGCGCGCTGACCGCCCGCTGTAAGCTTTTTCATACGGACATTATAAAATATATTTTATGACACACGACCTGGGCGGAGATGTGGCGCAAGTACTTACTGGAGCACACTCCCCCGGACCCGTCCGGTGGAGCCAAGCTGCTGCTCAACAAGCAGCTGTAACTCAAGCTGCTCGTGCAACAATCGAATCTGACGCCGCCATTTTATTTTATCAGATAATTTCCAAAGAAAATTTCACAAAATGTTCACCAACGGAACCCTCCTGACTGTGTCCTTCAAGCTCCAAACGAACCATGACGTACAAAACAATGCCTTCCATCACAATTGTTATTGTCTTTAAAATAAAAACAACATGCTGCATCATTGCAACCATTTGAAGATTTTCAATTAAAATTCCTGTAAAAATATTCCAAGCGTTTCTTCTAAAATTACTTGTGACATATAGACAGACGAATGTAGACAGCCAGTGATATATAGCCGTAAAGATGTCAACGTAACTCCATTGGTATGGGTCCTTCATAATTTATGGCTGAATAGCTGTTGTCTGTTGCATCTTCCTTTTTTTATCAAACGACTATACAGGGCGATTAATCGAGGATGAATCACGGAAATTGAATTATTGAACAGATAAAATATTCTTACATCGCTATTTTGCATTGAATCATGAAATAACATCATTCCAAAATAATTGCAATCGTAAATTTGAATGATAATAGTATTCTACTAGATTATCAATTTATCATAATTATCGAATTTTCCCACGCTCGTTAGTACCTAGCACTTCAACTGGTAATAAAGGCAATTGTTAAATACACATGCGAGTGTCTGTCTGCTGACTCACTGTCACTGTTAGCCTGCGTCATATCTTGTCATCCCACTGCTGGGCAAAGGCCTCTTATGACTTCAGACAGTTTTTTTCGATTCACGGCTAAAGTGGACTATTATTCGTTGGTTTTCATCATCATCAATTCAGCAGAAAGACGTCCACTGCTGGACATAGGCCTCCAAGTGACGCCACATTGGCCAGCCCGTGCGACTCGCATCCAGCGGATTCCCGCAACCTTCACCAGGTCATCGGTCCACCTAGTGCGAAGTCTTCCAACGCAACGTCTTCCGGTTCGCGGTCGCCACTCCAGAACTTTTCGGCCCCGTCGGCTATCCGTTCTGCGAGCAATGTGGTGCCCACTGCCACTTAAGTTTGGCAATTCTTCAGGCCACGTCGGTAACCTTGGTTCTCTTGCTGATGTCTTCATTTTTAATTCGATCACGCAAGGAAACTCCTAGCATAGCCTTCTCCATTGCCCTTTGGATGACTTTAGGCCTTGTAATAAGGCCCATTGTGAGCGACCACGTTTCGGTCCCGTATGTAATCACTGGCAACACACACTGGTTCGTCTTGAGGTAAGTTGGACGAGAAGATACCGCGCAACTTCCCGAACGCTGCCCAGCCGAGTCGGATTCGACGATTGACCTCTTTCTCGAAGTTAGACCTACCTACCTACCTAACTGGACCGTTTGTCGTACACATAATCGTCTACAACTTCGAGTGTAGTCTCCGATCTTGATAGGAGTGGGTGTTACATGGGCATTCAACATGACCTTGGTTTTGTCCATGTTCATTTTAAGACCAACTCTTTCTGAGGCTCTACTGACGTCATCGAGCATTGTACTGAGGTCCTCCATGGTCTCAGCCATGACTACTATATCGTCGACGAACCGAAGCTAAATGATGTACCTACTCGCCAATGACGTCGACGCCTAGCCCTCTCCAGTCCAGATCCTTGAAGACATTCTCCAGTGCAGTGGTAAACAACGTTGGTTTTGCATAGTTGGTTTTCGGTTAGAATATAACATTATCCGGGTAGTAAGTTCTCGTGGAATGATTTTCGACCTCCACGCGGGCGGAGCTGCGCTCAGTACTTTTATTTTCCTCGGTCACTGCCACCATTTTTAATAATCCGCAGCTTCATTAGGGACTGCGGTGAATATTGCAGATGGATGCTGAATTTTATGTTCACAGGCTTTATACCACGTGTGTGTATACGTGTATACATGGGTACTATGAGAGCTGTAGAAGCCGAGGTGTAGGTCATGTTTTGGTCTAGTTCGCACCAAGTTCGGCACTTTTTTAAATTTATTTCATCACGAAAGCGGTGGAGAAACTGCGCGTTATTCATTTTTGCACATTTATATTCATTGTACGGTTCGAGGTTTCGAGCAAGTGTATTTTTTGGGTTTAGAACAGGAATTACTTAATAGCAGCCCGGAACTTGGATTTGGTAATAGCCAATGGCAATAGGTTCGCCCCGTATAGCATAGAACTTAAATTAATATAACTGGCAAACATACTCTGACTACCCCTCGAGGAATATAGGCATGATTTGATGTATGTAATTCTGTGTGCAGTCACGATTATACAAAATCTAGTTTGTAGTTATGAGTTCAAATCGTTTAAAACTTATTTACATAAGTAATTAAATTAACATACAGGTGCGAAATCGTAACGACGTGATTAGCTAGTTTTAGTAGTGTATTTTTGTTGGCTGCCACATAGCAGACGTCAGTAGGATTTATATATACTATAACTATAGGTACTTTAATAGCTCTTGCCGCGACTTCGCACTCCTCGAGGTTGGTATTTACCCCACGAGAACGAAGTCTACCATACGTATTCTAGATGTCCCAACCCAGATCACGGTCCACCTGTGCGTCTTTCAAAGAAACCGTTCAGCTGCATAGGCATGAAAAGTAACAGATAGACAGAGCTACATACCTTCGTGGCACCAAATTCGTTAGACTAACCCAGTGATTCCCAAAGTGGTCCAGGTGGACCCCCAAGGATCCACGGGAGACCCGACGGAACTAAATTCTGTGGACTAAAAAAAAAATTGGGCGTTCACAATTTGTTTCGGTATCGAAACAAATTGTGAACGCCCAATTTTTTTAAAGGACCAAAATGTTGGCTTGACTCTATCTATTAATGTAGACAGATAATAAGCTATTCAAAAACGTAAAAAAAAAAAAGAAATGTTTCAGTGATATAAGACAGGTTATTGCTAGTATCGTAGTATTGAGACTTTAAAAAATATTTCGAAGCTTTAAGATATTAATTTTCAGATTTTTTGCCAAAAAATCTTAGGAGCTACGAACCTAACCTAACCTAAAAGATAGCGCGAACAAATAGTGTTGCAAATATATTGCTTTTCTTTTTTAGTCTTGAATAAAATGCAACAACGGGAGGTTCACCGAAACCAGAAAATTTTGTGAGGGTCTACTAGAAAAATAGTTTGGAACCTCTGGACTAGCCGTTACCCGTGAAAATTTAGATGATAACGTGTGAGAAAAAAAAACCGGCCAAGAGCGAGTTGGACTCGTGCACCGAGGGTTCCGTACAAACTTTTTAAAGGACAAACTTACCTTTGCTGTTCGATCCCTAAAAACGGCTATTGCACCAACCGCAAACAATAAGTTTGTAATAGTAAAATCGCTTTTTTTTGTTATACTACATATTTACGGTTTTCAGACTTTGCCCTTTACATGTGCTGTAATTTCGTGATTCTAGGTCAACGGGAACTACCATATTGGTTTTCGACCCAAAACCTATAGGGTATTTCCGGTTGACCTAGAATTCTTAATTTTGGTTAAAAGCAAGGTCTTATAGTCAAAGTAAAGGAAAAAATAAAAAAAGTTGAAAATTAAGGTAAATTTTGGTACCTACTTACAAGTTTTCGCGAAAATCTAAATTTGCCCATATCTTTTTATCGTGTTGACGTGAGTCAACACGACACCTATTATGGACTATGGACCTCAGCACATGGTATAAATTTCAACTTGCCAGGTCCACCCGTTCCTGAGAAAATCAGTGGTGACAGACGGACAGACAGACGGACATGAAAGTGATCTTATAATAAGGGTTCCGTTTTTTCCTTTTGAGGTACGGAACCCTAAAACGTAACCTATGTGTTATTTCAGACTATAATCTATCTCTGAGCTAAATTTCATTTGAATTCTTTCAGCCGTTCTGGTGTCATTGAGTAACAATTAACATCCATCCAAACTTTCGCATTTATATTAGTAATAAGATGCCATCGACACGCTAATGAGAAGATGACTGAGACAAAGTGTGGGTGCACTATTGATTGTCTACCCCTTCGCCTTTATCATCTTCTGCCAAGCCTTTTATCAATATATTGGGGTCGGCTTCCAGTCTAACCGGATGCAGCTGAATACCAGTATTTTACATGCTCCTGCCTATCTGTACTAACTGGGTTGTGGACGTCAGATAAGCATCTGACGGCAAAACCCAGTTAGTACTGGGTAATACGATAACCCTTATTATTATATTTTTTTTTCGGATGGGAAATCATCAAATGACTCCTCCCGCTCTGGGCGGAGCAAAAGGGAGTGTACGACTTTTACTGACTAAAACCCATCCATATTCCTTCATCGCCCGTTGTGTTCCGGGGCCAAAGTATATCTTTCGAATAGTCCCGCAGCCCCGGCAGTCATCGGCCCTTGCACGTAGAACACGAACGCGTCGTTGACACGACCTGTCGTCATAACACGGACGGACGGCGAATACGATACCCCTTGGTAAGACTTGGTGTGTATGAAGATGATAATTTCAAACGCAATATTAAACACCGTAGTGCCAATTGTGTCGTTCACACGTCGGTTTATACGTAACCTTTGGGTCAAAAAAAAGCTTAAACGCCATTAGCATTGATGGCGCTTACGATCTTTCTTCCTTGAGTTATTAAAATGCATGTATGCATGACACTCAATATTCTTTACGGCTGTATATAGATTATTTGGCTCAAGTCGTGCATTCTATGCAAATCGGAAGCTTTAGTGGTAGCATTGCAGAGCATAAATTATTACTGGGTTACTCATTGGGCTTGGGTGGCAAGCGCCACTGCTGAGCATAAGGTATGGGATTCAATTCCCATTTCCCGATTCCCAGGTCAGGCAAAGTGTTATTGGGTTTTTCCATCAGACATTTCTCAGTGGTAGCCGCGAAGTCTGGATTTTTTTCCGGCTGATGGCAATATACCCCATATTACGCGGGTCTTAAAAATAATTGGCGAAATACGGGTGTACTATTAGGTACATCTCTGCCCAACCCTTCGGGGATTACAGGCGTGATGCGAAACAGGTACCTGGAACCCATCGAAAAAGTATTTTTTGGAAAAAACCATATATACATGATCGTAGCAGATGGAGTTCTGTATTTTCTGCCTACCCCCATGGGAAAAACGCGTGTGTTTATGTTTATATGTAAACCATAAAAATGAGTCAAGATACTTATTTGTAATTTCCCTGAAGAAATTCAAGCTAGAAGAAAAATGCTAATTCTCCTTCACACACCTGCTTTATTGTCCCCGTCCCCCCGAATTTTTTTATTACTTTTGTTCTTTGTTAGAGCAAACATCAGCCAAACTATTCTAAAGGGTGTAACGACCGTTAGCGAAGCCGAAAGGCACTTGTTCTCCCCGTCATTGTGGTAATTTTTGACCTTCTGGTTACAGAGATATTGGAGGTCAAAGTTCCAAATTTTTCACAACTTTAAAAAAAAAACTAGTTTAACTTTTTAAGGTTACAACTTTACTTTAAATACCTCGAATCCATGACCCGTTTACTCGGTTTACTATTCAATGCATCCATCAGCAGAATGTTTTGTGTGCGTTATATTGAGTTTCGCCGTAAATCGTGATTTTTCACTCCAAAAAAAAGTCGTTTCCCAGCAATATTTTTGCGTAGGGTTACTTAGTTTGATGTACAGAATGCTTGGTTGACGGCTTCGTGAAGGGTACGTTAACACCTCGTATAGATCCGCTTCCTATGCTTTGTAAACTAATAAAAACATTCGACGGATTGAACTTCAAAGCAAATAAACTAGCAAGACGTTATTTATTATCTAATCAGAAATATGAGGTATACCTGCCTACGAACAATAAAATTATTCTTCATACAGCATTCAAAGCGAAACCCTTAAACAAATGCCATAAATTTTATTAACTTAAACCTATAACTAATGTCACAAATTCCAGAGAGAATTAAACAAATACTAAATACTATAAGAGAGAAAGTAGCTGTTACAGAAATTGTCAGGTTGCGGAAAATCCATCGGTGCCAGACAACGCAGCATTAACACGTCGAATAGACGGAAACATTGTCTCTTAAGTGAGACAAGTCTCCTGCGAGAGTTCGATAGAAATCTATCAACGAATAGACAATTTGCTCTACAGAATATCACAAGTCTCGAGCGAATTTAGCACTATACTCATAGGAAACAAAAGTTGGGAAACTGCTGGTAAATATTTCCCGCTATAGTCATTTTATTTGTCATGTCATGAGTTCATGACTGAGGCTTTAGACGAAATGACTTTTTATCAGCGACTAGCACATAGCGCGTGTGAGAAATTAGGTGTGTCACATTAGTAATTTTCGTAAAAAACCGATCAAACATAAACACACCTGTGCCTAACGACAGATTTCAAGTTAAAATCACGTTCTACAAGGTTCATTTTCCTCTGAAACAATAAATAACATTCGAACTATTTCCATAAAATTTAAATACCTACCGAAAATTGAAAGCAATTAACGATGAATCTCTGAAAATGCGAGGAATAATAACCCCAGACAAATGAGATTTACTTAATAAGATTTTCGAAGTGTCTCTGGAATAAATCTCCAAATAAATCCGTCAAATATGTATTTTGTCCATGATACTAAGAATCTTAAAGTGCTGTATCCATATTTTCAGGTAGCTTCGTTGGTCTTGTGGTCGCAGCACGACTGCTGAGGATGGGCCTTGGGTTCGATTACCAGTTCGGGCGGTGTTTATGAGTTTTTTTCATCAGGAATTCAAATCTCAAATCTCAAATTCTTTATTGCATTCCATATGTAATACATAGATGGTGTAATCAAATAATAAAAAATCAATATGGACCCTGTCGGGCACAGCAACATTAGGAGAGAGGAAGAGGACTAAGTAGCAATTTAATAATATTATTTTAAGTTAATTATTATATGTGTATTATTGTTTATCTTTTTATGAATTTATAAATTATTAGATTAGATTAGATCTGTGTATTATGTATAATATATTATATTAATATTTTTATTAATTTATGTATTGTATTGTATTATATGGGTCTTTTGTTACCTGAATTAAATGATATATGTATGTATATATTATTATTATTATTAGAATAATCTAGATAATTTATTATGCAATAATAATTATTATTATTATTATCATCATATCAAATTATTTCGTATTTTAATGAGAGCGGATAATTTTATTTAGAAATCAATTTGTCATCTATAAACTCTTTTACTGAGTAGTATGCCTTGGATTCCAGAAACTGTTTCAATTTATTAATAAATACATTTGTTTTGTCTACTTCTCGAATGTCATTTGGCAATTTATTATAAATTTTTGTGGACATAACTAAAGGGCCGGTTGAGTGCATTATAAGTCGGGATTGAGGCATGTTTATTTGGTTTTCGTTGTGTCGAAAAGTGTATCTAGTTTGTGTTTCTTCACAAGTGGTGTAAAAACCAGGGTATTTTCTGACAAATTTACATAATTCAAAAATATATAAACAGGGAAGTGTGAGTATTTTATGTTTTTGGAAGTGTGGTTTGCAGCTATCTGTTTGTTCAATGTTTGTTAATATTCTAATTAACTTCTTTTGTAAAATGAATATGGTTTGCGAATCTGTACTTGAATTTCTCAATAGCAGCCACGGAGTCTGGATTAGTGCCTGGTTTATGGCAATAGGCTATTATGTGGGACTTAAACGCTTAGGGGAAAGCATTATTTGATCTTGTTCGACATGACCTGCACTCAAGAGGGCTGCACATAAATTTGACCTTTGTTTTATAAATTATGTTTTATTTGTTCAGAATAAGCAATTTTACTTTCTTATAAACAGGATGTAAACCTCCTCATCACAAAGCCGTCAACCAAGCATTCTGTACACCAAACTAAGTAACTTTACGCAAAAATTATTGCTGGGAACCGACTTTTTTTTTGGGGTGAAAAATCATGTTTTGTGCTAGATCTCAATGTAACGCACTCAAAATAGTGTGCTGATGGATGAATTGAATAGTACGGGGATCGTGGAGTTGTTTAAAGTAAAAATCTTACATTAAAAAATTGTATTAAAAAAAAAACTTGTCAAAAAGTTGGAACTTTGACCCCCAATATCTCCGTAACTAGAAAGTTCCCGTAGGTATGGTGTAGAACAAAAAAATGATCGCAATGGCGGGTAGAACAAGTGCCTTTCGACTTCGTTAAGAGGTTTTTTACACCCTTTATTTTTCATAAATGCAGCCGATAATTTTATATTAACCCAAACATCTGTCAAAATTCTAGTCTAAGATCCCGTCAACCTAAAATAAGGAGTACCTATACCTACCTATTTAATGTTAACCATTTTTTTTACCAAGGACGAAAAACAGTAACATTTTATTCTACATTTGATCTGGCTGTCAACAGTCCCTTTATAGTGTAACTGGTGTTTGTTTATGCGTCAATCAAGATTATGTTTTGAACATTTTATGCTCATTTTATCATGATTCATGAGAGTAAACTAAAACAAAACAAAACTAAAACCGTACAATTGCGTGTCGGCCATCCAGACGAACGGACCAACAGAAAAAGACGGTTTGACGGACAAGACGAAATGATAAGGTCCGTTCTCACCATTCCGCTACGGAATCTTAAAAATATATCTCTAGATCTTATCCCGTTTCTTCTTTTCCTAATCAATCAAAACTTTGCACTCCAACAAATACTACGTTATTAGTATTATGTTTGTCTAAGTAAAGAATTTGCTAGAAGATATGTCTTTTGAAATTAGCATCATCTTTGTACTTATTTTTCTGTTCCTTTCTTCTTTTCTGTATTTAATGTGTATGTACTCAAACTCAAACTCAAACTCAAAGCATTTATTTCAATTAGACCATTACGGCACTTTTGAATGTCAAAATTACAAATAAAAAACAAAGCTACAGTCTCAGTCACAAGGCATAATAACTTGAGAAAGTACTGTAGAGTCGAGGACTTTAATTGATAAGCCACTTTCACTAAGTACTTGAAAATTTTGCACTTTTATACATTCACGAGTACGAATATTACCGACTAAACCCGATTTGTATTACACGGCTAAAATACGAATAGAGTGGCTGTTTGACTGTACATAAACCGTTAAATAAATAAACAAATCAGGTCTACGTTAAGACTTCGCTCAGTTTTAGTCATCAAATGAATCCCTTTCAGGAGTTCACAGGACGTTCACCTCGTGTCTAAATAATAACAGCCGCTCCGGTCGATCGTTAGTTTCTACATCCGGTTAGACTGGAAGCCGACCCCAACATAGTTGGGAAAAGGCTTGAGTAGGTACTTCATCTGCACCAGCGCAAAGTTGGCGGATTCTAACTAGTAGTCTACAGTCGAAATGTAATACAATAAGGAGTTAAAAAATTAACTTGAGGAATTTAGTGGGAGCATTATACTCATCATTACGAACAACTTTTACTATGGGATGAACCCTGAAATCGCGAAAAAAAATTGAGCCGTTCCATACATTTGACATTTAGTTTTTTTTTATTTTTTACATTTGACGACCCGAATGGCGCAGCGGTACTGAGGCTGCTTTTCGTTCTTAGGGTCCTGGGTTCGAATCCCGGTAGAAGCAAATGTTTGTGTGATGAGCATGGACATTTGTTTCCGAGTCATGGATGTTGTTTATATGTATAATAAGTATGTTTTTACAAACAAAAAAAAGTATCTATGTAGTATATCAACTATCTGGTGTCCACGACACAAGCCTCGTTGCTTAGTGTGGCACTAGATGGCGCTGTGTATAATGTCCAGCGATATTTATTTTTATTTATTTATTTATGCACACGTAACTCGATAAAATGTATGGAACAAACAGCAACAGTTAATTTTTAACACCCTATATACGATAAATCAGACCTATCGTGCGGTCAAAGTAGCGCGGTAGGTACCTACAAGGACAGAACTGACTGGCCTTGCACTAAAGTTGGACCATAGCTGAAATTAGTTCGACAACTTAAAACCTCAGTTTGCGAAAAGGTCACCCCTATCGAAAAGTAGCTAACAAAACTGTGGTTGCGATTCAATTTGCAAACACAAGTTCGATTTTCGCAACAACTTCAAACAATTTAATAACTGTTTCATTAATAGCACTAATCATTCTAAATTAACTTAGATTATTAAGTATTGCATACAAAAGTGATGGATAGCAAAGCTGTACCTACTACATAAAAACTAGAGGAAATAACAGCAAAGGAACAAAATAATTTAAAAAGACCTAACTTACATTTTCTTATACAACAGTACCTAACAACAATCATTAATTTATATATATTTTTACTGTTGTAAAATAATTTGACATCATAAACTCCGGACAAAACTACCAATTACTCCACAATATGATAATTCATTACAAAAATTACTAAAACAAACACATAAAGCATCTAATTAACTCGCACCAGTCGTTCGATATTTAAAATAATGAGCTGGCGCCGGCGCGGTGTGGAAATAGTTAAATAATTCAACATACGGTGGCGCCACCACCCATCTAAATATTGGCACCAGGCCTAAAAAACTATTATGTTTGGTAGGCATGCCATATGACACCAAATGCAGTGAGATTGGATGTCGTTCTGGTAATAATAAGTAGGTAATGGGAAATGGTGTCATTAGTTACTACTTAGGCTTGCACTTTACTAATAGGCGAGACGACAAAAAAAAACTAATTAGTCCGTCAGTTAGATTATCAGAAAATATTTGGCCCGTGTTTTTTCTTTTGTTACGTAAATAAAAATTGCAACACGCCGATGTAGACAACCTGGAAGAGTACATGTTATAATGAAGTTTAAGGAACCTCGCGCGCCACGACTTTTGGCCGCATTTACGACTTTTAGTCGAAACCAAAACGGAGAAAGTTTGGTCGCAAAACCGGTCGTTCGCCAAGCATAGCTATTCATAAACGCTTCAATTGGATTTTGATTCGGAAGGTCGTGTGTCTATCTTGCTCGCTTTCGTTATGCCAAAAAAAGATGGACATACGACTTGTCGAATCGAAATCGAATCGAAGCATTTGTGAATAGCTTTGCAGTTTTGTTGGAAATACCGGCCGGTCATGCGAAAAGTCGTGGTGTAGCCGCATAGTGAGCAACATCTAAAGATGATGTTTTATTTACTGGGAACGGGATGGTCTGAACTAAAATTATAGAAGTTAATACAATTTGTAACTGTGCCCTGCGGTTTCTCTTTTCGGTCGACTTCTAAGGGCCGTATCCTCAGACTAAATAAAAAGGTAAAGACGGAACTTTGCGAACAGCTAAGTGATGCCCGTCAAATTACGTCTCGCTCTGTTCATACACGCTCATACGCACACCTTTACATCAAACTACAATTAAACTATGCCTCAATAAATGCACAACTCACGACTTCTCTGTTCGCAGAGTTCCGTCTTAACTTTATTTTGGTCTGAGTGTACACGGCTAGACGTAATTTGACAGGCCTCACTTTGCTGTTCGCAGAATTCCGTCTTTACCTTTTTATTTGGTCTGAGGTCGTAGCGTGATGTTCCTCATGAATTGGGCTATCAAATAAATAAAAAATCCACCCGTCATTAAAAATTACCGCGTTCAAACAAAAAGAAAACTCTTCAACTTTATTATAATATACAGGTGACTTTTTATCACAGTGAACGGAGTAGAAGCAAATGGCATAAGTAGATAGTTCTTTTTTTATATTTTTTCAAAAAAAAAAAAATTTAAAAAAAAAAACGAAATTCAAATCATACGCGTACTGCGCATGATTTTGAAATGTTTTTTTTATTTTTTTTAAACAATACATTTTTTGTGAACTCACACAGAGAACAACGTAATTTTAATGAAGCCAACGACAGAGCTGTGCAGGTGGTAACATACTGGTCGGGTATTATTTGAGTCTATCGACACGCAAAGAAGAAGAATATGGTTATGAAATACCATTTTAAAATCCTCACGATGAGCCCTTTAATTTGATACCCATATTGCAGTATTCAAAAAATGCAGTACCTATACACTGCGTTGCGAATATCATACCAAGTGAGCTTTAAGGCCTTTTGTCCACACACGTTTGTTTTCCCGTGAAAATCTACGGATAATGAACCGTAAAAATCTGCGGTCGCCAGAGATGAATTAATCACTATGGAAGCTTGTACACGGGCGACAGTGCCTTAGAGTCCGTTGTCGATGTCACTTACTGTATCATTATTGCCTTGAAGTTCAAAATTGGGCGCTGAAAAGTGCACGAGAATGCTTCCGCTTGCTGGAAACTGATTAACTGACCCTTAGACACAACGAATCAATCATAGATTTTCACGGAATATACATGCTTAGGTAGACAAGAGACCTAATGCTTTTAAATCAAGTAATAAAAAACTGTAATAACCTTCTAATAGATTCAAGAAATTAAGATTACTTACGATTTTCATTATTGCGCTTTTCAAAGAACACTGACGAATATAATATATGACGCTTTTAAAATTCTCAATACGTCACGCCTAGGTATAATTTTTAGCTAGTTCTGACGTCACGAGCCCCCACTCCCGAGTTTTGATGTGTTTTATCTTTGTCAATATTCATTGATTTACAAAAACAAAAAATACGTGTCCATTAATTTCCAATACTCTAACTGACGGACTAAATAGATTTGCAATTTTTTGATACTGTCGTCATGCCCATTGTTTCACTGAAGTAGAGACAATAACTAAACAATCACCCTGAAACATAATGTGCTTCAGGGGACAGTAAGAGGGTTAAGCCTCTTCTTTGAGATCAGAAGTGGGATAAATCAATTTACCCGGAATCTCACCCGTAAATCCCTCTATTAACCCTTTGTGATGACCATTCAGATCATCGAAATTTAGAGAGGTTCAAATGATGCACAGTCAAAGTATAAAAAAGTTTAGAGACCGAAAGGTTTATTAATGCAGGTAACCAGCGCTACTTCTTAGCTTTTTGTCAGTAACAAGCTCGGAGTATCTAGATTTGTCTCCCTTTTTTGAATTTACTAAACATTGCTGTTCTACGATCTTTTGGTAGACGTAATTGGTAAACCTCTTACTTAATTTTCCCCTTCTGTTGATCAAAGTCGTGGCTACTCATATAACATTTTTGGCCTTAAATACAGTTGAAAGACCTTACTCAAAGAGTTCCCAGACATATTGCTATCAGAACCCATTAAGTTGTAAATTGTGAAAGACTGAACACCGTTATAAAATAAAAAAGAGAGCAATATCAAACAGAAATGCGATATCATAAGTTCGCAAATGCAGTCTGAAACGTCAAACGAAATACAATTTTTTTACACAACGACCAATATAAAAATGTTCATCACAGCGTAACGTCAAACATTGTGCCCTGTGGAATTTCTCGTCGGCAGAAATGACGAATTTTCATCTCCTAATATTTTTAACCATCACAATTTTTATACAGGGTTGAACGGACACTAACGCACAAACGGTTTTCACGTATTCAGTAGATCATTTTGAGTCCTCCCACATTATACAGGGTGTAAACGGACCCTTCACGAAGCCGTCAACCAAGCATTCTGTACAACAAATTAGTAACTCTATGCAAAAAAACGTTGCTGGGAAATTATTTTTTTATTTTGGGGTGAAAAATCACGTTTTTCGGCAGAACTCAATGAAACGCACTTAAAACATTGTGCTGATGGACGGATTCAACAGTACAGGTCGAAGGTGTTTAAAGTTAAAATCGTACATTAAAAACATGCATTTAAATAAACTTTTGAAAAAGTTGGAACTTTGACCCTCAATATCTCCGTAACTAGAAGGTTCCCAGGTATCATTTATTGTTATTTTTTCTCTATGTTTAATTTTTCTTAGTTGTTGATAATTTCACCATTTTTCACGTGTATTGTCCTGTGCGGGCTAATAAATGCTTTTTCTTTCTTTCTTTCTTTGTATAGTTTAGAACAAAAAAATGATCGTAATGACGAGACGGGGAGATCAAGTACCTTACAGCTTCGCTAAGAATCTTTTTACACCCTTTATAATAAAAAAAAAATATGCACTGAATACGTGGTAACCGTTTGTGCGTCGGTGTCCGTAACGCCCTGTATAAAATATTTCCCATCATCATTTTGAGAAACTAATAATAATTATTAGTTATTATTATTTATTTTTTTAATGTATTTTTATTAATAAATATTTAAAAATGTAATTAATTTGTAAAGAAATAAATAAAGGAAATATTATTAGTTATTATTATTATTCTCCTGCCCTTAACCCAATTTATTTGGGGTCAGCGTAGCATGTCCTATTTGGCGCCCGAACAGGGACATTGCAATACAGGAGAAGTTAAGTATTATATAACGTTTTAATTCTTGGAATGCATTTTCAGCTTCGTCATTCCAAGTGACTTTTTAGAATTTTTACTACCTGCTGTCATTTTAGTCAAAGGTGAAATAATATCAGTGGAAGAAGATAATTATGCTGCGCCGACCCTAAAAAAAACTCTTGTGCAAAATTGCATGCTTTCAGATCCATTTTTTTAAGAATTATGAAGTGTAGGCTGTACATTGTCCAGCCACCTTTGCGTTACCTGATGTACAGATTATCATTAAAACAGTGTTGTACAGCTTGAGATCGACTCTAGAACAATCCACTATGGAAGTATGTAGAAGATTCGAGGATAATCCCAGAATGTTCCAATAATGAGCTGTGAAGAAGGTTCCAGAAAATTGTGGAAAATTGAGATGTTGTATGTAGATGGACGAATCACACGGGATGTGTACAGGGAATAAAATCACTGTTTTGTGTCCGTAAATGATTGACTGTTTATTATGTAAAACATTAAAATATATAATACATAAAGTAGGTGACTTGTGGCGGGCGTAATAGCCTAGTCAGCGAATGTACATAAATCGGTGAATTTAGCAACTGCTAGTTCAGGTAAAAACTAAAACAATGAATATTATGTGGCGATGCTCGTACACACCATTTATAATAAAATCGTACCCCTTATGGTTTGCCGTGATCTGGGAAGCACGTTTAGCCGTTCTTCCCAGCTATCATTTGTAGATCTTTGACAGTCGTTACAGGTAGTCAGTGGCCCGAAAGTCTGACAACCAGTCTTACTAAGGGGTATCGTATTACCCAGTACTAACTGGGTTGTGGTTGTCGGCTTCATGTTAAATATTGGTATATATTCAGCTGCATCCGACCGAACATAGTTGGGAAAAGACTAGGCAGATGATGAGGTAGGTAGGTATTGTATCTGCATAATGCCAGGTGATTAGATTATACGGCTCAATAGCGAAATGATCATTATCTGGCCTTTTTGGCATTTAATATGAATGGAGCACAATATCGAAGATAATAATCCTCTTACAATAAAATTAAAAAAAAAAAAACAAATTTGTACACCTTGATAGGTAAAACATGTACGGACCTACCTTACTTTACTAAGATCTTGCATGCTTGATTTGTGTGTAAACGCATGTTTTTAACAAATAAAGTATATTTGTCTTTTAATAGTTCCAATTAACAATTTCCATAAAACTGGCTGGGAAGTCAGTCTCCCTTTAGAACTCTGAGCCTGAGGGGCGTACGTTTGATTTTTTAATCGAAAGCACAACGTTCTATACAGTATACACTTGCCTTTTAAAATAAAACCAAGGAATCTAGTCTCTCGTATCCCACAATAAACTTTACCGTTCAGAAGACCTTCAAATCTTAATTAAAGAAACCGAGTGAAGAACTAAAGACAATGTGTAGATTGGCGATTTGGCGTCTAGATAAGACGACCCTAGCACGAACGCGCGACGTCAACGTCAGGTACATGCGAACGATCTTTTATTTGAAAATAGAACTAGCTACATGTTCTGTTTTTTTTAACGACCAGCACCAAAGAATCAACTAGATATAGAGCAGCAAGGTTCTTTTGGAGTTTTGGCGCTTTCAATAACATTGTCATAAGGGTGCTTCTAGTGATCATTTTGTGAGATTGTCGGTGAAAAAAAGACAAAGGCGTTAGTTCCGACTATGGCCACGCGGGTGTGATCCCGATATCCCCATTTCCATATCCCCAATGATGGGGTCAACGAGACGACGGTTTTTATTTTTCCCGCTGTCCCCATTACCATTACCTAACACCGTTTAAGGGGGGTAACGAGAAGTCGGTAATTTTAGTCCCGTTGTCCCCACCATAAGGACCATAAAGCATGTGGATTAATAATTAAAACAAAGTAAATATTATGTGCGAAGCGGGTATAGTTTATTTGTAATTTTAAAATCGTTCGAGTTTACGAAGTTGCGCGTTTACATGCGAAGCCCTCAAGACACTTCACAAGTCCGTAAAACGAGATCGCAAGTTGGTAAATTCTCGAATAATCCGTTGCTGCTGACCTAAAGTAATCCAATCTTGATTTTTCGAAGCGCTTTTTGCGCTGCATTCCTACGTAAGGCGTTTGCTGAGATTTCTTCTTTGTTCTACAGGATTTATATAAGTACTTGCTTAATTTTCTTTCATGAACAACGTCTTGTTGAAGGTGTTTTGTTTCAGTAATTTTCCTCTTAAAATTGACTACCATAATAAATAAATGCATTATTTGTGCCATTCTGAGAGAGATTTGGTTATCCTACTTCCGTTTTTTTTGCAGAGTCTTCAAGAATATGATACTTACTAGAACATACTAATCAAGCCTTTTTGATTTTTCTTTTGGGGGTAGGCTGAACTATCCCCCACGTTCATTATCTGCTCAAGTTTTAATATGGGTTCTGTATCATAAATGATAAATGATGTTTATTTTGCAAGTAGGTTTTTACAAACACTTTTACACGTCATTTTTTTTTAAACTTGTTGTTGCCGGTGTTTCGTACCTGACTACTCTGAGAAGAAACTGCCGAAACAAACTCAGAGGTCATAGTCTCTTTTGAAGTCCAGACATAATTTTGCTCAATTCACATGAGGACTATGCAGATTAGTGTCTGAGATGGTCTCTTGAAGAGAGAACCACACAGATTTGAGTGGACCTGTCCAGTCAGTGCAAGCATTTGTCAGTTATCGTGTAGCTCGACTTATAACTCAAGGAGCTCAACGAAACGACGAACAATACCAAAGAAAGGACATTTGGGTAGGTCGCTTATAGTACTCAAACTGCCAGACAGTTGTGGGAAAAAAAAGAAAACAAACGAAAAAAATATAAAAATGAAACCTACATTCAAAATAATCAATATATCAGATATTGAAACTAAGTCATATTATAAACTTTATGTTTTTCCTGTTTTGTCCATTATTTTATAAAGTTTTTAATTGAAAGCTCTGAAAGCAAAACCAGTTTAAACTTTTCTTATGTATAACCACTAGACACGAAACTAAAGCACCTGAACATTCCAATTAAAACTCAAAACGTATTGTAGCTCCGTATTTTAACTGAGTACAAAGGATTTTAATGAAAACATTATTCAAGATTTCCAGGCAAAACTAACAAAGGAAAGTGATTTAGGCCTGTTTCAGAGCGAAGCCGGCTGGCCACGCGTTCCGATACTTGTATAATTATGATAGCGTTCGCCGTTCAACGTGCGCCGGCCGACACGTCGCGCGTCGGGCCACGTCCGAACGGCCAAAAGTTCAGTGAGCGGGCGTTGCCGCGCGTGTATCGTGCGCCGGTTGACGCGAGTCTTAAGGTGTGTACGGACAGCGCGTACATTGGTACGCATAGTCAGTTACGCGTGTCCTGGAACGCCGTGTCCATATTTGCAGCTACGCGTACACTCTTGGGAAAAGCGTGCCGCGCGAGCTAGCTCGCAGCGCAAGCCGCCGTCAGTCGGTTTTTGGTCTCGCGTTAAAGGGGACGCGCACGCCCGGGTACGCTATATTTGGACGGCAAAATAGATGGACACGCGTGTTCATCGAGTTTCTGCTATGTTTCTCGGAGTCATGGCTGATGACTGGCGGGGTTCGCGTAGCGCTATGGATCGATTGACCTCGCGTTCAGAGGCCCTACTCTCTAACGTTTCGTCCGTATATTCGGATCTATACGTTTCTCTCACTCGCACTCATCTGCAGACATGCGAGAGAGAGACGGATAGATCCGAATATACGGACGAAACGTTAGAGAGTAGGGCCCCGGTTCGCGGCGGTCCGTACAGGAGCTGTACGCGTATCCAATGTAAGCGTTGACAGCGTATTCCAACTACGCGTAACACAGGAACGCGCAGTCCGTACACACCTTTAGGAAGCGTTCAAAGCGAGTCGTGTGCCAGCCGCGCGTAAACTCGGAAACACACTAAACACTATCATACAAGTCTATGGATATCGAAACGCTTGGCCAGCGCCGAATGCACGCGGGCGCCTCGCTCTGAAATAGGCCTTAACTTTATGCTTCATGCCGACCATTTTAGAGTTCCGAGTCTAAAAATTCGGCCAAACCTGGACGTACAAACTGCGGACGTGGCTCCGGACATCGAACTTTGACATATATCATCATCATTATGTTCCTGCCCTTGTCCCATAATACTTGGGGTCAGCTCGAAATGTTTTTTTCTCTATCTGTTGGATTCCGGTGTCTAAGCTAAGCCCATGGGTTTTCAACAAACGATTTTCTACAGATTTTCGATGTTACTTTCCGATCATGTAGACCTGACCATATGTGCAGTAAACTAAAGAAAACTAAAGTTCTCATTTTCTTTTCAGAATGACGGTTGCATTCTGAAAAGAAAATGAGAACTTTAGTTTTGTCCGCATAAGCATTCTTTTATATCCTAACAAGTTTATTTCTATATACTTTATATAAAAAATTTACTGTTTGCAACAAAAATAAATATGACTTCGACAAAAGAGTTTCATAGAGAAAGTTAACAAACTCATCCTTTGCTGCTACGAGCTATGAACACTACGAACTCCTCAACTCAGATGATACACGTTCTTATAAGTTCGTAAAAGTATTTATTTTATTTCCAAGTGAGTTGATATTAATAATGTTTGCAAAGTCTGGAAAAGTTGGTGATTTTCAGGAGTTTTCATTTAGCAATCTGATGAAACTTTCAGTGGGTAGGTACTCATACGTAAATTATTTGCCGGTCCCTGCTCCTGAAAAGTCCCGAGTTTTTGTCCACCATATTTATTATGCGCTACCATCGACTAAATTCGCTTCCTTCCTTCTTGACCATCAAAGCAAGAGTGAATTGGTATATCCTGGGCAAGCCAGGTCCATCGTAAACCGCATCGATTGATTTCCATCACACAAGACCGAGGTTAAAAGCAGGTTCAAGTGATTAAAATATTTAATAATAAATACTTTGATGGTTTCCCTATTTTCGTATTTTCATGCAAAGTCGGACGAAGTAATTACATGGTCCTGAATACTGACTCTTGCTTGGATTCTTTCTAAAAATAACTTAAATTGTTATTACTCCAAAAGGGACGTTTATTTTTTTTTCTCTGGCATTTTAATTGTCGTTAGAAAATATTTTTGAGCAAAATCATCATTGTATTGGCTTTTTCCATTAGGAATTCCTCAGTAGCAGCCACGGAATCTAGATTTCTGCCCGACCGATTGATGGCAATAGGCTCGCCCCATCGGATTGAAATGCGGAAACAAAACATAACTGGTCAAATGTGGGTGTACCTACTATTAGATTGTTACATCTCTGCTTTTTACCCTTCTAGGAGGCATGATGTTATGTTATGACGCAATTGTCAATCGCAAAACAAAGATAAAAAAATATTAAAACATCGTTGATAAGTTTTCTCTCAAAGAAACATATTTTGCCATTTCCTTCCACGCAGATTACTTACGACTCGATAGCTATAAACCTATGGGACTCCATCCGCCCAAGTTGTTAGAATCAACTAGGGAAATGGATTACTAATGGTATCCGTTTGTTGGAGCCGTTGAGGGGCTGTCAAATGTCACGACACGACGACACACATCCTTATTTTACAGGACGTATGAAAAAGGTGCGGACATATTTAAGAGTGCTGTTTATACCTTCAAACTGAACCACTCTCTCCGTGAGACGTCCGAAATCAGCTGGTTTATAGGACACCAACACACAAACGGCTACCTGTTAAGTACATCATACCGAACCCCTCCACATGGAAACTTTGCATCGATATTCCTCGTATTGTTCCTTTCATTTGATCCCCATATCATGGCAATGCATAAAAATAACTAGTCCGCCATATTGGATCCAAACTAAACATGTATGCAAAAAAGTCACACTGCTGTGGCAGTTTGGTGTGACTAAGGATCGGTCATGAAAATCAGGCAATCGGAAACCGGAAAGTGGCTCAAATTTAACTTCTTCAGTTACACGTAAAGCTAATAAAAGCGTGATAAAATGGTTCTGAATTAGGTCTACGCACAGCCCACAACGTAAATGCCTATTTTGCATTTACCTACTCATAATGACATAAGCTCCGAGTGACGAACCCCGTTGACACTTCAATATACCATTTTTTTTGTAAAAGATGGGAAAGCGTGATCGATGAACGGGTTAGTTCATGCATGAAAAGCGCCTATTGTAACGAAAAAGGTTTCACATCGTCGATTTTATGTCTCTCGTGATCACGGATTAATATTTCAACTAGCTTTTGTCCGTAGCTTCGCGCGAGTTACTGATGTACGGTCGAACAAGCTATTTGGTATACATTTTCCAATGTAATTTGTTGGATAAACTGTAAACCAAATAGCTTGTTCGACCGTACTATCTGGTACTATCGGGTATCGATATACGTATCCGATATTCTGTTGGGTACGTGATTTCTGACGATTGCGAGGTCTGACTGGACAGGTCCATACAAAAATGTGCATTACTTTTTCTCAAAAAAACATCTCTGACATGTCAGCATGGCATCATATGCCTTGATTAAGATGGACTGGGACTGGACTTAAAAGAGACCGTGACCACAGAGTTTGTCTTGGTGTTTCTTGTCCGAGAAGAGGGAATATCTAGTTTTGAAACGTATTTTATTTTTAAGCTGTAAAAGTGTTTTTTTACAACATAATTTACAGAAATACTGATGTCCTAATCCACGTACGTATTTAGCAGACATACTAATAGTAGTTTTCGCATTTATAATATGAATTGTCTCTGCATAGCTATGTCTTCCGACTTGATTTACATACAGGGCTGGCGAGAAACGCATCTTGGACTTAGAGACTTGCGTTACTCGTAAGCATCATTGTTGCAACCGAATTTATTTGTTAGTAATTAGCAATTAAAAGTTAACGATTTAGTCGTTATCTCTGGCGAGACAAGAAGCGGATACCGACCAATTTAACCGTCTGAAAACTGTTACGGCGTATTATTTTCTGAGCCTTACATCATTCTGAGCCCACAACATAGACTTTTTTCTTCGGTTATTAAAAAAAGAAAGTACATAGATGAATTAAAAAAATTCACATAGTACTTTCTTAATTTATCTTGGACATCCACCCTGTATTGTATTGTATTCTATAGCGGGCTGGTGTCCGCAACTCCACGTCAAAGCGCGTATTTTGCGTAGGTACGGGTGGAAAATTTATTAGATCCACCCTAACTCCCCGAGAAAGGCCAGCAACGCCTTGATGTTGCTGACAATCTCGCGGAGAGTACAGGTACTCTCTAGGTACTAACCCAGGGGTTACCGAAGTACTTTGCCCTGTTTGTTGCAACCCCTGGCCAGTGCAGAAGCACGTGGGCTGCTGTCTCGTCTTCCTCCATGCAGGCACGGCACAGGGGGCTGTCTGTGACTCCTATGACAAATAGGTGTTTATTAAAAGAGCCGTGTCCAGTAATGGCGGCTGTAACTGTGCGCAGCTGCGTTTGGTCAACCGAAGCGCGCGTTTGGTGAGGCGGCCGTCGATAGTTGGAAGTGCTTCCATGGCCTGCCTGCACTCGCCGACCGCTTGTGGTGTTGTTCACTAGTTCGGTTCCTTACCAGTGTGCGTAGGTATGCGAAAGAGAGTGATGCGATAGGTTCGGGTCCCACCGCTGCCATGCTCGATCCCCTTCTAGCGAGTTCTTCCGCCGCATCATTGCCACGGGAATCGCTGTGTCCCTTGATCCATTGGTTGTTTATATTATTGAGATTACCAACCTTGTTCAGGCGTTGGTGACACTCGTGTATAAACTTAGAATTGACTGTGTGGTTGTTTAGTGCTAGCAGTACAGCCAAGCTGTCTGAGAGTATACGAATTGAGTGGTCCACAACCTCCCTGGCTAAGATGGCAGATGCCGCCAGGGAAATGCCCATGCATTCTGCCTGAAATATCGTGTTGTGGGCCCCCAGAGGTTTGGCTATATGGATGTTGAGATCCTCCGAGAAGACTCCAGCAACTGTGCCAGTACCTGTTTTAGATCCATCCGTGAAGATCCGTAGTTCCGCGGGGTTTAATCCCTCGCAGCGGTGATCCTCGTGGAGCTGGATTTTGTATTTCTTATTGAATACGAATTGTTTTGGTACCCGATCGTTTATAGCTTTCACCAGGGGGAACTCGTTGTGAAATCCCTCCAGTAATGCGGTGTGCTGTATTTCTTTCTTACCCCAGAGTTGAAGTGTATTAAGGCGTTCAGCCGTCATCGTTGCTTCTTGCTGTATGAACAGATGAAGCGGTGGGAGCCCCAGCATGACTTCGAGAGCTGCGGTTGGAGTAGTCCTCATGCAGCCTGTGATCGCCATGCAGGCAAGCCTTTGCATGCGTTGTAGTTAGATGGAGGCTTTAGTTAGTTTGGTCCGGGGCCACCAGACCACTGCCCCATAAGTGATCATAGGTCGGATTACCGCGCAGTATAATAATAATAATATTCCTTCCATTCTAGTTGTCGAAATATATGTTCTAGGGTTGCCAAGAAAAGTTTGGGTGATAAGGGATCTCCCTGTCTAACTCCTTTTCGAATGGGGAAACATTCTCCTACATTTTCTGTTTCTTTATTATGTTAGTGTATTTACTGTGGACCCCTTGTGCGGTGAGGGCTTCCCAAATTTTATCATGTTTTAGCGAATCAAATGCTTTATTGTAATCTATTCCATATTCATTTCATTTCTGGATAGTTTGTTTGATGGTATGGATGTGGTCGATGGTTGAAAAGCCACTATGAAACCCTGCCTGTTCTTTCGGCTGATTCTCGTCTAAGGTCTTTGTTATCCGGTCAAGTATTATCTTGGAGAAAATTTTGTACACATTCGACATTAGCGAAATGGGTCTGTAGTTCGATAATTATCATCTGTTCTCCCTTTCTTATGAAGTGAAATTATTGTAGATGTGGTCCATTGGAGAGGTATATATTCAGTTCTTAATATTTCATTAAAAAGGTTCGTCAGTGTGTCCAGAATAGTCTCTGATATTCTTATTAAAAGCCGCGCAATTTAACCAAAGCATAATTTTAGGGGATAGGCCCCACTTCTTACCTATCATCCTCCTGCATTGCCAAAAGCACGCAGGCCCTGATTATTTTGTTGTATAAGTGACTACTCCAATTTAACTTACTGTCCAGGATGACTCCCAGATATTTGACCTCGTCGGCTAACTGGAGTTCTGTATCGAAAAGTTTGGGTAGGCGATAAGGGCCTAGTGTTCGTTTTTGTTCAGTTTTCGTGGGGTTCACTGAGAGATCGAACTCTCCGCACCACCGCTCAACGATGCGTAGTGCTTGTTGAGTGAGGTTGCAGATTGTCCCCGTCACTTTACCTGAAATGAGGATAGCGAGATCGTCAGACGTCGACCCTATTGTGTAGAAATGGTTCGCGTTGAGTTTTGTGATGAGATAATTTATCTCCAGATTCCAGAGGAGCGGGGATAGTACTACACCTTGGAGGCAGCCTCTGGCTATCAAGGCCATCTGCTGTTCCCCTTCAAGTCGAACCACTAGTTTGCTTAACTTATTAGTAATCCAGTCTGTCAGTACCTGTTCAACTCCGTGAAGGGAGAGCGCGGTGTTGATGCTGGAGAAGTTTGTTTTATCGAAGGCTCCTTCGATGTCTATAAAAGTACCCAGGCAGATGCCCTTCTGGTGAATCTCCTCTTCTATCCGGCCGACCACTAGATGGAGGGCGGATTCAGTGGACTTGCCCGAGCTGTATGCGTGTTCTCCACCCTGTAAAAAGAAATAAAAAGTGAATACAATTAATGAATAGACGATTGAAGTACTCAATCTTCTTTAGGTCTTTCAAAATATTTTAATTAAGTATGTTATATGAATTGTTATTTTCCAACCACTGGAATTAATTGAGGCTGAAGATGTCCACTGTATACTTAGGCTTAAATAAAAAAATCTGGGATTGTTTCATCCACCGTCAACTCAAGTTGTTCAAAGTACGAACGACATTTTTTTAAATGAGTCCGTCTCGAAGTGTCCCTCATAAACAACTTTCTTAAATTAATTACACAAGTCTCATCAGAAGCTGATCTCATTGATTAAAATATACTTTGTTAACGACAGTTTTCCTTGTTTTCATTTTAACTAAGAATAGCCAGATGTCTTGGGAAATCACATCAGTAATCTTGACTTAAGCTTTAGTTTCATGTACCGGTTAATTATTATTAATATCGCATTACTCTTTGAGCTGTGAGGTTGGTTTGGAATCTCGTGTGTTTATATTTTACACTTAACATCCTCTACAATCTACTAGTAACCTTATTGTTACAACAATACAAATATCACTGACTGGACTTCGTTGGTATCGTGGTCGCAAGCGCGACTACTGAGCATGAGGTCCTGGGTTCGATTCGAGGTTCGGGTCGAGCAAATTGTTATTTATTATTTATTAATTTATTAAAACTTTATGCACAGGTAAAAAAAAAAACTGTACAAAGGCGGACTTATAATGCCTTGGGCATTAAAGATGTTATTCGGTTTTTCCATCAGGAATTTCTCAGTAGCAGCCACGGAGCCTGGATTTGTGCCCAGTTGTTGGCACCCGCTATTACATGGGACTTGAACATAACTGGCGAAGTGTGGTCAGTTTGGATGTACTATTTAATAAGTACATCTTTGCCTAAACTTTCGGGGATTACAGGCGTATCAGTGTATTTTGTTGAACTTTTCCTTTTTTTGAGGCAAATAGTACGAATGTTGATTATTAATCACTGGCTGGAAAACTGAAAAGCCCTTTGCTGAGTGAACTTTGAACTTTAACTTTAACGAAGTGCGTCATAGAGCTGCTATTGCATTGGAGCAAAGTGAGAAAGTGGAGAAAATCGACGTATCACCACGAATGGAGCAGTGCGGTGTCAGCAGTATCCCAGTAGCAGCAGAGCGATGTAAAGGCATACAAGACATTCACCGCTTCACTCACACAACCTTAACTTTGTCCAGACACTACAGAGAATATTCTCTCCATGAGTATTTCTTCACAATGCCAAGGTAATCACGAGTCAAGGTTTGCTCCCTAATTACGTACCATACTTGCAATCACAATCCAAACGATTTTGAAGGAAATTCCTAATCCATAGCTTCATATTCATCGTCTGAAAAATTCGACTACTCAATGATGTATGTTTATGATACAATCTTCTTTCTTCTTTAAACTGGTGTGAGAGATTTTATGCCGCCCATTAAATTGGGCCTCTGACTTGGCTTTACATGCCGTCGAGAAATATCTCTGTTGCATGCTGGTTTGGTTTCCTCGCGATGTTTTCTTTCACCGAAGTAGGTAAGTAATATTTATACAATACGTACATGAATCCGAAAAATTAGAGGTGCTTGTCTTGAGTTCGACCTTGAGATCTAGATGACTTGAAAGTCCGACGGTCACACCACTAGGCTATATGCCATAAAAAACTGCGATATGACAGTTGTTAAATCGTCAAAATGAAGGGCATTGTAATTGACCGCAATAAGGCTACAGAACGGGATAATTTTCATCCACTTGAAGTAATGTAGTCTCTAAAGACTAAATTAAAATCGCATCGCCATTGGCGGTCGTCTCTAACAAGATTTTATTCCTCTGGGGATAAAGAAACAATTTAAAGCAAACTCTGCGGTGACATGAAGCTATAATGCTCTAAGAGTCTAAGTTTAAAGACAAGATTACTCAAGTTGTAAGATTAAAGTACAAGAAACTTGAACTAATTTTCTTTGAATTGTTTCAATTTGCGGCAATTTTCTTAAGACTCTTTAGACATTCTTTGAGACAGTTTATTAAGTAATTAATAAAAGTGTTATAAAACTGTTGTTGTATAAAAATATCTGAAAGTGTTTTCGTCTTTTATATAAAATTGGATAGAGCAGCGTGCCAAGCGCGAGTGAGTTTAAAACTCGGGTAGAAATATTACAATCAAATAACTTACTAGCTATGTATAGTAATATGATTTTTCGCCACTGCGTCCACGAAGTTTTCTATAACTTTCTTATATTGCTGCATGGTTGTTTCTGGGTAAATCTATAGGTATTTATTTATTCATAAATAAACAAAAGGTTAAAATAATTTATTTCAATAAGAAAAGTTATAAGAGGGCCGTGCCGTTCAGGATGTTATAAGTATTAAGGTCAAACATAATCCGCCTAAAGTTAAGTTTAATAATTAAGTACCTTCTATAGCGTCCTTTACCCTTTAGGTACCAAGTGCTGGGGTTGAGACCGCATGTCTTGGTTTTAGGTCCTCCTCTTTGGTTTTGACTGGGCGTCTTGTTGACTAAGGTTTTTTACTGTTATTAGTATTTATTTTAGATACTATTTTAGGGTGTTCTTTGCCTGGTGGCTTTATTTATGTAAAAAACGGTCCTGTAGGTACTTCAGACCTACTTTCAGAGTATGAAGTGGGTACTGAAAAATTATACGTGTCTCAGTGTTTCAGATAATTTCACCCCCAAAGGTTTAAAAAAGGGGATGAAGTTGTGTATGGAAAGTCCTTAATTTTCGAAATAATAAAAATCACAAAATTTAAGTATCATCTAAGTTAGGTAGAATAAGTAGTTGGTACACAGCTTGACAACTAGATAATGAGCTAGCAAATTTTGCTAGCTAGCAACAAATACTTTAAAAGTACGTATATGTTGCTAGCTAACAAATACTTGTAAAGTATTTGTTCCAAATAAACTAATTGCAACTCCTGCAAGTTCTAGGTTCTACATCACGTAGGTAGCGAGTCGGAATCTCCGAAAATAGTTTTCCTCTCACGGACTCTCACCGCGCATCCAAACAAAACCATCGTCAAAACCAGCGTCCATAAAATGTCACACATTTCATCAGAAAACCGGAAGGCTCCCTCTGCCGCCGGCGACAGAACACGTATGCCATGGGTTCGGCCGAAAACAAGGAACGTTAGCGCAGAGCGGAAATAATAGAGAAACGCATATACCTACTCTTATCACGCACCGCCGGATTTAGGGCAGGGCAACAGGGGCACTTGACCCGGGCCTCCACAAGGAAGAGGCCACCAAAACTTGTTTTTTTTTAAACGATTTTTTTTTGTGTCCATGCCAAGTTTTGCAGTCCGAGACACCACACGAGAGGTTGTACGGTTTAGTCTATGTTACAGCTTGTACCTATAAGTACATAATGTTTTAGTCCTTCCCAAAAAAAATCGCGTCCATTTCTTGATTGCCCCAGGGCCTCCACACCTTTAAATCCGGCCCTATTACCACGTATTCAATACTTAGGTACATCATTTTGAAAATAGAAATATTAATCGGAGATTTAAAAAAAAAGTTGGAACAGCTAAGTAAGAAAAACATCTAAGTATAAATGGTAGGTACTGATGAGTAGATATTATTTTGTGTGGTAACGGTTTGTGCGTCGGTGTACCACCCCGTATTTCTGGATTCATACTATACCCTCTAAAATTACGGGGTATTTAAGGTCTATCTATTCATACACGAAAGTAGGTACAATGACCCCATAGGAGATTTCGTTTATAGATAGACCTTAAATAAAAATTACGTAATAAAATTGTTATACTTGAGGGAGGTATCCAAATATATGTAGGTACACTATTTACTTTCTAGAAGTTTAGGCAAATATGCTCTACCCTTTTCGATCTCTCCTCATTAGGTAGGTACCTACACTACGCAGCCATGTGTAAACAACTCGAAACAAATCCATTGCGCTTACGAAAGGGACAGTACCTAACAGCAATCCAGTTAGATCCCTGTTTAATTGAAATTCTTGTGATAAGCATGGCTTAGCAATGAAGCAATCCTTACGACAGATTACTGCTCAGCGTTAAGATATATACAAAGACGCCATGCTATATGTAACGAGAATTGAATAATAATGAAATAGGTCGTTGCTTCCAATTTATTTTAATTTTCACATGGGACTTGAATAAGATTTTTTTTTATTTATTAATCAAAGATGATAGGTAGACTTATAAACTAAGCCCCACAAAACTGTTGTAATGGTTTTTTTTCGAAAAGTGGGTGTATACAGTATACCTACCTATTAGCGGTACTTTCATACAAGCCTTATAGCCTGGCTTGCCCTTGTAAGTTAGGGGGAAACCTCTGCCTACACCTTCGCGGAATACAGGCGTGGTGCTATTGTAACTTGAACTTTAAACTAGTATACGTTGATTTCAGAATTGCTTTTAGGTAGGTACAGTAACTACGATAATTAGAAATTCACAGAGGCCCGGAGGCTGGATTTGGACATAACGAAACGGTGTCAAACGTGTATCGTAGAGACATCTAGTTTTAGAAATAAATCTAATTCAAAGTAGAACCGACAGATAGCATGCGGGTGCGAGTATGTTATAGTTCTGAGATTGCACGCTAGATGTCACGATGCCTGTGTAAAATAAAATTATTTTCGATTTTTATTTTAGAATTAATAAGTACAATGGACATTATTTTTAATTATTTTTTTATTTTAATATGTATCACTGGTAATAATCATATTATTTTAGTATTAATCGTCTGAAAAATCTCTATTGTTCCCGTACATAATCTGTGTTTATTTTTATAAATTGTCTATGGCGCATCAAAATGGCCGACTGTGGTGATGTCCGATCGGAGTTTTATATTCTTTGTTTACGTTAAAAACATATTATTCGTTTCAAATTTCTGACTTTAATGTGACAAAATAAAATGTTTATAGGTATAGAAACTTTGGACAATAGTTTGGGTTCATACAAGTGTGTGATTTGACATAAAACGAGTGGTACCAGACTCACCTTGTAAAGAGAAAATGGGGAACTGTTTTAGTAGTACAGGAGAAAAGGATTCTAAAAGTAAAAATGAAAGGGCTAACCCGCACGAAGAGGACCAGAGACAGTTTCAGACTCCAGTGCCGACCCCTCCGCCTGATCCAATTAGATCTTCGGTAAATCAAGGTACAGACACAAGTGAGGTCCCTCCCACCCGAATATTCGTAGCACTTTACGATTACGATGCCCGTACCGATGAGGACCTTAGCTTTAGAAAAGGGGAACATTTAGAAATCTTAAATGATACACAAGGTGACTGGTGGTTAGCTAGAAGCAAGAAGACCAAACAAGAAGGCTACATTCCATCGAATTATGTCGCTCGCTTGCAGTCTATAGAGGCCGAACCGTGAGTAATCATATCTGTTTTTTATGCAATCATTTCAATAGTGAGTGGTTCCTGCGCGATTTCTTTTCCTTTACGTGCATTAACCAGTCATACATGTTTACTGTTGTACTCCGACTACGGCTTCTAATACTGGGACGGCAGCTATAACTCACAAATGTACTGATAAATAACTATGATATCAGTTCTTAGATCAATGTTTTTGTCAATTGTTTATACCACAACTTATTAGAAACCAAATAAATAAATGGTAGTTAGCAGCACCAATTGCTGAGCAATATGAATACAATTCACTGTTTAATCTCTTAAATAATTTTCCTCACATAGCAGAATCTAAATATAAACAGTTTCTGCACATGCTATTGTACAGTTATAAATATAAATAACTAAACAGCCCCTCTATCCTGTTAAGTAATGCATTGACAGCATTATAGCGTTTCTATTCATACCTCAGAACATTATTACCTACTCCTTGGGAAAATATGACCTAATTTATTTTCACATAAGATAACATTTCTTTTGACATTTGTGTAAAGCAATAAATAATAAGTGAAACATATTGTACTTAACTAGTTTTGGCATGAAGCATGTTTCATCAGAATCCAAAGTGAAAGCATTGCTGGTATGTTCACATTATCACAGGCACTTACTCTGCTAATAGCCTGTGAACATGACATAGAAAGGTTATTGTTTGAGCTAAAATCGCACCTATTCTCTTTACCTACACTCCCTATTCAATATTATGGTCTTCACACATGCAAATGTACTAGGAATACATAAAGTACTGGAGTAAGCGAGTACTTTATAGTTTATGACTAATACTATAACCAGACTAATTTAATGATTAGGTGATATTAGAAATCTTGTTTTCTGCCATTACTTTGGAATTTCCAAAGCAATGTCTTGTTCAGCTTTTACTTTCACATGGTATTATCATTATCATGTAACATTTTTTTTCCTGCATACCTATTCGACCTAGTGTAGACTATAAGACCGGACCATCCTTCTTGTTTTGAACTTTTTATAATGTAGTTGGCTTGCTATAGGATATTATAAAGTAAAAGTAGAATGTAATGGTTGTAAATGGTGCAACCAGAAGTGATTAAAAGTCAATTGTGGTGGCCGACTCTTGGCACTGGACATATCCTTGTTGTGATACAGCCTGTGATGGATAGTAGGACAGTGCTACCCGTAACTGCCCTTGTTTGATGTAATGACACATTAAGCCCCACTTACACCACTAATCATGTGGTCACTAATTACAATACATTTAGTTTGACACTACACATTTTTAAACGCCATTATGAGTCATCAGTCCTACCTAGCCTTTTCCCAACTATGTTGGGGTTGGCTTCCAGTCTAACAGAATGCAGCTGAATACCAGTATTTTATATGGAGCGATGGCCTATCTGACCGGCGCAACCCAATTAGTATGATACCCCTTGGTAAGACTGGTTGCCTGACTTTCGGGCCACTGATTACCTGTAACAACAGTCAAAGATCTACAAATGATAGCTGGGACCAACAGCTGTGCTACAATGTGCTTTCCGAGGCATGGAGGAAACTCAGCATGTAATCATCCATGTATTCGTCATTTCTTTTCCTTATAGCAATAAACCTCTGTTGATCTAAAATCTTGTCAATATGACTCATAGCACAGAGCTTCATCATTTATTACATACAGATAAAGTTATTATTCTCTTGCTTTGTCCTATTTTTTATTTTCTGAGAAACCCAAGCAGAACTAATTTATTCTTTGAATACTCCAGACAGAAAGAAACAAAGTAATAAAACTAAAATAGAAAACTTCATTAGTAAACAAACAAAACACTCTTTATTTACATAGTAAGTACTTCGTAAAATACATAAACTATTCCGCTTTTATCAGTTCTAGGCAAAATAAAAACATTGTGTGAGCATTCTATTAACACAATTTGTCACTGTAAAAGTAGGTCACATTTCAGTGTATCACACATGCACAAAACTTTCATAGGTTAGTATGTGAGGGCAATGAACTCGCGTTGAATGCTGGTGCACTATGATAATTATTTTAGCCCTTTATTCATGTGCCCTACTTAAAATGAATGTTTCATCACTTCTCTCCCTAATCCAGTCTGATGGACATTAATAAATGAAAATGCACTTGTGTAGTCCATTAATTTGATTAAATAGATTAAACTTTATTTTCAGACTACAGTCCATAGTTTATAGTATTTTATAGTTAGTAACAAAAAAAACATGAAAATATTATGAATGATAGATTAGATGTAAATTATAAGTATGTGATAAAGTATCAATGTTACTCAGAAAGCTACTGCTGACTTCATTGAAATATATTATGTCTGTCATGTCATATGTCAGGTGAGGTGTGGGCTGAAATAGTCACCAAGTGGGTTGGGTTTGGAGGACCCTCAGTGGGTTGAATGCTAGGCGTAACCGCAACGGGCCAATTATGTCCTGCTGTGGGACAGCGGGATAGATCTGATTAGGATATAACAGATAATATAACATCACACTTGTAATCCTCCAAGGACTACAGTGGCAGAGGTGGGTTTCACCAGTTATGAGCCTATTGTTATCAACTAGGCTCAAATCCAGTCTCCTGGCTGCTACTGTGAAATTTCTAATTGAAAACCCCCAAGAACAGTTTGCCCAACCTGATTATCGAACCCAAGACCTCATGCTCAGTCAAGTACATGCGTAGTCTTGCGACCATGAGGCCTAAAGGGCAGACCAGATTTGACTAAATAAAAAAAAAAACTATTTTGTTTTATATTCCAAGGATTTCCGTAACTATTTGATTAACTTTAATTATTTCGAGTTCCACTCATAATTCTCCTATGTCTAGAATAGACCGGAAATATTAAAAAAACGAACATATTTTTTCTGTAACATACCAATTTTGAACTAGTTTATTTTGACTTAATTTGATTAAAATAATGACTGAATTAATAAAACATTTATCTGTTTACACTTTCTACAAATATCACGCGCTGCCAGCGCCCCCTATATTGGTAGGAGTGTTTTATTGACCTTAATTATGTAGATCAACTCGTTAGGCGTGATAAATTGTGTTTGGTTAAGCTTTATCCATAGTCATTCGTAAAATACTTCTACGCATGCATTTATATGTCGTTTAGTGTTAGTGAAAACGGACATTAATGTTATTTGGAAATTTATTTGTAAGGAAGTCATCATCTGACTAGACTTTTCCCAACTATGTTGGGTCGGCTTCCAGTCTAGCCGGATGCAGGTGAATATCCACGGGCCAACCCAGGCAAGCACGGCTTAACCTAATGACTAACCCGAGCGGCTGTTGTTACTGGCTGTTTTTTTTTGTTATCAAGGAAGTGTAACACCAAAATTTCTACTAGGTATTCATTTTTCTATTGGTTTTTAAATTTACTACATCTAGTTCTGTGTTTTACTCGAGAGAGTATGGAGAGATGTGATATGTATAACACGCCCACATTTCGCCGGTTAAGCTTGAAAGTCCATGTCATAATTACGGCATTAAACGGGTACTAATACTGACGAGCTTTGACTAAAACTGCTATACTGAATGAAAAATCTCGATTGGCCTGACCCAATGATCACAACCAGAAGTAGCATGACGAAGGGATTGATGTTAACTGCAGTCAGAAATGCAATTAACGACTGACGTCGATTGACGTTTGTAATGCAATGCCGTCCCGCAAAAAGTAATTAATTCCGTTGGTTGAGTTTTGGGTGAGGTTTCGTTAGTAACCAACCATCTCACCCCTAAACGGTGTCGCATGTCGCACCTCCACTTTATTCCCTGTCATGCCCAACCCAATGTATGACTAACTGAACGCAAATCAGAATATGACGTGTTTCTTTCTGGAATACTCTGTGTACCTACCTATGTTTTTATTTCACTCCCATTTTTAAGAAATTACCGTGTCCATAAGTAGGAAATTATAAGACTCAGTTAGTGTTAACCTGCCTCATCCCCCACCGCTGGGCAAAGGTTTCTCCCCGTGATTTCCAGTTCTTCCGTTCCAAGGCCAAGGTGGACCACTGGTAATTGGTTTTATCCAGGTCGTCTCGCCATCCTCTACGAGGTCTGCCCCGCAAACTGCAAAGACTCAGTACGATACTCTTGTAGAAATTAAACTTTATTTGGGAAGACGTGATAGCGCTCGTCGATTTAAATACTTTTACCGTAGCTCTAAAACTTGAAGACTCATTTTTTTTATCCGAAGCCTTTCAAAGGCACATAAAACGTAACTGATCCTACCATCCTCTTTTTAAGACCGGAAGTCCCATCCTGGCGAAGCCTACGCCATCCCTTGTTGAATCACGAACCAGTTATTTAAAAAAAGTATTAAATTAAATAATATCACCCTGAAGAAGCTAGAGATTCAAATGTAAACAGTGACACACGGTAAACAAAATTAAGTATACGCCCTCGCCTTGTAGGTGCAATAAAAGACGACTAAGGACTAGCTGAAGGCTGGGATATAGGATTTTCCTAAACACTAATAAAAATGTACAGCGATTACTATTCTGACTACAATAGATTCTGAGAAAGGTTCGATTATTGAGCGAATACCAGGGTCTAGAACATTCAGAAAATGTTTTCATAATAAGATCTTTTGACTATTCACACATCTGATTGAAATCACGACGTATTCATTCGAGCTGATACAATCATAATATCATATTATCTCTGGTTACCACAGGAACTCTTTTCCTCCGGTTGTGGTTATCCTCATTCGAAACCGCACAATGAGACATGCATGAACCGAGTGTTGTTGGTAAAACGACCAACAAAACAAGACGTTTTTTCTAATAATTTCTGTCACCTTCGCGGTATTTAATATTATGAACTTCAAATCTAATTTTAAGTTGCTAGTCTATTGCAAAATCTAATTTTATAAATGCAACAATGACCGGATAAACCTCTTCCTGCGGAAAAGCTGGTGATGTATTCCGTTTTTTCTTCGATTCTGTGGGAAAAAACTTCTGAAATTCTAACACCACATAAGCCAGCAGAGTATCAGTCTCTCATCGCATTCATAATTTAAGATTTAGTGGAAATATTTTAATATCCTCGCTTCGCAGAATTGTTTATGCCACCCTTGGACTACCTGAACTTAAGCCCATTGGCCATTTGTTTTCTCGGCACCATAATACGTATATAATAAAAAAACTGGTTTTCTCTTCTTTCCTCGAATATTAAAGTACCACAATACATATTCGATCTTTTTATATCTTGCATCACCGTTTCCCGCAAACCTCGGTTATGAAGCTCTGTAATCCAGATGGATGACCTATTATTCGGTAATTGACTTCTATTCCTCGGATTTAATTAGGCTAAGTAGAAGTAGTTTTTTTAGTAGTAGTTTTTAAATGTCTTCGCTACTCCTCACCACAAGGCGATTATTGCAAGATTTATGTTTCTTTGCCATTTCGTTTCTAGGTATTGAGAAATGGGAACGAATAATTAATTCCACGGCCGTTCGTTTAGTTATAATTCGAGTGTTATGTATTATAGGACTGGGCACTATGAAGACATCGTAGAAGTTGTATGAATGAGCATCATGATTAATTGTTATTTTTGTCTCTGGTCACCTCGCAACTCTTAATTTGGCAAGTCATTTGGTTAATATAATCAAACTCTGTGTAACGTATACTTCCAGCAAAGAATATGCTGCACCCTGTGCACTTTTAAATGCCTCGCCAAGAAGAACTTATTGCAAAACGCTACAATTGGTGTATCCGGGATTCCCGTTCCCAACACTTGTTTATAAGTGTCCATTCTATTGTCAACTCACAGCACCCAGTTTCGCTACAGAGATGGGTCGTTAAGGCGCTTTCTCGCCACGCCCTGGCACCTTGCACCTCGTTTAGATTAGAACGCTATTACAATAATAATTACAAGTGTTTACCACGCTTCTGACTATTGCGCAACTAGCCAATGGACTCGACGTTGTACTAGAAAATTTGCAAGCGAAAGTAGGCACCTCACTGACGTACAAGTCAACACTGTGACAGATCATACTTGTTTCAAACGCCTGTTATGATTAATTGTCGCTCACGTAAATATTTGTTTTTATATTTTTTACGTCACTGCTCACAACCATGTTATATTATGTCCGTCGATATTTATTAGCCACATTTTTCATTTAATGCACTTCTTAGTTAACTTCAAACGTTTGACTCTGCTGTCTCGTTATTAATTTGACTATCTCTTATTTATCATCTCAGTTACATAACAAGCTACGTATTTGAAAGAAGTACTAACTATGAATGAAAAATCAATATTATATGCTAACAAGACATCACACAATTTATTTTTGACAAAAAGAGGGGAATTTTAATGATAGGAAAAATATTTTAATCCGGCCATCTGTACAATCCATCTGCCATCTGGCAATTCGTTTCATAACCAGATAAATATCCAGACATTTTTTTGTCTTGAAGATTTTCATTCATGAAAATCTTAGGCGGATTCAGTGATTTTTTGCTTTAATAATTTGATAAAACACCCTAGACAGTTGATTTCACGTTTATCACGATATTGCAAAACCACAGAATAGATATTGACGTCACGAACCTTTGTGTCGCGTTGTCATTATTCGTTTGCTTGCTCCATCCGATACCCCTTTAGCTGAGGTAGTGACTCGTGAAGGACAAACATCAATCACGGTGGAACACACTATAATAATGCTACTGACAGTTAGCTTTCAGAAATTTATCTGGTACTTGTCTCAATAATGGTACAAGATGCAGTGTACTATAAATATTGAATTATTGATGTACTTATCATAAATTCTCAGATAATTTCCTGACGTCACCAGTCAATATTTCATATGCATTTCATTAAAAAAATATTGGCATTCAGCGAAACCAACGTCAATATGCGGCTTGGAAATTCTGACTGTTCGTCATAATTACTAAGGTCATACTCGTATGCAACGGAACTCAAATTGTTAGACACTTAAATTTTATGGGGACGAAAAGTCGCCTTCAGACGGTACGACAATCAAAGTGGCAAGAAAGACGGACGACCTCGGTAATTAAAACTGCATCGCGTTCCGCACGAGCTGAACGCTGGCTTCACAAACGAGGTCAGCTGCAACAAGCACCGCCAGGGCTGGTAATTGCTGCTGAATTTTAAACGGTCCTTGAGTACCCTTGAGACAAAACGAGATGCGTTACTTGACTTGCTTGTTTGCACTGAAGTTCGCTGAATCTTGGTTACATACACAAAAATAAACAATAGTTAATGCGGTCCGAGTAAACGCGGGGGGCTTACCGGAAAACGTTTCCTAGTCAAACATGCAAATTGTATGGCAAATATTAAAATGGCGAGGTTCCTACGCTTTGTATGTGGCTGTCGTACCGCTAACACACCGACGACTAACTAATAGCTATTCCCTAGCTGCAGCTTACTTAACGGTATGCTTGATGACTTGAATAAAACCATTGGAGCCAACAAAACAAACATTTTATCGCTCCTAAGTATTTGAGAACACTGAGACTTCCGACGTGCAGTAGACGATTCCAATGTACGCGATTATTGTTTTACTAGCTGTGTATGTTTTTTGATAAAACGTAGGTACCTTCGAAGAACCGCTCAATAGAATCAGATCTCGAAGATGGAAGATAATTGCCGAAGCGTAAACTTTGCAAGGGAATCTGAAGGTGCCTTACTTAGGTGCCAGTATAACTACTGAAATATGAATAAGTAAAATATTCTCCTTTTTTTTGGGTATCAGTGGACTGGATTTTAGGTGCTCCGATGGCAATAGACTCGCCACCAACCTAGAAGTTTCCTCCTCTTTGCGGATCTTGTAATGATGAAAGAGTCAAACTAATATGAATATTGGTGACGGGTGTATTGGAAGATGTGTTTATTCATGGCACATGCCTGTGCTGCAGGAAGTTAGCCGGTTCGGTGAATCGAGCGCCTGTGCGACGGCAACCGACATACGACACGCCAGCGCATTCTGATGGACCATAATCAATAAACATTTTACATTTACGCGGACAAAACTATCGACACATTTATTTCTGAGTAAATTATTCTATTTATTGATCCTGCAATTCTTAGTTTGCATAAATATTGCGTATTTACAATTTATTTCTGATATTTAGGTCCTTTCGAGATGGAAGATGATTGTGGATTCAGTGTCCTCGTAATACAGTACAAATGTCATGTGGGTATATAAGTAAGGATTATTAGTTATTACCCGTATAATATGTTAATTTAATGAATGCTTATCGCCTATACTTAATGTAAACATGACTTCAAAATTTTGAAATAGCTTTGTAAAATATTATCCGTTCATACAGAATGAGGAGGTATGCAATTATTTTTTGAACAAGGCTCACTTTAGTTGACGTGTAGGTAGGTAATGCAGTGAAGAAATGGAACTGTAGAGAGACACAAAGCGACCAATTAACCTACCAAGAAGATGTGTGAGCCGGGGTGAGCTACTAACACTGGCTTCTAAAAACCCACATTTCCTAGTAAAGATAGTGAGTTGGCCGACATCACCGACTTCGGATACAGGATGCATTTGAGTTCACCGCCCTGCTCCCGTCCCTCGAGCGACGCTTACAACGTTGTAAACCTACACTAGGTGAACATTAATGTGGTTTTAAATGGATACTTCGGGCGCATCTCTCTGGCACGCCTAAATACTTAACTTTAATGGAAGTTTTTCTCATAACAGTTTATCAAAGACACCTACCTATCGCACATCCTCTTGAATCTAATAATTTGTAAACGTTGAAATCTTACATCATACGACTAGTCAACACATCGTTGCCTTTCGGAAAGCATACGATCACTAGTAAGTAACAGTACAAGAAATTAGCGTGTCCCTCATCACTAAATGCTATCATTGAATGAAATACAACACAAACAAGTCGAAGAGGTCAGTGACTGGTTGCATAAGGTACGCGAGTAACGTTCACGTGCAGGGCGGATCATCCAATGTCGATAAGTGGGGTTCTAGGGCTTTCGAGTTTGATTTAAGAGAGAGCAGTGGCCCAGATCATACGTGCAATTAAGGTCGATGCCTACCTATACCTTGCCCCCTCATTCACACGTTCAGCTAAACATACTGCACCTTAAATTATCGACTTGTGCACTGTACCTTAACGTGTCCGAATAAGAAAGCTCCAAAATTAATTTCGAGCAAATGATAATTATGTAATAAAGATTAATAACGTAATGAAATTAAAATGTACACGTGAGTATTAAAATTTCAAGTCGTAAGACGATTGTAACGGTTGATCAGCCCTGTCGCCGCGGTAATGATAGCTTCCCTAATGGTACGAGTGCTGGGGAAAATTCGCATCGCACCGTCGCACGCGCAGACGAACGATTAACCGGCGCCACTGATGTATTAGTCCACGTCACGGATATACTTAACCACTGTAAAGTATTAGTGTCACCTCCCTACAAAATATCTACAGTTTGCTCTTTAAAAACCCAGCAATTATCATTAGTGTTGCACATTTCTGGATAGATGTTTCAGTTTTTAACGTGCTTATTTATTTTCTGCTCATCAGCTTTGTGTGCAACGTTAATGATCGAAAAGTTTATGCAGTTTCTTTGTTTGTCTTGGTTGTATTTGATTATATCCTCTCTGTATTGTTAAATAGGTTATGGTTTTGAGTGGATTTAAACAGTTATCTGTGGTTTGTCAAGAGTAAACAAAACTATTCAAGAATTACAATTGCACATAATCAACTTTGTTGTCCATATGATTTGAAAATATTGTCTTTACTTTCTCGTACGATCCCAGTGGCGCCAATGTCTGCAAAGCCTACGATTATTTTTAGATTAGAAATGGCTCAACCGCTTTACGTAATTGCACTAGTCGCATGCGCAGCTAGTTCCAGAGCGTTTGCTGCTAAATATAGTCACAGAGGTGGTGTGCAATTACACCTTATTATCGCATGTTTCCACTGGAAGCTAGGCTGCATCTTGTCTGCCACAGTTATTACTTACATGTTGCAGTTTCTTTAGAAAGTGTCCAGATATGACGAAATTGAAATGACCATGTTGGGCAGATTACAGAATGGTCGCAAAGTAGTTTCCCTTGCTTTCGAGTTCTGCGTAATGCTGCGTGCGTGCCTAAGGTACCTCCCCATAGTGCTCCAACACTCCTCTACGTAAATTACCACAAATTAGGGCAAAACACCGTTCGAAATACCTACATTTACCGTGTTAACAGTAAGTTCCTAGTACTCTTGCATGGTGCTTTACGTGTACCTCGATGGCTTTTTCCTGAAGACTTTTAATTTTATAACCAGCAGCGGCAGAATATTAAATTCACCCAATGAGTGTTAACAATCAAATATCGAAGCATTTGTGATCATAATTTAATAATTATATTTTGAGCGGATGTTGTTCTAAGACACCTACGCAAGCGCGACACGCGCCCATCCTAAGTCATGGTCAATTTTGTATAGAACATCGGCAAGACCGTGAAAACGACTTGACACAGATTCTATCTGGTACAGAGTGCCTGCAAGTGATGGCACTTTCAATTATCACTGCACTGATGTCCACGCCCACACATGATTATTGATCATTTCTGATGCAGTGTTTCACTGTGTTATTTTTCGAATACTTTCTCTTGTTCCCAGATTTTTTTCTCTTGCATACCTATCTAATGATCTCGAATGCGCCTGTCAGTCATCACATTTCCACTGTCTCCTAATAAGTCGCAATGTCGTCGCTGTTAATCTTAATTAATAATTTAAATCAAATAGATGTGACGTTGCATTACAAATTAATATTTAAATGATCTTGAATCGGTAATTTGATTTTGGTTAGCGAACCATGTCCAAAAAAATATCCACCAATTAGTGTGCGTGCTAACGCCTCATTCAGATCGGATCCTGGTAGTACCAGGTGTCCGTCGTCGAGATGTGTGATGTAAAAGGCTTTCAGTGAATCGTTCGCGTCGTAAATTTCCGTTGACCCAGATATGATGTGATTAGAAACGTATGTACGTCAACGTACAGCGAAAATGATATTTTTTTGCTAGTGCCAATTTATCGGTAATGGAGCGTCGTGCACACGAGATGCGATGCGACATCCGCGAGTGAGAGTTCTGCGACTTGTCACCGAAGCTGGTATGTGTACCGTGGACCACTCTAACGCGAATGTAATTATTATTGCCTAGAGAGTATTGATTATGTCCGGTACAGCATGTCAGCAAAAGTGTAAGTGAGGTCGTTCATTAAACCCTCAGATATAAACATTATATCGCTTATGCCATAAACTATTAATTACGTAGACATCAGTGGGTTTTTTGCTATTTATTATGCTCGTAACATGCATAATATTTCTACGAAATGTCTAATAATTTATTATGCATTAAACGTTGAAACAATGTTATAATCTTGACATCTACGAATCTGATGTAATCAGATAGCTCTTGCACTGCAAAATTCTTGGTCATTATAACGACAAAACACAATTTGAGCTTAGCATCTTGGTCTGTGCCAAATTGTTTGAAATTGCAGTTAGATATCCGAGGTGATAATCTCTTTACCATTCTCGTTTGAGCTTTTGGTGGATAGTATGCTTACGCTGGCCGGGAGCAGCAAACACTGCGTTCGTGCTTCGGGTGACAGTTCTCGGCCGACCTTGGGCCTTCAGCTCGGTGGGTCTGATGGACGCTACCGAAAGCGCCAAACTACACACACCGGCAAAATTATGGGAACGTAAAAAAAGTGAATGATTTTTTTGAGATTGAATGTACTTATTTCATTAATTGTTTTCGCTTTATTTGAGTGTGTTTGTTTATTTTATGAAAGAAAACAACAAAATGTGGGGTTGTTAGAATTTAATTATAGAGAAATGCTTGAAAAAATGATCGTAACTGAAAAATATTGAAATGCTAAAAATTTACTCACTGTGCCTTAACTAACACGTTCGTTACGCACTTCTTCTAAAACATTTTGGGTCTGAACAGCCGTTTAACGACGATTTCTTAAAGTTTGCGCCCTTATAAAACGTCGCTTGCACGATAACTGCCTTGCCCTCACCTGCGCACGTAAAATCCTGTCGTGTCTGTATCGTTGCACATTACGATGGATCACGGCCACTGATACACCCAACCCATCGTTGGACTGACAGGAGTGTACCCGTAAGTTTATAAAAAAGTCACTTTTATTTTGTTCCCCTAATTTTGTCGGTATGTGTAGTAGTAGCTCAGTTCTAGGCCAACACAATTTAGATTGCCATCGACACGCTAAGAAGTTAGCAGTTAAACTTTAACTGAAACATTTAGGCGTAAAAATGGCAATAAATACAGAATCCATTTATACCATCTATAACAGTAAAATAGTAAGTACAACAATCGCTTTTTGTGTCTGTCTTTGTGACCGTTTCATTCTTATAAATGACAAAAAGTCCATTGTGTCATTTGCTAATTGATGCGGTTTCATTTTATCATCATTTAGAGAATAATCATTATTCCGTAAGGTTTATGTGTAATACAATACTTGGATGAAGCACATAAATCTTTATCTTTTCAGTACATTGTATTGCCCATGCGCAGCTTGAACGGTCACCATCACCAGTCCTAATTTATTCAAATCATGGTAACCCAACCGATTTCAATGCTATTTTGTGATCATTTATAGTTGGTTTTGGATCCGATAGCCAGCGCTGTTGTCGCATATAAATATCGATGTTTTGTCATGTTTCCATTGCGAACAGGACCTAGTCCCTTGTGATGTACAAAATTAATGTGTTAATCGCACTAATAACTATAAACATCTGCCGCGTACTGTATTAAAAAAGAAATTGGCGTTAGTTAAATGTGGTTTAACAATTTAGTAGTTTATTGTGCTGGGACAGACGGAACGGGGGCGGGTCCGCAGTTCTCCGCGGAGGAAACAGCCTCACACTGAGCTAGGTCGTTCATCGACCCGCCGCCGCGAAGCCACGCCGCGCGCACCGACCGCAGATGCGATTGTTTATACACCACCATTATCTAAACACTGTTTTGCTGCTCACTTCGTGACATTCCTTTGTAATAATTTTGAAATGTAGGTTAAGGCTTCTCTTTCAAGAAATCTAGAGACTTACTTTTCTCTTCACCATTGTCCTTTGTCAAAGTTGTACAATACCTAAGCCTTTGTTGCATTTTTTCCGGTATACCGACAATTTGGCATTCGATCGATGGCATTGTATAATTTTGAGATGTTTTAACTTAACAGAACTAATTCACAGTTATGTTTTCATAAGGAAAAAAATGATACGTAATTCCCTTTACAAAGAAAAGATTGTATCCTCGACAGGAGGATCGCGAGATTAATGACACAAAATGAGTGTGCAGTTAGGTTTTAAATAAAATATGTTCCATTCCAATACGGTATCAAAATTCATTAAAGAAATCGAATATTTATTCATTTTAAACCTTAAGTTCGTAGCGGTTCGTAGCCGTAAAGACAAAGATATTAAATGAGTACTTGCCTGCTACCTTAGACTAGAGTAGGCACATTGTGTTTAGAAATACAATGTCTTTGTTTGTAAAAATATTTTGGTAGCCGTATCTAACTAAACGCTGTAAGATATTACTCGTAGTTGCCTCTGGCATTGCGAAGTCGTCTTCTGGGAGTTGTTTTATTTTATTCGAGGCACGGCCTTCTCTATTCCCTACTTAATCTTCTAAAGTCATTACTCCGCGATACACTGTATTTTACGATGTTGCTTTTATTTTTAGTTTTATTTTAAAGCTTGGTAGGGAGAATGCGGATCGCAGGACATGCGCGGGCGCCGCAGAGTCGCGCCGCGAGCAACTTTCTACAGCCGCGTCTAGAACGCTTTAAACCGTAATCTGCAGATTGATGTACCTTCGAGATGGTTACGACAGGCAAATTAAATTGCACATTAGTGCTAAAAATGTGCAATTATCTTTAAATCTTCCTCCCCATTGGTCGAGATTGTCGGTGAATTTCAATTGTAATATGAGAAGATTTGAACAAATCGTAGGCGACCTTTTTTTTTCGGATGGGAAATCATCAAATGACTCCTCCCGCTCTGGGCGGAGCAGGAGGGAGTGTCAGACTTTTACTGACTAAAACCCATCCATGTTCCTTCATCGCCCTTTATGTTCCGGGGCCACGGTATCTCTTTCGAACAGTCCCGCAACCCCGGATCGTAGGCGACCTGTAAATCTGATGTAATTTATTGTCTAGTTTAGTCAAAAATTCATAATTCATATAATCGGTTTAATTTTATGACTTGCGTCTTGATATTTAAGATTAGTATAAATAACTAGATGATTCATTTGAGTTTACTTATGATTTTCTTCACACGAGATCTACACCTATTTAGCGAATTGTATGTAATGGACCCTTTCACAAACTAAAGTGAGTAAGCAAACCGCAGAATATAAATACTCAATGAACTCTGACAAGGCACTGCTGGTTTTCCGGAAATATCTGAATGTGCGCGAAAATTCAGTATTTTCCTTATTTAATATTCATTATGCATGTCCGCTACTTTGTTCATCTTATCATCACTGACTTTAAAGTAACGATGTCTGCTCACTAATTGTAATATTATACTTTGACAAGGTTGGAAAAACAAGTCACTCATAAATGTACTCGTATATTTAAAAATATAATGGTAAGATAAAAACAATAACATTCGTAAATACGAGCAGAACGTTTGTGAAATCTTTATAATTAGTTACGGTCAAGTCGTTGTCGGTTTTTGTTGTTTGCATACACTTTAAACTGCCTACCTCAAGTGGCGTGGCGTTACGTTTCATTAAACGCTGAATTATTCAGCTACACTAATTTAACTTTAGTACAGACTCATTAACACCAATTTTTTTCATAGCCTATATTGTGTTCCACTGCTGGGCAAAGACCTCCCCTTTCTCCCTCCAATACTGTGCAATTTCGGGCCACGCTTACCTCGCCGTATTTAACCTGCGCAGCTGTGAGCTGACGTTTCAAAATAAGTAACTTGAAAAAACTAAATACTGCTATTCAGCTGCATCTGGTTAGGCTAGGGATTTCTACCCGGGTACCCGGACCCGGATAACATTTTTAGTACCCGGGTACTATTTTATTGACAGACCCAGGGACCCGGGTTACCTTCTGTGATCAAAGAATTATCAAAATTCTCGGAAAATTATTATTAACAACTAACTACACGCAATAGTGTTCTTGAAAGCCCTTTCCTGACAGGGAGAAAAAGAGCCCCTTACCTCAAATCTATAAGTTTATTTTAAAGGTTTATGTAAAGTTGATTTATTTTAAAATTGTTTATTCTTAAAAGAAAGATTTTTATAAAACATATATTTTTTTATTTTGTAACATAGCAAAAAGTTTTTGTGATAAAAAGTGTTTTTAGTCCTTAATCAGTTTATGAAAACAAGACTGTTTAAATGTGTGTGATTTTTAAGTTTCAACTGTGTCAGAGAAGAAAGTTTATTTAGTTATATATTTGTAACAAATTTATTGTAGTAAAAAGACAACACTGATGATTTACTGTCCCGTATGCAATGGTGGAGTTGCGGACACCAGCCCGTTAAGAAAATTATCTCTTTCTGCAAAAATTACAAATACCCGGGTATCGGGTAGGTATTTTTTTTACACGTACCCGGGATGTGTAAAAATAATACCTACCCGATACCCGGGTACTAAAAAAAGTCGGGTACGTGAAAACCCTAGCTGAAACCCTACCCCAACATTAATGGAACAAGGCTAGGCTGTTGAACCTGAAACAACAAAATAGGTAACCTGTTTTTGTAAGATAGATAACAGGTAACAAAATTAAATAAGTATAAGTACTTGCCATCTTTACCTATTAAAGAGTTAGAGTTAATTACAATAGATTTTTCTAATGATAGTCTACCTATAAATGTCACGTGTTCAGGCACACGTTAACTTGGCTACTGTTGAAAATATATTACCTAGCTACCTATTAAATCTCGTTACTGCTTTAATAATCACAATCATGTGTCCGAACACGAGTGTATCGCTCCTCATGTACTCGTACTCATAGTGTAATTAACTTGCGCTTGATTTGATACTAAAACAATAGTCTCGATTTGAACGGCTGGCCTGCCCACCGCCGCGCACCGGCTTGCTTGATTAGCAGCGTGAAAACGTCATTTCATAGTTTGTGCTCTCATTGTATCAATACTACATGTTGTAATCAAACGGTAGCTTTGTAAGTTAACACGGGGGTACGGTTAATAATTTTTATGATGTCGAGAAAAAATCGCGCCGCGAATTGCTCGGGCGGGCGCCATGCCGTGGCGCCAAGACCGCGCCGGCGACGCCGCTGACCGCTTGCTTCCTCGAACTGTGCTATCACTGGCCGACATTATACAATAAGGAACAAATTCGACAACCTTCACGTCATTAAAGCACCTCATTAAGACACACAAGCAGAGAAATCTTCATTTGTATGTCATCCTTGATTATACTCATCGTGAAGATTTTATAACATGATTTATCTTACACATCATAAATTGTGTATTTTCCTACATCATAAGCTTTATAATGAGCGATAATGAAGCGTTTGCAATTAAATAAGAACCTATTAATATTCATATTTAGCCAAATGACTAGTTCATTTATTTATTTAATTAACGTGTCATTTAGTTTCCATAAGGATTATGCAAATACTCACTTTCAAGGAATGCGCATTGACTTGGAGTTTTGCGTAGCAACCGAGTAACTTAACAAGCTGGGGTGAATGAATTTTCATTTTGCATTAAAATACAAATAGTGTTTCGGATTCTGCATGGCGTGGTACGTGAGACCTAGATTTCAGATGTAATAAATACGCCTTTGTATCTTCTACGTATTTGAATGACCCAATGAGACTGCATGCTCTAGTTGCAATTGATTGCAAACTTTCCTCTGGCTTTTGCCGTCTTGGTTCCTTCTTACCGCCCTTTTGCAAATCTCTCGTGAAGGTACGTCCATTCAAATAACACTTCACGCCTCAGTTTTGAAATGCATCGAAAATATGCAAATGAATTTAATACTCTTGCAAAAAACCCAACCGAAACAGTGAATTAAATGTGACACACACGCTTTCGTCCTTGCCCTCGATAAAGACACAAGTTAAAAACGAATTTTATTTATTTTCCTGGGGTATAAAATAACATTTTATCCATTTAAATGACGCACTGTGAATGACGTGTATTAATATGCATGTTCAATTTCGATAAGAACATTGTCCATTGCAACTAGGAAGTAAAATTTGGTAAGTGTTTCCAAATTGATTTACTCTGAAAATCTCTGTAAGACAAAAATTCCATTTTATGAATAGAAATGCAGCTACAATTCCTGTAACCATCCCTCATCTCAACCTTATGTCATCTTTGATGTCTACATGTAAACATGTAGTCATTATCAAATTCCCTTTAAAAAATCTAACATTTTGGAGCTTCTATAATAAGCTTCGAGAAGACATTCAAGAGACCTTGGATGAGTCGAATGCAATATAAAATAACCTTAGGTCAGAAAGTCTACTGCCACAACACATGTGATGTATCGAACAAAAAACCCTAACGAAATCAATTCGTATGTCGTAAACAAGAAGACAAATCGATACTTCCGTTTATATAACGCCTACTTATAAAACAGCTTCACTTAAAGTGTTCTACGGTAGTAATAAATAAACTTCTTCCCTTTTAGTCAATTCTAATTCATAGAAGCGGGCAGCAACTGCAACTTCGTACGCGGCACCAAGGTCTGTTGTTTGTCTATTGTTTAGTGCATCTGATCGATGTTCTTTATCTGAATAAATAATATTTTTTCCTGTAGCCAACCGTTGGACTTCCCCAAATCGACCGTTCCATTGAACGGAAAGCGATTCTTCGAAACAGATGCGAGAGTTTGTTTGCTATCAGCAACTGTGAGGTCGTGCATAATCATTCGTGCATACATACACCTACGCACAAAAACATTTCGATCTTAATACGCGGTTATGGTTACAAATAAAACACTAATCAGTCTAAGCTGCATCTCGTCTAAACCTAATCTTGTATTGAGTATCGAGGTTATATCTTAATTAAACGTCTATGTCCATCATCGTTTATCGAATCGTTTTAAATTTCACATAATCTGTGTAAGAAGACAACTAAAGACTTCTTTCGTGCACTATTATAACATTTTGAACTAATCTCTTTTTTGGCGTGAAAATCATGACATCTACATACTCGTATTGTTTGACGTCCTCAAGTGCATTCATTTTGAAAGAATGTTTAATTGTCTTCCACACTTAACTATAAGGAGTTCATTAAGCGTTCGTATGAGTAATTAATACTTGATTTGCCCGTCCCAGATACGGGTGGCGCATCGCAAGCTGCGTTGGCGCCGGGCCTAACTGTCCACTGGCATTTGCGCATGACGGTGTTACATGTGTATACTCGTAGCCACTATCTATGCGCATTTACTTTATTTATCTAGTAACTATTAATTACCTTATTGCTTTCTTAATGCCTTTAGAAGCCAGCGTTAGTAAAGCCATGGACGCTATTTGAGCACTTTTAAGTGAAAATTCCGCGGCTGTTTTCGATACAAAACTATAGTAATCATTTTAAATCGTGACTAAAATGTAGGAAAACAGTCCTGAATGTAATTGTCTACCGAAGAAGTTCTTCTGCCACTCGAATATTACAAACAAGAAGGTGGGCTTGCATAAAGCTTGCGGTATTGCATCGGCCGGACGGCGTGACGACTGAGTGATGGACCGTCCTGACACGAATAGGGCCAACACAAAGCGGCCTAACTGTACGCGACAGGATGACCCCACATCAGATGTGGTGACTTATGACTCTCTGCTCTCGATTGCCTACTTAACTTGCAACAATGAAAACCGATTCCATTTACAATATTGAAAACAGTATAAGTTATTAATCACCAAGAATCTAAATTGTTGATAATGACTATAAACGACGTCCGTGGTCGACGAATGTTTTACAAATTTTGGTACGTATTCGTTACGTCACCCTAGCAAACCTACTAGAATTCCAGTCCTTGCATATTTTATGCAAATTAATCGAAGATTGCAAGACAAGCAACAATTGGCATCGGTCTTGGTCTAGACTCGAAAAAAAAAGAATATTTACTATTTATAGAGCGTTTTTATCGACCGGGCATGAACATTTGAACTATGACATCAAGTGTAAAAGCAAATGACCTTTTTGGAAAACGCCAAAAGTTTTAAAACGCCTAATCATGGTTTGACTAGGTTGGTTAACGGTTAAAATGGGTTATCCATACCGTTACATAATTCCACCGAGGAGTGCATCGGATGAAAATTGATGTATGATCGAAGGTGATGGTGCGGCGGCGTGGCGGGGCGTGCGGCGGCGGGCGGCAGTGGTGCGCGTGCGACTCTCACCGCCTTATCTCTCGCGACCTCCGCCGGACGCGCACGCACGCCGCGCTCCTCCACCCGTTACCGCGCCGCGTTCGCGCTATGCCGTCTCTTCAACAACAAATCTATGTGCACACTTACTTGTACTTTTTTCAATTTCGAAGTGTAGGTCGTAGCCCGGAAATGCACCAGTGAATCAAAACATACATTAACTTTGTGATTTTTTTGCTTGGTTTTTTTGGTGTATTTATTAAAAACAATAGTCGGTGGTAGAGACATTATCGAAACGAACACTTGACCATAACGACGATGGTGTCTGAAGGGGCTCTGCCCGTAGTTTGGTGTATACGCGATAATCAACTTGTGCCTCACCAAGTATCCGGTGTTAAATTACAAGGAGCTGTAACGGGAGCGCATATAGCCGCTGTTACTGATTTTTTGCGTATGGTAGCTGGGACCCCTATTGTCCTTCCGCATACGGCGGTTCCTGAAGACGTTGACAATGACATTAATCAAGAAAAAGAACACTCAACCAGAAGACGAAAAATGTCCATGCAAGTGGAAGTGCCTTGTGTTTTCCTCACTGAAAGCGCCTTACAAAAAGCTAAAAGCCGCAGTAATTCTAGAGAAGAAAAGGTAACAATTGAAAGATGTAATATAACAACAACTCAAATGTTAGACAGTCAGTCATCTTTTCTAAGTTCCTCAGATATTTTAGAAATGAAAGAATTTGACGATAACCACAAAGAAAATTTCAAATCAAATACTTCGGAGTCATCAGTATCAATGACTGAAAATAATTACCCTCAAAGAATAACGAGAATTATAGAATTAGACGACTTGAACCCAACCTCAATAAATATGGAATCAGAAAGAGAACATCATCAAAGGATTACTCGAATAATAGAATTTCAAAACGACAAGGCACCTTCACCGATCTGTACCGATGGAGAAAATGAGACATTACAAAGAATAACCAGAATTATTGAATTAAATGAAGACAATTCATTTTCTACCATTACGAATAGTACAGAATCATTGGACAAAGAATGTCCCCAAAGATTAACTAGAATAATGGAAGTTGAAAAAGAGAACAGCTTTCCGAGCATGACTAAAATAATTGAAATGGAAAACGACATATCAAATGAACGAAGAATTTCTTTGACGAATGAACGTGAAACTGGTGGCGGAAATATTGAAATTTGCAATGAGGAACTGTCAGTTAGATCTAAATTTATGCACCGAAGTACCCCTAGGTTTAGTCTTGACTCTTCGTGCTCCGAAAACTCTTATGTTAATATTGAGTGTATAAAGAGTTTGCCGGATGTTAGAAAAGAGGAAAACACTGAGAGCTGTGTGAATCCTGAAGTATCTCCCGCTGGTAGATCTATCCGTTCTCGATTTCCGAGGAAAAAGACGTCGGTATGTTCGATTGGCTCTTCGGACTGCGACGATGAGGTAGATGTAATTTTTAAATCCAAGCCTAAATCTAGTCACTGGGTCAGTTTGGATTGGATTCCACCGCCTCCCAAAGAAGAGCCAGTGATTATGCAAGTCTGTGATAAAAATGATTTTATAACAAAATGGATAGCAGAACAAAATTCGCAAGACGTTATTATTGCCGACGAAAGGCGAAAGAGTCTTCCGCCAAAATCGAACGAAGTATATCTTCAAAATATGAGAAGATTTAGTGACAGTTTACAAATCTGCAAGGAAGATGCCGCTAGTGATTCTCCAGCTACTGTGAAATGGAAGTGGCATGATATAGTGAAGCGTCACCTCCAATTATTAAAAAGCGAGAAAGGCTCCAGAAGACAAAAAGGCAGCTGGATGCGCACGGCGAGACGACTGTCTGGAACTAATGTAAACCACAAAGACTTGGAGTCTTTTCCCTTGGATACATATATGAAGCTTCAGACTATGCCGTAAGTGTTAATTGCCATTATTTATCATTTTCAGGGTATTGTTTAGTTTAATGTATTTATAGCCAAACTATAACCTCTCAGTCTTACTATTTAGTTAGTTGCAAATACTTCAGAAAGCTTGTTTATCTATTCTGAATGTTTTCAGATGATGCTATTTTCATTTCGATGCTCATTCAATCTACATCCCATTACTATACACATCTATACGCCACATTCCAATATTGACAAATTAATCGATTATGATAGGAAATGTCAAAGTAACGTTGGATTGTTTTTAAACACTGCTAGTAAGTTTGTATACAAACCATTTCATAAGTTTTTAAACTTACATGGTCACCAACATTACTATCAATAAAAACGGGAACTCAAAACAAACAGTAAACATGGTAAATATCCCGTCTTCTTCTTCTTCTTCTTCTTTTTAAATTCAATAATATCCCGTTTTCAATAATATCTGTGTTAATAAACCATTTCATAATGTTCATATCCAGGCATTTCCTTAAAAATGTGTTTTTGTGTCGCAACAAAAATAGTGTAATGAATGAATTTGGTAGAAATCAATAAATTAACAATATCTAGAAAATTAAGTTTTAGTGAACTATAACGAATCCACCAGGGACATGTATACTAACTTTTTCTTACAGCTGAAATATTAGTGTTTATGTGCTTTACTAACTCTGAAGTCGTAAGCATGAGACTGTTGCCATTTGTCGACAGTCTCCTGAAACACAGTTTTCGAAATTGTTGTGTGTACTCCATTATCATCTTATCGCCATAGTCACATTCCGAATGACCGATCTCATATTTTTGGACGTGGCCATCCGTGCCAGTCACGTCGGTACACTTAAGCCGACCTGTTCAGCGGGTGGGACTGGTTACCACCTCACGAACGGCCTGCGGTCGTCCACAGCTTTGTGCTAATCATTTCCAATGACTTATGTAGACTTACACTGTAACTCTTTCTTTTGACCATACGAGCATACGTACTCGGGGGTTATCGTACCGTCGCTACCTGGAATCGCGGCAATAAATTGACCGTTCGCGTTAAAATTAACTTGCGGTTTTCCTTTTGATTCCAACACGTTGTGTTAAAGATAAGGCGATATCTGTCACAGGAGTCATTGAGTGATTTGTCGAGTCTGTTGATAAGGGGCCATGTTACGAGAGCGGGTTCGAGGCACGCGCTTCCGCAAGGCCGCTCGATTAGAATGCAGGGAGCTCGCGTCCAAGGCTACGGTTGCGTGGCCGGTCGGTGCACCGGTGGCCGCTGTCTTCCTCCCCGTAGTTCGGCAATTGGAAGCAGTCTCAGGAAGTGAGCCATGAAGGTGACGCTCACAAAACTTAACTGCCAGTCGATCGGAAGCGGCTGTGCTTTGAATTTTTGACGTATCTTTTGTTGTTCGGAAAATTTATGCGCTTCCTCAATCATCTTGAATAATTAGGACACGAATAATTCATTCAATTCGTTTGAACTCGGAACAAATACATGTTTACCTGAATTTAAATCATATCTATAAATCTTAGTCATCTATGAGAAATGTTTCGGTTTCGCAATAAATGAAGATGGAGTTAGGGCAAATAAATTCGAGAAAATAAAGCAATCCTTTGATTGTTATATTAACCGTAGGGTTAGGGAAACATGATACTTGTGCTGAAGCGAGGTAAGCGGATGCACCGACGTCAGTTTCACTAACGAGCCTTGAGAATTACTACATTTGCAGTAGCACACCGCTTATCATGTTCATTGATATTTATAATTTTTCGAATTACTGAATGCATATTATTATGATGTGTTCGCATGTTCAAACCCCATAATAACGCCCACAGCAAATATTTTTTAACCAAAAGTGTAAATGTAAAACTAAAGTATTTCAAATAACCGTAATGCGTTAGGATTTTCATGTTGCACCGCTTTAACACCAGTAAACTTGTTTGGGTGGCTACCGTTCTGAAAACAAGAATGTTGTGCTCAAAGTGCATCAACATAGCTATTGTACCAAATGGGCATACACGTTCTTTGACGGAAACGAACGCATTCACATCGAAATATTTGCTTGTTTTTCAGTTTCTCACAGTTTCTCATTACTTTTCAGGTAAACCATGAATAATTCGATACGCGCACATACTGCTAATAACGTTTATGTTTAAATTTTTACTCATAAATGCGTGTTTTCAATTATTGACGGCGAATCGGTGACTCTTAAGTAGTATACCTTGTAGGTGAATTTTATATCTCTTATCAATCTTAAGGAAATCATTTATCTTATTATGTACTAATACTCTGATTGAAAATTGATATGGAATTGTAAATGATTTCTTATCGTCATTAGTGTTTGTTTAGCAGACGCACATGACGTCGACGAGTGTGGTTGATATTGTATGTCTAATTTATGTGCTCAAAAGTGGTGCCGTGTTTTTAATGTCTGTTAGTGCAGTTCCAAATGCAACTAATTTTTGACAACGTGTTTAGAAGTTGCATGACATCTCCCGGGTGTGACTGTGAATCGTGATGCCGTCTCGCCTATTTTCATTTGTGCAACAAATCATGCAAGCTGATTTGGCCTTCAAAACCGAAGAAGAACGCATTGCAAATGAAAAGTAAAGATGCATTTTTCTCATGAAAGAAAAACAATATTCACCTATTTGGTCTTTATCGCAACACAATGTATTGCGTATTTTCAAACATCGCGTAACTTAACATTGATAAAAAATTAAAACAGACTAAAATTTGTTTTGTAACATGGATTGCTTCTTACTCACTTTCACTATGTCGAACATTTAGGTTCCGTTTCGTGACGTCTCACTTAGTAGTCTCTGTAGCGTCAAAAATTAACTTGCTTCTTTTTCAATATCTTACATCTCGCTTTCTATTCAAATCGTGAATCATGTCGTTTATTATATTTTATCAATGACACTCTCATACAGAATGCCCCACAGAGATCGTTTAAGTCTGTCTGCGTACCTGCGACAAACGCTCTGTTTATCGAACAATAACTTTGCATTGCAAATGTGTCTTTGTTATACAAACTAAACACGTGTTAGAAAATCGATGAAAATGACTCGTTTCTTATCAAAAGGCCTGAGGTCGTCTTGTGCGAAAGAACAATACAACTGGTTTTTATGATTTGTTTTTACTTTTTACGACCGGTGTGCCCACCGCCTGCGCCGGCGCACACCGACCTCCGCCGATAATTGTTGGTTCTGCGGATGTTTTCGTGCAAACCATTTTCGAATGCGAGCAACTATAACAGTAATACAATCTATATTATAGTATTGTACGGTTACTTGTTGTTGAATTCTTTAATCGCAGTAGTGAACCTTATCGAACTGTGCCAAGAGTTACTTAGCCGTGTGTTCGGTAATACTTCCTTAGAAGACATAATCACACATTTAAACAATCGTTTGTAGAACCGTCTACCTTAAACATAGTCGCGTCATCATCAGCTACTGAATCCGATGAGCGATGGTTGTCGACAAAGACTTAATTCTATTAGCAATTCGCAGTACTTATCATTGCTTGTTTTAAATTTCGCATCATGCCCTTACCTGATTAACAGAAGGCAGTAATATTTAACGACTCATTGTGAAGTTCGCTAATAGTTCTTGCTACGCCAACAGATTTCTAAATGTTTCATATCTTAAATAACAGTGCCATTTTGATAGTTTTGACGTCGTTCTAATGACTGGTTTGTGTGTATGTTAATGGTCGACGTACCCGATATATAACGATTTCTAACGTGCGTGGAAACTTGTCATGTTATTGTGACTAGGTTTCGTTCGTGTACCCTATTATCTGTGTCACAAACTCACAATTATTAGCTCTTCGCAAACAAGCAAGGTATCTGAGAAGTCTTATTGAGAATTCAATCGATGTCCGCAATTTGTATGACTGATATCCTTATCTGTCACTTGCCTGAACATGAACGAAGTAACGGACGAACCTATATTGCTCGCGAAAAGTTATACCGTTCAAATACAATTATCTATAATGGGGTTTGTAGTCCATGCATCTCAACTGTTTCCGCCGTCAATTTTGTTTTTCGCAAATTCTTCGTTTGTATTGTCATTCCTTCACTGTCACGGCGACTCATCAAGAGGCTGGAACACGAAAGATTCACTAAAACACAAACAAAGAAACGAATGTTAACTCCATCCAAAAAGGTTTTTGGATAGTTGACCCCTAGGAAAGAAGATTTATAGGGAATGAAAGTGTACTGTCTGAATGTCAGTCTGGGTTTTGATAAAAAATATGAATTACGTATTTCAGGATTATCAAAAATTTTAACCCAAAAAAAAAACACGAAACACGTAAAATGCAAATTTACCTGTATGAAAAAGTTCTAAATCTGGTAAAGAAGTGTCACATCCTTCTCTAACAAAGAATATTCCCACGGTATTAATGACCTTTCTTTACAATGCTGCAAGTGGATGATGTTGCGGGATTCAATCCAATTTACTCGCCTCAAGAGTTGGATGCACACGCACCAGCAATTATATGCCACTTCACAACTAAACGTTTTGTCACACGTGGACGTTTTTATTATCTTCTTCCCACCTATTTCTGTAATTTTCTAATCAACTTGTCAACATTCCTTCTACTTGTCTATAACGAATAACCCAGCCTTATAGTCACATTTTTTTAAACAGCAGAATGCTCGTCCTGTCACTTCTAGCTAACCTATAAAAAGATCTTGTTGAAACGGTATCGCTCTATCCCCTGAAAAAAGCAACTACGTTTAAAGGCAAACTGACTTGTCCATCCCGACAGGGAGACCCTATAATTAGATTACCCATCTAGCGAGCAACCCGGAGCCAGGCGAGACTGGCTTAGCAAAAAAGTTGTGGCTACATCGGCACGCGAAGGTCGATGACCGGCGCCTCTACTTAACTCGCTATATTATAAAACTCTGAGCGAAAGTCGCGTAATTAATTCCCCTTGATTGCGCCACTTTACGCCTCGGTGTCAAAGGGTTTAGTCTGAATTTTCTTGATACTAAGACCCAAGTCCTCTAAGCAGTTCTTATTGATGATAACTACAGTAAATTATTGTTTTTCTTATAAAAAAAAGCTGTTTATGTTATCGAATAAATACATCATTTGGCACGTGGTTCTCTATAATAGTCGGTCATTCAACATGACGGCAATTATCGTAAATAAAATTTGCATTTCTAGTTATAATAATTTATCTTCGAGTTATCAATACTATAGGATTATTATAATTGAGATGTTTGCAAACCGGAAACTCTTGTATAACAAACCCAATAATGATATTTATTAGGAATTTCCGTCCCCCACCTTGACTGCTAGCAACCTACCTGTGACATTCTATTTCGTGGTATTCACTACTTTGACAGATCGATTACGTAAGGTAAGCGATTCTTATTAATACCTAATCTTCGTGACAAACAATAATGATAACCTGAAATGTTTTTTGACACACATATTAAACATATTTAAATTACACTAAATATTCACAACATAAAACACTTTTACTTAACTTTTTCCGAAGTCTGGACAAAGAAGCTAGTCAAATTTGCACAATGCTATTTGCACTTTCGAAAATCTGCAATTGAAACGTATCCACTAGAATAAATATAGCGGCAAACTAGCTTGTTTAAATAAGCTTTATTCAAATCGGGAACATGCTTGTGTAGTGTCGCCCGACATTTTGTACAAATATTACTTGTTTGTATAACTTTTTAGATAGAATTTGAATCAATGTTTGCAAACAGTGCTAATCTTTTAATTTAAACTAAACTTCCTCTTCCGAAGGTTGCTTGCATACTCTTTACATATTCTCAGTAGTAACATTACGCAAGTTCCCTTATATGAAATCATTCATACACACAATTCTCTGAAGAGAGAAGGTCTAATATTAATATTATGTGGGCATGAATCATGATACAGATGACGATTTCTCTTCGGCTGTAGGGGGTCAAGGTCGCTCTATCTGTCTGGCACATTGATATACTTGTGTTGTTGACGGGGTTACTGGTTCTAGATTTATTTCGGGGGTCTTGTGTGGTGGTGTCAAATGTTTGTCGACAGTAATTTAAAGAATTATGAATGACGGCAAAGAACTCAACTTTTCCGTTTGTGTACGCTTGATCCTTAATTACAACTTGTTTAGACTTTTATGAATTGACTTTCTAGATCTTTTACGCTTAGATAATTTCTTCTCGTATCGTATGAACGGAGTTCAGTTCTTAGTTGTTACACCTCCTCTTATTGAAGCTTACTTTCTGTCCAGTCATGATTACATCGTTTTGAACACTTTCTATTTCTTATTATTGAGGAAATTAATTAGCTTAATAAACATGTGCTTTATTAATCTATTCTGCGTGCGTTCTCCACGTTAAGACCTTCGACGCTATCTGCTAGTTACCGATCTATGACCCTTAGTATGCCCTTAGTGCGTGCCGAGGTCTCGCTGAAGGCATTCGTAGTTACAGTCTGTGGCGCCCTTTTCATGTCTCATTTTTATAGTGCATGCGACGTTGTTCATAATAATTTTCCTCCATAATATCATCTGAAATTGTTATTGGCTTGATAGCCTGTTTGACGACTATAGAATTTTAACTAGATCCAGATGCAGCTGGGCTATTGAAATAGCTACGAGGCTGCAAGTTATTTGCCGGGTGCAAGCCTTGCAAGCCTTTAGATAGCTCCTTGGTTTGCAGGATAAAAATAAAAAGACTTTTGTTAACATACGGTTTTGATCGTTTTGTAAGGCTACGTGATTTTAATGTGTTTTATCGTGTAAAGTAGGTCGCAGGTCGACCTTTGTGATGTGCATTTTGGAATTGCAAAAATTCACATTATTCTGCGATTGCTCTTAGATATTGCCACGTAAGTTTATTATTGTAAAACGGTTAGCGAGTTGTTGTGTAAAATATTTAGGTACTTGAAAAAAGTATCAAGTTTAGTTAAGTTAAATTTCTATCAACAGGCAGATAGAAGTACTTAACAAAAGTTTTAGGAAGTGTGATATAATGTATTTCCAATGACTAAAAAGAACTAATCATCACTCTGAATTTTGTTACGAAACTATCGTTTTTAAATCCGCTAGGCATTCTGTCTTTAGTGTTCTAAATGTACTAACAGAGATAGGTATCAGCCTTCTGGTAACTATCGTGCTCCGAGTCGTCCATTTAATTACAGTGCAAGGGTTCATCCGTGATTCTCAGGCGGAACAATCATTTGAACAATAGTAATCATCATAGATCAATCAAGTTTTCCAGTCACGAACGAGATGAAATTATTGTGCAGACGTAGACGATGTTATCAGTGCTGAGCTACTGGTCATCGGCAATTAATTTCGCAGATCTTGCCATTGAACACCTACCCAAGGTTCATTCTAGGAAATCTAACACCGTATTGTTAAATTACATGAATGGTGGTGGGTACTTTATCAATCAGCTTTTCGCAGCCAATAATTGTTTCCGGATAGCCATTGAGACAAAAATATAACGAAATAAAAATACTTAACCCAAATCCAATTTCGTGTCTCGATTTCACGTAAATAGATTAGTAATTGATGTAGGTAATTGTTTCTAAACTTCTCGCTTACAAACACACAAGGTTGCTGTACTAAGTTGCAGCAATTTTTAAAATATTAAGCTCTGAGAGTAATCGTCTCTTTTTACAGCTCACAGTTTACCGTTTTACAGCTGTACAGATACTATTTTTAACCGACTTCAAAAAAGGAGGAGGTTATTTATGTTGGTGTGGATGTTTTTTTTTATTATGTATGTTACCTGATTCTCAAAAATATTTTTTGATTTGAAAGAGTATACTCCTAAGATTAGGTCTAGGTCAGGTCCATTTAAATTTGGTGAAGATCTGATGATGATATTTGGAGATATACAATGGAACTCTTCAAAAATAGACGGCAAATCTGTCGTGATTGCTGTAATCGCTTGGGTGTTTATTGTTTATACAACATCATGACGTAACATCACGCCTGTATGGTCTGAGGGGGTACGCAGATGTGTACAATACACCCAAATTTCGACAGTAAGGTGTTTGCGGATGGATGGAAAAATATTTTATTGGCATGTCAGAAGTATCGTGAGAAGAATTTATGAATACTTTATTTTTTATATTTGAATTTTATGTTATCTCTTACTCTTTTATTTCTAGTTTTAGTTACAGTAATTGGTTTAAATATCATCTGCCTAGCCTTTTCCTATGTTGGGGTCGGCCTCCAGTTTAATCGGATGCAGCTAGCTGAATACCAGTATTTTACATGGAGCGACTGCCTATCTGACCTCCACAACCCATTTAGTACTGGGTAATTGCTTGGTAAGACTGGTTGTCAGACTTTTTGGGCCACTGACTACCTGTAACGTCTGTCAATGATCTTTAATTGACAGCCGAAACCAACTGCTTAACGTGCTTTCAGAGGCACGGAGAAAACTCGGTATGTAATGGGTGGTCACCAATCCACTGACCAACCTAGGCAAGCACGGCTTAACCTAAAGATAGACCCCGAACGGCTGTTATTATTTAGCCACGAGCTCCTCCTCTTGGTTTTTGTAGGTAATTAAATAAATGTTAAGTTCCATTTATTGGGGATAAGCCTATTACCATGACAATCATGTATTGTTAATAATGTAAAATAAATTCATGGCGACTTGTTTGGGAACAACTAAAAATGGAAAAATAAATAAAAAACTTTTTTAATAAAACCGACTGAATAAAAAAAAAACAAAAAAAAACAAAAACACAAAAAAGTGAAAAATAACTTTAGTTTCAGAAGCCGGTGAAAATAACACCAAATCAATCAAAGTCAAGCTTCGGAAGTCGGTGACAAAAACTTGTTTGTTTGTGTATTTTTTTAAGTCTTTTTTATTTTTTGCAAAAAAGTTTTTTATTTTTATATCAAGAGCCGACAACCTCGCCTGTCTGTCGCGCGGTATTTGATGAAATGAAATGAACCTGATTTATGATAATAATAATAATATGACGATCATAACTTCAATTTGTCTTTAGACATTCGTTCAAAATTCGTCCCGGTGTTACTGTACAAATTCTGTTGTTTCATAGGTGACAAATTATGATTCATTGTTAGCAGCGGGGCTCACGTTAAAAGCGGTTACTACAGTAACTTTGTCTCCGGCGTGGACGCAGTGAGCGTACGTCAATTGAATGCAGAATACTATTCATTCGTGCTCGTTGAATCACCGACAAGCCGCTTTCTGAACACCCTACGAGAGCAATACCGGTCCTTATTACTAATATTGACATTACAATGATAATCACACCGTACGACATAATGACACGCTCCTCAGATGGACAATTCATTAGCTTGCCAGCAAGAAGAGTTCAGTATTAATTACATTGTAACAATTTGTATTAACTCTTTTGTTGCTACGTGCATCAGTCTCAATGGAGTCTTTTAACTTTTTACGTGGTTGCCTAGGTATATGGATCATATCTACATTTTACCTTAAATTTTGTTTAAACCGTATGTAATTATATAATTTAACACTGCACGTAGGTAATATATGCGCTTATGATTATCAACCTTCATTTTATTGATCGTAACTTCGATAACTCGCATAATATTTCTAAGTTTTTCAATGTTGTTACAGATGGTACTTCCGCAAAATAAAACGAATCGAAGCGGAGAAGAAATTGCTCCTTCCCGAGAACGAACATGGCGCTTTCCTCATCCGAGACTCCGAGAGCCGCCATAATGACTTCTCCCTATCAGGTAACATTCACGTCATAAAATAACCCATATTCTATTGATAATTTCCTAATAGGAAATCGTTTAGTTAATATACACAGCAGCATGCAGCCATTATAATCATCTTGTTTGCTCGGAAAATAGAAGAATATTTATGTTACTTATGTGGTCTGGGTCGGAGATGATTCATCGCACGTCCTGTGGCACGCAGCATAGTGCTAAGTGCTATCCTGTTACAAACGCATCCAATGGTTCTGGGCGATTCGATCACGACGCCAAACCGGTTGAAAGTTTTTCTAAGGTCCCTAGCGCAGGCGCCGTGGGAACAAACACCGAACAACTGAATGACTGCCTCGATATTTACTAATTAGTATTGTTTATAAATGCAAGGCTTCAACTACATTTTGAATTATTTTTGAATAGCTCGAAGCCATCTTATTAAATTCCAAACAAAATGCAGATACCTACGTGACAGCGGTCATCTATAAGAGCGTATTAACGCAGCAGACTCATGCAACCCAGATATATTAAATTATATTTATTTAGCATTTGCATAAAATACGGTTTACTGTTTGACTAGTTAATTTCATTCTAAATCATACCATATAAAATATGTTTAACTTTTTTATAAAACTACGTATGTATAAGCGTACGTCAATATGCAAACAGCGATATTGTATTAACGTTAATTTAATGCAGGGACATAATATTATATTGCTATTTACTTACATCTTTCCTGTTAGTGCCATCAGTAAAGATTGCAGTAATAAAAAAACCGGCCAAATGCGTCTCGGGCCACGCGCAGTGCTTGCCCGCGCAGCCCGTTAATAATAAAAAAAAATGAAAAATAATAGATCAAATTTGACATCTGTCAGTTTAGCAACTACAGCAAATACTTCATCTTGGTCACTTTAGAGAATTTATTCTATGGATTTTGTATTTGGTACAAAATTATTCAACACCCAAGTTCAACGACTATTACTACTAAACTCATAAAGTTATCTTAACCGCTATAATTTTCCTTTAAAGTTCATGAAATCATGAATTTTTCCTCATTTTTCAAGCCAGCAGTTTAGCTTTTAGAGGGGGGGGGAACAACTGGAACTGGAACAAATATTTGCACTTTGAAGTTTAATGTTTCGTAAATAGAGCATTAAATCGAAAAATAGTATTAGCAACCCCTTAGTCATTTTAAAAGACCTATTCAACGATACCCCACACTTCACATGTAGGAGAGCTACCCTAAAAATAAATATTTTATTTAACCATCTTTTTTGACGACCCGAATGGCGCAGCGGTAGTGAGGCTGCCTTACGTTCCTAGGGTCCCGGGTTCGAATCCCGGTCGGAGCAAATGTTTGTGTGATGAGCATGGGCATTTGTTTCCGAGTCATGGATGTTTATATGTATAATAAGTATGTATTTACAAACAAAAAGTATCTATGTAGTATATCAACTATCTGGTGTCCACGACACAAGCCTCGTTGCTTAGTGTGGCACTAGATGGCGCTGTGTGTAATGTCCAGCGATATTTATATTTTTTTTTTTTTTTTATATATCTTGTCGGCGTAATTGACATAAATAAAAACTGTAATTGTGTAGAATATTACCGTGGTATAGAGTACCACGGTAATATTCTATACAATTACAGTTTTCTAGTACTAACAGTCTCTGAGCAAAACCTCGGACGGACAGACGGACATGACGAAACTATAAGGGTTCCTTGTCAAGACTACGGAACCCTAAAAAACTATTGTCATTGAAGTTCAAGATTCATCTCGAAAAATAGAAGTTACTGACGTTTTTACTTAAAGTTATTTTTTCTTGAAGGAATAACAATTGTTACAAAATGAGCAGCAAACGTGCTGAAAAAGTGCACTTCGGTTTTTCCACAGAGTAAATTATTTTAATGTTTTGTATTTTTAATGAGAACTGCTGGAAAATAAATTCCCCCGGCATTGTTTTGTGAAAAATATTCCATAGTGCCGTGTGGTATCCGGCAGAGTAGAATAGAACCAACCCATTACACTCACGGGTGTCGTATAAGGCGACTAATGTCTAAGGCAGAACACCTTGCGCCTCCGTAGACCAGATGGGCAGCAGCGTTTTCTGATAGTCTTTCATCACTGCGATCTCCAATCCGCCTGCCAAGCGTGGAGAGCAAATTCCTCCTATCATGGGAGAGGCTTATGTCCAGCTGTGGACAGAATTACAAAGTGGACAAATAGTAGAAACAATTTTGGGAAAATTCAGACGTTTTGCTACAACAATAAAAACAAAATTATTTTTCATTACAGATCTTTTATGAATAAATTACATTAGTTTTTTTTGAGTTCTTAGACTAGGTTAGTATGCTGTTCATAAGTCCAGTATATAGAGAAAAAAACGTGCAGGAAAAATAAGATCGCGTGATCAGAAAAAAAAAAAATTTCTTAATTGATGCAGGTATTGCAGGATACAATAAAAAAGAACTTAAACTAGAATAAATCAAAATATTCCTAAGGCGTCTACGATAAAGGAATCTTTTAATTTATTAATTGAATTTTCTAATAGGTGTTATTGCGCGTTGATATAATCTAGAGCAGAAGTCGTGTGACGAGATTACATCATATTATTGTAACATCAAGGACGTTAAACTGCTTTTTATTCTTGCGGTTTCTTAGAACATAATTTATGTAATAACTAACAAATACCTTTGTTGGATGCCAACATTGCCAACTAATCTTTGTTAAGAACAATAACTATTTCTAAAGAATTTTGTTCAATGTGTCTCTTTTTTAGAACGCAGATTTTAACCACAGAATCGTTAAAGTGAACTCCATAAATAAGAGCTTTCTTATTTGTGCTGTCAATCTTCATTAGGTCCGGTTTCTGCCTGTTAAGACCGTGTCATTAATTGAATAAGTAATTCAAACAATTATATCTCCCTAATGTAATGCATTTAGTTAAATTACGATCGAGATTCCTACGATAAGTTTGATAAAAATATTATTCACATGCCTAATCCTATTAAAATACTTGTAAGCCTTATGTTGACAATTTTCTCGGAAAAATGTTTTATCTCTACTTAATGCGTCGTTCATTACAATTTGAAGGTGAAAGCCGTGTTAGATTTACATGTTTTTTTGAATAAATAATTTTATTTTCTTAACTACTTTTTAACGAAACTGCTACGTCGTTTTGAACCATATTTCCTACATCTTGTTACGTTTTAGCCATTGTTTTTCGAAGCAGAACCTTTCCACTTGGATTCCTGCACATATTTGGGACACAAAACGAGATGGCCCATATCCGAGAATCTGTTCTATATTTAACTTCAATCGATACTCCACCGGGCAAACACGGGGAAGTGTGTATAATATTATCTCGAATACTTAACGATAGCGCATAAATATGCGAACATTAATTATGTACGTAGGAAAATAGAAAAAGGTCAGGTGGATACGAAAATAGAAATAATTTTTATTTTATATTTTCAACAAAGGATTGTGTGCGTGGTTTTTGAATCATTTAATTACGGGTGTGCTGTTCGAATAAACTTTAACAATCGAACGCCGAGATGAGATGAGATGCATTTATCTACTTATTTAAGTTTGAGAAAGAGCCTTCATTAGGGTATATTACTGAATATTTATATCTGCATATTGAAATAGCTTCGCGAGAGCCTCCTAAATTGCCCCCTCATAAAAAAACCCGTTGTCAGTACGCCTAACCTATAAAATCGTATTCCTATGTTAGATACAATGGGCGCTGCATAAATTTCCCGACTGCTTTCTCGATCAATGAAAGTGAAATTTCGATTCTTTCACTTCAGCAAATTAAAATTTCACGTAGAACGAAGTTATACGTGTACTTGCTAACGTGCGAATTCTGATATTGTTGACAGTGCTCAGTTTGTCTACTCATCTTCGCAGAACTGTGCAGTTTAGTTTTCTATATTCCGCACTAAGTGCTAGGACTCGTTTGTTTGAACGTGACTCAGATTCACTGTTAGCACTTGACCGCCGCTGTTGGCAAAACTAAAATAGAACTATTTAATGGACCGTTTAGATCAGCCGATATGAATAGTGGTGCAAAACTCCGGTCGGACTGCTTATACACCAAGTGGCGCGTATGGTCTTTATCATTCTAGTACAAGGGCCTTTTGCCGCATTACCAAAATCAGAAGGACCAGCGCCACCTTGATTTTTCAATACATTCCACGAAACAATTTTCACAATGTTTATTCCCCTGTTAACGTCATTCGAGCGCCAATAGAGCCTTGTGCAGCTCAGTACGCACTTATTTTGTGCCAGTTCTTTGAAGTGTTAGCACAACCCGCATTCAAAACCCTTGCACATGGCATGCATTTAAAACTATATTTACTATTCGTCATTTACTGTAGTTACGATTCTAAAGAATGATGAAAGTTATCGGCTAATGCAAACAAGTCATAAGCTTCATCATTTTACAAATATTTTTTAATACAGTATTACCAGATTTTTTAAAGATTGTAAGATATTTGGTGTGTTTAACATAATACTAGTTTCCATCGATAAAATGTCATGTGTTCATTAATAAATAATTATTAAAGAATTTACTAATAGAACGGGTTATGATAATCTGCTCTCATTTTCATACCAGAAACTTTTTCTCCTGGCTTCTTTTAATAATCTTTGTAGTATAATTATTTGTTAAGTTGTCAGTAGCATTCATATTAATAGTTACGGCAGGTATTATTATTTATAATGTCGACGCTAATAAAGATATTATGAGGATGAAAAATAAAATACGGAGTACATTCAAGAGTACTTATCAAGTAAAACAACTTGAATTTGAATAGGTTTCACGCTCAACTTTTACTAACTCTACTTCCGTTTTTTAAAATGGAGCCATCTTGGAATATTCCTTTGGCTCTTCTTTAAAACACGTGTAACCCGATTAAATATAAAATGGCCGGTCTCGAACTAGAGTAAACACTTAAACATTGACATAGTAAATTCCATAATCTTACTTGGTCATTCAATATCCCGCTAATGTGGGTAGTCAAAGAAATATATTGACAGCATGAGACCTAGAAAGTGCAAGGTTCATCAAGAAAATTGATGTTGCACACACGCAGCGTGCAGCGCCATGTACAAAAAGCTTGTTTTAATATGTGATTAAAACTCAATCAAATCACATTAAGATGCGGACGTTACACGGCTTTCTAGTTCTGTTTTCTGATTCATCACGTACTTATCGTAGCATTAGAATTACTTCAGCAAATACGAACCACGATAACACTGTTGTAATACTCGATTCGCGTTTATTTCTTATTTTTTATAGCCGTTTTCTGCGATCTTAAGTTTTATTTTTACATTTTACACAGTAGGTAATCCTTACATAACTGTGTAAAAAGCTATAAAAATAAAATAGAAAAGACATCGCAGCAAATTCTAAGCTTGCAGATTTTAATGAAAACATAAATTAAAACGTCAGTTCGAGATAACCTTCATCAACTGAATGGAACTGTCAAAATCTGACGCGATGATTCCGAGAACTTCTCCCATTAATTTATTATGGTGTGTCTGTATTCTTGTGGTATTAGCAAGGTTGCCGCAAGTTATTCGACCTAAGAAAAGTACGAGGGACCCAAAAACCTCAGATCTGTGTCCAGATAAAGAATAAGTTAGGTAGTCTCTCTTTGCGACTTCCTAGAATTAACTTTCTTTTTGAGACATTTTGATGGATATACTGTTCTTATTTCTGTTGAACTCGTTGCCTGGCCACCGCGGCGCTATGTTGATGACTGGTTCTAAATTTCATATTTTGTGACTTTAAACTTAATTTTGCAGTGTTTTAAACGTATTTTAAAACCGTAAGAGTATGTGCTCATTTGCTGATTTAAGCCTGTATTTTTTAACAATATTTAATTACTTACATTTAACATAACTTCAAACTCAATACAAACTAACATATAAATAAAGAAAAAAACAATGTCACATAACCTGAGAAATAGATATAAAAACTAACTTGAAGTCATCAGCGTACGCACTAATTACGGTAGAAAGACCATTATTTGAAGGAGTTCATCTGTTCAATGAATTACCGGACGATGTTAAAGAGTGCGCTAACTTTAATATATTTAAAAATAAGCATAAGAAACATGTATGTACGTACATTACAACTTCTAATACTCTGGAGAAAATTGTATTGTATTATCATACTTATTACTTTGTATCTCATTTTAAGCGGACTGTATGTTCTTATGAGAAATAAATTTCTCAAAATCGGTTTTGAGAAATAAACTGCACAGCTGTATAATAAACCAAAATATTGATCATGTTCGTCTTAATGAATTCTTCACATTACATCAAACTTACAAAACCATTTAATTCACTATAAAACATTCGTACTCCAGTTTTACGCAATTTGTATTACAATAAAATGCAAATTAATGAATAATTGTGGTTCACAGTGCGAGACGGAGATACGGTGAAGCATTACCGCATCAGGCAGTTGGACGAGGGCGGTTTCTTCATCGCCAGGCGCACCACCTTCCGTACCCTACAGGAGCTGGTTGAGCACTACAGCAAGGACGCTGACGGCCTCTGCGTATCGCTAAACAAACCCTGCGTACAGGTACGTCACGCTATTCTAGCACTACTCCATCATTGTCTACATCCTCGTAACTGCCAACGATTTACATAAGCATAGGATGTTCAGGTATCCGGTAATGTCATTCCCATTACGTCCGTTTCCATTCCCTGGTAATCGCACATCAAATGCACATCGTAAATTCAAATCTAATTCAATTCCTGTTTCTTATCCATAGTCAACAGTGTTATTACTAGAAGCCTTATTAAAATTGTAAAACAGTTATTCTACCAAGTGTGATCTGACATTCTTTCCAAATGCATAATGCCACATCACATACATAACACCTGAACTTGACCCGACCTTCCACTACGATGCACGATGCTATAACAAATGATTGAACTCAACTTTTGACAGTAACGCACAATCATGGAATCATAGTGTTGTCGGTCACTTGACCGAAAATAATAACAAATCGTATGAAAAATATTTATTTATTATAACGGAGCCGCGTAAATTGCAAAATTCAATATCGGGACGACTATAAAATTTATGGTTTTCGCCGGGTCAACCTTTGTGTGCCGCGTGAGAAATATTTTACAAGGCATTGAACGAGCTCGGGGATACTTTAAATTCACAGAAGAACTCTGCTTTTCTCGGACAAAGAGCATCGTCATATTTAAGTTATTTAAACCGAGTATGTGCGGCCCAGTAAGGGCCATTAACATTTTCAAACTTTTATTTATTATATTTTCCGGCATGCACTCGAGCATTTCACAATGAATATTGAGGAAAGGAGGTTTTATACCACAAGTGCTATTTTCTTAAGCTATCTACATTTTGTATTAAAATGCCGCTTTATCGAAGCGAATTATAATTTAGCTTTGCGTCAGCCGCGTATTTAAAATTAACAATGCTTCGCTGATTGCAACACGTGTAAATTCCATTTTGATTATAATTGTATAGATATAGCGCACCATCACGTAATTAGATGCGAGCTTTATGGATTCTTTTTTAATGACTGTTTGCGAGACGTGAGCATTTGTCACTGTTTCGTTGTTTGTTTATCCGTATAAATGTTACGACAAGCTTGCAATTTATGTGTTTATAATGATGGTGGAATCTGATTACGCTATCAATTAGCATAAAAATTCAAAATTTGCTGTTCCAATTTCGCGATCGACCTACCGCCAAGGCCGTGAAGGCACTTTCGTTCGTTACGGCCGTTGCGTACATAACTTATCTTGACGACAACGCTTTGTTGTCAATGTTTTCCTCCGTGACAATAGCAACCACGTCAATACACGCTTTTTTCCTGGTGTTCTGTACCTTCGCGTGATAACTCTTAATCCTAAATCTAAATAAACTTGGTCACTCGATTCGATACGTCCTTAAGAGCTTGATGCTGTTGTCGTAAAAAATTAAATACGTTTTTGGCGATCACGAGTTATCTCATAGACCAGTGTGTGGGAATCACTAGGATTTACAAATATTTGTTACAAATTTTATGAAACTTGACTAGTTACATAACTGTTTATCAGTTTTATACACATTAGAACTATTTCATATGACTAAGCACTTCAATTTGTAGGTCATCCAGATGAATATTTTGATCGTATTTATTTTAACCAATCATTTTCGTTATGAGCAGATATGAAACTAGGCATTTAGTTCTTTGGTAATTAACTGTTACTTAGTTATTATTATTGAAGTTTTCAGAGCGAAACACATGAAGTAACAATAAAGAAATTATTGCAGAAAAGTTCAAATGGTGTTTTTACCATTATATCACACAAAATATTAAAGAACTGCAGCAGAAATCCGTTTTAACGTGTCTTCTATTATTATAACTCAGAAACGAGTTTATGATCGCGACATTATCAAAGAGGGTTTGGTAAAAAAAGATGGTAATTTCGACCTTGCGAGGTTAGTAAAGCCAAAACCCGATTAGTGGAACCTTCAATGTTGAATTGTTTTTTACGCATAGTTGTTTAATTGAGGATATTTATACCATTCTCACCCAAAAACCGCGCTGGAAATACATGCTTCACGCTTCATGAATGGTAATGCAATAAAGTATTTTATTAAAAAAACGTACAAAATAAAGCATTGTGACGTCACCCAATTGTATCGAGGGCTATAATTATTCATTTTGTGTCTCGATCCAACAATTGTGTTAACATTTCTAATGAGCGATTTGTTCCTTATCGATACATTGAGTTCACATGGCACCGATTGTAGTAAGTATCGATATCTCGATTACACATGCACTTTTCCATAAAATAGTCAAATCGATTAATTTACTCGCATTGTTTGTTAGCTGTTACAAAATGCCAATATAATAGAAAGTTATACAAAGTGCACTGTATAGTTTCAAATTATTTTGTAATTTTATTGCTTTCGTACCAACGGTTGTATTGTACTGCAGTAAGTAGTAGATAATATGAAAATAAAGCTGCCTTGTGTATCGAGGCAGTCGCTGCCGCAAGATAAAGTTCAAGGTCATACTCATGAACTTTAAATTTTACAAAGACAAACCAAACGACTAGATATACAGTACAACAAATTATTGTATTGTAATTAGCTACTTTTGGATGAGCCTTTGTAAAGCTGATAACCTGTCACAGGTGTATTAAAACACCTTCAACGATTAAATAAGCCTTAATATTGAACTCAAGTACGTTAACTAGTTATTTGTGTAATAATATGTAATGTTTGACCTACGCAAGTTAGTGACGTAATGAAAATCACTTGTATGTAGCAGCGCCCCTTCACTCTCTACCTTATCGGTGTACTGTTAGCATTTTGCGGAATTTCATTGTTTCCATACGTTTATTTATACCTACTCACCATAATATCTCGGCGAGCATGCGGTTTAGTTCCTCGTTTCAGGCTCCAAGCACATGCGAGACCTCAATACTATAATCTCTCAATTCTAACTTACAGTTGATTTTGTGCTAAAATAGACATGATGCGCATACGCAGGATGAAGTCAGAGAATAGTTTTTACTGCAGCTCACGATTATCCTCCCAAATTATTATGATAAATAATCCACACTTAGCTCGAAAAACCACCAGCGTTTACATTTACGTCTTCTCAGAAAACCAATCACTTCTTCTATACCTAAGTGTTCAACGACCTAATAATTTATAATCATTCATACTTTTTGCATAAAAAATAATTAATGATATTAATTTACTATAACTTGTTACGAGAGTCATCATTCAGTTGTGATTTCACTTCGAACACTGTTCAATATGATTCATTGTGTAATAAGCATATAGATAGCACTTTCTGCAATCAGCTTATCTTCATACCCAGCTATTACATCAACTTCAAATACATAATATCAACTTGTATTTATTAAATCTGACGTTTCAGTAGTTTCCGCAGTTGTTTCCCTATGATGACGAAGCGGAAGCCTTATCAATTTAGCAGTACACAGTAGTATTTTGCATTTATATTACAGGATAGATCATTTCAAATAAGGTATCGCGTCTTAGTAACGCCTGTTTAATAGTATGCGTAATCGGGTTTTTGTTAGCGATAAAGGTACAATATCATTGTTATAGATCTGTGACGTGTTTCAGCGTATGCTAATGTGGTTGTAATGACGTTCGTGCGTTGAAGTATTTCAGTTAATTTACGCCCTTTTTCGGATTGTCAACAACTAGCATGTGGATTTGCTCGTGATCTCTATTTATATCTCAAATCCCAGCATAAGCTAACATCATTTGAATATTTTTAGAGTAATAATAAATCCACTTAGTCGTTTCAGCCAATGGCTTAATTGCCAAGGCCCAAAAGACTCGACCAATACCTTAGGAGGCTCTCGTTAGGCAGCTGGATCAAGGGCTTGATTCAGAAAGTGCTACACCTGGATTCGGCTCGTATTGTTGGGAGGTTCCTTTCTCTGGAGCCCTGACTGCCGGTAGCTTTGGACCCTGTTCAGATAGTGGGCTACTATTAACTTTTTTTTTAATGAAACTTTAAAAATTGTAATTAATGTTTGTAGAAATTAATAAAGGAGATAAAGAATCCACTTTAAAATAATATTTTAAAATGTAATAGATGTGTTTAGAAATAAATACATGGGATAATCCACATAAATTCTCTTGAATTTATGTGGATTAAATACATTTAGATTTAATAGGTGAGCGCTTGATCACGGGCCGGGCGTAATATATAAACGAAGCTAACCCTTACATCAGATTTGCAATTGTTTGGATTAAATACAATAATAATCATTTGATTTATACGATCGTAAATATAATTCATTTTTAGGGTTCCGTAGCCAAATGGCAAAAAACGGAACCCTTATGGATTCTTCATGTCTGTCTGTCTGTCCGTCCGTATGTCACAGCCACTTTTTTCCGAAACTATCAGAACTATGCTGTTGAAACTTGGTTAGTAGATGTATTCTGTGAACCACATTAAGATTTTTACACAAAAATAGAAAAAAAAACATAAATTTTGGGGGTTCCCCCATACTTAGAACTGAAACTCGATTTTTTTTTTTCATCAAACCCATACGTGTGGGGTATAGCTATGGATAGGTCTTCAAAAATAAAATTGAGCTTTCTAATATTAACGCCTGTAACTTCTAACATAAGAGAATGATAAAACTAAAAAATGTATGATGTACATTACCATGTAAACTTCCACCGAAAATTGGTTTGAACGAGATCTAGTAAGTAGTTTTTTTTAATACGTCATAAATCGTAAACCGCAATTTACCTTTCATTCAATAAAGTTTGTGCGGAACCCTCGGTGTGCGAGTCCGACTCGCTCTTGGCCGGTTTTATTGGTTCTACTCTGACGCCATCATAAGACGTTAAAATCGTCAGTTTGAAATTAACTATTTTAATGAACGTAACGGTTTTAATTTGCAGATGTCATAAACTTTCAAGCCCGTCACCAATATGTAATGAAACGTAAAAATACGTAGTGATTTTAATTTACTACGTTAACCAACGTTTTTACTACTTACTTTACTACGTTAAAACGATTTTTTTATTGGTAGAAACTGCAGGACCTTTTCTAAAGTATGCTTGCTCAGGTATTTAGCACCGGTCTCCTATGCAACATGACTTAACAATGCATTGCCAAATCAGCTATTCTTTTCGACATTGTCAATGAGTTTGCGACTCAGCATTGCGGTAATACCCTTACCCTTGAAGTGGTTCTAACGCAACACCACTTTCAGCTCAGTCACCCCTAAGAAAATGGTGGTTCTGAAGTACATCTCGAGTATGTATTGTATAAGGGTCGTAAGTATTTACCGAGCATGTATTGTATAAGCGATGGAGTGGAGCGTGACAGGCACACCAGACCGACGGTCGCGGTCGGTGGACAGCACCAAAGTCTCATGTTACAAACGCACAACGCGGTGTGAATTAAAAATCACAACACTACATAATAACGAACGGATTTAATGCCTTTTGGAACTGAGCGGCACATTGTCTTCGCTGTAGAGTTGACAAAACAGGGCAAGATTAAACGTAAAACTGAGTTAATTAACTTAGAACAAAGTTTTTCCTTTCTCTATCCAACTATAAAAAGTCGTAGTCTAAAAAACCTCAATAGCTCTTAAGCGAAATAATAGCTATTTATTCACCAAGGGGAGTAAGGCACAGATTACTAATCGAGTGTGCATTTGAGCAGACTTGTTCAATTAAAATTTAATAAGGGAAAGATATTTACAGGTGAGATAAAAAATACAGCTAATTATAAAAGACCTACCTAGTACGCATTAGTTGGCGACAAATCAGTTCAGCACTGTAGGAGAGACAGGAACAGGCGTTAGGGTACTGCACTGCAGGTCAGTTAGCAGGACAACTTCAAGGCTCGAGTTTGAGGAAACCTCTGCTGGAAGGGCGTCTCTCAGTCACGCACCTGGTTAGCTCTGTAGGAAGGCACCAGTGTACTTCTTTGGGTCAGACGTCAGGGTAGCTCTGCGAGACAAGCGGTAGCCAGGCACGAAGATAGCTTCCGAAGATCGGGAGTAGAGGTCCCAGATCACGAAGATAGCTTCCGAAGATCGGGAGTAGAGGTCCCAGATCACGTAGATAGCTTCCGAAGATCGGGAGTAGAAGTCCCAGGTGAATCTTTAGCTGGATCCCCTGGGTAGTTTAAGTGTGTGACAGCAAAAACCAAGCTGTTTACTGATGCTTCTCATATCAGATCCAATAGTAGACTGCCTCCAGCGGTTCGTAAGCTCGTTTTCAAAGTAGTCTTCCTTTTTTCAATTTTAAAATATTAGTTTTCTTGTGGCCATCATCTCATCTGACAAGTGTAGTCGGCCAGGACATATCTAAGAGTGCGTAAAGAATTTTATAAATATAATTTAAAATTAAGCTATCTAGTAAACAATCTTAATAATCCAACAATAAGTTTTTTTTATTTTTTATTATTTTAGCGCGTCAAACAGTTTTCGCGCCAAAAGACGTTAGAGAAGGTAAAAATGCCACGTTTCGCAGTTCCAACTTACGCGCGTGTTAAAATGAGAGAGTGTTATAAATCTCTCGCTCTACCGCATAGAGGTTTGAAGTTTTCCGGCCATATCGGAATGTATGCTATCTGCTTTAAAAGTGCTAGTGGCTAGTACTTTTTATGGTAAAATTAAATCGTTTGATTGCCAACGTCATCAAGACTTTAAAAAAAAAAACAAAACGCGTTAGTAATGGATTACTACCTAGATTTTTGAGAAGGTTTAATGAACAACTTTCAAGCCTTTTAGTGGGGTAGTATTGGTACACTTACTGAGCTAGTGTAGTATAATATTTACTACGTTGATCTTCAGTCATTTGCACGTACTTTTCAGCTAGCCGACCTGAAAGTAATTTTCCGATGGGTTGTCACTGCTAAATAATTGCACACTAAGAATTCTGAGATGCCCTGTAATTTTCTATAACTCTTATATACTTACGTCTATATGCCATTATTTATGTACCTGGTGTAACTGGGTATCCCGCAGTGGGCGTGCGCATTAAACCTTGAAGCCTCGTGTCACCGCAACGTCTGACACTCTTGTCACTCCATAAACACTTTAGAATTAACTACTTACATAACGTTACGGCACCTTTTACCCATAAACTCAGCCAAACAATAAAAAATATTATCTATTGTTTGTATTTCAGAATGAAACTGTTACTAATTACAACTAGCTCGTTGCCTGCAACGTTTATTAGTTTCCATTTCTATTATACCTGACAATAACTAATGCTAGGAATTGATTTGTAGAAACTTAAAACTTACAACAATGTCGACCCACACGTTTAGGATAAATAGTGTGCCTGACAAGTTAATAAAATCTGTGGATTATAGGCGGAATGATATAACGGTCTATTTTCAGCTGCTTGTCGCATGGTCGCCAGCGTTTGAGTGAGTCAAATAAGGAATATTCATCATTCATGATTTTTAGATCTAAACATTATTCTGTATCAATTTATAAATGGCCAGTCTGTTTTTCTTACGGCTCCTTCAATCTAGCGTTCAAGAGCCATCGACCGAAAACACAGGACATTGACTCCTGGGCTTCCTCAGGGGACAATTCTCCTGTCTAGACAGGAGTCAGCGAAGAATATTATTCGTAACAAGTACATGTCGGATCCGGTCATTAGTGTGGACATAAAATGTGTGTCTTCGTTGCACGAAACCCATCTGCCCACGTGATTTCCGAGTCTGACGGAATAAATCCTGATAATTCGACATGTCTTATGCTCAACAGTCGCGCTTGCAACCACTACACCAACGATGCGGGAGTCAGTCGTAACAAATATGTAGTATAAGTGGAAAAACATAAGACACTACTTCAAGTTCTGCGGTTTGTCTTAAACCCAATTGGTAGAATAGAACAGAAGACTTAAGATTATAACAAACCTTTTTTGCTGTCGGTACGGATTACTCATTCATGTCAATATTGTATTCAGATCTTGATCGAACGCGAATAATCTATGTGTGACTTCTGTCTAATTTGCTTCGGGTATCCTGACAGTTTGGATTCTTGCTTGTTTTATTTGAATATGGCTTCTCTTTATAGTTTTCTTTCCACGAATACCAACCTATAAATATGATTTCCAGTTAATCCAAGGTAATAACAATCACTGAAAGTTAAAGTACACAAGTAACACATATCTTGCGTTGTAATCTATAGAGGTTACGTAAAACGTAACAGAATCTAAACACTAGTGAGAACAAACTAACAAACTAAACCGACCGATCAGAATAATTACATGAAACTACTTTAATTGGATGACAATCGACATTGTTACGTTTACGATCCATTGTTTAAAACAAAAAAAAAACTTATTAATAGGCGGCATAATCACATCATTCAGCTTCGTTCTAAGAATGAATGGAAATTATTGTAAGTCAAGTACAAATTCAAGTCCTGAAAACTAAACAACCGCAATTTTTGTTTAAAAAAACATTTAAAAAAATAACTACGCTATTCTTGTAATCAGATTCGCTTGTTGACGTACCTAAACACTGACACTGTTATTTGTGGCCACAATGCAATACGAAGAAATAACATCATTATAGTTGCATAAATTTATGAATTTTATGAATACTTTGGAATCGGAGGGAATTTTTTATTAGCACCTAAAGATGATTTCTGTTCTCTTTACAGGTAAATGCTTACGACGAAGACGTCATACTTCATAGATGTTTTACTCGTAAGTAAAATAAACTAAACCGATTATATAATTTTGTTTTCTATTCACAGATCGAGAAGCCAGTTACGGAAGGTCTTTCGCACAGAACGCGCGATCAGTGGGAAATCGACCGTTCATCGCTCAAGTTCGTTAGAAAACTGGGCCACGGTCAGTTCGGAGAAGTATGGGAAGGACTATGGAACAACACTACTCCAGTTGCCGTAAAGACGCTCAAGTCCGGCACCATGGACCCCAAGGACTTCCTTGCAGAAGCTCAGATCATGAAGAAACTGAGACACAACAAGCTCATCCAGTTGTACGCAGTGTGCACACTTGAGGAACCAATCTATATTATCACTGAACTGATGAAGAACGGATCTCTATTGGATTACCTACAAGGTAAAACTACAATTTAATAGATTTATAAAAACGTGTATGATTTCAGATATAATTTAGAATTACGTTTTGACAACATACGATGTAGTAATATTTATTAACTTACATAATATTCATCGACTTAACATTCTGTTTTATTTTTTAACAGGCAAAGGTCGTTGCCTGAAGCTGCAGCAGCTTATCGATATGGCTGCGCAGATCGCCGCCGGCATGGCGTATCTCGAATCACAGAATTACATACATCGCGATTTGGCCGCGAGAAATGTTCTCGTTGCCGATGCTAACATCGTGAAAATCGCTGACTTCGGCCTCGCTAGGCTTATCAAAGTAAGATCTATTCTGTATTTATTATTCTATTCGTTGTTTTGTGTTATTCTGGTACAGCGTGACGAAATTCTACAGTTCAATTACCTGTTTAGTTTTCCTGCCTAACTTTTTATTTTAAGGAATTGTTACTTTATTTTCATGCTCAAGCTAACGCTAAAGTTTTACCTTACCACATGTTGTGGTTTTCCATGAGTCACAGTGTTATTTCTTTTCCCTCTCTAGAACAATCAGTTAAATTAAAGTGTTTGATTAGAACAATGAGTAATAAATAACGATAAAGTGCTTGCGGTTGACAAACAAAACAATTTCACATCAGTCAAGTCTCGCGACCACTTTTACCTGTGTTGATTTTTGTAACGATTTTTTGTGCTTTCTTTATTAAATGTTTTTTTCATAAATTAATGTTTAACTTTTAATTTCATTTTGGATACTTAATCAGTTTTTAAATTCCAGTAACGTCCATTGAACTTAATGTAGATTCCAACTTAAGAAGAAAGAGACCAGATACCACAGACAAACCAGCACTAGTCTACAAATACAAATATTATTCCGTTAAAACTGAATGTCATGTGTTCCGTTAACAGGAAGACGAATACGAGGCTCGCGTGGGCGCCCGGTTCCCCATTAAATGGACAGCGCCCGAGGCAGCCAACTACAGCAAATTCTCCATAAAGTCCGATGTCTGGTCGTTCGGCATCCTCTTGACTGAGCTAGTCACTTACGGCCGAATACCTTATCCAGGTGAGTGCTTCGACTTTCGAATAACAGTCGTTTTTGCAAGGTGTTATGAAGTTGCATTTTTCATGTTTACACATTGTAATCGTCACTTTTTTGAGTGGTGCGTCGAGATTGAAGTTTTTGGAACCCTTTCTTCGGGTGAAATTGTTGTTGAAGGACTGGTTTGTAGAAAAACATTTTTTAGCTGTCATCGTCGAATTCTTCTTACAGACTTACTTTAGAGATGCAGTTGTACTAAAACGTACTTTTCTGAACAGGAATGACAAACGCCGAAGTGCTACATCAAGTAGAGCACGGCTACCGCATGCCGTGCCCACAGAACTGTCCCGCGGCGCTATACGAGATCATGCTCGAGTGCTGGCACAAGGACCCTCTCAAGCGACCCACCTTCGAGACCCTGCAGTGGAAGCTCGAGGACTTCTTCACCATGGACAACTCCGAGTACAAGGAGGCATCCGCCTACTGAGCCCGGCCCTCCCTGCCGCCCCACCGACAACACACACACTCGCATCATGTAAGTGCATTGTTAACTCATCATCTTATTTTCCATATTAGGGCAATACTTATGTTAAATAAATACAATTAATCTTTACCGAACAATCTTATCGAAATGTTGACTAAAATTAATGTTTGAACCTCGCTTGTCCACAGACTCCAAGCCTGTATCACATGCCGCCAGAAATGCAGATGCTGCACAACAGTACGTCGATGCAGTATCTACAGATGCACCCCATGGCGCAGACGAGCATCGGACAGATGCAGGCAGCGCACCAAGCGAGTATACAGATGCAAGCCGCGCACCAGGCTAGCTTGCAAGCAGCTCACCAGGCGAGCTTGCAAGCGCACCAGGCTAGCTTACAGGCTGCGCACCAGGCGAGCTTGCAAGCCGCTCACCAAGCGAGCTTGCAGGCGCACCAGGCCAGCTTGCAGCTGTCGGGCCGGCCGCTGTGCGCGCACCACCGCTACCGCGCGCCCTGAGCTGCACGCAGCTGCGCCACAAGGAACCACTCCCAGCACCAGCACCGTCGGTAGGACACGAGTTTGAAGTGAAGAGCAGGGATTCGTCCAGGTCCATCCATCCATAAAGATGTGGAGTCGTGAGCGAGTGATGACGATTACGATTTTTGATTTTGTTTCATAATACGAGCAGCGATGTGCAGGACACACGCCTTCCGTTACATTCCCTTTTATGATTGACGGAGCATAAGACTCCCGTTCATAGACCCTTCCAAGGAAATCAGTTCTACTGGTGACAAATGATTACTTTGAACCCCTCACGAGAGAGGTCATGATTTTATTATTGCAAGACGAAGCGAGTACGAGATAAATGCGAATTTGAAATGACGACGTAGACGTAATTTTATTACTCCTCGATCGGTAGTAAGTTTAGTTAGACTGCCTACGTTTTCTAAATGTATTTAGCCATAGGTTAACATTTACGATTCTTCAAGTATTAAATAAGCCTCTTTAGGGTGGGTGATCACTTGCGATATTATTCGAAAATGATGAAGTAAGCTATTAGGAGAATGTACACTGAGTACGTCTTAATACTTTTCTCAAATACGGCAATAATATGAGTGACATATCAGCGCTTTATTCATTTTAACGAAGCTTCAGAACATCGATATAACATTGAGCTGATTGTGCCGTGTGGATCGCTTCTTACGTCATTTCACTTGCAATCAAATAAAATGTGTTCTCTGCTTCGCTGCATTTGAATCGATTTATAAATATTAAGGATACATTTCAGGCCCTAAGAAAATCCAACGTAGTTTATATTTTCAAGTTCGAGGTAAGAGGCTATATCGTATAAAATTAGCTACGAAAATTGGTTTCGTCGTTCATAATCACATTGGTAAGCTTGTGGCGCTATGGTGTAGCAGTAGTGTCGGCAGCTGGCAGCAGCGCGATCGGCGACACAGTGCAAGTGTGTGTCGACAGGAGGAACTTTAGGCTCGGCAGGGAATTAAATTATCGCGCGTCTAGTACGCGTTTTGTAAGGATTTATGTTATGAAGAGACGCATTAACAGTTTAGGATTTTTCACCTTCGTATACCATGTTTAGTAGAGTAACGATGTTGGTGATAGATGCCAAATAATCCTAATAAAGAACTGAATTTTATATACATAATTAATTGTTCTGAGGGTATTTAGACGTTAGGATTTAATTTAATTTAAGCTGTTCTACAACATAATTAATGGAACGCTATTCTTAACTATTTATATAATTGTAACAATGACATTTATACACTTCTTATCTCGCGGAGTTAAGTTTTCTCGTAATCATTTTAATATTTACCACGCTCAAGAACTTAGTAATTTTATTTGATTGTATCAAAATGTTCATCCAAAACTGATATTTTATTTGTGCCAAGACTTTTAGTTTAAGTTGAAAATGGCCACATTGTAATCTAAATTGTATCGACACAAACTAATAACGTATTTAACCATTTACTTTAAAGCTAAGGTATAATTGGCCTAAGTAAATAAGTATTTTTGAATGTGTAAGTTTTGTATCCTAACTTATTAGACTAACTAGTATATATTAGATATTTTCAATTTTTATTATATTACTGTCAGACGTAAATATTCTCATTCGTTAAAACTGCACATTTTTATTGAAAATGTCACAGTTATGTGCAATATTTATTGTTTTCAAACCCGGTGCTTAGTATATTTTTATGCCACGAAAGATTATATTGTAAACTTACATCCTCAGAACATTTAAAGCAACTGTCGATGTAAGCTTGAAAGGATAATTGTATAATTTTATGATAAATTACTAATACCAATAACAGTACAACAATGAATTGTTGTCTTTTACATTGAACTTTCCACAATTTTTAACTTGTAAATAGTCCCACGATTAGTATTGGTTATAATGGTAATAAGTGATATTAGAATGTTGGTATTACGGTGTTACAGTGTGCTGCTTACTCAGGTCCACTTACTCGATCATTCCAATTGGAACAAGGCAATATACTACAGTCGACAAATAAACAAAGTTACATTACGAAGATGATATTCTTTATACCACGATAAAATATTAAATATCGCACAAAATACATTCTAAACCTAATTGTAAGGTGCCTGAAATAATTGCATTTCTACGTCACAAAATATTGTATGGTTTGTGACGAGTGACCGTTTTATGATTGCGGGGCTGGCCGGGTTCATTGTTGGCATTTTTTGCTTGTCGTAATAATTTTCAATGGTCAGTTTACCAACCTCATCAAGTTCGCGCGTCACTCGTTGGCAGGCTGTATTTTCTCACTGCACTGTGGATAGAGCACGATTATCTAGGATCAAAAATTAATATTCATTCAATTTTGGACAATGTAAAAACACTATCAGCGATCACGGTCAAAGGCTGCGGAAATGTGTCCGCCAAGTATTAATATTAACAAGTCGTACGATCTTATTTCACATATTTAATTAATTCCAACGTTATTTTTTTTATTCTCATGTATTATTTCTATAATTTATTTCTTCGTAATACGTTAAGTTTTAGCTGTATGATACGCTTTAGGCTTTATGCTTTATTGAATGGCTAAGTCCGCTACGTTTATCCAATTATGTATGTACATGTACGGCAATATTATCAATGTATTCAATAATTTTAATTATTAGTTAGCCAATTTTAAGTATTTTTCTTAAAGTTTCGCCATCACAATTATGAAGAGATCAATAGAACGAATAGGGTTAAGCTACGTGAATGATGTATGTTAGATATAAATATTTAACTAGAATTTATTTAGTAACTGTTGCTGTGTTACAAGACATTTATACTTCGGCTACGGTATTGTACAACTGTACCAAGTGTAAATGTATCGGCGATGTAGGGTGAAGTCAGAAAATTCAAGAGCGACTGAATGATAGTTGATACTGTTTGACATGTGAACTAAGGTCTTATTACCTCCGAGTATCAATTAAATCTATTTTAGTTTATTCTCGTGTACCAGTATTGTTACACTGCCATTACTAAAATTGCTTGGTTGTTGTCGTTGTACTCTCGGCCACTGTTAAAATGTTATCCCCTCTAGATGTTTGATGTCCAAACCTTTGTAGTGAAGATCTTATATGACAGTGTACCATAATACTGGTTTTAAGTACGGTTATTATAATGATTACTATATTTCACTTATTTGTATAGATTTTTTTTAACACAACAATAAAAATAAATGTGAAATACTTTTTGTTTTATTTCTATACAAACAAAGCATGAACTCAATCAAGTATATTGTTCAACTTCTTACAAACATTTTTAATTCTATTCAAGTATTCAACAGTAAACACGTTTTCCTTTATTTTACAAAGCGAATATGCGTCAGTTTCCAGCCTGCTAATAATTTGTTCTACTTCATTGGTGTTGAGTTTTGTTTTTTTGCACGCAGGCTCTGAGTCGCTCTCGGCGTCAAACAGCGAATCGATATCAACAAGATCGAAATTATTACTCAATGACTTCTGCATTTTCACAGAGCCCGAATCTCTGAAATCATCGGCATCTGGTAGACATTTGTGTCGATATGTTCCTTCTGCGATGTATTGTAAATGTTCCCTCAAGTTAATATCACCCTTCTTCAACCGTCCATGTCTTACAAAACAAATCCACGTTTCTCTCAAGGCGTCGTCTTCATTGACTATCTTGGTAACTATTCGGTCCAGTGTATTAGTCCGATACTTCCTCAGCATATTGAATAATTTACTCCTTACAGTCAAATCCGTGTCTTGAAATAATTCGCTAAATGCTCGCGCGACTATCGTCTCTACGATTTGTTTATTCATATCATATGTTTCAAAATTCGCTAATTTACATAGAATATTAATCAATAGTAATTTCAATTCTTGACACCCTGACTGGACAATTTGCGAAATAATGTGCAGAACCTAAAATAGTAAAATTAATTAGTTGGAGAAACAATTTTCATAAAAGCGTGTGTAATGTTTGAAAGGGCCATTCCTAATATGCCTTTACCGATATGAATGTAGTACAAGGTTTGTTAGAACAAAAATATAAGTATCCTTCATATTATCGCAGCAGTAAAAAGCTGAGTACAATTATTATCAAGTCATCTAACCCTGCTGGGCCGAACCGTACTGGGCCGGGTGGTGGATCCTACTCCCTCTCGTCCCAGCAGAAGTAAGGAATTAGTAAATTATACGAAAGATTAAAAAAATAAGTTGTACTGATTTGCTTTGTGGTTTTGCTTTATTGTTTATTCAACTGAGGCGGAACCCAAAGGGAGTGTAATGTTTTGTAACGATCATTTATGCGCTGCAAAAGATCCTTCACAGCGACATTCGCAACGTTCACTAGTAACGTCGAAGACACGACAATTTTCTACACTACTCATAAAACGCACGCCTATTAGAAAATTAATAGTCAATATTCAAATTTAAGTATTCTAACGTGACTGAACTAAAGGCTAAAACAAAATTACCTTTACTAAATTAGCGCTGCTCCCAATAAATATATGTTCCGTCGAGTTTGTTAGAGCTACCAGTGCTTCAATGTATCTGTAGTACCATACACTGCCCTTGTTCTGCTCCTTGACTATGTGCTCAAGATTTTTAGGGCAAGCTTTCATCCAAGCCACCATGACAAAGTTTTCCATTTCATCCTCTCTACTTATGATCGAACAAGTACTTGCTAAGTTTATTATTTTTATCTGAAAACAAAAGAACGGAAATTAAATCTCATACATACTCATGACTCTCCCAGGCGAGTAGGCCAGAAGCAGAATTACTGAAAATTGGTTTCTAATAGCCATTGAAACGCGTGCGGCAAAGATTTTTGCAAAAATATGTAGGCAACCCCGATATCATTAATAATTATTTTTATGACCAAACTAGCTTTTGCCCGTGGCTTCGATTGCATTAATTTTGAATTTGACAATTAAGGTTACACAAGTCGGTCATTCTTCCATACAAACGTAGCATGGTGATTACTCGTCTGTTTGACGGTGTAGGTTCAATACTAAAAATTGTATCAACTGGTCTTGTCATCTGGCTAGATGACACGGGATACGATGATACGGGATCTAGTGATGATACGGGGCTCCGTATGGAAGCAGAATTGGAAAAAATATTGGGTCGGAAGTTATGAGCGTTGAAACTTTCATATTTCAACTTAAATTTTAACTCATCTTTGGGCGTAAATAAATAACGTATGTAGTATGAAAATGGAAAAAGTGAAACACTACTACGGGATAGATAATTTATTTTGAGTAGATACATCCAGTAATTTTTCCATAATATCTATACGCCCAATTTATGAAATTTTACGCGCTCATTTTCGTTAACACTCGTCGAATATTTCACTTAATAAATAAATAAAAACTAGATAAATGAATACTAAATAAATTAAAAAACATTTTTGCAAAAAATAAAACCGACTTCAAAAACACAACAAAGTGAAAAATAACTTTAGCTTCAGAAGTCCGTGACTTATGTGTGTTTGATTCAGTTTCTTTGCCACCGTCTTTTGAAGCTAAAGTTATTTCTCACTTGGTTGTGTTTTTGAAGTCGGTTTTATTAATTTGGAAAAAAGTTTTTTATTTTACCATTTTTAGTTGTAATATCTTATACAAATATTAGCTATACATTTATTTTAACATAATATAACCTCACGCCTACAGGCGTGAGGTTATATTCCAAAGAGTTGGGCTGAGATGTACCCAATAGGACCTTCACCCACATTTCGCCAGTTATGTTTAAGTCCCATGTAATAGGGGGCGAGCGCTGGCGCAAATCCTGACTCCGTGGCTGCTACTGAGAAATTCCTGATGGAAAAACCCAATAACACTTTGCCCGACCTGAGAATCGAACCCAGGACCTCATGCTGAGTAGTCGCCACCACTAGACCAACGAGGCAGTCATTTATTTCATATTGTTAACAATACATGTCATGGTAATAGGCCTATCCCCAATAAAATGGAACCTAACAGACCGAACTGTCGAAATGTGGGTGTACTGTACACATCTGCATCCCCCCCTCAGACAGGCGTGATGTTATGTTATGATTTTATGAAAAAAACAAACATCCATTGCAGCAATCACGACCGATTTGCTGTCTATAATTAAAGAGTTCCATTGCATATCTCCGAAGATCACCATCAGATCTTCACCAAATTTAAACGGGACCACCGCGAAGTAATTTTCTTCCAAACAAAAACAGAATCATCGAAATCTGTTCACAATTGGCGAAAAAAAGGCTGAACATACACACAAAAAAAATACCCCCTCATTCACCTCTCACTCCTCTTTTTGGAAGTCGGTTAAAAACTTCACTAAATAGCATGCATATTAGCCACGTCCGCCAACGAGTTCGAGCCGTCGATTTGTGCACCCTTAGGCCGGCCATACACGGACAGCTTGAAGCAGTCATCATCGACTGCTTCAAGCTGCGACTGCATAGTAAACAACTACAGCCTTCTACGTACGAACATACACGAACAGCTCGAGCAGTTGAAACTGCTTCGGGCGGTTGGCGGCAGGGTGAAATTTCATGGTGCGGTCAATTAGTCGCCAGGCATACACTGACTTCTCGAGCTGTCGACTGCTCTCGCGCAGTTACCTCTGCCCGCGCTCTACATTCCACGTCGGGCATGCTTCCTGCTCGCACGCTTCGTTTGTTTATCGAGAACAATGGACGACAACATCGATAGTGACGCGCTTATACTCGTATGTGCAATAAAATCACAAGAACATTTTTGGAATTATAAACTTGATGACTGCTAATGCTAACTGCTCGAGCAGTTAAGGTAAAGTATCAATGGCAGCTTCAAGCTCTGACTGCAAGAGCGATCCGTGTATGTTTATCACTGGCTAACTGCTCGAGCAGCCCGTGTATGGCGGGCCTAAACTCTTAACACACTACTAAAGTTTCTATAATAATATAATGGGGTGGCTAAGGCAAAGTAAATCTCAGACGACGCCACCATAGTTGGTCTCAATCTGACCAATGAGATTAAGCTATTTTGAAAAATAAAATGACATTACCACATTTTCAACTAATGACGATGTTTGGGTACCAACTATGCTAGCTCCATTAGTTCCACAGTTAGCCACCCCATTCAATATTGATTTGAAAGACACGTAGCGCCATCTATTATCGTAAAAACGTTATTGTTGATTTCCTCGGGAGGAGTACTTTGTTTACTGCACGGAACAACAGGATGATTCTGTCATCCCGCACCGCAACCACACCTGACAACGTATATTATTCAAAATTTTAGGATGATCGGTTCAGTAATTTAGGCGTGAGGTAACAAATGAACTTACTTTCGCCTTTATAATAGTTAGGATTACGATTATTTCACAAGATTATAGGTAAGAAGAATAAATAAAGGCAACGATATAGTGTCAAGTAAAAGATCTCAGATATGTATCAAGACTACAAAAATAAAATGTAAATTTCATAAAAAAAAATTGTTGCAGGAAATTCTTTGCATTGTATTAAAATCATGAAAATTTACCGTTATGAATTTTATTTGCGAGAGATTAATTGGTATTATTAAAGTATTCGTCGTGGCAGTCAGGTTTGTTTATTACATTTCATAAAACAATAACTGCTCAAATGTTGTCAACGTCGCCCGAGCGCCAAAAGAATTCTTGTAGCGCTGTATCTGGAGAAACAAAAAAAAACAGGCATCTTAACTTACCAGTTCGTCCATATCAACAACATTTTCAGTAGACATAACACTTAAGAACTTTAACTTCTCCATTACAACCATTTCACCATCAAGCTGGGTTTCATTGGGTAAGTTGTACATTTTCAAACAACTCCATAAAGTAACATTTCTATCATCACTTAAAGGAAACATATTGTAGATCTTTATTTTGTCGTCATCGTGCATCACTTCAAATAATCCAGTAATCGTATGTGTTAAGTGTACTTTTTGGGGTGAATCGGCGAATAAATAGATATTTTCCAGTTTCTGGTACATTTTACACAATGATATGAGTTGTGTTAGTAGGAACTGACGACTTGCCATTCTGAAACAGTATCTATTGTGAGGTTCGACTTGATTTTGAGTCGTATGTTCAACAAAACGTTGTTACTCAAAATCACGTCGAACCTCACAAAATATATGATAATATCATGTCATCAATCATAAACATATCATCACACCCGTATACCCTGACGCAGACTCGCTCGCGCTAGTTACACCCATATTTTCCCAGTTATTCTTATTGTTTAACCTTTTAAATGCCATTGTCACATATACGTGGCAAGCAAACGCGTGCCCTGTACGCCAAACGACACAAAAATGGTGACAAATTGGTAGGTGAAATTGTGGATTGGCGTGGAGGGCACGCGCGTGCTTTTATGCTCTGGCGTTCAAAAGACTCTTATAATAGGATGCGAGTATATTGCCATCAACCGAGCACTACTACTGAAGAATTCTTGGTGAAAATAAACTTTAGATTTTTTTTTTGTCATCTACCCTGTTATATTATTTTATATGTATCGATAATTGTTGCGTTTTCAATACTCGGTTCGGAGCCATGATATAAACAGGTTGGAATGGTCAAGGACGCACAAACAGTTACCACGTATTCAGTACATGATTCCGACCCCCCCCCCCACTCACATCGCAATTTTTAGGGTTCCGTAGTCAACTACCCTTATAGTTTCGCCATGTCTGTCCGTCCGTCTGTCCGTCCTCGCTTAATCTCTGTGACCGTTAGCACTAGAAAGCTGAAATTTGGTACCAATATGTATATCAATCACGCCAACAAAGTGGTAAAATAAAAATTGGAAAAAAATGTTTTATTAGGGTAGCCCCCCTAAATGTAAAGTGGGAAGTGTTTTTTTTTTTAATTTCAACCCTAACGTGTGATATATTGTTGGAAAGGTATTTAAAAATGAATAGGGGTTTCCTAAAATCATTTTTTGATAATGTCAATAATTTCGGAAATAATCGCTCCAAAAGGAAAAAACAATGTGTCCCCCCCCCTCTAACTTTTGAACCTTAAGTTTAGAAAATATGAAAAAATTCTGAAAAGTAGAACTTTATAAGGACTTTCTAGGAAAATTATTTTGAACTTGATGGAAACAACAGTTTTTGTACAAAAAAGACAAAAAGTTGTACAAAATAATTTGTTTGTAGTATATTCGTATGTGCAAGCATTTTTTTTAACTTCGTTTACATATTTTATTATCCTGAACGTATCTTTTTTCAAACAAAAAAGAATTATTAAAATCGGTTCTCGCAATCCAAAATTACCACCGAAAACTTCTGGCACGTCTATGTATTAAATAGTAACCCAATTCCCCGAGAGATGGCGCTGTAGGTACTTATTACATTGGGTCGGGTATTAACGAATTGTTCGGTTGATCTCTCCTTGGCATTGGCGGTATCTTATAACTACATAAAACTTCTCTTAAGTTGGGTTACCACTATGTTCGCGCTCCAGCAGCGCTCCGCGCTCCTGCAACTGCTCCAATGGATACGTCGCGCGCACTTCTACATGCGCTCCCCTTTGACACACTTTGCTCCCCTTTGTGTTCGCGCTAAATACCGTTACGAGTCGGAGCGCCTGCCGCGGAGCGTGCATGTTGCACGCTCCGTGTTCGCGCACGTACCCACTACCGGGAGCAGTTGCAGGAGCGCGGAGCGCTGCTGGAGCGCGAACATAATGGATACCCACCTTTAAACTCATAAGTGGGAACACTTATTGTGAAACTACGAAACCCTACACTGAGCGTGGCCCGACACGCTCTTGGCCGGTTTTTTTTCATATATATTATTTTTCATCAGCTATTCCATACATTCTGATCGTGTAGGTATTGTATTTTAATAGGAAACAGTAGATTTTTTAAATTACTGATGAAAAATTTAATCACATGTGGGGGGGGGAGTTCAGAATGATGTCCTGAATACGTGGCAACCGTTTGTGCGTCGATTTCTCTTCCACCACTTATTTAGACATTAATGTAGATTGTAGGTGCCGCTTAGTTTTATTGAAAACGTAACAATGTCGTACATTGTATACAGGATGTAAACAACCTCATCACAAAGCCGTCAACCAAGCATTCTGTACATCAAACTAAGTAACTTTACGCAAAAATTATTGCTGGGAAACGAGGGGGTGAAACATCATGTTTTGTGGTAGAACTCAATGTAACGCACTCAAACCATTGTGCTGATGGATGGATTGAATAGTACGGGGGTCGTGGTGTTTAAAGTAAAAAAAAAAAAAATGAAAACTTTTATTAAAAAAAAAAGTTGTCAAAATGTTGGAACTTTGACCCCCATTATCTCCGTAACTAGAAGGTTCCCAAGTATGGTGTAGAACAAAAAATGATCGCAATGCTTTTACGTTACAGTCAAAACTTTTAATCAGTCAAAATCCTTATGAAGTTAAAATGCGTTTTCTGCATTAAAAATATCTTGTTTTATAACGCCTCAGATGTAATTACCTAGTCCTAGAATTACACGATGTTTTTCAAAGGGTCACAAAAAAAAACCTAACAACCTAATTATGTTTCTGAGTAAATGTTAGTTATTGTTAAAATAGTTTTTAACCGACTTCCATTAAGAGGAGGATAACCTCCTCTTTTTGGAAGTCGGTTAAAAACTATTTAAAGAAAAAAAATGATTCGACTGTGTTTTTTTTTTTTGTTTATGTTCAGCCTTTTTTTGGCCAATTGTTAACCGATTTCGATGATTCTTTTTTTGTTTGGAAGAAAATTACTTCGCGGTGGTCCCGTTTAAATTTGGTGAAGACCTGATGGTGATCTTCGGAGAAATACAATGGAACTCATCAATTATAGACAGCAAATCGGTCGTGATTGCTGCAATCGCTTGGATGTTTGTTGTTTTCACAACATCATAACATATCATCATGCCTGTATGCTCTGAGGGGGTATGCATATGTGTACAGTACAGCCACATTTCGACAGTTAGGTATGTTAGGTTCCATTTTATTGGGGATAAGCCTATTACCATGACATGTATTGTTAACAATATAAAATAAATGACTGCCTCGTTGGTCTAGAGGTGGCGACTACTCAGCATAAGATCCTGGGTTCGATTCCCAGGTCGGGCAAACTGTTATTGGGTTTTTCCTTCAGGAATTTTTCAGTAGCAGCCACGGAGTCCGGATTTGCGCCAGCGCTCGCCCCCTATTACATGGGACTTAAACATAACTGGCGAAATGTGGGTGTAGGTACTATTGGGTACACCTCAGCCCTACTCTTCGGGGATTACAGGCGTGATGTTATGTTATGATAAAATAAATGTATAGCTAATATGTGTATAGGATATTACAACTAAAAATGGAAAAATAAAACCGACTTCAAAAACACAACACACAACGACAGAAGTCGGTGGCAAAGAAACTGAACACACAAAAGTCAACTTCTGAAGCTAAAGTTATTTTTCACTTTGTTGTGTTTTTGAAGTCAGTTTATTTTTTGCAAAAAAGTTTTTTATCAGCAGTCAAACAAAAGTAGTTTTGACTGATTAACAGTTTTGACTGTGACACAAACGTATTTTCATACCTGGCCAAAAGCACCCACAAATTAGCAGAGAATATAGCACTCCAACAGTCAGCGCTGAGCACAGACTCAACCATTCTCTTCTCCAATACATTTACTTCTTCCTTATTCAGAGTTGCTGTCAATGTGAACATTTCAGCAAGCAAGTGTTCATACAGGCCGTATGTTTGGAACTGCCGACTCGAGTTCTCACATTTGAATTTGAGGCCCATATTGAACCACATGTGACCTAAAATTATTACGTATTAGTGAAACTTTAGTTAACACAGTTAGCGCAGTGGTTGAGAGATTACTGCTGCGTTGCGTGTCGCGGGTTCGATCCCCGCACGGAACAAATATTCGTATGGCCTACAGATAGTTGTTCCGGATTTTGCTGTTTGTGAATATGAGTTTAAATGTTTGTAAACGCAATCATGATGCAGGAGAAATAACTAGTGGAGCAAAGTAAAAAAAAAATATACTTCATATACATGACGTGTATGGATATCTTATCTTGATCAAAAAAAAATCTTTAAATTAAGACTTCAATTCAAAGCTTTTATTTCAAATAGAAAAAGTTACAGGCACTTTAGTATTGCCAAATACAAAAAGATGAAGCTACAGTCCAGTCATTTTACAAGGCATAATAACCATAAAGGAGTTGCCCATTTCTATGTAGATCTAAGGAAAAAAATAAGCAAGAACCTCCATAGACAGTTTATAAATTAAACGATTTTATACATTGTGACACTGCCGCCTGCTGCTGCAATCGGGTTTTTTAGACAAATGACTTTCTCGTTGTTGTTACGTCGCGTGCGTCGGAGTTAAAACCGCCACAGCAATGTCGCTTGAGGTCATTTTCAACCGCCGCTGGCGTTTATACCTTCAGCAGTGTTTCTTAAAGGTCTTCGTAAGTTAAACAGACTCGACGCCGAATTAAGTAAAGGATTGAAATGAAAGCTTTATATAGAGTTCCTTATGGTAGAATTTTCAACAGTAACTTGAAAGAATGCATATGCGTGGACTACGCGCAGTTCAAATTTAGAGTTGCATTGGTGTCGAGTCTGTGAAATGTGCGAAGGCCTTATACTTGCGTTCCAAGGAAGGCGTAACAACATAAAGGACTTTATATTTACTTACAATATGGCAAAAAGTTGTAAACAACATTGATCAGCTTATCTTTGGATACATTTAACGACTGGTCCCCACTTTTTTGTACTATTATTTTGATTACTGATATAACTAGAAGTATCATGCCAAGCAACTTGTCATCTTTTCTTATTTCATGTATGTCGTAGTTACAGATAAACTGGAAATAAAATTATAAACCAATATTTTTCATGCTGGTAGTGAGTGGCCTGAAAGTCTGACAACCAGTATGGTCAAGAGGTACTGTATTACCCAATACACTTCAGCCAACTTATATGTGCAGGCGGGAAATGTCAGAACTAAAATAAATGTACCAAGTTTGACATAACGATGCATTTTTTCTTGACAAGCAGCGCCCCCTTAAACTGCACACTTAAAGTGGCCAACCGGATGGTGGGTGTCAGGGGGCCTTAAAAGGCTGCTCTAACAGAATCATAATATTAGGATAATAATATGAATCATACAATTCGTAAAATGGTCACAAAGTAAATAGTTTATTTTTTCATAATAAATTATAATATGCGTCTGCAGCCATTTTACGAATTGTAAAATGCGTTGGCCCAGGTAAGCAGTCGTTATATGTAAAGTACGGGTATTCAGCTGCATCTGGTATGGACTGGAAGCCGATTCCATCATAGTTGGGAAAAGGCTAGGCATAAGGTGATTGACGGCCGCAAAAGTTGACGAGGAAGACACTTCAACTTGGAAAATAATTATGTTTGAAAAAACAAATTAATATTATAATTTATTCTCATTTCAAAAGACAACGACCACCTCTATGGAAGTCCAGGGGACAAATAGCTAGCCGGTAAAGTCCACTAAGAGTTTGACTGATCCAGGAATTCCTTCACTTTGACTTATTATTAAGCACATTATATTAACTAAGAAAGAATAAATTATAATATTAATTTGTTTTTCCAGACATTATTTTTAGAAAAAACAATGATTGCGAGAAAAACAAGCAATTTAAAATGCAAAGCGTAAAATAAGTGTAGCTGAGAATATTATTATGAAGTATTTTCTTGTTGTATAATTGTTTTATACAATAACAACAATTATACGAGTATGTGGGATTATTATAGCCATTCAATTTCTTAGGAGGAAACAAAAACCGACGTGACAACGATTTAAAATTCTACTCAAAACAAGTCTCAAAATAAATAAATAAATATCGCTGGACATTAACACACAGCGCCATCTAGTGCCACACTAAGCAACGAGGCTTGTGTCGTGGACACCAGACAGTTGATATACTACATAGATACTTTTTGTTTGTAAATACATACTTATTATACATATATACATCCATGACTCGGAAACAATGTAGGATTGGGTGGATGTTTAGTTTTTCAAGTGAAACTTGAGTGCTCTGCAAGAGACAGTTACACCGTTCGACACTTTGGATGAGAATGGTAAAACTCCATTACACAGTGCTATGAGTGATCATCAACCACGCATTATGTACGGTCGAACAAACTATTTTGTTTACATTTTAACATTCAAATTACATTGTAAAATATAAACCAAATAGCTTGGTCGGCCGTACATCAAACTAAGTAACTTTACACAACCCAGTTCAGGGTAAAACGATTACCTACACTTGGTAAGTCCTTGGTAAGTCAGGCAGCCGTACGACTTTCTGATTTCTAACTACCGGTAAAGACTGTCAAAGATCTATTAATTAAGGGTCATCCTTTAATCTTATGAGGTTCGAAAAGGGGTCAGAAAAATCTATCAAAAAGTCGGTTAATGTAAAATTGGTGAAGAAATAATTTAATTTATTGTTAAAATTCCTAACAAGCGAATTAGTGTCAAAAAAATCGCTTTTTTTAAATCAAACTCCTTCAAAAGCTATCTTTTCAAAGCGAAAAATTCTTTCAAGCGATCTTTTCAAATAAAAAACACACGTGATGCTGGGCGGCCTGCCGGGGCTGCGGGACTGTTCGAAAAAAGATACCGCAGCCCCGGAACACAAAGGGCTAAGAAGGAACATGGATGGGTTTTAGTCAGTAAAAGTCTGACACTCCCTTCCGCTCCGCCCAGAGCGGAAGGAGTCATTTGATGACTTCTCCATCCGAAAAAAATAAATTGCTGGGCGGGGGTAGGTGGGGTTGTCTAAAACCCCACGACCCAGGCGGAAAGGGGGCCTAAAAACCTCACGTGGTAAGAAATGATAGCCCCAAATGCCAGCTAGGACAAACAAAGTTAAACGTGCTTTCCGAGCCACGTGGGTATATAACGGACGAGGCCTCTCACAATCCTCGGCTTGCTGCTGTTGATTATTTACCCACGTGCCCCACAATACTTACAGCCAATAGTTTGTCATCCATCATCAGTTCATTAAACAGTAGGTCGGCTGGCGCCGTAACATTGCTATTAAAAAGATTTATAAACTCCGGCGATTTCCCACGTATTGTGTGTAGATAAGCTTCATTATTTCTGAAAGCAATTAAATGAGAATATTAATAATATAATAGATCTGTTTACGCACGTTTGCACTGCACGTTTTGTGCAATATGTGCAGCCTCGTTGGTTTTGAGGTCGCAAACGCTACTGCAGACCAAGAGGTCATGAGGGGTTCGATTCCCAGGTCCGGCAAAGTGTTATTGGGTTTTCCATCACGAATTTCTCAATAGCAACCCAGAGTCAGGATTTGTACCCAGTTTATTGGCTCGGTCCACATGGGACTTGTAACAAACATATACTGGCGTAATTTAGGTATTACTCACAAACACACCTCTGCTTATCGCTTTAGGGATTACAGGCGTTATGTCCTGTTTATTTTTTTTGCCTGGCCGATACGTTAGTCCGTTAAAGTGCGTATCTGTGAGAGGTAGCCTCGGGTTAAAAAGGCGACTCGATCGACTAAAAGCTGCGCAAGTGGATGACATTATCTCAAGAGGCAGGTTGCGTCATGAGACAAAATTGATTATGTTTTAGCCGGTCCTATCGTAGTTAAAGAACATCCCTGCCTGTTGTTATTTTCATAGTTACATAGAAACCAGTTTTGGTGTTGTTGTTGCATTGTATCACTACATATTATAAAACAAAGTCACCCGCCGCGTCTGTCCCTATTATGTTTAGATCTTCAAATCTACGCAACGGATTTTGATGCGGGTTTTTTTAATAGATAGAGTGATTCAAGAGGAAGGTTTTAGTTTATAATTTGCGGGCGGGCGAAGCCGCGGGCATCAGCTAGTTCTAGATAAATTACAAAACAGATACGCGAATGACTGATAGGATAGCGGCACACGCCAAATCCTTTACAAGCAAAACAAGAATGCTGCGGCAATTTAATTTACAAAAAAAAAAATACTCCAAAAAAACTTACGATTGAATATAAAGTAGAAGTTCCACAATGTATGTGTTATCTTTCACAACAGCATGCTTGAAAGTGTTACACACCCTCAACAATATTTTTAGAGTGAAACTGCTGACTTTTAATGACCTCACAACTATTTTCTCTTCCTGATTTTCCTGTAAACGCAAAGACAATAATTGTTTAATTAACATGAAGATTAAGGCCCAGCGCACACCGCTGGAGGCGCAGCGGAGCGCATTTGAAGACAACAATTTAAAATAAACCTTAACTACCTTGATAAACGGTCAATCATCATCTGCCTAGCCTTTTCCCAAGTATTATTGGGGTCGGCTTCTAGTCTAACCGGATGCAGCTGAATAACAGTATTTTACATGGAGCAACTGCCTATCTGACCTCCACAACCCAGTTAGAATTTCCCCGTAGCAACCACGGAATCTGGATTTGTGGCAATACAATGAATACAATGATATTATAAGTAAACCTTTTTACTTATAATATCATTGTGGCAATAGGTTTGCCCCCTATTAAATGGGACTTAAACATAACTGGCGAAATTTGGGTTTACCATTGGGTTCACCTCTGCCTAACCCTACGGGGATTACAGGCGTCATGTTATGTTATATTATTTAGGCAAAATATCCTAAAGTCTATTGCCAGTTAATCCTATGAAGTGAAGAGTTCATTGATACAAACAAACAAGGAGTAGCTGAAAGATCTTGGTTTAAACTGATTCCACAAATCTTATTTTATTTGTAAGATTTCGAAAACAATTGCTTTAGTTATAAATAAAATAGATAAATAAATAAATATCGCTGGACTTCGCACTAAACATCGGCAGAGTGATCGCGTGTGCACAATATTTAATTTTACCTCTGCCAACCTCTTTTTCGTTATTGAATATATTTATAACCATTGCCATACTTACTATACCTATTACCTGTTGTACAAATAATTAAATTCAGTGTAACCCTGATCGGGGTTCTTCCGTACCGGTCAACTATTGATTAGCTGCTGCTGCAGGGACTGTGGCTGGACAACCCTGCATGCTACGCACTACCCTCAGACTGGAAGACCGACCCACTATATATCACCTGCGTACTGGAAACTTTAGGATAGTGGTTTTCTTTAGGCGGTCTAGAACCCAACACGAGCTTGATATCGAGAACCCACACCAGTCTTCTACTGGGATGGAGGTCTACCTACATTTAATTTAATTTTTTTAATAATTATATTTTTGTTAAACTTACTCTTCCGAGTTTTATTTACTGGCTGAGCCCTAACCGTTACAGTGGCTTAGAGTTACAGTGTTTTAGTTATCAAAAGCAATTGTTTGGATCCAAATGCATGAAAGGCCAGTCACAATTAAATATCCAATGAATTACCTGCAAAGCTGTCCTAATATTATTCATGACCATGGAACATAGGATCTTAGTACAATCATTGTAGGTTTTCTTATCCAGTATATAGTTGGAGTATTTCTCACATATCATGGTGTATGCCTTCCACTGCTCAGCCATAGTTTTTACATCGAGGCTCTGAACTATTTCACCAATCTTCAAATTGATGTCTAGAGCTGAAAAATAAAAACTAAATGTTATTAAATATTTTATTATCATAATAATGATATGTAAAAATATTTTCATAAGCAGCAATGTCTTCGAAAATGCATAAAGGTTAAAACAAATTAGCTAGCAAAACTCCAAATTACAACTACAGACAATTGCAAATATTATGTTATTGGAAATAAACAACATTTCTCCATTAAGGGGGAAGAAAATTTGAATTTCACAGGCTAGAGTAGGCTAGAGTAGTTCACCTTAAGATGTTATAAATCTTAGCCCAGAACTTGGATTTGCCTCAATATTTCATTGTTGGGACTTTAAAATGTGTTCATTCCAATGTGTTGCTACACTCAAGCTCACCTTCAATAAGAATATCCTGCTCTTCTCTTTCAGTCAAATCAAAAATGAAATGTTTTTCTAAAACCATTAAGTATGTCAACTGAAGTTCATGGCAGGTCCTGAATAAGTCCTTCAATTGTGTTGCTACACAGTTTAGACAGCTTCCATAAAAAGATTCACTGGAAACATACAAACCAATCATAAATTTATAACTGTGTAACAATGTAATAAAATGTGTTTGACTGAAAGAAAAGAACTTAGGCTTGGAAAGTGGGTGAATACTAAAATGACAACTTATCTAGAAGTATGCAAGAACAAGACATCCTGCACCAACCCAGAATAAAATAAGAGTGAATTCAGTATTTATTTCATAAATCACTCAAAATAGATAAAGTTAGGGATATGAGAAGAATGATGTTGTTTAATAAATAATTTTGCACTTACCTGTCTTTACAGTGTGCAAAAACCAACATAAGAATGCGGCCTGTTACAGTTGGAAATGTTCTCATAGAACAACATGCCATAGACATTGTTTCTATGACTTGTTTTATTAAATCTGATAATAAATGCAAGAGGCACATCGAATCATTCATATATCCTTTTAATTTATTCTGGTTCAAACTTGTCTCAGCCAGCAAGTCTGTGATGAGGTCCAAACTCTGGAATGAAACATTGGAGTTTTACAAAACACAATATGCTTTTGTTCTGGATTATAAATATTTTTAGTGAGACATAAGCATTCTTTACCTGAGACACACAAGTACTGCAGTCATCTAAGAGAGTTGAGAAGTAAACAGAAAATGTCGACTTCTTTATTTCGTTACCAATACTTGAAAATGCTGTCTTTGTATTCAAAACCAAAGATTCGTATGTTACAGTGTCCATCTAATAGCTTAGTCAAGAAATAAATTGTTGGAGATGAAAACAATTGGTTGATACCCGGACTGAGTGATATTACTTTTATAAAATTAAAAGGATACAATCGCTGGTTCTGTAGGGCTATTGCAAAATATATCGGTGCTTTCCGACAAAAAGTCGGAGCCCTGTGAATTGTCCATTTTTAATCCAGTGAGTCCATTTACGAACAGATTACATTTAAAAATTGTCACTGCATCACAAATCAAGAATTCAACAAAAACAATGTCACCCCGCCCGCCCGCCTAAAATAAACGTCACTGTCAAGTCAACTCGTCAACTGTCAATGTCAAAAAGCAGAAACCGTACTACTAGTTCATAGAACGTAGTGCTACCATGTAAAAAATAGAGATCAAAATATTTACCTATTCATGTTCGATTTCTTGGACATAAGTTGTTTCTGGAAGAACGGTGAAGGAAAAAACCATGGAAGAGTAACTTCAACAAACTTCAAACAAACTCTTTTTGATAGACGACCCCACGACGTTTTAAACAGCTAGTTTGTTCTATAACATCACCATCACGAAGTAATGATTGGGTAGGTTATCAACGCTCGCTTATCTCAATGCAATGGCATCATTGGTGCTAGAAATGAACATAATGATGTGACATTTGGCGGGCTGCAAGGACCATAGACATGCAAGGACCGACTCGCGCCAGTTTATTTTGGCGTTTGACACTTGACATTTGGCACCCGGTATCCCGAACAATTCCGAAGTCCCGAACATTATCGACCTGTTGAAGCAGCTTAATGGGGAAAGCTGGTCAAAGCTGATTGTAGATGGTTTGTCCATAGCTTAGACGACAAACGAGGTCAAACGATTTTGAAATATAAAATGACATTGACAGATTTTCAACCAATGACGATGTTTGGTTCATGCAATGCTAGCGCCATTAGTTCCACCAGTTGCCCACCCCACTTAGATGTTTCATTCTAGCTTCATACAAATTTTTCGAAAAAAGTATAATTCCTTCGTTTCTGAGCAGAATTGTCTCGGGTGTCATTTTTTATTTTAATAATGAATATTAGAAGCGATATCCAGCAAAAAATCAGGCACTTGCAAATTGAAATCAATAAATCTATGAAAGCCGATTTTCAGCCCACCGTGTGCCAGTCTGGCCGCATACTAGAGTAATCAGAAGTTCATATTACTAACTTAAAATATTTTTGCTTGAGTGATTTTATTGTACGCTATCAGGAAATTTAATCAGGAAAAGTTTTAACTTTAAAAAAATCGTGAGCCTCAAGGGGGCAGCTGCCCCTTCAGCTTAACGAAGCCCATGCTGTGATGCCACACAGACAAATATCCTTTTCTCTCTGCGAAATCTGACCAAAACCACTTATGAATAATTTAACGATATCGTGTGCAGGGTTCTTTAAATGGGCGATAATCCCAAAAACCAAGTACTCAAGGAATTAAAAAAAACCAAAATAATCAATAAATCAAAATCAGAAATGACTGTCAATGTCATCGTGACAGCACTACAGCAACATGGAAATTAATTTCACGTGTTGCTGTGCTTTATAAATGCACAACACGCGGCCGGTTTATTTCTATTTACGCCAATATTTGTCATAAACCACTTTGTTTTTTTTTGACGGAATGATAAAATGTCGGTGTGCAATATGATGATGGCACTGAAAGCAGTAGGCGTCGAAACTAAGACTCCTGAATTAAATAAAACATGTGAAGAACTACAGGTTAGTAGTAATTTATTGTTTTTTTTTAAGTAAATAAAATAGATAAGCCTATTACAATTAATACAAAATATGATTAGTTTGAATATATCGCTATGCGTTAATTTAGATAATTAAAATGAATAAAAAGTGGTTCCACACGCAGTGGAATACATCCTCTGGTACTATTAATAATAATAAAAAAATTACATTTATCAGCAGAATGGCACCTGGATAATGGGTCATAGGGTAAAATCATGTGGCATTCTTCTTTCAGTCAATAATAATGAATAAATATTAATTTAATGAACCTGACAAAAACCAACCGGTGGCACCGGGCCAGCATGGTGGGTTACAGCCTTACCAGCTTAGTCCCTCTCTTAGAGAAGAGGCCTGTGTCCTGTTATTATAGGCTCATTGTGCTATTAAAATAATGCAATTTTCAAGGCTTGTAACTTAGTTGTGGCTGTTTACGTTAAGACAATATCTAATTCCTCTCAATATTCTGAGAGACCTTTTACCTGATGTGATTACAATACAATTTACTATGAAAATGCATAATTTAATTTTTATATTGTTTTTCTGTGGTTGCTGCTACTTCTTTTTCTTTTTCGTGTGGTTAGTGCCTAACCTGGTGTCAGAGTTTTTATGCCCCCCTTGGGCCTCTGACTTGGCTTTGCAGGTTTACTCACAATATTTTTCCAAGCACTACCAAACAAACAACTTATCCGACTTCCTTAATTTTTTAAGATCAATCTCCTTATTGTATGATGATATGCATGCATGTATCAGAATCTATTCAAAAAGTGATGACATAATGAAATAGCCTTGATATCTTACAAGTGTAAAATTCATTGTGAACAATGTGTTTAGAAAGTTCAATGCAAGTCAAAATACCTACCTTTTATGTAACCTTATCACAGGTTACGTAAATGTTTTATTACTAGGTATATTTTTTTATATTCATGCGACATTGTCAGTGTGTCTACTATAGCTATTTTAATTTTTCTATTGCAGGGTTCAATAAATTCCAAATCATTTGAAATACAAAATGCTGTTAAGAAATTATCAGAATTTATACTCAAAATTGAGGATGCAAAACTATTCAAGAAATATCTATCAAATATACTTCTTGCTTTGGTGTCGGCTAAAATTCCATTAAAAAAAGTACTTACTAAAACAAATTATGACACATGCAGCGATGCTGAAAAGACTCGTCACTTGGAGTATTCAATTATATTGGCTGTGTTGAGTGACCATCCAGATGTATTGCAGTAAGTGTTTTTACTTGATTGAAGATCGCGCAACAAGCTACAAAATTGGTTGCATTGTTAATGTATAGTAAAGTATTAAAAAATAAGCTGAATCTATTGTTTTTTAAATGGTATCTTTGTTTTTGTGCTTTTTGAACTCAATGAAATAAACTGTGAGAAATTTTTAAATTATATAAAATTTTTCGTTATCTGATTGAAACTCACACTAACTAAGCCATCTGTTTATTTTAGATATGCTTTAAAATATTTCGAAGTAAATCCCGTGGCGCCATTTGAAGTGTTCTCCCATCATGAGGACTCCTACAATGTTGCTCCCAAAAAACGGAGGCTGCTTGATTGTGGGCAGAAGATACCAGACAAACAGGTTGTATCCTGCTGCCATACATTGCTTAGCAAGTTGCCAAATGAAATGTCTGCTAAATGGGATTGGACTAAGTTTATTGGAACCTATGGTGACCATGTGATGGCAGAAGTGAGATGGTATGTTGTTCTTTTCTTTTTTCAGTTATTAGATCGATACTTCGTCTTCATCGTGTAGCGCTTGTCCTAGCTTTGGTGGAAAGTGGATACGGTTCTTACACAGAGCACCCATGCATTAGCAGTGTCTACAGACGTCATTGTTAATCAAATGCTCTATAGCTATGACTTATGGTTATGACTTGTTTATAGTACAAAATTATGTTTTTGCGGAAGTTCGACATCTTATTCCAAAAAAAAAAACTGTAGATACTAGCTTTTGTATGTATGCAAAAAACTTTTTATTTAACACACTTTGTAAAACCAACAGGATGGTAAAAGAATGCATGGTCATTCTATCAAATATGACAGATACACAGTCCACCATACTATCAAACAGAATGGAGCTACAAGAACAAGAAACCCATGAACTTCTGGAGCGAAGTAAAAGTGAGCCTGTTCATACCATGAGCGACGTTATCAAAGATGATCTTAGTCCTAATGTTGTCAATATTGATGGAATACTGCTTCCTATATTTGAAAAGAAAAATGTGCAGAACAGCAATTTAGTCCCAGTGAAGTCGACCATTAATAATATCAGGAGTTTGGCTTTGGCTGTTGCTTCAGGTAAGAAGATTTTTTTTAAATATAGGGTCACCGCTTAACTAACACGGTGTCTGAGGAAACTGACATGCGGGAGGGGTGTGGTCACGTGTCGCGAGATCTGTCATTCGCCCACTGACGAGAAACAACACACCCGGGGAGGCATTATTTTCATCTATTCGCTTGTTCTTGTATTAAAATTAGGTTGCGAATCACAATCAATGAATTGATGGGTATTATCTTTATAATTGCATGAAGTTGTAGATATCTTAATAATTGCATGAGGTTGTAGGTTTGGTTCCCAGGTCAGGCAAAATGTTATAGGGTTTTTCCATCTGCAATTTCTCAGTAGTATCGCGGCGGCAGAATATGTGCCCAGTTGATGGCTTAAATATAACTGGCAAAATGTGGGTCTTCTATTAGGCACATCGGCCTTACCTTTCGAGAATAGGGTGATTGATGTTGATTTGCATGATTTTTTTTTATCACTAAACAAAGCGTAATTATTTTTTAGTAATATTAAAAAAAAAACTAAGTTATAAGCATTTGAAACTGCTGATTAGACAGAGAGATCCGATACAGCGATTGACGTCATTCGCTGCATCGACGTACAAAATCCATACTAAATTCCGTTTATCTAGAAAGAGATAGAAACAAAAGTTTAAATGGTTATAACTTTTGTGTTGTTTGGCTGATTTATGTCTTGTTTTCGCTTTTTGTCATTATTTTTATAGTACTTTAACATTCCGTATCAAAATAAAAAAAAGAAAATTTATGCATATTCCCTATTACAGGCGTGGTGTTATATTATCTGAATAACGATTTTATCCAATTATTTTACAGGTCAAGCCCTCAGTCTAATGGGCCCAGTAGGTTCAGGAAAGACTTCCCTAGTGGAACATTTGGCTGTTATTACTGGCCGCAAAGGTGTGGCTTTCAAGAAAGTGCAACTAGGAGACCAGACGGATTCCCGCATGTTACTGGGATCGCATCAATGTACTGATATACCCGGAGAATTTGTGTGGAGGCCTGGCGTTTTGACTGAGGTATGGTTTTCGCAAACTGTAGACTGACTAAGAATCACACACAGATTGAACCGCTGAGACTAGTAGCATTAAAGGGGAATATATTTGAATGAAGCCTGGCCTACCTTACTTTAGCCTTTTTGTTTTATTTTCAAAATAGTAGCCATGCATATGACCTATTTATGTATAATCCACGCATATATCAATGCCATATCATATCAATACAAAATTTTTAGAAGAGTTAAGATTTGGTCCTTCAAGCCGGATTTTGTGCCAGAAGCTTGTTAGTGCGAAGTTATTACGGTCTGTCCGTGGCTGATGCAAAAAACCATCTAAAGTGTCACTATTCGGAGATATAAGCTATCAATAGTTGTAGCTTTGGCAAAGACATCGTTGTTTACCATGAGAAATCCCACTGGGCGACAGATTTGTAGTAGAATTGGATCATGCAAGTTTATATTAGTTAAGAGCTTGGCAAAGAAATAAAAACAAACAATTTTAGTTGTTCATATAATAAAATGTTTCAAACCTAAATTAATTTGTTTAAACAGATGTTGGTTTGCTTATCATGTGCAAGTGCAAACATGTTGAATATGGTATATTTGCATTTAAAATTAAAGTGCTTAAAAGGTTTATAGTGCCATTGAAAGAGTATTATGTGTGTGGCAATTAAGTTTCCTGTATTGAATCTACAGCCTAGATTTGAAAGCATATAAAGGGTGTAAATAGATGCTTAACGAAGCCGAAAGGCCAAGTGCCTTTCTCCCAGTCATTGCGATCATTTGTTTGTTATGGACCATACCTGGGAACCTTCTAGTTACGGAGATATTGGACGTCAAAGTACCAACTTTTCATAAGTTTTTTTTTAATACTAGTTTTTAAGGTCATAACTTTAACGCTTGGTTGACGGTATCGTGAAGGGTCTGTTTACACCCTGTATATATTTTTAAACTTTGCCCCTCACTAGGAATTTCTCCTGTATCATGGGTGCGTTTACAAACATTTAAACTTACGTACAAAAACATCCAGACCCGAAACAACTACCTGTAGGCCATACGAATATTTGTTCCGTGCGGGGATCGTACTCGCGACACGCAGTGCAGCAGTCAATCGCTCAACCACTGCGTCAACTGTGTTGTCAAGAATTAAGACTTTACCCTCGACCTGTCCACCTTTCGTCATTAAATTGTTAGACTTCCATGGGTTGTGGAGGTCAGATAGGTGGTCAGTCCTTGTTAAATACTGGTATTCAGATGTGTCTGGTAGATAGAAGAAAAGCCGACCCCAAAATATTATACATATAGTTGTCCTTTTTTTGATCGACGACACATCTACGTTTTATACTCACAAGGTTTTTACACTATCCAATTACTTATAGGCCGTACAAAATGGGCACTGGCTCTTATTAGAAGACATCGATTGTGCAGCTCTAGATGTGGCTTCTACCCTCAGTTCTCTACTAGAAAGAAACTCATTATGCGTGCCTGGCTATCGAGATTCTCTGCCAGTCACACCCGGCTTCCAATTGTTTGTCACACAGCGGTAAGTGTAGATATACTAAATTAAACATTAACTTCATATATGTAAAGTTGAAATTCTATTGATATTTGAAACTGTTTTTTTTTCTAGAACGTTGACTACAAATTACGGTTTTCAAAAGAAAATGTCAAGCAGCAGTACATTGCTTCAGAAGCATTTAACACAAATAAACGTTGAACCGCTATCGAGGTCTGAACTAGCAGAGATCATACAAACTCTGTACCCGACTCTTTCAACTATCTGTCCTAGAATTATCGAAGTATTCATGATGTTCTCTGTGGGCAGTCACGACACATCCTTGCAGGCTACCGAAGCAGTAGATAGTGACAAACAAAAGAATCTAATTCTCTTACGAGGATCAAGACTGATTTCAACCAGAGACTTGTTAAAATGGTGCTCTAGATCAGTAATTGGTTTTGACGTCACTAGTCCTGAGTCCGCACTAAAAGTACTACAGGACGCTTTGGACATATTCACTTGTTCAGTATCCGCCCCTGAACACAGACTCGAATTGGCAAAAAAAGTTGGACTATGCCTCGGAATAGTAGAAACGAAATCGGAATTCTATTGCAAACATTACAAGCCAAATGTTTCACTAAATGCCACCTATCTAGAAGTTGGCAGATCTAGGGTTCCGAGGGTAGAGAAAAGTTTAGAAACGATAGATTTTGATAATAAACAGACAGTGTTCTCTTTTACGAGGCAGTCCGCCTGTTTGCTGGAGAGGATAGCCTGCTGCGTCACGTCCAATGAGCCTGTACTGCTCGTTGGTGAAACGGGTACTGGTAAGACTTCGTCAGTACAATACATTGCAAAACAGACAGGCCACAAGTTGATCGTCATCAACATGAACCAACAGTCAGACTCAGCTGATCTACTCGGTGGGTATAAACCCGTAGACCTAAAATACGTAATCCGACCCATAAAACTTCAATTTGAGGAACTATTCCGAAATTTCTACAACACTGAGAAAAATCAGAAGTTTTTGGGCCACATTGAGACTTGTTACGAAACGGAAAGTTGGACTGCCCTACTGGCTTTGATGAAACAGAGTCACAAAGCCGCTATCGCTAGGCTTACTGCAGAAAAGTCTACCATAAAACTGAATAGATGGGTAGCCTTTGGGTCTAAACTTGCCAAATTAGAACAGCAAGTAAAGGCAGCTTCGAAATTGACCTTCGCGTTTATTGAGGGTTCTCTAGTCAAAGCGATGCAGGAAGGCCATTGGGTGTTGCTAGACGAAATCAATTTGGCATCCGCCGAAATTCTAGAATGCCTAGCCGGATTGCTAGAGGACAAAAGTGAGACTATAGACTTGCTGGAAAAGGGCGATAAAGTTCCTATAAAAAGACACCCAGATTTCACGCTATTTGCATGTATGAATCCAGCTACAGATGTTGGTAAAAAGGACTTGCCTGCAGGTCTTAGGAACCGTTTTACAGAGTTTTTCATTGATGAACTGACTGAACGTAATGATTTGATGTTGCTTATTGGGGACTATTTGTATCATATGAATCTTGGTGGGGCCGTATTGGAGGCGATATACAGTTTCTATGCCAGTATTAGAAAAGAAGCAAAATTGAATCTTGTCGATGGATCAGGTAACGTAACACCACATTTTTTTGTTTTGATTATTGATTTTTATCATATTTTATTTCTAAAACCGTTTTTGTGTTGTATTTTAGGGAATACACCACATTATTCTCTCAGAACCCTATGCAGAGCCCTAACAGCGGCTGCCAAAGCTAAATGTGGAACAGTATCAAGGTCTTTGTATGAAGCATTTTGCTTATCCTTCCTTACCCAGTTGGATAGTTCTTCGCATCCGAAAGTAGAAGCTATGATTGCCAAGTACGTATACATTTGAAATAAACTAAGGTACAATTCCGAAGACCGAATGGCTCACAAATCGTGGAAATATGGAAGGCTTCCCGAGATGGTGACATTGAAACCAGTCGGGTTTCGCGATATGGATCGCATTCGGAATTGTTCCTTAGGCTTACATTGGAATATGAAATTGCATAGTTTCTAATTCTTTTTTCTATTTATTAGGGCAGTGATTGGCAAGAAGAATGTGAAATCAGTAACAAACCAACTAATTCCGGAGCCGCAAGTATTGGGGCAAACGTACTTGCTCTTTGAAGGTCATTGGATCCCTCAAGGCAAACTAGAAATAGCCATACCAGAAGGCTATATCCTAACTCCTACAGTGAAAAAGAATCTTCGTGACATTGCACGAATCATATCACTTGGTCGATTGCCTATCTTGTTACAAGGAGACACTTCGGTAGGCAAGACATCCCTTATAACATTTATCGCGAAAGCTTCTGGCAATTATTGTGTCAGGATAAACAATCATGAGCATACAGACTTACAAGAGTATATAGGGTCTTATGCAGCTGACTCGAGTGGTAAGCTAGTCTTCAAAGAAGGTGTTCTAGTCGAAGCGATGAGGAAGGGATACTGGATTATTCTCGACGAGCTAAATTTAGCGCCAAGTGATGTATTAGAGGCTCTAAACCGTGTGTTAGACGACAACCGAGAACTGTTCATACCAGAAACTCAACAAGTTGTCAAAGCAGATCCCAATTTCATGTTATTCGCTACTCAAAATCCTCCGGGTTTGTACGGCGGCCGAAAAATGCTGTCCCGAGCGTTTAGAAACAGATTCGTTGAGTTGCATTTTGATGAGATACCAAAGAATGAACTGGAAACTATTTTGCACCAAAGATGTCATGTACCGCCGGCCTACAGTAAAAAAATGATAGCGGTCATGGCTGATCTACAGATAAGACGACGTGGTTCCGCAGCCGTTCAGGGCAAAGACGGATTTATTACTCTGCGAGACTTATTCCGATGGGGTCAGAGATACAAATGCATTTCTAAAGATTCTTTGACGGATGATAAATTTTACGATTGGGATCAGCATATAGCTGATGAGGGATACCTTATCTTAGCTGGAAAAGTACGTCAAACTGATGAACGATCTATAATTAAAGAAGTTATCGAAAAGCACATAAAGAGGACGGTCAATCCTGACAACCTCTTTAGTCTTCATGTGGCTACGTCTCCCGTTACTAAGTCTATATTGGAGACTATCATAAATAACCAACTTGAAGAGTTTAATCACGTTGTTTGGACATACAATATGAGAAGACTTGCAGTTCTTATAGCCAAGTCTTTTACTTTCAATGAACCCGTCCTACTGGTTGGAGAAACTGGTTGCGGTAAGACAACCATCTGTCAAGTACTGGCAGCTTTGAAGAAACGTCAGCTTCTGTCAGTCAACTGTCACATGCACACAGAGAGTTCAGATTTCTTAGGAGGTCTTCGCCCAGTGCGGCAGTACAAACATGATGGCAGACTCTTTGAATGGGTCGATGGACCGCTAATAAAGGCTATGGAGACAGGAAACATGTTCTTAGCTGATGAAATATCATTGGCTGATGACAGTGTGTTAGAGAGAATGAACTCCTTGCTCGAACCTGAAAGACAGTTGGTGTTGGCCGAAAGAGGAACTGATGATAACTCTGACGTGGTCATCATCACAGCAAACGAAAACTTCTACTTTATCGGGACCATGAACCCTGGTGGAGATTTTGGAAAGAAAGAGCTTTCGCCTGCTTTACGTAATAGATTCACAGAAATATGGTGTGACAGTGTCACTTCTAGAGAAGACCTACTGAAAGTCCTCGAGAAAAGCGTCAACAAAGGAGTATCTCTAGGCAACCAAGAGGATGGTAGTTCCGGAATCGGTACCTCTATCTTAAACTTCACTGATTGGCTGAAAAATTCCGAAGTGACGAACAAATTCCCATTCAGTATCCGTGATTTACTCTCGTGGGTACACTTCATAAATATCACAGTTGCAAAAGGTCTTTTAGACACCCCTGAAGCATACGTACACGGTGCTTGTATGACATTCCTAGATTGCTTCGGTACAGCACTAACGGGCCACATCGACACCGAAACTTTAGTCTTACTACGAACAAATGCAATCAACTTCTTGTTGAATCAGATAAAATCAATTGGCAGTGAATATGTGGAGAGTTTGCAAGAAATGTTGATTGATAAAAAGACTCAATTCGTTGCCGAAAGAGGCTCTGAAAAGTTTGGAATAAAGCCTTTTTACATTGAAGTTGGAGAAAAAACTAAGACTCTCGAACTGCAACTAGAACACCAGTTTACGTTCACAGCTCCAACGACTGGTGCTAATACTTTAAGGCTTTTGCGTGGCTTACAGTTGAATAAAGCAATCCTTCTAGAAGGAAATCCTGGAGTCGGAAAGACGAGTTTAGTAACTGCACTCGCTAAATCATCCAATCATAAAGTTGTTCGCATCAATTTGAGTGACCAAACTGTAAGTATTTATTTTTTATTTGTTTGTTTAACTTTAACATGAAGGCCAAAGTCATTCGTTCAAATAACAGTACTCCTGACACAGACAAGATCTTTCATTCGATGTAACAATCGGGTTTAGATCCATGCACGTTGAGCGCGGAGAGTGTTCTATGGATCAGAGACTACTAGGATTGAGCGCCAGTTCGACCCTCAAGTTAGACAAAAAATCTAGTAGCTATATTTGTCTAGACTGTATTGTCGCTCTGCTAGGCAAAGACCTTCCACTCCCTTTTTCCACACTTAGCCTTTATGTATACTTTTTTTGTTTATTGAGTTCTAATTTGATATTTTTTTTACAGGATATAACAGACTTATTCGGAACAGACTTACCAACTGAAGATGGTTCCTTCACATTCAAAGAAGGCGCGTTCTTGAGCGCTCTCCAAAATGGCGACTGGATTCTATTAGACGAGCTGAACTTGGCACCTCAGCCAGTTCTAGAAGGTCTTAACGCATGTTTGGATCATAGAGGAGAAGTATATATTCCTGAACTAGGTAGAAGTTTTAAGGTTAAGGAGCAGACTAGACTGTTTGCTTGCCAGAATCCTTTAAAACAAGGAGGTGCCCGAAGAGGTCTGCCAATTTCCTTCCTTAACAGGTTCACTCAAGTCTACATTGATACACTGACTAAAGAAGACTTGATATACATTGTGGAGGCGCAGTACGGAAGCTTACCGCAAGACATTCTACACAAGATCGTCGAATTCAACTGTAAAGTAGCGCATGAAGTAACAGAGATACAATCGTGGGGCCACAAAGGCTCACCATGGGAAATGAACCTAAGAGACATACAGAGATGGTGCGAGGCTATCATTCAAGACCAGAATGAAAATATTCCTATAACCCCAGGAAAATACGTTGATATGCTCTATGTGAACCGTATGAGGACCGAAGAAGATAAGCAGAAAATGATCGAGACGTATGATAAAATATTTCTCCCTGTCTATCCAAGGAGTGATAGTAGCCCACAATTCCACATGTCGCATACACATATTATAATAGGGGACGTTCAACTAGAACGAAACGAGAATAAAGAATTCAAAAATCGAAGAGCTGCTGAAACAAATTTGCTTGTGCCCAGGAATCAACTGCTTACTTTGAAAGCAGTGGCTCAAAGTATCAAGATGAATTGGTTGACGATACTAGTTGGTCCCTCAGCTACTGGTAAGAGTAGTGTAGTACAAGTACTCGCTGACTTGATCGGCAACGAACTGCAAGTCATACCTGTGACGTCAGCAATGGACGTTTCCGACTTACTAGGCGGTTTCGAACAAGTCGATTTTAACAGAAATCTTGAGAGCTTGTATGATAAAATCGAGACTTTAACAATACAAACTGTTAGGTACAAGTGGTTTGTCACACAACCGTCTGAATGGAAGACTAACTTGTTACTAAGCGAGCTGTATAAGTACAAATCTCTGCAGAAAGCTTCAAGCACTGACATGTCAGACGACAACATACATAAGTTTAAACAAAAAATTCAGTTCCTTAACAGTCACTGCGAAAAATTGATAGTAAACAACGAGTATCAACCAGATATCTTGTCGAAAGTAAAAGAGATTGTGAAACTATTGAACAAGTTGCAGAACAAAGTGTCTCAAGTGTCTTCTGTCAACGCAGGAGGCAAGTTCGAATTCGTGGACTCTTTGCTTGTGAAAACGATGATCGAAGGCTCGTGGTTACTCCTTGACAATGTCAACCTCACTTCTGCAGCCGTACTTGACAGGCTAAATGGTTTGTTGGAACCAAACGGTGTGTTAAGCATTCCCGAAAGGAGTGACATCAGTGAAATAACACCTCATCCGAATTTTAGAGTATTTTTCACTATGGATCCGAAGTATGGGGAGATTTCGAGAGCTATGAGAAATAGAGGAGTAGAGATATCTTTGCTAAGACCTGATGATTGGCAGATATCGTATGTGTCCGAAACTGAGAACTTGTTCGATTTGACAGGATTGTTGTCGTCCTGTGGCCTGCCCAGCAAATATCACGACTTGTGTATCAAATGTCATGAATTGATGCAGTCTTTTGTTGAAGGTACGTGTATTTACGTTGATTTCTCACTTAATAAACTTTAAAAAATTAAAACATTTTCAATTATTTTGATATTAAAGTAGGTAGGAAACAAAATGTTCTCATTCAGTGACATGTCCGCCTAAAATATTGTTTCCTTTCCAGGACTCGATCGTCCGACGATTTCCCATTTACTACAAGCGGCACACTTGACCTGGCAACAGCTACTCCGCGGTATTTCTACCACTACTGCTTTCGTCACCAGTTTTTCTGACGTCTACATAAAGCCAAGGTGCGGCGCCGATTTTGCCTCAAGTGTAAACTCCTCACTTGCCGAAATGAAAAACTCGATGTTAAAAGCCCTCGATGAGCTAATAGAAGGAGAGGAACAAGACGAAAAGGGCCCCCTTCCCGCAACTACCCATCACACGCTCACAGTAAGAGGTTTGTGCTCCAATTCCACTATGGAAATCGCCAAACAACTCGCGTACACAGCCGTACAAGAAACAAAAGACGGCACCATAGAATCGTGCCTACATGTCATCTTTAGTGTGTTCACCGTTTACCAGAGATCTCATCCAGCAGTATTGAAGACTGTTTATTCTATCATTCATGACATTATGAGGAAACAAGGCCACGCTGCTGATGTACTGTACGCAGGCATTCTCAATGACACTGCTTATGAAACCTTCAAATACCACGCCGGCGAGATACAGTCATACAAAAAGTACTATCCTGAACAATACAAATTAGATGAAAGGCACATACGTATTGGCAACAAAGAAGGACTCATAATGTTCAATAAACTAATGAAGTACTTCTTGACCAACCTCACCCCTGAACCACAAAGTTTTACAGTAGCGAATTATTCAAACGCAGTCCTGTCGGGCAAATTGACAGATGATTTTGTCGAATATCCGATACTGAAACATTGTCTTAGATACCTGGACGTTATTGAAGAATTTATTGAAAAGAGTATTGATCGATCTGAAAACTCTTTGGATAATAGAACAGCTTGTAATATGTTTAAACTTCTGAGCTGGCGTGACAGATTCTTGAAGCTGACAAATGAACCAATATTCGTAGTTAACGAAGCCAGCAGGCGTAGGATTTTAAGAGAAGACATTGTTCCTCTTTTATATGCGCACAGTAAATGGTTAAAGAAAGATTTGATGATACCATTAATGAGCATTACGAGCGACAGCGACGCTATTTTTAACGACTTCAATCAAGCCGTGGAAAATATAGAGATGCCAGCTGAGGACGACAACTCAACAGTTACTAAGCTGAGCAAGAAAATCCGCAAGATGTATGGCCAACCGAAGTTATTAGTCGACAAAGAAGAATACGATAAATGTAGCGAGAAGCTTAAAGTTTACAACAAAATGACTTTGGATCTGAATCAGCCTATTTCAAAGCAACTCAACCGACTTTCTGTGGACAATTATGCTGTTACTGACCTGCATTTAGCTTTGGATGTGCCAAATAACGATACTTTGGAACTGGTACAAGAGAATGTCAGCCAGTTGGTTGACAGTCAAGTCCTTGAGAAACCAAGGCCCGAAATTAAACTTCTTCCGATTATCTCGTACGTAGTACAGAGAATATTGACAATCCTACAAAGAGATTTCTTTGACATAGTAAATCAATTATCAAAGAACGAAGACAAAATATTCGTGAGGATTGAATCTTCAGAAGTGTTGGCCAGTTTGGTACAATTAGGCAAGGTGACCAAAGGGTTCCCACCAGCTTTGCTGAATATTTTAGAAGTAATGCTCAAACTGCAAGACAGCCAGGACATTATTAGTGAAAGGTAAGATTTTCAAATATACATTAAATAACGGCTATCTCTCATAGAGTTAGGCAGAAATAACAGAACGCGTAATATACTTCTTTTGCTTCGTTGAAGATTTTCTTTTTTTAGGGTTCCGTACCTCAAAAGGAAAAAACGGAACCCTTATAAGATCAGTTTCTTGTCCGTCTGTCCGTCTGTCACACCACCGATTTTCTCAGAAACGGGTGGACCTAGCAAGTTGAAATTTATACCACGTACTGAGGTCTATAGTCCCTATTAGGTGTATAAAATTCAAGGTCCTGAGTCAACACTATAAAAAGATATGGGCAAATTTATTTTTATCTGTATCTCACACATGGAGGACTACTAAAGCAACATTTTTTTTACAGAATTTCGTCTCTACCCGTCAAATTTTGGGATGAATTTTACAAAGCAGTGGTATATTCACCAGCCTTTTATCCTTCGCCATTTTTGAACCCATACAATGGCGAGAACTCGGAAGGGAGAGTTGAAGAGATACCGGTCAACAGCAGGAGATTGTCGAATAATGTTCCCTTGCTGCCTTATTATCTGCAGAAGTTCACCGTGTCTGATGATGGTCCAGGTATGCTGCATTTTAGTCTTTTCTATTTATATATGTTCAGGAGACTTGTTAGTTGGTGCTTGAACGGGTTTGTGTAGAGGACCGAAAGGCCCACTACGGACTGATCAACCCTCACTTACACCGTCGGCATGACCTTTACCAACCGCTTCGGCCATGAGACAGACTTACTTCCACACCTGTACAAATAAAATAAAATGAAGTGTCTGTCTGTAATTTCAAAATAACAGCTTTTTACTGATTAAAAAAAATCTTTTTTGTTTAAAGTTTGTGTGTGTCTGTCTGTTACGGCTAATCTACGAAACGGCTGGACCGATTTTGACGGGACTTTACTAGCTGCTGTCAGAAGGAGTAACTTAGGCTACTTTTATTTTAGGAAAAGGATTAGGATTCCGTGCAAAATAATAACCCTTGAAATTGTTAATAAAATACAATTTAAATGAAATTAATATTTTATAATAATCACACGCGGACGAAGGTTGCGCGAAACAGCTAGTTTATAATATTAGTAAATAATTATGGATGGAGGTTTTGATTACTAATTAATATTTCAGAGTCCTGTCATTTACTAGCATACGAAACAGTGTCGATGGAGGACAGGACTGACTATTCTGTGCAGCTAGGAACAATCTTGAATATATTGTGGAAGAATATCGCCACATTGGATTCAGCTGTTGCATTTAAAACGTAAGTTTTATTTTGAAATGTTATACAACAAATAAGGAGAAAAAGAGGTATTTGCCCTGCAATGGGACGACACAATCTGAAAACGCATAAGATTTAAAGATGTCACATTGATTTCTATACTTCGCGGATTCCTTACGACCCTAGGTTCGTTTTTCTATGGAAATTGAACCTCAAGCTCACCTACTAAACTCTTTTGGTTACACACTTTGTGGCTGCTCATAGAATACACGGCAAAAGCCTTAAAGGAACATCGGCGCACATGATTCTAGACCCTTGCACAAACATCATTGGTCAATACGTATGGAATGGTTTTTTTTATAACCGACGAAAATTTTCAGCTCTGGTCGTACTAGAATCATGTACTAGTACTTTTATAATTATGTGATGCCAGTTTGCGTATCGATATCCCTTACTACCTGTATTAGACATGTGAATTTAACTCAAGTATTACATTTCAGAATATCAGACGCCAAATTCGAAATTAAGAAGTATGAGCAACTGATACACTATTTGCAATCTGCTCTCGAACTCAAAAACAACAAAACATTTAACGACATTTGCACACATACCATCGAGATATTCCGCAATCGTTACAAGGGCACGTCCTTCGGCGATATACTCGCCGAGGCGAACAGCGCTTACCACAGACTCAAAAACTCATTAGTGCTTAAAAACGACGATATGAGAACAAAGATGTACACCGCACAACTATCTTTACAAACAAGTATTTTGTTAACCAAAGTATTATCTGAGATAAATCCTATGGATCACGTTGCGAAATATCGTCTTAAAGTCCAATATATCGAAGAAGATGTTAAAATGTTCGATGCTTTACTCGGCACTTACTATTTCCATGGTCTTGTCTATGGCAATATACCGCATTACGGCAGTATTGAAAAGCCTTCAGAAGCAGTCTTCAGTAAGTTGGACAAAGAGAGTGGGCTGTTGAAAGTACATCCTCATTGTAGTGTTCTTTTGGAGCTGAGACAAAGTACTCTTGAAAGAGTCAGCAAGTATAAGCTGGGAAATACTTTCAGGCCTGTAGAACCGTCCTATAATAGTTTTGCTAATGTAAGTATTAGGTATAGAGTTTTTTAGTACCTATTGAACTCATTGCTTTATTATGAAATAAGCTAGTTTCCACCATCAATAAATTGCAAATCTATTTAGTCCGTCAGTTAGAGTATTGGAAAATAATGGACACGTATTTTTTGTTTTTGTAAATCAATGAATATTGACAAAGATAAAACGCATCAAAACTCGGGAGTGGGGGCTCGTGACGTCACAACGCACTAAAAATTATAGCACGGCATGACGCATTGAGAATTTTAAAAGCATCGTATCTTCGCCAATATTGGTTTACGTAACAAAAGAAAAAATGTCAATGTCAAATATTTTTTGATAATCTAACTGACGGACTAATTAGATTTTTTCAGGACACAAGCCTTAAGCCAATTGGTTTTGTCTGTTAAGTATCAATGCTTTCTGCATCTTTTCTTATGTTTATTCGTAATAATAAGATAACTTTTCTGCCTTTTCAGGACTGCAAACACTTCACAAAATCCGTACTGTCAGCGAAAACAACCCACGACATATGTACCAACCTAATAACAAATTGCAAGAATTTATACAAAAACCTCCTAAGCAACACTGTGAACAAAACGACCCTCCTTAATGGACACACAGTCGTCAAAGAAACGTCTTCCTGGCTGTTTTCTGTCAACGCCTTTTATAAGAAACTCGAGGCATATTCCGAGGCGTTGCCCGACTTAGCAAAACCTCTACAAAGTTCTATTTCCCAACTCGTTTATAGTGTAACCTCTTTGAACGATTTGACCAAAGAGATCATAGTCAAGATAGAACAAGGTCCCGTGTTAAAAGAGGTTGTAACCGACTTGATGGTGTTCCCTAATGGTATACCGAATAGAAAGAGCAAAAAAGACTATTTGAATAGGTTTGTGTCGACGAAGTTTATGCACCTGTTGAGTAGAAATGTTATGGCTAGAAATGATGACATGTTTGCTGCTGACTTGGAGGGTATTCAGTAAGTATTTTTTATTTATTTTTCCTTTTTAGACTTCTGTTTTAGTAGACGCTAGTGTGATATCTGTGAAGTCCGTTGGTTAATCTTAAGCCTTGGTAAAATACATTTCTAAAAGGAAAATTGGCTTGATTGGCGGTTTCGTTGGACTGCATCCATTTATTTAATACTAGCTTTTGCTCGCGGCTTCGCTCTCGTTTTTTATGGAAATTAACACACGGGAAGGTTTTAAATGTAGCATAAAGCACTCTGGGATAATGTAGCTTCCCGTTAGTGAAAGAATTTTCGGAATCGGATCAGCAGTTCCGAAGATTACCCCCTAAATACAAAGTACCTCTTTATAATATTAGCATAGATAACTTCATGGATTCACACGACATATAACTGGATTCACATACGGATTTGTTTTAATATTATTAACTATCATCAATCATCAAGATTCCGCATCCTATAATTATAGAACACTTACACTACATTATATAAAACTTTCCATCGAAACCTTGTAAACCTATCCGTATAATGCAAAAAAAACCTGTGTCTCTGTTTTACATCCAATCCAATTTTTCAATTTCTTTTCATCAATTGATCGATTTTCAAAAAATCAATTTTTTTTGTTAATATTTAGATCGTTACAGCCCCCTTATTCACAAACGCTTCAAATCGATTTCGATTTGGAAAGTCGTATGTTTATCTCGCTCGCTTATGTTATGCCAAAAAAAGATAGACATACGATTTGTCGAATCGAAGCGTTTGTAAATACGGGGGCAGGTCAAGTAATCTTAACTTAATGCTTTGTCTTTGTAGGGTTCTAAAAATGAATCTATCAGAACTGCGCATGCGTAGCACGGCGTTGGATAATCTGGACAAAAGTACAATGACCTCTGTACTGACCACGTTGGACTCGCTCGTGAAGGCGTGGCAGCAACAGCAGAGAGATATCGAGAAGAAAAAGCAGGACGATGAGGCGCTGTATGTTACGAAGTAAGTGTAGACTTTATTTTGTAAAGCATAAGGTTTTTAATGTATCTTCTTTTGTTTTCTTAAACTATGGGCATGCTTTATCGAACTTGTCAGGAATTCGTAAATCGCATTATTAGAAAGCATGCTGATATTTGGGGTTGAAAAAAGCAATAAAATTACTGTAGAACTCTGAAAATTGCAATGAAAGTTTTATTTGAACCTTTGACGCAGAACAAGAAAAAAATGTTGCCAACATAATACAATTAAATTAACAGTAAGGCCACCAAAAGAACATTATAAAATGATTGAATCTCATGCGAATTGTGACTGGTTCATCAAAACTTGCATTTCCGATTATAAATCTTGATATGATCTTAAGAAAGCTTTAAACAAATGAAACCTTGCAATTATCGGTTGTTCTTCTTCCAGATCAAAATGCGAGGATGAAGACGAAGACGCAATAGCCCTCGAGGAAGTGCTAGAAATGTTCCCGTCCTACTCAGACCAAGATTTCGCCGAGTTCAAACCACCAACTCTAGAACAAGTCCCAGTTAAAACACAGAATAACTCTGAAAAGCCTAAACAAAAATACCTAATGTCTCTCGAAGATGTTTCTTTAGTTTACAAATGGCATTCAAACATAGTTCGAAATATGACGTCAGCGGAATGGTTACCCGCCCGAAAGAAGTTGGTCGGAAATGATGTGACCAGTGCGTTCTTGCAGAGGTATCCCACATTTAGTCGGGTTATAAACAATGCTTGGGAGGCTTTGGACGCCGAGTTTGAAGGGACGATCTCGCCGAGTTTGATGGTTCTTATTTCGCAGATAAAGGCTAAAGTTGATGGACAAGGTAATTGGTATTTTCTAGAGATGTACCGACTAATCGACTTGACTGATTAAAATGAAATTCTAACCTTTAAGGTTAATTTTTTTTTTTATAACAGCGTAACAGTTTGCTATATCTAGGAATCGGAACTCTTCCTTCGGTAATTAATATTGAACATAAATTAAGAAAAATATAATTACAACTTTGAATAAATTTTAAATTTCTATGACCGCACGTCGGGTGCGATGTATGATTTATTCAATCTGGGCGAAACCGCTTGAACACTCCATTGACATTGCCAATGGTCCCCGAACTCTACCGAAAGCAATGATCGACTCGGCCGACAAGTCGGCCTTTTTTGCATCCGACTAGTCGGTGAAATTCGTAATAGGCCCATCTATAGTATTTTCTAATATATGTAAACTGCTTATTTGACTTGGCAAAGTAAGTGAAATTACGGTTATCGATTTTTTGCCTAAAGTTATGGCAATTTTACTCAAACTAACTTTGTGACTAATGTCTTCATTTTGTTTTCAAAATAGAGTCTTCGAGCAAAGTCGACTTCTACAGATCCGCTTGGGTGTCGGAAACCAAACAGTGCGTGCCCTTACTTCATCGAGTGAAGAAGAACACTAATGAATTACTGGATCAATGGCCTGATTTCCCCACTCTGAAAGAGGTAAGAAAATTAGTGCATTTCTACGTTCACTATTTGAACCTTACTTTATCGGAACTGATTTTAAAGTTTTAACCGGAAACGTAAACCGTGGTTGCTAACAGTGGCGTGCCAACAATACGGTAAGCCCAACCAGACTGGTCAGAAACCCTTACATCATGAAGAGTAGTAGGTTATAAGGCAAGCTAAGCTTTTAGGGGTCTATGAATGTACCGCCACTGCTAAACATATTCTTAAGTAAATGTAAATCTCTCTATACATGGTGGTTTACTCAAATTTCTTTTTTCGGGGGGAAGCCATCAAAAGACACAGAACTTCCTCTTTAGAGACACTGTTACCTCTTAAAAGACCTATCCAGGCTGTCTGTTCATCGCCTGTTAGAGCAAATACCTGAAGACAATTTACTCACATAGTCTCTTTTCCTTCCAGATAATAGTAATAGTAAATAGAATCCTCAGCTTCCCAGTGACAAGCCCCGTGAGTCGTTTCCTCACCGGTATAGAGCTACTGCGGGATAAGATCGAGGAATGGAATAAGAACGCGCACAAAGGCAACAATATGATCGACGTGTCTTTAGCCGTGGGACAGCAGATTATAAACTGGAGGAAGCTGGAAATGGCGCACTGGAAGGAGTGTCTTAATAATTTGTATCATAGGTATGTGCTGGAATGTTGTTTTGACCGGGAATTGAAAACGGTGAATATTATATACGTCATTAAAAAGTATAGTGGATTTTAAAACCATACTTTTAGTAGGCCCAAATTGAACCGGCGATGGTCGCTTAATTTCGGGATCCAGTTAGATGTTCAGTAAAGAATATTTTACGAAAATATAGTAAATGATTACAAATTTGTTTTTAAACTTCATAGCATGTATGGTCGAACAAGCTATTTGCTTTACATTTTACAATGTCATTTGTTGGTTAAACTGTAAACCAAATAGCTTGTTCGACCGAATTTATCAGCCGTTTTGCCCAATTTTAAACAAATTGTATTCTTTCCCGATTATTTCTTACCTTACAATAAAAAAGAATTGGTTACTTCCACTCATTTTGATGGGCAACTCACACTTGGCCAAAAAATTAAGTATGCTAAACTTGTTTTCGTCAAAAAAGAGCTACTTTTCTGAGAAAGTTTTCCGGTATCTCTTATGGATTCAAACTACCCCCTGTTGCCCAACTTAAAAGATTCACACTGTATGTTATTATTCTAGCATACAATTTTGTTTGCACTTTTTTAATACTATTATACCAAAATGTATAGAAAACAATCTGAAGCCCACAAGTACTGGTTCTACCTTTACAACGTCGTCAATTCATATTTGGAGCCGTCATCGGATCCCGTTCAAGCAGACAGGGTTATATCTGTACTGAAAGACTTCATGGAAACGTCGAACTTAGCAGAGTATGAAATAAGGTTGGATATCGTATTCGTGTACCACTGTCACTTGGTGCATTTGGAGCCTTCTGAGAAACGAGGTAAGGGTCTTCGTAGTTTATGGTTTTAGTCATTTGTATCACAATCTAAACGTAACAGGGTAATAAGTAGACATCGGATTAGTCGCATTTGCTTGATTGCATTCTAATCTAATATAGTGTAAGTCATAATTGTCCAGAATTCGGAAAAAAACCTTTTGATTCCGTAAAGTTCTTGGAAATTAATGTTCTAACGAAAATATTACTTAATTTGAGCTGACGGAACGCCCAGTCATTCGGCCACCTTACGCATCAGCTATTGTAGGCACTGTCTCAGTTAAGCAGCAGGCGTTTAGTGAATCGAAATTATGTTATCGCGTAGTCATATCAATATGTGTCAATTACCGCGAAAAACTAGCGTTAAATAAAAGTTTTATTTTATGTTACATACATTAAAGATTTATATACTAGTTGATGCCCACGGCTTCGCCCACCCGCAAAATATATACTAAAACGTTTTTCTTGAATCACTCTATCAATTAAAAAAAAACCCGCATCAAAATCCGTTGCGTAGTTTTAAAGATCTAAGCATACATACTTTGTTTTATAATATGTAGTGATAAAAGATTTGGATATATTACATCTCTTTCAGACGAGCTCCTCTCAATTCTCTGGAACACATACAACTACTACGCGCAGTTCAGCGCACAGGTAGCCGCACACATCAAAGAGAAGCGCGCTCCCATCGAGAAGAAACTGCGCGACTTCGTCAAGATCTGCACGTGGGATAGAGACCTCAGCTATTGGAGCGTTAAGGACACCGTCGATAAGGCACATAAAGCGTTGCATAAGCATACTAAGGAGTTTGAGGTTTGTAGCAAAATCGCTTTTAAATTGCTCTTTATAAGGCAAAATTTTGACTGATTTTTGCCCAAGTAAAGAAAGCGTTTCACACGAATCTCAACTTTAGTAAAGAAAGAATAAGGTTCGTATTCATGTAACCCTTATTCAGAATAGCTTAAAAGAATATGAGAAGGTGAAGGGATGAAGGATTTATTATACGCAGAGTAGAGATTTTTTTAAGATCGGAAAATGAACCATATATAACGTTTTTTATAGGGCATACCAAAAAATTGTTACTACTTATAATTTTTAAGTTGCCTAGAGTTCAAGTAATTGAACAAACTTTCTCCAACTCGGTTGTATCCGAACAAAAAAAAGAAGAAGAGAAGAAGTAAACGTCAAGGGTACGCGGGTAGAATGTCCCGGACATTCTACCCGCGTACCCTTGACGTTTACTTCGATAATTTAACTTTGCACTTGATGATTCTAAGAATAATGGTACATTATGATATAAGTGCGGTAAGTTGAAAATTACAGCCGAGGCGATAGGCGAGGGCTAGCAATAGCATAAGAAAGCAGAGGCTGTAATTATCAAAGCGCACATATGTCATACGACGTTTTATAATATATTTGCGAGGAAATAAATAAAACTCGGACTTTCTTAAACGAATAAATCTTTAATCACTTGTTAAAGCTGTTATAAAAATTTAAACAATTTGTAAAATTGATTATTAAGTATTATATTTTATCTCCCAAAGTTAATTTTATTCATAAAATGTTGACCACATTTCTGACATAAAAACACTTTGCTAAGATTTAAAAAAGTACCGTTCGTTTTAGACGGAGCATCTTGATAAACCGTGCGTTTTACATTACAATAACGCACAAGTATGTAATGAGATACAATACGATATTGAAATTGGTGAAATAAGAGACCCTTAACGAGCAAATGTGTTATAAAGTGTATTTTTCGTGATGATTTTATAGCCTCGTCTCGTGTATTTTCGTACAAACAATTTAAATACAACATAATCAGCATATACCGTTCCCTGATGGGGCTCTGGCTTCCTGGCTTGTATGATAGGAATGGGCCGTTATCCACCACGCTGTCCCTATTGGTGGATCCCACGTTGGTAGATATCTTTAAATACGGTTCGGTTCTAGAACATCGGTTTCGTCACGATGTCTTATTATTCATTTTGTTTTATATTTAAATTCTAGAACGTTCTAAAAGCGAACGTAACCAGCTGTCTAGTGGACAACTCAACCGAAGTGATTGGGGACCATGTCGGCATATGGGACCGGCCTAAACGCGCCACCACTGCTAATGCCCCTACAGGCGGCGCCTATATGATCGATGTGCAGAACCATATCGTTCTCGGGAGAAATATTAAGGTATGTCAGTTTTTTTTTTTTGTATTGGTGTACACTTGCGGAACTTGTTTAGTGTTGTATTATTTTAATTGTTTGTATTCAAGGAGACTCATGCACGTTGCAAGTGATATAAAACAATTTTACTTCGACGTTCCGCGAGTGTACGCACGGTGACCAATCAAGCTATACAAAACCAGTTAATGCGGATCTCGCATAATACGGGAAATTTATACAAAGCGAGGCCATGTTGTATTGGACATGTATGGCTTGATGTATCGCTGTGTGTACATAGACGTAGTGGGTTTCTTCCATTCCCTAATGTTCTTGGGTGGACTTATATCTGACGGAAGATACGCTCATCGCCCATCCACATCATCGGATTCGCAACGCCAGAACAGACAGAAAATCTATACTTGTAAAATCGTTTGTTCTGGACTGACTAGTGACTATCTCTCAAACCAACTGGACGGATCGACTTATAATTGTTTCTTTATCTCAATGTCGACCGAATAGACACAACTCAAAATACGCCCGCGTATCTTCTGTCAGATAGATCTTCTCAGAACCTCTTTCTTTGAACTTGACTCATAATTATTTTTTCACTTAACCTTTTATCTTTATACGAGTAAGTAAGCAAATTTTAAGCTTGGATTTATTTAGTACGTAGATAGGTGAAACTTAGTTGATTAGAAGCCTGAATGCGGCAAAATACAAGGTGGAAGGTACTCTGACGTCAGCTGTTCCATACATTTTGACTGTTTAGGTATTGCACTTTTGTGCGAAACAGCTTTTTTTTTTTTAAATAACAGATGAAAAATTCCTATGCTCCGTCCACCGTCTATTCATTAGATTTGCCGCCTGCCCTGTGCCTAATCAGGCTTCCGAACAACCAGAAAAAGTGTGTAGTACCCATGACTTTTTCTCTTGATTTTCTATAAGCCACTCATCCTCACTTTATTACTCAAGTATCTTAGCGTAAGTGTCCGATCGAAAGTCGATTTCTGGCGAAGCCGAAGCTATAATAACTAAGAATTTCATTTCAAGATTAGCTAGAAGTGTTTTTTTTTTTTTTTATCTTTCCAATAACCAGTTTACAAACAATTTAAATGACACTTTTGATGAATGACTTACAACTTGACAACACTTTCAAATGTGTGCGCCCCGCGCGTAGCCTCTTCCACTGCGATCTCGCGTATTCGTAACAGTTCATTCAATTTCGGCGCTTGCTAATAACCTTCGGCTTGGGCCAAAACTTCGGGCCATATTGGCCGAAGCTGAAGGGGCCCGAAGCCGAAGGTGCCCGAAGCCAAAGCTTCGGTCGGACACTACAGTTACTGTCACACAGCACTACTACAACATAAATTAAACAATTATGCACTCCCTAAATTTCACTCTTGGATTTGCTCCTACACTGTATTATACACATACTAATTTTCCCTTTCTCTTTTTAATTCGCAGCCGATACAGGTAGTACTGACTGATCCTTTTTTTTTTTGTTTGCAAAGTTTGGAGGTTTCTGTACACAATAAACATTCCCTGTACATCGTTTTTGCTTCATTTTTGCGTTAGCAATGGCTGAATACCAGAACGAATGAGGAATGTTGGGGTAGCCACTACTAGCCTGTGTGTTGATGATTGTAATAGGCGAGACGACAAACAAAAATCTAATTAGTCCGTCAGTTAGATTATCAAAAAATATTTGACCATTGTTTTTTCTTTTGTTACGTAAACCAAAATTGACGAAGATATGACGCTTTTAAAATTCTCAATACGTCACGCCTTGGTATAATTTTAAGCTAGTTCTGACGTCACGAGCCCCCACTCCCGAGTTTTGATGCGTTTTAGCTTTGTCAATATTCATTGATTTACAAAAACAAAAAATACGTGTCCATTAATTTAAAATACTCTAACTGACGGACTAAATAGATTTGCAAGTTTTTGATACTGTCGTCATGCCTATTCAGTTAATTGGTCGACAATATATTTTGATCGATATACTACTCGTTCTTATAAAATTAATATATGACAAGAATTTGTGTAGGATATCTCAACTAATGGGTAAGGGTTTTTAAAATAATTCGTGTTATAAATTGTGTACAGAAGTAATAAGATTGAATGGTGTTTGTCCAGTAGTTAAATCGTAGCGGTTGCGGGGTAGTTTCTTTTTAAACATAACCATAAATTTGTTCGTTTTCATATTGCTAACACTACCATATAACATTTATCTTCAAATACTCATTCACCGTTATTCTTTCCTTCTAGAAATATCTGGATGAGTTAGAACAACCTTGCAAGATGATAGAAGACGGTAGGCTTCTGTCGAAAGTGTCCAGTTTACTGAACAAGGCTAAGACTTTATGTAAGGATACCATCACCAATACTGGGTACCCGTCACTTGTGCAAGCGCTGGATGATTTCGTCACGGTGGTCATTGAGACTAGCACGCATTTGGGATCCTTGGAGGTATATTTTTTGTTCTATGTACATTCATTGAGATAATTATTACAGTTCCTGCCTACTTCCATTGGAAAAAGCAATGCCAACAGGTTGAGAAATCAGGCTGTGTTCTAAGAGCGATTTCAGACTAGCGATTGTTTCGTTTGTAAGCGCGTATTCACTTACGCGCTTACACGCCCGATATCTTTTGCGCTTCAAAAACCCGAACGTGCGTTCCGGCGTGTTCGCCAGGGGAGTTCTCTCGTGGTTCGCGCTTGTACGATCTTATAAGCGTGTCAACGCTCGTACGAGTTGGGCGTGTGACAAAAGGCGCGCCTATACGCGCTTCCAAAACCGAGTTTATACGCGCCGAAAATACGTTTATCTGAAATCGCCATTAATAATTTCTTTCCACACACTACTCTTAGCTTTTGTTGGTAAAAATATATTAGGCTTCAATTATAATTAATCCGAGTTCATCGTTCACAAGTGCGTTGTAATGGTATAATTGAAATCAATGGTATGACTTTAACAGGTTGACAGCTCCCTTCCAAAAGAGAAACAGACATCTCAAGCGAAGAACTTCGTGCAACAAAAGCGTAAAGCCTTAGCCGATCTGTTCAAGTACTTGACTAAGCTAGGTCTGAACTACCGAACCGGTCTGGTTATACTGGCTGCGTCTGACAAGGAGTTGTATGATTTTACTATACCGCCCGTCAATTTGGAAGCTGCTGTCAGTTATTTGAAGAGCAGGTTTGTACTTATTTATTACTAGCTATTGCCCGCGACTTCGTTCGCGTAAAATTATTATTATAAAAATATTGCTTCCCTATTTGAACCTGATTTTGTAAACAATTTCAAGGGTTTTATTTTTTTGCACGGAACCCTAATTCTTCTTCTATTATCCCTAATTTACTCCTTATAACATCAGCTATCTACCAGTAAACTACTGTGTCCCGTGAAAATTGGTCCAACCGTTTTAGAGATTAGCAAGAACAAACATACAGATAAAAAATAAATGTTTTTTTTTGTGATAAGTTCTGTATTGTTTTTGAAATTACAAATAAACATTTATTTGTATAGATTATTTTCCAGCGGCCAGCTCTATCAACAGGGTAGTACTTACCCTCGTACCCCCTCGTGCTCTCTTCCAGGAACTGCAAATTTTTCTATCGTTAAAAAAGCGCGTATCATAATACACAGGTCCTGTATTATGATATGCGTGAGATATGATATTTAGCGACAATTAGTGCGGGTACCGATAAATATCGTTAAAAATTGCGAGTTTTTGGTACAAGTTCACATTCAATTGTTTTGCCGTCTTTCAGACGGTGCGACGCCTCTCTGTCCCTGCTATGGTCTGGTTGTGAGAAATATTTCCAGAAGAACATAGCACGTCATAGAATCCTAACTTTGGCGTTACAATCACCTCACCAGGACCTTGGTATGCAGAACATTGAACGATGCAAGGGATTCGCGGCGCAGTTACTGGTAAGAAACTAAATAAGTTTTTTTTTTCACACATACATACATAAATACTCACGCCTTTCTCATGGGGGTAGGCAGAAACCACGGAACTCCACCTGTCACCTGCGCCACCTGTTTTTTTTAAGGTATTCATGACTTAGTATCGACATGCTAAGATGGAGGACCTGGTTATTATGTACTTTTGTGTTATATACAGGGACCAATTAGTCGCGTTAAAATGTTAATCGGTTGGGCCTATAACCCATATTTATGTTTTATTAACCATATAGGTTACCTCTTATAATATATAACCCGTATAATATATGGGTTGTTACCTTGTGTGAATACATCATATCAATTTTGTTTTCAGAAAATAACAAACACTCAAAAGAAATCCATATCAAAATATTCTCGCTACCTTTGCGACCTGCGTACTCTTACCGCAAACCTAATGAACGCTCTAGACGTCGATAACACAGACACAAACATATCTACATTAAAAACTAAGATCGAACTCCTCACAGAATGCTACGCAAACACAAGCATTGTTCTAGAACAATTTAACGTAGTACTAAAATCTTGCCCTGAAAAAGCCTTCAACGCAGAAGCAGAACCAGATTTCGATAATGTTCTATCAGACTCCAAAATCGTACGTTGTTATAAAAACAGCGATGAATGGCGCGATCTTAATAAGAGGATAAACGCCCTTTTAACTCAAGTTAATAAACAAAAGAATGCGTTACATAAAGTGTCAAGTAACATGCCTAAGGAAATCGGACGAGATGATACTAAAATTCCTTTGGTGTCACAAGCTCATATTGATATTGCAGACGATTGTAGGACTCATTTGAACAATATGCTAAACGACATTGACGGTTTACTACAAGACTATCAATTCAAATTCAAGTTGACTACCTTAGAAATTGTACCAAACCATCCGCTACTAAAGAGCATAGTAAATCTATCAACTTACTTAAAAGAAACTGTTAATGATCTCATCAAATTAGATGAAAATACTGACGTTTCCATGGATGGAGTGACAAGCGGTCAACTTGTCAATGAAACTGAAGATTTGATAGCTACAATGCTACTTATAATTCAGTCTGTTTACAAGAAACATTCACCACAGGATACTACAGAAAACGCTGAAGTGATAAAAGCTATCGATGACATTATAAGGAGCGATAAAGAAGAATCCGATGACATAATAGAGGACAAACATTTGAAAGAACTTTTGCAAGATAAATTGACAAATGACTCCAGAATGCTCCAACTAGAAACTCTGATTAATAAGACGCAAACACTGTATGGCAACTATGTCGAACATATCGCGAATGGCAATGTTGTAAACGAAGTTAGGAGTGTGGTGATGAGATTGGTGCCAATTTTGGAGCAAACCGTGTTGTTTGTCCAATACTTTGTAACGCAGAAAGTGTCCGTGCATAGGGTTTCATGTAAGATGCTGTCTGTCCTGCTGAAGATTTTCTCAGATTTGACTTCGAAGGGGTAAGTAAATTTTGTATCCACTATATTCGATCTGTATCTGAGTATATTTTTTGTTCTGGTTTTCATTTGACTCCCCAGCTTATTAGTGACTATGATTTATATTGAAAACAATACTTTGTAACATTTAAAGCCTTCATGATAAACCAAGGAACAGCTAAACGAATATAAAACATTGCTGTTTCTGCCGATCGTCTGAAGACGACAGAACAAGAGTGATATTTTCAAATACGTTAAGCGGTTTGTGGTGCAAGTGGGATAAGCCCACCACACTAATTCCAAACCACTGCAACTCCTGAAAGCCAAAATCAACAGTGGCGACCATCAAGAAAGCACCGAGACAATGAATCTCGATGCAGTACCGGAAAAACAATTTAACTGTCTTGAATCACTCAACGAAATGAATCTGAAAATAATAGCGGAAGAGTAGGAAAAACATAAATTATGATGCAAATGTGCTTAAAGTTTCCAGTGGTTTTAGCCCTGCTGCAACTATGACGTAAGTTTGACTTCTCATTATCCCATAGGTGTTCAATGTTTCTTTTCTCTGCAGCTTCTGCAAGCCATCGGACCTTGATATGGAAGAGGGTGAGGGTGAGGGAGGCCCCGGCAAGTTAACGGGAGGAACAGGGCTTGGTGAAGGCGAGGGACAGAAAGATGTGTCCGATAGGATCGAGAATCAGGTAAGGACGATATAGCGTTACTGTTAGACAATAGAACCCATGTCTGGACAAGGTGTAACTCAATAATTTCCATTTCATTCAGTCCAGAACAAAGGGATTTCAAAGACTTCTAGAGTGGACATTGGGAATATTTTCATACAAAAATTTTGATTTAAAACATTTTTGTTTTTGACATGTACACGAATGCTACTTGATAGGCGGGCCTATTCGTTACTAAGTAGTCCAAGTATTGGATTACCATTTTCCTCGTCTTGTCACGCCGATCGCTCGTAAAAATTAGAATGTGTTTCAGAACCATAAACATAAAAAAAAAAATGAAAGCAACCGCGAACGTTAGCGGCGAAGTTTCCGTAGAAGTCAAGAATTGCCTCCTGTAACTGTCTCCATAGATATCCATGGACACCAGTTATGTCTGTGCTGTCATAGCCATTGTCCGGTATTGCCTCTGAAATTGGAGGGTGCACCTTCGGAATTTTGATTCGTTTTGGCCTTAAATTTTTGCAATCATTTATAACGTTATCTTCGACAGCTTGTCTCAGCTTGATACCGCGAAAAAGTATGATCCTAAAACAGATTTCAACAACTTGCTGTAATAATATTTTATACCTCCAGGATCAACTAGACGATGCGCGTCGTCCGGGCGAAGAGAAGAATGAAGAAGATAGAGATTGTAAAGAAGAAGAGAAGGGAGTCAACATGACTGATGACTTCGACTCGCATTTGCAGGATGTGGATAAAAAAGGTAAACATACGCATTACCAGTATAACCAGCGCCACCACCCATCACATATCGAGTTTCTTCCGTTCCTCGGAAAGCACGATAAGCCGTTGGTCCCGGCTGTCATTTGTAGATCTTTGACAGCCGTTACAGGTGATTACCTGTAACGACTGTCAAAGATCTGTCAAAGACGCCCGAAAATCTGACAACCGGTCTTACCAAGGGGTATCGTATTACCCAGTCCTAACTGGGTTGTGGAGATAGGCAGTCGCTCCAAGTAAAATACTGGTATTCACCTGCACCCGGTTAGACTGGAAGCCGACTCCAACATAGTTGCGAAAAGGCAAGCAGATAATGATTTCGACAGTATAAATGTTTCTTCTTTTTTTAAAATAAATGTGGTGAATGATGATAATGTTGCAGAAGGTGAACAATCAGATCAAGAAGACGATGAAGATGATGCTGATAAACAAATGGGAGACATCGACAATGCTGCAGAAAAGTAAGTACACAAACAATATTAGTATTAGTTCCTCGACAATAAAGTTACTTAGGTACGTACGTCATGTCAAACGGTCCGTAGCTAATGCGGACCAATGTTCACACTTCACACGTTCACGAAACTGCGCTGATAATGATGTTAAGACGTACATGAGTAGCAATGGTGATGCGACTAAACAAGATGCTCTCGCTCCACTGCCTTTCGATAAACGCGTCTTAGCGCTCGCATGTCATACAAGTCCACGCTCATGTACGTGCCTGCATAACACTTGAGAGCAAATGTGGTCATAGGTTTTAAACGCTGCCACTCGCATGTGGCTCATTATAAGAGTAAGGTAAGGAAAAGGTGTTTAATCAGGTTTAATAAGTGTTATTTTCCTACACAGACTGGACCAACAAATCTGGGGTTCGGAAGACGAAGAAGAATTAGACGAAGAACAAAACCAGAAGAAAGATAAAGAAGAGAAAGGTAAAGGTGAGAGTACTGGGGAAAAAGAAATGTCCGCCAAAGATAAGGATGAGGAACAAGGCGCTGATGATGGCGCTGAGGGAAAAGATAAGAAGAAGAAAAAAGATATCAATGAGATGGAGGAGCCTGAGGTTGATGATGATCATGTAAGTGCTTTTGAAAATAAAACATGAAAAGTAGAAATGAGAGAGAGAGAGATAAAGCTAGCATGAGATAGAGCTATACACGACGTACAGCTCAATCTTTTGTTTGCACTGAAAAAAGGTTAGAATAATACTGTCTTACGAGGTATTGGTGGACCCTCAGGCTGTTTTTATGGCAAATCATGCTTTGGAAACATAATACCCAGGTATGAGCGACAGACATGTTTCCAAAACTGGATTGTGCTATACTTACGATCGTTTATTATACTACATAGTTTACGTCAAATAATACTTTGGGTTTGGAGCTCTTGGCTAAATAATAATAACAGCTGCTCGTGTCTTCTTCGGTTAAGCCGCGTTTGCCTAGGTTGGTTTATGGATGGGTACACATCGAGTTCCATCCGTGCCTCGGAATGTACGTTTGACCGTTGGTCCCGGCTGTCATTTGTAGATCTTTGACAGTTACAAGTAGTCAGTGGCCCGAAAGTCTGACAACCAGTCTTACCAAGGGGTCCGGATATTTAACTGCATTGGGACTGCAGATCGTGATAACTTAAAGTTGTTTTTTTGTTCCCTTAGACGGATGCTTATCACGGCAACCAGCAACCTCTACCCGAGCCTGAAGATTTCGAACTGCCTGATAATATGGATATGGACGCTGAACAACCTGGCGATGAAAATGTAAGATTTTTATATTCTATTATTTTATCATTTGAGCTTGAAATCTTGAACAAAAAGAAAGTTTTTTTAATCTTCATATAACTTTATTTGAGGAATAAAATTGCGGTTTGACAGTTAGATATCTCAACCCGCTATAATCATTTATTCGTTTACTGATGATTTCAATAAGAAAATCAGCCCTTGCATAAGCCTATAATGTTCCCGTTACTGAGACATAAGCTTCTTTGTGAGAGGGACTGGGAATATGAATCCTTAAAACAATAATATTGATCAACAGGAAGGCGAAACTGAAACAGAGAATCCCTTCGATATCGACGTAATGAAAGAGGACATACCAGAGGAACCAGAGAAGGAGGGAGACGACAAAGGCGAAGAAGGCAAAGGTGCTGACAATGGACTCGATGTGTCCAGTGATGAGGAGGATGGGGATGGGGACAAGGATGGAGAGGATAGACAAGGAGGGGATGAGGATAAGGTATGTGTGTTAATCTTGATTAATGACTATTGTGCTATACTGTGATGCTATGTCTGACCGCTGTAACCTAGTGTTATAGGTGTCAAATCGGAAATCAAGCTTTGGTTTAGGAAACAGTTCTTTATGAAGATAAGAACGAAAAGATATCCTAAATATTACCGATGTCGATGTATGAAGAGTCAAGTATGCTTCCAATAGGGATGATGACTGACTCAAAAAAATATGATTCTGAATAGTCGGTCAGTTAGATTATCGAAAAAATTGGAAACGTGTCTTTTGTTTTATCCAAATTAATAATAATTGACGAAGATAAAACGTGTCAGAGATCATGAGTGCTTGTGGCGTCACATTTGAGTGAAAAATGTAGTCAAAAGTGACGTCACACGAGTTTTCGACGCACATTATCGTCTTCATTTTTTGTTTACGTGAAAAAAGAAAACCCAAAAGTTTACCGTATTGTTACGACTCCTAAATAACTATTATTCTTCTTCAGGACGTAGGAGATGATCCCAAAAAACCAGACGGGGAAGAAGATGAAGAAGAAAAAGATGGTGGGGAAGAAATAGACACTGAACAACCAACTCCTGACCAACCAGACGAAACAGAATCCCCTGAAATCCCCGAAACAGACAAAGAAGAACTTCCAAAGAACCCGGAGGATATTAACGAAGAAGATGAAGTGGAACAGAAGAATCAAGAAGCTAACCCTCAAGCGAACCCGTCGAATAATGATCCTACTGCAGAGGATAAAGTAGAGAATGCAGAAATGGAGAGGGGGACCGATGATAATGTTGAGACGAATGCTGAACAACAGAAGGATGAGGAGGCGGCGCCTTTTGTAAGTAGTTTTTGTATATAATTGATGATATAAAGAGTGACGTAGTACTGGGTGTGTATTTCTTCAAATGAGTGGCACTAAAGCCGTTGCTTTTGCAACAATTTTGGACCAGATAACTTGATCCAAACTGACTTGTTTCTCTCTCTTTGAAGTAATTCTAACTTACCTTTGTTAATAAAGCGTCACTAAGTTCATCTTATAAATAACTAGCGGCCCGCCCCGGCTTCGCACGGGTGGACATTTATTTTCCTCTTATTCCCCCCCCCCCCGCCCCCTATTTTTTCTAATAATAAATATATCTTATGGCACTCACAAATAACGTAGCATTCTTCTATTGGTAAAAGAATTTTTAAAATCAGTTCAGGTTCAGTAGATCCAGAAATTAACAACCTCACAAACTTTACCTCTTTATAATATTGGTATAGATATTATAGATGTACTGGCTGGATTTTTACTGGCCGGGCCAAAAAAAGACGTCCTAAAACCTTTCTGCTTGGGAAGCATTTCTTGGGCCAGCCTGTAAAAAAACGGTCACATTGTTTATTACCCAAGCACGGTCAATCTTTAGTAAAATGTATTCTATCCATTTAACAGGAACAAGCCCAAGAGCTAGTCGGCGAAGAGAAACAATCAACCGGTCGTTCAGAACTAGACAAGAGTGATAAAGGACATCGCGGTGAAAAGCAGGCCGCGAGCCGCGCTGATCGGTCGCAGGAACAACGAAAGAAACACGAGAACAAACCCGGCAAGACTGATCAGGAGAGGACACTTGGTGAGTTTGAATCACCATCATCATCATCATCGTCATCATCATCGTCATCATCATCGTCATCATCATCATCATCATCACCTTCATCAACAGCATCATCATTTTCCTGCCCTTGTCCTTCCTTAGTTGGGTACGGCGCAACACGTTTTTTTCTTCTATTCTCCTCTGTCAACTGTCATGCTATCATTTACAACTTTTTCTTTACATCATTTTTCACACAATCCATCCATCGTTTCCTTGGTCTACCTCTCCATCCATGAGTTTTATTGTCACATGAAATTTATTATTTATGTGATTTTCGTCACCACATATTAAAAGTGCTACCTTGTGCGAGTCCGCACATTCGATCCGGCAATATTTTTTTTAATAATAAAGCTGGGTCCAGACCTATATTGTGTTCGCCGGCGGGCGCAAGCGTATGTAATGCTCGTAGTGCCGTCCAGTCACAGAATTCGCGTTACATTTCACGATACATTACATTACGCGTTACATACGTCTGGACCCGGCATGAAGCTCTGACCGTTCGGCAAACTTTGTTCAGCTATGGCTGAGTAGTGTTCGGGTCGGCTCGGCACGATTCTAGCTAACCTGAGCGGATTTCTCCCGTACGTGAATATTCTACATAATATATTCAATTTTTCCCGGCTGTGCCGAATGAAGGATGCCGTCTCGAACATGTGTGTAGAACATGTCTACATATCCGAACTTGTCTTAATCACAATGTCATTAACAGGGGACGTAAACGAGAAGAAACACAAGCAGTCCAAGACTCTGAACGTAGAGCGTGAAGACGAAGCCGAAGATGGCGGAGACAACGACGATGCCGCTGAAAAGGAAGCTGATGCCTACCAACATGTGAAGCAAGCTAAGAAGGATGACTTACAGGTACAGTAGCTTTCAAATATGCATGTGGTTACAGAAGTACAGTTAGGCAAAATAGAGTATGAAAAAAATTAGGGCGTTGATAGCGACTTTCTGGCAACCCTGAGCAGTGACAAGCCAATGACACTGCCGAGTTTGACAGAAAACGCGGTATTGCCAGGTAGGAAATTTGTAGTTCCAACTGTCACCGCGTCAGACTCTTTTTTACCAAGCTGTACTCTTCCATTATTGACTACCTACCCTTTTATTAACCCCCGACAAAAAAGAGGGGTGTGTTAACGTTTTATTGACAGATATGCAGATATGAGTCTCCTCTAGCCAAAAGACTTGTATGAACGATTTTCTACTATATTTTTTTTCATAATATTGCAGGCAGTAGATGCAGCCACAAAAGAACAAGCAGAAGAACAGCCGGTTTTGCAGAAAGAGCAAGATGAAGACGCTGAAAAACTTAAAGAAGATGAGGAAGTTCCCATGGATGTAGATGAGGATGAATTACAGGTCTGATTTTTTGAGTCGTTTTGAAGAAACAGTGTGAAAGGTATATAGAACAATTGCCAATAAGAGATGGATATGGATCGCATGTTCAACTCGAAATCTTTCGTTTCAAAGCCGACCCAAATCAATTCACATATCGTTCGTTTGCGACAAGGATGACATAACTCAATTTAGATTTTTCGATGTTGTTTGTAGTTGAAAAACTTCGGTATCGAACCAAAGAACACATCTAAGTCAGGCAATTTTGAATTGAGTTAGTTGTATTGAATGCACATTCTTTATACTGGCGAGTTTCTCCCAATTTTGGTAAACTGGCTGGCGGTTGAAAAAGTCTAGAAATTAGCTGTCTTGGACGATTATATTTATGTAAAAATAATACAGAAGTCGTTTTAAAACTATCAAATAAAAAATTACAGGTAGAAAAATCAGAAGAGTTAAAACCTGAGAAGATGAAAGACGGCAAGGACAAGGAGAATGAAAAGTCTGGCAACAAGAAGGAAGGAGGGGAGGAACCTACCGGGGAGACGGGCATCGAAGTGGACGGGGACGACGTACTCACGGCCAGTGTGCCTAGGGGCACAGTAACCACGTATCATACACGGTAAGAACAATGTTAAGCATACATACTCAAAAAGTCTGACAACCAGGCATACCAAGAGGTATCGTATTCCCCAGTACTAACTGGGTTGTGGAGGTCAGATAGGCAGTCGCTTCATGTTAAATACTGGTATTCAGCTGCATCCGGTTAGACTGGAAGCCGACCCCAACATAGTTGGGAAAAGGCTAGGCACATACATATAAACTCACACTTTTTTCAAAAGGGGTAGTCAGGAACTGCTATGATCTTTACATACTCCTTGTGATTCGTCAGCGTTTCATACTGCTTCGTTGGTCTAGTGACCGCAAGCGCGATTGCTGAGCAAGAGGTCCTGGGTTCGATTCCCGGGTCGAGCAAAATGTTTATTGGTTTTCCAACAAGAATTTCGCGGTAGCAGCCACGAAGTCTGGATCCGTGCCCAATTGATGGTAATAGGCTCACCCCCTATTACATGGGAGTTTAACATAACTGGCGAAATGTGGGTGTACTATTAGATACACCTCTGCCTTACCCTTCGAGGATTACAGGCGTGATGTTATGTTATGTTTATGTTTCAATACCTATGTCATCATTTGCCTAGCCTTTCCCCAACTATGTTGGGGTTGGCTTCCAGTCTAACCGGTTGCAGCTGAATACCAGTATTTTACTTGGAGCGACTGCCTATCTGACCTCCACAACCCAGTTAGTACTACCTGTAACGACTGTCAAAGATCTACAAATGGCAGCCGGGACCAACTGCATAACGTGCTTTCCGAGGCACGGAGGAAACTCGTATGTAAGGGTGGTCACCCATCCACAGAGCAACCTAGGCAAGCACGGCTTAACCTAAAGATCGACCCGAGCGGCTGTTATTATTTAGCCACGAGTGCCTCAATTGCAAGACATATTGACTGCAACAGTCGGGACCTATTAAATAATCTAGACTAAAATCATTACATCCAATATGGGTCCCGACTGTTGCAGTAAATATGTCCTGTCTCCTGAACTTGTTTTATTCTTTTCAGTTTTTATTTAAAGATATTATTTATTTTTTACGCAGCCGGGTTTTTTTGTTTCGACAATTCAGTCAAGTGCCTGTAACTGGCCTACTTGTAATAAAAGCTTAGATTTTGATTGATTCATCAATTTATTGTTTATACAGGCTCAACGAATCACAATCGCACTCCGACGACCTATCATTAGACCAATACATGAGTATCCGTCAGTGGTTGAACAGCGGTCCTACACAGAGCCAAGGTGGGATAACTGTGTCAGTCTGGAGGTCTCTGTGGAGAGATTCGTCTGCGGCTGCAAGGGCGCTGTGTGAGAGACTTAGACTAGTGCTGGAGCCTACCGGCCGCTCTAGGAGAGCTGGTGAGTTGTTCTGTAGATCAATGAGACTCGATATTATAATAAGTACCCTAACGGATCTGAAAGGCACTTGTTCTCCCTGCAATTGCGTTTTTTTTTTGTTCTACACCATACCTAGGTACCTTTTACGGAGACGACATTTGGGGGTCAAAGATACAGCAACTTATTCACTAGTTTTTTTTCAATTGAAGTTTTTAATGTGTGTGTGTGTGTGTTTTTAACTTTGCTCTTAAAACCTCCACGACCCCCGTATTAATATTTAAAGCATCTATCAGGACAATGTTTTGAGTGCGTGACATTAAGTTCTACAGTAAAACGTATTTTTTCACACCCCAAAAAAAAGTCGATTCCCAGCAATAATTTTTGCGTACAGAATGCTTGGTTGACTAACACTATCGCTCAACTGTCAAATGTTCGTCTATGCACCATTATTTTTAGGTCGTTCTGGAACCGAAAGCCATAAAAACAATCGAAAAAATAACAATGAAAAAATACTCATAAAAAAAAACACGAAATATTTAATTATAAAAAAAAAAAAAAAATTAAACAATTTTTTATAAAAAATAGCGCCAATCGTTTTGAGTTCGATGATCGAGTTTATCGACTATAGATCGGCTTTTGGTTCCAGAACGACCTAAAATTAACCGTGTATATCTCGAAGGGTAACGTTTTGTAAAAATAAAAGTGTTCTTTATCATAAACCTGCAATTTATTTTTCCAATCGCAGGTGACTTCAGAACCGGTCGCGCGATCAACATGCGCCGCGTCATCCCATACATCGCGTCGCACTTCCGGAAGGACCGCATCTGGCTGCGACGCACGAAGCCCGCCAAGCGAGACTACAAGATCGCTATAGCGGTCGACGATTCCAGCTCTATGTCAGATAATAGAAGCAAGGAGTTGGCGTTTGAGAGTTTGGCGCTAGTGTCGCAGGTATGTGTGGAAACAATTGTTCCTCCTGCGATAGGAGCTGTGTGTAGGACGCGGCTTCTATAGCAGGACTTTTATTTAGTAGGCAATAGGTAATATGCATTTTTTTTTCTTCACTTAGTAAAATACACAGACCCAACCTACCCAAGAAAGTAATTAAAAGTTAAGTTCAAATAATGCTTATCGCTCAATAAAAATATATATTTTTTTTATTTCCTTTGGAATGTTTTTATTTTTCGTTCATGAATAACTTCAAATGCGACGAATTCATATTGTAGTGTAATAGTGTGATCTACGTGCATCCATTAAATTATAATTTGGTCTGTTTCTTTGTTCATTGTTGTTGATGTAATGCATTATATTTCTTTTTTTTTTCCTATTTTCTGCAATTATTTCTATGATATCAAATTTTAAGACTAAGATTTCTTTCGAAATTGGTAACTGATGCTTTTTCAGTTATCTGGATGTAAAAATATTCAAGAAAACCATGTTTACGAGTGAAATGACTAAAAATTTATTTGGTTATCAGGAAATCGTCTATGTAAAAGATGACGCGCATAATATGTGACAGAATATGTGACATTAGTTTACTTACATAAAATTATTTGTTGGCAGCACAATTGGTCATTGCTAGTTCTCTTCTCAATTATACTCTTCAGCAAATTCTGTTTTATGCGCAGTTTACTTTAAATCTACATTTTTCGTTTTATTTCAGGCATTGAACCTGCTCGAATCCGGCGACCTAGCCGTACTCAGCTTTGGCGAGCAACCGAACCTGTTACACCCTTTCACCGAGCAATTCTCAGAACACTCTGGCTCTAAGATCCTGGAGCAGCTACGTTTCAACCAAAACAAAACAAAAATAGCACAACTCCTTGACTTTTGTTCGGTTTTGTTCGAAGAACAGACGATGCGAAGTGACGCTGTGAACGCTAAGTTGTTGGTAGTTGTCAGTGATGGGAGAGGAATATTCTCTGAAGGAGAGACGAAGGTGCTGCAAGCGGTTCGGCGTGCCAGGCAGCAAGGGATATTTTTAGTTTATGTTATCATTGATAATCCTGAAAATAAGGTTAGTTTATTTATCTACATCGTTTAACAGTATTCACTATTGATTATAATAGGGTAGAGGACAAAAAAATCTAATTAGTCCGTCAGATAGATTTCCAAAAAATATTGGCCACATTTTTTATTTTTTCACGTAAACAAAAAATGAAGACGATACAGTGTGTCGAAAACTCGTGTGTTGTCATATTTGAGTACATTTTTTAACGGAAAGTGACGTCACAAGCCCCCACTATTAATTGGATAAAACAAAAAACACGTATCCAATATTTTTCGATAATCTAATTGACGGACTAAACAAAATCATATCTTTGTTTAGTCGGGAATTATTTCTATTACCCCGTGTCTCTTCCTGTTGAGCCAGGGAGCCATATCTTATCAACCGGTACCCGGTTAAAAAAAAAAACGAGAATAGGAAAAAAGTGTGCATGGGCTGATTGTACACACGGCAACACATCAGGCTATACATTTCTAGTATAACATGGCTTCACTTTGTATCTTTCCCATCCAATGATCCAATGAGAGATCCGCATAAACAGATTTTGATGCTTGATTGGTCGCCATGCGTACTCTTTTAAACACGCACCACAATTCACGATCTTTAAATACGTTTAGCGCCAAACCAATTTAAAACATGTATTTTTAACTGACAATTGTTTGTATATAACAGACAGAATGAAGATTAAAATACTATGATTTGCATTGAAGTGAGCGCTAGTTTGTAAAAGACGATTTTCTAATTGAACATTGTGAATAGGTCAAAATTTGCCACCGGAAGTAATACTTCTGACGAAAATTTTCTTTAAAATACCTATCGGATTAATGACCTATTTATCTAATTCCAGGACTCAATAATGGACATTAGGCGCCCCCTCCTGGATCCGACGACGAACGCTCTCACCGGCTTCGTATCATACTTGGACACATTCCCGTTTCCCTTCTACCTGATACTACGCGATATGTCGGCCCTGCCTACTGTCCTAGGCGACGCCCTTAGACAATGGTTTGAACTCGCTGCTAATACTGCTAACTAAAAAAAGTCGGTTACCTAGAAAAAACGGTATTCGATAAACTTATAATTTAGAGGCAGATACTGTGACCGCTAGACCTACGTCATTTTATAACAGCTAAAACTTTTTCTATAGAAGTAACTTACTATAGGTAAGAACAATTGGATATTATGGAGTCGGTTGTGATGGCTTTGGCAGATATCAGGTAACAAAGGTGTGCTAAATAGCTGCTGAGTTACGTCATAATATAAAGCGTGTTTTTACTCGACTACGGCGAAGCCAAAAGGAACGGAAATGATTTTAGCAGTCTATGTTTGTATTTACGTATGCTCCTCCGTAGCGCCTAAACTATTCATCCGATTTTGATGAATAAGGTGTCAATCGAGTCGTTGTTATGGCCCGGGTAACATAGGCTGCATTTTAACCGACTTCGACATTAGGAGGAGTCGATTTTACCTTGTAAACCCCGAATTTAACTAGAGCGTGATTTTACAGTAGTCGGGTTTTTTTAGTTATTACCACACAAATTCTTGTTAATAAGCGCTAGTATGATGATCCACGTCCTCCATTGCCAGACACTTTGTGTGGTTCCTGTGGTCATTGTCATATGGCGTAATTGATCTATTAAGCTTTTATAAAATTACGTATAATAAGGTCTGGCGTTCATGGGATCTTGGTCCAATAGTCATTTAGATATAAGAATGTACGTATACAATTAACGCCTTTTTATCTCTTTGGATTGGAGGTTTAAGAAATAGGTGTCTATTTAACCAAACGGCAGAAAATGCTCAATGTTATGAATAATCTCTTCATATCATGTTTTCAATGTGTCAAATCAGTGTAGTATTCAAGTATGAATATAAAATGATACCATTTTTTGTCTATAAATAGTTTTTAATTTGTGTCCATGCACAATCGAAGTAGTTTTTTTAATAAAAATATTATGTAAACAGTGAAAGATATACATCGTTAGATTCACCCTACTGCGTTAAAAAATGGCCCAGTTTCTGCATCATTAATACACTAATATACCACCTATTTTGTTTTTTGAGTACTATTGTTGCGGAGTGTCGTGCTCACTCATACTCAAAATAGTATTTAGATACTATTAAGCTAGCAAGCTCTAGTAATCATGCACATCCGCAGCTTACTCTACTCAGGAGCACATCTAACAATTTAAATCTTTTAATCAGTATAAAACACGACATTTTGTCATTTTACTTTTAAAATGAGTTAATCATTTCAAATCAGTAATAGACGTCTTGTAAGGTAATTTAAATTATGATAAAAGTCAAAGAAGACTTGAAAAAAAAACAAAATTGAGTGCTAGTTCGCAATGAGCTGTGATAGAGAAGGACTGCTATAAGCGAAAATACTTTACATACGTATTGTACGTGTTTTTGGAAGAATAAAGGCTTGACTGACAAAATTGTGGTTTTTATTTCACTGCCTACTCCGCGTATTTTCCTTTCTGCTTTCAATTTGACCGGTTGCGTGAAGTCACCACGCTTTTGAGTGTCATGCTCACTCAAATGTCTCGCTGATGGTAGCGCGTATGTAGGATCATTTAGTTCCCTTCAAAATGGTTGAGTTGAATGGTGCTGACCCATGCGTCATGTTCGTGAACGGGCGCTGTCAGTTGTGACTGGTTATCTTTTAGTTGCCATGGCTTATTTGAATTAATTATTTTGGTTTTAGAATTGTATTTTTTTTTTGTTTTTACTGTGGATTTTTAGCGTGCACATCTCTTGCTACATTGTTCTCACATAATAACCATCTCAACATGATTGATGTAACCAAAATTTTGTAACAATATTCTGATTTAAAAGAGTGTCCATGGAGTTTCTTGCCCGTTTTTCTCCATAGAGATCTACGCTAGGGAATGGGAAACTACAGTACTTTCACAGTTTTTATGTCTTGTGACTGGGACTGTAGCTACATTTAATTTTCATCTTTGTTTCGACAATTCAAAAGTGCCTGTAACTGGCTTCATCATCATCAGCCTATAATGTTCCCACTGCTGGAACACGGCCTCCTCTCAATGAGAGGGAATGGGCTATCCACCACGCGGGCCCAGTGCGGATTGGTAGATGTCACATGTCTTCGAATTTTTTGGTTGGTGGTTGGTGGTAACTGGCTTACTTGAAATAAATACTTTGATTTTTGTAGTTCGGTTTATTTCCAAAACCTCAGTATGTGACGCGAACTGTCGCCAATTTTCTTTTTTCACTAAGTTCTGTCCCCCTCGAATCGACAACGTGTACCAGAAAAATGTGGTCATATTTCAGCTTGTTATTCAGACCACGAAATCGCGTAAAAAATAAGCTGATAATTTTTTTTGGAAATATCTGTACAATCCCTGAATAATTCACAAAATAGGCTATGAATCAATGAACGGAAATCCGCTGGATGCGAGTCGCACGTGACCAGTCTATGTGGCGACACTTGGGGAGGCCTATGTCCAGCAGTGGACGTCTTTCGGCTGAAAAGATGATGATGATAGGCTATGAACAAAACGCCGTGAACGTCTAGTTTTTGACATTTTTGTTATTTACCAAAAACTGTATCCCGAAATGGGTAACTCTGATTCCCAAGCTGTCCAAAATTGTCTCATGAACACGGAAAAGGAATTTAAACGGAACATTTCGTTTTGCAGCATTAAAAAGACGATCTTTTTAAAAAATATTATATTTGTCAACTGAAAATTAAACAATATCTTAATAACATATTTTTTTTCACTTACCAGTATTACGGGAATTAACACAACTTGTGTAAATCTTTAACATTTAGGCCTATGTTAAATTAATAAATAATTTCTTTTACGAACTTTCTACATTACAGATGGTGTTGCAAGTTTCGTATTAAATACCTAAACTTAAAAACCGTGTTTCGAACTGAAACAATCTTAATGCACCTCTTATCATCTAAAAACTCTAATATACATACAAATCTAAAATTAGTTTGGATTGTATACAATTTAATAATGAAATGTGATGCTACTCAGAAATTTATTGCAGCAAATAAAGTATAGAACATTTCTTGCCGAGCCGCCATATATTAATATGTCGACATAACACGGTATTTAATTCTTATGTCTTTTTCATCTGTAAGCAATCGTACAATCCTAACATAGAGTAGAACAGATTTTTATTTTAAAATGTTTTCAAATAGTTTCAATAAACAACAAAATACATACGAAATAAATTTTCTTCCCAGTTTCCCTATAATAAAATAATTTTTATGTTTTTTTTACTTTGTCTCTTAAAAACCGTAACCCATGGAATGTTGACCGCACAATGTACACTCGAGCACATTTAAATCGTTATGTTTGTGTACCATAGGAAATGTAGATGTTACAAATGGGTGTTAAATAACGAGTCAACAGGTAAATATTTTTGTACCATATTACATTTCCAAGGTGCGGCTAAGGGTATGCGCAGACGCGGGACTTTTGTCCGCCGGATAGAAATGACGGTTCCTATTCATTGGTTGTTGCAAATTGTTCGCGGACAAATTGTCCCTCGTTTGCGCAGGCCTTAAGTATTACAACAATTAATGATATAATATAACTTATACATTCAACTTTCTGCCGTCAACATAAAAAAGGAAGCAAGATTGTCAAAAAAACAGTTTTAAGATTACTGTAGATTTTCTTGCGTAAGTAACATCGTTGTTATTGTTGCATTGGGGCACACCAACTAGTGAGGTTACTAGTTGTTAAAGGCAGATGTGTTACTTACGTTAGTGAATACCTAATAAAGGATGCTATTTAGCCATGAACCTATCATAACATACTAGATAATGTGAATCTATACAAATAAATAGAATTGAAGTGTCTATTTGTAATTTCAACATTACAGCTTTTTACTAAATGCATATGAAAGTATATACGGTACTTATAACAAAAACACATTTATTTTAAAATTTGGCTAGCTGTCTGTTTGCTCCGGCTAATCTGCATAACGTCTGGACCGATTTTGACGGGACTGGCAGATAGCTGATGTTTTACGGAGTAAAAGGCTACTTTTATTTTAGAAAAAGAATTAGGGTACCGTGCAAAACAAAATTAAAACTCCTGAAACTGTTAACAAAAACACATTCAATAAGGAAGCAATATTTTTATAATAATTTCACTCGGACGAAGATCGCCGGAAACAGTTAGTAGTATTAAATAAAACGAAAAACTTCGCTCTAAAGAGACTTACAAAGTAAGCACCAGAGTTCTTATGTAAATATTTAACAAACTATAGAATTTAATTTCAGACTTGCTTCCTTTAATACAGTCAGCGACATTCGAAAAAAAGCAAAATATAGACCCTAATAAAGTTTACAATATAATAAGCTTAACAATACATAATTATGTAAAATATGAATATGTTGACATAACATGACTAAGCCTAAAATATTGTTAAAAACGTCTTATAACCATGATGTCTTACTATCAAATTAATAAATATGATTTAATTCTAAACAAAGAAAACTCCATCTCGGTTTACTTTTGAGCGGTTTAAAGCTGTTAAAAGTCCAGCGAAACAATTTGCAATTTTATTCGTTATCAAAATCATATTCCACTGACCACAAGTCAGTGATGTATAAAAATTTTAAGAATTCTCTAAAGAAATTTTTTACCTAGCAAATTTTTCCTAGTGTAAAAAAAATCGAAGGCCATTGTGGTAAACTCGGAGACCGTCCATTTTGAACAAATATTGGGTTTGTATCACGTGAAGTGTCTGAAGCTGAACTATGACATCTTTACGCTATCACACAAGAGTGGTATAATCAGTAAGTATTGCTGTTTACTTCATACAGTGGTCTACTGTATTTAAAATTGACTGGTTTTTAACATAATTTTATTAGATAATATTGTATTCGAAGTCAGGGCGTATTCAGAGTTGCAGTAAGGCAACTTGGGACATACACCCCATTTTAACGTCCCGTTGACCATCTGTGTTGAGCTAAATAGACAGAGTAATAAGACACGGGCTGCAAGATACGGAAGAAATTCTAAAAAAGATCACAGTATCCACAAAATTAATAAAAATTGATCCCGTGAACGTGACAAATAGAAATATAAGGACGTTTAAAAGAAACTGGATGCACGCAGTCCAGTCTTTGCATTCGACTTAGTAAATGTCTATCCACACATATCCGGTTCAGGGCCTTTCGTAATCTTTTCCAGGATATGCTCTAACACATCGTTATAACAATATAACTTGGACATTGTAGCCTTTATTTCGTTACAATACTAGTTATTTTCGTAGTTCAATGCTCTCAATTAGTTGATTGAAGTCGAAATGTGTGGATAAAACTTCACATTATTTTAATTTTACGCTTCTATTATTAAAATATTGTATATATATATAAACCTGTGATGGACAATTGGACAGCGGTCTCTTGAATAAGATTTTCACTTAGCGGAATCCTTGGACGAATGATTGTTGGTCTCTTCAGTCTTATCACTGTCACCGTAGAACTTTGGCTGGAAAATATAATAGAATATTAAATAACAATACCAGAATATATAGGGCATTTTTTTTTTCTTTATTGCAAGAAAGTTGCCTGAATTGTGTTGAAAGATCCGGACGATTGTGAGTATTTAGAATTTTGGTGCTGGCAAATAAGATATGGGTATGAGACTGTGGTAAAACCCAATTCAATTAATTAAATTCGAGGATGGTGTGACAGTGCCATTAAAAATGACAAATTCTTCCTCTTGACATAACAATATTATTATGAAAATATGAATATTCTTTTAGCTGGTAAAAAATAAAACGATGAAGACAAACACTATGGATGAGTAGGAAAAATAAAACAACACGACAAACGAATTAGTTAAAATCTATTGACAAAGACAAAAAACCAAACAAACTCAAACATAGTGAAGAAACACACAGACAGAACATGAATAAGTAAATATTTGAATATAATATTTCGGTGTGCTTTTAAAATAAAGAAAAATTAAACTTATAATTTAGTATTCATTTATTTGTTAAACAGTTAAAAAAAATCTTTCTTATGTGTTTCTTTACAAAAATATAAATATTTCCTTGATCAATTTAAAACAAGCTCTTTTAAAAAACTTTAATTGAACAAGCAAATGTTTTATTTAATATCTCACAAAACGATCACAGGACTAACATTCTGCTGCGTTTACTTTATATAGGTATTTGTTATAAGGTTACTAGCAAATCTCTAACTAACTTCAGATGAATGGCCAGTACAAACGTGAATGTGGAGAGAAACAAACACATCAAAAATCAACCAATATGGATTTGTAAAAGCATGATTGAATGCCTATACAACTTGTTCTAGACTTACACAATTTCATTTTGTACTATACTGTGGTGACTTTATTTCCATATCCGTTTTTGACACCGTTATAACTTGTAAAACCCTAGAAATAAATAAATCTGTTGGTACTGTGTCTCGGAACTGTCATAGAATGAATGATTTCTAAAATATGTAGTTTTCGAAATACTTGAAACCTAAGCATTAAATTACTTTAGTTTTATAAAACAATGACCAAATAGGCTATACCTTGTTTACAGGCCGCATACGCTTTCATACGTATATGGCGTCCTTATTATTCGCAGCCAATAACAAAACAAAAAGCTTAATATAAAATAGCTCAAGGGATAGCTAGTATGCAGTGAGCTATATAGGACCTGAACACATACTGAATATAGCATATTTTTCAGCATCCCAACCCAGAACCTATAGCATATTTTTCAGCAATCCCTACCCAGAACTTACGTGAAGTATGTAATAAGGACCTACCTCATCATGTTTCTCCTCGGCGGTGACGCGGTCATCGTCGTCGTCACTGTCTTCGTCAGCAGACGAGTCGCCGCCTGAACCAGCTGAGTCTTTCACTGGAAAACAAACGGATTTGTTTGATGCCTTTAAGGTGCAGGTATATATTTTTTGTTAGTCAAAGACCCTACTACACTTTACAGTTGGCCTGCCTAATAGCAGTGCTGTGCAAAGGCGTCTCTCAAGGGCTTCCAGTGCTTTCGATCCAGTGATACTGTGGACCACGAGTCGATGGTTTTGTTCAGCTCATCCTGCCATCTTCTACACGGTCGGCCGCATCGGCTTCTAGCTGTGTCAGAGCAGTGTGCATATTGTGGTTATTTTGGCCCACAGCTCATTGGGCATACGGTAGACGTGGCCAGTGTTTACACATATAAAATAAGTTATGTTTTAGACGGGGTTGGTATTTCTTATCCGACTATTGTCAAGACATTATCATGGTCAAGTTAGATGAGAACCAAGCAGATTAGTGTCTGAGATAGTTTTTTGATGATGAACCAAACTTCGTAGACAACGTTTGTTTGTAATCTTGACAGAGATAAGCAAGCGAAACTGTATTCAAAAGTTTTATTTGGTTGTAGAAACGGCGCAAATTAATATTTTAATATCAGTGCAAACTTTGGATTTTTCCTGTAACCTTATATTAAGGTTACAAATTGCTCACATTATTTGTTTATGATTATTCATTTGACCAATAATTGGATAAACCATTTTTCAATAAATCCCTAAAACCGCAAATTTATAATACAAAGAGATATGATAAGAGTTGTACATAACCTAGCCTACTAATAATATGAACATGACGTCATTGAATTGATAACAAATTGGCGTAATTTTACATCTGAGTGAGCTTTGACGGAACAGTATTTGAGGATAACGGGAATTAATAAGTACCTACTCAGTATCCAGTCGTTAATATGACGCACTAGCTTATGCGCGCGGTTTCGCCCGCGTCGAGTTCGATAATTGTCCCACGGGATCATACTACTGGGATAAAAAGTATCCTTTGTGTTAATGAAGATTATAAACCATCTGTGTGCTAAATTTCATCCAAATCCGTTCAGTAGTTTTTGTGTGAAAGAGTAACAAACATACACACACATACAAACTTTTGCATTTATAATATTAGCGTGATCGAGGATTAGAATGAGTGTCAACCAGATACGACGTCATGAGTGAAGGAAACAACGCTCTACAAAGGAGAATATTTTCTGAAACTCTTATTTAGTTTTTGCCTAAACCTTATCAATGCGGTCGTGACAACTTTTATCATAGGACTTATCCTCGAATCGCGAAAAAACTGATAACAAACTCATACTTCGTATAAGTAAAGACCTGGGATAAAAGGGCTTAAAAAAAGTTGGCCGTCACGGGGACTCCCGGCAGGTATGATTATATCAGAATCAATAAAAACCTATAGCGAAATACTTCACTACTACTATGAACTACAAAACAAACTTTATTTTAATGGTAAAAGTTTGATTTCACGCCATGACAGAGTCAGGCCATTCCTCGTTACGGCAAACGAGTTGGTTTTACTGCCTAGGCGCGCATCAACAATTAAGACACGTTTAATGTGTTAAGATATTGTTAGAACCATGAAGTCTGCGTAGTTTCGTTAGTTAATTTCACTTGTAATTTGTATATTTATTTACTTGGTACACCAACAGCAATACATGCTAAAAATTAATGTGAAACAATGAAAATAACATAAAAGTGCTGGTATGTATGCCTATTATAGGTATACGCAGCATTCACCATAAGCGACAACATAATTATATGTATATGAGTATGGTTGACAATGGTGTCGATTCTGTTGTACACAAACTAAACTTAATTTAGGCTATTACTATCTTTTTCTCTCTAATAAAACGAGAAAGAGACGGACGTAATTTAGAGCTGTCAAATTTAGTTGGAACTAATATTTCAATACAAATGAAGGGTGCACGTAAAAACATGTCGACTAAAACACGGTGAAGCGCAAGGCTTAAACTAGTTTGACATCTCTAACTTAGTTCAGAGCTATAGCCGTCCTTTTCTCGCACTGCCTTTTAGTAAAAGATAGCAATAGCCTATATTAAGTTTAGTTTGTGCACAACAGAATCGACACCATTACCAAAGTATTTTGGCCATGGTTCGATTAAAATATAATAGTGTGTAGATAAGTTATCAGTAAGTTTATCTAATCGACAGTTACAAATTCAATCCAGATAACAATTTTTGGTCCTTACTCCCTAATGTTATGTGTTTGTATGTAGTTACAAATTTTATAAGGGGTGATGTTACTGTCCTCTACGATGTCTAGGCTTATTATAGGAACCCATCAAGACACGATCTTAAAAAGTGTGTAGCACCCCTTATACATTTTTTTGACTTCCCGTAGCGGCTCAAAGATCTTCGAATGCCAGCCAGGACCAACATGTTTCCCGAGGCGGAGGGTTCTGTGTCGTATTCTTAACTGAGTCTACAAGATAATAATAATAACTGGGGATTCCGATTCCCCGGCCCTTGCTTGACGAGCTATCCCGCGCTACCCATATTTATAACCTCAGTCCACTTCATTGATATTGGTAAATTAAATAATGGTGGTAGCCGTGGTAGATTACCCTGTAATACTTCCATGTATATATTTTATTAGTCTGTCAGTTGTGTTAGTTAGTGTTTTTGTTAGTCTGTATAGTATATATGATATAGATCTTTTGTTACCTGAAATAAATGATATATTATTATTTTTTGTTTTTATACTTTTACGTATCTCGGATTTATAGAATAGTACGGGCCGAAGCCAAGTACTACCCCGGGATAGTGGTGATGTGATGAGATGATGATATGATGGAATTTTGCGATGATAAGTATTTATGTGTGTTAGACTGTGTGTGTGTGTGAGGTTGTGTGTTTGTGGTGGTGTTATTATTATATTTAGTACTTAAGCAGGCTTATTTACAATAAAATATATTCGGTCTATCTTGATACTCTGTGTTTAATTCTTGTCGCAATCTAAGTACATCCCAACGCCAAAATCTCGATCCGAAATTGGGATAAAGGCAGGAAAATTATGAATGATTTAACTTGCGCCTTTTGCATACTTCCTCCAGCGACGTTCTAAGCCAAGGTCCGTACCTCACTGGAATTGTAATAAGTATTTTGCCTCGGCTCTAGGCCTTAGAAATAAGAGATCCACAGGATTCGCCGGTAAAGCAGCCAAGATGAGCCATCGTGTCTTACCGGGCGTCATGTTAGCAGCTTGCGCCTGAGTGGGCGGGCGCGCACGCTCGCGGTTGAGCTCGTCGAAGCACTGCAGGCACACGCGCAGCGGCTTGTCGCTCTGGCCGCGCAGGATGTAGCGCTTGCACGAGCACGGCCCGCACACCACTGAGCCGCACTTACGGCAGTGGTGCTGGAAACGAAAACGATTAATCAGCTAAGATAACAATATACATACAGGATGCAAAAGACCTCATCACGAAGCCGTGTCAGCCAAGCATTCTGTACATCAAACCACAATCAAACCAAGTAACTTTACGCAAAACTTATTGCTGGGAAACGACTTTTTTTTGGGGTGAAAAATAATGTTTTGTGGTAGAACTCAATGTTACGCACTCAAAACATTGTGCAATGACGGGGAGACAAGTACCTTTCGGCTTCGTTAAGAGGTGTTTTACACCCTTTATAATAATAATAATACCAGCTTATTAACTGTCCCACTGCTGGGCAAAGCCCTCTTCTCATGCAGAGAAGGCACGAGCATTGATCTCCACGCTTGCTCAAGACGGGTTGGCGATTTCAGACTTATATTAATTATAAGTCCAGGTTTCCTCACGATATTTTCCTTCACCGATGTCTGTGATACATACATACATACAGGGTGTAAACGGACCCCCCACGAAGCCGTCAACTAAGCATTCTGTACATTAAACTAAGTTCTCTACGCAAAAATTTTTGCTGGGAAACGACTTTTTTTGGGGTCGCACTCAAAACAGGTATAGTAAATATATCGGATATTATTTGTAGTATAGTAGCACTTAAAATACACTTCACACAGAAAGACGCACCTGACCTTTCTAAGGAAGTCACCAATAAAGTCAGTGTCATTCTAGCTAGGTCCGGGGTTTCGGCGTTTCCCCAAGATGAGCTATGACAATCCACCAATTTGACTGCGTAAAGGTACAAACATAAAGAATGCGTTTTTAAAGTACTGACAAATCGGTACGGTTAAGGCTATTTAATACTAGCTGTTCCCCGCGACTTCATCTGTAGTTAGATGTGTCGCCGTGAGTACGACCACGGACTATCTTTGAGCCACCTAAATTTAAACTGTATAGACAAAAGTACATGTGGTTTCTCTTCCTTAGAACATTAATCTTAATTAGAGCAATTATAATGATTGTTGTCTTACCCTCCTATTGAGAACAGTGAACTGTGTCTTCTTGCAATGCATGCAGATTGACGCCTCGTTGTCCGGCACCCATACCGCGGCATGCTCTGATGGCGGTTGTTTGCCACCTGAAATGTAATTCAGAGATTAAATAGTACAGTTATGTAATATACTGTTCAAACTACAGTAGTCACTAATCCAGCACTTCAATAGTCGTCAACGTCCAATAATCCCTAACCTAAGCACTAAGGATTATTTTAAAACTAATTATTTAATTGTGACATAATATGTCATTGCTATAATTTATTTATTATGATTTCTTTGTCGGAAGGTCGGAAGTCAAGCTTAAACAGAAGTCTTGTCAAATCTAGAGCGTGCCATAAATGAACAACATAGCCATCACCTGTGTAGCGTTTTCCCAAAATAGGTGTCTGTTTACAGACTTACCGGATGCCGCTGAATACCAGCATTTTACATGGAGCGACTGCCTGTCTGACCTCCACAATCCAGCCAGTACTGGGTGATACCCTTGGCAAGAATGGTTGTCAGATCCAACAACTCGTTTGTTAGTTGTTGTTCAGGTTTGTTGTCTGTCAATTGTCGGCTTTTCTGCTGTGGTTTGCATTTGTCTTAGCTCTTAATAAAAATTAGTTACTTACTTTTCCTAAGCAAATCTTCTATACATTTTTCTATGTGTGCCATCCATTCTTCTTTCTCAGTGGCTGTCGCGGCGTATACGGCGAAGGATTTGGACGCAGTGCGAATAAGCCAGCCATTGCGATACTCTGAAACAAGGAAGTTACAACATGATTGTTTTATTTAATGCATCAAAACAGCATGTATGACAGAATGAAGCGAGCATGTATGGATGCATGTACCTATGCATTAAAAAATATGTAACACGCTTTTATTTATAAAAAAATTGGGTCTGTGATAAAAACGCAAAGATTTAATACAAGGTGTAAAATTTAGTTTAATAAAATATATAAATAGGTATGTACGATATGGGATTATTGTGACGTAGCTGCGTAGACGAAGAAGGTTAATGGGCTAGATGACACACCAATCAATTGAGATCCTTTTTAAGAGCTGCCAAAACGCGGTTCTCTCATAGATTTTGTATGGCAATAGCCAACTATGACGTCATTGTTTATTCAACTCAATGACTTAACTATTTATTGATTTTAAAGCAACTTAAAATTGAATTTGGCAATTAATTGAAAATAAATCGGGTTTTCAGGCCCAAAATAAAGTTTTTTTTTAGTGATTGGTGTCTTGGAATTATTGTTTCATGGTGTCATCTACCCTATTATCGTTAAAGGTTGCAATGTATATAGGGAACGTCGTCACTAAATCGACAAAAGAGACACTTTGCGGACAGTAAAGGAAACCTATCAGACCTGTCATCTTTCAAACAAAATTATCTCTTCTTTTGAATATGATAAAAGTTATAAAATATGGGTTCCGGTCTATCAAAAATGATCATCAGCGTGCCCAAAATATGTCAAAAGATCAAAAGCTCTTCGAGGCCGGACATGTATTGGAGGTTGAATAGATAATAAATGAAGAAACTGGCAAAATTGTCGCACAAACTAAAACATCCAATGTTTACGACGTGAAAATAAGGTAAAAAAAAATATGAATAATTTTTTCATTTATGTATAATTTTTTCAAAGTAAGTACATAAACAGTTAATTTAATTTATTTTATTTTTTCGAGCAATGGAGCGCAGTATAATAGGTGTTAAATTAACGGATCGAGTTCGAAACACAATACTGCGCTCCAAAGCAAATATAGCCGACGTGGCTCAAAAGGCTGCCCAACTCAAATGGGACTGGGCAGGACATTTCTGCCGCATGCCGGACCAACTGTGGGCCAAAATAACAGGAAACTGGTGCTCTGACACAGTAAGGCGGGGTCGCGGCAGGCCACGAAGGAGATGGCGGGACGAACTGGACGTGTTGTTATGCAATGTAATTAATAGCATTACAGCATCATATATAATTATACAGTCTATGAATAATATAAATCTGTGACGTAAATGTTTCTACGTCATCAGGTCCATGAATCATTTTTGTGATGTTTCTTTATTCAATGAACTTTGTCGCCCGCAAGTAATTATTATTAGCAAACGAAATATGTGTTAATTGATGTGGCCTGTAATTCACTAGACTGTATTTTTTTTTTCATCAAAATAGGTCAAGCTATTTAGGAACAGACGAATTACAAAAGACTTTTTAAGGTTGTCGTTTCTGGAATCTTTGAGAACACTGAATAAAATCTATATTTATAATGTGGGACTTCCCTTCCATAGAAAATCAATCATAGGAAAATCATAAATTGTTTATGATTCTTTTTAACCAAATGAGGATGAGAAGCTTTAATCATTATGATACTTAACACTTATTTATTATACAATACAACTGATGCATAAGAGTGTGGAGGTGTGACTCAACTCTCTCTTTAGATCAATGTCAACATGCATCTAGTTATAATACATAATATTACAGATGACTCACTGGCCATTCACATTAATGACTCATTCAACCAATAAAAAGTTCTGATTATGCATGACAAAGTAATGACCAGGGAGCGGAATCGATTAGCAAAACAATAATAGGGATGGGATGTTGTTTTGCATCGACTTTTCCAAGCTATTGATACTTAAATATATTATTCAACTTTGAATATTGTTCTTATAATGAAATGATACATGCATAATACAAACCTTATCGCGTTATCAGGGTTAACTGAATAATAAATAAATTTTAAAAATTATATCTTTTTAATTTCGATTTACCTTGTTTTTAGAGTTTAATTGGTATAAAACAAAACTTGTAATATTCACCTTAACGGTTTTAACTAGGGTATGAAAGTTTGTATGCTGTATATCTATAGTCGATGAAAAACAATGACCAATCTCTAATACATTCAATGGGTAATTTTCCAGCGACGTTTGTCACAACGCTTCAGTATATACGAGTATCAATAGATGGCGCTGATCAGTTCTAGTAAAATCCAATGAAAAAAGTATTTATTACGTATTATAATATAAGTCAATGGTAAAATCTTTTAGCAGGGCAAAAAGAAACTCCTAGACACATGTCAAACTCATTGTATAGTAAAATTTCTTTATTACTCATTGCTTAAAGTGAGAACTGTAAAGGACCTTTTTTCTGTCACTCTGTCAAACATTTTTAACCTAAAAAGTGTACTGTTTTTTACCCGACTGCGCCAGAAGGAGGGTTATGTTTTTCGAGAGTATGTATGTATGTATAATTGTTTGGCACGCTTTGTGGCCTGAATGGCTCGATGGATTTTAGCTTGAGAGGTGTCGTTAGATTCGTATTTACTGTGAGAGTGACACTATTATGATATACATCAAAATAAAATAAACAAAATAGCGGATTATTGGCTCCCAATTCAAATGTTTGGCACGCTCTGCAGCCTGAACGGCTTGATAAAGGGCTCATCATGAGGATTTTAAAATGGTATATAAAAAGTATATAAAAAGTCTAAAAAAAAATATATAAAAAAATTAAAAAACCCGACTGCGTAAAAAATAACTAATAACTTTAAATAAAAACTGAAAATTTTCATTTCAGTTTTTATTTAAAGTTATTAGTTATTTTTTACGCAGTCAGGTTTTTTTCCATCACTGAACTGAACTACAAGTTTTTGCATGGTTTTTGCTATTGTTCTTCTGAGTGTTTTTGCGTTACGTCTAAACTCCTGGTGCGTCGAGTCGAGCTTAGGTTCCTCCGTACTTCAGTTAAGGCTTTGTGGCAGACATTTTATTATTCCCAAAAGTTGATCAGCGCCATCTAGTTCGTGCACTGGAAAATTCCCCATTGTTTTGCTATTAGATTCCGCTCCCTGGAAATGACAGCCAATAAGGGTTGTCATCTCACAGGTCAACTATAAGGCTGGCTTTTACTTAACCGGACTATAAATGTAGTTATGCCAGCTGAGTTTGGTCTGATACAAAATATTGTATAAGTTAGGAAAATCAAACTAGTAGTTACTCAAACCAATTTATAATTTAGGAACTTGCTTGTTATTATCTTGATCTTTTCTGACACAAATGTAGACAGTAAAAATAATTTTAATAACAGATTTAAATATACTAATTACTTAATTTGATTGATAACTATAATCACTATCATCAGCACTGTGTTGATGCTTTAACTTCTTTCCTCTGTACTGTGTTTTCTGACTGTTGCTAAGGTTATATATTAAAACTAGCTGTTGCCCGTGGCTTTGCCCGCTTGACAAATTATATACTAAAACCTTCCTCTTGAATCACTCTATCTATTAAAAAAACCCGCATCATAATCCGTTGCGTAGTTTTAAAGATCTAAGCATACATAGGAACAGAACAGACTGCTTAGCTTAGCTGTTGCCTGCGACTTTCGCCCGCATGAATTTATTATAAAATATTTCTTCCCTATTTCAATTAGATTTAGTTAACAATTTCAAAGGTTTTCATTTTTGGCATTACGATTAGGGTTCTAATCGTTTTTCTAAAATAATAGTAGCCTAAGTTACTCTTTATAACATTAGCTATCTGCCAGTGAAAGTCCCGGCAAAATCGGTCCAGCCCTTTTGGAGATTAGCCAAAACAAACAAACAGACAAATATTTATTAGTTCTTTTGTTATAAGAACTGTATATACTTTTATATGCAATAAAAGAGAAAGGAGTAAACTATGCAGTGACATCGGACAGGGGAGAACGGAAAATGCTTTGCACCGACCCTAAGTAGAATGGGATAAGAGCAGATGATGAAAAATTATTTAAAAAACTGTTACTTTAAAGTTACAAACAGCCACTTTTTTTAATTATGTGAATTATTATTATTTATATGAATTTTATTCACCATCACAACAGCTTTAAATAAACAAGGAATTACTCCTAGGCTTTCGTCACTGCTTGTGCAATGGTGAAAAAAAACAAATTAAGTGCAACTTACGTCCTTCATCCTTTAAGGACTCCAACTTGACCTCTTCAAGTGGTATAACATGTTGTTTGTTATATTTCTTCTTGTTTATAACAATATTTCCATAGACAAGTATGTCGTTGAACAGGAAGAACTGTCTGGCTTTCGGTTTCTTGCGGCACATTTTTGTCAGGACACCCTCCCCCACAAGGACCCTGCCTTGTTCTGCCAGAGGCTAAAAAAAAAAGTTTACTTTTTAATATGCATAGGTTGTGTTTGTGGAGGCTATCTGTCTGATAACAATTTTTTTTTATTTGTAATGTCAATATCATTTTTTCTTTGTTTACACAGCCGAGTGAGACTGACAGATAACGTAAAGCTGCCAGATATCAGTCCAAATATGACTTAAAGAAGTAAAAAACTTAAATAGAAATTATAGTCTTAGGCTGGTTCTCACACTATGTTTGAAATTGGAAACCTTTCAATAATGTTAATTAGATAATAGATTATATGTTTTCCTTTCGTTTTCCTATGATTTGTACAATTTTGTTTGAATAAGTTGCGAATGGCAGTCCAAACCGGAATTTGACATTGAAAATAAAACATTGTTGTGAATTGATCAATGAATTGCATATGATAGAGTACCTCCGTTCATCATTGATAAAAATATCATGCCTTCAGATGACTCATTTATTTGAATTGAGAATAGTTTCAAACAATACATATTTCTAAAACTCTGACTACACAACACCTTGGACTTGATAGTGTTCATGGCATATCAATACTTTAATCATAGAATGGCAACATACAATCTTGATGATAATGAACCAGCTAATCAATCCCTAATCTATATAATTCAATTAAACCTTAAAGTGTGCTTAATTCTTTATTTGAATGAAAGTTAGTACAAGAAACTAAGTACTAATTTTTCTTAATAATTAAAAACAGCGCTGATAAATGTTCGTAACTTCCGTCAGAATAATCCCAGCGATGTACCGAAGATTATATCTTACAGAGTTTGTCGGTTAGTACGACGGCATTCAACAACTTCTAAACTTAGAAAAAACTTATATTTTGCAACCACAGACGCTCACCTGTCCTGAACTGCCGAAGCAACTCTCAACCATAGCAATCCTTCTAGCATTGGCCTCACTGTTCACTGTAATAAAGAAAATTACCTACTTAAAAATTGCAGTACGTTAAAAAGTTTGACGTCAAAGGAAAGTGAGCGACAAGCAAACAATGAAAGTGATCTCCCACGTAACTATTTTACATGATTGCACACAAATAACTGCACCGTATTCTTACTAGTTTGTCTTTCTTACACGGATATAAATAAATATTTGCCTACCTAAACGGTCCACCATTATCGAAATTTATTTTCTCGTAGATACGACCGGAAAAATGTGTCATTCATTAATAGAATACATAAAAAGATAGCCAGCTACAGAGAATAAATTTCTCCTAGCCCCATTAGAACATTTTAAAAATCTTTATAAAATATTAAATTCTACATTCTTACATTAATTGTTTTTTTTTAAACGTTCATAATTTTTTGTAAATGACTCGTAAAATATAAAAATATCTAATGAAGTTTGTTGGAAAATCACTGTTTAAATCTACTAAAAACAAAGGTTTATCATTTATTGGCAATACTTACATAACGTTCCAATTTAGGTAAAAGAGATTAGAAAATCAAAAACAATAATTTTAAAACATCTTTTGCTATTGAATGATACATATATTTTAGTGTTCAATAAGATAAATCTTTCTTACTTTACCCGAAAAGCATTCTGTGGATTGTTTATAAAATACAAACATTTATGTAAAATAAAGTTACACAACATCCATAGACAATCACAAAGCAAAGATCATGTGAGTAACCATTTTTTGACACCAGCTGACAGCAAGTGGTCGATACAGTCTAATTTTGTGTTCGTAATTCTGATAAATAAACCAGCAAAATGGCCTGCAAATTCTGTGGCCCCAAGCTGTCGCTGTGTGGGCTCGTGCTGAGCGTCTGGGGAATCATTCAATTGGTGAGTAGAACTCTGTAATTTGTATTTTGAATCTTCGTACTTCAATGCCGTACTAACTAACGCTCGGAACTGTTTCAGACTTTGATGGGCGTCTTCTACTATATAAGAGCTGTAGCTTTGTTGGAAGATCTCCCTCTTGAATCAGAAGGTGGCCACCACACTATCGAAGGTTTCGTCGCTACCGTCGAAGCTGGATACACTCAGGTGAGTCAGATTTTATCTCACAAATTGATATATTGCATGTCTCAACAATGAAGTACTAGAACGTGATTATTTTCCTTAATGACCATTCCTTCTATATGGTTTTATCTTCTTTAATAACTCGTGTAAGGGAAATACCATGTAGCACTGCAGTTTGTCTGATACAGGTGCAATAGATACTTGGTTTTCAAACTCAAGGCAACTGACAATTCAAGTATAATTTCGAATTTTAATCATGTGCATGCACAGTTAGAAAATCAGTTCATAGTTAGTTTAATCATAACTTAAACTTATGCAGAAGTTGAAAATAAAAGTAAAATTGATAAAAGTTTAAGTACCAATTTTACTTTTATTTTAAGTAAAATTTAATTATGAGTATATCAACCAACTTAAAAAAACCTCACTCAGGATATTAAAATTCTTCAGTTAACAACTTAATTTAAAATCCACAATGCATAAAATAATATGCAGAAGTAAGATTTAATTAATCAATGCCTGCAAAAAGACTTAAAACAGATTTGCATAGTTTATCATAATTAAAATCTTCCAATTCTAATAATCTTTTAACCAGAACCCCAATATTCTGATTAACAAAGATAACATTCAAGTAGTCCACGAACTTTCAGTTGATCCGCATGATGGGTTATGTTTCTCATTTTATTTGGTTATGTCATTATACTCATACTCAACTACAAAGAGGTCCACTGTGTATATAGATATATTTGATGATTGTGGTTGGCCCACTCACGGCAGGCCTGTGTATGTATTTCTAATTAATCAAATAGTTTATTTATTAAAACTTTATGCACATCGTCATTGAAGTTCTAACACCACTCAAGTAAATTTTTTGCAGTTCTGACATTTAGAATTTAGATGCCCTTCGCTGGAGAATCAGAAGACACTTTGTTTCAGCCAATCACAGAAACAAGCAAAGTCTCTATCTAATTTGAAGTCAAAACATAAATTACAAAATGGCATTATATAGGTATCAGTTTTTTCTCTCTCCTGTATAGTTGCTATTTTAGACTTATGTGGTGTCTAACTTCAACGAAGACATAATGTAAAAACAATATTGTACAAAGGCAGACTTAATGCCTTGGTCATTTTTTACCAATCTACCTTAGGGTAATGTGGAGTCAAAGCAATATTACAGAAAATTTCCAAGAATAAAATCTAATAAGAAATACATACAAACAAAAATACATAGATGAAGAAAAACAACAAATTAATGGTGAGACATGGTGAATAATGCAATTAGCTATAATATGCAACAGGCTATTTTATTGTCTTAACACCACCTTTATGATGGATTTCTTCCAATATTATAAATCCATTATTTGAAGAAGTAAAAGAGTTGCACATTTAGAAAAAAAAACACAAACGAACAAACAAGCAAACAATACAAGATTCCACAGGACATGTTAAATGGATTTTCTATTTCCATTTCCAGAATGCCTACAACTGCTGGATCGCTGCACTGTTATACGTCATCACCCTCGTTGTATCAGGACACCAGTTCTGGATGAACAACCGTTCTTCAGTTAGTATGTAAAGTGGTTATCAATGTAATGATGGGTACTGACGCTGGGGTACAAGTTGTTATGTTACTGTTGAATAACTCCATTCCATTTCTAATTTATTTATATTAGCTCTTGAGTCAGAGTTCAAAAAGCAAACTTTTGATGTTATTCCTCTAGTTCTAACACCCTTCATTATAGCATCTTAAAATTTGAATATCGTATTGGGAATTCTTAACTTTTAATCCTGGTTTCTAAATGCCTGATTAAGATGGCTAATCTGTGGTCAAATGTCATGCTAACCTTATACAGTTCTTTCATATTTACTTCTGATTTTGTATCACTGTCAAAATCAGAGCGATCTATATTTTTGTTACTTTAAGGTTGCCTTTGGGTTGCTGATAGTGGCAAGGCTTTCAAAATGACAGTAATCTTTATTACAAAATTGTCCCCGGTGGGTGGCCGCTATCAGAGACAAATAACTGTGGTAGGACGGTAGTGATTTATTGGCTTGAAATGTTATTTGACCACAGATAAAAAAAATCATGGTTAAAGTTAGAACTAAAGTAGACATAAGTTAACAGCATGTGAAGGTTGTTATAAATTAGCATTTAATTTACCAACAAAAAAAATTACATTTGAAGGTGATAGATGACTCGCATAATTTATGAATATTGGTTCATAAATTATGCGAGTCATCTATCATTATTATAAATAGAACGCTGTTTTAAGTATATAAAAATCACCCAATGTATGTTTTTCAATGTTCTATACCTACCTTAAAAATATTAAGATTTAACCTATTCCAATACAATTATTCTTACCCTTCTTAATGTGAATGGTTTATAACATAAGTTTCAAGTGATTCAGACTTAAAAATCAATTAAGTTACAGAAATTATTGTGCATAAGTATTACAATTATGAATGAATGCTATAAAATTGTACATAATATATCTATTATTGTAATACATAGTCTACATAGTAAAATGCTTAGTTTTTCTTGAAGTAAAGGTATTGATGTTACAAATTTGTTTAATTTTCTCGTAACTTGTGGACTTTTTGTTAGTTTTTATACCAATTACCCGCGTAAACGTAAAATTTAATTTGCATTGGAATCAACACTAGAACTAAATAAGTGACGTATGTACAGTCAACAAAAGAGTTAGGTATGAAGGCTAGCAATCTTACTACTCTATTAAATGCGAAAGTTTGTGAATATCGATTTTTGTTATTCTTTCACGCAGAGACTACTGAACGGGTTTGGATGAAATTCAAATGGATTGATTATAACCCTTTCGCATTTATAATAGTAGTAAGAATATTGCTAGCCTGCATATCTAACTCTTTTGTTGACTGTACATAGATAAACTCACGCCTGTTTTCGGTGGCAGTAGGCGGAAACTCAAGATAGATAGAACGTCAAACCTTAAAAGATTGCCCAAGTACTCTAACTTTGCCCAGCACGGTATTTTTCACAAATATTTAAAAAGCCGGCAACATTTTTTAGTTGTGCTCATTATTTAATCTTTGGATGAATTTTGATTATGTCCCTGGCAACATAACGTAACGGACTCTGCCTAATGTCACATAAGTCGGCTGTAAAACCGTGTCGAAATTGGTTAGTCTAATTTGCGGGCCATAACTCGTGTGAAAACTTCCATCAAAACTCGATTTCTAATTACAGCAGAAAATTGAATTTTAAACCACTGATAGTTTGTAATAAATACACAAGGAAGATCGAATATACAAAGCGAAATTTCTCTCAACATCGAAAATATGATGGTGGGCTTCTTTTCAGAAGTAGTTATTAGATACATATTTGCCCACTAAAATATTACTGTTAGGGTTGTCACCTCAACGCAGGTCCTCACCGGACACGGTGTTTTCGGGAGGTTCCTGCACCGAATCGGGCGGGAGGAAACGCCCGGGTGTTTCCACTGCCAGGATCGACCGGAGGACACGGTGGAGCACACGGTGGAGGTGTGCCCCGCGTGGGCGGAGCACCGCCGTGTCCTCGAAGCGGCGATTGGCGGCGGCGACCTCTCGCGTCCGGCCTTGGTGCAAGCCATGGTCCGGAGCGAGACGGAATGGGACGCCGTCACCTCCTTCTGCGAAGCAGTAATGCTAGAGAAGGAGGTGGCGGAACGTGAGAGGGAGAGAACCTCACAGCGTCCCGGCCGCCGCGGGAGACGCCCCGGGCGTCGGGGGCCACCACGTGGCCCCCGGCCACCGTAGGCGCGGGCCTGTGGACGGTGGGCTATGGGCTAGCTAGCATGCATGTCGCTAGCATGTCGTCTCATGACGACAGGCCGTGTCGACGGCGCGTTCGTGTTCCACGCGCGCCTCAAAGAGAGTCAGCAAAAACCGCATACCGATACCGTGGCCCCGGAACACAAATGGCGATGAAGGAACATGGATGGGTTTTAGTCAGTAAAAGTCTGACACTCCCTCCTGCTCCGCCCAGAGCGGGAGAAGACATTTGATGATTTCCCATCCGAAAAAAAAAAAAAAAAATAGGGCTCCAACGTTGTACACTTTAAATGCACCTCTGCTGCGTGTGTGGGGTCCTTTCACGGCCGCACAACAGGTACATTTGTGACACCAGTCCTCCACATCATCTCAACAGTGGATCCAGTAAAAGCGTTCTCGATTTTTTAGTAGAGTCCTTTTTACCCCCATATGTCCTCCTGAACATCCATCGTGGTAGAGCCGTAGAACATCCGGTACCTTAGCTTTAGGGACAACCATTTGTAGATGACAGCTGTCCCCTCGAGCGTTTCCCCATTTACGGCACAAAACTCCATCCCGGATCACCAAGCTGTTCCATTGTGCCCAATAACTCTTCGTGATGGAACTCATTGCAGATTTGCAGCCACATCACTCCACTTGGGCTTAGGAGCACCAGCTTTGATCCACTCGAAGATCGGTTTGATGTCCGAGTCATTGTGCTGAGCTTGCTGTATGGTTACCTTCCATTCATTGCTGAGATCCGTTCTTAGCATCCTCACAGGCACCACTTCCTTAGACTCCTGTCTGGAACTGTGCTTCCAATCTTCAGGCAAAGGTCTTCTTGACAGATCATCTGTGTTGCTGTGGTTTCTCCAATGTTGCTGGGCAGTCATTCCAGCCGCTTTTCCCTGCAGGGATTGGTTTTCTCTCGGTGTGCTTCGCTTTCTCCACAAGTGTAACACCTAGGACTGTACCCTTGCGAACAGTCGGGTACAGGTGATGCCACAACCTCCCTGACGTGGTGTGTTCGATGGTCTTGCCTCGCTGCCTCTACTTCCAAGGCATGGGCCAACGCCTCTTTCAGTGTCTTATGATGCCCAAGTTGCACAGCGGCTCTAACTTCAAAGTCGCGTATTCCATCAACGAACCCTTGTACCAGATTTCCACTGATGAGTGCAGGGGCAGACCGGTATGCTTTTCGAACCAGCTTTTCAACTTCCAGGGCCCACTGCTGCAGGTTCTCGGCACTACGTTGAACACGATCCTTCAACTTAGCGCGAAATACGGTGAGCGCGTTCATGGCTTGCGGTTTTGTCCATCCATTTGCCTTCATAACGGCCTCAAATTGAATTTTATAAGCCGACCACGAAGATGTTCCATCGAATAGAGGCACCTTAAAGCCCCGCGCTGAAGGTGCAGCAACTACTGAAGTCACAGTCACGTCTCCAGTCTTCAGTTCTCCCAAAGCCTTCTTCACCCCAGCGATCTGAACTACAGCCTCTGAGATGCGATTCTCGTGCTGGTGAACCTGATCCTTCATCACCTTGAGATCTTTGCCAAAAGTTGCATGAAGATCCTTTATGAGGAGCATCTGTTCTTCTTGGCGGCAAACCTGCTCCTTTTTATCTCGCTGCAACTGCTCGCTGAGCCTGCTCCTCTTGACGGCGAGCCTGGTCCTCTTGACGGCGAGCCTGCTCCTGCAGTAGCGCCATTAAAGCTGACAAGTCTGGCGCCACTGATGCTGGAGAAACTCCGGATGGGCCAGCGACTGGCACTGACGTAGGCTGGACACCACCCGGTGTCTATGTAGGAGAATCTCCAAACCGCCTTTGGTTCATGTGCTGCTGTTGCTGACTCCTGGTACGGACACCGTCCGTGTCGTCCTTAGGTAGAATTGGCATAATTTATCCCACTTCTGACACCGAATTGTTACGAGCTGGGTATGGGATAAATTAATTACTACCAATTAGACAATTAAATAACTTTTTTTAAACACAAAACACTTATTTAAACTCGATCACAAATACACAACTGATCACCATTCGCTTAGATATCGCACTTCTAGTTCACTTCGATTCGCTTCGTTGTGTAGCCAAAATCAGACTGACTCCTCCCGCAAACAGTTCGACTATTTATATGGCGACCCAATGTTCGAGAAAGATCCACGACTTCCTCGAACCTTCTTTAGAGTAGGTACCTAACTACTATTACCTACCTACTTGTAGGTACCTACATTATTCTAGACTCGTCCTACCTACCTACCTACTTACTTGTAGGTACCTACTACCGTAATTGTAGGTACGGGTACTAATAGGTAACAATAGATTGATTATTTTTCTATAATGATCCCTAAACCATATGTTCTTAAGGTAGAAAATACCGAAGTTACAAAAGTTTCTGCAGAATGGGCAAACTTGTAAAAAGTAAAAAATTTTTTTTTTGGTAAAAAAAAATACACACTTATTTTCTTGATATTTTTATAAATCCTATGCAAAGAACAGTACATTTAAATATCGTGTAGCACAATCATACATTAAAAAATATTTTTTTAAATATTTAAAGTTTAATCAAAAATTTTAAGAAATTTGGGCAAAGGTGTACGGTTTGACGGTACTTAAAGAATTCTAAACTCATTTACCAAAGTTATTTGCCTACAATGGCCCAGCGCACTCCGCTGGAGGTGCAGCGCAGCCCAGCGCATTTGAAGACAACAATTTAATATAAACCTTAACTACAATAGGTACCTTAAACACGGTCGCACGCATGCTCTTGTAGTAGCTTGAGGGCGCTCCAAGTACCGCGTGCGAATTTATTCTTATATTGACCGTATATCAAGGTAGTTAAGGTTTATATTAAATTGTTGTCTTCAAATGCGCTGCGCTGCGCCTCCAGCGGTATGCGCTGGGCCAATGGCGATGATGGGAAATTCGCTTCTAGAGGGATATGGTCAATGAGGCCTTCTTAGACCACCTGACCACAGTCAACTTCTTCATTGAACCGTCACTAGAATTTAAAAAGTATTCTACTCTTTGATTCTGATACTACCTAGTAGGTGTGACATTATATTTAAATGTTAACTGTTTTTTACAAACGTTTAAGGCAGGATATTCTTTGTTTTCATAATGGGCGCCGAAGGAATTATGAATGTTGGTTATTTGTGTCTACTGATCAGCATATGGGGTTCTGTTCAGTTGGTATGTAAGTTTTGTTTTTTTTACGCCCTCTCACAGAAAAGAAGGTCTGTGTCTCCACAATCGGAACATTCGGAACATAAATAATAGGCTGAATATCAGTGGCGTCGCATAGGGTTCTTACAGACGAGCGGCACGTTGCCAACGGCAGATAAACTGCAGACGTCGCCACCTCTCGCTGACGCCGACGCGCCGGACGGCAGCCGCCGAAGCATCGACGACTGCCGTCGACGCTTGCAGTTGTGGCATGCCGCGTAAATGTGTGTCGACGGCTGCTGTCGACGCGCCGGCGGCAGCCACCTACGCCACAACTGCAAGCGTCGACGGGAGCCGTCGACAGACGGCGACGGCTACAGTTTATTTGCAGTTGGCAACGTGCCGCTCGTCTGTAAGAACCCTAGTCATAGCCCTTTTATCAAAATTTTGTTGTGGATCCTCTTTTTTCACTGCGGCGAAGCCTTAGAGGCGGGTAGTGTTATTAAACATTTCTGCAAAACTGGCAGACGGATTGCTACATAAATTCAAGTTCTGAGCGAACTAACCAGCGTTCAGCAAGTTATACCTATTATCCTAAAAGGATACGAGTCAGGTCTGGACTGAATATTAATTATGGTTTGAAATACCGAAATAGCTTCCAGAGTAGGTAAGCAAGCTAAAGTGGCAGTAGTGTGGCCGTGTTTGTTGTAAGAAAGAAATGAAAGCCTTTGGAGCAAGTGAGTCTTTGAGTGGTTACCGACAATCTACAAGTATAAGCATAGAGCGCCGCGCACCGCTCCACTGCCTAGCTTCACACGTCACCGAAGAACTGACGACCTTAAGTGGCGGCTGGTGGGACAACGAGCAAGACAAACCGGGGACTCACATGGAAAAGACAGACTAGAGAATATGCCTCTCCCAAATTGAACTAGTAAGCCTACTGCTTACTAGTTCAATTTGGGAGAGGTAGGTATACCCAAACTGCGATGAGTTAAACTGATTGATCGAGAATACCCTCATGAATCTTTTGTAAAATATTTTTCCCTTTGCCTGCATGTCTTGACGACATTCCTTTCAGTGCATCATGGGCTTCTTTTACAAGTGGGAAGCAGTCACTCTTTACGAGGACTGTGAGCCAGAGGAACATTACGACACCTATGACGAATTTATTGAACAAGTCGAAAAGAATTATGCAGCAGTAAGTAATAACACTTGCTGATATACTACCTACGTTAAGTGCCGTTACTTAATAATACACTGTATAACATACATACACAAAGTATAAGTATTGGTCTGCCTCGTTGGTCTAGCTAGTCATCTAGTGTGCGCAAGCGTTACTGCCAAGCGTGATGTCCTAGGTTCGATTCCCAGGTTAGGTATGCAAAGTGTTATTTTGAATTTTTGTATTAGGAACTGTACAACAGTAGTGGCGGCCGTCGGCCCTTGCAAAAATTTTAGGTGGTCTGAAATCTTTGGCGCCGCCTGTCTACTTACTTCAAAAACGAAGTTAGAGCACAGAAAATTTATGTGCATACAATTTTATGCTAATCCGTATTATAAGATTTGGCGCACCTACACAGGGACCTACACGGTGACGGGGTCCGCATGTTTATTTGGGCTAAAACCTGGGCCGGAGCGTGACGAACTGCGCAAGTAGGTACTCCAGCACCCCGGCCCAAGATGTCGAAGAACACCGTGTGGGTTTAGCTAGTACCTACGAGTCTGACAAAAAAGTAGAAGATACCTATAAAACTGACTAACTGACTGTGCTTGCGGGCAGCGTCGGCGCGACGCTCATATTTCCACGGCACAGCTCGCACTGCCCTAGGGCTGCCTCTGCTATCCAATAACAGCTATGGAGTTTGGATTTGTGCCCGGTTGATAGCAATAGGCTCGCCTCCTATTACATGAGACCTACACACAACTGCCGAAATGTGGGTGTAGGTAGGTACCTACTATAAGGTACACCTCTACCCCCGGGATTATAGGCGCGATGTTATGTATGATATTGATGTTGCGCATTCATAATAAGGCAATAGAATAAGTACTTGTAATGTTGCGACACTGAGTCGGTACAACCTGCATCACACCTGTAATCCCCAAAGGGTGAGGTAGACATGTACCTATCTACCTAATAGTACACCGTTACACCCACAACGTTTTTTTAAGTCCAGTCCAAGAACCTATTGCCACCAACCGGGCACAAAAGCAGACTCCGTGGCTGCTACTGGGAAATTCCTAGTAAAAAATCCCAATAACAATTTCGAGCCGAAACCAGGAACTCTTGCTCAGCCAGTAGTGCTTGCAACTACTAGACATGAGGCCCGACTATCTGTATCTAGGTAAGGCCCGCTTCACATACCTAATCAACCTAGCATTGGTCATCACGAGCCGCGTGCCAGTGCGGGAAGTGTTTAGAACAGGGACCGAAAAGATTACCCGTTAAGTGAGAAACCCTGAGTAATGGTTAAAGGATGACGCACGCTAGACCGTGCCGGGTCCGAGCCGAGTGTCGGCCGTAGCACAATCCATTGTCCGTTGCTTGGAAGTGGCTCGGAAGCGCGGATGTGGTCCATACAAAATTGCACGGTCGACACTCGGCTCGGACTCGACACGGTCTAGCGTGAGTCAAGCTTAACCCGTATTAACCCGGGATATTATCTGTGACCCGGGTTAATGAGCCAATAATAACCTGTTCATGCACAGAGTTCATGTTTGTGCATAAAAATATGCAAGAAAGTGACGAAGATAGCCCGCGCTCGGTGCTTTGTCTCTTTCATTATGGATTATCTATCAGAATTTCATTGAAAACGCGCTAAATATCCATTTTCTATAATAACAAAGTTTTGATTTTTGAGTAGGCCCTCGGAAAACGCAGAATTCGTCAATATAAAGCCGTTAACATAGAATACAGGGTGGATATAACACTTTCAGCGGGGCATGGCAGTTAGGGGCACATCTTAACCGTTGCAGCTACTCGAAAATGGTCTTACGAGACCAACCATAAATTTTCGTGAAATTTTGATCCCCGTTCACAGATTTAAAAAAAAGTTGTTGAAAAAACTAAAAAACCCGACTGTAAAAACTTCGGGATCTTGGTTCAATACCATTTAATCAGCAATTCAAACCGACTGTATCTCGCAATGATGTTATTTGTTTGCATTTAAACAAAGTTTTTCTTTTTTATTAAATTTCGACTGTTTCTTGTATGGCCGCGTCACACAACCACATATGCATTTCTATTTTGCGTTCGTTTTCAGTGTTCAGGTCTAACCAGTTAAGCTTTTAACACAACGAATCGGTCCCTGGTTTATTAAAATCGATGGCACACCTATATGTTCTGCTACGCGTCTGCAGCAATACGTAGGTGATCAATGATACTGATGTCATCCTTGAAACTTGTGAAGATAGGTCTTCCCAAGTTCCTACCCCCCATTTGATAGTGCTGATGAAACTAAAACACTTTAGTCCATGGAATTGGTACATTTTGCTTTGAAGTAGTTATGTCAAATCCAAAATTTTGCAAAGTTTGAACAGCTGTATTTTGGAAGCTATTTGGTCTAATATAACCTAATCACCTTCATTTTGTTGCAAATTTAGTCTTCTTAAAAACTTTCATAGTGAGTTCTTTTTTTTACCGTAGCAAAGGTCCTTGGTGGAAAAAATTGTCAAAAACTAAAAAATAGAAAAAATTAATGGTTTTTCAAAAATTTAACAATGATCCGGAGGGTTTCGGAGGTCGAAAAATTGAATTTAACGTATCTACTTCATCACATACAACTTAAAAAAAATCAGAAAGTTCTGATTTTGGTTGCACACCAAAACAAATCGACCCCAACCCCCCTTATATGGTACGATTTCCATGGACTACTTCGGCTTATTATAAACGATGGCTTCTAGCACTAAGCAAACAGCCTTTCAACGTCGTCTATGTATACATTTACATTCTCATAATACCTACACCGTCTATGCGATGCAATGTCGTGTCGTGGAAATCTCAGTGTGCGTCGTAAATAATCATAGACAACAATGAAAAGATCACGGCACATTATAGAAAATACTGGGTCTATCCATTTCTTTCCATCAATGGCGTAGAATTTTCACGACACGCCATTTCGCGATTGTTTAGGATATTAGTCGTAGATTTCTACGACACGCCATTTCAATGGTAGGTACGCGACGTCACAAATTGTCACGATGCAATGCGACGTCGTATCGTGTGTAGGTATGTGCTTTGGCCTTGAACATTTATATCTATTTTTTTCTTTAAGGTCTCATTGGAATGCTTCTATGCCGCTGCAGTTTACTTCGTTTTGATCTTCGTTTCCGTAATATGTATTCGCGTAGGGACCCATAAAATGAATCAAGAAGCAAACAAATTTGCAGACGACGAAAGCTTTTGTATTTCAACGCGTTTTTACTAAAGATACTAGTTTTAAGGTTATAAAGTAAAGATGCGTGCATCTTTACAAAATGGTCACTATTCAAGTATAAGCTCGCCACACAGGCACATCGCAGAAAAAGCCTAATAAAGAATTGCGAGACGAGTTTATATGTACTTACTTACCTACTGGAAAAGATTATTCACGGCCCGTACAAAAATACCAACTTTTAAAATTAGAAAATGAATTATAGCAGGTAAACATATTTTGAAAAAAAGATATTAGGTATGGAAATCATTTATTTAGTACTAGCTGATGCCCGCGGCTTCGCCCTTCCGCAAAATATATACCTCCTTAAATAAAACCTTCCTCTTGAATCACGCTATCTATTAAAAAAACCGCATCAAAATTCTAAGCATACCTACATAGGGACAGACGTGGCTAGCGACTTTGTTTTTTACACGACTGCCCAAAAAAAGGAGTGTTATGTTTTATAATATGTAGTGATAGTGATAGTGTGATTATCAGCTTATCAGTCTGTACGACCAAAACTAGCGTTGTTTTTGAAGATTGAAAATGTGGATTTTTCTGTAGTAGTCATCAGTGCAAAACATATTTTTATTTAATTGGTATTTTTAACCGATTCTTTTTTTAGTGTATATATAACGTCTCCAAGGCCCCATTTAGATATGGTGATAATCTTTTGATGGATTTGAAAGTGGATGAAAGTGTCCGTAACAAGCAGTGGAGGGGGGGTCGTGCTATGTAATATAAAATATAGAATTAGACAATAAGGTGGAACGAAGTTTATAGTGATCGGATTTTCATGGGACTTTTTTTATTGAGTTCCTAGAGGAGTGGAGAAGAAAGTTTAAAAAAAAAAATTGGCGCTCCTGACTTTTTTTTTTTAATTTTCTTTGAAATATTTTTTTTGTTTATGAATAACTTCATATTTGACGAATTCATATTGTAGCGTAATAGTGTGACGTACTTGCATCTATTAAACGCTAATTTGGTCTGTTTCTTTGTTCATTGTTGTCGATGTAATGTATATTTCAAGTATTTTTGAAAATTTCCTATTTTCTGCAATTATTTCTAAATTAGACTAAGATTTATTTTGAAATTGATAACTGATGCTTTCTTAAAGATAACTGGATCAGAAAGTTTTAATGAAGACCACTTTCATGAGTGTAGCGACTTAAAATTCATTCGGAAATCAAGAAAATCGATTGTTAGAAAATCATCTATGTAAATGAAAGCAATTTTTTCCCAAATACTGCTTTGAAACTCAATGTGGAAATTATTGTCTTAGTCCTTATTTTATTAGCTATCTAATGAGGGATAATAACTAGAAAAATATTTAAGGACACTTGTTAAATATTGGTTACTGCTGAAAAAGTAAAACATGACAAAAGGCCTCTATCACTAAGAAGCGGGAGTGGTATCGGTATCGGTATTGATTTTAAATTGCGCGCAGAGACCCCCAAGCTTTCTTTCTTAGATAGAAATTGTGAGAAATGGTTACGATGTTTTTGTAAATTTACTAGCAAATTCCACCTTCGTCAGCAATAGGTAATTAACCTTTATCAAGTACCACAATTTTTTTTTTAGTTTTTGTTATCTGTAGATAGCAAGTATAATAAATACGTTGACCGTCATAGAAATATTTTGAGAAAAATGGCCTTCTTTACTTTTATATAGACGATTTCCTGATAATTGTGAATACATTTTTAATCACTTCACTCGTAAACATGGTTTTCTTAAATATGTTTGCATCCAATTATCTGTGGAAAATTATCAGTTACAAATTTCAAAAGAAATCTTGGTCTTAAAATTCAAAATTATAAAAATAATTGCAGAATATAGGAAATTTTCAAAAAATACTTGAAATATTGCATTACATCGACTACAATGAACAAAGAAACATACCAAATTAGCATTTCATGGATGCACACAGGTTACACTATATTACGCTACAATATGAATTCGTCGAATTAAAAGTTAGTCATAGACGAAAAAAAAAACTTCCAAAGAAAACTAAAAAAAATATCGCGAGCTGGATTTTTTTTTTATCTTTCTTGTCCACTCCTCTAGGAACTCAAAAATGAAAGTCTCATGAAAATCCGACCACTAAAACTGCGTTCCACCTTTTGAGTATTTTTTGTCTAATTGCACTCGGCTATATAGCTTAGGGCTTTAGTATATTGGGACGCATTGGTGCCGCACGGTCGCGCTGTCTATCCTGCGTTTGCAGTTGAAAAAAACTAGTACCTACTTAGAAACTAGTAGGCTTCTGAAATCAAGTTAATAAACACTAGCCAAAGTAGGTAAGGAGGTAGGTGGAGGTAAGGTACCGGCCGTCCGATTGGTGGTGATATTATTTTTATTTGAAACTATTGAAAATTACACTTCTTTTTAAGAATTTAGTATAAAATAAACTATTGTAAGCTTCTAAAACTTTTTGTAGTTTCATTTTTTTATTGAAAGCTGGGAGCCCGTGGGTAAATAATAACGGGTTCCTTCTATCTGGCAGAATCTTGATGCTCCGAATTTTTTTGGCATAGCACACTTGGCATAATCTTCTTTACACGAATCCAAATTATTTAATTAAGGGTGTACAAAACCTCTTAACGAAGCCGAAAGGCACTTATTCTCCCCATTATTGCGATGTTTTTTTGTTCTAGACCATACCTGGGAAACTGCTAGTTACGGAGATATTGGGGTCAAAGTTCCAACTTTTTGACAAGTTTTTTTTTTTAATACAAGTTTTTATGCAAAATTTTTACTTTAAAACACCACCACGACCCCCGTATTATTCAACCCATCTATCAGCACAATTTTTTGAGTGCGTTACATTGAGTTCTACCACAAAACATGAATTTTTTTCACCCCAAAAAAAGTAGTCGTTTTCCAGCAATAATTTTTGCGTAAAGTCACTTAGTTTAATGTACAGAATGCATGGTTGACGGCTTCGTGATGAGGATGTTTACACCCTGTATATTTATATCATCTGGGAGTCTTATCGAACTAGGTTTAGTGTCATGGGCTTTCTAACTAACATAGTTACATCATATTTTTTAATACAGTTGCTCAAAAAGTGGTGTATTGCAGGGACGTAAGTATAGCGTTCGGGATGTGGGCTATTACATACTAGTGCTTTTTTTTTACCTTTCCCGAACTCGTGCGTTCTCTTTCCCAACTGTCAAAATAATGTCTATTAAAAAGAAAAACCAACCATGAAGTTTTTAATAAAGAGTTTTTGTGATTCATACAAATACGTATATTTCTAAAAAGAAGCTACTAATTTATTTCAATACCAGATTTAATGATTTAATTGAATGAGTTAGGTTAGGTTTCATTTCATTTCATCTCATTAAATTTCATTTTCATTTCATATCAATAAAAAAAATCTACTGAAGACTAAGCTGTATGGATAGTTCCCTTTGCCTACCAAAATGGGTGAAGAAAAAAAACTCTGCTTATATTTTACGGTTGGCGCCATTTTCCAGAAAATTATCAATGTACATGTGTACTATAACTGTTATAAGAAATAAATGATTAGTTAGTTGAGTTTATTGTGTTTTTATTATTTTATTAAATTGCTTCATTTTTTCGCAACTGTATTAAAAATAGTCGTTCAGTACACCTGCGGAACCGTCATTGCAACTTGTTCCGACTGTCAACCCTCGCCTTCGGCTGCGCCTCGGCTCGGGTAGACATTTGTCGGCCTTGAACTCTTTGCAATGACAGCCTTTCCGCACTTGTAATGAAATATACTATTTTCCTTGAGAACAAAAATATTTCTGATTTCCCTCCGCTTACGGTAGATGGCCAACAGGCAACAGCTGTGAAGATCAAAAATCATGAGACTGACTGACATTCAGACCACACTTTGGTTACGTAAGAACAGATTGATTCAATTTACTGGAGCTCTGCGAAATGTTGCTAAATATATGGTCAATCAATAATTTTCTTTTTTTTTTGGGGTGAAAAATCATGTTTTGTGGTAGAACTCAATGTAACGCACTCAAAACATTGTGCTGGTGGTTGGATTGAATAGTACGGGGGTCGTGGAGGTGTTTAAAATAAAAATATTACAATGAAAACTTGTATTTCAAAAAAACTTGTCAAAAAGTTGGAACTTTGACCCCCAATATCTCCGTAACTAGAAAGTTACCCGGTATGGTTCAGAAAAAAAAATGATCGCAATGACGAGGAGAAAAAAGTGCCTTTCGGGTCCGTTATGAGGTTTTTTAGACCCTTTATAATTAGCCTCGTTATTAATGGGGGAACATGAAATGGCGAAGCTGCAATGCAAAAAACCTAGCGGCGCTATTAAAATAAAAACGATATTATTGATTCAGTATGATCGAGCTCTTGAAAAAAGAAGCCTCATCTGAAAGATCATCAATTTCTGTGTAAGAAACACCACTGCTGCATCTTCTAAACAGACAAAACAGGAGAAAGTGGTTGCTGCAGCGATTGAAAGTCTCTTTCCACGCAACTGGATTCGGCGTTTTGTCAGCAATCACCCGGTTCCTTTTAATCACTTTCCAAAAAAAATGGGTATATTAGGTGAACGGAGATAAACTAATATATATATACCACCTAGTTTTTTTTTTTCCATAGCTTAGAAAAAAATTGATCCGTCATCAAAAAACGCTACAAATTTCAAGTACACTTTTTATATTAGAACAAAGAAAGAGAAATTTTGGAAAAAAAAATAAAAATATAGATTTTCAAATTATACGCAATACGCGTATGAATTTCAATTGTTTTCAAATTTTGTTTTCGCAAAAAAGAAACTAAGTATGGCCATTTGCTTCTACTACGTTCACCATACATATACCCATTTTTTTTGGAAAGTGATAAAAAAGTCAATCTGTATTGTTATGTGATAGCTTTTGGTGAAATAAACAATTTATTTATGTAACGGTGCAGCCTTTCCATGTGTTAGCAACAACGGATAACAAACGTTCCAAAATGTTGCTCTACAAATATTCACTTCTGTGTGAATGCACCATAAGGCTGATAGTTGTTGGAGCCATTGGCATTGCTTATCAGTTCACGACTGGTATCTGTTTAATAGCGGCAAAACTATTCATGAGCAGTTTTCCACCTGTATCTAGTTTTTACTAAATTCAATGAGTAAGTAGAATCTTTATCAATTACTTAATAAAAAAAAATGTGTAAAGCATAATTTGTTTATTTTAATTATTCCGTTTCTTCTTTTTTGTTGCTTTATTTCACTTCCTCTAATTTTCTGTCGAAAGTTACAGTGCCAATGTTCACGCTTTTTATTTCTTCTTTGCTGACCTTCGCGTTTTCCTGAAAAATTATGCCTTTTATACGACTTTCCAAAAAAGAGTATTATGTAGCTCATGCTGAAGGAACTAGGACAGAAACCCATCCTGGTAAGACCACGAGCAAGGACAAACGGCGTAACTTTATACGGTCAAACTTAAATGGTTTTATTGGCCACGGTTGTGACTTTTTAGGAGTCCAATTCTGTGTTCTGTTGAAAAAGTTGATGGTTATGGTCAAAACGCACCAAGAAGATCAACGGGACAGTCACGATAATCAGATATAATCATGGGAATTGGCAATTCAAATTTGCCCCCTCCCTTCGTTCATTCAGAATGAGAGGTTCCTTTGGTTCCAAAGAGATTTGCTGATTCGGTAATTCCCTCATTTCAAACGCATCATCAATATGCTCATTTAATCTAGGAAAAAGACGAAGCCGTAAAGAAGAAAGAAAAAGTCGTTAACTAGTTTCTTGTAATTTAAGACGTGAAAAAGGTAAAATTTTGAAAACCAGGATGTAGGTTTTAGAACTTCTCAATTTAGATACTGAGAAGTGAGAAGCAGAAGGGCGTTTACTATTTATTTTTGAAAACGTTCTTGCAAAAGAATATAAAGGCTGAAAGACGCGTGACCATTGTCGGAATGAATGTCAAATTGTATTTGCAATACAATTTTCATAGACAGTTTCACAAATTTTTAGCAACAGTAGTGACATTTAAGCGGCAACAGGACCATGCCGCAATAAACGCCAATTTACTTTTTTTTAACACATTGCGGCCAGACTTTGTCCATGGAGGCAGAAGAAAGTTACGGGAACTCTTCAATGGCTACAACCAGCAGAGTTTTCTGTTTTACGTTTCTGTATTACTTGGACCAGCATTCTTAAAACAAAAAAGTGTAATTGAGCATTAATCTAGTTTTATAAACTACAGAGTACTTAAAAATAAATGTAGCACGAAGAAGTGAACATGACTTCAGTGCGTACCTAACAGGTGACGGTTTTCCTCTTCTGACTTTCTGCGTTTCAAATAAAATAAGCTTTGTAACTTGGAGAATTTAAGGAGTTCTTAAGTATAAGTATTCAAGGATATGGTGTATATTCACACCCTCATGCCTTTTTCCCAAAGGGGTTGACAGAAGCTTCAGATCGCCACCAGCTGGGATTTTTACATACTTTTTTTGCTTCGTCTACGTTTATACATCAGGACATACACACACCCAAGTAATCTATCAGTTTTTCTTTTTTAATAGCAATAGAGTATTGTGGTCACCTGTGTTGTCTCCATCTCTTCGTCCTTGTCCGGTTGGGTTGGATTGATCCAGTAGTCTGCCAAAATCTGGGGTATTTTGACGCGCACCTTGAGTGGTGCTAGGATTTTTGTGATTAGCTTGCGACAGTCGGTTGACACCTTCGGCTCACGTGGAAACGACACTTTGTTTTGCACTTGCTGTAGAGAAATAGAGTGTTAGACGTTTTTTGATGGTATGGAAGAAAATCATATGATTATGAGGCAACGGCGAATTAGTTATATTTCGACAAGTTTTAGCTTTAAGAAGAAGAGAATAAGCAAGCTAAATTAGCAAAGGGTTTGCGGCTGGACTTATATAATGTTGGCTAATATGAGACGTATTCTTAAGTGGAGACCCCTAATCGGTAAACGTAAGGTAAATCGCCTTCAGGCTAGGTGGAATAGCGATTATTGCAGGGTTATTGGTAGCAGCTGGATGTGAGTTCCCGAGATTAGTGTTGAATGGTGAATAGCAGTGGACTGCTGTAGACTGATGTTGATCATGATAGCATTCGAGATAGACCACGAAAGCTACAACAGGCCAAGCTAGAAATGTGGTGCACCTTTTCTCGATGTTTTATTTAGTGCCCATGTAGGCCTATGGGAAGTAAAATATTTGGATTTTGTATTATACTGAACTGGTACCCCAAAAACTAATCATAAAAGGCTCCTAGGAACGGTAAAAGACATGGAAGACTGAACACCCAATCGACTTGTTGTGCTCACTTAAGTACCACCACTGCGAGAGTGTACTATCCTAGAACTTGCATCAAGGAGTTGCATTTAAAAAATCAATGTAAGTACATCTGAATCTGGGTAGTTCTTCAAAAAGTATTCTCCGCGTAACTTTCGTGGTGAATTTTTAAACTAATCTTCAAATTAACGGACACGCATTTAAGACGCTGTAAAAACAATAACATAAACTACAGAGATATTCTTTTTTGAAATTTTGGTGCCCACGAAAGTTACGAAACTTTTAAAGCAAGAGGGATACAATTGGCAAAACAGCCAAGTTTGGGGTGGGGTAAACTGATAAATTGGCTACGAGAAAACATACAAACAGAAACACATTCTACAAGTCGTTACAAGAAAGAAATTGAAACACATGCATGTATATAACACTTATACAAATACATAAAACCTTTCTTTTGAGCTTCACGAAAATCGACTAAATGCATCTACGGCTCACAAAAAATCTATAGTTATTATTTAGTGGAAAATTATAGCTTTTGTGGTGCGCTAGCTGACTTTCGTGGACAAAATAACCACGAAAAATGTGCGCCGAAAGTTATGAAAATTTTACATTTTTGTGAATTACGATTAAAGTTATATACGTACTTAAATTAACAAACAAAGTACTTGGGAATAATCTCGAAGATCTATCTTATTCCTTAATTCAAAATGATCTGGGTAATTATAAACCATTATCCTTCAAAGTATACGCATGAAAGTTTCTTGACCATGGCTACCAGAAAATATTCAAAGAATAACTTGCCTCGTATTTTTATTGTTTAGAAGCGAAGAATGTACATGTCTCCACCACTGACGCCGGGATACTACAGAGTGGGTACTCTAAACGAACTCTGTACGGGTGTGCAGCTAAAACGTGTAGCGACAAGTTGGCGCTTTTGGAAGACTGGTGCAGTTTTGTTGCGCGCTCGCGAAACCAGCAAAATCGTGTGCCAGAGACATAATGTCTATTAAGTATTGTAATATAAGAGATAGAATTACTTGCTTTACTATTTATGATGCATAGTTAAACACGATTAATTTGATGTATAACAATAGATGCTTATGAATTGAATACAAAAGTTATCAAAGTTTGCCGTGAACGCGAACCGAGTGTGACGCGCGAAGAACACCGATTTTGCTCCCGATTTTGAAATTAGATGTTTATTTTTATAAACATTATAAATAATTTTAGGTGTTTAATGTTGAAATTATACACATAGATAAGTAAAGAGTAATCTGTGTTTGGTCCTAAGACAGAATGTTCAATAGGTTAGGAATTAAGACCGTGTGACCGCGTTTTGAGGCACCTCGAAGATTCACCCATCAAATCAATGTTGACTAGAAGAGCGAGGTAGCTCAAAGCCACATGAGCCACAGTTCGAACAGGCAGGCGAACCCACTGCTCTCAAAAGGTGAAGGAAAACATCGTGAGGTAATCGGCATGTCTTAGACCCAAAGATTGCGTTACATCCACCAATGACATGTACTGGGCCCACGTGCTTGATTTCGGCCGGTCCCCCGGTCCGGAACAGAGGGGAGGTCTATGTCCCATCAGTGGAAACATTATAGGTTGATCATGAGAATGAGAATCTGTAGATACCTTTAACAACTGAGTGTAATTCGTGTCGTCGAAAGGCAACCTTCCATACACAATAGCGTAGAGCACCACCCCCATACTCCATATGTCAGAGTCTTGTGGTCTATATGGAACTCCCTTCAAGATTTCAGGTGAAGCATATGCGTAACTTCCGCAGAAAGTCTCACTAAGCGCAAAAACACCATTCTTAGGTTTCATGTGACCTCGTGCAAATCCAAAATCAGACAGTTTTATATTCAAGCCATGGTCCATAAGCAGGTTCTCGCATTTTATGTCCCTGAAATTGTACGTGAGTCATTTTTTGAATTTCTAGCTACAGAACTACAAGGTTGGGAAACATTATTTTGTAAAATGTATTGAAAACACAAGATGGCGCAGTAAGTGAGCAACGGCAACCGTAAAATTTTAGTGGCTAAGTATTAGAAAAAAATCTGTAAGTTGATTGTAAAATACACTCCCAAAGTAAAATCAAATCGTGTGGGCTTTTATATCCTGCCCTATTCAAATAATCTGATATGATGCGAAAGTTGCTCTACGTTGTTGTCCGTATAACGTACATACCTATGAACAACTCCTCGCTCATGGCAGTAGTCGACGGCTTCCACAAGTTGGCGGAACCAGCGACGACCTCGAACCTCATCGATATGTTGATCTTTGCGTATTATGTCTAGAAGACTGCCGTTTTCGGCATATTCCATCACAATATAGACCCTGGAAATCACATTCTTAATAGGCAAAGTGAAACAATTTTAAGTTAGTATTTTAAGGCTTTTTTCTTTTTTTTTTCGGAAATCATCAAATGACTCTTCTCGCTCTGGTCGGAGCAGGAGGGAGTGTCAGACTTTTACTGACTAAAACTCATCCATGTTCCTTTATCGCCCTTTATGTTCCGGGGCCACGGTATCTCTTTTGAACAGTCCCGCAGCCCCGGACGGCATCGGCCCTTGCGGACCCCTTCCTTTTTGCTGACTCTCTTTGAGGCGCGCGTGGAACACGAACGCGCCGTCGACACGGCCTGTCGTCATGAGACGGACGGACTGCGAGCTAGCCCATAGCTCTCCATCCACAGGCCCGCGCCTACCGCGGCCGAGTCCCGTCGACGCCCGGGGCGTATCCCGCGGCGGCCGGGACGTGAGGTTCTCTCCCTCTCACGTTCCGCCACCTCCTTCTCTAGCATTACTGCTTCGCACAAGGAGGTGACGGCATCCCATTCCGTCTCACTCCGGACCATGGATTTAACCAGGGCCGGACGCGAGAGAACGCCGCCAGTATTTGAAGGCTACGTTGAACTTTGTACGTACATACGTATTACTCGTAAGCTTGAGTGCGTGTCGGCATACGAAATTACGTGCCGATTATATATACCGCATACATTCATTGTGTTGTCGCTTTAACTTTGAACGGAATTTTAAATGAAACTAGTATTCTGAGTTTTAATTACTCTAAGCTGGAAAGTGTGTTAGAAAGAGACCAAAATTTACGTCAAATCGGCTTACACCGCAAAGAAACCGCATACCCATGAATTAAAAAGTTTCGCCTGGCGACGCGAATTCACACCACACCGATATAATTATGATACGTGATCGGTTCAAGCCAGTTTTAATTCTGTTAGAATCACGAACCAAATAGATATTCTCTACTAGTAACCTTTTTATTCGCAAATCTTTAAAAAAAAAATCTTACAGCCTTGAATTATTAAGGCTCCTAACACACGGCGTATATTAAACGCGCAGACGACGCGCAGATGACGCGCGTATACGCGATTCAAACGAGATTTTGAACGCAACCTTGTTACCTAAGCACACGGGGCGATCGTGAAATGCGCGTCTACTGTGCGTATACGCGCAGATAGGTACACCGATTTAGACGCGCTGTAGTCGCTTGTAGCTTCGGCGTTTTGGTCAGAGACTCCTCGTCAGTCAATGGCGTCGGTTGAGACAACACTGCTTACGCTGGCTTTGACCTTCTGTAAGGGCTCCAAACGAATTTCAAACGCGCTTCACTCGCGCGTTTGTATCACGTTTTACGCGCGTTTGAATCTATACAAACGCAAAAATCGGCATAAACGGCGCAGAAAGCGTGCGTTCCTGAAACGCGCGTCATCTGCGCGTTTAAAATACGCCGTGTGCTAGGGGCCTAACATTCACATTCGCACTTGAGCATCTTCTAGACATCGCACGGTGGGCTGGAAATCGGCTTTCATGGACTTAGGGATTTCAATTTGCAAGTGCCTGATTTTTTGCCGGATATCGCTTCTATTAGTTGTTACTATGTACAAAAATGACACCCGAGTTAATTCTGCCCAAAAACGAAGGAAATATAATTTTTTTACGAAAAATTTGTATGAAGCTAGTAATAAAAAATCGAATTATCTCCTAAACGGCATGTTTAACCGTAATATCCTTGGAGGCGGTCATAGTGCTAATTATTTATGATTTTTTGGTTGCCGATTTGACGAAAAATTTAATGCCGTTTTTTTTAAAAAAAATCGTCAAAATATTTTTATTTATTTTTACATGTAAAACGATCCCTTTTAGTGTCCAAGTTAAAAAGTTCGATATGTTATTAACCCAAATATTAAGAACTCACAAAACAAGAAAAATTAAATAAAAAAATTGCTGTTTTTTGACACATTTTTATTAATTTAAATAAAAAAAGTTTATCAAACTCTTATTTAAGTAACATATAAAGTTATATTGTATACAAAATAATTTAATTTAAGCAATTAATACTAAGCATTTGTAAAATAAAGTAAAAAAAAAAAAAAAAGACAAAATATCATTAAATATTACAAAAAAAACCCAACATACAATTTTTTTACAAATTTTCCTTATCTCTCTCGTTGTCAGACTCCAATCTGAGTCAGCATCCAGATTGGATATAACCAAAAACTCGAACTCAGTTTCCTGAAATTGAATTAAGTCGAGAGTTTCAGCAAAAAAGCTCTGCTTTTTCTTGGCATCTAACTTAGGGCTTTGTGCACTTAGCAAAGGATCCGAAGAAACAACAAGCATATTTAAAATGTCTTGATTGGAATCCTGCCTACTTCTTTTCCGCGAATGATGTTCTCGAAACCTCCTAAAATCTTTGTTTCGAGACTCTGAGGCTTCTTCCGAGAGAGTCCCAATCGGCACATTATTATTTTTCTCGATTATGTCAGCCCCATGGATTAATAATTTATGAACGGTTGACGACATGTAGTACCAGTCGTATAATAATACGTACTTTTCTGCTGTTTTGCGGGCATAATCTCTAAATTTTATTAAATCGACCTGCTCTCCAGATGTAATTGCTTGTAAAATTACAGCAAATCTTTTGATGAGGTCTTCATCCAAACCGGTTATAGCTGCGGTTTTATTAGGAAACTCAAAGAATTTTCTTGCAGTATTCCCGTCATTGGTGGTTCCCGAGCCTTGTTTTACTATATCAAACAACAGATTGAGCTCATCTTTGAATTTATTTTGAATTATTTTTTTCCTTGTCTTTAGCATTTCTTTGTGCTCATCACTTCTCGCTGCCCACCGTTTGAAGTCGAGCCTGTATGCAATGTGTAACAGACATTCCATACAATTTATACGGGCGTGTAGGGATGACAAGCCAAATTCATACAGGTCAGAACACACAATTTTTGATGTTACAGCATCTAAGCGGTTCATTTCTGTAGGCTTTGCTAAGCACAGGTAGCACGATGCATTTGATCTAGCTTCAGAAAGGTAAGTGCAAACTTTAGCGTCGATCATCGTCATCATTAGTTCATGAGTCACCCTTTTATTATTATTGCACTCTGTGGGGATAAGGGCCTCAATTTCTTCATCCATTTGTTTTTTCAGCTCAAGGACAACTGCTTCACTCTCCTTTACTAAAGTAAACTGAACTGGACGACAATACAAAACTGAGCATGGTTTTGGGTTCGTCCATAAGATGTCTCCATCTGTCAGTTTTAGTGGCACCAAGGAGGTCATGAAAATGCTCGAGTCATCTTCCTCACCCTCCATTTTCTGCTTGTATCGGCTTTGGTTAGAAGCACCATCAAATCTCCACTTGGATCTCAGCTTCAACTGCTTGTTATGCTGTTCGTTAGAAAGGCTTTGAGGGATTCTTGTAACTGTGATATCAAGTAAAGCTTGAAGTGTAATCCTAGCCGATGAATCAGTAACTGTCACTGATTGCTTCGGAGGGTAGCAATCAAGCTTAGTTTGTTGCACTTTATAGTAAGATGGATAAATATCCTTAGCACCTTCCCGAATGGCAGCCTCTCGCAACGTAATATATTGCCACTTTGAGAGTTTTAGGGAAAGAAGCAATCCAAGTGCCTTTTCTGGCGTAAATATGATTGTTTTAGCTGGTTTCTTAAGCGTTTCATTTAATTTAGCGGCTGCTTCAGGATTTTTCATCATGTATTCGATGACAGAGGCGATATCTCCATGCCCTTCTTCTTTTAAACGTGCTGCAGCTGCATATGCCAATTCAATGGAATCTTCGCCTGTGTGTTCATCAGATCTTCTCTTTTTTTGTTTACTTCCCAGATCTTCGAATGGTTTACGGGATCTTTTCGTCATTGTTCCAATGGACGTTGATGTAGACGGTTCTGGAGAGACTGAGGGCGTTCTTGGTATCTCATCAACATTGGTTCTTGATTAACTAAAGTTTGCACAAAACTCGGCCAATCAATATTTGCTCCCAACCAATTCTCGTACTTTCTCCTGAAATTATCTAGGAATCGGTTGGATTTCTGCCACCTTTGTAAAGCGGGTCGCGTAAATCTCCGACAAAATTCTTTGAGAACAACACGATCTTCGTCAGACAGGCAAGCGCCTATGCGGGATACAACTGCACTGAACAATACTTCATGATCAAATGAAGTACTCTCACTTCGTAGAAGAACAAACAAGTCTAAATTGGTGATCAAACTTTCCATTCTAAGATTTTATAGTCGCAGATTTAGTGTTAGCAGTTAGACAGTTGTGAACAAACTAAATTATAAAACAAAACTTTAGCCCTTTTGTTGCAAAATACCAATAATTAGGTAACTACCCTCATTAGTTATCTTCTCATTAGCTAATGAAAATGTATAATTGTCACTAACTATTCTTAGAACTCATGACACTGCTAATTAACAAATTAGCTTACTTATCAGGAAAAGTTGAATGTAATCCATAGTTGGCATTGTCGTGAGATATTGAAAATCATTAAATCACCTATAAAGACTGATTAGAAGACCTAATCAGTGTAGTTACTTAATCACTTCTTTTCGGACTCATTAGAAGAGTAAACAATTGGTAATTTGGTTGTATGAAAAGTTTTAAAACTCATGATATGTTGATAAATATCTAGCTCAAACATAATTCAATAAAGTCTACGTGTGGGTGTACTATAAACCTCTGCCAACTCCTTCGGAAATATAGGAGTGATGCTATTTTATGTTACGTGTAGTTAAAAGTCCGTGTTCCTCAACATAATCACTAAAAGGAATCGTTTCATATGTAAAAACAAATAAAAATATTTTGACGATTTTTAAAAAAAAACGGCATGAAATTTTTCGTCAAATCGGCAACCAAAAAATCATAAATAATTAGCACTATGACCGCCTCCAAGGATATTACGGTTAAACATGCCGTTTAGGAGATAATTCAATTTTTCATACTAGCTTCATACAAATTTTTCGTAAATAAAATATATTTCCTTCGTTTTTGGGCAGAATTAACTCGGGTGTCATTTTTGTACATAGTAATGACTAATAGAAGCAATATCCGGCATAAAAACAAGCACTTGCAAATTGAAATCCCTAAGTCTATGAAAGCCGATTTCCAGCCCACCGTGCATCGGGCTTTTTAGGCTATGTAAGGCGGCACACAGGCCAGAGTCTAGGTTGTCTTTAGTTTACTATTGCTTTATGGTAACAAACTCCTTACTTCAAAGTCTCTCAAAGGCGCCATCTCTCCATCTCTGTAGCAAAGGGAATTCGGCAAATTTTCACCGTGATGATAAAATTATAATTGCTGTGTGGACATTTTTTCATAAAGTTTTTATCTTTGATGACTCGACGAGACCATGATTCTCTTTTACGTGTAAATGGATAAAACTAATAGTACGTTTTGGAAAAAAACTTGTCAACACTTTTGAATCGAACGCCAGGTGCAGTAGCGCGACAACGAGATCATTCAGATCGATCGATCGGTCAATAACTCAGCAGTAGCCAGTAGCGGAATTTGGAAGGCGGCGGTATGTTGCCTCCGTGCTTTGGAAGACACGTTAAGCCTTTGGCCCTGCGCCTGATCTCTCTCCGATGTCCAACTACAGTGCTTTTTCAAGTTTATTATGCCTTGTGACTGTGACTGTAGTTTCGTTTTTTTTTGTTGTTTTCTTGACATTCAAAAGTGCCGTAATGGTCAAATTGAAATAAATGATTTGAGTTTTGAGTTTCGAGTTTGTCGGATTGCCGTGTCATACGAATATAGGGACAAAGATAGCACCTGTATTTGCTCACCTGTACACTACGATATCCTAATCGATTTGGCTAGTCTCCACTGAGATTGGCCGCCGTGGCTCAGATTTGGGCGGAAGGATACATACGTACGTTTCAGAATCAAGGGTTACCTGTGAGTAGTTTCTATTGCTTGTAGAAACCGTATCAAGTTCTCATGTTTAAGACCTTTCACGACTTCTATTTCTCTAGGTAGAAACTTTTTCAAATAATCGCCTGGTGCTTGAAATTTGCTTATGATTTTGATTGCCACTTGACAGTTATGTCGGTCGCTGGTTGCAACCTACAATAGAATTCGAATACTCCGTTAAATATTGATATCGGCGAGATGGGGAAACGACTTTATTGTCATTGTGGTTAAAACCTGGATGAGCCTGGCATAGGAACGTGATGATTGGCCGAAGCAAATACGGGCTTATACCCTACAGTAGGGAGTATTCGGGCTGTTGATGAAGGTAATGATAAATTGATGTTTTTGTTGTTCTTGTATGTAATAAGGGCCGGTATCCATCAAATCGGGGTGTTGGAGAGATCTATCGAACACCTAACTATTAGCTTCGAAGTAACAACATTCCGAATGCTTTTGAGAAACCTAATATGTAGGTTATAAATACTTGATTCAACCTTCTTCACATTTAAAGCTTTAACACAATGACACTGTCTGTTCCAATGAAGATACAATGATTGAATAACTATGTCAGGTAGAAGTAACTACAGTGGAGTCTTGATCTCTTGCCCGGCCCGAATATAGTGGACATTTCTTTTAGAAATAAAACACTGCACTATATTTTGAAACTTGGCAGGATTTTCAAATGATTTCGTCGTATACGCCGCTGAATGTTTCGTAAGTAATGTTTTACAAACACTCGATACCTTGACTGTAGCATAAGAACCAGACCCTATGGTACGTCCAAGTACATAGCCATGTGACTCGAGGACAGTTAGTTTTCTTTCAGCTTTAGCTTCTACTCCACTATGCACAGTCGTAGTGGGCTCTGTCGACATCTCGCCGAGGACATTTTCATTGGTTCTAACATCAGGTCCAGGCATATCACGGTAATGAACGTATATATAAAATTGAAGTTTATTAAAAGTCACATAATATTGAATTTTGCCTCATTTTATTTTTCACATGATGATTTTTATTATATTGTACATGCTGTCATTTTTGTCAAAACCGATGATTTTTTAATGACACGAGAACGTTGTTCAAACAAAACTCTTTCCATAGATTATTTACATCGCCAGTACGATATGCCGTTATATAAATTAGGATGCATGGAATTATAAAGTACATAGTTATTGTAAGCTGTCTTGCTTACAACTTATTTAGTTCCATGGTCTTTCTAAACGGTTATCATAAAAAATATTGTCTGTTGATTTTTCCTACTTCTAAGGTTTAAGTTTTTGGCCTTTTCCCTTTAGTTTTTTTCTAGGACTTTTTCTTCAATGCTTTTTTCTTAGACATGCATGATAAATGGGTTACCTTTAACCTAACTGCACAGACACGCACTATCTTACTTGCACAAATTGCCAGCTTCTGTCATGTTAACAATACTTTTAATTATAAATTAAAACCAAAAAGGACCCTGAACATTGGCTACTCTCAGGCTTGGAGTATCGGTGACATTAAAATGATTTTCCAGCTCTGACAGAATTTCCTAGTTAAAACACTAATGGTCCATCAATGTCCGTACAAAGAAAACTATTGCCGCGATTGTAACGTTGGCACTGGTTGGTCGAGTGAATGGTATCGTGTGCGTCACCCTACCTTTACACAAATACCAACCAGCTTGGAACCTCAAACTCCATTCAAAACCTCTCTAACATACCCAATCTCACTGAAATCTCAAAGGTCAGAGTAAACTGATCTGTCGAAATATTCGATGACCTATTTTCGTATATCCACGTTTTTTGTTTATTTTCATTCTTAGGAGCCCTAGTACACGGCGTATTTTAAACGCGCAGTCGACTTTTCTGCGCCGTTTATGCCGATTTTTGCGTTTTTATAGATTCAAAGCCTAAAATGCAATACAAACGCGCGTGTGAAGCGCGTTCGAAACTCGTTTGAAGCGCGTACAAAGGGTCAAACCAGCATAAGCAGTGTTGTCTCAACCTACGCCATTGTACAACTGACAAGGAGTCTCTGACCAAAACGCGGAAGCTACGAGCGACTCCAGCGCGTCTGTATCGCTATCTGCGCGTATACGCGCAGTAGACGCGCGTTTCACGATCGATCGCCCCGTTTGTTTAGGTTACAAGGTTGCGTTCAAATCTCGTTTGAAGCGCGTATTCGCGCGAAATCTGCGCGTCGTCGTCTGCACGTTTAAAATACGCCGTGCGCCCTAAAGCTTTTTTCAGTAGATATTCTCCTGACCTCCGTCTTTTGAACCGACTTCTTGTTTCATTATTGCGTATGCTGTTTGCTTGCGTATTGTTACCTGAATAAACCATTGTTATTTATTGACTTTATAAGGTGGACAAAAATAGCTACTTTGAGTGGTGTTCCCGTTCAGTTATAAAATTGTGGTTCACTGAACTTTTATAAGAAAAAATGTAAAGTCTTGTAGCGAGATGAGAAGTTATTTCTGAAATCTATATCTAAAGGGTGTAAACACCTTTTAACTAAGCCGAAAGGAACTTGTTCTCCCCAATGATATTATCATCATCATCATCAAAATATAATGTTCCCACAGCTGGGACACGGCCTCCTCTCAATGAATAAGACTTATAATAATAAGACTTATAATGTCATTGGTTCTCCCCGTCATTGCGATAATTTTTTTTGTTGTACATTCCTGGGAACCTTCTAGTCCTTCTAGTTTTTATTTAAATACAAGTTTTAAATGTTAGTTATTTTTATTTTGAGTGCGTTACATTGAGTTCTACCACAAAACATAATTTTTCACCCCAAAAAAAAGTCGTTTCCCAGCAATAATTTTTGCGTAAAGTTACTTAGTTTGATGTACAAAATGCTTGGTTGACGGCTTCGTGATGAGGTTGTTTATATCCTGTATAAGTACTAATATTACAAAGAAAGAAAGAAAGGGCATTTATTAGCCCACCAGGACAAAACACACAAAAAGAAAAAACGGTAAAAAAAGGTAAATAAAAACAAACAAACAAATTTTACCTCTTTGTACAAGAGGTAAAATTTGTATGTTGGTTTGTATGTAGGGGGTAAACTCCGGAACTAATGATCCAATTCTAAAAATTCTTCCACGGGCAGAAAGCTACATTACATTATTCGTGAGTGCCATAAGCCATAGGGCCATAAATGATATTAATATCATGCATATTAGCCGAGCTATCACAATTTTTGCGGATGAAGTCGCGGGCCAAGTGCTATCATCATCATCATTTCAGCCGAAAGACGTCCACTGCTGGACATAGGCCTCCCCCAAGTGTCGCCACATTGACCGGTCACGTGCGACTCGCATCCAGCGGATTCCCGCAACCTTCACCAGGTCATCGGTCCATCTAATGGGAGGCCTTCCAACGCAACGTCGGGCCAAGTGCTAGTAACTAATATAATTGTATCATAATGTCTGTCTGTTACTTATATTCTTAAAACTCGTAGCAAATTCTTTAAAAAGTTGAAATTTGTTCACAAACAAGATAAAAGGTAAGGAGACGGCGTTCCCCACAGCTCCGCGTCTCCGCGAGGCGTCACATCAAACAATTAAGAGTTATCTCGGGAGTTAGGAACGCGACACGATATATTGCAGACTTGATTACTTTTTCTACTCGGCGAACTAATAAAAGTTGACCAACAGACCGGGAACTAACAAGTCGCGTTTTTAATTGAAACACTCCAGTTTTATGAAGTTATTGATGAATGGTTTTAACTGAGAACTTTGAAGACAGAGAAACCAATTAAAAAAATAAAAATCTCAACGTAAATCCCAAGAACCTTATTTTGAAAACCATGTAAAAGATGCCGTAAGGAAAAAAAAATTTGTTAATCAGTCTAAAGTTCTTTGCACAGTAATTAAAAATCCATTAAATTAGCTGGAAAAGGCGAAAATATCCGCAGAATGGAAGGTTTAAAATATCGAAGAGCGTTCGCTCCCTTCGATCTTAGACATCAATAATGGACTGGGAAGCAAAAAGTTTAGCTCCGGGCAAGTTATCAATTGTATCTGCCAAGTCGGAGCAGAGTTTTTTATTCATTTATTGCACGCAGAGCGCAAGGAAATGCTTAATGGTTATTCTCTTGGCCGCATTTGATATAAAAGCTGAACTTTGTCGCTATCAGAGAACCTTTGTGGCTTTTTATTTGTTCTAAAAAGTGCAATTTTTGTTAAGTTCGAAGTTCTGGGATGATGGAAATGGATTTGTGGAGTAATTCAAATGAAAATGTCTTTCGCCTGTTACAAAATGGATCAACATTCTGTTTATTGCAGACTTACTTAATATGTTCGTAATTTCGCAGAAATAACTGCTTTTTTGCGTTATTGAACACCTTTTTTATTATTTTTATTAAATGTGTGCACTAAAGGTGCTTATGGTGTAGCATATGCAGAGCATTCTAATAATATAAACGTACTCTTATAATTTCAACGCTAGATTTATCTTAATTACGTCAGTTTGCGCTGACGCCGCAAAATGGACAATTAAATCCATTGTTATTAAAGTTGAGCTGCATTCGTGTTGGGTGCAGGCGGGAGACAGGGCCGTCCCGGAACTCAGTCGTGCTATTGTTTCTCTAAACGGTCCTCTACGGGCGTCCGTCGCAACTCACCCAGTTAGTTTTACGAGTTCTCACCTGTTGGGGGCTCGGGGTCGGTCAGAGAAACTCTTGTTTGGTTTCGACTGTTATTATGCTTTTCGAAGTGTGCAAATACAACAAAGTCTTACGTAGCATGAATTTAAATGCAGCATTTGAAATGCTTTTGATTTAGGAAGCTTCTTATATTGACCACTTTTAACCTGTAGTAGAAAAAATCTTGGTACAACCAAAGCAACATCGTTTGTGAACTTGATTCCAAACACTTCACCACATACGTTGGTAATGCGAGGAAAATATATTTTAAGATTACGCAGCGTGGGACGTTCATTCGAAAAGGTGATGTTAATGTGAATAATGGAAATAACTGGGGTTGTATTACATTCCTTTTTAAACTCGGGGCAGGTAAACAGACAGGGGTCAGTAACACCTCTCGTCCCTTTTGTTATTTGTAGAATTTTAATAGAAAGGTTCGCGTCATGAACCTGCGCCCTAACTGTTTGGCCACGACCCACACGATCGGGCGACATGCGTGTTGCGGCAGCGACAGAACAAATTGAAAGAAGCTGCTTAGTGCACGCCACCAGTCATCGCGACGCGACTTGCAGGCGGTAGTCACTTAAGCGACGGAAAGGGCGCGGTCATTCATTACGTGTGGCAATTTTTCGACAACTGGCCCCCTTAGTGTTACCTATATCGTGAGATTTAACTTATCCTCTACACCCAATAATCACGTGAGATTTTTCAAAATGCGTATTTTTGCGTAAATACGTTAATCTGTGCTTGATCGCGTTGGATTGATTTAATAAACTAATTTGCTTAATTATTCTCTTTGAATATTCATTATCTAATATTATGAAAAATAAGGTAAAAAGTTTTCATTCCCGTTAGAAAAGGGAGGATCCTCCGACCAGACGGGTGTTGTGACTGTGGGGCTACTGCCCAACAGATGTTGTCGGGTTTTTCCAAATAGTCTTAAGTCGCGGAAAACTAACTGCGCGATTTAGGAATTTGATGTTAGTTTTTCACTTCTGTCATAGATGGCGCTGTAGTACATTTTTATCAATGTTGCTGTAGTACTTTTTGTAGTGCCACTACAATAATTATGTTTAGGTTTTAGCCATATCTTACAGGCGAAACATATTAGCTGTGAGAAAAAATTACGTGATATTTACCGAGACCCCCTGTCTCCCTCGTGAGATTGGGTGAGATTTGGCTCGAACCTCCCCCCCCCAAGTTACACATCATGACATGTATTGCTTGTCGCATGTCGCGTCGCAAGTCGCATCACCTAATGTCGCGGAAGGGCGTAGATCATTCATTATTGTTTTTGCCAAAACCGTCTACATAACATAGATTCACAATAATAACGGTTAAAACCGACAAAATCCAGGTTCACATGACACGTTTTGTCACAATTACCGTGACAATGTGCGTTACTACAAAATCGAAGGCTTATCCGGATTAACCGGTTCATAAATTAAAGTTATTGCGTTTCTGTTGAAGTTATGGCTGATAGTTTAGGGACGTCCAATTTATTTTGTGACCGAAAATTTTCGACTCTATGGAATTTTGCTGCTTGACCTAAATCTGTTTGTAAGGGTTACTGCCGAGGTAAGCGGTAATGGAGTGCCAATAACGGCCCCATTACGCTTCCTCCAAGCGAACATCAACCACTGCGCCTGCGCTCAGGATCTGATGCTCCAGAGCATGGCGCAGTGGTCGATACACATCGCTGTGGTCGCTGAGCCGTATTTCGTCCAGCCCAGGGAAGACTGGGCGGCGGACCTTAGCGGCTCAGTGACCATAGTGTCGTCGGCCGCCGCCGGTACCCCGACCCTTGAAGGTGTCAGGAGGGGTCGGGGGTGCGTAGCAGCACGGTTCGGAGAGATCGTAGTGGTGGGAGTCTACTTTTCCCCGAGGCGAACTCTCGCCGAGTTCCACAACTCTCTCGCAGAGTTGAGTGTCGTCGTCGGGAACCATTCCCTCCCCGTGCTTGTCCTCGGGGACTTCAATGCCAAGAACTTGGCTTGGGGTTCTCGTTGCACAGATGTGCGGGGAAGGATGGTGGAGGACTGGGCTCTGGAGAAGGGCCTGGTCGTCCTAAATCGGGGTTCTGTTCCCACGTGCATGCGGATGCGGGGTGAGTCGGTGGTGGACATTTCGTTCGCTAGCCCCGCTCTGTCGCCACGTGTCGTTGACTGGCGTGTCATGGAGGGGGTGGAGACCTATTCCGACCACCGGTATATCCGGTTTGACGTCTCCACCCAGACCTCAAGCGCGCCGGTCCAACAGGCGCCGAGTGGTCCGCGCTGGGCGCTGAAGCAGCTGGACCGGGAGCTCCTCCTGGAAGCCTCGATCGTGCAGGCCTGGGTGACATCACCAGACAGGCCTGCCGACATTAATAATGAGGCAGGGTAGTTCCAGGAGGCCATGTCTGACATATGTGACATGGCAATGCCCCGAGTCCGGCCAGGAAGCGCCCGGCGTCAGGTGTACTGGTGGTCGCGAGAGCTGACGTCTCTGCGTGAGGCGTGCGTGGCTGCGCGGCACCTGTACGCCAGGCATCGCAGGCTCCATTGAGGCGGAGCTATATGAGGGGTACAGAGCGGCGAAGACCGCCCTCCGCGAAGCTGTCCTGCGGGCCAGGGATCAGGCCCGCGAGGAATTGCTGGGGACTCTCGACAGAGATCCGTGGGGGCGCCCTTACAAGATGGTGCGGGATAAACTCCGCACCTGGCCCCCCCCACTGACGCAGAGTCTCCGGCCTGAGCTCGTGGAGGACGTAGTGAGCACTCTGTTCCCTACGCGGGGGGAACATCCCCCCCCGCCTATGGCTCCACCGCCTGCGGTGCTGGAAGCGGATCACCAGGACGACGACGACGACACTCCGGTAGTGACTGGGGTAGACCTGAGAGTGGCGGTACGCAGGCTCAGTGCCAAAAATACCGCCCCGGGACCCGACGGCTTGCCTGGCAAAGCCTGGGTCCTGGCCTCGGAGGCTCTCGGGCCCCGACTGGAGGGGCTCCTAAGCGCATGCTTGGAGAGAGGCCAGTTCCCACTTCGTTGGAAGACGGGGAAGCTGGTCCTCATTCGGAAGCCGGGGCGCCCTGCGGACTCTCCGTCCGCATACCGGCCCATAGTGTTGCTCGACGAGCTCTTTGAAAGAGTCATTGCAAACCGCCTCGCCGAGCACCTTGCGGGGACAGGGCCGGATCTTGCGGAACACCAGTTTGGTTTCCGCAAGGGGCGCTCTACGGTGGACGCCATCATGCGCGTGAGAGCCCTCACGACGGGGGATGCAGTGTCCCGGGGGGGGGTAGTCTTGGCGGTGTCTCTTGACATCGCCAACGCCTTCAACTCCATGCCCTGGAGCTGCATTAGGGAGGCACTACGGTATCACCGGGTGCCGACCTACCTTCGTCGTGTGGTCGGGGACTACCTAACGGATAGAGCTGTTATCTACCCCGGTCGCAGCGGAGAATGGAACCGGCGAGAGATGTCGTGCGGTGTTCCACAGGGATCGGTCCTAGGGCCTTCCTTGTGGAACATCGGCTACGACTGGGTGCTGCGCGCCGACCTCCCTAGCGGCGTCAGCGTGGTCTGCTATGCAGACGACACGCTGGTACTGGCACAAGGGGGGTAGCACGAGGCGGCGGCCGAAATAATGACACGCGGGGTTGCGATAGTCGTCGAGAGGATCCGGCAACTGGGTCTCGAGGTGGCATTGCACAAGTCCGAGGCCATGTGCTTTCATGGGCCTCGGAATGCGCCACCTCCGGGATCCTCACTGACGGTAGGAGGGGTATCCGTCGGCGTCGAGTCGACGCTGAAGTACCTGGGACTCGTCCTCGACAGCCGATGGAACTTCGTGGAGCATTTCCGACGTTTGGCCCCCAAACTGGAACGGACCGGGGCTGCCTTCAGGCCGCTCCTGCCCAACCTTGGGAGGCCAAACGCCTCCTGCCGGAGGCTCTACGCGGGAGTCGTGCGGTCCATGGCCCTTTACGGGGCCCCGGTGTGGGCGCGTTTCTTGAGGCTGCGTGCAGCCCACTACCTGAACGCGCCCCAAAAGGTGGTAGCCGTAAGGCTGGCCCGTGGGTACCGCACGATCTCCCGTGAGGCGGCGTGCCTCCTTGCCGGATTGCCGCCATGGGATCTGGAGGCGATAGTCCTCGCGCGCCTACATGAATGGCGCGCGGAGGTGCTACGCCGGGGGGAAACTCCGCTGCCGCGACAAATTGTCGCTCAGCGGACAGACTTCCGGCGTGATCTCATGGCGACATGGAGAGAGCGACTGTCGCAACCCCGTGCAGGGCACGCCACAATAGTGGCGGTAAGTCCCCTCTTTGAGGAGTGGCTTGAGAGACGCCACGGCGTCCTCACCTTCCGCCTGACGCAGGTCCTCACCGGACACGGTGTTTTCGGGAGGTTCCTGCACCGAATCGGGCGGTAGGAAACGCCCGGGTGTTTCCACTGCGAGGATCGACCGGAGGACACGGTGGAGCACACGGTGGAGGTGTGCCCCGCGTGGGCGGAGCACCGCCGTGTCCTCGAAGCGGCGATTGGCGGCGGCGACCTCTCGCGTCCGGCCCTGGTGCAAGCCATGGTCCGGATCGAGACGGAATGGGACGCCGTCACCTCCTTCTGCGAAGCAGTAATGCTAGAGAAGGAGGTGGCGGAACGTGAGAGGGAGAGAACCTCACAGCGTCCCGGCCGCCGCGGGAGACGCCCCGGGCGTCGGGGGCCACCACGTGGCCCCCGGCCACCGTAGGCGCGGGCCTGTGGACGGTGGGCTATGGGCTAGCTCGCCGTCCGTCCGTCTCATGACGACAGGCCGTGTCGACGGCGCGTTCATGTTCCACGCGCGCCTCAAAGAGAGTCAGCAAAAAGGAAGGGGTCCGATGCCTGCCGGGGTTGCTATGGGACTATTCGAAAGAGATACCGTGGCCCCGGAACACAAAGGGCGATGAAGGAACATGGATGGGTTTTAGTCAGTAAAAGTCTGACACTCCCTCCTGCTCCGCCCAGAGCGGGAGAAGTCATTTGATGATTTCCCATCCGAAAAAAAAAAAAAAAAAAAAGGGACTTAAGGTTACTGCCGAGGTGTACCGCGACCTGCTGGCGAAGGCAAAGGAGACGGTGGATTTCGGGGAGCTCGGGATCACCGGGGGCATCCAGCTTAAAGTCACCGCGACGGGAGCTCGGTTGCTGGAGATCCCCGGTGAAACCAGTGGCTCGTCCGCTGACGCTCTGGCTGAAAAGCTCAGAGCGTCCCTAAACGCGGACGACGCTCGAGTGTCCAGGCCCGTCAGGTGCGCAGACCTGCGCATCCTGGGTCTGGACGACTTATTCACCAAGGAGGAGGTGGTGGCCGCCGTTGCCAGGTCCGGAGGGTGCCCTGCCGATCAGGTCAGGGCAGGCGCCCTTCGTCCGGACTCCACGGGCATGCGAACCGTTACGGTAAGCTGCCCTGTGACGGCGGCCAAGTTAATTGTGGAGGGCCGTAGTCTACTGGTGGGCTGGGTGTCAGCGCAGGTGAAGCTGCTGGAGCCCAGACCTTTGAGGTGCTACCGCTGCCATGTGGGACACCATGCGTTGGTGCAATGCGCCTCGGAGGTCGACCGCAGCGGCCTCTGCTTCCGTTGCAGTCAGCCCGGTCACACATCCGCGACTTGCTGCGCCACGCCGCACTGCGCCGCATGCGCGGCGTCTGGCAAGCCGGTTGATCACCGGGCTGGCAGCAAGGCCTGCGCTGCACCCGCCAAGGCCAAGGCCAGAGGCAGGGGAGGGCCCTCCACCGCCACCACCACCGCCACCGTCGCCACCGCCGCAGTCGCAACTGCCGCCGCTGCCTCTGCCGCTGCCGTAGAGGGGCCCTCACAGGGGGCCAGGGTGGAGGAAGCGGTAATGGAGTGCCATTAACGGCCCCATTACGCTTTCTCCAAGCGAACATCAACCACTGCGCCTGCGCTCAGGATCTGTTGCTCCAGAGCATGCCGCAGTGGTCGATACACATCGCTGTGGTCGCTGAGCCGTATTTCGTCCAGCCCAGGGAAGACTGGGTGGCGGACCTAAGCGGCTCAGTGACCATAGTGTCGTCGGCCGCCGCCGGTACCCTGACCCTTGAAGGTGTCAGGAGGGGTCGGGGGTGCGTAGCAGCACAGTTCCGGGAGATCGTAGTGGTGAGAGTCTACTTCTCCCCGAACCGAACTCTCGCTGAGTTTCACAACTCTCTCGCAGAGTTGAGTGTTGTCGTCGGAAACCATTCCCTCCCCGTGCTTGTCCTCGGGGACTTCAATGCCAAGAACTTGGCTTGGGGTTCTCGTGGTACAGACGTGCGGGGAAGGATGGTGGAGGACTGGGCTCTGGAGAAGGGCCTGGTCGTCCTAAATCGGGGTTCTGTTCCCACGTGTGTGCGGATGCGGGGCGAGTCGGTGGTGGACATTTCGTTCGCTAGCCCCGCTCTGTCGCCGCGTGTCATTGACTGGCGTGTCATGGAGGGGGTGGAGACCTATTCCGACCACCGGTATATCCGGTTCGACGTCTCCACCCAGACCACAAGCGCGCCGGTCCAACAGGCCCCGAGTGGTCCGCGTTGGGCGCTGAAGCAGCTGGACCGGGAGCTCCTCCTGGAAGCCTCGATCGTGCAGGCCTGGGTGACATCACCGGACAGGCCTGCCAACATTAACAATGAGGCAGGGTGGTTCCAGGAGGCCATGTCCGACATCTGTGACGTGGCAATGCCCCGAGTCCGGCCAGGCAGCGCCTGGCGTCAGGTGTACTGGTGGTCGCGAGAGCTGACGTCTCTGCGCGATGCGTGCGTAGCTGCGCGACACCTGTACGCCAGGCATCGCAGGCTCCGCATCCACCCACCGGATGCGGCAGCCATTGAGGCGGAGCATATGAGGGATAAAGAGCGGCGAAGACCACCCTCCGCGAGGCTGTCCTGTGGGCCAGGGGAATATCTCCCCCCGCCTATGGCTCCGCCACCTGCGGTGCTGGAAGCGGACCATCAGGACGACGACGACGACACTCCGGAAGTGGCTGGGGTAGACCTGAGAGGGGCGGTACGCAGGCTCAGTGCCAAAAATACCGCCCCGGGACCCGACGGCTTGCCTGGCAAAGCCTGGGTCCTGACCTCGGAGACTCTCGGGCCCCGACTGGAGGGGCTTCTAAGCGCATGCTTGGAGAGGCAGCCACCGTAGGCGCGGGCCTGTGGACGGTGGGCTATGGGCTAGCTCGCCGTCCGTCCGTCTCATGACGACAGGCCGTGTCGACGGCGCGTTCGTGTTCCACGCGCGCCTTAAAGAGAGTCAGCAAAAAGGAAGGGGTCCGCAAGGACCGATGCCTGCCGGGGTTGCGGGACTGTTCGAAAGAGATACCGTGGCCCCGGAACGCAAAGGGCGATGAAGGAACATGGATGGGTTTTAGTCAGTAAAAGTCTGACACTCCCTCCTGCTCCGCCCAGAGCGGGAGAAGTCATTTGATGATTCCCCATCCGAAAAAAAAAATAAAAAAAAGGGTTACTGCCGAGCAAAATCCTCTTGAAACATCTAATGAAGTTCAATGAATCAAATCAGCCTATTGCAGTTCACCGCTGGACATAGGGTCCAATAGAGAAAGAAAGAAACGAATAAATGCTTTTTCTTTCCTTCTATAGGCCTCTCCCAAACTGCACCCTGTTTCCTATCTCCTTCGCATTCAGTGACGCAGCCACCTTAAAAATATCCGCTGGTCCATCTGGCTGGGGCATCTCAGGCAACGCTTGCCGATTACGCGGTCTCCAATTCAGAAATCGTTTGCTGTATAGGCGGTTCTGGAGTGGCAACTGCGAACCGGATGACTTTGCGTTTGAAGGCCTCCCACTAGGTGGACCGATGACCTGGTTGCGGGGATCCGCCAGATGACCGGTCAATGTGGCGACACTTGGGGGAGGCCTATGTCCAGCAGTGGACGTCTTTCGGCTGAAATGATGATGATGATAGGTGGTTGTTCAATCATTTGTTCTGGGGTTTTGAGCTTATTATCCCCTCAATCACCAGGCTTGGCTAAGGTAAAAAATACAAGATGGAAAAGAACCCCGACACTAAAACGGTAACCACGTTTTCAATACAACATTCTGAACACCTAATATAAAAAAATCATCGGTAATTTAAAAAACAAACAGCTGTTTTCTTCAAAACTGCAATTCCTACATGGTCAAAATGTATGGAATAGCAGATTTATACAAACTTCGTTAGAGTGTTGGTATTTATGCAACTTGGTTCAGAATGATTTACGGCCATTTTCAATAACTTACTGTTCGGTTTCGGTAGGTTGCTATCTCTGTCTGTTTGACATTTTTCTTACAGACGGTTAGAAACAAAACGTCACAGAAAATCTTTCTTTGATTTTCCTATGAATCAAGTGACAGGTAGGTGACGCGGATAGAATATTTCAAGCTAACTTTGTTTATAGAAACACCGATAGCTGCGAGACGTGGCATATTAACTGACAGTTATACATAAGTAAGTTATAGACAATGGGTCTTACTGAATATGTGGTAAGCGTGTTAGCGTCGGTGTTTTTTTCCACCCTGTATATTGGTGGTGGATTTGGGTAGATGACTAAAAAATCGGGGCAGTCTTTGGGGACTGCCGATAGAAGTGAAAACAAAAAGTACACAGGCCCCTCCCCAGTCGTAGCACTGGTTATGCCCCGCGCATGCCTATGTGGTGCTACGCCGTAGCGGACCGCCTACGAGTGCTACGAAGCCTGACCGCACGTTACGTCAAGTGACGATGAGTTCAATGTTTTCCTTCACCCAAAAAGTGCTCAACGCGCCTAAAGAAGTTTTCACTTCAAAAATCGAATTAGTCCGACAGATAGATTTCCAAAAAATATTGGACACGTATTTTTTCTTTTGTTACGTAAACCAAAATTGACGAAGACAAGACGCTTTTAAGATGATCAATACGTCACGCCGTGGTAAAATTTTCAGTGCGTTGTGACGTCCCGAGTCCCCATCACATGAGTAGGTATCTACTTACTCATGTGCCCCCACTCCCGAGTTTTGATGCGTTTTATCTTTGTCAATATTCATTGATTTACAAACACAAAAAAATCGTGTCTATTATTTTCCAATAATCTAACTGAGACACTAAATAGATTTGTAATTTATTGATGGTGGAAACTAGCCTGTTGATGATGAATTACCAAAAACTTTGCCAGCTCTTCCATAACATAAGCATAAGCATAATCAGCCCATAATGTTCCCACAGCTGGGACACAGGCCTCCTTTCTATGAGAGGAATTGGGCGAATCCACCACGCGGGCCCAGTGTGGGTTGGTAGATGTCACATGTCTTAGAATTTTTGGTTCTAAGACATGCCGGTTTCCGCACGATGTTTTTCTTCACCGTTTTGAGAGCAGTGGTGATGAAATAAATTACACAAAGTAATGCGCCTGTCTAGGTCCGAACCCACGACTTACGGCTCGTAAGTTGGGGCCACCACCACTGTTCCACCGCTGCTCTCTTCCGTTAACCTTAACTTAATTATTAGCCCCTTCTCCTCCCCCCAGGGTTGCACAACCACAGACAGACATCATTTCAGCCGAAAGACGTCCACTGCTGGACATGGGCCTCCCCCAAAGGAGGGTTTTTGCCATAATCGCCACGCTTGGCAGGCGGGTTGGCGATCGCAGTGCGGTTGTTACAAAAGCACAGAGAACGCTGCTGCCCATTCTCTGGTAAGTCCCTTAGTCGCCTATTACGACACCCACGGGAAAATATGGGATGGTGCTGTTCTTTACGTCCGACACTATACAGAACACAGACAGTTGCTTGTTGTCTCATTATTAATAGTTTTGGTAGCAATTAATAAGATGAATATGTAGGCAAAGTTTTTTTTTCGTCTGGCTATTTAGTCCCACTGCTGGGCAATAACCTCCTCCACCATATCTTTCCAATTTTCTCTGTGTTTTGCTTTCTTTTTGTCAGTAACGACTTCAAATCTTCTCGTGAACGTTTTTTTGGCTTGTCTCGGTGACATCATTTTCATCATCATCATTTCAGCACAACAGACATTTCATGTCGTCCACTGCTGGACATAGGCCTCCCCCAAGTGTCGCCACATTGACCGGTCCCGTGCGACTAGCATCTAGCGGATCCCCGCAACCTTCACCAGGTCTCGGTGTCCTTTTTTAAAGTTCCTGCTTATTTAACTTAATTAGAATCAATTGTGGTTACCCATTATTACGGTATTTAATGGCAAGCTCTTAATAAGTCTGCGGTCGCTAATGCACAAAAGCAGGCTCCCGAGTTAATTACATGTTGATTGTAATCAACACTGTTTGTTAACAGGACGGTGTTATTGAGTTATAAAGTGGTTGAGTATATTTCCAATTGAGCTTAAATGTAACGCAATATCACGGCAGTAGCTGATCCGCGAAGGGTTAGGTAGACTTCTGCCTAACACCTACACCTGCACATATTGATATAGCAAAACCAACATTTAGCCAATTATGTTTAAGTTCCAGTTATACGGAGCGTTTTTTTTGCCATCAATTGGGCAGAAATCTAGGCTCCGGTCAGCGAAAATTCCTTATGTAAAAACCAGGTAACACTTAGTCTGACTTGGTTAGCGAACCCAATACCTCGTTTCGCAGTATCCAGAATAATCTTGTAAACATAAATTGTAGCCCCGAATGCCACCGTTCGTAGCACGGTTACGTAGGTTTCGTAGCAGCTCGTGAAGTGCTACGGGAAATGCTACGTGAAGTGCTACGTGAAGTGCTACGCTGTGCTTCGTACTTTTTGAGACGCAATCTAAAGATAATGTGCTACATGGATCCTATAAGAAGGATCTTAAGGAGGTTGACGTTGTTAGGGGGTGCAGTTAGTCAAAATTTGATACAAGATAGTGTCATTAATTCCATTTTTAGGCACGCGGCAAAAGATCATTGTATCGCTTTTATTATTATTATTTTTCTTTAGAAATAAACATCAACTTTGTACCTATTTTTCTATTTCTTTCTTCTTTTCTGTATGTAGTGCTTACATAAACCGTTAAATAAATAAATACATTTTAAATATTAATTTACAAAAATATATAAAAACATAAAAAAATATTACAAAATTTGTAGAGGTATGGGAAAAAGGGTCCAAGATACCGGGCGGTCAGGGCTCCAGAGAGAGGAACCTCCTAACAATACGCGCCGTGTCCAGGAGTACCGCTTTCTGAATCAAGCCCTTGATCTAGCTGCCTAACGAGAGCCTCCTCAGATCGAGGCTCTTGGCAATTGAGCCATGGGCCATTTAGCCATTTTACTGGTTACGATTATTCATAGCGCTAAGTTAGATTAAGAAAATGTTTGTAACAATGGTTTAATAAATTTATTCTTTATTTTTCCCTCCAAACCAAATTAAGTTAAGTACGACAACAGCACATTTCACGAACCATCAAACAACATAACATGAACAAACACAGGGGCATTAGCAGGTATTGCAGGTAAGCCAACGCTTCACACATTCGGTCATTACCATTTATATGTCCGACAGAAACTAATTAAAATGGTCACAGACAATTAGCTACGCTGCAATATTGGTGGAGGGGCCACTAATACATATATGCAGTAATATTACGTCCCAATAATAAATGGAGATAGATTGTGTTGCTACCTTTCGTGTTGACAGAATAGTTTGCTTTGACAGCTGTTGAAATGTATTATAATAATAATAAATATCGCTGGACATTACACGCAGCGCCATCTAGCGCCACATTAAGCAACGAGGCTTGTGTCGTGGACACCAGATAGTTTTTATACTACATAGATACTTTTTGTTTGTAAATACATACTTATTATACATATAAACATCCATGACTCTGAAACAAATGTCCATGCTCATCACACAAACATTTGCTCCTACCAGGATTCGAACCCGGGACCGTATTGGGTGTAGTTTTAACTAAATTGTTTCTAAGCGCATAGAAAAAGATGTAGAAAAATATTCAATTTAATTTTTAATTTTTATTTAATCAATTCATGATATAACATCACGCCTGTAGCCCCCGAACCTCTGCCTTACCCAGAGGTGTACCTAAAAGTACACCGACATTTCGCCAGTTATGTTTAAGTACCATATATTAGGGGACGAGCCTATTGTCATCAACCGAGCACAAATCCAGACTCCGTGGCTGCTACTGAGCAATTGCTGATGGAAAAACCCAATAACAATTTAACCGACCCGGGAATCGAACCCAGGACCTCATGCTCAGCAGTTGCGATTGCGACCACAAGACCAACGAGGCTTTATAAATATAAAATACATACCCCACTAATTTATCATTCCATCTTCTAAACATTTTATAAACATTGGCAACTCTACAAAGCAAGAATTTTTATTTGCAATTAAAGATTGCATCAATGTTGCGTTGAGAGTGCTTTCAAGAGGGGTTCTACCGACCCCGCTGTTACAGAGTTAAGTAGCGTGAAGTTTGTGTGTTGATCTCTTGATATCAATTTAAATCGCTTTCTCAAGTACTATGTAAATTTTCGCTTTGATATCCTTTATTAATGTTTTTGCTTTTAGGTGGTAGATATTTTGTAGTGCCATCATCTGCGAATGGTGGGGCTTAAAACGTAACTTTGTTTTACATAAGATTTGTTTCGATTTAAATCCTCCTAATTTGTAATCACTTTCACTATCAATTTCTTGACTGCCACGTTGGTATAGTAGTAGCAAGCGCGATTGCTGACCATGTAGTCCTGGGTTCGATTCCCAGGTCAGCCAGAGTGATATTGGGTTTTTCCATCAAGAATTTCTCAGTAGCAGCCACAGAGTCTGGATTTGCGCCCGGTTGATGGCAATAAGTTGGCCTCAAATATGACTGCTGAAATGTACGTAACGATGGATGGATTGTGTGAGGAATGATATGAAAGAAAAAGCAGTAAATGTTATTGGGAAGGTTGACAGACAAGAATGTAAGAAAAAAAACGTTTTTAACAATATTCATTACACTGTACATACAATAATGTACATAACAAACCAGATACATTACCTATCAAGTATTGTTTACAGCGCATAGTTCGTAGAATCAAAGCGTTTTGCGTTTAATTTAATTAATTAGCTCATTAATAACGTTGTTAGGTAACATTTGCAGCAAACACGTCTATGTATCACACTAATACTGATATTGTAACACTTGTATCTACAGGGTACAAACGCATTTTTTTTTGGGTGTAAAATCACGTTTTACTGTTGGACCCAAAGTAACACACTCAAAAAATCGTGATGCCGGACGGATTGAATAGTACGGCGGAGTTGGAGGTGTTTAAAGTAAAGTTCATACATTAAAAACATATATTTATGTGTTCTTCGTTCAGGATCTTTTCACACCCTTTAGATGCAAGATCTATAGTCAAGTTAAAGTAGAACTTATGCAAATATTTTTAAGCAATAGACAATAATTTAAACGAAGTGAGCACCTTCAAAGAAAGCAAAGCTCTAATTTTTATAAATTTCGTATCTTAATTTTACTTGAGTGAAAGTAGTTATTGAAGATACGAATTTTATTCTGTAGTGTATCTCTCAAAATATTCGCACAAATTTTCATTTTCATTTAACATTTCATTCAACATAATCTTCTTCAAACAACAAAGAACATTACAAAAAAATAATGCCGAATTGGTTCCGTCCAGCCGTCCTCGAGTTTTGCGCTTAGCAACACATTTAGCCATTCATTTATATAATAGATTGATAGATATATTGAAAATGAAAAATTACTTGCATACAGAAACAAGGCACGAAGGTTAAATTATCCGTTGTCACACCAGTGTGACTATGGATCAGCCGTTGTATTAAACTACAACTAAAAAACCCGACCACTGAAAAATCACGCTCTAATTAAAATCGGGGTTACTAGGTTAAATCGACTCCTCCTATAGTTGAAAATGGTTAAAATGTAGTCTATGTTACACTGGCCTTTTTTTTTTTTTTTTTTTTTTTCGGATGGGAAATCATCAAATGTCTTCTCCCGCTCTGGGCGAAGCAGGAGGGAGTGTCAGACTTTTACTGACTAAAACCCATTCATGTTCCTTCATCACCCTTTGTGTTCCGGGGCCACGGTATCTCTTTCGAACAGTCCCGCAACCCCGGCAGGCATCGGTCCTTGCGGACCCCTTCCTTTTTGCTGACTCTCTTTGAGGCGCGCGTGGAACACGAACGCGCCGTCGACACGGCCTGTCGTCATGAGACGGACGGACGGCGAGCTAGCCCATAGCTAACCGTCCACAGGCCCGCGCCTACGCCCGGGGCGTCTCCCGCGGCGGCCGGGACGCTGTGAGGTTCTCTCTCTCTCACGTCCCGCCACCTCCTTCTCTAGCATTACTGCTTCGCAGAAGGAGGTGACGGCGTCCCATTCCGTCTCGCTCCGGACCATGGCTTGCACCAGAGCCGGACGCGAGAGATCGCCGCCGCCAATCGCCGCTTCGAGGACACGGCGGTGCTCCGCCCACGCGGGGCACACCTCCACCGTGTGCTCCACCGTGTCCTCCGGTCGATCCTTGCAGTGGAATGTTACCCTGGCCTTAATAACTCATCACTTGACACCTTATTCATCAAAATCGGATGAATAATTAAGGCGCTACGGAAGATCATACATACAAACATAAATTTCTAAAATCATAACCCTTCCTTTTTACCCGACTTTTTACTTGAACTTCTAAATCTTAATTCAAAACACAACATTCCCAACTCCGGAGTTAGGGATCAAACGAGCGATTACAAAGTGATAAGTTATTAAGACAATGGTCCGACTTCAGAAGTCGAAGTCGATCGGCACTTAGAATTAGTTGAATTGATGTGATGAATCCACTAGTGTAAGCACATTTAGCTTGGCGCTGAGTTAGGATAGTTTATCGTTCTTGTAGATTAGTGACTTGTTTAACTAACTGCGTTAGAGGAATATTAGGTGTCTTACAGGTATTAATACTTGTACCTGTAATAAGCATGTAGGTTTTCACGTATAACTACTCCTCAGTCGCACTAAGCAAAACGCCAAGACAATAAAAAAAAAACGTTTTTATTTCTAATACTTATGACATAACAATCAAATGATAGGAAGTACCTTTTGAGCAAAAAATTATTTGTATTAGGAACTTCCGCTCTTCCGGTATACGTTAACATTACATAAGTAAGAAATTTAACAATAACATCAAATCAAAATCAATACATAATAAGATACCAAATATATAATGCTACGACTTAAGAGGAAACACAAGGGCCGTTTTTCCATACAAACGTAGTCCCCTGTTTCCTCCCTGGCTAATGCCTGTCCCTATGTTTTCTTTGTTTTTTATAAATTATTTATTAAAAGAGATATGAACCTTCAAAAACGTAAAAAATTGCCAGGCTTTCCGCTGTGTTCAAACATCCAGGAAACAAATTTGACTAGATTATATAAAAAGAGAAAACATAAGAACACGGCCAAAACCTTTTTGTAATGAAAAAAGTAGTTAAATCGGTCAAGTTTTGTTTGTAGTTAAAACAAGTTTCAGTTTGTAGTTTTTTTTGTGTAAACGTTGTTTATTTGTACTTTTAATTGGTATTTTCTGCTGTTGCCTCTTTCGCTCTGTGCGCGCGGTCGTTTGGGCACTGCGCGACAGCAATATATTTTACAAATACCTATTTCTCAATTCCCTCGCCCTTTTTGTGTCCTCTTAAGAGCGCTGTCAATAAAAAATTATACGGCACCGATGTCATTAGCACGATTGACTGTATCTATCTGGATTTTTCGCGCCAAATTCTAATGTTTGGCACGCTCTGCAACCTGAACGGCTTGATAAAGGGCTCAACCTGTGGATTTTAAAATGGTGTATCTAAGTAACTAAAAAGTGAAAAATAAAAAAATTAAAATTAAAAAAAACTAAGGAGCCCGACTGCGTAAAAAATAACTAATAACTTTAAATAAAAACTGAAAAGAAAAAAACAAGTTCTGGAAACAAGACATATTGACTGCAACAGTCGGACTCGTGACCCATATTGGATGTAATGATTTTAGTCTAGATTATTTAATGGGTTCCGACTGTTGCAGTCAATCAAGTCAGTTTTTATTTAAAGTTATTAGTTTAATGGAGCGACTGCCTATCTGGCCTCCACAACCCAGTTAGTACTGGGTAATACGATGCCCCTTGGTAAGGCAGATTGTCGACAGACGATTGACTGTATCCATGGCCGCAAAAGGATAACCTAAGTAGGTGTCGAGCACGATTCTTTTCGCAATTTGTTCGCGTGGTAATTTTGATGTGTATGCGTGATAAAATAATCCAGTTCGATTTCTGTACGTTTCATCCAGATCCTTCAGCCGTTCTGGCATGATTGAGTAAAAACATCCATCCATCCACACTATCGCATTCATAATAGTCGTAAGATGAACAGTCTTTTAACACTAAAACATTCGGCCTTATTTCTCGCGACACATTTACTAATTAACCGTAATACTTTAAAAGAAACAATTAATAAAATGAAAAGCTAATCATGACCTATTAAAGTGCGCTCAGCGGCGCACCTGTACAAATGTGTGTTTCACATTAGCGACGTATGGCGACCATTAGTGAGCGAATATTAAATGGCTTTTAAGTTTTTTTGTTACTTGTACGTTTTTTTTTTGTGTACTATATCCAAACTGGGTACTGAAATGTAGAGAATTAATTTACAAGGCAGATATGAGTTGGAACGTCGGGAGGGGACGCCCTAGAGGACATCATACACCTTATTCGTAGTGTAGTTCGTAGTATCCTTAGTGCGTGTATGACCAGATGTATGGACGTGGATGAGGCAAAAGGAGTATGTAAGGATCGTAGCAGGTGGCGTTCTGTGGTTTCTGCCTACCCCCATGGGAAAAAGGCGTGATCTTATGTATGTATATCATCATCATCATCATCAGCCTATTAATGTTCCCACTGCTGGGACACAGGCCTCCTCTCTATGAGAGGGAATGGGCTATAATCCACCACGCAGGCCCATTGGTAGATGTCACATGTCTTCGAATTTTTGGTTCTAGGACATGCCGGTTTCCTCACGATGTTTTCCTTCACCGTTTTGAGAGCAGGGGTGATGAAATAAATTACACAAAGTAATGCGCCTGCCTGGGTTCGAACCCACGACTTACTGTTCGTAAGTCGGGGCCGCCACCACTGGGCCACCGCTGCTCCTGTATGTATATGTGTGTTCTAAAATGTGTGTTACGAACTCAAATCAACGCGAAGAATTGATTCTAAGCGCCAAAATATAAAAACAATGTTCAGATATCAATTTCAATCGACGGCACGGTTGGCGCAGTGGTTAAGCAATTTGCTGCTGCACTGCGTGTCGCGGGGTCGATTTCCACATGGAACAAATATTCATATTATGGCCTACAGATAGCTGTTCCGGGTCTGGCTATTTGTGAATGTAAGTTTTAAATGTTTTGTAATCGCACTCTATACAGGAGAAATTCCTAGTGTGACGAAATGTTTAAAAAAATAGAACTACAGACCAGGAATGGTGAGATAAGGGGTAGTTCATTATCCAAGTAATGATATGCACCTTTTTGAACGACATTACAAAAATAACTACCTTTTCAGGATTTTTCTCAGCAAATAAGCTGATGTAGCCAGTAACTCCTGCAACAGACTGAAAGAAAAACACCTCGTATTGGACCCGAGTAACTTTGTACAGTTAAGTGAAGGAAGTAGGTCAAAATAATACTCGTAAGAACGGGATTAACACCTTGTCACTAACTTAAGTAGTGGACAAACTTTTCAACTTATTACATTATGGCTCTATTTGGTCTTAGTATCGGAAAGTAAAAGAACAGCGGAGTATCTAAACTTTTTATGTGTCATTTAGCTTTATTGTTATATTTGCTTGTAAATGTCTCGTAAACAAGAAGCTTCTTCTCGGTTTACAATAGATGCTGACAGAATAAAACTTTTAAGAACGATCATGATTTATATGTAGGTACCTACAACACACCAATGACCACCAACTTACGATTACTACACAAAATACCACAAAATTTAATTATTACAAATACAGCGTTACATTATGATTTCGTTAATGATTTACCACTCACGTCAGAGCATGAACACCGACTGTCACAAATAGTCACAAAATGTTTGATAATTTGACGCTAGTATCATAGTGGAAAAAATTGTCACTGTAATGAAAGTTATTTGAGTACATAAGTAGTATCAAAAACAAATCATAGATGGCGTCGTGTGCTTTATTCTATTTTTAACTTTTATTAGCTTTAACTGTAACTCCTAATCCGTTTACTTACTCATGTGTCGTAACTAACTTAGGTATTTAAAAAAATCTTAGAATTGAAGTTTGTTTGACTCACTTCCCGGTTTCCGATTGAGCTGAAATTGTGCATACCTATTTGTTTAGTTTGGATGAAATGCATGGTTAGCTACATGACATCATTCCTAAATCCAATATGGCGGACTCCCAAAGATGGCGGACTAGTTATTTTTTATGCATTCCCATGATATGGGTAAAATCAAATGAAAGGGTTTGCTGAGACGAATACGCGAAGTAAAACGCCATTTTTCTAAACCGTGTTTTTTAAACTATAATATTATTACGCAGTTGAAATAGACAGTGGTCAATGCATAAAGTTATACCTCGGTTCCTAATCTATCTCTATGCCAAATTTCATCCAGATCCGTTCAGTCGTTATGGCGTGGCGTGATTGAGTAACAAACTTCCATCCAAACTTTTGCAATTATAATATGTAATTTTATAAGTATAGATTGACATAGACTACCGAAATCCATGGAAAATCTTTGAACAAATGAAAATGATTTGAAAGCGATTGCCAATTATTGTCTATCCGCAAAATAAAACTTGATTCATAAAAGAGAAGTGCTTGAACTTCTCTAACATACAATTGTTTGTACCTGAGGATATCAATATAAAAACCATACAAGATAAATGGCTAAAGTAAAATAATATTTCAAAAAATAATATTACCTACGAAAAGTTGTACATTAGAAAAACTGCAAAAACTCTTACTCATTCTGTAAACAGAAAAGAGCGTTTAAAATAAGCGACAGCGAAAATATATAAATAAGCCAGCGTTAGCAGAAAAACTATTAGCTATTTAAAGTCGCTTAGCATAAAAACTAATTTTTAAACACGTAGGAGCTTATCCCTCACTAGTATAATGTCGCAGGATAATTGGAAAAAAGTATTTCTGTGAAATGCCTAGAATGTTTGCAAAACAACGGAATATCTTAGGTTAGTGACAAACAATGACGAAGAGTATAAATAATAAAATAGTTTATTTGCACCTTCAAGTAAAAATATCACTAACAATAAAAATAGGCCTTGAGGTAAGTAAAGCCGTATGTTAGAATTGCAGCCAATACCTAAACTAAGATAACTGATAGACTCATACAAACGTTACGCATTTACTGATGCGCAGATTGGTTAACAGTTTTAATCGAGCTCTCAACAATAAAAAAATGATGTTATAATTGATTCTTATTAGATTAATAGATCAGCAACCAAGTTGCAAATCGTTATAAACCACTTGAGCTTTTTGCAAAAAATCTAGGATTTTTACAAAGATACGATTTTTTCATTTTCCTGCGACATAAATACGGGGAAAACTCATTTTATGGTGCGTGGGTGAAAAATCTTTTAATTAAATTGCTTTCGAAGGTATACAACTGAATTTTTAATCAGATTTTAACTCATGCTAGTGAATGTTGTATTGTGTTACATGGAACATGTTCTTTATTCACGGAATTTAATTATATGAGACGTGCAGAGTTCTATTTAAGTATATTCGTGTCGAAAATAACAAAATAATCTAAATTCAGTTTTTTATTTATAATACTAAAATACTTAATAATTCAATACTTTTTAAAAATAAACACTAAACGTAAGTTTGCGTGCTAAAACAGAAATTGTAGCATATTTATAATGCGCGTATGAGCAGTGCCAAGAATAGCTAACAATTTACAAGATAAAATAAAACTTTAAATATTTTAAAAAATATTCCTGAATCCGACAGTATCTTGCAATTTATTTATTTTGTGTAAGATTGTGTTGTGTAAGCGAACGTTAATTTTTAAGCGGCATTGTGTCACGATGTCCATCGCCCAGTCGAGTTATGATGATTGTAGTGGTTTTTTATGACTCCTACTTTATTAGGGAAAGTGGTGGTATAACGTCTCCGCCATTTTGTCGTGATGCGAGCTGTATCTTTTATAAGAACGCGGGCATTTGCGGACAGGTTTATTTCTTGTCCTTTTGTAAAACGAGGGTTTTATGTCCGAGCGTGGGTTAAACAGAAAAGTTTTTACAGTAACTCCGTTTGGAAATGGCTTCTCGTGCTTTCTAAACATGATTGATATTCTGAAGGGTCTGCCACCATTTTTAAATGGCCTTAGTAGTAAAATGTATGTCCTCAAATTTCAGCAGGTGGTGATGGAAACATTGGACCGGAATCGATGGAGGCAGATTGTCCGTTTAAAGAGGTCCAGTGACCACGATCCTCAGTTATGAGGGACCGATTGAAAAAAAAGAAGAAGTCGTAAAAGCCGTTGACATCAACATTGTGGTTGATACTTCCATGTATGCTTACCTCGGCTGAATCTTAAACCCGCGGGACATATTGACCACAAGATCACAAATACAGAATAAAACCTTGTTCAAACAGCTCTTCAAAGAAAGTACAGAGTCGAGCAAAATATCAACAGAGATTCTATTAGTGTGAGGATTGTCAAACACAGATAACGGTGTGGAGCTGCTGTGGTCCTGAGGACCACAAGTCGAATGTAAAAGGGATGTTTGAACAGTATAATAATAGTGAGAGTTCAAGGACGGGCGGCGGGCGCCAATTTCAATATAAATATTATTGCAGTAGCAGGCTAAACGCAGGATAATATTTGCATATTTATAAGAGAGCAACCCTCAGCAAACATGGAGAGAATTGGTTACGAGGTTGGTTTGTTTTTGACATAATGGGCCCTTTGTCGATGTAGGCTGCTCCTTACAGTCATTACTCAGGGCCGTATGAGTTAGCATATTGAGGGTAGGCTCGGTACATAAGGCGTAGTAAATTGAAATTAATTGAAATCGAATGTAGCGGTGGATGGTTCGCAATTGTGTTGAGCTTGTATAGAGTTACAATAGAGAGTTCTAATAAATGGGTTCAATTTTTGCAGACTTTGTATTTGCGTGTACATATTGAATTAAAGGGTTTTTGTAAAGAAAAGTAACTTTACTTACTTTATGGGACTATCGGTAAACAAAACCAGCTATATAAGTGCGAGATTCGCACACACAGTTCACAGGGTTCCGTAGTAAATAAGCAAATATGCAGCAAATATGTTTTTCTTTTTGTATATTGGCACCTTGTTTTTTTATCATGTAAATTGTATAATTTAATCGTACTTCTGTGTGTTGTGCTGTCTTTGTGTGCACTAAATAAATGGTTTTATCAATAAACAATTTCTATATTTTTATCGCCCATTAATTTGTTTTACACTCAACAGCAAAACTAAATTTGTTTTTTAGTGTAAATGAAAAACAAAGTTAATGCTGCAGTATTCCGAAAAAGGCCCATATCTCAAAAAAAAAAACAAAGCTTATCCAAACCAATTTTCTTTGAAAGATCTTTTTACGATCTTCATTCACACCTATTTTTTTTTTCAGAATTTTCTCCTTCTTATTTAAGAAAGGGAAATGATTATTTGATCCTTTAAAATCTAATTGATCTATTGTAAATGAGCACATTAAAAATAACTGACGTTTTTTTTGTTTAATTAATTATTGCGTCTGTATTAGTTGATCTACGGTTTAATTATAAATGAACTGCATTAAAGGTAACATGATAATTATATTTGATGTACCTACTCAATCAATATTTCGTATACAAAAATAATTGCACAAGTAACTCTCAGACCTAATTTCTACATCTGAAACATTTTTTGCGTAGTTCTTGTTTTTTCGATCGATTTAATTCATTTTGAAGAGAAATCATTAAAAAAGATGACCGTTTAGTTTTTTTGCTTGCTGTTTTTACAAAATTAAAACGATCACTTAAATTCATGTCCTTTAGAAATTACAGGGATACATAATTTTTACGGCTTTAGAAGCAAATATCTCTTCAGCTTTGAATAGAGAACTTTGTGTTGAGAACAGTTTCGGAGTAAAATGACTGTGACAAACGAACGAACAGACAGACAGACAGCCAGGGCGAATCTATACGGGTTTCGTTTTAGCCGTTTGGCTACGGAACCCTAAAAAGTATTGTAAGTAAATAGGTATCATCTAGAAAAATAAACTGCATTACGTGACCGCATAAACTTTTCTACGTAAAACTCATATTTCATTTTAGGCTTAGAATAACAAACTAGTTTTTCTTCGACAGTTAGGGGGCATGGTTACGGTCAATGTATCTTTGCAAAAGGCACTTTCATGTTGAATTAGACTCATTTGAAAATTATTTAGTACTTATAATTTATTTGGATTCACGCACTCAATTGAGTTTTAGTTTAACCACGAGATTAGGTCAGCTAAACTTTTCTTTTAATCAAAGTTTTAGTTATATCTATTCAAATGAATAAAATTGAAGTGTCTGTTTGTAATAACAGCTTTTTATTGAATGCGTATGAAAGTATATGCAGTCTTACAACAAAAAACACAAAATCTTTTTCGTCTGTCTGTTTGTTTGTTTGTTCCGGCTAATCCCCAAAACAGCTGCACCGATTTTGACGGAACTTGTACTGGCAGATAGCTAATGTTATGGAGTAACATAAGCTACTTTTATTTTAGAAAAATAATCAGGGTACCGTGCAAAAAAAAACCTTTGAAATTGTTTACAAAATCCGATTCAAATAGGGAACTGGTATTGCATCTCGCAAATCAACCTATGAGGCTGGCTTTTGCTTAACTGGACTATCCTGCGGATGCCTTGAGAGTCTAAAGAGCCGTAAGGCCTCCAGGCAGGAGAATCAAATTGATTGATTTATGTTTTATAAAAATTGTGTAAATAGACCCTTAACGAAGCCGAAAGGCAATTGTTCTCCCCGTCATTTTGATATTTTTTTTGTTCTGGACTCTTCCTGGGAACCTACAGTTACGGAGATATTGGAGGTCAAAGTTCTAACTTTTTCACAAGTTTTTTTCAAATACTAGTTTATAAGGTAATAAATTTACTTTAAATAGGTACCTCCACTATCTATCTATCATGGGGTTTAGGTTTCCGCACTTAGTCCTTGAAGTGGACCATTGTGCGTGTGTTGGTACCTCCAATAATAACCAGTTTACTATTAAATGCGTCCATCAGCACAATGTTTTGAGTGCGTTATATTGAGTTTTACCGTAAAACGAGATGTTATATCCCAAAAAAAAAGACGTTTTCCAGCAATAATTTTTGCATAGAGTTACTTAGTTTGATGTACAGAAACAAAAAAACACACACATGAAAGCTTGGTTGATGGCTTCGTGAAGGGTCCGTTTACACCCTGTAAATACAAGCCTCATCTAGCACCCAAACTTATTCAACTGAAAACAAACATGCATATAATCTTTCTACATAAATACATACCTATATGTACTTATTTCTACGTTTAAAATGAATGGCATAATATGTCTGTACGTACGTGATACGTCGTGACGCTGTGTCAGTCAGGTCATTTATCTTAACGTTTTTATTAAATGAATTATTCAGTTGTTTCTACGTATGTGAATTTAATATTCCATACTTTTGTTTGCGAACAATTAGAGGGTAAATGGGTAATGTGAAAGTCTTGTTAGGATCGTCGGATTGTATTTTTGTACTAGCTTTTAAGGTGTGCTTAGTGTGGAGTGGATTCTGTTATCGACTTCCTGTGATGGCATTACTCTTAAAATAAATAAAATATACTTACATGCCATTAAATTCTGGGGCAGAAAATGGCCACGCTTCATTTTTCTTTGAGTATTCCAATCCATCGCTTGTTTGGGTATGTGATTGGAATCTATCCGGAGTGTGTCTGATCCGTTTCCACTTACGGCGTTTGATCTGGCGTTTGCGCGTCTTCGTTAAATTCTGAGGATGCGACGGAGACAGTGACGAAGACTTGGATTTGGTGTGAAATGACCATTGCCTTTCACGATTCACACCCGTAGAGCAGTACGCACAATTGGTCGTATAATATTCGACTTTCACTCTGTATCCGTTAGCTCAGCTGCAACACGGGGTGGTGGGCGCGGGACTGCGCGGCAGCAGTAGGTCCTGATCTGGGACCACCACGTTTCCGTTCACGTCCCAGTCCACGTTCCTGCCCCGTCCACGACGGGGACGTTCATGACTAGGACTGGCTAGGGCGCTGCTTTTAATACGGCACTCCTCCACGAGTACAACCGATGGTTATTTGGCACTATAGGTTCTCACCACCAGCGATTCCCACCAAGTCCATACCCTAACTTCCCCCAAATCAGAATATTTTATAATAAGTGTAATTAAACCAAATATGGCATACTCTATCTCAAGAAAAAATGCACCCTTCACCAATTTAATTAATGTATGATAATGACCATTTAATACGAAAGCATCGCACGAAACTGACTGCACTGTCATCTCTCATACTTTATTAAAACAAATGATCACAATTTATCATAATTTATGTTAAAAAGCGTGAATTTAAAACAACAGTGTTGTACATAAACTAAGATACATTGCGACCAATTTTAAAAAGAACGAACCATGACATTTGTTAGGTTTAAAATTCATGTTTTGCATTCTTGAAATAAATTCCGTCGTTCCCGCCAAATATTGGAGTGTCACAAGTGGAATTATTCGTGAAATTCAACACTACATTTACACCTGGCATGGCCGTATATGCCTGACCTCCCACCCCTCCCTTGGGAACATTACTCTCGGTACTAAAGTAAGGTGTTGGTATGTGATGTGAGGGGTCTTGGTATCTTGGTCGTATTGTTCAGTTGGCGCTGGTGGCTAAGGACGTGGCATTCGACGACGTCACCCTGAGGTGGCTCCTCTCGAATTCTAGAGACGTTTGTTGCATTCTCAACGTCTATTCATTTGATTACTGTAATAGATATTAGAGAAACTTTTGATACCATTTGTTTCTAACATTGTTGTATAACAATTTGAACTTTTGGTTCGGAGATACAGAGATAATCTTAAATTTAATGTTTTTGAAGAAAAACTGGTGACGAGCTCTTATATTTGACTTTTGTTTTACATGAATTTAAAAGCGATCTCTATTTTTTTATTTTACGTAGGTACTTACTTGTTTCAGACTTGTGACAATAATGACGTAACTGGAAAAATAAGAAATACAGTAGACTAAAAGTATTTTCATTATATTGCCAATATTTGTTTGCATAGAAACCTTTTATTAAAAGATGAATGGTTTATTTTACGTAGGTATTTCGTTACTTAATTTAATACTTACTTTCGATAATTTTATATTCAACAACAAACAAAATCGAAAAATCTATATTTTTTGAGTTATGTCATCCTTGTCGCAAACGAGCGATATTAGAACTTCTAGACGCAGACATTGGTTGACTCGTTAATATTTAACAAAAAGCCAGTCTCATGAAATTCAACCAGCCACACCATACGCCAAGACTGTCCATCACCAATTAATTACAACAAAACCAGTCATACATTTTAACTTTAAATATATTACTAGTCAGTTATAGTAACCATTAGTGTCGCCATATTTCCGTTAATAAAAAGCAACAGAACACCGGAACAAATCGTCGAATCCCCAGCGATTTAGGGCGTGCAAAATTTAACATAGTAATTTATTTTTATGTCTCTGACGGACGATCCCTTGGCTGCACTTCGTCTCGGGGATTGGGGATTAAATAATCACATCACTGGCAACATTGTTTATCTCTGTTGGCACAGATATTGTTAAAATTGTGGTTTAAATGGCACACCTTTTGTTTTTCGTGTTTATTTTGAGTGAGAGATAAAATAGTTATGAGATACGTGTCACAATCAACTCCAAAGTTTCAGTTTTTTTTTACAGTTGATTAACTTGGCGAAGGTCAGGGAGTTCGTTTGAATAGCGTTTATAATATGATTAATTCAGTAGAATGAGATAAGCACCTCTGAGATTTTCAGATTCATGTGCGTATTTTAAAATTATCACGATTGCTTTGGTAAAGGAAAACATCTTGAGGAAACCAGCATGCCTGAGAGCCATGGCCCATGGACGGCATAAAAATCTCTGACACCAGGCTAGGCACTAACCACGCGCTAAAAAAGAAAGTAGAATGAAAGCAGTTGAAATCTTTCAGTAATGGTAAAAAAATCTTTATCTAGCTTAGTCTAGCCGTAATAATTTTTCAAAGAATCTCCCATACTTTACGATAATCTTCAACATTTATGGCTATCTACAAGAGCCCAAAAACGAGTCACCTACGCATAATAATTCATCTCTAGATAGCCTTATTTGTTACCCTAATAATTCCTTTCTTTTCACCGAGGTTTAAAAAGTTATCACAAAAAAGGTCTATTGAATATCGCTTAGAGGTCAGCACATTTTATAGGACTAAAGCGATAACTTTTTCTCATTTTCACAAAAGGAGACTTAAGAAAATATTTTATGCTTCCAAGGTGTCACTATTACAGTGCCTCTGCCTTGTCGATGATAACAGATTAAAACTATTTAAGAGGGGGAAGCGGATCCGAAGAAGACATTGTGTTACAATTTCTTATGATGATATTTTATTGTACTAGGTTTTGCCAGCGGCTTCGCTGGCGTAATTTAGAGTTTGACAGTCAATTCGGGTTGTACTCTGCCTGTAATAATATAAGTAAATCATAATTCAAAATATGTACGTGTCATAAGACCGTTATTGTAGTTTTCCCTTTTTTTCGGGATGAAATACCTTTCATCCCGAAAAAAAGGGAAAACTACAATAACGTCCCTACGTCCGTTTCTGTACACCTGAAAACGTATATGCAAAGTTTCAGGATGATCAGTTCAGTGGTTTAAGCGTGAAAAGGTAAAAAACAAACTTACTTTCGCATTTATAATATTAGATAGGAATTAAGGATTTTAAGGGCTTTTTCAGAATGCAACTAGACGAACAAAGGTTTATTTGATACTAAAGTTTTGACACTTGGAACCTCACGGGAAATTATAGCGCGTTGTAATATTTTTGTTGACTTAAATTAATTTGGAAAGGAAAGCCCGTTTAGTGGTCACTATGTCGTGGAGTTTTGGTGGGATTTTGATATTGTGTCAGTATTTCATTTTTGTTGGTTTTGATTTGCGATTTTCTAAAGCCCATTCGCATTGCTTTGAAGTCCTATTATAAAATAAAAGCTTGAACGTAATCAATTAAACTGAGCCAAATTTAATTCAACTAGCAAAAACTAGTTAACAATATTTGATATCCTCGAAATTTACAGCATTAAAAAAATACAATCCGACTGCAATCAGAGCCCAATGTTTACTTTATGACTTTACATTTTTGAGTATTCCTTCTTGTTTTTGCAGAATATAAATTAACCCGTATAATATTTCGATAAAACTGTTAACTGCCAACATTTATTATTTACGGTTGAATTTTATCGTCAATCCGCACCATGGTAGGGTTATCAACGGTGCCATGTCCAGATATTTTATACCTTTAGAGCTCATATTTTAAATATGGCTGCGATTTGATTTACAGTTCATGCGGATATCGATGTTTGGTGTAAAATAAATGCCAGCGATCAGTTTTTATCTCTTTCAGTTTCAGTAATGACTGTCTAGTCCATATGTAACATAATAGAAAGCTTTTTTTTAATGTTAGGCAGAGGTGTTCCTGTAGTATCTACACCCACATTTTTTTAAGTCCCATGTTCTACTGAATCTTTTTGACTATCTTTAATTTCATTATTCAATAGAATATCCCTTCAATACTTTGGATTTGAGTTAGATTATTGTGGTACTGTCATCAGCCCTTTTAATGTTCCCACTGCTGGGACACAGGCCTCCTCTCTATGAGAGGGCTGGGCTATAATCCACCACGCAGGTCCAGTGCGGATTGGTAGATGTCATGTCTTCGAATTTTTTGGTTCTTGGTACTGAAAATCATTTAAGGAGAATCAAAGGAGTTAGGAGGTATTATTTAAGGAGTAAGGAGCACGGGCACTTTTCTGCAACCTGCAGCCTAATGCCTTATGCTTGCTAATGACTGCTTTATTTCTATCTTACCCTTTACCCTGTTTATACAGTGTAGGTAAGCAATAATAAATAGGTACACACAAAAAACAACAACAATTTTCTACCTTCAAAACACGGACTTTTCGTGTCTTCCAGTGCACAGTTTCAGTAACTCGAGCCAGCTCTTGTTTCAGCCATGCTTCGTCTAATTGAGGCAAGTTAATGAGTAACTGTCCTGTTAGCCTGTGTTGTGGCCTCTCTTCAATTATTTGTACTATAAAAAAGCCCTAGAAGTTTAAAAATGAAAATTTCGTCCAATCCTACCCCACCATTTTCGTATAATATGCAGACAGATAAACTTGTAGCGGCACTTATAAAAGTACTACAGCAACATAGAACGAAAAAAAAACAGCGCCATCTATGCCACAAATGAAGAACTCACGACTTTAGATTATCTAAGAAAAACCCGAAAGCAACCGTTGGGAACCGTTGAGGCCCGTCGCGACGCCCCGATACGAACCGTCCCCGTCCCATGCTCGTGCCAGCCTGCGTGGCTGAGCCTGAATTCCAAAATCAGTCCCTAATTAATGACACCACTCAGATCCAGCCTGTCTCCTTGCTGTCCTCTCCCAGCGACGCCCTAAGCCGAGGCCCGTACCCCACGGGGGGTGCCCTTGGCGTGTAGTCGCTTAGTTTATAAGTTTTTCGCCATAGCTGGAGGCCTTACACTCAATGCACCCACATGATAGTCCGGTTAAGCAGACGACAACCTCTCTAGGTTGAACTGCGAGATGCCATATCGAAAAAAAAAAACAACTGTTGGGCAGTCGCCCACCAAACACAACACCCGCCTGGTCGGAGTATCCTCCCTTTTCTATAGCGGATGAATAATTTTACACCCTGTTGCTCATACCCTGTACACTTCTCAAGCTTCAAAATTCATTTACATTACAACTCACAAGATACCTTGAACATCTTACCAAAACCTTGACCAAGATAACCATTCTGTTCACAACAACAGGTCACTGAACACAAATTCCGAGTGTGAACGACGTGCGTCCTCAACTGAGAGTTCAAAGTGACTTATTAAGCGGCAAACAGTCTCTAAGGAACAGCCGTAATGGTTACTCATTAGCTTGCCTGAACTCAAACTCAAACTCAAAGCATTTATTTCAATTAGACCATTACGGCACTTTTGAATGTCAAAATTACAAATAAAAAACAAAGCTACAGTCCCAGTCACAAGGCATAATGAAACGAGGCATGGCTGAATTAAACGAGGCATGGGTCGGTTTACTAGAGTTGTGCACTGGAAATCACTGAAAAAGAGACTGCAATAGATTTTTTTAAGTCAATCAAAAGAAAATGGCGGCAGTTACTCCAACATAATTTTAAAAAACTTCCGTAAACACTCAGCTTTTCAAAACAATACAAACAACTTGTGCTCAACGCATTATTTAGTGTAATCGGGCTTCTAAATGTTATTGGGTTGATGGCAATAGGCAATATTACTTGGGAATTAAACGTTACTATCGAAATGTGGGAGTTCTATTAGGTACATCTCTGCCTAACCCTTCATGCACAGGCGTCATGTTTTGTTATAAAAGAGTGTAATGTGTTTTACGGTAAATAATAGTACATTATAATATAAGTGCGGTAAGTTGAAAATTACAGCCGAGGCGATATTGCTAGCCCGAGCCGCAGGCGAGGGCTACAAGAAAGCAGAGGCTGTAATTATCAAAGCGCACGTATGTCATACGACGTTTTATAACATATTTGCAAGGAAATCAATAAAACTCGGACTTTCTTAAACGAATAAATCTTTAAACATTTAAATTTGAACAATTTGTAAAATTGATTATTACGTTGCCAGTTGGCATTTTTAATGTTGTCAAGTTATTATTATTATATTTTATCTCCCAAAGTTAATTTTATTAATAAACTGTTGACCACTTTTCTGACATAAAAACTCTAAAACGAACGGAGCATCTTGATAAACCGTGCGTTTTACATTACAATAACGCACAAGTACGTAATGAGATACAATACGATATTGAAATTGGTGAAATAAGAGACCCTTTACGAGCAAATGTGTTATAAAACTAATTAAAGAATAGTCTGTACTGTACTATCTTTTTCTCTATTGAAGAATTTTAAGTGCAAAACCAAAAATGTTTAACAGCAATAAGTAATTATGTTCAAATAATGTTGTATTGTAAGTATATTATTACAAAGCTCCAAATAGATAACTACGCCGCTAACCTGCAACCTACATACAAAGATATACGGTGCAATAAAACCAGAATTGTAAGGCAAAGCTAATTAAAAAGCAACAAGCTAATACAATGGAATATCGAAAATACGGTCTCACTTTGTTTAGGTTTTTGCTGTTAATTGGGTTAAGTAGTTGGCTCCTGTCACGGAGGAGTAAGCAAATGGAGTGATAATGTGCGACGAATGACCATAAGAGAGACATTGGAGCTGTCACTGCATTTAACACGCTGATACTATCAAGACTTGGTACGGCGATGTCATAATGGCTTTTTTAAGTGAGTTTTTCCTCTTTTGTTGTTTGTTTAGAAGAAATACTTAACAAACTACCTTCATTTATTTTCTTCTTGTCCATCCAAAGGCATAACTAATGATATACTTAGCGATAAAACCATCGTTATATGCAGGTACATAGATTATTGTAGTTTTGTAAATGAGCTTTGTTAAAATGTGGCTGTACCTGTACAATAAAGTAGATTCATGAATTCATCAGTCTGAAAAGTCACATCATCTGCTGTAAATCGTCAAAACGAAGAAGGAAAATATCGTGAGGAAACCAAAGTCCTAATACCGTTTACAATCAATGTGACATTCATCATTCCAAACTCCATTCCTCTTGGTGGTTGATGGCACACTCCTTAATGTAGAGAGTGTTAATGTCCCAGTAATGAGAAGTTCGCAATGTAATAGACTGATTATACTGTTCAATAGTTTTTACCATTCACTTGATTAAAAGAAATTAAAGAAAAAAAGTTAAGATTTCATTTACTTCGTACTCTTTTGTGGTCTTGTTTAACGCAGGTTAATTCCGTGAGGTTTCTGTAATTCGACGCGGTATTGCAGGGAAGTTTCTGTAAGCGCCTTTTACCACCCTCCGTTAACCCTTCTACTTTGAACTACGTTTGCGTAATCGATTCACAGGTTTAATGATTTTAGGATTTTATTATGAGTGGAAACTTGCTTTGCAATAATGGACTTATTAAACTATGAAGTAATCGGTGAGATCCTGCAATATGATCGCCTCGGGATTTTTACTGTTGACTACTACATAGTGAGATAGTATGGCAATATGGATTTGCAACTTGATTGCCTGTTGGTCTGTCGTCAGCGCGAAAGGTTTCCATTCTTAAGACGGCAAAGTGTTATTGAGTTTATCCATTAGTAATTTATTTGTACTTAAGAAAAATCGAACCTGGAGTAGCAAGCGAAACTTGTTGTACTATAGAGACATCTGTGCCTAACTTTCGTGTAATACAAGCTTTATCATTCTTCTTTGATAAAAATAACTTCATTGAAAAAATAGCTTTGTGATTCTCTGCTGTACAGCGTGTTTCAGAGATGGTAAGTCTTAAATATGACCATACTTTCTGATACACACTGTCCGGCTAAGCAGATGACAACCTCCTTGGTTGACCTGCGAGATGCATATCACAAAAAATATATACACACTGTATAGAGGCCGGGTTCTAGTCTTGCCAAACGCGACTCAATGATCGCACCCCGGTGGTTAATTCTGAAATCTTCAGCTTCCTAAATAGTAAACTTTAGTATCAACCAGTGGATTGCATGAGCAAAGTGGGGCAGGGTCTCAAAGATTTTACTTATGTAAAACCCAGTTTCGTCAAAGAAAGTAGATAGAGAAGACTAGTTTCATACAATAAGCAAGAACGGATAAACACATAGCCACGCTTCACGTTCAACGAGTGCAAGCTTACTCGCGACTGTCATTTGTTTGAGCTCGTCTACGTTCACGTGTATGTGGGCGTGCGCCTGTTTTCTTTCATTGTATGACGTTAACCTTCTGTACCGAGTACTATTTAGTCGCTTTGTGTATCTTCGGGCTCATTCGATAAAGGTCGGTCAAAGTTGCGTTGATTGTTAGTTATTGTCTCCGAGAAAGTGGCGCTTGTGATAAAGTTATCTTTAATGTTATTCTCTGAAGTTGACATATTGTTTATAATTGGATGAGCTATTTTGGATGCTAATGTTAATAAATATTAATAGGTTATACGACGTGTGTCTGGGAGAGAAAGGCAAAAGAAAATATGGATATAGATTGTGTGAGGAATGGTATGAAAGAATAAGGAGTACTTAAATGATGCCGTGACGTCTGACAGGGGAAAATGGAAGAAGAAAACAGGTGGCCTACCGTGACGTCTTAAAGCAGGATCGTTTTAATCTTGTTCCAGTGTGGGTAAGAGTCGGAGCTATAGAGGACGTCTAGCACCATCTCTTTCCCACACTGGAACAAGATTGAAACGATCCTGCTTTAAGACGTCATGATGGTAGGCCACCATGTTGCGCCGACCCCAAGTAGAATGGGACAACGGCAGAAAAATGATGATTAGGCTCTGTGTTGTCTGTCACTGAAGATTTCCAAAGTAGATATGCAAAACTACGATTGTTTAATAACACGTTTTTATTAGCTTCACCTGTAACTATCGTCGTCTTAGAGTGAAAACCTCGGGAATGCATTTTAGCTAAAATTTATTTTATTGCGTTTCTAGGAAGAAAACCTCGCAACGCACATTCTGATCTGACTAATTTGTTCATTCGGTACTCGTAGCGCCATCTATGACATTAATTGAGAACCCCGTAAATACTCGCATCTGTCAGTTACGAATACCTCGTAAGTAGCATTTTATGCATTTCAGACAATCTTATAGTATCGGACAGTTCTGGATATAAAAGCGGGTAAAATTTCCATATTAATTAATACAAACTCCTAAATGACGCCGTACAAACATTTTACAGCACGCAGTTTTTTCTTCCTCCTGAAAAGTTACTTCTTTTACACTTACGAGGCTTTCACTCTAAGGCGTCGCTATGTAAAAAATCTTAGAAGTTAAATTTGACCCACTTCCCGGGTTTCGATTGAGCTGAAATTTTGCAAACACGTTTAGTTTAGATGACAATGCATGGTTAGCTAGTTGACATCGTCGAAGATCTGATCGTTGATTCAATATGGGGGACTCCCAAAAATGGCGGACGTTATTTTTCTATGCATTCATGATATGGTATCAAATGAAAAGGCTTGCTGAGAAAAATACGAGATATAAAATGATGTCACTCTAAAGCGTAAATTACATTTAGTTTTTTAAGACTAATATTATTGTTATCTTGAGCAGACCAGTAAGTCGGTATGTAGGTACTACTTATTGATACAATATACTAAATCTGGATCAGTTATTATGAATAAATATTATAAAATCGGGGTTATCGAGAGTTACACTTCAGTTATTTATGTTCCAGGTCATTCGCTGCCCCTCGAGTCGATAAATCGGGACAAATCTGAGGTCAGCTAAAGCTGAATAAAATAATGTTTACCAAAAAAAGATTTTATTATTTCTGCTCATAGTTTACCAAAAAAAATACCAAGCTATTCAAATCTATTCAAAACTTTACTGATATTTAGGGGTTTACCTATTGTAATGATACAGAAAAGACACGATTTCTTACGATTACGATTTCTTCGTCTTGCGTTTTCAATACATTTCAGTAGAAAGTATAATCCCAATTAGGTGATCTATGGAGCAAAAAATGCAAAATTTAATTAACAAAGTTATCTTGGAGCTGAAACACAAGTTTGTAAAGAAAAACGAGCGAAACAACGCGTTAATTTGATTCTTATAATTACAGAGTGCTGTGTGGAGATCGCTCGTGGGGGGAATGTTAAGACGTAAGGGATACTATCTATACTAATGGTATAAAGAGGAAAGATTTGATTTTTTGTTTGTGTGTTTGTTACGATTCAACTCAAGGACTATTCAACCGATTTCAAAAAAATCTTTCACCTTTATAAACCTACATCTTTACCAAGTAACATAGACTATAAGTTATATTGATATCATGCAAATTAGCCGAGCTATCACAATTTTCGCGGACGAATATGAAAACGTAATAAAACACATACATGCACACACACACACACATACTAACCCCAGAATAAGATAATAACCAATATTTTCTTCAACATCATCTACCTTTTCCTAACAAGTTAGGGTCGGCTTCCAGTATAACAGGATGCAGCTGAAAAACAGTATTTTACATGGAGCGACTGCCTATCTGACCTCCACAACCCAGTTAGTACTGGGTAATACGATACCTCTTGGTAAGACTGAGACGGTTGAGAGATATTTCCATCGATATATTTTGTAACTAACTCAGCCGGTATCGAGCTGAATTTAACTACCTAATCATAACTTTTAGCTGACTGCCCCTGACTGGCGTTTCGATGCTATAAGACCTCACGAGATTGCACTTTCTACTGCATTACGGAATTTGAATTTTAAAGCCGGGCTTCAACTATGAAGTGGAACTTTTATTGGTTAAGTATTAGAAGGGTCGTTCGGGTCGATCTTCAGGTTAAGCCGAGCTTGCATTGGTTGGTCCGTGGATGGGTGATCATCCATTACATAGGTACATACCAAGTTTCCTCCGTGCCTCGGAAAGCGCATTAAGCCGTTGGTCGGTGTACTTAATAGCCACCTACATTTCATCAGTCACATGTAATAGGGAGGGAACCTATTGCCATCAACCGGGCACAAATCCAGACTCCGTGGGAAATTCCTGATGGAAAAACCAAAAAACACTTGCCCGACCACGGAATCGAACCCAGGACCCCATACTCAACAGTGGCGCTTGCAACCACTAGACCAACGAGGTAGTCAAACATCACGATGCTACTTCCCAAAAAACATTAAAAGCTGCCAACCAATCATAAGAACCAAATGCTAAAACAAATGAATCATCTACACGAGTACCACGAGTCAACGGCCCGGTCGCACCACGTACTCGTATATTTTCTTTATGAAGTGGGTCGATCGATCTCGGCTACGTTACTAAGGATCGTCGGCACTTAATCTACGATGTTGCACTTGATGATTTCACGCCAGCCGACGCGGCAGCGACGGAGGCTATACTCATCAATTCAATTTCATACCTATAAATTTTATCGGAAACTATCTTGGTCCTACGATGAGTTGGTCCGAAGTTATTACTGGTTCTTATGGAGCATGGTTGGAGTTAGATTTATTTGAATGCAAGAGAATATGACGTATGGCTTGGTGGGAACGCCGACGGCCTCCTGAAATGAAAAAAAGGAGGTTGGACAAAATTAAAGATATGGGTGAATATCAGCAAAGTGCATTTTTTGTCAATTTTTGTGGCAAATTTTTTTCTGCAGTTATGAAAATCGACAGATGGACTGTGTGAAAAATGATGTGGCTAGAAAGGAGGTGATTGCTGAGATGACGAGTAATAGAGAAGTATGAAACAAAGCCCCCAAATAAATTGGGATAAGGGCAGGAGAATGATGAAGATGATAAAACTCGAGATTAGTCCATTTTAACAGCAACATCATAGGCATGGATTGTTGAAATTGACACCGGCAGTTTTTAAACGGGGTTTAGATGTGAGGTTCACACTATTGGTGAAATTCGCCCAGACCAGTTAAACAAAATAAAAATTCGCTAACAAATGAAGGTTTATGTGATGTGAATACAATTTTAGACACACAGGAGACAAGCAAAGGAACCACAGAAAGTATATATATAGCTGTCGAGGCAGCCTATTTGTGGTTAACTGTTAAATTCTATATAAAGGGGTTTTCAAGGACCCTAGCAGTAGCGTAGCGTAGCAGTATTCTGACCTTTTTCGTTATTTTTATCCTGGCAAGTATCATTAGTAATAAAAAACGTCTTGTTGTTAAATTATTTATGTTATGAAAAATACAAAAAATTTTAACGGTAGAGATGTCCCAAATATCAATATACCGTCTGGATTCCCAGTATATCTTTCAGAATAAGTGTTCTAGAAATGCATAAAGGGACACGACTTTATGTCCACTAAAATAGCTCCACGTGGAATCACTTAGTCCATCTCCACAAGGCTCTTCTTGAAACATCAATTCCTAATAGAATACTTTTACTCGCCTTTGCATAAGAAGAGATAAAGAAATTTTTCTCGGAAAAACTGTGCAGTTTTAGGTCGCCATTTTCAAAACTGTTTCAAGATATTGAAGAACTGTACATTATTATTAAAGATTTTTTCGTATTTTTCGAACTTAATTGATTTTATGAATGTGTTATTAACAAAACTAGCTCCTGCCCTAGGCTTCACCCGCGTGGAGTTCTGTAATTGCCCCACGGGATCGTACTACCGGGATAAAAAGTATCCTATGTGTTAATCCAGGTTATAGACTATCCAGATATCCATATATCTACATCCTCACAAACTTTCGCATTTATAATATTAGTAGGAATACCATTGTCGCCTTACTTCGTAAGTAAAGGTTGGTGTTATGATATGTACTAAAAAAAAGTGTGATGAGCAATACCAACCCCGATTACGTCGCCCCGTTCAAAGATGACCTCACAGTCCTCCTTAATCTAAGTGACTCCGTCCTTCTGGCGGGGGATCTTAACGCAAAACATCCCGCGTCGAATAGTCGTTTCTCAAACAGGAGAGGTAGAGACTTATACAACCTCTGCTCTCCCCTCAACTTCGATGTCATTGGCCCAATGCATCCCACTCATTTTCCTAATAACCCTAACCATAGCCCTGATATGCTAGACGTCGCGCTTCTGAAGAATGTAAACTTGCGATTACATTCTATAGAAACGATTGACGAACTCAACTCTGACCATAGACCGATCTTTGAATTCGCCCCTAGATTAGGACCCTTTGATCCTACTCAAACTCCTTCCACTAAAGTGATCACGGACTGGGGGAAAGTAAGCGATCTGCTGAAATCCACCGAATCCCGTCACTTAGACCGGATCCCCGACAACATCGAGACTGTAGCCGACACGGAGGCCGCGATCAGCTTGTTCACAGAACACGTACAATCAGTTCTGAACGAATGTTCAAGGGAAGTTCCGGCGGATGATCACCGCTGGAAACTCCCGGATGATGTGCGTGATCTTGTGACCGAGAAGAACGCGGCCGTCCGTGCCTACAGTTCTTTTCCCTGCGCCAGTAACAAAGTTTTTATGCGTCGCTTACAACGCAAAGTAAGCAGATGCATCGGAAAACTGCGTGAAGAGCGCTGGGACAAGATGCTCGGTGAACTCGAACCGACCCATCAGGCCTTCTGGGACCTACAGAGGAAACTACGCTCCTCTGAGGTCGCCTCTGTGCCCCCTCTCATTCGTCCCGATAAGACCGTCGCTTTTGACGATGACAACAAAGCCGAATGCCTGGCTGACAGCCTAGAGACTCAATGTTCCTCCAGTACCCAGCTCACCTTGCATTGGTGGATGCTGAAGTCGAACGTCAGACCTCCTTTCCCCCCGTAGAAGACCCGATGATCCCCTACCCTCAGTCACCCCTGAGGAAGTTGAGGATATCATAAAAGGCCTTAAGTAGCGAAAAGCTCCTGGCTCAGACGCAATCACCAATAGGGGGTTCAAACTCTTTTCTCCCGCCCTCATAGTGCTAATGACCGCTATCTTCAATAGCGCCATGGCAAATAACATGTTCCCTCAGTCGTGGAAACAAGCCACCGTAATCGGAATCCCCAAACCGGGTAAACCCGCTTCTTCCCCAAGTAGTTACCGTCCCATCAGTCTCCTCAATGTCCTAGGCAAAATCTACGAGAGGCTTATTTATAAGCGTCTCAAAGACTACGCCGAAGCACAGAGTTTAATTCCTAAAGAACAGTCTGGATTTAGATCCCAACACTCTTGTGTCCAACAAGTGCACCGCATAGTAGAGCACATCAGCGCCCGCCTTCAGCGAGGCCTGGTGACTGGTGCCTTGTTCTTCGATATCGCGAAAGCATTCGACCAGGTCTGGCACAACGGGCTGATATACAAGCTATACCAGCTCGGTGTGCCTGATCGTCTCGTGCTCATCCTTCGTGACTTTCTGTCAAATCGCACATTCCGATATCGCATTGATGGTGTGCTCTCAACCCCACATCCGATTCGCGCAGGAGTCCCTCAGGGATCGGTGATATCCCCGTTAGCCTTCACGCTATATACCAGCGATATCCCTAAAAATAAAACAACCCAATTAGCCCTCTTCGCCGACGACACGGCCATCTATTACTCTGGTAGAAGCTATTCCAACATTACCCGCATTCTCCAAAAATCCGCAAACGCCTTAGGCGATTGGTTCCGGAAATGGAGAATCGAGGTCAATCCCGACAAGAGCCAGGCGGTACTTTTCTCTAGACCCCGTCGTCTCCCCCCCATCCCTAAACCGATCACCATGTTTGGCAAGCCGATCCCTTGGGAAAAGCGAGCTAAGTACCTGGGAGTCATATTAGACCAGCGCCTAAACTTTAGTGAGCACATTAAGACGGTGCGTTCGCGTGCCGCCTTCGCTCTCGGTAGGCTTCACTCTGTTCTGAACGCACGTAGCGAATTGTCACTCATGTGCAAATTGCGTATTTACACCGCGTGCATTAGGCCTATCATGACATACGCATGTCCCGTTTTTCGCGCATACCAGACCCTATCACCTCCATAAGATGCAGACCCTCCAAAACCGATTCTTACGAAAGGCCACGGGAGCCCCATGGTACGTTAGAAATGAGCAACTCCATGTTGACCTCAAAATCCCCACCATAGTTCAATGTATGAAACGCGTAACTAAGGGTTTTTTCGATAAGGCCGAAAAACACCCAAACCCCCTGATTTCCTCAGCAGCCAACTACGTCCTCTCCAATCTATCTAGAGTTCGCCGACCTAGGCTCACTTTTGTCACACCCGATGATCCCATCACCCTTCTTCAAGAAAGCTGTAGGGAAACCAGTACACTACGCAAGAACAGATACAAGAACCGATTTAAACCGCGAATCCGGCCCCGCCGCCGAGGCCCTCCGCGACCCCGCAGTAACATCACTGCCCGACCCTTGCTCGACGAGCCAGCCCGCGACGCTGAGCATGTAACGACCAATTCCCCAAATAATGATACGACCCAGCCTGCTGTCCCTTGCTGCCCTCTTATCAATGACGCACTAAGCCGAGGCCCAAACCCCACAGGGGGTGCCCTTACTGACTGTTCATTTAACTGTGTATATCCTTAGTTTGTAAGCCCTGGCTGGGGGCCTTAAAATAATTTTTGGCCACCACAGGATTGTCCGGTTAAGGAGTTAAGAAAACCTATGTAAAAAAAAAAAAAAGTTTTTATTTACGAGTTACCACTACCTACATAAAAAGCAAACAACCCGATATATGATTTCACTTCGAAAAATATTTATTGCTGCTATCAGTTTTATAGTGCCGTCTGTGGTACGTTTTAAATTGAATCAAATCACTTTTATATGGAGGATTTATTGAATTACATTATTTAGAAAATAAGTAGATAAAAATGTCAATAAATTTATTTATATCAATAGAGGGGTGGCGCGCGAACTAGCGACGAGTTCGTTTTCGTTCTATCCGATATTGGACTTACCCTCTGCATGCATACATCAAATGAAGTCTTTTCTAAACTATTCGTCAGAGGAACGATTCGATTGACGAACAGTATACGCTGACTAAGCCATCTTGATCGTTGAAACGATATTGCTATTTTTATTTTTAACCGACTTCCAAAAGGAGGAGGTTATCAATTCGTCAGATTTTTTTTTGTGTGTGTATGTTCAGCCTTTTTTCGCCAATTGCGAACCGATTTCGATTTTTTTATTTGGAAAATTACTTCGCAGTGGCCCCTATTAAATTTGGTGAAGATCTGATTGTGATCTTCGGAGAAATACAATGGAACTCTTAAATTATAGTCAGAAAATCGGTCGTGATTGCTGCAATCGCTTGGATGTTTGTTGTATTCACAACATCATAACATATCATCACGCCTGTATGCTCTGAGGGGGTATGCAGATGTGTACAGTACACCCACATTTCGACAGTTAGGTATGTTAGGTTCCATTTTATTGGGGATAAGCTAATAAAAATGGATGGCAAAGAAACTGAATCAAACACAAATAAGTCACCGACTTCTGAAGCTAAAGTTGTTTTTTACTTTGTTGTGTTTTTGAAGTCGGTTTTATTTTCTGCAAAAAAGTTTTTTGGTTACTGTAACCTTAAAGGTACGGTTATGTAACGTTTCTAAGTTTGGATGAAGGAGGTAATCTCTGAAGCAACTCGTCCATTTTCAATAATTCTTTCACTCATGGAAAGCTGCGCTATTGCCATGATAGGTGGTTTTCTTCGACGCTGACAAAGACGCGGGCAGAATCTAGTAGCCATTAAAATTCTCTGAATGTGTTTCAGGTACATTTTAAACCTTTGATCATTTGAAAAACCTGACAAGCTCGTTATTTTGGTGCCCCTTTTCACCAACATTAAGTGACACGATTCATAGACGAAGATTCATAGAATATCTACAACAATAATTTCTATGTTATGACGTAACCCATCATGACATGTTTTCTTTCATTTTTTGTGTTTTGTTTTTGTTAACTCGAATCTACGGGTCGCCCCAAGCTCGGGCAGAAGATATCTCGAGTAGTATAGCTTTGTCTATTATTGGTAGAATAGAGATGGAATGTGCGTACTGGAGACAGTCCTCCCCAATTAATTCTTCTACTTAATCCCCATCAAGTATCAAGATCATTTAACACCCCTACATTCCGGATCGATACTCATATGATTGTAAATGTAGATTGATTGGCTGCATCTTTCGTTTCTTTTTCCCGCCGTCCCTGGCCGTTCCATTACGACACTATTCAACGCGATTTAGCGACTGAGTCAACGAAGCTTTTCAACCTGGCTTGATTGTTCCACTAGTGCTGCAATGGTGTTTGTGGTTGTATTATTACTGAGCTCATGTTTGAGATTTAAATGCTGTATTGATAATGGTTACTTTATTTTTATTGCTTTGCCTTTATTAATGAAAAAAAAAATGAAAATGAATGATGAATGAAAATAATTTCTCCATAAGCAACATATCGCCTAGTTCGTCTATTATTTATTGTGTATTTATTCTAAAAACTGTAAATCAAAACCTATTGATAGTTCTGGTCAAAAGATACTTTGAGTTTTCTATTGAATGTTACTTATTTCAAAAGTCATTACACACATTCTGTGATTTATTTTTATTATAATCTGCTAAATTATAAACAGACAAGCACTTCGCTCGCGACTTCGTCCGCAAACGTTGTGATAGCTAATATATATATAAATATATATATATATATAATAGCGGCTAATATCAGGCTTAGTGTATGTATCATTCTATCAGTGAAAAAAATTTTAGGATTGGACCATTAGTTCCGGAGATTACTTTAAACATACTTAAAAACAAATTTTACCTCTTTACAATATTAGTATTGACATAGAAAGACTGATATTATATTGTTTCAACTCTTTCAGTACAGTGTAGGCTGGCGAGTTTTTATTTAATTATAGACTTGCAAAACTTAGGAGTACCAAGAAGTTTTTAATACGCTTTTTGTAACAGTCAAACAGAAAACTAGTAAATCTAAATCTGTAATCATTTTTCGTTTCGAAATCTTTTTGCTATCGTTATTTTTATGTCTGGTTGTTTAATTTTCTAGTAGTAGTTATTTATTGAGAGCTTATTAAAATATTCATGGTAATATTGATAATTTTCATTTAGTTAATCTTTTAGGGAAACAGTCCCAGTAGTGAGGAAATTGTTGATCGTTTATGCCACGTATATTCTACACGCGTTGCATTAGGAATCATTAGTACAAATATTCTACAAAATTTTAAAATGAACAGATTCTGGCAGCGTCTTTGCTCGAATCGTTAGGAAAGCCTTTATTCCATATCGTCTACATCACAAGCCATCCATGTGTGTTAGATTTCACGACTATCTGTTGAGGCGTGAAAGCAGAATAAACTCACATACTCACTGAAACGGATATAATTAATAAAGACGAAGGCAACAAGAAAGTGATTGACAGCAAAATAAACCCTAATGACAATAAGTCACAAAAAAACTTAATCGTTGACTTACGGTCTTTTCAAAGTTATATTATCTTTGACAAAACCTCGAGCAACCGACTTAGCAACAATATTTCAATCTGCATAAAGATCACTTTAATTTGATAGTAATGCAAAATCAATGGTACTTACCTAAAACTCAAAAAAAGAATGTCCTATAGCTACCAACATATTTATCGAAACACGCCAGCAAAGCGCACACTCAATGAGGTTTAAAAATGAAAGTATGGAACCTCTATACGAGTGTCGAACAGAATTAACCCGAGATCAAAAGTTCCCCGTACATCGTCCGAGTTGGACGTATATTTGCGTTTAGGTCTGTCAGACTCATAATCGTATGTTTTTGTTGTCGCAGCAAACTCCTTAGGTCGCAGTCGCGTAGGGTTTTTCAAACAGATAAATTACATTTGTCTGTAGGCAGTGATAGTCTAGAGGTGTGACCGTCGGTCTACCAAGTCATAGGTCTATAGTTCGAACCCGAGACATACACCTCTGATTTTTCGGATTCATTCATGTGCGTAGGTATTGTATAATTATCACCTGCTTCGGTGACAAAAAATATAGTGAGGAAACAAGCATGACTGAGAGATATTTCTCGACGGCTTGTCATAAAACTCTGACACCAAGTTAGGCTAACCACACGATAAAGAAAAAGTGTAGAAATTTGTTTTAGTCGCGTACTTGGTTTTGGGGAGTTCGGAAATAATGTTAATTACGATAAAACGTTTTGTCATATTATGTTTCGTTGAAAAGAAGAATTGGCAAAAAGTTCCTGTTATAAGCAATTTCGGATATGCCTAAAAAAATCAAACCAATGAAGTGCGTGTAGAAGATCTATTCAAACTAACAAAAATCAGTAAACTTCAGTCCTTCATTCATACATCCAAAGATTTGTAACGATATTGATAAAATTTGCCAATTCGAAAGACTATATGATCTGCATCAAAAACTTCCAAAGACAGTGTGCTCGATAAGAGTTTGCCTTTTGGTATTTTCACAAAAATGAAGGATGACACTTGAGATCCATATTACTCCGGCGAGTAGAAATGACCCTTTTAAGCTTATCAGCACAACGTGAACGGTTTTATCGATCAGTCATTCGTCACAACAAACAGTTGACCGCAACCTGTGAGAAAGTCCGAAAATTTTCTCTCCGACCCGAAGTGAACAAAGGGACTCCAATCTGCAATCAGAATTGGTGGTTCTGTTAAAAAAGAATCTTGTCGCTCGGGACTGGAGGCAGTATAGATATTCATCAACAATTCATCTGTAGCCAGCAAAAATATGTCAAGGGTCCTCGTATTTTTGCGCGAAGAATGAGCCCTAGATGTTTGCTTTGCCACAAATCACGAGGACTGACGTAACACGATGGTACGTAAACGGCCGAGCCTTTGTGCTGTCACACTAACTCTTTGTATTATTCCTTTTGAATGGGATTTTTGTTGTCAGTACACCGGGATTTATTCTGGATCTTAATACAAACATTTTTGAGAATCAGAGAATGGCCAGCGGCTTAAACAGCCTTTTGTTTGGCTTAGCGCGTGCTATGAAGGCACAGTATAAACATGACCAGTAAACAAACTAAGCCCTTTTTGGAAAATCAAACGCGGGTGTTAATGTTCTCTACTTTTTTTTTACTATGTGCCCTGTGACACATATAAAACGTACCCATTTGTCTTTACTACGGTAACCTCACCTGAAACATGCTTTAAATTCGTGGTAAAGCTTTGTATGTTTCTGTGAGCCGATTCTGACCATTTGCATTCCTAGTTGAAATACTTGTCTACTAATTTTCGGGCCCATATGCCAATTTATTTGGGCCCCAAAAAATGGGGAAAAATGGGGATGGGGCAGCATGTCTTTATTTTCAAGCAGTCATATCCTTTTTAGCCTAATAATAATATCATCCTTCTCCCAGTCTATCTATGTTTGTTACGCAATTCTAAACCACAAAAAGTAAATTCAACACACAAAAGCAAAATCGACATGCAGTGTCGATTTTATATATATTATTCACAATGCTTGTTTATCATACACACTAAAACAAAACAGAGATACAAAACGGCCTTGTTTTTGAAACCAACAGCACAACTTCCTAATAAACCCGTTGAATACATACAAATACGTACTCAAATATGACAGTTAAAGAAAAACATAAACTGTATCAGCTGTTTATCGTTGCGAGCGAGTTGTGGAGTCAATTGGGAGAATTGGGTCAGAATGGCCCAGTCGGCAGTGGGGCAGTGGTGGTCGATGGTGGTTAGTGGTCGATGTGGGCGAGGGACGAGCATTCGTTTTGTAGCTTTTAAGAGCTTTGCTTTGTTTTGTGATGAGCATGAGCTGCGGATACGAGATAGATGGGTTACTTGTAGATAATGTGGGTACTTGGTTTTAGAGTTGGAATTTAAGGCTGAAGTGCAATGGATGTTGGAATCGAGGAAATGTGTTTGGGATCACTGATACGCAGTGGAGCAAGCGATACCAATTTATGCACGGTCCATCTGTAATCAAACTCCCGCTTTACGAGTACTTTCAATCACCAGTATAACGTTTTTGACTTTCGTAGCAATTTACAACGTAGACTCAACACTTGTATTATTTATCACTTTTACACACTTTTTATATTCACAGCTTACAACCACGTGTAAAGATCTGGAACGTCTCGAATTGTCTCGCACATCCCGTTGTTTGTCCCCGGGCTCTTAGAATTCGACATCAGACGTTTCAGATCTTCGATTTTGACGTTGTCGCTGACAGAAGCAACAGGATCCGCGTACGAAGTCGCGGGCAGAAGCTAGTTGCAAATAAATGTATCATTCATTCATTCATTGTGAATCAAACATTTTTAGAGCTCATTATCTGCCTAGCCTTTTCCCAACTATGTTGGGGTCGGCTTCCAGTCTAACCGGATGCAGCTGAATACCAGTATTTGACATGGAGCGACTGCGAATCTAACAACCACAGCCAAGAGTACTTGGTAATACGATACCCCTTCGTAAGACTTGTTGTCAGACTTTCAGGCCACTGACTAAGTTTACCTGTGTGAGGAGCTCGTGTCTAAATAATAACAGCCACTCGGGTCAATCGTTAGGTTAAGCCGTGCTTGCCTAGGTTGGTCTGTGGATGGGTGACCACCCTTACATACTGAGTTTCCTCCGTGCCTCGGAAAGCACATTAAGCCGTTGGTCCCGGCTGTCATTTGTAGATCTTTGACAGTCGTTACCCGAAAGTCTGACAACCAGTCTTACCAATGGGTATCGTATTACCCAGTATTAACTGGGTTGTGGAGGTCAGATAGGCAGTCGCTCCATGTAAAATACTGGTATTCAGCTGCATCTGGTTAGACTGGAAACCGACCCCAATATAGTTGGGAAAAGGCTAGGCAGATGATGATGACTAAGTATACCTGTAAGAACTGACAAAGATCTAGAAATGACCGCTGAGATCAACGGCATTTTTGAGATACGGAGGAAACTCGGTATGTAAGAGCAGTCACCCATCCACGGACCAACCTAGGCAAGCGCGACTTAATCTGAAGATAGACCCGAGCGGTTATTATTTAGCCACGAGCTCCTCACAGCAAAAAAACCATCACCAAGAATATGAAATCTCTTCAAAACACAATTTAGGTTTGCAGCCACAAATTGAACACGACTTTCCCTATACAAAACCGACACTTCAATTCCTGTCTTTCCTCATTCCGGTCCAAACGAAGCAGATATATTTAAACGCCCATTCAATGCTTTCTAAAACGTAATTAAGAAAATAATACGTCAACCGACCTATTAAATTCTTAATTAAAGTGATGTCGCACCATCTCACCATCTCTTTTGAGTCTGATAGACGAAAAAAGACGGCACAAGTTAATTGCTTGGCATCAATAAAAAAAATGAATTATGTGCAAGTTCAGGAATTGTTCTCGAGGAGGGGAGGACCCTCCGGCCTTAGATTCGGGTCCGACTCGCGTGCGATTGTCGGGGGAGACTGCGACAGTGGCCGGTGTACGCACTAAACTGTTTAGACGTGACGTGAACGTGACGTTGTTAATCGCAAAACGATGCAATTTTTTTCTGTTGGTTTTTAGATGCTCGTTAAGCTTAGAAATTGAAAATTAATTATGCTATAAATTGCTTATTAGTATATTTTTAAATGCTTTTAATAAACCCTTGCTTTCAGTGATTCGCACAGTGAATTACGTACCAATTCGTAAAATGGTCACAAAGTGACAATTCATAATATTACCTACGTCTGTGACCATTTTTAAATATTAACGTTATTCATATTCATATTCAGATCACTTTTCAAGTAGGTGGCTAGCGATAATGTATCAAATTAGACTTTCTTCTTAACAGTACCATTACCACAGACAAGTTAAACCAAACAGGCTTCTAAGAAACAGTTTATAGGCCGATAAAACGCCGCGTCACACCGACAGAGTGTGTCCGGAACAAGCACATCTCAATGAGGGGACTCGTTATTTATAATTTATTTCCTTAATTAATATAAAGATCGAGTTCCTATATTCTTTGTCTACAACTACGGAAGAAATTAAAAACAGTGGTTCCCAAGTAACTATCGGTTCTAGAAAAACTAACGATAAAACGAACTGTGTCAATCTAATAAACGTAGGTCAACACTTTAAACATAGTCGTTAAATTCAGAAATAACAAAAGCAAGCGATATAATAAACTATTGTAATAGAAATAACAAGAATCTGTGTGGTATACCACCATTATGTGTCGGACGTTATGAATATCTGTACGGTATGACATGTCTGTATGGTGTCGGACGTTAAGAATAACACCATCCCATATCTTCCCGTGGGTGTCGTAAGAGGCGACTAAGGGACTTACCAGATAATGGGCAGCAGCGTTCTCTGTGCTTTTGTAACAACCGTACTGCGATCGCCAACCCGCCTGCCAAACGTGGCGATTATGGCAAAACACCCCATATTTGGGGGAGGCCTATGTCCAGCAGTGGACGTCTTTCGGCTGAAATGATACCACCATTAAAAAATCCGACAACTGAAAAATCACGCTCTATTTAAATTCGGGGTTTACAAGGTAAAATCGACTCCTCCTATTGCTGAAGTCGGTTAAAATGTACCCTGTTACCTGGGCCATAATAATGAATCGATTGATACCTTATTTATCAAAATCGGATGAATAATTTAGGCGCTACGGAGGAACATACATAAATACAAACATACATACATAGACTGCTAAAATCATAACCCTTTCTTTTGGCTTCGCCATAGTCCGGTAAAAATTTCGTCTTGCACGTGTATTTAGAGCTTACATCTTCTGTACTACAAGTTATAAAGTACGAATAAAGGCATGAAAGTATGAACCTAGTATGTTCCACGAATATCCAAATATGGTGAAGACCATTTTTAACCGAATGCAGAATTTAATGCCGCTTCACATCAGGTGAGTTGCGGCCAAACGCAAGCCTATTCAGTATTCATTTAAAAAAAAACCTATACAAAATTAAAGTTAAATATTTTTTTGCAACAAAAAAAATACCGACTTCCAAAACCAACTTCCTCTTGTGGACCACAAATTCGTAAGCAGACCATAGGTTGAGAACCAATGGTTATAAGGAACAGATGCTAAGATTCGTTAGTTCGCTGATTCCTTTTTGATTTCCGGACTATCCGTACGATTGTAGAATTGGAATTATTCCGTTGTTTTAATGCTTTTGTAGCACCTGCCTTAGTAAAAACTCTATTGAATTATTTGGAATGGCTTTGGGAGCGATTACCGTGGAAATAAATGGTTGGTAACTTAGTAGTTAGTTTATGTCTGGGTTGGTATTTGGCTGGGTAGTTTTAACTCAAACCGAACTCTTCCGGTATTCTTTTCTGATTAATTTCGTTGCAGAATCCAAGACAGTTAAATTGTTTCTCTGAGACTTCGTCGAGCTTCATTGTCTTGGCGCTTTTCTGGTGGTCGTCACTGTTGATTCAGGTTTTCAGGAGTTACAGTGGTTTGGGAATAGTGTGGCGGGCTTGACTCAAATTCACAAAAATATTACGTAGGTATTGTTATTCATTTATTCATATTGACTTTGATTGTTTGATTTGAAATCCAAATATTTCGGTATTTCTTTTGTAATTATATATTTTAAAGATCACGCTTATTTTACATGAGTAAAATTGCTGCATGCAATGCATTGCATGGCTGCATGAAACAAATTAATAGTTAATTTTTAAACCGCTTTTGTTTCTATATTCCAAATACAAATTCACTTTAAAAATGTTGGTACCTGTGTATTCAGGATCATTATACAAGAAATAATCAACAGTGGCAAGCAAGAATGAGTGTGATATCGCGAGATTCGCCATAACCAAACGGGACTACAAAAATTTGGTTATCACATTTTTTCCAACGCCTTCGAGCAAGCTTTAAATTCCGTACTAATTGGATTATTATAAACGATGGCCGCCGCGCGCCGTGTGTCTATCCGGTGCAAGCTGTATCGAATAGTCTTCCAGAACTCGGAAACTGCTAACTTTCCTTATTTTAAAAGTCTTACTTTAATGCAGGTTGGAGTTAGGAAGTGTCTTAACAATTTTATTAAATTTCTATGGCTGTGCTGCGGTGCTGGGAGGTAATGAGAATTCTCAGTTTAATTCTTATGAGGCTGTTCTACACTGCGGATAGTGCGAGTACCGTTGTGAATGTTCATTGACAGAAAGGTGACACCACCTTTCTGTCAATGAACATTGTCAATGAATGACTGTAGATTAGAATACACTCTAAAACGCACGCAACATGGAGAACATGCAGATGAATAAAGATTTGTCCATTAATATCAGCTTTTAATTTGAATATTTCTTCATTCATTAGCTACTTCGGTACTAGTAGTAAAATAACCGGAATTGAAGCTAAGCACGTTAAAGTAAACATCCAAGTTCCACGTTGGTATGAATGCACACGGACGCGGCGCAGGAGTCCCGCACGATAAATGTTTATTTTATCGATTTTCACACGGGCCCACTACAATACATCCCGCTGGTACTAACGCCGTTCTTGTATTACTTCGACAGAGTTCTAAACTGTTCGAATAAAATTACTGGGGAACAACTTTGTCCAATTAATAATAATGAATGCGCCAGGGAGCCCTACTGTTGTACAAAAAGTTTTTATTTCGATAAAGTTGCACCGCTCTCATGTGATACGGATATTAGGACCGTGTGTAACTAAGTTGGTTTTTGTAGCGTCGGTTTTACTTGTTATTTGAGGCGGTTTAGTAACAATTCATTAATTTTACGATGCGTGTAATTAAAATATATGATTTTATAGTTGGAACAAAGTTTTATTTACTTTTATGAAGGGATTCAACATTATTATTGTTGGAGCTTTAACGGAGTGTTTGTTCGTTGAGGAAAAGTCCCTGAAGAGTTTAACAAGACAAATAATGAATTTAAGTACAGGTAGTCGGCTCCACCATTAAGAATACGTACCTACCTCAATTAGTGGAAAAAGCACGAGTTGAGATTTCTTCCCGGAAGGGGAAAGTAATAGGAGCTTTCGCTACGGACTCGACCCTACATACATCCCCGTTGTTAACCATCAAAGTTGTAATTGCGACCTTACGATTCGCTGAACTGTCACGCCCTCGACATACCCCTAACGAATTTTTAATACAGCTAAAAACGCTTATAAACAAAAGCTCAGAGCCTCTGGCGGCGGCCGGCGCCCTGTCGGGTTTAATTGCAGGTTTAGTGCCGGCGTTCATTAGGATATGCAGGCGCTTTTTTAACGCGATTATGACGTCGCAGGGTCGGCGATAGCCGGCGAGGGTGCGCTGGGGGCGAGGAGGGCTGCGTCACGTGCGAGGTCCGCACTCCGCAGCCCCACGCATGCGAGACCGCGGGGCGCCGGACGCGCAGGCGCGCCCCGTCCCCGGCCCCCGGCCGCCAGTCGTCCGCCGGCCGCCGCGCGCCCTGCCAGTGCCGCGAACCGCCGCGCGCCGCGAGTGTTCCCAAGTGATGTCGACTTGTGACTAGTGCCATGCTCGTGCTGCGCTGTGTCCTGCTGGCGGCATTCGTCGCCGCCGCCGCCGCTGCCTGGCAGGAGAATGTCAGGCCCAAGGTCTTCGCGCAATTAGGTGAGTCCACCGACAATCGGCATAGAAACATGTCGGTGTTAGTGAACTCGTACAACAATAGACTTAATAGCCCTCGAAGCCGATCACGACAGGGACCCCACAAAGTTCGGCACCGCGACGCGCCGAGCATCCAATGTTTATGTTGTTTTGTTTGACGACAACGCGCGAACAAACACTCCATTCAAAAGTTCTCGTGTTTGTGTCAAAAGTGTCACGAGTGACTGCCGCGAGAATCTTATTACCTGTTAGATGGAGATCATTAGAAACGTGAATAAAATGTTGAAACACTTAGAAAATTTGAATTAAACACAAAAAAAAAAACATAAACTTGGCAGTTTTAGTCTAATTGGAGTTAACGGAATCATAAAACTTAAACAAGTACTGGTTCATAATTTTAAATGTAAATATGTAAACGATGAAGTAACAGATATAGCTGAATCAGTTATAAACAGTAACGTTTTGAACATAACCAATCCAGCAAAGTGCACTGTAGTAAACATCATGACAATGAATGAACCTTTGAATGAATCAGCTTTCTGTTTATGTTCAGCAGATAAGAGTGTATTAGAGTAAACCCAAGACGTATTTCGAGATGGAATCTTTTGAAAATTGAAAATTAAAAATGGTACTTAAGTGAAACAGACTACTTTTATAGTCTGTTTCTCTTAACATTTAAATTAACAAAAGTCATAAAGGGACAATCGTGCCACAAAACTGCTACAAAAAGTAGTATCACCAACAAGTTTGGAAACATTCAGCGGCAGCGGCGGCACTCACATTCTAAATAGAATAAACAGAAATGCCTGTAGGAGCGCGCCTTGCGGTACACCCATAACGAGTCGCAGTCACGCGACAGTTAGTCCTGCAGGAATAAAGCCAGAATGCACAACTGTAGCGGCATTGTTTTATTGTGCTGTCTGCATTGCGGGGGATGGCCACGTGGCTCTCATTAGTGCAACACAAAGCGAAGCAGTTTGTTCTGCGTTTTGCAATGTTACGCTCGGATTAGCGATCCACGCGATGTTTAACGTAGCGGACGGAACTTTGTCTGCGCTATTGTATGCCTTTAGTCATCTATTTCCCTTTTTGAAGCCAAATGCTCCTTAATGAATAGTATAATCGATTAATGATGAACCTTGAATTAGAATAGTCGAAGCTAATCGTCGAGACGCGAATGTGTCGGGAACGTATCCTGCCACTGTCGCATATCCGGCGATTGTTATACTCGCATCGGGCTTAATGCATCGAAATGTTAATGAACTTGACTGAACGGTAATGCAAAGGGAAGTGATATCATTCTGAAGTGAATCAGGTCAATCGTGTGGGCACTGCAACATGAAATATCAATAGGATGTAATAGATTAAACAACTCTCCAGATTGTGGAGGAGACGGGTTAATTAGAATGCCATAGTTTCCGTGTTTGATTTGGAGACACTCATAGTGTGCGTGTCAACACCTCTCTGGTAATATGATCCCCCAATCGAAATTAGAAGGGTCAAACTGACCGCAGTGTGCGGTTTAATATACGATCTTCGGTCAATATGCTTTGGGTGTACGGAATGATGCTCTCTGTTATAAGGTTTTTATGGTATTCCCTCGCGTTATATTTCGGTCGTTATTAGTGTCACATTTAAGATCATCTCAGAAATATGATATTTTATCGATATTGAGTTTCATGTGTAGCTATTATTAGGGACTTTTATAAGTACTCAGCTGGGAGTACTTTAACTTATTTTTATTACTGAAAAATATGACTTAAATATATGTGTTAAGCAACAAACAAATGTCATACCATTTAAGACGGTTTGTGTATAAAGATTTTAGAACTCGGCATTATGTATCATAACGCGATGTTCAGATAAACTTCTAAGAAGCAACCGAAATCCACAATCTAAATTTTGGAAAAGCATCAAACGAATTAGATTCATCTGATGAAAAAGCTGTACATTATATTCTTCTCACTACTAACTCGTAACAACATTTATCATCTACGATCAAATAAGCAACGCAATCGCTCATTACATTGGAACATAGTTAACTATACCTTCGAAGATAAGTAGTAGCAATCTCACTAACCTAATTTGCCGGTAATTTTGCTGCAGTCGCGTCCGCTAGAAACCGATATCAACATTATCTTCAAAGTATGCCAGTGGAATACTGGGTGGTACACTAGGTGCTCTTTAAATTGTAACGGATACTTCGCCTGTGACTTTTCCGTAAAAATTGTGATAGCTCGTCTAATTTGAATAGTATAAATATAATTCATAGCCTATGTTACTTACTGATAATTCAGCTTTGAAAATAGTTAAAATTGGTCCAGCAGTTTCGGAGCTTATTCGGTACAAATAAAAAACTTTCCTCTTTATAATATTATTAGCAAAGATGTAAGATTCTGCTTGTGAAAGCATCTTTGCGCACTAAACAGAGGTTTCAGACCGACTCTGGTGAGTCAACTTTTCATTATTGTGAAATTATGGATGTGGAATCATTCAAAGATGTTGCATTGTATTCTGGTCATGATATTTATGGTATGTCTTCTTGAATGGTCAGTTTCGCTGAACAATGCATTGACGAATTGCATTGTGAACTAAACGATGAATTAAGCTTCTCTTATGGGTTTACCTTGTTCAAAGTCCAAATTGATAATGGGACTGGCCAAAAAGCCTAGAAAGAAGGTCAGTCCATAAGCCATAAGAGAAATAACATCAATCAGGCAAACGATGTCTTGAAATATTTGAAACAGGAAGATAAAGAGCCGTTATAAACAGGAATGCCCGCGGTGAACAATAAAATCAGGTATAGAAATCTGTGTATAAAAGAAGGTTTCCAGTTTAAGTTCATCTAGACCGGTTCCTTGAGAGTGGGCTGTCGTTGAAGCATGCAGGGAACTGGCTGAGATGAAATCTCTCTGACTCACAACACGGTGACTCAGTAAGTACTGAGATAAACACAGGTCAGGTTTCTCCGTTTTAATAAACCGATCATAAAAGCGAAGGAAATTAAATTTCGTAATACGATGGCTTCCTTTATAAATTATAAGAAAAAAATATACCAAAAGAAATAGAATAATGGAGATAATAAATTCTTAATTAAATATTACAACGCGATACTCTACATCAAAGATTCGAAAAAGAGAGGAAAAGTAAATAAAACTAGTTTATTTACTTATGATATCAAACCAGTGTACAACAAGGGTTCGTAAAATCCTTAAACATCGTACTTTGCGTGGGTCCCCCTTAAAAAGTTGAAGATTTATGGTCCACGGCTGAAACAGGTGACGTGAGTCTTTAGTTCAATTCTTTGCCGTTTATGGTATTGCGTTATGGGTTCCAATACCCTCCTTCATACTAGGTTTAAGTGGTCCCATAAAAGAACCGTTTAGTTACAACCTGAAGAAGAAATAAATTACTTAACAGGATAATGCTTTTATGTTCCTGGAATATTTTGTACGTGTCGCATGGTGCCTTATGGGTATTTATTGGGTTATTCGTCAGGAACCAATACTTTGGGGAGCTGTTATGTGGTCGGGGTGTATAATACTGCTATGACGGAGCGTTGTTTATGATTCCAGTGTATGGCTTACAATTTATTAAGTCTCTGTGAGGTCTCCGGAGTCGGGAGTGGAGCTATTAATTTTTTTCTCAATGGGTTTTTGTTTTAGAGCTTTGAAGGGTGGGTCTTATTGTGAACGAACTCCATAACTACGCCCTTTGTTATGTTCAAATGGCATTGCGTAATTTAGAAGTAGGTGACAGCTGTTTTTATTTTTAAAAGATTCTTAGAACTAAGTTACACTGAAGTAATTGTTCAGGTGAATCGGACGCAAGTTTTGATGATGGTGATGATGATTGAGCACCACACCCAGCCAGGAGCAAGCCTGACCCGGACAAGCCAGATACACCAAGGGGCACTGTTTTGTAAGGAAAGACATGCTCTGGGATGGGAGAGGAAGCCCGACCAACCGCAGCCAGTCGGGCACAATCAGCCGACTATGAAGCCTAGAGCCAATATAGGAATAGTGGTAAAGACAGGTACAATCCATAGGAATGAGCATTGGTGTTTTGACCTTCGTTTGGTTGGTCTCTTCTAGCATTGGAGAATCATGTTCGTTTCTGATGGTTGCGATTCCATTCGTTTTTGACACGTCTTATTTAAACACTATTTTCGTGTATATGTTTCGTCGTCAGTAGTATTTGTTTCACTGTCAGTTTCACTGAGGTGATATATTTCCTGGGTGGCCGACTTGAATTTTTCTCAATCTGCTGCTAGCTGAATCCATTCTTCTTTGCTTTTATTGAAATATGTCTTGTTGGAGTGACTCGTTCCATGTATATTTATTGGTCTGCCTACTTTTAACCGTTTCGCCTTGTATCTAATAGCTGCGTGCAGTAAGTGAGGCTCTGGCCGTTGGAGGATGTGCCTGTAGTAGCATAACTGTAGTTTTTTTTTTTTTTGGTAATTGTTTATCCCATAAGAATTTCACGTGTTTTCTTTTTCGGGGGATTTCGCGTACTCTTTATCATATCTTTAAAGTCTTTCGTATCTTCTGAGTTTCGATCGGTTTGCCTTTGTGAGTGCCGCTACTTTAAGGCCGTAAGTCATTGCAGGTTCTATGACCATTTTATAGATAAGAATCGGACGCAGGTTTTAAGAAGAAAATGCCAGGACCTTTTTTCTTCCTGACCAATCAGTTCTGGAGTTCTTACTCCAAGATTCAATTTATAGATAGTCAGTACTAGAACATGATTTCGTATCTCATATCAGTACAGTCTGAGTTAAGATGTCACTCGAAATAAATCGAATTTTGATAAGAGTTCCGGTCAGAGAACCAATCAATTTCCGTTGCTCCCGTTACATGCGTTCAAATAATTTAAAACGTCAATATTAATAAAAATCGTACCGACACCGATAAAAGTCAATCAAAAAAGGACAAAAGTTCAAACATGCTGCAGCACAATTGGTTTTAGAACAGAGGAATGCGGCTGTGAAGGAAAACAAAAATGTGTTTAATGGTAACGTGATACGGTGACTAATAGACTGTGCAGCGTCTTCTCGCGGTTCGATAATATGCGTGAAGAGAAATGTGATTTAGGGTAAGGGCATTAGGGTTTTGTTTTGGTTGCGTGGGGTTGTGAATGGTGGAGACAAGTAGCACGCACGTGCGTACGGCGTCGCGGGCGGGGTGGGGCGCGGGGAGTGGGAGGGGTGCCGCCATGGCGCCGCCTGGTGGGAGAGACGCAACTTTATGACGACGCGATGTATTGTCTTCCCAGTGTGGGATTTACCGTTCCTTTTGTTTTTATTTTTTCGGACACGCCGATTAATTTCTTTTAGTGGGCTGTTTGGGGTCGCCGGTTCTGCTTGTACAATCAAATTTTCCTCTTTTGTTTTTGAGGCTATACTTAAGTGCTTTCGCATTTGCGACTCCGCACATCCCTATTCAGTGTACAACTGCGAATACTTTGCTATCCGTACATTGTACTATAAATAAGGCTAACCGCATGTGCATGGCATTTGTTTCAGTGTGCGTTTCCTTTGCGGGAGTTCGAAAGTGGTTTTCGAACTTTGTGAATGCGTTTTGAAGATCGTCTACAAGTTGAATTGGCGATCAGAAAACACTCTCACGTTTGTTATCAGAGTTTAGATATTCAGTGATCGCTTTGAGAGATCGAGTTTAACAAGTGATATAAAATAAAGTTTCAACATCGAAAGTTGAATTCAATTCATTACCTACCAATTCATAATTATTCTCGAACTTTGCTTTTATCTATGTCTTTTACTGCATGTAAGAGATTTGCATTCAAGGTATTTCTTCGTTTATTATTATTTCAGTATCTTTCTATATTTTACACATTCCCAATTTTACAAAGACCATCGAAAAAGCTATTATTAGAAATTCATACCAAAACGGGGTAAGGAAAGCGCCAGAAATCGATAGTACCAGCTGTTCTATTCATATTCACATGAAAAATGGGTTAGAAACGGAATCAAAGAAAGATGGCGGATTGAATGGTGTTTTTATACCAACCCTTGCTGACGAGAGCAGCGCAAACATTGGTTTAGTAATAAAAATATTTGTCGAAATCCTCAACGGGGACAGGAAACTGTATGAACGGTAGACGATTCTTTGCAAAATACAGACAAAGTGCGCCTACTCTATTGTCATGCAGTTTTTAAACCGAGATTAAAATGAGCTAATCATGAGCACAGAAGGGGACGACAATCAGCTCCGGTTTTGTAACTACTATACAAACTTTTTTTAACTCCAAATATAATTAAAAACATTTATTCAAGAGACCCTCATTTTATATCCCAGGTTAAAGGGACAATTAACTAAGTGTTTTCTTGTGTCATGCATTTAATATTCTACCGTTTAGTTTACTCAAACGTTTACAGCTTCCTATTAATTTATATTATCATCTGTAATTCCAATATCTCTTTAATTACTTCGCTTTATTTAACACGTGATTAATTCAACTTGATAAATCTTGTTTCTATGTAAATCAACTTATTTGTAGCAATTAGTATTCTATACGAGAATGGTAATTTGGAGTTTTGGCATATTTTCATGTTTGTTTTGTTCTCCGTACTCGGCTTGTTGATTAGTCTTCATCCGAAATTTCGTGGAAATTATCTCACAAATTTTATTATCTTAATTTCTCGGAAATTCTTGTTTTCATTCGTATTCGGTATCAAGGTTAGTTTACATAGTCGTTTTTATTACATCCAATTACAATATTTGCGATAAATCTTCATATATACGTTCTCATTTGCAGTGAGTCGCATTTAAAACCCTTCTCATTTGAAAAGGCACCGATGAATGGCTCTGAGTCAATGGATCGTAAGAAATGGGCCAGTGACGTGGAGTAAGGGAGTAAGGCAAGTGAAACGTGTTCCACGACCATTTTACAAGGGTCCCTTAGAGCTTAGTGGATTCCTCTTGATGTGTGTACGCGTGCGATAAGTCGTGGCGTGGCGATGTGCGATTTTTTGTCTGATAATATGATTTAGTATAGTCGTGTTGTGATGAGATATGAATGTGCTCGTTATTGGGTTACGGTAGGGGCATTCTGGATGTAATTCTTCTTATTTTATGATGTTCTAGGCATAATCTCCCAATTTAAATGACACAAGGATGCGCTGAAATTTTGGGAGACTGTTTAATGTAATTTTGACGTTCAAACTGTGCTGATTTTCAGCATTATTTGAATAAATGAGCTTTATTTGATTAATTAATCGGTAATAATATTGCATCAACTCCACACAGAACTGCACTGTCATCTTTTTCAACTATCTTACATTTTTTTCATCTCCATATCCATTAACATACCCGCAATATATGCAAACATCTCAGGTGTTATCGCGTCTGCGTAAGCCTGAGGGTTCTGCTAAAGCTGGTGATGATTCCAGCCCCGTTAATGAGCCAGGTGGTTCCTGCACAATGTGGACCGTAACAATAGGAATGTAGCCGCTAAGGGTGGCTCGCAGCGTCGCACCCCCTATGTACACTGTATGAATTTAAAATGGCGATATTTTTCCCATTTTAGTTTTCAAAACCAAAATGGATAAGATTTTGTTGATGGAAAACGATTTCTGTATGGAGAGAATGAAATGGTTCTGATTATAGATAAGTTTAACCAAGCTGTTACTGTCAAAGCAGGAATTCAACTTGACCTAAAAGTAATGATTAAGAATGTTTATAAACGATGTCTTGAAACTCTGTTCCATTTTAAGACTTCTACAGATTCTTTTAGCACGTGATAAGGTTTAGAATGATGCTACTTTTGTGAAGGAAAACGGCACTGAATCGGATTTGCAATGAATGATAAAAATAAAGTTAGCTTTGCAGGTTCCACAACTAGGGCAAAGCAAACCTAGTGCAAACAATTTCTACCGATTCGTTCTAGTATAGGAAATATAAAAATCTACATGGTAGAAATGTACGTAGACGAGATTTTCGTTATTTATATAGCCGATTATTATTCCACCGTTATCGATCGCCAAATTAGGATTCGCAATCATTCAAAGTTCATCAATTACCAACGTATTTTTGTTCAAATATTCATCTACCTCTCCAACAGCGTGTAGAATGTCGATTACTCGACCTACATAATATCAAAAAAAAAGTATGGTTCATGGAATCGTAAAAATATTGTATCACGTTCTAGAGGAATTCTCTCATTAACCCGATAAAATTACTCAATGCTCGCCTTTGTCTTTCTATAATGTCCCTTATGCTAGATTGGAAGTGGGTGTATATTTGATTATTTATTGGATCTTCAAGTGGATGACATCAATTCTAACTGCACGACCTCACATAAGACTAAGTGCTTCTCTCATTTCGAGCTCCATTTCAGTTACTTGATATGACTCAAATAAGTTTAAATTTTAATTTAAAGTTTCCCCACGATACAAGTAATGGTTGACTACATTGAATTGCTCAATTGGTAGTTGTGTAATATCAGCTTTATTTAATTGTATACTCCAAAGATATCTCTATCTACATCTTTTTCTTATTGAGTAGAAGCTTCAAAACTTCGATCGATCACTTCCAAAGCAATATTTTATGATAAATTAATGTTGCTGTTCCTTTAAACTATATCACTAATGGCCAAACTTGAACATAGAAGCTACTTAAGCATCATAATTCAAACTTACGACAGCGTCAGTTTATATTTGATCTTAGTGAACATTTTCGCAAGTGTTTAGTAGACGCTAGCCAATCAACGGGCGCAGGAAACATAACTTGAAACGGTGAACGGGTTCAGTATATTTAGAGCCCTAAAAATAAACGGATCGTGCGGCCCTTCTACACTTGAACTTGAGTCGAGTTCATTGACCGACTTGAATGATAACTGTGCACTACTGTCTACAGTCCCGCTTCTTTTACTTTTTGAAATATTCAAAGATCATTCATCATGTTATGTTGTTCAAGCACTTTGATTTATTTACGCTTACTTATTTTTGAATGGGAAGTTCAGCCAATAATTGTGGTGCCACACTGCGCGAAGCTATACAAGGGAAAGTTTTTAGTTCAAATATTAATATTCGATTGTATTGTGCTTAAGTCGTGGCAGCTTCCTACAAGGGACCATCCTTTATTTGAAGAAGTTACACAATAAATTCTATTGAGTACACAACAGAGTTCAGAATGCAATTAACAGTTTATCACAATTGATGTCGAGTCTAAATCCCAGTGTTGTCAATTTAAATTATCGAAGATCGAGCCGGAAGCCAGAGTCTAGCGATTGTCGACATCATATTAGACTAAAACACCGATCCTTACCTCATAAATACTCATAATAGAAATGATAGGTTACTGGTTTGCAATCATTCACAGGACTTTTTAGGGTTCCGTACCCAAAGAGTAAAAACGGGACCCTATTACTAGGACTCCACTGTCCGTCCGTCTGTCTGTCACCAGGCTGTATATCATGAACCGTGATAGCTAGATAGTTGAAATTTTCACAGATGATGTATTTTTGTTGCCACTATAACAAAAATACAAAAAACAGAATAAAATAAATATTTAAGGGGGGCTCCCATACAACAAACGTGATTTTTTTGCTGTTGTGTCTAATGTATAGATAATGGTACGGAACCCTTCGTGCGCGAGTCCAACTCGCACTTGGCCCGTTTTTCTTTTTATTATCGCAGTTTTGTTGATCTCATGACAAACATGAATCAGTCAATTAAGTAGTCGCTTGACTAATCAGTTCATAAAAATCTGGCTACTGCCTCTTGAATAAGTAGTCATATTCTGCATTGAGTGGCTTAATTTCTTTTGCAAAGTATCTCAACCATCTCTTCCGTATAACATGACAGTTAATGCAAATTTTCCATACCTTTCTCTCTAACGTAGACCTCAATTCTACAAAGAATGGATATCCAAAACTTCACATTTATACATAGTAGTGTTGTGCTTAATACAGTCTCACAGAGTATCGTGTTGACTATCTATCGATTTCTCTATATTCGGAAACAGTCTGCGATGGCTCGTTGTCGTTCTCGACTGGAATAATATCTTCCGCGGCCTTTTTTTATGTTTTATTCCTTTCCTTTGATGTTTTCTTTTATGAAGCTAAATCGTTAGTTGGTGTTATAATGTTTGGATTAAATTGTTTCACGTTTATTGTGTGTAGTAAAGTTGTGCGGTTATTTCTTGTTGTATTATTTTTAATCTTTTGTACTCCATTGACATGTAAAACCTGTGTGTCTTTTATGTTCTTAATTATTATGCTTTATGTTTTGTAACTTTACGCGCCTTTAGTTTTTTTAACATTTTTATTTTGTTGTACGGTCGAACAAGCTATTTGGTGTACAGTTTAACCAACAAATTATATTGTTAAATGTAAACCAAATAGCTTGTTCGACCGTACATTACTTTTGTTTTCTTGATTAGTAGTAACCTTTATGCATGGAATTTTGAGAAAGATTCCTTAAGGTTTTAATGCGGTTTTGTATTACAAACTTTTTAGACAGTTTATTATAATCGTATGTCCTACTAAGAATGGTTAGGTTACCCTGCACAAACTTTCCTAATTCCTACTAAGCTTGTGTAACAAAAGTGTTAATAAAACATTCAAAGCATATGTCGGAATCGGTCTGCTGTACAGTTAACTCGATCAATACACAGCCGAATAATTGAAGCAATTCGATCTGTTTCGAAATGCCCGGTTTTAAGAAAGTGCATTGGCCGTTTATTTTCATAGAAACGTGAGAGCTTTCGTTTCGTAGTCAGAATTAGGAGAACGATTGATTATAACGTTAAAAGCTTAAACGTGAATAGATGTTTGTTAATGTGTCTTACGAAATACATCTTTTTTGAGACTCTGTATTTTTTTTAATCTTTAAGTGGTCAAATTATTGTTTACAACAATGAGAGGTTTTCTTTTTGAGGGATTAACAAAAAAATAGTTTCCAAGAACTCTCTAAATGGCGTTGAACTGACTACGTTAGTTGGTGCCAAAGCCAAATCGCTTGGAAAATATAACAATGCGTCACGTCACATACGCTCGTTGACTGACACTTTCGTTTGCTTAAGCTTCCGAATATAACCTAGTTTTCTCGCGCTTTGTTAAAATCAGTTTTTTTACGTTCCGTACCTTGCATTAACGTACCAAGTTCAGCGCCATCTATCCAGCGACTAGGGAAGTGATAAGATGATACTTCCAAACCTTTAGACCGTGGTATTAATGGTTTTTCAGATGCGATTTATTTAGCATCGGCGCAGCATGTCTTCTTCTTCCATACTTCTCTATTAATCGTCATCTCATCAAACATCTTCTTTCTTGCCATATCATTCTGTACACAGTCCATCCATCGTTCGATCACTTTCTTGGGTCTTCCTCTACTCTTATACCCATCCACATTCATACTCAAAATGTTCCTTACTAAGTGCTAGATACTTATAATCCCCCCAATTCACAGCAACAAACAGTTTACCCAGTTTAACTCATAATTTATTACGAAACGAAGACTGCTACTAATACGCCATAACCAAGCCTTCAAATCTTCAATGCAAGAGTCAATAGGAACAAGAGTAGGCAAGCATGCTTTATAGAAAAAAATCCATTTTTGCCGACTATTACGCGGTAAAACTCTTCCCATGAACACTGGAAAGTGCTCCAGACGACTGGAAGTCTGGAACTGTTAAAAGTTAAATAAACTGCAGATTTATTTGTTAAAGGGTTTAATTGTGATATTTTTGCTTTTGCGTTGTTGGCTATACCTATCGTTTGTTTTTCGTTCTCTGTAGACTAATTTTAGGTTGGAATATCATAGTTGTTTCTTACGTTTGATTTAATTTTTGCAAAGCTTCAATGTTGGCATAATATGTATGGCTCATGTAAGTACCTAATTATAGACTATAGTCATGGAATTATGTAGAATAGCTTCTTCTAGTTTCTCCAATGTCAACTTTCGTTAGCGAAACAAAGAAAAAAAACCTTAATTTGGTCCGGTACAGTTAAGTCATTTATCTAATTTTCAAAACACGTAACACTATACAGAACCAACTAACCGTTCCAGTATAATTGATTCCTTTATTCATTGAAGTGGAAAGAACTAGTGGGGAATAGCAGTAGCGAAGAGTCAATTTTGTAAGAGGTAAGATGGAATCCATATCTTTAATGTGATTATATTATTTGTCTAAAGTATACTGACTGTGCCATTTTTCAAAGGGAATCCGGTAGGAATCGAGTTGTATGAAACCTTCGCCACTGGGGAATAGTAAGGTGGCATGAAGCGTGAATGAAAGAGGGCTGTGTGAAGGATGTGAGGGATCAGTCGGGAGCTGAGGATTACACACGATGACGGTTGTTGCCCTTCTGAACATGAGGGCAGGCAGGTAGGTAGGTTATGTAACGGATGGAGATATAAGTAGTCATTGAATGTTGTGTCCTGTGCTCGCAAGTTACAATGTAAACAAAAATGTTTTTTTGTACAATGGTAACAATGCGTATTTGAAACGATTGGGTATCGACCCACTATTTCATTCAAATAAGATTTATCATAATTCTCCTACCCTGATCCCAATTTATTTGGGGTTGGCGCAGCATGTCTTCTTCTGCCATACTTTTTTATTACCCGTCATCTCATCAGATACCTCCTTTCTTGTTATATGATCCTTCACTCAGTCCATCCATCGTTTCTTTGGTCTTCTTCTATTGGTGAAATTGTCATTCATACTAAAGACTTCCCTCTTGACATTTTCCTTATTCCTCCGCATCACTTGCCCATACAAGACAACAGACAACCGATTACCACACAACTTTTCAGTCACCGGCGCCACTTTCAGACTTCCTCTTATGTACTCGTTTCTTATATTATCCATTCGCGTAACACCACACATCACCCTTAGCATTCTCATCTCAGCCACATGCCTTTGGTTCTGACTTGTGTCTGAAGTAAGTACAAGACAATGTGAATGAGTCAAATGTTTAATTTTCATTTCGGTACCTTCAAACTTACAAAAAATCTCAAAAACATTGGGTAAACAATATTAATATTTGTAAGGCAGCCAGCCTATGCTGGCAAGCCGTAAGTACCTACACATTGTTCTCTATCATACAGCCTATTATTAACTACCATTTACAACCATACATTATGTACCATTTACATCAATTTTCTATCTTACATTCAAAGGGATATCAAATTGCATATCGCGCAGCGTCTCAATGACTAATAAATTCGAATCGCCTGTGGCGCCCCCGCGTGGTATATTTATGCGTGATAATTATTAATGAACTTATGCATGGAAGTTGGTTCAAGTTCCCTTCGTACTTTCTTACTTGTGAAGTTGTTGTAAAGTTCTGGTACTAAAAGAAATACTGTACTCGTACTGAGGTACACAACTAATTTTTCAAGTAATATTTTTGTCTTTTAAAAGAACAAAAACAAAATCGCGTCGTCACTTTAGAACGCCTGGATAAATTTGCTCAATTCAATTTTTGAATGTTTGTTACTGTCCGGTACATACTCGTACATAAACTCACGCCTTTTTCCTATGGGGATAGGCAGAAACTACAGAACCCCACCAGCTACGATCCTTAAATACTCGTTACGCCTCGTCGACGTATATAGGTATATATCTGGTCAATACACGCACGCCTGTTGCGAGCGCCACGCCATAAAAAGCTTAGTGAGTTTATAAATGCTAATTTTAAAGAGAAACCAGTGTATTTTATGTATTAGATGGTTATCTATATCTTCTCCCATAAATTGTGTAACTGTGGGATTCCTGTACCGAATGTATTCTTGAGCTACTGGTGTCGATTCTGTAGTCCACAAACTAAACTTAATTTAGGCTATTGCTATTTTTTTCTCTCTTATGAAACGAGAAAGAGACGGACGTAATTTAGAGCTGTCAAATTTAATTGGAACTAATATTTCTATACAAATGAAGGGTGCACGTAAAAACATGTCGACTAAAAACACGGTGAAGCGCAAGGCATAAATTAGTTTGACATTTCTAACTTAGTTCATAGCTATAACCGTCCTTTTCTCTCACTGCCTTTTAGTAAAAGATATTGGTGCCGATTCCCTTGTTTACAAACTAAACCAAATTTAAGTTCAGTGCATCTTTTTCTTTCTATTTCATTAAGAAAAGGACAGAAGATAAATTTTAGTTACGTTCTGTCAAATTAATCAGCGCCATACAACTTTTAGACGCGATTAAAAAGTTGACTACTAAAATTACATCAAATTACGTCAGGTGCTGACTAATTTGACAGGATTAAACTAATTTTATCTTCTGTCCTTTTCATAATGAAATAGAAAGAAAAAGATGCATTCAACTTAAATTTAGTTTAGTTTGTGAACAAGGGAATCGGCACCATTGTCAAGCAAGTTTATTTAATACCAATTGATATTAATGTCGTACTGTAACATCAGTCTTGTGTACCTAGAAGGGTAGGCATAGGTGTACGGTATCTTATTATTACAATTACTATAGTTCCTTATTAAAAAACAAGTGGGAGTTGGACTCGCACACCGAGGGTTCCGTATAAACTTCTAGATATTTTGTAATTGAACTACATATTTACGGTTTTCAGATTTTTTCCTTTACATGTGCTGTAAGACATTGCTTCTTGCTGAATTTCATGAATCTTGGTCAACGGGGGGTACCCAGATAGGTTTTGATTCCCTTGTGAAATCGCAAAATATGCGACATAAACGGACATATCTTTCGATTGGGTTGACTTACAAGTTTGATTTTTTCACTGCTCTAAGAGGTAGCACAGTTGAGTATCTGATATTAATATCAGCTTAATACCTTCCAGTTTCCGGATGACAGTCGTAATTTTGTATTATTATTTTAGTTCTATTTGTGTTTTTCTTATCTATTGCACATGCAACTTTTTTTTTTTCGGGTGGGTATTCATCAAATGACTCCTCCCGCTCTGGGTGGAGCAGGAGGGAGTGTCAGACTTTTACTGACTAAAACCCATCCATGTTCCTTCATCGCTCTTTGTGTTCCGGGGCCACGGTATCTGTTTCTAACAGTCCCGCAGCCCCGGTTGCACATACACCTTACGTAAATAAATACATAAGACAAAAAAATAATAACGTACACGAAATTCAAAATTGGTACCTATACAGACACACTGTTACGATTTCGCATTATGTTCACCAGTACAAAATACCGCAGCAAAAACCGCCTATATCGCCTTTATTAAAGTTATTGTGTGCCCCCGCTGTCGTATCGCAACTTATATGACTTTTACGACACATGTCATACGTAATTGCTCAGGCACTGGTGAATCCCTCCAGGCTCCTTACGAAAAACTCCGCCAAGCGATTATAACCTCTGTGGGTGGGATAAACATCCCTATAGGTATAATTTAATATTGTTTTTATGTGCCTATAGCGGTACAGCTGTAGATCTGACGATCATAAGATCCTGTTTTGAGCATACATCATGTTCTGAAGGCGAAACGAGTTCTGGATTTAAAAAAGACCCACCGAGCTTGAGGTTACGTCATTATTTGTTTGTTTATATCCATACAATGATAAATAATGGGATTGCTAAGGCAAAGTAAATCTCAGATGGCGCCACCATAATTGGTCTCAATCTGACCAATGACGTTAAGCTATTTTGAATTGAAATATAAAATTACATTACCACATTTTCAACCAATGACGATGTTTGGGTACCAACTATGCTAGCGCCATTAGTTCCACAGTTAGCCTCCCCATTGGAGGGTTATGTTTATAGTTGTCAAAAGGAGCTCGTGGCCATAAACAACAGTCGCACGGGCCAATGGTTAAGCTGTGCTTGCCAAGGTCGGTCCGCGGATGGGTGACCATCTATTTCATTCCGAGTTTCCACACGTCGGGCCATGGTCCCATCGTTTTACCCATTGACTGGGTTTTGGAGGTCAGATTGGTAGTCGCTCCATGTAATACCGGTGTAATTCCGGTATTCATTAGGTTAGACTAGAAGCTGACCCCAACGTAGTTGAGATAAGGCTAGAGAGGTATGTTTATAGTTGACAAGTTACAGTAACTAAAGCGTGAAAAATAAAAGTCGTTATTAACATTTGTAACTGTCATTCATATCACGCAAAATTGTCTTTGGTATTGTCCGGAATTTCTCACTATTGTGGTAATGGATTAGAAGATTTATGTTAGTCCCTTTATTGTGGGGAGGGGTGGCTAGGCTTAGAGGCATATTAAGAGGCAGATTCCACTACAGGAAAAATAACTGGCAATTTTCGAGTGGAGAGACAAAAAACCTGGCCTCAGACGTCAAACTTACTTCCATGTTTCCATATTTCCACATAAACAAGTATCAAGCTTATACTTGTGTAAATTAAGTTGATTTCAGATTGACTAGTTGATACTATTGAAAAGCCATAAAAATATTTAAAGCTGCGGGGCTCTGGGGGTTTAAAAGTTATTTTACCGAGTTCGTTTACATTTTTAAAAACAAAACTTGCGTACGCAGTGTACGGGAAGGTGATCCGTAGTTTCATGCTGTGAGATTTTTTCATGTCGCGAGATGTCATTTGTGGGGGAAAGATTACTTAAAAGGTGGGGGGTAGGATTTACATTTTGGGGGAACGTAAGCATCCCTTCTATCACCTCCGGCTAGATTGCAACCCTATGGAGACGTAAATAATGATTTAATACAAGCAACGATATGTGGGGGTAGGTCTATAAATTACTTTTAACTTCTGTTGAGTCAGTCCTTTAGTTTGTTGATTCCATGATATATTAATTTTAACCTAAGTAGCTCATTGACCCTATTAAGAAGTTTGGGATGGCTTTGAAGCTATAAGTCGTCAGGCAGCCTTTGTTGGGTCAGGCCTTTCCTTTAGGCGATTCCATGTTATTTTTTTTTACCAAAGAATCTCATTCAAAAACCCTCATTTATCCTTCGATGCCATCAAACCATTGACTGACCTACTGAGCGCATCAGGAAAAATATCGCACAGAAAGAAATGAGACGCCGACTTTTTCCTTTTTATTAAACGCTATTCCATGGCAGCGGCAGTCGCCATGTGCCAAACATCTGCGCCAACCGATTTTTTACCAACTTCAACTTTTGACCCCACTCCGTACGATCATTCATGTGGGAATGGGATTTTTCACGAAGCAATTTGTAACACATTCGTTCACCCTTATAGTTTATTTTTGCTTGCACACGCTTTTCAAGTGGGTGTTATTCTTATTACAGTATTAATTGCTTTGAATTATTAACGAAATGATATTGTAACATTCTGAAAATAAAGTTTTGAGTGGAGTTCATAAACTTGTCTTGTGAGTCTTATGACTTAAGTCATAAAGTATGTTTTATTTGCTGCATTTGTCAAGTAAGATGGATTGGATCGGTACATAAGCTTTACGACTTAGAAACAGTACTAAAACGTGAATAAATATCAACTCATACTGTCTAAGATGTTTTTCTTGCGTGTCTTTGAACCTTAAGGCAATGAAGGTATGGCATTGAATATTTCACTTTTGTGGGTATTATTAATTACCCTTCGTGATGAAATGGTATTTTTATATTGTATCCTCCAAAGTAAAAAGCATAAAAAAGGCTGCGCAAAAAAAAAATGATATTTAAAAAAAACGTATTATTATCTCTAGCTGGTACTGCTTTATTCCGGAAGTTATTATCAAGACGATTTGGCGACATATTATTTTCTTTTATTGCGTGACATGAAGCGCCACTGCGCCACTGTTTCGTGTACGCAATAAGCTGCAGATGTTAACACGTCATTTCCGATTTTTTTTCCCACGAACGAAGTACTTATGCGAGTTTATGTTTTTTTGAAATAAAATATTATTCATGCATGATGAATAATATTTTATTTAAAAAACATACATTGGCATATTATGATTTTCTCGCTGATTTAAATAAATGAACAATCATCTTCTCTTTTGTTCACTTATATAATACTTACATAGGTACTATAGATCCCTCGGGTGTTATGTATACAGATTCTTTTATTCATTTTGCAAAAAATCGTAAGCTTGACAAATTAAGGTCGTTGCCTTGAGGTGGGAAGCGTTGAAAAAGTTCGGGAATTGTTTTAAAACAGTCCCCTTTTATATAATTTGGACATCGTGTTTCGCCGCTTAAACGGTATACCCTCAATTCTAAAAATATGGCCTAGATAATTTTACAAGTTCACGAAAAAGTTTTGTATAAACAAGTTTTTTGTAACTCGCGGAAAGGTTTCCGAACAGAATCGGTAATTAGGTACACAAGTTCAGTTAAACTTTTGTTTGCTCTCACGGGGAAAATTTTACAACTTTTATCGAGTAGTTCACCAATTACTCCGGCTCTTATTTAGTTTTTCCAATATTTTCAGAATATTCAGTTCGAAGTTTTCGTCGTGTTTGTTGGTGTAGCACAGAATTTTCGATCGTTAATATTGTTAGGCCGAGAATTTGCCTAAAATGCCAATGAATTTTGATCATACCCTTTAACCTTATTACCGAATAACGCTGTCCTTCGAGCCGGATGGGGCACACAAATTGGTTCACAATTGAACAAGATCCACAAACAGAATCAATCTCGTTGACTTGTCACCGGGCAACAGTACTATATAATAGAGGTTTGCACGTTTGCTTGCACTATTTGTCTCACTCTAATTACTTGAGAGCAGATCTTAATTACGGCCATCCGGCCCGTTTGATTGGGACCCCGCATTGTTTGTGTTCTCGGCTAACAGGACAATTGCAACTGCACTTAGTGACGGATTCGCGGGGTTAATAATACCTACCCCGGCAGTTTGGCAGCGGGACGGTTAGGCCGTTGAACTGGAACACGTGGCTTCTGAACCAAGCGAGGCGTTGTTTTGTGAGAGATAGAGAAAAAAGTGATTTTGTTTTTTTTATTAGTTAAAACTAGGTCGAGTTGAAGGGTTTAAGTAATGAGGGATCACTTAAACAGAAATATGCTATGATATTTTTTTCTGTTGGTTTTAATAATTCAATTCCTAAGCTTTTCTGTAGGTATATTTCAGGACCTACTCGTACGTCATAAGTTTACAATATTTTTGAGTTAGATCTCGCAGGAGATGGTGGGACAAACTGGATACCTATAACCAACGACCCTGGATCAAAGGATTTGGAACTCATGTGGAATTAATTTTACCCTATAATAATTTTTACTTTGGTAAAGCCACACATTAATTATGCATACAGCGCAAGCATAATGCATATAGGTATCACAGTCACGGCATAAAACGGTTCCACAGAGAAAGTGCGGGTTCGTTTCTAATTTCGCTCGTTATATGCTATCGACCGCCATCGACATAATGCACTCGTGAGTCTAGCGCTGAAGCTAATAGCCCCCCTATTACCGTACTATTACGGCTAACCAACCTATCATTGAGTTATTCATAGTCGTACAATAGGATTATAAACCGAAATCTGAATTATAAATCGATTAATACTACACACATCAAAAATGTCTAGGGATCAAGCATTTTTATGCGGATTTCTTGAGATTGAGATGTGGCTTTGTAATAAATTTATGATTTTATAAATTTATATGGATCCTTTTTGGTGCATTTCATAATTTGAATCAGGAACTCTCAATCAAATTCGAGTAAAAGATGAAAATAAGCTGTCAATATTTTCCCTATAAAAACATACAACGCATTGAAGACATTATTAGTGCTACTGTTTCCCTACTACTGATTAAAACCAACGTTATTATGGAGCGGCGACGTCATTTAAGCAGGGAAGAAATGCTCAGAGCCGTGGGAATGATAGAAGCTGGTTCCCGGCAACGTACTGTAGCTTTAGCTCTGAATACAAGTCAGAGTGTTATCAGTCGACTTTGGACACGTTACCGAAGCACTGGTACCGTGGCTGAGCGCCATGGAGGACGGTATCGCTGCACCACACGGAGACAAGACCGATACATTCAAATCTTAACTCGAAGAGCTCCAACAATAACCGCCATGATGTTAGCCGTGAGGCTTCATCACTCTTCAGGGAACTTAATTAGCGACCAAACAGTCAGAAACCGCTTGCATGAAGTGAACCTTCATTCCCGAAGACCGCTACGGGTACCACCTATAGCAATGCACAATCGTAGGATTCGATATCAATGGGCTCTTGAACACAGAAATTGGGCAGAAGAACAATGGCGTTTCGTGTGCTTTTCTGATGAGTCTCGTTTTGGTATGAGACCGGATACAAGACGTATACGACACTGGAGAACCCCTGGACGCCAACAGCGATTAAAATCCTGCCAGGAAGTCCATCCTTATAGTGGTGGAACCATCATGGTATGGGCGGGTATTTGGATCGGCGGAAGAACTGAGTTGATTTGGATCAGAGGCAACCTCAACGCTCAAATTTATGCTGAGACGATTGTATCAGACGTCATCGTTCCTCTACAAGTGCAAATCGGTCCCTTATTTCAGTTAATGCATGATAATGCACGACCGCACACCGCAAGAGTTGTAAGACAGACTCTCGCCGCAGCTAACATCAATGTCCTGCCCTGGCCTGCTCAGTCGCCAGACTTGAACCCGATTGAGCATGCATGGGATATGCTACAGAGAAGAGCTCTGCCGAATATGGAGGGTATCCAGTCGCAAGAAGACCTTTTTTTGTTGTTGCAACGAACATGGGCGGCCATTCCACAGCGTGATTTGGATGAACTCATTTTGAGTATGCCAAACCGATGTTCTTGTGTTGTTAGTGTTCGCGGTAGAAACACGGATTATTAATTGTTTAAGTTACCCAATAAAATTTTAAAGAAAACTGTTATTTCAGTCTTTTTTTCGAACTTTAATGTTAGTGGTTCAAATGTCAAAAATCCCTTTATTAGGAAAATGGCAAATTTCTTTATTAATGCAAAGGTGACTTGGTTTATCGTTACTGTGACAAACGAAAACACTTTATTTGATGAATCCTTAAAGAAAATTTTAATTAATATCAATCAGGAGAAAAGTTATTGCAAAAATATATGTTGATCCCTAGATACTTTTGATGTGTGTAGAAATAGGGACCAATTAGTTCAGATAGGTTTCAGGCTAGCTAAAGTAGACTTATCTTTCATGGGGTACTGTTTAAAATGTTACTATAAATAAAATACATGCCTCCTCACATTCTACACCGAAAAAAAATAAAAAATATCGAAAAGTTAAATGAATTTTGTATCGATTAAAGTCTGATAGGATAATGGGAGTTTGTTCCATTTTAGTTTTATTAATGGAAATAAAACCTGGATGGTGTTTGTTTCTATTTTGGAACTAAAAGTCAAAATTAGTTTGACTAGACTTACAAAGTTAGTTTGAGTAGTTGAATGTTTCGTGTTTTCGATTCAGTGATTTGTTTTTACTGGAAAAGCTCTTTGCACAAGGATCGACTTATTTTATTAGCTGATCTCGAATCCATTGATGTTTAAAGTGTGGGATGCAGTTTGTAGTTTTATGGGGAAGATTAATCAGGCTATATTGTTTGGTTTTCCACTGTTGGGACACAGGCCTCCTCTCTATGAGAGGGAACGGGCTATCAATCCACCTCAATAACGATAAAGGTCGATTCGGGACAAGTTTATGTCATTATTTCTTATTTCGGAATCATGTATTTGAATAAATGTATGCGGGTTAATGACCTTTAATTCTTACTTATCTGCCGGAGACTATAGTCGAAATATTGTTTCTCCAAATCCAGACAGAAAGTCTGTTTCTGAAGTCTAGGCCACAGCCAGTCTAGGTCATAGATCAACTAGCTGCAACTTTCAAAGTGAACCAGAGATCAAATCTAAGAAAATATCCAGTTGATATTTGTATTGTAACAAAAGATGTAGAGAAAGTCTTTATTTTAGGTTTTCGGTATTTTATTTTATTTTAAAATGTGGTTTCCTTCGATTCTTCAAATTTGATTGTCGTGTTTGAGATTGTAGGACATAATTATTAATTTATGTAAACAATGGATGAACTAAAGGGCGATTAAAAAGGTTTTATTAAATCGATGGCATGAATCAATGGCATATAAAAGTTCATGATATTAACTTTAAAATCACATTGTACCATTAAATAAACGTTTATTAAAATAGTAGTTAAAAAATGCCAATAATGTATATATCAATTTCAAACAGTAGGAATGTGTCTTATTTATCTGATTTTAGAAAATATGAATTATGAACGTAAAAGGTAGAAAAAAAAGGATTAAAAATTAAAGAAATAAGTTATAAAAGGTTTTTTATAAAAGGTTTTCAGAATACCAAAAAAAACCCAGGTCCTGTTCTTCTTCTCCTGATAAAAATGTCAGTCAGCCTACAGGTTATGTTTGTATAAAGAAACACATGAAGTACGCCTCACCGTCACATGTAAAATGCATGATTACAGATACTATCTGATTCGTTTCCGTCGCCTCCACGTTCCTTCACTACGAGAGACATGTGGACCCAAATATATTATTTTATATGTATACATCTGTTTGTTTCTGTGATATGATCAATACTTTTGTCTTGTGTCTTCCATACTTTTGTACTATAAAGGATCAAATTCTAGTGAAAGTTCGCAGACGATACCTCAAAAACCTCAAATGAGTGGTGTTTTTTGGGAATTAACGACTGTTGGTAGTGAAGTTACTTGAAGAATGAGATAAGAATAATAACTTGATCTTGTATCAATGATTTTAATCACCCTCAAAACCTGTTACACTAATCAGCATGTCTGAGAGATATTTCTTGACAGCATGTAAAGCTTAGCTTAAAGGTTAGGCACTAACCACACGATAAAGAAGAAGAAGTTACATTGACGATAAAGATCTTTAAAACATAATACAAAAATCCACCTAAACGCACCCAACAAAATCATATCTTCCTCTGACAAAATCTACAAACAAAGTAGCTACATCTTCTAAAGTACTTCCACAAACAAAAGTATGCTCACGACAGCCAACAAATTAAAAAGCAACAATACGAACGGCGTACATATTTAATATACACGCGTATACATTTCATTCGATCGCAATATCCCCCAGGATGCTCGACTACAAAGGCCTTAGAAACGGTTTTTCGCAGAAAAGTGCTGAGTCACCATGAAAAAAAATCACAATGGCCGCGGGCCACAATACATCCCTCCAGTAGGAAACTGATCATTGCGGTCCCGAAATAACAAATGAATTGAGAAAATCCAGCCATACATTGATACACCAAAGTAATATGATCTCTCTTGTAACTGGCTGGGAGTGTCCTGTCAATGTCGTGATGCATTATGATCGAAGTTGTCGTGTGCAGTCGGTGGAACTTGCTTGTATGTACTACTACTAATACATAATGTATTGTGTTCAATGAGGCTGCTATTGTTTTGTGTTTGACCTTGAATTGGAATTGATATTTTCATTAGGTTAGGTAGGTGAATTATTATTTAATTTCATTTGGTCAAATATTTTTGAATCATTTGCCGTTACGACAATTAATGATACTGGTCAAAGACTTAAATCAAAATCAACCCCAAAATATGTACACACAAAAATCTAATTTAAAGATTATTTCGAAAACTATTTTCTTCTAACGAAACATCGACCGAGATTGCTCAGCTGGGCGTGAGGGGTCCAATCCGACTGGTCGCACTTTTGCTTTCTCTATCGATTCACGAAGGGGTATTCAGAAAATTTAATTTCCGTAGACAGATCGAACAATTTCGCTTCAATGTGGTGGTGTTCACGGTCTGTAATTGGGTCAACCCAATGGACAATAGACTCTGACAATGTTATTATTAGTAAGTGGATTTCTTATTCACTTACTACATTACTAAGCGACGTTTTCAACCGGTCGGTAAGTTGAAGAAAATTATCGTTTTGTGATCGCGGAAAATGAGTTTTCAAATTGAATTCTCAATTTAACAAATCTGATTTTCCGGTTTAGTTGAACCATGGTGACGTTTATTGCTGGTGAGCATATTTTAGGAAACAAATGCCAAGATGACAATAATAGTTTGAATGATGATAGACATGTCTACCTCAAGACATTGTGTAACCAACACAACAACCATTTATTCTGTAACATCACATAAATTGCATTGTTTTCTGTACTTATTGTGTAGCTATGATCTCGAGGTATAGATGTCAATGCAATTTCTGCAAATATCCATATAATACAATATTTTTTCGTTTTCGAGTTCCATGACGACAAATGACGACGAAATTCAGAACCATGCTAACGATTTTCAAATCGCCCTAAACTTCACCGATCACGATCCAACTCCAAATAAATCCTTGATCGTAGCCAGACAAAACAAGACAATTAATCACGAATACATCTTACTTTTAGCGAGTAATGAATCGAAAAGATTAAGACGCCGCCAGAGTTTCGAGGGAGGAATCTAATCAGCACTCCAATTTCCACAAATCGTTCTCACCACTCAAATGTGTGAAGTAAGAATGTCTTCGTTAATCTAACCAATCGATTATTCTGGCGGGTTAATAAAGACTGGCAGACCGTTCGACCAATAGACACAGAGGAACACGCAACCTCTCACTGAAACAAATTATTTACCCTCAATATAAATCTTTGCTCTGTGTTTGTAGTTTGAATACGAGTCCTTTGAGATTTGTTAGAGCCATACTAAATTCGATTACAGAGGTGACATGGACGTCAATTTTGGATGGAATGTTGGTCAACCGCAGGACAGGTTTCAAACCTCGTTTCAAATTTCAATTAGGTCAGACCCAAACTGTGGGTATTTTCATAGTGTCTCTTTGTAGTGTATTTACGCGATTATGTAACTGATTTTATTCGAAATGAATATAATATGAGTATTAATATTTGGAAACCATAATAAGAAGGGATGATACGCGTCTGACTAAAAGAGTGACGGTGGAATAATAGTGGATGGAAAGGGAGAGGAAGGCCAAAGAAAAGATGGATGGATTGTGTGAGGAATGATATGAAAGAGGAAGGATATAATGATGCCGTGACGTCTGACAGGGGAGAATGGAAGAAGAAAACGTGTTGGCCGACCCCGAGTAGAATATGGGACATGGATAGGAATATAATGATTTGGAAACCATAAGATACGCAAAGATGAGTAGAGGGAGACCAAAGAAACGTTGGGCGGAGGGTGTGAAGAATGATTTGGCTAGAGCGGAGGTGACTGATGAGATGATGAGTATTACAGAAATATGGATGAAAAGACATACTGCGCCAACCCCAAATAAATTAGGGTAAGAGCTGGAGGCATGAGGATGATAATACAAAGTAGGTTATTTCAGTTTTTAGGAACAAAAATACAACTTACGACGCTCTAAACCGCAATTATTATAAATATATTCGTAAACAAGATTACACAAGCCTATCACGATCAATTCACAGTTTTATAAAGTTTAATGTTGTTAAAGCTGAATTAAGAGCCAATAAATTGACGGAGATTAAAGGATTGAATCCGTTACAAGGTTGGAAGCAGATTACGGGGCAGAACTAAGGTGAACTATCGAACGTTGTGTTGTAGTAGTAAGCTTGTGTATCACTTTTATGGCTTCTCTAATGATTTGTACGGATTCGTCACTTGATCACGTAGTGAATTACAATTCGATATGTTTCGTTTTGAATTGTATGTTAGGCATATTTTGCTTATACCCGCGGCTTCACCGGCATGGAGTTCGGTAATTGGCCCACGAGATCGTACTATTGAAATAAAAAGTATCCTATGTCCTAATATAATCCATGTTATAAACTATTTGTGTGGCAAATTTCATATCTGGTCAAATCAGGTCAGTAGTTTTTGTGTGAAAGAGGAACAAAAATCCAGACATCCATTTACTATTCTGTCAAGAAAGTACCGGGAAAAGATCAATAAAACACAAAATATTAGTTATTTATCCAAATTTATTTTATCACCTTCAAAGTATGCTCCTTCAGAACCGACACACTTACGCCAACTAATAATCCAATCATAAAAATATTTTTTAAATGCTTATTCCAGAATTGAGTTCAGTTCTCGCCGCGAATTCTCCTTTATGTCTTCTACTGAATGAAAACGGGTGCCACGAAGTAGTAATTTGAGTTTAGGAAAAATAAAGAAGTCGGCTGGAGCCATATCTGGTGAATAAGGTGGTTGCTCGATGGTATTTGTTGAGTTTTGGTCAAAAAATCGTTCACAACTGTGCGAAGGCGCATTATCGTGGTGCAAAATCCAAGAATTTTCTGTTCACAAATCTGGCCCTTTTATCTAATTTGCTCTCTTAAACACTGCATAACGTCCGAATAATATTTTTTATTTACCGTTTGACCTTCCGGCAAGATTGTCAGTCACTATTTCCTTCACTTTTGCGATGTTAACTTCAGTTGCAGACGTTGATGGCCTATCAGAACGAGGCAAATCTTCCATCACACCTTGACTGCTTTTGAACGCTTTATACCACTCATAAGCGCGTGTTTTTGATAAAGTCGATTCACTGTCTTCTTAAGCCTTCTGTAACATTTTCAGAGACTCCGAACTCGAAATTCCATTGGCGATGCAAAATTTAAGACAAACTTTTTGTCCGATATTTTTGTCCATTAAGAAATTCGCAATACACACTAGATATGATATAACTAAAATCAGTACTGTATTTAATCTAATTAACAGATGTAACTCAAACTCCGCGCCAAAATGGAAAACAGTTGTGCTAATCTAACAACAACAAAAAAAAAACAAAAAAAAAATTGGAACCATAAACAAATCATCCATTCCCGATACTTTTTTGACTGAATGTATCCTCATTTTTTCTTCAAACTTTCGCATTTACAATATTAGTAGGACAGGTTTAGGTTTTCCTAATGGTAGGAGAGTGTGATGTGGGCGTAGATTCTAAACTGCCCTAATTGGAGAATCTATTTAGGTTTCGGGATGACTTATTACTGTATTCCAGTAATTCAGTTTTATTTTATTGGGTAAATTATGAGATAAAGTATGATTATTTACTAAGATAAGGCGGCAGGATGAAAAGCCACTGTATATTTTTACAAAAACCCATTTTCGCTCATAAACAATAAAGCTCAAATACTCGACGTTATATCTCAGTTTCCTAGCAATAACCCCTTACAATGTGAAAGTTAGTCATACAATAGAGTTATTGTGGATCTGGTAAACACAGGGCCGCCCGGCCGGTCGGCAGACGGGCGCTGCACGGTTGGCCGGTTCCCCTCCGGTTCCCCCCCGGCTTGAATGGCGACACACGGCCCGGGGAATGGCACGAGCCCGCGAATCTTTTTGTTGATTTTCTTTCTATTATTATTTTTGTTAGTTCTTTTTTTTTCGGGATTGTCTGCGGCTTCGTTTTGATTGGTTCTGTTCAGATTTGATCAGTGGAATAAAAAGTATGAGGCATTGAAATATGCCACATTGAAGTCAATAGTGAATATCTTTTAAAGTAGTTATTGTTTAATTTAGAATTTAACAAGAAATCCATAACAAAGACGTATTGTAAGTAGAAACATATCTGCTGATGGAGAGATAAATAATTAACTCCACGAAACCAACCCAGCCAAAAAAATGGCCTAGAAAACTCAGTAGATCCCATTTACTTTACATGTTTAGCGAAATATGTCATGGCAATCTCCAGATTGTATTTCTTTTATCTTAATTATGTTTGTTACAAACTTCTATCTCCATATTCTTTTAAAAAGTTTCCAAGAATACAGCCAAAAATTACTTTCGTGTCCTCATCAGTCGATTTGCGCCGGCGGCGTATGTTTACATATATGTGTATTACGTTGTGTGTCTTCAAACCCTTGTTTGGTATAACGCCGCTTTGGCAAATATCCACAACAGTCGGCTTTGCTTTTAAAAAAATGTGCCATACGTGCAGAACAGACATAATCGGATCATGAGATTGTATGTAGGGAAATGAATACTTGATCTGCTTACGCAAATACCTCTTATCTGTTCGCGAGCTTAATTCATAACAGATAAACTGATCTAAAATAGAAACGATTACTTTAATAGACGAGATTGCGATGTTTGGCAAAATGGTGTCTGCGGTATACTTCGGTTCAAACTTAATGGCGGCTCGGAAGTTAGCTGCAAGTGACTGTCTGCGCATTATACAGACAAAACGATGCGTCATCTGCGCCCCGTTGATACCTAAAATTGTTGTCTGCGCAGCTTTACATTAGATGTTCCGAATCGCCTTAAAGTTTAAAGCGTTATTCCTGCGCAGACCATCACTAGCAGCTAACTTCCGAGCCGCCATTAAGTTTGAACCGAATTATACACGATAATTTTGGTAAATTGACCTGAGATACAAACGAGTTCCTTTACGAAACCTTTTTCCATCGGCTGACCTGTCAAGTCATACCCAATGCCGTTACCCGAGACGCATAGTAGCCACTTTTAATTGTTCCTCCGCTGACGTATTTGAAGATCAGTAACAAATGGTAGCGATCACCAATGCGCTACCAAAAAAAATAAAAAGAGTTTAAGCAAAGTTTAATTTCCGCTACATTGCAGACTGCACGAAGAAAAGGAATTCAGAAATCTTTTTTGGGTACAAAGACGTAACTTTTTAATTGAGTCTCAAGAAATGAAGACTTACAGATTCGTTATTGAAAAGCCTACACTTTTGGGGTATCTCGTTTTGATTCAGTGTCTTTGTGTTTACGGCGTGGTGTGGGTGAGCTTCAGACAAAGAAGTGTAAATATGTCGGGGAGTGTGAGGGAGGTCGGGAGGTCACGTCCGGCACTCCAGCGACAGAGGACTGGCTTCATGCTTCGATGCCTCCGCCGCTGACGTTGGCAGTCTTCTTCACCGAAGAATATTCAGACGCGCTAATCCTGTTTACTTATTCTTAGACGTACCAACTTCGAATATATTACTCACACACACGTCTGGAAAAATAAATTCTTTCATAGAATAATTTCTTGAACGTCATCTTCATAAATCGCATAAAGGATTAATTTTTCTTCTTGAATTTAAGGTCGAAATACGATACCCTTTAAATATTCTAGAACGACTTTCATCTAAAATTAATCACAAACGAATCACTTATTCTAAAATAGTGGAGTACTCAGACTTGTGAACTGTATCTGGAGGTATATTTACATCTATTCTGCTTGTATGAGACAACCGTATACGTTAGTACAGAGAGTTTATTTTTGACTGACGTTAATTTGCTTTATGTAATTTAAAAAACGGCACAAAATAAAATATGTAACTTAGTATATACTCAGATTCGGTAAATAAACGATAAATATAAAACAATTAAACTGTTTTTATTTGTATACTGAAACGTAAAATTGCTTTTTTTGTACTGTGAACGTATATCACGAAGGGAATCCACAAAAAGTTTCAAGGTTTGCGGTTTTGTGTTTTCTGTTTCACGAAATTCGAACTTCCATATTTTTTGCACTGAAGTTTATTCATTATACAATCTATATACTATATGGTATATACGATATTCGCTGCTGAGAACAATTTATTTTATTTAGTCGTAAAGTATCTACCCGCTATCCGTTACAGTTTGTTTTTCAGTGTATGAATGTTTAATAGAACCGATACTGATCGATCCGCCGTATATTAGTAGCCAAGTATCTAATTTAAAATAGATAAGTAGTTAACAATGAAGTTATTATGTTTGACTGTTTTGAATAATTTACGTTTACCAATATTTTATTGATCCAAGTTTCAAGGTCATTACCAGGTTTTTTCAAATGAATCAAAATAAGAAGACCAGATAGTGTCTTGCAAAACGGACAACAATAGTATAAGTACATTAGCAAGATAGCTCATGACCTGTTTAAACTAACTGTCCTTATACGGTCCCTAGGGGCTAATAGCATTGTTGGATTGCGAAACTCATAATGAGCATTAGACTTTCGGCAAGCTCTGTTACTAACTACGTGTGTACTGACAGGTTGTTGCCCTGTTTACGAATAGAGCTAGTGTAGCTACTCGCACCATCAGCTGGCTCCGGTAAATTGAACAGTATGGAGAGTAGTAAAACAGTTGGCGCTGCCCTTACATTTTTTTGAGATCTGTACATGAAAATGTTTTGATAAACTAAATCAAGTGCTCCCTAAAGATAGAGAGATATCCACTGTTGTCTTATTTATTACTTCAAAACAGACTATTTAAAAGACTAAAGAATCTTTTAAATAGTCTATTTTAAAAAAGAAAAAACACTAAAGAATCACGCACAATGGTCCACTTCAAGGACTAAGTGCGGAAACCTATAACCCCATGATAGATAGAAGACTAAAGAATAACGATTAATATTAAAAATGGTCATTTAAGTTTTTATTATAAAATAGATAATAATAGTGTGTAATTTTGTAAGGAGCCCGTGGCTAAATAATAGCCGCTCGGGTCGACCTTTAGGTTAAGCCGTGCTTACCTAGGTTGGTCTGTGGATGGGTAACCACCCTTACATACCGAGTTTACTCCGTGCCTCGGAAAGCACGTTAAGCTGTTGGTCTCGGCTGTCATTTGTAGATCTTTGACAGTCGTTACAGGTAGTCAGAGGCCCAGAAAGCCTGACAACCAGTCTTACCAAGGGGTATCGTATTACCCAGTACTAACTGGGTTGTGGAGGTCAGATAGGCAGTCGCTCCATGTAAAATTCTGGTATTCAGCTGCATCCGGTTAGACTGGAAGCCGACCTCAACATAGTTGGGAAAAGGCTAGGCAGATGATGAGTGTGTAATTTTGTAAGATCATGACTTCGAGTTCTTGTTAATTTCGGTGTATGCTCCCCGCTATGAAACGGATCATAAGATTCTTAGACGACATAATACAACCATTTGTGTTGTGTTTTAACTTTGAAAAAACGCGCTGCGGTTTCTTGAAGGTGGAAGATAAAATTTAAATAATATCTATTCGTTGTAAGGGCCGGAAACCGCTAGTCATATCCGGTATATCTCTGTCTGTTATTGTATGAATACTGATTAAGCCATAGTGATTTATATCTTGTTTTTTTTTTATGGTGAGTTCAAATGTGCGTGATTTGGAAAATTATTAAATGAATCGCATGTTCCTAATAGTATTGTTATTACTGTTCTGTGATGAGAATATTCAATTGTAATAAAAACTGTTCGAATATTACCAAAGCATACCCACGATAAAGTTTTTGTATCTACAATTCTTTGCTCATCTGAATATTTATGTCCAACTTTTTGACAAGACGAATGGCAGCACGTAATTCTTTATAACACTGAAATATGGCAATAATCACATTCTCTGCCTCCGAAATAAAATACGAAACACGTTTCATATTGCATTTGTTATAAACGTACCTATAGCAAACATTTTTTGTGACTGAAAACTGATTCATAATTTATAAATCCATTCGTCAAAAAAGTATCAAATCCCTCTATCAATTTTTAAATAAAGTGAGAGGATACGGAACCCGTATATTTATTCAAAGTCCATTCGGTGTTGGATGCAAATCCTTTGGGTTCACAGCTGCTAAGTAAAAAAGTCACGCTCCGGTAGTAAAAACTATGGGAGACTGGGATGTCACCAATTGTGAGTCGCGTTGCATCTGAACGCCTTTTTGTGTGACCAGCTTTATTCTCTGTTTGCCTGGTACTTTGGGAATATTATTGTGGATATTTGTATTTGTTTGTGCAGTAAACGAGTGGCGTTAATGGTTATATCGGATTACAGGATGTATATTTTGATTCGTAAACTGTAATTTCAATGGTTTGCCGATGTAGGTAATTAGGTGTGCAATTAACAGTTTATTAGTTGTTACCTCGTTGTAATTTTATTTAATTGGAGGTTTTAAATATTCTTGCGCAAAAGTATCCGATTAATTATTAAAAAAGTAATATTTAGCTTGCCACAGTTTATCAACGAGCAAAATAGGTACTCAAATAAAAAAAAAAGAAATGAAAGACAGACACATTTCCTGTAAAAGAACGAATCCAATTGTCCGACTTCATAGCTTGTCGTCGCCATCGATTATTTTTTTTCGCCTCGTCCAAGTTATCTGGAGAACGGCTCGATAGCAACTGGGACGAGAATACGAGAATTACGTGACTCTTTGTAAGGGAATGTCTTATAAATCTCGCTTCGCAGCATTCGGAGCAATTGAAAAAATCAGTGAAGTAATAAATCCACGGTCCTTTCTATGTTACATAGGAAACGATCCAATTGATAAGGATGCAGTGACGTTTTACACCCCTCAATAGAACTCTGAGCGAATAAGTTTTGTAAGAGAGCTTCAAGTTTACGTCTCCAACTAAATGTATTTACAGTTTTTGTTGTTCTTCCAGTCTTCAGTGTTTGAAGTTCTCACTCCACAGGTTAGTGACTTGAAGACCTGAATATTTGTCGATGAAGTTCGTGCGGTTCTCGGAAATAATTAGTAGAAGATATAGGGAAGTTGGCTTTCCAACAAAGTTCGTTAGTAATAGAGAAGGAAATGAGTTTCCTATATAGACGTTCATGAGTTTATTTATGCTTAATATGTTTAGAGTTATGGCAGCATGTACTTTTACTCCAAATAAATATTTCGTTTCGTATAATAAACAATATCCTTGATTAAATAATCTAAAAGCATGTTGTTCCATTTTCCGACTCGGACAGAGAGCCTATCAAAAAAAGAAAGTTTCGATTAAAAATACGAATTGATATCATTAACGATAAAATTCTGCGCGATACGAAGACGTCTTTCGCTATCGGCAACTTGACAGTGACTGATCGCCGGCTGGCCTCGACACCTCCCACCACCCACTGCCACCCCCTCCACTCGCCCCCACACTCTTGATCCGCCGTCACTTCGATATTCACTTTGTTAAAAGAACATACGTATTCTTCGGGAATATTTTATATTCTAGCTTGAATATTGTGACGTCTCTAAACGTTCTCGCTAGCTTTACACTTAATCTAGGTATGAATTCGCCTTTTTACCAAGAACTGTATCGCGCAACATTAAATGTAATCGAATGTATTGTTATATTCCAATAACTTTTTCGGCGAAAAACAGGTCAATACTGACTTTGTGTCTGGGCCTTTTCGACTTAGCGAATACTGAATATTCATGCTTCATGTTTTTTTGTTTCGATGATTTTCCTCTTCAAGTTGTTCTGAACTGGTCGCGTGTAATAAACTCGTGATAAAGGATGCTATAAAATACGAATAAACCCTTTCAGATTCTATTTCACATTTTTTTGTTCTCTCGCTTCGTTTCGTCTTTGGATTCCTCGTAGTCGATAAAAAGGATTAAAACAGCTGCGGATCTAGACAGCTAGACTAGAAAGACTGATTTTGCAGACAGTTGTGTCTAAATTTCATTCGGGTAGACTGTAGATAGTTAATGTTACTTCTACTGCATTTTGTATTTCGGTGGTTTACGATTCGATCTGCCGTTACCGGAGTGCCATCTATATGATGATTCTAGACAAAAGTCACTACTGTATTTCAGTAATTACTTCTAGATTACTGCTACCATCTAACACACCAACCGAATTATCTTCATACGAGTATATGCAAACTGTTAAAACGAACTTATGAAGTTACTTACTTCATAAGTTTCACAACACACCCAGATTTGATCTAGCCGGAACATTTTCGAACCCCTAACTAGGAAACTATCATATCGTTAGAGGCATCGCTTATTGACGCAGGCAAGTACTTATCGTTGCACACCAATCGCTACAAGTTTATGTTTAGTTGTTAGTACTTCGGGCTTTACTTAATTGTTAGTGAGTGTAAGTTAAGTTATTGCGTCATAACACTTCAAACGGTGTTTGCTTCAAGTCATGTGGAGGGTGGAATAAGTTGAGTGTTTTTTTCTTACTTACTTACCGAGTTACTTACTTACCGAGTATCGTAAATGTTGCGATTGGTATGTATGACTATATCATTCAGATACACCAATCTATAACAATGAAAAAGATGTTTTCAGCCTTTTTTTGCACAGAATCTGTAAACTACATAACCGATTCTTAACTTTCAATGGTGCCTGAGTGTAATTAATTGGCGGTATACATGAGGTTAAAATCGAATTTTGGATGATACTGAGATTTGATTAAATCCAGGAGCTACGTCATTACAATGAATTTCAAAACTGACGAATACCATACAGTGTTTGATATAATGAAATAAACCTTTTCTTCGTAGTTATTAAGTTGTTTTGTTATGTAATGTAAACGCCATTAAACATTCTCGCAACATCGAATATTTTTAACTAGTTTTAACTTTAATGCCATTGCATTGAAGGTCTTGTGGTCTGTTATTAATGAATGAACCATTGTTCCAGGTAACATGCAAATAATTAACCCCAATACCGGCCTTCATTAAGAAGTAAGCGTTTGCTGATTTTATTATTCAACGACTTTAATTGGATAAGTTGATGGGGTGAAAATAAAATTAACAGTTAAACCTGAAGTATTGTGCGTTTGAAAGTATCTTTAATAATTATGAAGCCATTAAGGATTTAGGTTGGATTTTTGATTGTGAGATTTAAGGATTTAAATTATTGAAAGTTTCAATTTAAGGTGGTTATTTTGTTTAATGAGTTTTATTTTTTGTCTGAATGGCACTTGTTTCTGTTTTGACTTCAGTAAAACTATTTTATGACCAGATTATTGAGCCAGGTAATGTTATGAAAGTATAAGTTTTTAAACTGGCATGGTTACTAACATTATCATTAAAACTGAAAACGGTATTTTTAACATGTTTACTTATTATTTATTTTGAGTTCCCGATATTTCGGCGCTGTCCCGGGCCGTATCCCGTTTTCACAGTTAATGATTAATGTTATGAAATTATGTATGTAACATGTCACTAATGCACTTCATTAACTTAATATAGAGCTTATATAATGATCAATTTAATGTAACGCTCTTACTCTCCAAGAATATTTTTTGTCCTTAACGTTAACGTAGCGTTCTAAAATTTCAGTTCAAAATACTTACTACTTAGTGTCCATCATGTCTATTTTTATAAGAGATCCATTATAGTACTTAGTAATCCAATATTACATAATAAGATCGACCTTTGCATTAAGAAAATTCAAAACGTTCTTAAAAACAAAATGCTCTTATTTTAAAATTCGAATCAATGAGAAATAAAGCAAAGATGACGTCAGTAAATACGTAGGTATTATTTCTAGCTTGGACCACTAAACCGCAGCGAATGCCAGTCAGACAAAGGCCTCTGGCGGGCTTATAGCGTAAGCTCACCGACTCCTTGGCATAATGTCAATAGTCTGGGCCCTAAGGACGAAGCTTTCGGTGTAGGAATGCCATCGAGTTCAGCTTGTGTAGGACATGTATCTTTAGGACAAGGTCTGTAGGGTCAAGGGTCATAGACGTGTGGCTTGGAAAGCGGGCTTCGTTAGAAGTGAACTGAGAATAATTTGGGTGATTATCTGATTTTTCGGTGAAATCTATTCTTGTAAAGTCGTTATTGTGTAATTAAATATCTTAAGATTGATTTTATGTTTGTTTTGAGACTAGAGATAATATAATAACCAATGTTATTATATTATCTCTAGTCTACCACCAATGGTAAGGTTACATTAAGATTGCAGTCTAGACTATTTCGATTTAAATCGAATTTACTATCAACAGTTGTCGTATAAAACTTGTTTCTTTTACATAATATGGTTCACCATGATACTATGTACTACATAACAATTCTAATTGTCACGTGTGTTTACGATTTATTTTCTCCCTTATCCTGCTTTCACGCCAACCAACATGGCGTCTCGAGGTTGAAGCCCTGCGAGGCGAGACGTCTTTCTCTGGTAGCGTCTAATTTGACGCCTAATGTTCGCTTAGTTAATTATTTAGGTGTTTGTGAGTGAACGGGATTTAGGTATCTTCGTCGTGTGAATTCGGTGAAATTAGGATCGTGCCAAGTAATTTTCTCAGTGCTTGTAAGTGACGAGAGAGTTTAAGTAAAATTGTTTCAGGTTTCAGTTGATTAAAGTAGCTTCTTTGTTTTAATAAACCATCTTGTTTAAACGACACTTTAATGTCAATATAACGTTAATCCCCATCTTGTAGGTGAAACAATAATTGTTCTAATAAAAAAAGTTACAAGCTTTAAACAAAGAATCCCACAGTTCCATGAAAAAAGAAACTAATATAAAAGTTATACAGGCTCTTGAAGTTTTTTTCATTCTTTAATTAAATACAGTCACTGAAAATATACAGCCTTTGTTGGAAGATAATCTCGGGTTCGTCAGAGTGGAACACCATTTAATAATGTTATGAAAATAGTAACTTTCTCCTTGGCGTTTAATCGCCTCTTATTGGCGCCCAACTGGGCCTAATCCAATACGTGTTTCACACGGTCAGATAACATATTTTAACAAATTAGGTTTTAAAGTAATGGCTATAAGAGTAGAGGAAGACCAAAGAAACGATGGATGAACTGTGTAAAGGATGATATGGTAAGAAAGGAGGTGTCTGATGAGATGACGAGTAATAGAGAAGTAGGGTTGGGAGAAGACTTATGTACTGCACAGGCCCCAAATAAATTAATATAAAGGCAAGAGAATGAAGCAGATGAGGTGTATAAGCAATAAATTTTAGTCCAAAAACGAAAAACATAAATTCTTCTCATCATCTGCCTAGCCTTTTCCCAACTATGTTGGGGTCGGCTTCCAGTCTCTACCGGATGCAGCTGAATACCTGTATATAAATATATATAAACCATGGAGCGACTGCCTATCTGACCTCCAGAAACAGTAAGTACCGGGTAATACGATACCCCTTGGTAAGACTGGTTGTCAGACTTTTTGGGCCACTGGCTACTTAACGACTGTCAAAGATCTACAATTGGCAGCCGGGACCAACGGCTTAACGTGCTTTCCGAGGCACGGAGGAAACTTGGTACGTAATGGGTGGTCACCTGTCCACGGACCAACCTAGGCAAGCACGGTTTAACCTAAAGATCGACCCGAGCGGCTGTTATTATTTAGCCACGAGCTCCTAACATAAATTCTTCTGTCCGAAACAATTATTCAAATTAAAAACGTACTTTAATCTCGCACTTAGAAATATTCTGCAATCATGATTAAAGTGCCCTCTACTTGTAATGAAAGAGTCGTAAATTATTCAGTTTTATGAATAAAATTGTCGTTTTAAATTTAAGTGAGTACCCTAGACTGGAGTAGACGTAGCGTCTTACCTAGAGGAGATATGTAAGATTAAGAGTTGCCTGCGCTATCGTATATGTATGATATTACTGCCAGTTATAGTAAGTTGCTTCATTCCTGAAACATCATAATATAGTTTATCTCATTTAGTTAGTAGTATGAAAAAAGATATAGACATCACAACATGTACATCTTTTTTCGATCCTGCAAGAGGAGGAGATCCGTTTTAGGGTTCCGTACCCGAAGGTAAACCAACGGGATCCTATTACTAAACCTTCGCTGTCCGTCCGTCAGTCTGTCTGTTAGAATGTGTATTTCTGTTGCTGCTATAACAACAAATAATAAAAATAAATTTAAAATTAACCTACTACGATGGTATGGTCTCTGGATGCACGAGTCCGACTCGCACATGGCCGGTTTTTATAACTCACATGTTTTACAAACGTATTTTCAAATAGTAATGAAGGTTTACAAGTAAAAGCCTCGTTTATTTTACTAACACTAAACTAACCCGCCAATTTGTACCTGCTGAATTAATACGTATTACACTTGAGTTACATATGTTCCAACCCCAATATATAATTGGCTTAACGCCACACTTGGCACCAGCGATCACATCTGTACCTACATTACTAAAATCCTGTTCTACACATCCAAACTGATTAATATTATTAGTGTGGCAACACTTGAGTATAGTGCTGTACCCTAGTCACGCTATAGCGTGTCGAGCTAAAACTTTACCGTATTTTTAGCGAAAATAATCGCTAACATGGAACGCGTGTAAATTTTAGTTGGAAAAGTTTTTTTTTTAGTTCAGTCGTTGACCTGAATTAGCTATTCTTCTTGAAGTAAAACGGGACAGGGAAATTAGTTAGTAACGTTTGTGTGCAATTGTGCAAATTATTGGAAGACGGTTTGGGTTTCCCGAATCAGACTATGTATTCCGTTAAGTGTAGGTGTAAAGTTTAAATAAAAAAGGAGGGTGTATTACTAACACTTTACTTTAAGTATACTGTAATTTAGTTAGTTATCCAATTCTGAAAAACCGGCCAAGAGCGAGTCGGACTCGCACACCGAGGGTTCCGCACAAACTTTATTGAATGAAAGGTAAATTTTGGTTTACGATTTATGACGTATTAAAAAAAACTACAGACTAGATCTCGTTCAAACAAATTTTCGGTGGAAGTTTACATGGTAATGTAGATCATATATTTTTTTAAATTTTATCATTCTCTTATTTTAGAAGGCACAGGGGGAGGGGGCACACACATTTTACCACTTTAGAAGTGTCTCTCGCGCAAACTATTCAGTTGAGAAAAAAATGATATTAGAAACCTCAATATATGATAGATACCCCACACGTATGGGTTTGGTGAAAAAAAAAAATGTTGAGTTTCACTTTTAAGTGTGGGGAACCCCCAAAATTTATTGTTTCTTTTTTCTATTTTTGTGTGAAAATCTTAATGCGGTTCACAGAATACATTTACTTACCAAGTTTCAACAGCATAGTTCTTATAGTTTCGGAAAAAAGTGGCTGTGACATACGGACGGACAGACAGACAGACATGACGAATCCATAAGGGTTCCGTTTTTTGCCATTTGGCTACGGAACCCTAAAAAGTACAGTCACGCTTTCGACTGTTACAATGTAATTTTTTTCATCATCACCCACAGCCCGACATCACCCACATCACCCACTGCTGGGTTTTGGCCTCTCTTTGCTTATGCCAAGCTCCATGTTCTTGTACTCTCTGCACTGTTCTTGTGCTCTTCTCAACGTTCTTTGTATCATTGATCTATCAAGTGAATTAATGTTTGTTTCGTATCTCATGAATGGAATCGTAGATGCAATAATAACTATTGTTGATTTATCACAACAGACAAGACTAGAGAAGACAATAATGTTATAACACTAGAACTGTTATGATACCAACACTGTGACGTCACACTTTATCGTGACGGATACAACTCATTAAAGAGCGGAACCACTTGCATATAACAACGCCCTCTATTTCCACTGACACACATTGTCTTAGAACGGAAAACTTCTAATAAAAGCTGCGTTCATATGGAAGAATCGACGCGCAAAAAAATAAGTGTTTTGGTAACTAGACCAACTCGAGTCGTCAAAAAAATAAGTGTTTTGGTAACTAGACCAACTCGAGTCGTTGGCAGCTTCGCTTCACAGCCTAGCTCATCGGCGTAATGTTGCCTGCCTGTCGGTCTTCTACAGACTGTACTTCGGTGAGTGTGCGCAGGAGCTCCACGACCTGATCCACCGGACTAGCAGACGTACTGCGGCGTACCATCCGCACTTGGTTGACATCCCGATGTGTCGTACTAAGCGCTTCTCCTCTACTTTTATTATGCGCACAGTCAAAGTCTGGAACTCGCTGCCTGCGTCTGTGTTCACATTTAACCCGCCTGCCTTCAAAGCAAGAGTGAACAGGCATCTTCTGGGCACACTCGTTCCATAATAGATCTCATCCATCGCTTTCCATCAGGCGTGATCGAGGTGAAGAGCAGGCCCATATTGTAATAAAAAAAAAAAATTCCCTCTTTTCATGGGTAAAAATATTAATTCTTGAATCGAGCGTATCTGCTTTGAAATGTCTTCGGCAGAAAATGTACGAATTTTAAAAATTTATTTGGCATTACAAACAAAACCATCTTAAAAATAATACAAAATAAATAAACAAACTAAACTAATAATGCCAAAGGGCCTCAGCTTAGCCTAATGCCAGATGGCAACACAAGGTTGACACACCTGACGCCTCAATTTTCAGCTGCAAACCACGAGTTCCATTCGCTCGAAAACATAAAAAACACATATAAAAGTAAAACGCGAAAAATATTTTGCACAAATAAAAAAAAAAATAAAAAAATGCAATGCAATGCAAAATAAAATGTTGCGACTCTTTATAATTATAAAATAACAACACCAACAAAAGAACACACTACTACACACACACACACATACATACATACCCCACACACCCCTACATACTCTGACTTTATTCCATTTTATTATTTTAATTTACTTTATTCAGCTAAAAAGTCATAAAGAAAATATCGAAAAGTCTTACTTCATCATCATCATCATCATATCAGCTCAGAATAACTCACTGTTGGGCCTCCCCTTTTTTCTGCTACACTTCCCGGTTCTGTGCGTCCCTTATCCAGGTGTTTCCAAACTCTTACTTACATTGCTAGAAATATCTTATGGAATGGAGTGCTTGGAATATAGTTTAATATGATATTTATTGGTGTCGATTCTGTTGTGCACAAATTAAACTTAATTTAGGCTATTGCCATCTTTTACTAAAAGGCAGTGCGAGAAAAGGACTGAGTAACAGATGTCAAAATAGTTCATGTCTTGCGCTTCACCGTGTTTTGAGTCGACATGTTTTTACGTGCACCCTTCAGTTGAATGGAAATATTAGTTCCAACTAAATTTGACAGCTCTAAATTACGTCCGTCTCTTTCTCGTTTTATTATAGAGAAAAAGTTAGCAATAGCCTAAATTAAGTTTAGTTTGTGCACAACAGAATCGACACCATTATATTGCTGCCTTCAAAATATCAATAAATTAATTTATCTCAGAATGTGGATGACATTATTGTGATAAATTAATTAACACCCAGAAGCTATAATTAAATCAAGAATGGCAAATACAGTGTGATAGTAGTGTAATCAAATAATATGTCAATCAATTCTTACGTCAATTATTATTGCTTTTGTTATATTGTTCCCAGTAATATATCTAAAGACCTATAGACGGGAATTCACACATTATCGTTCTTATTATGGCCTTATACATATTGTATTAAGATAATTTGAAATCGTTGTTAAGCATCTAGCATGCCATTTTATATAATTATACCGAGGTATGATATGATTGGAAATGGGCTAATGTACAATTCTTAACAAATAAACACTTCTTCTTCGTAGAGTGTCGATGGCAATCTAAATTGTGTTGGCCCAGAACTGAGCCACTAGTTTGGCGCTTTCAGTAGCGTCCATCAGTAATCACTTACTTAGTAATACACGGTAGCTGGTATTGTTTCTTGGGAGTTTGTTGCGCCACTTCCTCCTCCAAGTTTAATCACTATGAAGTAGCGAAAAATGATGCAAATTCTTAGCCTAATTACAATAAGTGAATGAAAATGGTGAGTGTGCTTTGGAATTACACAATCTAATTCCCCCATTCTATCATTAAACGAGCAGAGATGCGGCGAAGCGTCACTGTATTTGGTTAAAGTCCCATGGACCCGAACAAAGCGTTTTTCTTACACATTTATTGTGCGAACCACCAGTCTGTGGAATTTACTGCTGGCTTCTGTGTGTCTCAATCTCTTCAAAGTTCGAGTGAATCTGTTTCTTCTAGGCAAGTGTGCACCATGCACCCTCGGCCGCATCATCGCTTCACATCAGGCGAATTGCGGCCAAAAGTCATTTATTGTAAAAAAAAACTTTTGATTTAGATTTTAGCTAAACTCAGCTTCGTACTACACTACTACAACAGCCCATAACGTCCACTGCTGGACATAAGCCTCTCCCATGGTGGGAGGAATTTGCCGTAATCTCCACGCTTGGCAGGCGGATTGGAGATCGCAGTGATGAAAGACTAACAGAAAACGCTGCTGCCCATTCTCTGGTCTACGGAGGCGCAAGGTGTTTTGCCTCAGACATTAGTCGCCTTATACGACACCCGTGAGTGTAACGGGTTGGTTCTATTCTACTCTGCCGGATACCACACGGCTACCAGCCGGCTAACTCAGCTTCGTAAATGATAGATAATTTCTACCTTATTCGAACCCCTAATCACGTTCCAATCCTGTCTCATAAACATCATGATGTACACTGCCTGTCCCTAAAATAGACACGCAAATAAGGCGTAGATAGTGCAAAACACACGTTCGCCTCAGTAAATCCATACAATATTCACTTGCCGCGCCATTTCCCAGTATCAATTAACATGATAATTCACAGGTACATATCTCGGTATCGATAAACAGTGTTTATGCACTGTAGTGTCTGTACGTTAATAAAGGTGGGCTAGCACACTAATTACGGCAGGCTCATTTTGCGAATAGGTTTAATTTGAGAATTAAATAAACTATAATACAACCCCTTTAATATTTTTTAATCCCATTGAATGACTATTTCATGAATTCATTCAATGGGGTTATATGAGAACTTAGAGGGCTGTAGTGATGATTTTTATAATTTTAAATTTGTAAAGACATATTTGTTATGGTTGCGAATCATATTCTTATCAACGTAATACCTGACACTGACCTGCAAATTGCAAAAAAAGTAAGAAATTTTGAATTTCCCGGGCTATTCAGGCGCATCTCAGTAGGTTAACTTCAAAGTAGAGAAAACTGACATTGCACAGGGGAATCACTCTAAATATTTTTTTAATAAAAAATAAATAAATATTTATGGCCGTAAAAACGCATTATTGCTTTGCTGAAATTAAAAAAAAAACAATCACCTCCGACTATAGGCATTGAACCAATTTGAACTAAGTATAGGTATAGTTATCTGTGGCAATTTTCATTCCCGCACACGTGTTGGAAAATGAAAAAAATCGCACGTATGTGAAATACATTGTTAAACCTAATCGTAGTGCGTTATGAACCAGTTTTCGAGGAAGTGTATTGAAAAAACTGTTATCTACTAGGTACCTAAGTATTTCTGCTTTGTGTCAGCGAAAGTACTCCAGGAGGCTCTTTTAATGCGCCCTAAATTATTTAAAGTAAGCATTTACCCTAAAAGCTACGCCTAAACGTCCTTTACAATTTCATAAGAAACATGGTCACCAAGTTTCTGAAAGAAAATTATCGTTATCAAGCATCTTGCAGTAAATATGTTTTTCATTAATGAAAAATCTATATTATAAGGTCAGACCATTACCGAACGACATCAGCTGCCAATACTTTAATGTTCAGATGAAAAAATTGTCTAGACCTTGTCGAAATCGAGTTAGTATTAATCAAAGTCTCAGTTATCAGCAATTAAGGTTCTTTTAATGATTGGTGTACGTTACGCCAAAAACATAATTAAGAGTGGCTTCTAAATATTTGTATATATGGTAAAAGGTTCGAAAAAATTAGAGTTCTGTCTAAGGTGTAAACGTCCAATTAAGAAGCTCTACGCAAAACTGATTGCCGGGAAACGACTCTTTTTTTTGACTCAATGCAATGCACTCAAAACACTGTGCTGATGGATGCATTGAATACGAGTAGTACGGGGGTCACGGACGTATTTATAGTAAAGTGTTATAACATTAAAAACTTGTGTAGTTTACTTGTAAGTTGGAACTTCCTCATATCTCCTTAACTAGTAGGCAAAGGTTTGGTCCAGAACAAAACAATTATCGCGATGACGGAGAGAACAAGTGCCTTTCAGCTCCGTTACGGATATTTTTACACCCATTACAAGAACTTACGTTCTGTTGAGCATGAGTTTTTGGAATGGATTTCCAGGTCCGTCAGTGTTATTGGTTTTTTTTTCTATTAGGAACCCTGAGTCTGGATGTGCCCGGTTAGTGACATTAGGCTCGGTCCCCATGCCGCCATGGGATCTGGAGGCGATAGTCCTCGCAAGCCTGCAGGAATGGCGCGCGGAGGCTCTTTTATTATATTATTATTATTATAACTGTCGCAACCCCGTGCAGGGCACGCCACAATAGTGGCGATAAGTCCCCTCTTTGAGCAGTGGCTTGAGAGGCACCACGGCGTCCTCACCTTCCGCCTGACGCAGGTCCTCACCGGACACGGTTGTTTCGGGAGGTTCCTGCACCGAATCTGGCGGGAGGAAACGCCCGGCTGTCACCATGCGAGGATCGACCGGAGGACACGGTAGAGCACACAGTCCCTGCCTGCCCTGGCCCTGGTTCAATTACCTCCTTCTGCGAAGCAGTCATGCTAGCGAAGGAGGTGGCGGAACGTGAGAGGGATAGAACCTCACGTCCCAGCCGCCGCGGCAGACGCACCGGGCGTCGGGGGCCACGTGGTGGCCTCCGACCACCGTAGGTGCGGGCCTGTGGACGGTGAGCTATGGGCTAGCTAAGGGCTAAGAAGGAACATGGATGGGTTTTAGTCAGTAAAAGTCTGACAATCCCTTCCGCTCCGCCCAGAGCGGGAGGAGTCATTTCATGATTTCCCGTCCGAAAAAAAAGCCTCGATTCCCATTATTTCGACTTAAAAAAATAACTGGCGAAATGTACTATACTATACCTATACCTTTGCTTTCACCTTCAGGGGACATAGCTTTGAGTTATGTCTGAGGTTAAATAAAATACTAGCACAAAAAGGGTTTTAAAATTCTTCTAATTTTTCACTTTGCATGAATTTATTTACATAATAGATATTTACATAAAATTGAGAGTTAGGTTTAGGCTAATTTATTAGTCTATCCACCCAAATGTTCTGGGTTTATTCTAAACTCAAAATACAAGTCTACATTTTAGGTCTAAGCTCTTGACATTAAAGTCTGTTAATTCTAGACTTATTAATGAACTCAGTACCTGCGACATTTTGCTCTTAGTAGAAATTATAGATTATAATTTATCAGAGCATGATAATTTTACTAACGTTTGTCTGGTAGCTAATTATTTTGAAGACCGTTTACTTAGTAACCGAGTAAAACTGTTTTCTGAATGAACAAAAGGCATAGTGTCATCATGTCAATAAGATTATGATATACTGGTTACTATAAAAAAATATGTAAGTACTTAGACCAGTCAGATCTTGGGTTGGAGTTTTGTAATTGTCCCACGGGCTCGTACACTTAAACTTCTTAACTTTGAAAACCAAAAATAAGCCTGTTCAAGTTCCGGGGTTGTGGGACTGTTCGAAAGAGATACCGTGGCCCCGGAACACAAAGGGCGATGAAGGAACATGGATGGGTTTTAGTCAGTAAAAGTCTGACACTCCCTCCTGCTCCGCCCAGAGCAGGAGAAGTCATATGATGATTTCCCATCCGAAAAAAAAAAAAAAAGAAAAGCCTGTTCAAGTCAGGAATCGTCATCTATTCAACATTTTTTGTAATGAAAAACGATTCATGGTTTATTTTTTTGGTTCGTACGAAGAGTTATTAAGGAAAGGGCAATGACCGCTATTCTCATCTTAACTGGCACCAACTATAGTAAGATGATTCCCAACTGGTACTGGTTAGTTATAATAATTACCATCATCATGAGCCACCAGAGAGCGATCATCGATGATGTAAAAGTCAAGATAAACAGGGTGTAAACAACCTCAGCACGAAGCCGTCAAACCAAGCATTTTGTAGATCAAACTAAGTAACTTTACGCAAAAGTTATTGCTGCCATGGGAAACGACGATTTGTTTTTGGGTGGTACTTAAATCATTTTTTTGTGGTAGAACTCAATGTAACGCACTCAAAACATTGTGCTGATGGATGGATTGAATAGTACGGGGGTTCGTGGAGCTGTTTAAAATCTTACATTAAAAACATTTATTTAAAATAAAACTTGTCATAGAGTTGGAACTTTGACCCCCAATACCTCCGTAACCAGAAGTTTCTCAGGTATGGTGTAGAACAAAAAATGATCGCAATGATGGGGAGAACAAGTGCCTTTCAGCTTCGTAAAGAGGTTTTTTACACCCTTTTTATGACATAGAAAATTTCAAAGTATTTTGTAATGCTTAAAAACATAAAAAAGCTTGAAAGCGTTTTTCACTTATAGGCTCTCTATCCTGCAATCGTAAAGATATACACCATTCACAGCAAAATTAAAAAAATACAGTTCCTAAAATTTAAATTTAAATTTTGTTCCCCTAGTACAGTCACGCCACAAAAGTGATTAAAATAAAAATAAATAATATTATTATAAAAGTTTTGATAGTCCAGCATATGCTGAGGGGTTCGTTGACCGAGTAGCGTCGCGCCCATGGCCGCCCCTATCTTGCTCTATACAATAATATTAAAGTTGCATGTTTTGTGCACTTCAGAACGCACCTTTGTTTGTAAAACTATGTTTGTTCGGAACGAAGGACGACGTTTGGACGGCCCTAATGGCCGATAATAGTCACTATGAAATGTTTATAGTTTGTGTGTTATTGTGTTTGTCGTATAAGTAGATATTAGGCTTCTGAAAGGGTTTTTGATTGAGATATTTTTATTTGTTTGTACATAGCTGTATGTATATCTTTTGAGAGCATGGCCAAAATTGGAACTAACGACGTCATTTTGATTTCATAATAGAATTTATCTACACCCATGCTATAAATTCTCTATAAAAGTATCTGAAACAGTTAGCTTATGGCCAACATTAAAACAGCCAGTGTCATAATAATCATTATAAAATACTTTTCAAATACTTGCCAACGGTTGGCACTGTTGACAAAAATATCAATGCTTTTTGAACGGCAAAACATTGTTGTATATCTTTAGGCTATTTGTTAAGTGTTTCAACACTAAACAAATAAACTAGTGAGTCCTTGTGTTCCATTTCGTGTTTCACAAAAAAAAAAACACAATCAATCACTTTGTTATTTGAAACATTGCTCTAATTATTAAAATCCCTCAGCCTCAAAATCCTTTTAATGTAATTAAAACATAATAGTGTCGGAGTAGTGCGTGTTATTAAGGGCAAGTTATAAAATTAAACGTAATACGTCATGTGTCATGGCTGACGACTTAACTGTTGACCATGTGTGAAATTAAAATATGGTAATGTGAGCAAAAAATGCGTGTGAATAATAAAGTACAAAGGTAGTATACAGTGTGTTTTTAACTGTTTAAATTGTTTGTAAATTTGTAAATATAGTTTTGCTTAAATATATGCATGCATGTATTTACGAACCGTGCTTTTATACGTTTTTTTTCATAATTTATTTTTAACCACTTTATTGGGTGACAAAGGTAGAAAATGACTATGGCATTATGTCCATCTCTGTACATTTGTGTGCATAAAGTATAAGTTTTTTATAATAATAAGTTAACCATAATCCACATCTACAAAATTAGATAACTACAACTTAAACTACATAAATTCCACTTAGCATGCTGGAAGATGAGAGATGATCGAGAAGATCATATTAAGAACTTAACCGTAGTTATCTTTCTGTCTCCTTTATGGAAACTCATAATGAACTAACTTTCCGTAACTAATATGGGTGCACGCGACTGTACTGCAGAATTTATAAGGAAATAAATAATACTTCTTATCAACTTTATTCCACTCCACTATTTTAAGAAAAAATTTTCACCGTTTCAGGAGCTAATATGTAAAGTTAATGATATATAAATAATACGTTTTTTTTCCTCTTATGTCATTCAAAATTACCCATTATGAAAACTGATATTGGTGTCGATTCTGTTGTGCACAAACTAAACTTAAGCTAGCTTAGGCTATTGCTTTCTTTTACTAAAAGGCAGTGCGAGAAAAGGACGGCTATAGCTATGAACTAATTTAGAGATGTCAAACTAGTTTATGCCTTGCGCTTCACCGTGTTTTTATTCGACATGTTTTTACGTGCACCCTACATTTGTATAGAAATATTAGTTCCAACTAAATTTGACAGCTCTAAATTACGTCCGTCTCTTTCTCGTTTTATTAGAGAGAAAAAGATAGCAAGAACCTAAATTAAGTTTAGTTTATGCACAACAGAATCGAAACCATTGAATCACCAAAAGTACCCATAAATTAGCATCGATTGTGAATTGTATGCATCATTATCGGTGAAGTAAAGAGACGTTCACTGCTGGACGTAGACCATGCCCAACCCTTCGTTAGCCAGTCCTGTACTTGTCTTATTCATCGGATCCCCTCAACGACCCGAACGGCGCAGCGGTAGTGAGGCTGCCTTACGTTCTTAGGGTCCCGGGTTCGAATCCCGGTCGGAGCAAATGTTTGTGTGATGAGCATGGGCATTTGTTTCCGAGTCATGGATGTTTATATGTATAATAAGTATGTATTTACAAACAAAAAGTATCTATGTAGTATATCAACTATCTGGTGTCCACTACACAAGCCTTGTTGCTTAGTGTGGCACTAGATGGCGCTGTGTGTAAATATCCAGCGATATTTATTTATTATTTATTTAACCTTCAAAAATCTCCCTAAAATCAGAAAAGACCCATTCAGCTTTATTCTCCAATCTAAATGAAGCCTCGTCGTAATTGATTATCGTCTTATCTCATCCAGAATGCTAATTTGCCTATCTTTTCTTTTTTGAACAACAAATTATCAGTTAAGAAAAATCGCGTGCAATTTCGTCAGGCTAATAACTCTTGGGAGACGGTATCTTGTACTAGATGGCAGTAAAATAAGCCAAATTGGACCATCCCTTGAACGAACGCTCGTTTTTATGGCGTCTTATATCTTCTAGGCTTTTTACTTGGCCACTGATAACATCGATTTGTGATTATGCAGTTTTTGGAGTGAATTATTTTATGTTAGACTCGTCGTGTGAGCTGAGAATGAGTCTTGTGTTTGATTCTCGGGTTGGACAAAGTGTTTTTGGGTTTTTCGATCCGGAATTTCTCAGTAGCAGCTCGGGTTCGATTTCGTGCCGTGAAAAGCTTTTAAAAGCATATTATTTGGTTCTGAGAACCACAAATTGATTTCTCAATGAGAGCAAGAGCTTCAATAAATTCCTGGTTCTTGGAAATAATTTTACTGCCCTTGTTCCATTCTATTTGGAGTCGGTGCAACACGAACTCCTAGTTCTTGGAAGTAAACGATGAAAAAGAAAGAAATAGACATTAATCAGATGATCTATGAACAAAGGATTTAAGCCTAAGCCCTATAGGAACTTCATGTACAACGTACGTATAACTGGTATTCCATGACAAATTATACTGTAAGAGTGGGCAGTAAGAATATCTCGAAAAAGACCAAGGAATAACCACAGTTATTTGATACTGGTTTTGCATTATCATAAGAACGTCTCCTTATCCAAATAAAATACGTACTAAGTTCTCAATCACGTTTCTAAACCTTATAAGGCTATGTACTGATTGCATTGTGGTACCTTTTTATTCGAGTGGGTGGCTGGTTGTGTCGATAACTGTCTGTATATAAAATACTTATACAGATCTGAGCTCAGAGAAATATAAACGAATCTTGTAGCCATTATACAGGGTGTAAACAACCTCATCACGAAGCCGTCAACCAAGCATTCTGTACATCAAAATTTACGCAAAAATTAGTGCCTTGACTTTTTTTTTGGGGTAAAAATTCTTGGTTTGTGGTAGAACTCAATGTAACACACTCAAAACATTGTGCTGATGGATGGATTGAATAGTACGGGGGTCATGAAGGTGTTTAAAGTAAAAATATTACACTTAAAACTTGTATTTAAAAAAAAATTGTCAAAAAGTTGGAACTTTGACCCCCATATATCTCCGTAACTAGAAGGTTCCCAGGTATTGTGTAGATCACAATGACGAGGAGAACAAGTGCCTTTCCGGCTTCGTTAAGAGGTCTTTTACACCCTATATGTAGGACAGTTTTTGTTTAATATTTAACATTACATTAATCTCAACATGTAGAATATCTGTTTATAAAAACGGGGTTAGGTATTACCGTTCGGGCGGACAGCACATAAAGATCAGCACATACTGTAGCATCAATTCAGAGCAGTAAATCTTAGCAAAGTATTTCTATGAAAGCCGTTAGGACCCACCACACATAAAATTTAAAATTCCGTTCAAAGAATTTCAATCTTCTTTGTAGGTAAAGTGTTTTTAGCAAGATTTTAGCTTTTTACTTGACTTGATCGTAATAGGCACTTAAGTAACACTTATCTTAACTAGATTCCTTTAATTAGCATTTATTTTCAAGAGTACCATAATTTTTAATTAACGATATAGATAGAGGTCTGCGAGGTTGTTGTTAATTGAAAATTATCGTCAATTTGTTAATTTGAGTTTAAAGTACAGATGTATTAACATTTGGTTACTATAAGATTAGTATGGAGAAAGAAAAGCAGGTTGGAAAATAACTAAAATTATGTAAAACCTTTAATTGGTTACAGAAAACGTTGCATACTTTTTATTTTGGATTTTTAAACTCAAGATATCCCGCTTTTTGCGAATCTCCTGGTCGCAGAACAAAATTAAGCCAAAGAACATGAAACTGGGTTCGCAAGCACCATTGCTGAACATGAGGTCCTGGGTTCGATTCCCGGGTCGGGCAAAGTGTTATTGAGTATTTCCTTCCAGAATTTCTCAGTAGCAGTCACGGATTCTTGATTTGCGCCCGGTTGATGGCAATAGGCTCGCCCCCTATTACATGGCACTTAAACTTAACTGGCGAAATGTGGGTGTACTATTAGGTACACCTCTGTCTAATTCTTCTGGGATTACAGGCGTGTAACACGAAACTTTTTCGACTAAAATAATGTTACAATGTACCAACGTAATCTAACATACGCCATTTACACGTGCCTTGTCTGAAGTCATAGATATATTATGTACTTACGTATTAAGGCTAGTCCCTGTTTAGAAATTCACCTCCCAGCTACCACAGAGTAGGTCCTACAATTGCGGTAGAACGATAGTGCCGCGGTTGGCAGTATACACCGCTGGTTGTACACGTACTTATGTTTCTATAAGGCTAACATTCCTAGCTATGTACAGGGCAAGCCACAATTGAGTCGCTTTCAAATGAAATTCGGCCTCGAGCTTAGTAAGGGCGAAGACAAAACGGAATGTTTGCCCAAGTCTGTGTAGACTTGTAATTATGTTTTTTTATTAATTTAAATCAAATTTGTTTGTTCGCCTTTAGGCCAATATTGTGCTTCTCATATTTATTAGCTACTCCAATTTGATTAAGTACCTCGTACTGGTCTATAAGTTGCAATTCCAAACGCTGAGTATCAGGTCCTGGATTCACTCCCCGAGCATTGTTGCTTCTATTAGAAATTCAGAGCATCTAGGGGATGAGGGAACTTAATTTTCGCCAAATTACAAAGCTAAGATACATTACAATCCGTGAAATATGCCTCATCATCATCATCATCAGCCTATAATGTTCCCACAGTTGGGAAACGGCCTCCTCTCAATGAGAGGGAATGAGCTATAAATCCACCATGCGGGCCCAGTGCGGGTTGGTAGATGTCACATGTCTTCGAATTTTTGATTCTAGAACATGCTGGTTTCCTCACGATGTTTTCCTTCACCGTTTTGAGAGCAGTGGTGATGAAATAAATTACACAAAGTAATGCGCCTGTCTGGGTTCGAACCCACGACTTACTGTTCGTAAGTCGGGGCCGCCACCACTGGGCCACCGCTGCAATAAATATGCCTATGCCAACGAATTTGAAAACCCTATGAAAATTTCGACCAAGGCATATACGACAAATAACAAACCCATTCTGCTTAAATTTTATAGTTAAACAAATTACAACGCGGTTTTATTTAAACCAGGTCCCTGAGCTCATTCTATCAGCAAAGTAATGTAGTCGCGTAAAATCCTCCTCGGAGTTAACAAGCCCGCCCCTATCGGCCGCAGGCGGATCGCGAATGAAGATATTGTGTGTTTTCGTCACCTTACCCCCAGAACCCCCCCTCTACCATCACCCCCTTCCACCTCCCCCCCGTCGTTTGCTCGCAATGACGTAATCTTTAAAGGCGATAACTAATCTTCTTAATTGATCTTTTCCTTGATGAGTTAAACAAATGAGAGAGTACGCGATAATGGGTGTATTATCAAGCGCGTGTTCGTAGATGATTTTTGGGTTTCATCTCTATGTAGTTCGGGGGTTTTCTTAAGGTTTGATTCTAATAATGGTTGTTAAAATCTATGAAACAGTGGCAAAGATGTATGCACCATCCGTATTGAATTCTAATCAACTCAAGTTTTCAATCTTCCAAAATGCAGCAACATTATCCTAATCGACAGCCATAAGAGTTAATCGTAACTGCCGAGTTCAAAGCAGCAGCTACGTCAATATTTAAGCTGGTTATTCCTTAACAAAACATATCCAAACTACCATTGGATTATAGGCAAGAACGGCCAAATACAGACCTCGGCCGGCCTGAGATGCCTTCAAAAGCTATGGAACTTCGGACTTAGAACTTCGTCGTCTCCGAAACAAGCAAGCAACTCCGAAATGGGAAGTAACTGTAAACTTTCACTACGTAAATTTCGTGAAACTGGGCTCACTGAATAGATTCATTCTAGATTTTATAGCCTACGACGTGCCACCAGGAGACTATGCATGAAATAAACATATCTTTGATCAAATGTAGTGCTCCGTTCTGAATATTATGTGGGGAACGGCGCTGTTACCAGAGGAATGTCGGATTTTATTGTTCCCCTTTTTATTACTATACTTTTTCAGCTGAGTTGCCAGTAAAGTGGGGGCTAAATAACAATTTTTGATGTTTTCTTTGAGATTAGACGTTTGATAAATAAAGTGCCAAACGAGATTGTTTTAATTAACGCGTTTGTCGAAAATAACTTTATAAATAACGAAGGTATTCGACCGTACATACAATCTATTAGTTCGCTAGCCAAAATGCTTTGAGCTCATAACAAAGTACTACGAGCAAACACAAAAAGTTCCAAATCAGTTCACTGCTTACGGAAGAAATTGCGCTCAAACGTGCCAATAGTACTCGTAGAGCCAGAACAGTTTATAAAGCATCAGTTTATTCGATTGTGTAGTTTTCCAACAAATTTCACCGTTTCGGATAGAGAAATAACTGACCCGCATAATTGGTTATCGTGTTGTATAATTTTAAAATTTTCGCCGGAGTAATTTTGGTGGAAGTCGAACGGTGTTTCATATCGCATGATTTCTCTTCATTTATAAAGGGTAGCTTTTTGCTTTTTCGTGCTACGTCTGTCCGCTCAACTTATGAATAAACTAGCTCGTGCCCAGACTTTGTTTGCGTGGTTTACGTGATTTACAAAGGTTTTTCGTGATGAAAAGTGCGCTGAGCTTTTCCTGGAAAGTTAATCTTGAGAATGTATTCCACAAGTGCAGTTTTGTGGTCTTGTCGGTAGATTTTTAGCTGTAGGTATTAAGTGGTTATTGCTTACCACATGTACTGCACATACGATAAAAACATAATTTATTTGTAATGGAATGATTTAAAGGGGGATTTAAACAAGTGTAAAATAATAGCCAAAATCGTTTCTCAAACTAAGCAACTTCACAAAATTTAAACACATACCTGAGGTTAATTATCTATTTAACCATTAAGTTTAACAAAAACCGCCCAAATCAATCAGTCAGTTAGTTCGTCGATAATATGATCGAACGGAAATAATTTTATCGTGTTTTAATTAAGCTTATTTATTACATCGTCGATGTAAGCTCGTTAATTGGCCGCTGAAATAAATCGACATTATTTGCATTGTCGGTATTTTAATTGACTATTTTGAGGTGTAATTTTATTGATTGATTGATGTAGATGGAAATAGTTAATTTTATGTGTCCTACCCCTGCAATCATAAACGTATGTTAAATAATTATGCTATACATTTTAAGTTTTTTTTTAACTGAGCGCGGTTTATAAAAACTAAACGAAAAAAGTCATCGATCTAATTAGTTGGTATGTTACGTCTATTTTCACTAAGACTAAGCGTCATTTATTAGAATATTATAATACGCTTTTATTTAATCATTAATTTAGCTAAGGTCTTAATTTTGCTTTTTCACACCTGACAAAAGTTTTTCAGACTCCTTAAAAGCTTTAGATAGTTATTTTTTTAAACAACCATTTTTCTAACCAAAACCAAAGTATCTTAGAACGAAAATACAGTTAACCTAACATCCCATTATACCAAAAATCTTAAATAATAAAAAAACAATCTGTATTACACAGCACAGAAATGTTGTCAATCACAAAAAAAAAACAATGCAATATATTAAAAATTCCCATTAACTGGCAACATTAAGGCCATTGTTCAGCGAGTTGCCATTTAAATTGGCATCTGAATTGGAACTGTCAGGTTATCATTGGAGTTAAGAGTTGTGTTCACGAGCGAAATAATTATCAGTAACAAGTGTACATGAGTTCACGAAAAGAATTAATTTGGCGTGAAACAATAAGTGGGTGTGTTAATGCAGTGTGTTACTACTGGCTTTACATTATTTTTGCTCTTCTATAAAATTATGTTGAAGGTGTTTAAATTGGGAGATATCTTTTATCATGGGTTTGGTGGTAGTAATTACTTTAGTAGAATAGTAGTAAAAATCTACTACGTGTAAAACACGGTACTACATCAAGAATCTTGGTCTCCCTCCCAATGAAACGTAGTCATAATTTATTTTACTGTTAATGAATGAATTACTCTGTTTTCATTTTCCTTGTAACAATTATATCTCATTTTCTTTTCATAATCGATTGTAGGTACGCCTAGACTTAAATTAGCAACTAAGCGGTAATCTAGAGTCTTTGTTGTCAATGTTGTGTTTACCTGTAATTGGCATATATATTAGAATATTACCGTATGATTTAGTTTATGTAAGTGTATGTATGTGCTGTAGGTGAACCTTAAGTAAATAAATAAAGTACTGAGGCCCGACGGCGCGGTATAAATGTGCCGTAAATACGCCGATTTTAATATAAAAATAATACTCGTTTCACATATAAAAAAATCATAATTTTAAGATTTTCTGCTGTTCCATACATTTTGACCGTGTAGGTATTGCAATTTTGTAGTGTACAGCTGTTTTTTTTCAATAACCGACTACAAATTTCTATGTCCCCGTGTTCAAAATGATATACTAAATACATTGTAACCGGTTTAGGGTCGGTGTCTATTCCAACCTATACAGGGTGTAAAAGACCTCATCACGAAGCCGTCAACCAACCATTCTGTACATCAAAATAAGTAACTTTACGCAAAAATTATTGCTGAGAAACGACTTTTTTTTTGGGGTGAAAAATCATGTTTTGTGGTAGAACTCAATGTAACCCACTCAAAACATTGTGCTGATGGATGGATTGAATAGTACGGGGATCGTGGAGGTGTTTAAAGTAATAATCTTACATTAAAAACTTGTATTTAAAATAAACTTGTCAAAAAGTTGGAACTTGGACCCCCAATATCTCTGTAACTAGAGGGTTCCCAGGTATGGTGTAGAACAAAAAAAATATCGCAATGACAAAGAGAACAAGTGTCTTTCGGCTTCGTTAAGAGGTGTTTTACACCCTTTATATTCCAGAATTTTGCAATAAAATTCACAATGTTCACACCCTCAGCGCATAATTTCCAAACCTCTGGCAATAAGCCTGCTTAAAATACAGCTGTAAAGTCTAATATCATTGCCGCAGTTCAACCACAAACACAGTACTTACTCTAATACACTAATCGCTACGTAATCAACGGTTAACTAAGTCAGTAAACCCTAACTGAACCAGTAAACTTAACTGTTCTGACCATTTGCGAGTATTTGCGAAGCATTTATTCCCATCGGTGTAAACAAGGGCTCATTATGGCTCTTACAAATTGGTAAACTGTGTTCATTAACGGAATGGCTTTTAGTCTAGGTCGCGCAGTCGTGACAAGTGTCACGAATTTTGTCGTACCTTGAATCTTGTCTCATTTGTCTTTTTATTAGGTCGTAAGGGCTGATAAACAGCCTTTCGATGACCTCTAATTGTTGTTTATGACTTAGTCCTTTTTGTTATCATCATTATCGCAAAAGAAAAGACAGTTAAAGTATGCTGTTAGGTATTATGTTGCCATTATAAAGACTAATGGCCGAATACTGAAACGTCAAAATTTAAGTAGCACTTATATTTAACAAATACTCAAAAGTGACGTTTGGCCATCCGAAATTTAAAGTTTAGGAGCTGCTCAAATGTTAAGCAGCCCTTAAATTTTGAGTGACGTTTCAGTATTCGGGGGTATGGGACTTAAACCTAACTGGCAATATGTGGGTATACTATTAGGTACAACTCTATCTAACACTACGGGGATAACAGGCGTGATGCTATGTTATATGGACTCAAGATTGCGATCGCATTTTGTTTTCAGGTATCAGCTCTCACAATAAGACAAAAGCTCATGCTAAAGCAGGAGCAGATCTGACTACCCAACGTTATCTAACCTTAATCATCACGATTAAGGCCAGGATCTTCCAATCGACCTGTTTTTGGTTGTCTCAATGTCTCTTGTCTTAAGGTATGCAATAGTCGTTGTTTTAATCCAGAAAAAATATATGTTGGTGATCATGAACTGTTCTTGATTATTCTTAGGCTCAAAACACGATAGTTATTACTTCTCTTAAACATAAAAACGTGCAAAGATAGGTAAGTTTATGACCTTTCTCAAGTTTACATAAAGATTATTAACACTATAATTTAAAAAAAAACACTGAAAAATAAGAAAAAATTACATTGTCTACATTATTCTTAGGTTACTTTTTTTAAATATGTATTTTTTTTATTATAATAAATTAAACACCACTTATTTCGTAGTATTCGGTCCGCAGTGACCGACGTAACAACCATTTTGTAGTGCAAGCTGAATAAGCTGATTAGAACTTTCAAACGAAGTTTGAACCACCACAAATAGAGTTGCTAATTTTAAAAGGTCCTGCAGGCCTTAATTGACAGATTAGTCAGTTATTCTAATAGGTATCTATTACCAATACATAATTCAAGAGAACACTACGCCCACTCCTCAATACCGTAATCTCTTAATATTCAAAATTCGACAAAAGCTGACACATGTCTTGTCAGATATTGCGCAGTAGGGCTCTACTCTGACAACGACTGACAAGACCACAATAGGCCGACATGCCGATAGTCTGCGAGCCGCGATAACGCGTTTAAACAATGAGCCTTACATACCATGGAGTAGTTAGTACTGAGTAACTGCGACGAATAATTGCAAATAGTTTAATTCACTTTGAGTATAAACAATTATTGACCGCCTCTATTTCTCAGTTGTCTTCAAATGTGACGTAGAAAATATGTGTATTTACCTATAACAACAAGTTCTTAAGTTAAGTGACAATAACAATATACTTTGGCTGTCCAAACGCAAGAACTAAACATGAGAAAACTGATTGTCGTGACTTGCATTTGGAGCTTGTTATGCTGTAGTTAGATAATTTTGTTATCGTTCAACATCATCAATTAATCTGTAAAACACATTGTAAATTCATGGACCAATCTTTTATTTTTAAACAAGGGTCTTTAGGCGGTCCACTGGTGTTTACCGGGAGGCGTTGTTGGTTAACAATTGTGAAATTATTCTGTGAAGTGTTTTGAAAAAACAAGATGGCAGCGTTACGAGCCATAATACCCTTGCAGCTAAACACCAAATTCGCAGCTGTCTTACCCAACCCCCGTAATGATCACTCCATCTACTTATGAATCCGTAACGTAAACAAACACTCGTTTATATTTATGTGCAACTCGCAGTTAAGCTTGAACTCATCCTGTGGGACTGGAATGACTTTTTGCGTTTGTTCTGCTGCTGTTTTGTGGCTGAAATTTGTTTTAACGTGTAATAATGGAAACTGAAGTTGTGTTGTTTTTGGTAGGTACTACCGAGTTCACTGACGGTCGACCACTTTTCAACTTTATTACTTAAGGCATAAGGGTGTAAACTGGCCGACCGTCAGTGTAATCTGTAGTACCTATGTGTTAGCATGATGTAAGTGAGTTGTACAGGGATCTATGTGTATAGTGTTGTGGTTACACTTGGGAGAGGAATATGAGCAGGGGGGAGACAGTTAGAACATGCACAACTTCAGTGAAGAAAGAGTCGCCATCTACTTTACTTAACCAATAAACTATGTATTTCACAATTAACGATAGATGTCTCTGTTCAATTATGAAAATCAAATAATTAAGAATTTAATTTAAAGTAGTTTTTTAAAGAATAATTGTTACATTTTTCATCAAAATTATCACGTTTTTATATTTCATGGCTGTTTCGTATTATCAATTATACCACAACCTTGTCTCGGAAATCCTTTTTGTGTAACATAAACTGGCAACATCGTATTATGGCCGCCGCAACTTGCGCTTGCGCTTGAATGTGTTTCGTTAGTCCATCTTATGTTTAATTATTTACAAATTCTCTGTGTAACTGTCAATTCTATTCAAATATGAATGTAGCCGGCGAAATTCTTTCTTGATTTTTGCAAATAGAAGCTGTGTTTACATCGGATAGTTGATCAAAATGCAATTCGCGAATAAAATGATGGCTCGTATTGTTATGTCTATTCTGTATTAATCATCATTATGTTATGTATTCGCAAATTTTATTATGATCAACATACGACATAAACAAAACAGCTGCTATTTGCAAAAAAACGAGAAAGTTTGAATGATCACCTTTATATAAACAAATATTGACCTATACGTAAGAAGGTATACATACATTCATAACTACCTATAGCTACCTATAGAGCCTTAGTTCTCGTTAAGAAATCCAGGTGGCGCTTCAAATCGGATGCTTCAAAATGGCACAAGAGGGCTCCCTTCTCCCTTATTATTATACTCTTTGAATATGAGAGTAGACCGACATTGGCTAGTTATGAATTCAATTGATGAAAATTAGTATTAGCATTCTACCATTGGCGTGGTGGCCTACTGGATCTAATTAATTTATCAAGTTAATATTTAACATTTACCAAAACAAAGAAGTGTAGATAATGTTTTGAAATTTAAGAAGGGAAGTGCTATATTTCGTAATCATGTTAAATAAATAATGTTTAATGTTTTGGCAAGACATAGGATTAGCTCAAAAAATAAGAAAAACATTCACAAAGATTTACACTGTATTAACATATCACAGAAGTACGTGTATTTATCTCATTATGTGATTAACAAGAGTTTATACGAGTATTTACAACGAACTTTCAAGTAATAGACAGCTAGTTGTAGAAATAATGGCAACATTAGCTTAATCGAAAACAGCAAAACATGCAAAGTGACAAGTATAAAACATATGGAATCGGGTATTTATCGCGAGTTTTACCTTTAATATAAGTCCGACGTTTCGACCGGATTGTACCAGCCGTGGTCGCGGGAAAACTGAAGTATTGGAGGTACCGCCACAGCAAAGCGAAGGCGTTTATTCAGCTACCCTCACTTGATCTTCATGAATCAAAAATCGCGATAAATACCCGTTTCCATATGTTTTATAATGTGTTGTGATCTAACATCGTAACACTTCTGTTATCTCCGTACGGTTGGCAGAGGTGTACCCACATTTCGTCAGTTATGTTTTACAAGTAAAACAGAGCTTTCTCGAGAATTAAAATATGAGCAGTACTAAAGGAGTATTTTTAAAACTAGCTGTGTTTAAGACGGTACCCATTACACAAATTAAAAAAAAAGACTAGACTAAGACTAAAATATAATGTAACAACAGCAACAACACAATCAAAAATGTAATTCCAAACAAAAATTCGGATAATCGGAACAAACAATCGAATAATCGCTAATGCTTACAACATTATTTACATTTGTAATAATTTCGGTTGTTCAATCGTTCATTCGTTCAATTAAAATGGCGGTTCGCAGTTGCATGTCCAGGCTAGTTAATTAAACTCATTTGTTATCCGACATTTTTAATGTTGTTACACACTAGTGCTTTTCGTAAACAACCCTTATTTAAATGTATTATATCAAGAGTTACATTTTGGCGGGATTATTTTTGAAATAATAGTCTAGCATTGTTTATTTAGGAGGATTTCAGCAATAAAACTGAAGCTGTCAATGTCTTAATTGGTATAAAATATTGACACTGACTGTGTTTGATTAGACTAAGTATATAAAAGTGTCAGTCTTTAGTTTCAATTTCTTTTTAATTAAACGTGTATACAGTCTACTCGATTGAATTATTTCACCAAACACTTGAAGCTTTCTTACATATCTAAGACTATCTTATTTATGTACGGTTACTATTATAGAACATGACTATATTGGTTTCATTCTTGAAAATATCACTGACATTCAAAATAAAGGTCAATTAAAGTTAGTACTAATATTTATGATTAATTTAAGATAATTATTTTGAGTGTTAGCTTGCTCTAGAAGCTTCATTCATCCTAGCATTAATTTTATTCTCTTACAATATTCAATTTTCAGCTTTAACAAACGAAGAAAGCCCTGATTTTCGACAAGAATGTAAATATCATTTCGTAAACTTTCCATTATTTCTACAACCAAAGAAAGAAATTACTTCAACATCAATCAATGCCACGAAGAGAAGGAGTAATGTTCCTTAACAGGCACGAACACAGGTTTCTCGACATGTACAGTGTGGTGCACAGGTACATGCACAGTTTGGACCACCGGCAAAGTTTTGATGATCGGAACCTCTTTGATGATGGGTACAGTCTTGATGATAGGAACCTCTTTTATCACAGGAACTGTTTGCACATGGTGGTGGTTTATTGTGTGTACTTCATACGGCACGTGAATTCTCACGCTGTAACAAAAGAAAAAATATATGAATTACTAGCTCATGCCCGCGGCTTTGCCCGCTTCTAGTTCGTAAACCCCAGCCGGTGAAAGCTGAAAGCGGATGGCGCTAGCGTAGTTTGTTCCCAATCTGACCAATGAGGTCAAGCCATTTCGAACACATTACCAGATTTTCTAACAATGACGAAGCTTGGAACAAACTATGGTAGCGCCATTAGTTTCACAGTTGCCATCCCCATTATCCCACGGGATCCTACACGAAAAAAAGTATTTCGATAAAAAATATACTAAAAGTTAATCCAATTCCTATTCCCTTGCTATACATTCAGTAGTTTTTGCGTGAAAGAGTAACAAACATCCATCCATTCTGACAATCTTTCACATTTACAATATTAATAGGATAGATTGCCAAATAAAAGTTTTCTGTCATTTTGTCGATTCTTTCTTCGAAGAAACCCGTTTCTGCGGTGGTCATGCTACGCGGGCTGGTCTTACTTTATTACATTGATTCAGGATAGACGATCGAGGGAAATATCTTTTAAAGGAATATAGTACCCAGCTACTCAAGACACTAAACCACATTTAAAATGGGACCGGACCACCTTTGATAATTATATGGAAAAATCTGCTGTTCCCCACATTTTGTCGAGTTCTACGAACATAAATGTACGAAGTAATGGCATTTTTCTCTCAATATAATATTATAGTAAAACTCTGTAGGTAGATTGATACAAATAGATTTTTTCCTGTATCACGGGTACTACACTAATCACAAAGGTAACGGTAATTTAGATCAACTCAAATATTTGTTTCATGCGGGAGTCGAAAGAATTCACTACATGCTTAGAGCAGGACCCAGTAGCTTATTCACTGCGGCAACTGTGCGGGCAACGATATAATTGTGATCACATATTTACGTGACAATACAAAATTGGTTGGTTATACAATAATTGGTATTGTATAACCAACCAATTTTGTATCTTTTTTTTCAAGAAATCATTATAATATTTTCTCCAGATTTTTCTATACACGCAAACTTAGGTATATATTTTATCTTGACGTCACCATTAAGGTTGTACATATTAGCTATACATAGGTACATTAGCACAACCGACAGTACATAACTCATGTCGCAGCTGCCATTAACAGTTATGTTAGCAATAAATCTGATGGATAGACAGCGTTAGATATTATCTGTGTTATCAGGAAGATCCCGAATCTACGCGGAGAGAATAATCGTTGGGAAATGAGAAATGTGTAGGAAATGTACGGGTAATGTATGGGAAATGTGCCGAATTGCGATGTTAGTTAGACTTTTTTCACGCTAAGGGTGAACAACACAACATTGTACAACAAAAATAAAAGGTTTTCTACATAACATCACGCCTATAAACCCCGAAGAGTTAGGCAGACGTGTACCTATAGTACAATCACATTTTACAAGTTATGTTTAAGTCCCATGTGATAGGGAGCGAGCCTATTGCCATCAACCAGGCACAAATCTAGGCTCCGTGGCTGCTACTGAATTTCTTCACATAAATTCCTGATAGAAAAAACATATAACAATTTGCCCGACTCAGGAAACGAACCCGGGAACCTCATGGTCAGCAGTCGCGATTGCGACCTCTATAGCAGTCATCAACGAGACAGTCAAAAGTTTTCAGTCAATTAGGAATTTATTTCTGCATAATTTTCGATATGTTAACTGGATAATTGAACCTGGCTACACTTAGGCCTGAATTCTTGTCACACGGACGGTCGGTCGCGTACGTTCGGTTGTGACGTCAGCGAGAACAAAATACGGCAGTCAGTCGCCGCTGAGGCCAGCGAAAGAAAAAAGCAAAGAAAGCTTTTCCGTGACGCTTTGTTTCTATCGGTCGGTAAACAAATTGTCAAACAGACAGAGATAGCAACCTACCGAAACTTGTTGGTAGGTTATTGAAAATGGCCGTATAGGTCTTAGCCCCACATATACAAATCCGCTCATACCTGGCAAAAATAATATAATTCAAATATGGGCTTTATGTATTGCTCTTTAGATATGCTTTACATTGGCATCCGAGCAGTCTGACGGCGATAACCTCACTGACAGCGAGCTGTCTGATAATTTATGTTGGATTTTCTTAACTTTTCAGATAGCAAAATTATTAAATTTAAAATAAGTACTTACTGTGTTCTGTGAACAGGGTCGGGTTCTGGTACAGGGTTCGCTAAGCACATATAGCTTGCGACCACGACGGCCAGGGTCAACTAAAAAAAAAAAAGAAGTAAATAAACCCATGAGTGAGTAGAAAATCGAAGCTCTTCATGTGGAGTTAAAAATAAGCATATTGTATACATAGTAGACATACACTGTATGTACATCTGCATTTTGCCAGTAATGTTAAGTCTCATGAAAAAACAAAATTCTGAAAAAATGTGGATTTATACAACGTAAAAAAAGAACTTTTTGACATTATAATTATGAAGGAGCGTGAACAATAATTTCTTGGTGCTACAGATCCCTTTGTGCTCGAGTCCGACTCGCACTTGGCTTGGGCTTTTATTATTGCTAATAAAATTTTACCGAAAATTTTAATCACTTTACTAACAAACCGCGTGCCACACCACACAAATCATGTTTTTAATAGAATTGATTTTTCCAGATGAGCTTACAGAATTCTTAGGATTTTTAGTCTATTTCGACTTTTTAACACTTCGAAAATTCTTGCGAAAAATCTGGCTTCGTTACGAAAACCAACAACAGCTGGAGTTCCAAGAATACAGTTTTTGTTTTTAATACTGTTTTTCGCATTACGTTTCGAGAATTGTTGGTTTTTTTTCACGTTTTTTTTTGTCATAGTACTTATTACCGTGTGTCTTTATATCAACTCCGAGCACTATACACTTATTATTATTTACAACATTTGAAACCAAAGTTTTATAAAAACTATTTCACTTTATTTAATCCACAATGAAACAACAAAAAATATTAAAACATTTTTCCGAGTTCAAGTTGTACTATATAAGCACTTAGTAAAATGGGACTAAATGGACCCTATTATTTATGAACGAACCAATAATTATAAAAAATAACAACTATATAGGTACTCACAGCAATGTTGCGAATCATGTTGGCGTGGCGTGTGGCGTGTCACTGTGTTGGATGCGCGGGCGCAGCCGTTAATATGCACCGCGGTTGTGCAAGCTCCTGCCACCGATACGGTTCCTGATTCACTGCTGTTTGTAACGTGTATGGTTAGACAAGATCGCCTCCAGTAAGTGTCAGATGGGGATTTCCAAGTTCGAGGATTTAGAAAATGGAGTCAATTACTAGTTTTTGTGTTTTCTAAATTATTTAATATCAAAACATTACTCAATGTGTCCACACTGTTACTGTTAGCCTACATCACCTCACTGCTGGACAAAAGCCTGTCCCCATGATCTAGGTAGCTTAAAGAAAATTACAAAAAAAAAAAACCTGACGTCATAAAAAATATTCTTGTCTAGTGCGTCACAAATTGTTTAAATAACCCTCCTTTTGGGCTTCGCTGCAGTCGGGTAAAAACTGAAAATAAATTTGGTATTGTAAATACACGCATACTTAGACACGTGATTAAATAACTAACAAATAAAAAAAGGTCATGATTACATATAATTACGTAAGACAAAAACCCTTGAAATATTATGCATCGCGCGTAAACTCACACGCGTGTTTTTCATTCACAATTTTTACGAAACATTTATCAATCAACTTCAATGTACCAGTTATGCAGTATTTGTCATAAAACCGCGCATAACTGCAGAACTGCAGTCATTTGTTATTTCAATTTGAATATTGAATGCAATATATTAATTGTAGTGGTTATGAAATCCTCTGGTGTATTCTGGTGCCCTGGTACCTACATAGTCACGCTAGACCGGCGATACATTAGTAATCCTTAGTTATTATTGATGAGTTTCACTAGTGTGTTTAAACATTTACAGACTAGAGTGGTGTCAAGGACTCTTCTGTAATTAGTAAGAAAGTTTTTCATTATCTGTAATGTAACGATTGTTTCAAACGCAATGTCTTGGTTGATCGACGGGCGCGGGTGTTGAAAAGTGTGTGGTCAGGACGTTTATAATTGTGTTTTGATGTGTAAATAATCATTCAGATACGTTTGTTATTTAATACTCATTTATCAAGTATCTTAATGCCTGATAAAACTGTAAACTACATTATTATTTTCTTTCAAACTTTGACTTTCAACCCTTAGTTAGATCTACTACCACCTACCACCTACCACCACCTACCATCTACTACCTATCTGTTATTTACTACTGATCTACTTCTGGCATCTTCTCAAATAAGGGCATTCTTATTTTCCAATTCATATGAACACACAAAAAACATCGCTTGCCATAGTGAGTTCCTACAAATAAAAGCGGGTTGAAATCAAAATGCATCGTGTGTGGAACGCGAACGGGTGCAATCAAGTGTATTTCCCCTGGCACCTCACCTGGCTGAGAGAAACTACGCTCTACAGTTTTGACTCTGTTGTTTTTCATAGGGGGTTGTCAGGGTTGACTGGCATGGTACCTAACTGCTTATGTGTTCATATATTTTGTGTGTTGACGAACGATTGCTTTTGGCAGATTAAGTACAGTCATCTTAATCATCTGCCTTTTCCCAACTAAATTGGGGTCAGCTTCCAGTCTTACCCGATGCAGCTCAATACCAATATTTTACATAGATCGACTGCCTATACGATACCACTTGCTAAGATTGGTTGTCAAACTATTTTGGGCCACTGACTACCTGTAACAACTTTCAAAAATCTACAAATGACAGCCGGGACCAACAGCTTTACGTGCCGAGGCACGGAGCAAACTCGGTATGTATGTTTGACCACCCTGGTCACCCATCCACAGATCAACCTTGGCAAGCACGGCTTTAACCTAAAGATCGACCCAAGCGGCTGTTAGTGTTTATTTATTTATTTTAGGAAAGCCTATAGACTAATGACATTATAATAACAAAATATAATTATACTTAAATTGCTAAAAACAAGCCTCCACAGATAAATACAAAAAATATTACTTATAATATAATAAAATATTACTTATATATAATTATTTGACGACACGGTTGGCGCAGTGGTTGAGCGTTTGGCTGCTGCGCTGCGTGTCGCGGGTTCGATCCCCGCATGGTACAAATATTTGTATGGCCTACAGATAGTTGTGCCGGGTCTGGCTGTTTGTGTATGTGAGTTTAAATGTTTGTAAACGCACCTACGATACAGGACAAAATCCTAGTGTGGGGCAACGTTTTTTTAAAAAAAAATTAGTTCCTTACAGCAAAAGTTACTTCCTAAATTAAATTACTGAATAAAGTAGTAAACGCACGATCAATGACAGACTTCTTTTTGTGCAAGTCGTTTGAAATCAATTTTTATCCGACCAGTACCTTAATAAGCTATCTGTAATAAATATGTGTAACATTTGCCACTGAATAAAAAACGTTGTTCCATAAAGGAAGGGTATAAAATCACTTAACATGCTGTAAATACAAACCATTCCTTTGAATAACCCAGACCGTAATCCTCCACATTAGTCAGTTTCCCCATAAAATAATGCTATACTAATTATATGGACTATCTGTAGAGCTCATAAAACGTCCCCTGAGGTCCATAAGTCCCCGCTTTGAAGCCACGATACTTGAGAGGCTTACAGGTGTAATCCTCTCGCAGGTCACTCACGACGTCACCTCACGGATTTACTTTTTTTATACAATGTCATATGGTGTGTTTGTATGGCCACGAAAAACAATTTTATGTTTAAAGGGAAGAGGAAAATGTCTGATCTTTTTGCTGTCAGCTTTGTGGATTGGGGTTAAACTGTATCGCTTCCTTGTTTTTAATGCTGGCAATCTAATATTCCTTTTGTATAAAAAAGTGTCAAAACATTCGTTGTTTTTACGATCAAAGATGAAGTTTAATAAATTGTGTCTGTCTTTATACTATATCCTTGAACTTTAGGCCAATACCGAAGTTAAGACTGATAATTTGAATTTGTTAACAATCAATTCATCCAAGCATAATTTAAGCAAGCAGCCTCAATTTGCTGAAGTAAAGGTTATGTCTTCAGGCGTTCTACGCGGGTATAAATAATTTACAACTTTATGAAAATACCGCCTGCAAAATGTGTATTTATCGCAGCTACTAGTAATACGTCCGTTACTAAATCTCCAGGAGATTTATGGCAATTTTTAACTATTGTGTCTACTAATTAGTCCTTTAAAAATTTAACTTGAAAAAATGGTTAAAAAAAACATTACACATTTCTGTATTTGCCGCATCAGCCATGACATGAGTGACGTTCAGCACTGGACTTTATTTTATATGTACGAGTATGTGAAAATGTTCAATAGGCTGAAAATAAATCAATATTTTAGCACGGCCGCGTTCATATTTGGCGAGTACGCCACAAATCATTCCCGGCACATGCCATGTATCGGCTAGCATTCATCTCGCGCGCTTTTTGACAGTTCACTGCAGCTGCCATATTGTTGTGACAGGAGAGCGAATTTCAAAATTCTGTGTTGCAATATAAAAATTCAGATTGCCTTTATTCCGAGGGTTTAAAATGGTAACCAGTTTTTACTATTTAATTGCACTAATTTTATTACATTAATTAATATTCTTATTGTAATAACGCAGTCAATTTAACTCAAATGATCAGCAAATAAGCTCTTCATCTATCTGATGTTTGTTTCTTATTTTTTGCCATAAAGTAACTTGTTTTTTTTTGTCGTAATACCTTACCAAAGCTTTCAAGGAAAAATATTTGTGAAAATATAATATTTACTGAAGTTAGTTCCCTATATTATACTACCGTCAATCAACTTGATGAACGCTTGACATTCTGAATACATATTTTTATGTTTATCCTCGAAACTCGGAATAAAGGTTTTCCAAGGGAAATGTTGTGTTTTCCAATTCAGACAGTGGTTTTATTTTAGAATAGCGTGTTACTTAGTTAGAATATAATTTCCGTTCTGACATCTAACTTTTATAACGTCGGTATTATGTTGTGTTTCTATTTTTTCAGAAAGTTAATAATAATGTTCCAGACAAAAAAAAAATCGTTTTAATAAGTAATGATCAGTCTGGCAGGAGTAATTATAACAAATTATTTTGTTCAAAACACCAATCATTTGTAAACCATAGCCACAACTGTCAACCAAAATGGTTTTTTTTCTAATTGTTATCCATTACACCGCCCCTCCCTTGTTATTTATAAATTCTTTAACAAGGGATATATACTGCTTATTTCCCTATTAACGATCATCTGGCGGATTCTCACAGCCTTTAGTTCACGGATAATAACAGACTTCGGCCTAGGTTTAGTTTTAAACACGGGTTCGAACTGCAGGTTATACTGCCTAGATATAATAAATAGGGGAATTCACGATATTGAATTAATCATCTATCATTCAATTAGTATGTACCTACAGGGTGACTTTTTGGGAAAGATTACTATTTGATGATGTTCAATTTTTAGACTGCCTCGGCTAGTCTAGTGGTCGCAAGCGCGACTCTTGAGGTCCTGCGTTCGATGCCCAGGTCGGGCACAGTGTTATTGGGTTTTTCCATCAGGAATTAAAAAAAAAATAGATAACTTCATTAGTTTAGGAAATATAGTTAACATTTGTAAAGTGTTATAGATAACTTCATTAGTTTAGGAAATATAGTTAACATTTGTAAAGTGTTTTATCCAGATTAGATTTTTAAACAATGTTCTAGGAATTTTTATTTCATTGTAATTTTGATTGGCTTCGAGGGTTGACAGACTTTTAGCTTTACCCAGTACAGAGCCGAAAGTAGTTTTAGGAATTTGCAGAAGTGTTACTGTTGACAATTGATCATCTGAGTCCCAGGTCCTAAGTTTAAAACTGCTTATTTGTTACACTTGGCCATTGTAATTGAGGTTAAGATTTAAATGGGTTAATTATGCATAATAGTAGATTATTTTTGTACATATCTGATTCGTGTAACAGCTAGGCCCATAATAGGTGATCTCCTTTACGATATATGATGATTGTAAATGTTTTTAATAAAATAAAAAAAACTTGAATCTGATACTAGCATTTCGTTAAAAAAACACTCCTTTAAATAAGGTGTTTTAAGTTAAGGCAGCTGAAGGGTAATTTATACCTTTAAAATTAAATTTCATAGTTATCGAGTGTGAAAATCATAATACACCTTCACATTGTAGAGTAATTGGTATTTCAAAGAATTTCATTTCAATTCGACCAAAAAAATCGAATTAGTCCGTCAGTTAGATTATTAAAAATATTTGACCGGTATTTTTTCTTTTGTTACGTAAACCAAAATTGACGAAGATACGACGCTTTTAAAATTCTCAATACGTCACGCCGTGGTTTAATTTTTAGTGCGTTGTGACGTCACGAGCCCCCACTCTCGAGTTTTGATGCGTTTTATCGTTGTCAACATTCATTGATTTACAAAAATAAAAAATATGTCTATTATTTTCCAATACTCTAACTGACGGACTAAATAGATTTGCAATTTATTGATGGTGGAAACTAGCCTATTCCTTAAACTGAAACTTACAAAAATATGCTCTAAATATTTTCGGTACAGATTATTAACTGAAAATCGCAATCGTTCTCTTCAATGTGGTTAACAGTATCAATATAACCGCTGTGCAGTCATTATCAGAAGACACAGGTTTATTATTATTGTCTGCCATAGATAAGGTTTTGGAGAACACTTGATAACACAATTGACTGATCATTCTTCTCCTATCTTTCGACGGACAGCGTTGAACACAACAGCGACAGGCCACCACCAACGACGTCGAAGTGGCAGAGTTCAGTCAAAACTAATTTGATTCCAAATAACTCTTCCTTTTTGCTTTGCCGTAGTCGGGTAAAAAGGGAATCATCGATACGACGAAGAAGAAGACCCACAGCGTGGATTTTCGTCAAGTCTTTAAGTCTACTCAGTAACTGGAATGTGGTGGTCAGATAAGCGATCCTTTTAAAATAATCTTTTTTTAGCTCAGCCTGGTTAGATTGTACTTAAGCCGACTCCAACTAGTTGGGAAAGGCAAAGTAATTGATTGTTTACATACTAACCATAACCCTAAATAAAATCACTGTTAGTAAAATGTAGGATAGGTAATCGTTAGTTAACTGCAAGACTGCTGGAAATAGGCACTCTTCAAGCATCGCCGCAGCGCCCAATCTTGCGAAACCCGTATCTGACTAGATTCCCGCGACCTACACTCGATCGTCCTTTCCCCTTTCGGGGCTCACGTTTCGCCTTCCGGTAAACACTCGAGAACATTTCGGCCCAATCGTTCATCCGTTCTACGTACCTACATCACTAGTGCCCGTTTTAAGCCCTATAATATTTTTATTACATGTAACCAAATAACTTAATAACAAGGTAAAATTAATGTATAACCATAATTTGCATGGGATTCTACAAAAAAAAGGTTAAAACAAAAAAACTTCTAGTGTTATTAAAAAAAAACCGATATCCAAAAAGACACTAAAAAAGTCTAAAAAATTACTTTACGTGACTTTGTTTGTTTCATTGACTTTTTTTTTTGGCAATCATATTTAAATCGATCACTGACCTGCTAATTGCAAAAAACGTAAGAAATTTTGAATTTTGCGGGCTAACCTGGCGTTTCCATCTTAAAACAGATTTGTGATCGTTAAATGTAATCCACATCTATTTCAAAAATTATCAGAGGTCAGAAAAAATCCAATACGTACTCAATACATCAATAAATTATGTCAAGTGAAATGTAATACCGCACTTATGCAAAAAAAGTTTTTTTGGTATTGCCCCACGCGTATAGAATAAAGTACCTAATGTTATAAAAAACTTGACTGTCTTAAAATTCAAAAGGGCGCTAAACGAAATTTTAATTACGAAAAGTTATTATTTAATTGACGACTTTTTAAATGATGATTCACTGACCGATTGATATACTTACTGTTACGCTATGCACCTACTGTTATTGACTGATTTATAATTACCTACCTCCTGTTACTCTTATTGACATTAATTATTGTTATTCTAGTTGGCATGATGTTATTAATATTCCGTTTGACATTATTGATATTTTTAATTTATTACTTTGACCATGTTGACATTTATATTTTTTTATTGTACCTATGTAATTCCAATGACATGCCACTTAATTTTAAATATATAATTTTATTGTAAACCAATTATTTTCATGCCCATATGACGGCAAAATGTGGAGAACTTTATCATAAATGAACATCTATGTACCTATTACCCATGTTTGCAAAGAATAAATGATTTGATTTGATTTTGATTGATTGAAACTGTTGATAATAATAACTAGCAACATTATAGGTATTAACTACCGCTAACCCAATACGATAGTTTGCTTGTAAGATTCGTAACAACAGGATTGTACCTTTGTTTCTACAACTATGTATTACCGTGTAACAAACGATATCTTACACACAACACAATATTACTAACTACTGCAATTAATTCACAGTATCGGCATAGTTTCCGACTCGCTATTGCTAAACGTGACATCCACGGACTCAATATAGAGTTATTGCTTCCAAGCATGTGTTGATTTCTACTCCAATCGAATATTATACTGTAATGCAATGGAACAGGCTTTAATTCACAATGTTTTGATGTTTGCAAATCACTCAATTGCTTTGCGACATTCTTGAGTCAATGAACGAATGATACAGTTGAGAGTTTAATATCAATTTCATCGTTAAAGTAGTTAGATTGTTTAATTGAGTTTTTATAAGGATTCATTCATTATTGACGTAAGATCTCCAGGGAAAAAAAGGGGATCGAAAATAATCTGCTGTCTCATACATTTGGATCGAGTCGGTATTGAAGTTTTGCACTGGACAGCTGAATTTGTTTTCGCGATTTAGATAAACAAATAAATATCGCTGGACTTACACACAGCGCCATCTAGTGCCACACTAAGCTGGCTTGTGTCGTGGACACCAGATAGTTGATATACTATATAGATACTTTTTGTTTGTAAATAAATACTTATTATACATCCATAACTCGGAAACAAAATGGCCATGCTCATCACACAAACATTTGCTCCTACGTATGGGATTCGAACCCGGGACCCTAAGAAAGTAAGGCAGGCTCAGTACCGCTGCGTCATTCGGGTCGTGGTGGTCCCATAGAGAAAATTGTTCAGTTTGATCTTCTGCATCACAACCTGAAATATGACCACACCTTTCGGGTACACGCTGTATAATGTGTTTTTATGAAACTTGTCAATCACTGCCTCGTTTGGAAATAATCACGTTTAGCATTCAGATAACTGATAATAAAATGAAATAGTAGAATCATTAAGTTTATTTTGCACAATTAAGAATATATTTTAAAATGTATATACCCAGTGTTACGCAATACCAGATATACGACCAATAGTTAAGTTGGATTACCGATAGTGATATATGGGAACGCACGTTTGTCGATACCAAATGTCACGCAGTAGATAGCACAAACAAGGCTTTACGGCTTTCGATTGTATTGTCCACCAGCAATAGGTAAATGAAAACATACACAAACAAACATTTACTAGGAGATTTACAAAACTACTCGGGCAAAAACCACGTTTTGCTCAATCCGTTTACTGAAAAACAGACTTTAAATGAACTTTCAAAAGATTTTAAAAGCTAAAGCATTTATAGAAGACTATTTTACAGACAACAAAACGCTGAACCAACCACCAGCTTTCAATACAACTTTATTGCACAAAACGCCACTGCAATGGTAGATATAACCTGACGGAATAGGAGAGCGCTCACTTCATTTGATCTTCCTACGTAATCGTGCCGTTCATTACAAGATAGGGTTACCATTCTGGATGGTTCTTTAGGTATCGAATAACAGGCAGTAAATGGAATTTTCTCTGTAATTCGGTTCGGTCCGAGTGTTAGTATTCGATTACATTCATCACCTTGTGATGAATGTAATGGTCGAGTGAAATGCGACAATTCCTCTATTTGGTAGTACATGTCTTACCAGCCACCTGTCTTTCTACTACAACTTGTTATCGACTTTAGTCCATTTTGTTACAATTGGTTTTTCCATGGCCGTGATAAAAGGTGTAATGAAAAAGGTTGGTTCAACTGTGTTCTTAGGATTGTGTAAGCGACTGGTGCCTTAAAAAGATACGCATCAACAGCTGTTTTAGTAGTTAATACAACTGTTACAGCATAGATTGCATAATTAATGTACCAGGGCAACAAGGGTGTGGAGGAATGCCAACTAATTGAATCGCTAATTTTCTTGTTTTCACTTTTAATAGCCATTTGTGGACTATTTAGAAATTGTAGACCTGCTGGCTTACCATGACGTCTTAAGGCTGATGCTCCATGGTAGCCCGCGAAATTCAAATTTTCTTACGTTTTTTGCAATTTGCAGGCCAGTGCTAGGTTGTGTGTTGACTAAAATATTGTTCGCGACTGTAAGACGTATGTAGTTATAGAATTATAATCATCAAAATCATCAATACAACCCTCCAAGTTCATAAAGGTCGAGGAATGACTTTGACTTTGAAAAAGTCTATTTCGCTTAAAGCAGTATTTTTTAATCTTATTCCAGAGTGGGAAAGAGATGGCACTAGATGACTCTATAGTTCTGTCACTGAATTGACGTTAAAATAATATATACTGCTTTATGACGTCATGGTAACCTGTTCAAAAGTTTAGTGTGCTCTCGTTTCTTTTCGTTCAATGGGGTCTTATTGTTTTGTGAGGCTCCTTTGCAGTTTTGCAGTATTTAAAAAAAGAATTTGACTACTTTTAAACATAGGATGATAGTCAGTGAAACATAAAAGGTCCCAATACTTAAGATCCTCCACCGCTATAAATTGCGGTGCAAATCAATATAGGTAGGTCTAAGCCAAGTAATCGAAATGTCAATTCCATATGAAGCGTTTATCTACTCTGCAATTCCAGTAACCTTAACTTGGTTCATTAAATATCTCAAAGTGGTTTTCCAAGAAGATCCGAAGTCAGTTCAACGAGCAATAGTTGCCTTACACCTGCGAAGAACATTCATTTATTAATCATAATTATGTTCGCTTTTGTTCACAACAGCCATGAAAAACGCTAGCCAGGTGATAACTATAAGATATGAAAATGACATGAATACAGCGAACAATAGAGTACAAATCCAATTGCTCAGCCGTTACGCCACTGTCTGAAAAAATATTGCACTATAATTCAAAGTATTCAAGCACCGCTGTACCAAGTTAAATTAACAAGCCGTAATGAACAATTATTGTGACAAAAATTCGGTCCCATTTGGTGCTTTTGGCTTTAATCCAAATTCGCTTCTTAGTGTAAGTGCAGGATAACAATTGTCGTACCAACTGTGTTACCATATTACATCTGTGCTTCTCTTTAGCACATGCTTGTCTCTGTCCCTATGTTTATTTAAGTATCTTGTAGAAGAATTTTAATGCCTGAAATAAGCTAACTTTTTATACTAAATACTGATGACAAGCGATGATGCGGCCTAGAGTGGAGCACGCTTGTATAGAAGAAAACGATTCACTCGAACTTCGAAGAGATCCAGATTATAATGATCGGGTATCTGAATCTTCACAAAAAATCCAAGATTCATAGCCTACGTTGGCTAAACTTGTTTTCGGATACATACTTTGGCGAACAAGTCTGGTTTATTTTCTCAACTGGCTTTGTGACTTTTGTTAGGAGATACTTGAAGTAACAATGACTATAAACAGCACTACCAGTTTTCCCAAACATATTGTTACTGCAGTGCAAGTACGTAGCACTCGATTCGATACGATTCGATAAATCTGACAGTTATTCTCGATAAAATGAGTTTTTAGCCAATCGAAAAGTCGGATTTATCGAATCGTATGGATTCGATCGTTATCGATTGCTACGTACTTGCAGTGCTGGTTCATACACAAAACAACGGGCATCTCCGCTACAGTTTTCTAAGACAATCTTCTTTTACTCAAGATACAAACCGTCCTATTCAAACCATTCTTCTTTCAAACTAATTTTTGCCTAACTCCCCAGCAATTCCACGAACCTAACCCATTAACCAGAGCTTTATCCGAAAGTTAAGCCAGTTACGGCATGCATTATACCGAAGTACCACCGATCTCGGTCTCTAGCCATTATTATAATTTGGTGGGAGCTAGCAGGCACGGGTAATATGATATTAAACACGCTCCTGTCATGACGTCACTGTATTGCACGTTCATCATTACTGTTATTAAGGGTGAAGAAGTTACTGATGTCACTTCCACTCAGATCCAGCCTGTCCCCTTGCTGTCCTCTCCCAGCGACGCCCTAAGCCGAGGCCCGTACCCCGCAGAGGGTGCCCTTAGCGTGTAGTCGTTTAGTTTGTAAGTTTTTATGCCCTGGCTGGAGGCCTTACACTTAAGGCACCCACAGGATTGTCCGGTTAAGCAGACGACAACCTCTCTAGGTTGAACTGCGAGATGCCATTTCGAAAAAAAAAAAAAAAACTGATGTCACTTGCTGTTCGTAAATCACTGGTAGTAAATGCCGTCATAGGACAAGAGCGTGAAAAGGTAATATTTTCTGTGTAAATTCAAGATTATTCTGATGATATCTTGTAGCTGATCCCATAATAATGCATTGAAGGAGATTAGTTAATTATATAAGTACTTAAACTACGAAATGATACCAAACGCGCTCCTAACATGACGTGACTGCATGCGTGTGCGTCCAGTCTAGCGATCACCAGTCTATTGGCCAAGGCTGAAATGAGTGCCTAGAGGTAGAGGATCTATATAACTATAAAACTATTAATAATCAACCGGCTTAAGTTAAACTTATAATCCACTAGCGGACGTCACGCGGTTTCACCAGCGTAATTCCCGTTCCCGTGGAAATACAGGGATAAAATATAGCATAAGTTACTCGCTGATAATGTAGCTATCCATTGCTGAAAGAATTGTTCAAATCGGTCCAGTAGTTTTTAAGTTTATTCGTTACATACAAATCTTTCCTCTTTATAATACATTTTATTAGTATAGATGATTAACTAACGTTACCAACACTATCTTTTCATTTTCTTTACTGAAGGAGATTAATATTCTAATAACCTGTATAATATAGTTGTTTACAGCAAAAGTCATAATGCAAGAAAATATAAAATTCCTGTTCTCTAAAGCTAGAGCTTTTCACAATTGCACTTTTTCTTAACAGAATTTTAAAGAAAGATAAGTACGAAACACAGTTCGCAGGTTTTTTTTTTCTAATTACGTATTCTCCTTGGTTTCTTTGTTAATGAAATGCATTGGATCGTCAACTTTTGTTCTGAGATAATAAAACTTTTAGGATCAAACATCGTAATAATGGTTTATCCTGTTTTAATGAGTTTTTGTTAGGTGACAGTTTTTTTTTCGTGCGGAGGAATGAGCTAAATGTGTCATGTCCGTCGCCCGATGTCGAACGGATCGTATTTCTACTGATTGTATTTAATGTTGTATTTTGTTCATTAAACTGATTTTATTTTGCTCGTTCGTGTATTTTTTGGGTTTCACTAAGCCTTATAGATACTTTTTTTGTTTTCGTTCCTTCTTTGAAAATAAAACAAATACACAAAGAAAATAGTGGAACGAAGTTATATTTTCCTAGGCATCTTGACGTGTCTAGTAATTTCATACTAAAAAATCTGGGATGTATATTCAAATCTTAAATTTTACCTTTTTTACACACATTTTTTCCTAAAATAATTTCTTAGTTTACTAAAAGCTAAAACCTACTAAAAGTTTACCAAGAAACAAATTATAAAAGCTACGCCGTAATTCAGCTGAATTATCTAGTACATTATTTAGGCTTTAGACAGACCCGGGCGTCGGGTAATTCGATATTAAACACGCGGTTGACAGTTACGTGACTAGAGGCTTTGTCACGCGACCAGTGTGGATTGAGCCTTAGGGCTGATATACTATTGTCCATTGCATTCAAGACCTTACTGTGCCATTATTTAACACAAACTAATCTATTCTATTCTAGTCTAGCTAGACAAAGAAGTTAACTGATGTTCCTAATGATAATGGTTATACGTCAGGAATGGCACGGCATTATCGTGAAATTGGTTTTGATATTTCAGATAGATGGATAAAATAGATTATGATTATAACTAGGCATTTATTCGAGATTTGCAAGTCGCAGCAACGTGCAATGGGCGTTGATGATGACATAACGATTTTTTTTTAACTTTAATCGGTATCCTGTGGTTGAACGTGCAACCAAGCTACTACGACACTATGTCTTATTAAAAGCCGTTAATTTAGGCTATTTATACGCAAGGAAGTATCTCATCACTTAATCGGTATTCTACGTAGTAGGTAGTTGTGAGTCAAGGCCGGAGGGAGACAAAGCAGGAGGTATAGTGAAAGAAAAAGCAAGATGTAAATACGTTATACAAATAGAACAGTTTATATTGACAGGCTTGTGTAGGCGGTTGTATGAGATCATCTCAGAAACGTATTTCCCTAAGGCGACCCTTAAAACCTGTTCTGAATTCAAAGTAGCCGATACAATTCCTATTTTTAATACCAACATCAAATAAAAATGGAAATAATCGGCTCTATGCATTTTTGTTCCTTTTTTACGATTACGTTCTACATTCAAATAACTTTTTTTGCTATAAATAATTTTAATGTCGGAATAAATATAGAAACAACAAAACGAGGTTCGTGAATACACCGCGCTGCAGATTTGTGGTTATTGCATAGAATATTTCCTTTGCTGTGGTATTTAAAACTTAAGACTTGGAGGGAATATTTTAAAATAAAACATTAAGTAAGGTCTACTTAATGTCGTGTATTTTTTGGTTTTATGCACGAGCATATTTCAGGGTTGCCTGTCTTGGTGTGGAATTAACCAGGACTTTTAATAATAGGTTCTATAAGTACTTAGTAGCTTTCCTAAAAATGACAACCCTAGATTAATAGCACGCGAGTTACCGTATAAACTGAGTTACACTCAAGCGGATTGGTGATAACTATGACGTGTTTTATGCATATAGTGGGAATTTATCCGATTTTACCAAATCAAAGAAAAAGCTTGAACACACAATGTATTTAAATATTTGGCGCAGATAAACGCAAACCACGAAAATGTGCATTAGGTAATAAATTAAAATGAAAATATTTTTCTCCAATTATTTGGGATTGGCCAGTCCTACCAAGGGGTATCGTATAACCCAGTACTAAAAGGCTCAGCAGAAAATGATGATGATACACGTAGAGGAAGACGAAAGAAACGATGGATGGACTGTGTGAAAGATGATATTATGACTGAAAAAGGGATGACGACGAACAAGATCAAATAATCATCTGCCTAGCTTTTTTCCCAACTATGTTGGGGTCGGCTTCCAGTCTTACCGGTTGCAGCTGAATACCAGTATTTTACATGGAGCGACTGCCCATCTGACTTCCGTAACCCAGTTAGTACTGGGTAATACGATACCCCTTGGAAAAACTGGTTGTCAGACTTTTTGGGCCACTGACTACGTGTAACGACTGTGTATACCACGTTGAAATATAAGATACCCAGTTTGTTTCGGTTACCGTACCCAGTTAACTCAATCTAGGCTATCTAGATAGTGATGACCCTTGGCTATGCATCGCGTGTTCCTACCGATGTTTAGTACAGATTTGCGACTCCCGAGCTGGTATCTCCTGTTAAAGGCTTGAAAAACCTAAGTTATGTCAGTTTTAAGTTAAGGACTATACTGTACACTGTAATAAACTTACATTTAAATCGTAATCTTAACTTTACTTTGCATCAAGTAGCCGTAGAATTATATTCCGTTGATGTTTGTTTGTTAATATTTTGTCCTTAGTGTATGTGAAGTGTACGCAATCTTGGACTGTAGGATGCAAAATACTGGCTATTGCCTATCTCACGTTTTAATTTCAGGTTTCATGAAATCAACAAGTTATACCTACATCTTAATTTAAAGTAATAATTATGATAAATATTAAAACATTTTCTCTCTAGGCGTCGTTTTCTATTTGATTAAACCAAGAATGCAGGGATTGTAGCAGGTGGTGTCCTGTGTGTTTCTGCCTACCCCCATGGGAAAACGGTGTGAGTTGGATATTACAGAAGTAGTAAACCAAAAAATCCAGAGACGAAAAAGCGTTTACAGTAGACCCTGCATATCACGTTTTATAAAGTTGTCGTTTTAATACCGTGCAAAGAAATAAATCAAACTGCAACATTTATGCAACAAATTTACAAGTTCACACTCAACACATGCAGTACCAGGGGATTATAAAGTGTCAAGTTATACCGCCGTGGTGGTCGTAAAGTCATTGTAGTCTGACACCTAACGCGGCGAGTGAAACCGTGAAAGTATGCAGGAATCACACCAACTATTGTATTGTACTAACTCTGAACTTCTGGGCGCCTAGTACATATTTATCGCAGCTCATATAATCGCGTTTTTCATTTCCACTGTTGATTACAGATAATGAATTAGTTTGGACACTGATGCTACATAGTTTGACAGAGACTTGATTGCATGAGACATTGCCTTTATTCAGAACAAAAGCTATAGAACTCCACGCGGGTGAAGCCGCGGGCATGAGCTAATACCTACCTGAATAAGACGGATAACCAGGAACAGTGCATAGTAAAATAAATAAACTAAAATATCTTGAATAAAAAAGAAGTTTATCCTAGCTTGACGAAGGCACATAATCTAATCAAGTCAACGACTACTCGACAATCCCATGAACCCTTCCTCTCATAATATAATATTCAAATAACAAACCAGCGCGGTCTAGTGCATCCTCATTCCATAATGACCTCAATTAACGTTCTCGTTCGTTCACTGGCTCATTCACTCGTTCATTCACTTGAATTTTTCTTCGCCATCTTAATTTGTACGTGACGCCGGCAGTTAATTAGTGCAATTAAAAGATCCTGGCGTTTTTGTTTTAGTACTCACACTGCGAAGTCATTGTTGGAAATTAAATTAGTCCTGAAATTGTTTTACGTCATTAGAATAATATGTGATGTTTTGGGTGCCAAGTAATGGGCGAATGAGAATGGAGATAGCGGGAAACGTATGTGACACGTTCGTTTGTGTGTTTTTGAAATTAGAAGGTTTGTGTAGTTTCAGTAAAAGTTATTTTATGAGCTGTGGAATTTAATTAAGCCTTGTTGAATTTATTAAGTAATCTAGAAAAAATATTATTTAGCTTGTAGGAACGACCATAAGCTGTTTTTGAAACTGCAAAAGGCATTATCGAAAGAGAACATCGTTAAGAGATCACAATACTATTGTTTGTTTTTAAAAGCGGAATTAATTTTAAATGGCATTGTGTTTGTTAAAAATAAAAGCTTTTACCTTTGTCTACATATTTCCATCTTATAAATTCTGTGTTGTAATAAAAAAAAATAGATTTGACACAACCAGAATGCAGGCGTCTGTACATAGGCATGATATAGATTTCACAATTACCTAATGATTGAGATTAATTATGCGATTGATCACAATCAGTCTAATAGATTAATGATGAAAATATTGCCATCACATTACGTATATACAGGCGGTGAGTTAGAAATGCAAACCGCTAATGTGACATATCTGGAAACTAATTTGTTCACATGATGGTACGATAATTACTTAAGTTTATATCATATGATAGAGAAAATTGACATCATTGTCACTGTGAAATCACATTTATTTTCTTGGCAGAACTAACTAAGTTAACTCTAGGACCGTGGGGTCCGAGCGCTCACAGCCTTTTCAAGTGAATTTCAAAACGCTTAGTTGACACTTCCCGTGACCCTACCTAGGGCTGGCTTTTACCTTGGCCAAAGGCTTAGCGTTGCCATACAGCGTGATAACGCAGCCAGTCTCTTGGGGACATTACCAGTTGACAGTGTTGAGGAGGAGTTTTTAGACGCCATTTTTTAAGTTTTTAGTTTAGTGGTTTGTAAATAATGTACATACTGAATTAAAATAAATTCCCCGTTAATGAAGTTATTAAAATATGAAAAAGAAAATTGGGACTTGAAAAAGGATCTACTTATATTGACCTATTTTCGAATGATGCTTTCAAGCTAAGTAGGCAGCTTTTCGTGGTTTAATGTAAGTATACAGCCTGTATAGTTAAGTAATTACAGAAAATGAGTTCATTCATTAAGTAATTTGAATTGAAATTAACGATAGTTTACTTGATTGACATGTTTGCAGTGAGGTCTTCATTTTCTTAATGGAAAAGTTATTAATAGTTGGAATCAAGTTTCATTTTGAAGATAATTTACAATCAATTTATGTCAATTTTATTTGAGTAATATAGGCTTTTATCACTTTATTCAGAACTAGCTTTTGAACGTGGTATCGCCTACGTTACCGGAAAAAAGTATCTTTTGTTCCAACTCAGGTGCTGGTTTATCCGTGTGCTAAACATACAAATCCACTCCGTAACTGGTTTGTGGAGGTCAGATAGGCAGTCGTTCCATGTAAAATACTGGTATTCAGCTGCATCTGGTAAGACTGGAAGCCGACCCCAATATAGTTCGGAAAACGCAATGTAGATGATAAATATTAGCAACAGTTGAAATAGACAGAAATTCTTAACTGTTGACACTGTAAAGATAAGTAAGACCTTTGGTCAAGCAATGTCCATTCTAAAGCTGTTCTCTATTACATTTAAAAATGAGAGAATTACTATTAAGGCGGTTCCCCGAGCAAAATTAGCAACTCTATTTGTGGTGGTTCAAACTTCGTTTGAAATACTGTTAGAATAAAGTTCTAATCAGCTTGCACTACAAAGTGATTGTTACGTCAGTCACTGCAGGCCGAATAGTACGAAATGAGTGGTTTTTATTCTTTATAAAATCAAATTTACGTCTTTTGGAAGAAATAAAACGACAATTATGTTCATTATTAAATTGTCTATCCATTAGTATAAGTAGCAAATCAAAATAATGGTTACTTTACGAGGAGTAGCATTTTATAAATCATTATTTCTCATTTCTGTGGTTTCGTTGTGAGGGGATTTATTAAACATTAAGCTACTTAAAAAAAAAGAAACGACTATTTTGGAGTCAAGAATATGTAGTAATTTAATGTATTTTTAATTTACACATTTGTGGCTATATATAATTACAAAAATAAAAACTAAAAGTAAGAACCTCCATATATATAACGACGTCAATAAGCGTCAAAGTACTCCTCCGCATCGCTGTCACTCGGAAACGTACCCAGAAGACTGGCAGCATTGCCACGTTGAATGGCAATGCTAATTCAACGTGTAAATGAAATGTATTTTTTATTAGTTGGTATTTCTTTTTGATAAAGAGGAGTAGGCTCCAAAAAACTGCTCGGTCATTTGCTCGGGGAGGCGCCTTAATAACTGAAACTAAAACAAATTACCACGAGCATACTTCGAAAGTTACGTAGCACCTTTCCACATGCTCCCGATACAAATAGAAGTTTCCCAGCTCGCGTGCACATAACTAATTATAATGCAAGCCTCGACCACTTGCAAGTTATTTAGGTTAATATCCAGCCTTTTGAACCTAACGTTTTCCTGCTACGTCAAGGCTCAAGTCGTCAGAGACTTTATTGAATTTCCTCGTGAAGTATGTTACCTGTATGGAAGTGTCATTTAAATGCTTAAGTGTAGGTCGGGTCGGTATAAGAAGGGTTAGTAGAGATGTCTTGACGTTGTTTTTATAGTTGCAGGTTGTGAAGCTTTTAAGAATTTTGGTCATTTCAAATTCTGCATATAATCTTCAATATGGTTGAGTTGAATGGCGCCGGTACATGCGTCATGTTCGTGAACGGGCGCTGTCAGTTGGGACTTGTCATCTCCTAGCTGCCACGGTTCATTTTAATTACCTTATTTTTTAATTGTTGATCTAATCTTTTACTCTAGACGCTCTTAATGTGCACGTCTTTCAACATCGTTCTCACATATTTGTATAATCTCAAAATTAATGATGTAACCAAGATTTTGTAACAATTAACATTTTGATTTAAAAGAGTGTCCATGGAGTTTCTTGCCCGTTCTTCTCCATAGAGATCTACGCTAGGGAATGGGCAACTACAGTACTTTCTCAAGTTATTATGCCTTGTGACTGGGACATTTTTTGTATTTTTGACATTCAAAAGTGCTGTAATGGTCTAATGAAATAAATGCTTTGAGTTTGAGTTTGAGTTTATATTATAGGAAATGGGAGAGGGCTTTCACTGAAAAGGATATTTGCGTTTTTCCTTACGTCCAGAGGGTTGATGACATTAAGCAATAAAAAATAAAAAAGTAGAGACAACTTCTTAAATATAAAATTGTTTTAAAAACATCATAACATCACGCCTGTAATCCTCTAAGGGCAAGGCAGAGGTCAAAGGTGTACCTAATAGTACACCCACATTTCGCCAGTTATGTTTTTTAAGTCCTATATATGTAATTGGGGGCGAGCCTATGCTTTAATTAAACAGTGTGTCCTAAATAAGAATGTAAGGAATCCTACGCGGAATAATCCAAAATTACTTATAGGTAACTTCAATTGCATACCTACTTAAATGATAACATCAACAAAAGAAGTCTGTTTTAAAAGAAATTTATTCACTACCCACGCGATCTAGATAGAAACACGATTAAAAAGGTTTCTAACCTAGAATCAAGTAACACAATTTAATTCACTGACCTCATTTCCAAAATGAATCAGCAGAGTACAAACTAATGTATCTTTTCTCTGTTTCAGGTACGTACAGTTTCTAACTTCCCATGTGGATCTCGAGCGAAACAAAAGAGGAACGAGTCTTGTTTTTGTGGAAATTCTTCCGCGCCCCGCTTTCTCGGCCAGCATTGTGTTAAGTCTAAAGTTTTAGGCAAAGTTTGCAGCAACGTGCCCTATAATCTTGCTTTTGCTTATTTTCTTTGAGGTAAGTAATTGAGTGTATTGATGTGGAGAATTGTATCTTATTGAATGTGAAAAGAGTTTACATAAGAGTGTGTTCAACTTACTAAAAAAATAGAGAAGATGTAAGTTTTTACCCGACTGCATTGAAGGAAAAAGGAGGGTTATGATTTCGAGTGGTATGTTCATCTGTTCCCACATGACTTCTAAACTGCTTATCATAATTTGACAAAATTAAATGAGATATTGTTCGAAGCGTCTTGATCGTCTGCTGGCTATAGGCTATGTGACGTCACTATTAATGATGTTACTAAAAAAATAGCAGCAGTACGAGAGCCTTTTAAGAACAAGAATTTCTAAACGATTAGCCCATCTTGCAATACAAGTATCTCTTAGTGACCTATTTAACTGAATTGGTTCATCAGAATTAATAACCAATTTATCATACTGTGACTTTTTTGTGTCCTAATAAATGGCGTGTATCGGAGCTAGTTCATTCTTATAAACGGTGTGATGATATCGTGGCACAACATTTTCCGTGGATTTAGTTCAGGCCCTTTATCATCATCATGACATTTGACGACCCGAATGGCGCAGCCGTACTGAGGCTGCCTTACGTTCTTAGGGTCCCGGGTTCGAATCCCGGTAGAAGAAAATGTTTGTGTGATGAGCATGGACATTTGTTTCCGAGTCAGTGATGTTTATATGTATAATAAGTATGAATTTACAAACAAAAAGTATCTATGTAGTATGTCAATTATCTGGTGTCCACGACACAAGCCTCGTTGCTTAGTGTGGCACTAGATGGCGCTGTGTGTAATGTCCAGCGATATTTATTTATTTATCATCAATTACCAATTTATTTTTGGTCGGCACAGTATATAATAACTTCTTCTTCCATCCTTCTTTCTATCCTAGGCCCAATGTCGCAGCTTTCAAAAGAACAATCAGTTTTTTATTGCCACTTATCAGTAGGCGTTAAAAGTTTAGGCGCATATTCGTAACTGCAAAACCACTTAGTAAAGTTAATTATGTCGACTAAGCATACATTATTAGTCCCCATAATAAATCGTAAGGCATCTCCTTGGAACACGCGCAGCGTCGCAGCACGCCGTTTAAGATAAGGCTATCAAGTTTATTGGCTTTATTACGCCTAAGGTTTCCAGCAAAAACCCAAGCTAACCCCTTATAAAACAACCCTCATCAAAATGTCACACATCCCACTACACGTGTCAAAAGAATTTGTTTCGTATTTGTAAGAAGTTAAAGTTACGTTTCGCTTGATGGAAGTTAACCCTACCGCGGCTTTGCGACGAAATCTTTGATGTGCACCCTCTCGCTTCGAGCATTCAAAGTCTTTCATAGATAAAGTGCATTTCGATATTAGAAGTTTCAAACATAGTTTTAAAGTGAAATTTACGGTATGAAATTGTTTTCTTCGTTCAAAGAGAGACGTGTCGTAACTCTATGAAATGGGTGCGCGGTTTATAATAAAGCCACTGGTTTTTATTTGAATTTAGAATGGAATTTCTTTGTTTATTTTTGTTTTGCTTATGAGGTTTTTTATTTGAATGCAGGATTTCGTGCCTGTTTGAAGTTGGTTTGTAATTGGGGGAATTAAAATTAATTTGTTCTTGAGGGCCATATAAAAGTCCTTATAAATCCAATCGGGAATTCTTCACATTACTTTTCAAAGGTTTTTTTTTCTAGTACAACAAGAAAGGGGTTACTTTGAGAGGTTAGCAAGTTTACCGTAAAATAACGTCAAATTTAGCTCCTATTTCCTCAGATTAGAATATCAATTAATATTCAAAGACATAATATAACCTCAATATTAACAAACCGATACATTCCAACAATCGCAATTTACATTACAGAATTAGTTTAACTTTACACAATGCCATATAAACTTTCCAAGATGGCCGCCAAATTATACAGCACTTGGAAACTGATTCCAACAATAGGATACCCACTTAGAAATTACTATAGGAATGTTTTAACAAGAAAATTGACCTGTGAACTATGTTGAGAGCCCTGTAAGGGTTTGGACACAAACTACGCAACTAGTTTACCATATTGTGATTACCCCTGGGACTAAGTTTGGCCGTACGAATGTTAAAATGGATTCCAGTGTAACATAGGAAAGTTATTGATTTGTGTTGGAGATTGTGACTTATTGCCCTTTGTATTGTCGTATGATATATAGAATGAGGAGTTCGTGGCTAAATAATAACAGCCGCACGGGTCGATCTTTAAGGTTAAGCCGCGCTTGTCTAGGTTGGTCTGTGGATGGGTGACCACCCATTACATAGATCCCGAGTTTCTTCCGTGTCTCGGAGCTAGAAGCACGTTAAGCTGTTGGTCCCGGCTGTCATTTGTAGATCTTTAACAGTCGTTACAGGTAGTCAGTGTCCCGAAAGTCTGACAACCAGTCTTACTAAGGGGTACCGCATTACCCAGAACTAACTGGGTTGTGGAGGTCAGATAGGCAGTCAATCCATGTAAAAACTGGTATTCCGCTGCATCCGGTAAGACTGGAAGCCGGCCTCAATACAGTTGGGAAAAGGCTAGACAGATCATGATTCTTGTATGATTATACTTACTCGTTTTATTGTACTATGAAAGAAAAATAAACAACATGAAATTGGGTAAATCGAAAAAGGAAAGGATAAATGTAGATAGGGAAAAACAAACATACCTACAGGTGCCAAATAGTTGTTAAGAAAAAAGACCTATTCAGTGCTCAGCTAACTTTATTTTCCTTATTCTGGTTGTGTATCAGTAATCAAAAGTTTCTCACCAGATGAAGTTACATTGGGTCTTCTTTTTGTCATACAAAGTCTTTGTTAGTTTTTCTGAGGCTTTGAGATACTTACGTTGTAATCAAAAGTGTGGCTGTAATTTATAAATAATATGCAGGTCATGCATGATTGTCATTATTGTAAGAACGTTCATTGAAATCAATTTATGAAGATAATGAAGAGCTTATATTTCCAAATTAAAATATAGAAATCCTATAGTAATCAAAATCATCATGATATACAGAGTTTTACGTTTTCTATCTTTTCTATATCTTAGAGATATCGTAAAAAGATGAAGATGCGTCTACGTATATTTGAATGAAATGAAAATCGTCAACACACAGCACATCGACACACACACACACACACGCACGCACATCGGCACATCGGCACATCGTCTTCCCATAGCACAGCTGCTGAGTGGTAACCTATTTTATCGCACTCACGACGTGCAAGGTGTCAACTATTTTTTTTAATTTACTTTTTGTTTATGTTCCGTTTTTAAATACTCTGAATGTTTGTTATGTTTATTGTTTCTGTTTTCAAATTTTGTATGCACGTCATGTCCCTGCGATGAATAAAGATTTTTTCTTTCTTTATTTCTCTCTTTCTTTTCTTTCAACCGTTGAGAGAAACACCATGTGTGTATTTATCACATTAAGTAGTTCCATCTGATCCTATCTCAGTCATTCCAACGTAAGCAATGCACAATATCCTCATTCCAGTGTGTTTATTAAATGTAGCGAGCATCGAAAACTCGATTCCTTACGGGAATCGGATTATCCGATTATTTGTAAACGCGGATTTGAGAATGAATCCGATCCGTTCAGCTCACTCGTTACCTTTTCTTGTTACTGTACATATTTTGTATTTGCATAATAAAGGATTTGATGAATAAATAGGATTATGGACGTATGTTTTGTTTGAGGAGTTCGTGGCTAAATAATAACAGCCGCTCGGGTCGATCTTTAGGTTAAGCCGTGCTTGCCTAGGTTGGTCTGTGGATGGGTAACCACTCATTACATACCGAGTTTCCTCCGTGCCTCGGAAAGCACGTTAAGCAGTTGGTCCCGGCTGTCATTTGTAGATCTTTGACAGTCGTTACAGGTAGTTAGTGGCCCAAAAAGTCTGACAACCAGTCTTACCAAGGGGTATCGTATTATCCAGTACTAACCGGGTTGTGGAGGTCAGATAGGCAGTCGCTCTATGTAAAATACTGGTATTCAGCTGCATCCGGTTAGACTGGAAGCCGACCCCAATAAAACTTGGGAAAAGGCTAGGCAGATGATGAAGGACGTATGTTTTGTTGTTTACCTATTTCTTGCTTGATCAATAGACAAGACAACTGGCTGAAAGTCCTGTAGTTGCCTATTCTAAAGCGTAGCAATCTCTATGGACAAGAATGGGCAAGAAACTTCATATACTCTTTTTTTAAATCAAAAAGCACAAGACTCAGGTCGCTTGAACTGCCCCAGGCTTTGCATGTATCCTGTATCCGACATATGATGATGAACAGTGTGTATACTTATTTAAAAGATTCAATTTCATCTAAATTAACAGACATAGTATGTGCTGCTGTAGAATTTGACCGTCACTTCTTCTCTCCAAGAGAACTGTCATAATATTATGCTATTTGGTCATTCAAAAAGTGGCGATTTTAAGCCTATTTGAACCAACTAATTTCTAAAATTACCTGTCGTGCGGCTTAAACTTATTAAGTTTAATATTAACCCGCAATGGTATCGATTCTGTTGTGCACAAACTAAACTTAATTTAGGCTATTGCTATCTTTTACTAAAAGGCAGTCCGAGAAAAGGACGGCTATAGCTATGAACTAAGTTAGAGATGTCAAACTAGTTTATGCCTTGCGCTTCACCGTGTTTTTAGTCGACATGTTTTTACGTGCACCCTTCATTTTTAAGGAAATATTAGTTCCAACTAAATTTGACATCTCTAAATTACGTCCGTCTCTTTCTCGTTTTATTAGAGAGAAAAAGATAGCAATAGCCCAAAATCAGTTTAGTTTGTGCACAACAGAATCGACACCAATGTCTTGTTAAATAGACGAGGAATAGAGAAGTACGAATAAATGGAGATACGGGCAAGAGAATGATAAATGTCTTGTTAAATAAAGTTGTTTACAAAACATACATTTCCATTAATAATAAAGGCCATACTCCTCAAGAAACTATTTTCACGTCACTAAGCAAATCATGCACATGTTTTACTCCGACAACGCGGAAAAACAAATAAATATCGCGCGTTTGTTCTCGTAAAAAATTAATAATACCAACTTTGGTAACGCTTTGGCGAACTGAAATCGTTTTCAGCCGGTTTTCCTGAAAAACCTTCTCGTTACAAAGTATATAGGTGAATATAATGTAACTGTGTATGTATGTAAAAACAATTTTTATTTTTTAGCTATTCCCGATGAAACTCTAACTCGCATAATGTGTCGAGTTGTAACGAGTTGTGGGTTTCCTCGCTCGAAATCGAAATTGGTTCCGTATTCGATTCAATCGATTTGCAAACAGCGCTTACCATGTTTTATTATCATGAGTTTTTATTTTATTACTGTATTTTTATGTTGATTTGATTTTAAAGAAGTATTCTATGTTAAAAAGGATGTGGGAGATAAAAAACATAGGTGATAAAACTTTTTATGCTTGTCATCAATTTTAGTACTTACACAGATTTTAGTTTGCTTATTAGTAGATGATATTGAAAGTCACCATAGGTATTTAGGCTTCTGCGGGACTGTTTGAAAGAGATACCGTGGCCCCAGAACACAAAAGGCGATTAAGGAACATGAATGGGTTTTAGTCAGTAAAAGTCTGACACTCCCTCCTGCCCCGGCCAGAGTGAGAGGAGTCATTTGATGATTTCCCAACCGAAAAAAAAAAGTTATTTTTGCTTGAATTACTGTCGCTGACGGTCGGTCACGCACCGTCTGTCGCGTACGAGTATACATTGTGTTCTTTAAAGCACCATACTACGACGCTGACGTCAGCGGCGCGTATTTGCTTTTGTTTCTCCGCTAGCGTACGCGACCAACGGTGCGCGACCGAACGTCAGCGCGACAGTAATTCAAGCCTAGAATTAAGATGTATAAATCAGTTCTGTCGTTCCTTGCAGGGAATTCATAAAACATAGTGCACCAACGATGAGCAAATTCCCACATACAAATACGTTCTGATATATGAATAAGAATAATTTTATTTGCTTAAAATACAGGTGTTACCAGTTGTTAAAGTTGATGGGTTTAGGCACAAACCATATTTTGCCTTTTTAGGGCATTTTTTTTTCTCTTTATTTAAAGGGGCTTGTTCAATTTGAAGATGTCGCCCCTGTAATACAAATTACAAAATCCAACACATATTTCAAACAAAAATCACACCGTAGATTTACTTAGGCTATTCTATTTTTAATGCCCATTTGAGTGAGCCTGTACAGCAGTCTGGCCTCTTTTTAGGGCATGCAAATATAACTTTACTTTTAATTAATTATGTAAAGATTATAAAATGAGATTAAATAAACTTAAAGGAGTTGAAAAAAAATGTCAAAAATATGTAAGATAGGTAATGAAAATTAAAAAAAATAACTTTACTAGGTATTGTATAATGCGTATCTTATCTATGTGAAATTTAACATGTACTAAGTAAAGCAAAATAATTATTAAAAAAATATAACACATACTGCACACGAAACTAATACCTACTTATACCTTAAAATTAAATTTTGTGTTGCAGAAATTCTTGTAAACTGTAAAAACAATTTTCTGTCAACCATTTACGCAATTTATTTCCAAAATATTTAAAAGGAAGTTCTCTTATATTTTTTGGTAATTTATTAAAGATAGAAATACACATATGAAATAAATTGTTTTTAAACAATGTTGTATTGCAAAATGGTATCATAATTTCTGTTGGATGTCTTGGCCTCTGGTTAGTGTAACTGTTACCTTTAAATTTTAAAAGTTTCCGTACAAATACCGATACCTCAAACAATTACATGCCGGGGTACTAGGTGAAAAAAACCCAACAGTTTCCTACATAACTGCAATACCTACACGGTCAAAATGTATGGAACAGCACATTTTTAAAAAATTACCTTTGATAATTTCTATGTGGCTTCAGAAAGAAGTACTGAACACGTGGTTACCGTTTACGTTACCGTTACCTCCTCGGTGAACCCTTACACGCTGTATAAAATTAATCATTCACTAAGATTCTTAAAGGGTGTAAAAAGACTCATACCGAAGCCGAAAGGCACTTATTTTCCTCGTCATTACGATATTTTTTTTTTGTTCTAGGCCGTATCTTCTAGCTATAGATGTTGGGGGTCAAAGTTTCAACTTTTTACTAAGTTTTTTTTTTTTTTAATACAAGTTTACTTTAAATACCTCCATGACCCGTTAACTACTCACTGCATCCAGCACAATGTGTTGAATGCGTTACATTGAGTTTTACCGTAAAGTGTAATTTTTCACCCCAAAAAAAAGTATTTTTTTCAGCAATAATTTTTGCGCAGTGTTACTCAGTTTGATGTACGGTCGAACAAGCTATTTGGTTTACATTTAACAAATATAATAGCTTGTTCGACCGACAGAATGCTTGGTTGACGGCTTCGTGAAAAGTCTGTTTACACCCTGTTTCTACACCCCTTCTTAACAGCTTATCTTTAATTTCCCCAAGCTTTTGGTACCAAATCACACACAAACACACACACAACGAACAGTTTTATGCAAACGTATAAACAGATTACACAGTTTTCTTCAGATGGGCTTACTTTAATGGATTCGCCTGTTTGCCGAACAACTTTCGCAGAAATCACTTAATCTGCCACTCTAGGATATATTTTTATGTGATTTATGAAGGAGCGACGCCAGCGCGGCTAGACGAAAACATTTATTTTGGATTTTCTCAAGTATTTTATGGGAAGGAGAGGCTGGCATACAGATACAGTGCGTTATCGTCTGTAAGTGGAGTTTTCCTCAGTCGTGATCTTGTGTCTCCATATTTACATGATGGTGGTACTTTTTTGTTGTCATATTGTTACACGGGTCTGCTTGTGTATCTTTGTTATTTGTTGTTCCTTCCTTGTTTTGGAGGTCAATGATCTTGTCGGCTTATGTTCAGGAAGAAAACATATTTGCTTATATAACAAAATTTTGTTAGAAAGCAAAGCATAGAACTTGAGCCATTATGCTCACATGAAAATTATAACATACCTGTATTTACGATAATATATTAATTATACGATGGTAACTATTCGGACAATTACCATCGATCTTAAGGTTGTAAACCTGGTTTTAAGGTTGTAACGTCAAAGTTCCTTTTTTAATACGAGATTTTAATGATATTACTTTACTTTCAATACCTCCATGAGTCGTGTACTATTCAGCACAATTGTTTTGAGTGCGGTACATTGAGTTTTACCGTAAAACGTAATTTTTCACCCCAAAAAAAGTCGTTTTCTAGTTACCAAGTTAATTTAGTTTGTTGTAACTTGTAAGTACAGAATGCTTGGTTGGCGGCTTCGTAAAGAGCTCGTTGACACCTGGTATAAAATATACCCAACTTGCACTTATGAAACGTGTTTACTTAAAGAGAATATAAAAAAAAAAATGAATTAATGCGACCATATAAACACAAAACTTGTACCAACTTATATAATTCGTCTACAAATAAAAACTCATTTACGGCCGGGACAGACAGGCAGGACAAGTTGGGTACAACCGAACGAGCTGAATCCTATTCTAATACAGCTGTCGTGTGATACTGCCATATTGGCTTAAGGTTTCTTCGACTTGACAGCTCAGAAATTAGAGAACTGAGAACAGTTTTGGGACAGCTGCATTGCATTACAGTACCGAATTGTATTTTGTTGTGTACCTGTGTAGACGAGGTTTAATATTCAATGGTGTCTCTTGGATTGGTATATATATATTTCAAAAATGATGACGTGTTCGTTTTGTGGTTTGTTTAAGTTTTGATCTGGCTTTTTTATAAAAAACGGCCCATTGCAAGTCGGACTCGCACACAAAGGGTTCCGTAGATTCAAACAATACAGCGTGTACCAGAAAGATGTAGTCATATTTCAGGGTGGGCTTCAGAGCATCATAGTGTACAACTTTTATCATGGGACTACCATCGAAAATGCGAAAAAAATATCATCTGTTCAGTACAAAAGTTCAATAGGTACACACATCAAAAAAAGTTTGTGATCACTAGCATCACACATCAAAAAAAGTTTGCGATCACTTTGAAAAATCGAAATCTTTTTTGTTACGGTAGATTATATTATGATTTCTTTTTCTTTGATGTGTGTACCTACTCGATTCAAACGTATGGGACAGAAAATTTTACTTTTTGCGATTTCGATGGTGGTCCCGGAACGTGAGAGGGAGAGAACCTCACGTCCCGGCCGCCGCGGGAAACGCCCCGTGTGTCGGGGGCCACCACGTGGCCCCCAGCCGCCCTAGGCGCGGGCCTGTGGACGGAGAGCTATGGGCTAGCTCGCCGTCCGTCCGTCTCATGACGACAGGCCGTGTCGACGGCGCGTTCGTGTTCCACGCGCGCCTCAAAGAGAGTCAGCAAACGGAAGGGGTCCGCAAGGGCCGATGCCTGCTGGGGCTGCGGGACTGTTCGAAAGAGATACCGTGACCCCGGAACACAAAGGGCGATGAAGGAACATGGATGGGTTTTAGTCAGTAAAAGTCTGACACTACCTCCTGCTCCCTTATGCAAAGCGTATAGGACGGTTAGTACTGAAGCCTTACCGGTACTTGCAGGTGTACTTCCAGTTGATCTTGAAGTGCAGCGACGGGCTGCAATGTACTATAACGCACGTGAGACCACGGACGCAGACTTTTTAACCCTACGTGACCGTGTTAAGATTGCTAGATTATTCAAACCACGCAGACCGACGTGTGGGAAGAACTTTTGTCTGCAAGGTAGGTGAGATAATTCCATCAAGGGCCGACACCTCCACCAGTTCTTTCCATCCGTTCGTGAACGGCTGGCCAGGACATGGTTGGAGGTTGATCACTGTGTTGCCCAATTTCTCACCGGTCATGGTAACTTTAAGAGTAAATTATTTTCCTTCAAGCTTGTTGACTCGCCTTTTTGTCAATGTTCCACATCTGACTGCGAATATGAACAATCAGCACATCACATTTTATGGGAGTGCAGTCTTTGGTAGAATGAACGCAACATTATGTTGGATAGTGTACAGGTTACATCCGGAGTTATTTACTATACAGACCTTGTGGAAACTAGAACAAATTTCCGTGCGTTCAAGCGTTTTTGCCATACCTATTATTGGAATTAAATATAACAGCTCACAACTTAGGACCCATTAATGTTAATATTTATCTGTGGTGCTAGGCAACTGGGCCTATCCCAGTTGTAAACGTCCCTTTGTGCCTATTGGCCTTGTTTCGTTCTGTCTCCTGCTGAAATGGAGGGAAGTGGAAATTACGCTTTTTCCTACTCCTCCACTATACTTTTCTAATTAATTTCGTTGCGGGATCCAATAAGACAGTTAAATTCATTCTCTGGGACTTCGTCGAGCTTCATTGTCTCGGCGCTTTTCTGGTGGTCGCCACTGTTGATTGTGGCTTTCAGGAGTTACAGTGGTTTGGGAACAGTGTGGCGGGCTTGTACCTCCTGCTCCGCCCAGAGCGGGAGGAGTCATTTGACGATTTACCATTAAAAAAAAAGTTGGTGGTCTTTATCCATGGGACACACCCTGAAATATGACCACACCTATCTGGGATATACTGTAATAACAATATTTTTAACGCTCATTCATAGGTCAATTTACACTCAACAGCAAAACTAAATTTGTATTTCACAGAATTTTAATGAAAACCAAAGTTACTGTATGTAGCATGCATGTCTGCATACCTACTTCTTTTGCCAAGTGTACTTGCATAAAATGAGCTGTTTGTTTTGTAATCTATATTCATATTTACCTATATTCGTCTAACGATAGATACAAGACACGCTGAGCTCATGTTAACTTAACACACTTGTAGCACAAGTGTGTTTACGGTAGTTGTCGGAGTTAACAGGAACAATATTGATGTTATGCACTCGGGCTTACATTGCATGCATGTAGGATATAGGTACCTACCTGTTTTACGAATGTTGGTATACGTATTTTTTACACTGACTGACGTTCAACTAGTGTTTAAAAAACATCCATGTTTGTCGTTAATATTTTTTTAACGAAGACTCGTTCACTTTCTACGAAATGCTGGCAGTCTGGACCACAGGCATTTTATATTTTACAGGAAAGGACATTGTTGAAATTTGCAGATTGAAATGAAATAATAATATACCATACAAAACTGCATACATTTTTGTCTATTTATCGTTATCCGTGATCATAGTGTTTGCAACAGCGCTGAAAAATCAGGAACTCAAAATAAATAGTAAACAATATGGTAAATATCCCGTTTGATACTATTTATCGTTGTTTGTAAAAAAACCACAAGTCATGATGAGGTTGTGTGTTTTTTATCGTCTTTATTTTATTTATTAAAAAACGTTTTTAACCGACTTCAAAAAAAGGAGGAGGTTATCAAGTCGACTGAATTTTGAATGTTCAGCCTTTTTTTTTCGCCAATTGTGAACCGATTTCGATGATTCTTTTTTTGTTTGGAAGAAAATTACTTCGCGGTGGTCCCGTTTAAATGTGGTGAAGATCTGATGGTGATTTTTGGAGATATGCAATGGAACTCCTCAATTATAGACAGCAAATCGGTCGTGATTGCTGCAATCGCTTGGATGTTTGTTGTTTTCACAAAATCATAACATGACATCACGCCTGTATGCTCTGAGGGGGTATGCAGATGTGTACAGTACAGCCACATTTCGACAGTTAGGTATGTTAGGTTCCATTTTATTGGGGATAAGCCTATTACCATGTCATGTATTGTTAACAATATGAAATAAATGACTGCCTCGTTGGTCTAGTGGTGGCGACTACTCAGCATGAGGTCCTGGGTTCGATTCCTAGGTCGGGCAAAGTGCTATTGGGTTTTTCCATCAGGAATTTCTCAGTAGCAGTCACGGAGTCTGGATTTGCGCCAGCGCTCGCCCCCTATCACATGGGACTTAAACATAACTGGCGAAATGTGGGTGTTTCCCACATTTCGTACCTCAGCCCAACTCTTCGGAATTACAGGCGTGATGTTACGTTATGTTAAAATAAATGTATAGCTAATATTTGTATAAGATATTACAACTAAAAATGGTAAAATAAAAAACTTTTTTGCAAAAAATAAAACCGACTTCAAAAACACAACAAAGTTAACTTTAGCTTCAGAAGTCGGTGGCAAAGAAACTGAATCAAACACAGAAGTCACCGACTTCTGAAGCTAAAGTTATTTTTCACTTTGTTTTGTTTATGAAGTCGGTTTTATTATTTTCAAAAAAGTTTTTTATCATGTCTCGTTTTATATGTCTCAAGACTGGACGCCAAATAAAATTAAATATCAAAATGATTTCTTCGATTTTGCACTCGTGCCCTGTAGATATTGATTATACCGATTTAAAAGAAAGAAAAAAAAAACATCTTTCATCTCTCTCCCTTTCTTTTTTGTCTATTGTAGAACGCAGAAATTGAAAAGTGTCCTATCCTACATTCGCTCTTTTTACGGTCCGTGTTCGTATAAAGATTCCAGATAATACTTCCAAACAAATGACTGTGCTAACAAAACTAGTTGGTTAATATAGCCATAACTCCAGATAGGAACGCGTCCATCTAAGCAGACATGGCTAATTTGCCCTAATGCCTACCCTCGTCTGCATTAACCATTAAACATTAACTTGTGACATGCTTAATTCGCTAAGTGCCGTGGTCAGTCCTCGGGCAGTGGTCGCACGGGGCGCGGTCCGCGGATAATAATGACTTTGGAAATGTGTTGTAAATTACGCTGTTTTAAGGGTCTTTAGAAGTTTTATGGGTGGTGTAAAGTAGTGATTGTTTTTAATTGTATGTTACTAAATAGAAAATAAGGGATTTTATTTTTAGCTCTTCCCTGGTCGCTGGATAGATGGCGCTGAACCTGGTACGTTACTGCAAGGAACGGAACGTAAAAAAACTGATTTTAACAAAGCGCGAGACAACTAGGTTATATTCGGAAGCTTATGCAAACAAAACTGTCAGTCAACGAGCGTGTGACGTGACGCAATGTTTTTTTTCCCAAGCGTTTTGGCTTTGGCACCAAGTAACGTAGTCAGTTCAACGCCATCTAGTGAGTTCTTGGAAACTATTTTTTTTAATCCATCAAAAAGAAAACCTTTCATTGAGGAGTTTACACAATTATTTTTTTATTACTTTTGGCAAAATTCACAATCGTGTCGAACGTATGTTATTTCTAACTTCATTTCTACGTGCACTCGGCAAAATGGTTTACTTGACAAACACCTAAATGACATCCTATAAAAATCTAACTGGGTGTCATATTTTTCTTACTTATCCATGATCTTACAAACTTACATTAGAGATGACGAAGCCTTGAAAACAAACAACAACACATCAAGCAACAACGATCTGTCGAATTTCTTTAATAGATTTTCAACTTTATTATTAAAGTATTAGGTTCAAGGTTGATTGGGACAATTTGTCAGTTTCGGGTAGGTTGATGTACTGGCGTCTGTACTATGCTAACCTTATCCCATTTCATTAGCCACCCTTTTACTTTTTCAGCAACACACTATGTCCATACAGTATACTTCAAAGGCTCAACCAAAGTTCCAACATTAATTTAAACACTCTCAATTAGTTCCCTCCCCGCTCCCAAACTAACCTCGCCCTCTCCTGGATCGTAGAATTGACCAAAATGTATTACCCTATTAACTGGACCACCTTTGTTTAACTAAATCTGGGGGCTTGAGTCGAGTTTAAATTATTTATTCAGCTGGAAAGGTCAGCAACAAATGTCTTTGGAAGCCTGGGACACGCTCCCGGAGTCGTTGTGGGCAACAATGACAATGTTGGAATTTTAAATGTGATGAACGGTCAATGGGGCTTCTGTGATTGAATTTAGTGATTTGTGTGGGAATTGTTTTGTTCCGTATTGATGGGTTTAGTGGAAGGATAGTTTATCGGATTTTGTTAACGATTTTTAGAGTTTTATTTTTTTTTGCCTAGAATTCTAATCCTTTTTCTAAAATAACAGTTAGTATCTGTCAGTAAAAGTCCCGTTCGAATCGGTCCAGCCGTTTCGGATATCAGCTGGAACAAACTGACAGATAGACAGACGGACAGATAGATTTTTTTTATAAGTACTATACTTTCTTATGCATTCGGTAAAAAACTGTAATAATGAAATTACAAACAACTTCAATTTTTATTTATTTACTAAATTGGTTTCAGTTACTAAACTGAAACCAATTCCCCCAAAACCCGATTAAAATTGTTTGTTCAGTACGAGATTTATTTATTGGTTTTATTTCAACATAGCACGACCAATGCCAATAACATTTGTTGAAGGCATTAGTGATATCATTCAGCATTCAGTTGACCATACATCCTTAGAGTGTCGTCAATGTCGCTTTGGGATTCATCTCAGGAAGACCACTACAGCTTCCGCTTATGCAGTTCTGATGTCACATAATGAGCAAATTATTTATCTATCAATTCATCTTTTATAGTGGAAATGATAAACGAGAAACGAGATATGGTGGTGAAAAGGCTATTCACAATTTTTTTAATGACTAGAGATGTCAAAGAAGAAAAGTTATAATGTCGTATTTGTTCTTATTTCTGAAATGGTCAAAGCAGAGCAGTTCAAGGAAAGACTGAAGGTAGCACAATAAACAAACAGCCAGCAGCTTCTATCATTCTAGTATCATATTGCGATAATCAAGCCATCGGTGAGAGCTGCGGCGGCCCAGTGGTGGTGGCCCCGTCTCACGAACAGTAAGTCGTGGGTTCGAATTCGAACCCAGACAGCAGCATTACTTTGTGTTATTTATTTCATCACCACTGCTCTCAATACAGTGAAAGAAAACATCGTAAGGAAACCGGCATGTTCTAGAACCAAAAAATTCACCAATCCGCACTGGGCCCGCGTGGTGGATTTATATCCCATTCCCTCTCATTGAGAGGAGGCCGTGTCCCAGCAGTGGTAAAATTATAGGCTGATGATGATGATGAATCAAACCATCCATGAACGATAGTGATTCATCTGTCAATGTTCACCGAGGGACTGCCGCTTTTCACCCCTATACCCTAGGTAATAAGATTGAAAATTGGTTGACTGTCACTGAACTCGGTAGTACAAGCCCTTTACGAGACTTACTTGCCTATGGCCGTCACATGACATCATTATTTAATGTACTGACACTACATTCAACCACAAAATATCAACCAAGACTAAGTAGCAGTCATTAAGGGGCAGACTCCACTCATGGGATACATGATAGCCTTTGTTCAGAGGCATGCACGTCACTATTTTTGGCAGGAGTACCTTCGAGAGCCGTCGATAACTCTCAGGCTGTGAGGGGAAAGCCGTGCGGCAGTATACGTATAAGTATGTAAGTGGATGAAGGGAGATAATTGCTGATAGATGCTTTTAAAAAGAAGAATTTTTTATTTAACGCGAATTATGAAAGGATTTTTTTCTATAGAATGAAAGAGACACCGGCGATAAAAATGGTTACCACGTATTCAGTAAATCATTCTAAACCTTAAGTTTTATTGTTACAAGGATCTAATTTGGTTGTACGAGGTAATCTGAAACTATTCAAAATAGTGTAGGGGCTTACGCTACAAAAGCTGACGCGACAAAATGTATAGTCGCCAACCGGGACTGCGGTGTGCGCAAGCGCCAGTCCCTTACACGCAGTGGTGGTGCAAACATGTCTTTAGACTGAGACACCCTGTAAATCGCGTTGTGTACTATGTTAGACTGTTAATGTGAACCAGGACAATAAACATTCATGTAGTTTCCACGCACTGACTTTTACTTATCCTCCCCACGCAAGGCTACACTGCAACAAGGACCTGTACACACCTCACACCACCACCAAGGGACTCAATAAGGATTTCCAAAATTCTTTCACTGTTGCAACGGTACACAATTACCGAATAAACAGCTGTTATTCACACGCTTTTATTAGCTTCACCTGTCACTCTTACTATGTAAAGAAATCATAAAAGTTAAATTGGACTCACTTTCCGGTTTCCGATTGAGCTGAAATTTTGCATAGGTACTTATATGTTTTATTTGGATGACAATGCATGGTAAGCCAAGACGTCATGTCATTCTAAATCCAATGTGGCGGTCTCCTAAAACTGGTTATTTTGTTTGCATTCCCATGATATGGGTAAAAATAAAATGACGTCACTTCAAAGCGTTTGTTTAACTAAGTATATAATTATGTAATAAAAATATGCTTCGGTATCTTATAAAGTCTGTGCCTTGTCCTAGTTTATGATACTTTTAATTAATTACCCAGCTACGAAAACGTCATTAACAATTTTTGTATTAAAGTTAGCGTTGCCCTAATTGAAAAAGTTTACAAGGTCAAAAAACAATATTGATGAACGTTGTTAAAAAGTTACGTTAAAGTAATTTGCTGGAAAAATCACAATGTTGTGTTGCTTAGTAAGCATAATAGTTTGGTAGGAGTCCAGTGGATGTTTTAAATAAAAGAAAATAAACGCGCAGGAATACAATCAGATTTAATTTAATTTGTACCAAATTTGCAGACTGTACATAATTTAAAAAGCGCTTTAAAAATGGCGGTTTCTTATAAAAAATCTACTTTTTTAGGTAACTTTTTAGGTTAGGTATGCACGATTTACTTAAGTTAGATTATTATTATGTGGAAAACAGTAACAATGGTTAATATAACAAAATATTGTACGTAATAGAGCACAAAAAATGAAGATACATATTAAAACCTGTTTACATACTGACATCCATCCCACACTTTCCTATCTATTATTCACGGCAGCTACAGAAGAAGCGGCTACAGCAAACTAGATAAGTTTTAAAAGGACTAAGTTAGATGAATCTTGACTGCATAATGACGAAGATTAAAAGTTGTTGATTGTGAAAATTCAAAGACTTTCGTTTCGGACCCCGGTAGCTATTAATATTATCTCTATCAGGGGTTTTTGGTTTCAGCACTTAGTCCTTAAAGTGGACCATTGTGCGTGTATAAATATAATCTCTCTTACAAAGGTATTAAGGTACACTTCATAAATAAGGATTACGTTGATATAAGCCCTTTTAAGTGTTCGATAAGCTAAAGGGAGGACGGAACGATTATTAAAATTTGGACATGACTTCGGAAATGGTAGTAATAGTTTCCAGAGTTTGAATAATTTACGCGTGGGTTTATTAAGAGGATGCGCTTAGGTAGCCCAATTTTTAAATAAAATTTTTCAATTTTTTTATTTTAATTTTTCTTTCGTTTTTTACAATTTATAGGTCAGTGCCAGGTTGTGTATGTGTAATTAAAATATGATTCACAAAATAATAATTTTGTTAAGCCATAATTATGATATTTGTTTTCATTATATTTTAAAATATAATCGTAAAAAATCGTCAATACAACCCTGTAACCCTCTCTTTTTCATGAAATAGTCATTCAATGGGATTAAATGAACTTTTGTAGGAAATAACTGTTTTTTTTAAATAACCGATGTTTTAACAGCTGTTTTTTATTTATTTATACGTAAAAGGGTTTGGTATGATTTACTGAACCGTTTGTGCGTAAAAAAACCCTCTACCCTGTATTTTTTTAACAAAAAAAAAATGTTGCCACTTGCAAAATAACATCCACCAAAATTGGGTCAGGAATACTTTTAGTGTCACGAGTGTCACACACACTACCACGCGACCGAGCCAAGGGGCGTAATTAACACGGGCTGCCCTCTATCAATAACAGATTAGCATGTAAAAGCGAATGGCCTAATGGCTGGTGTGTGCCGGTAATTGGCCCATAAATTCTGTCTGAACAAGGCTTTATATTGTTGTCTTTGTAAAATTTCTGACAATAGATCGTTTGAAGTGTTCGAATTTGGTGATTGGCGTGACCTAGGTAGGTTCTAGGTAGGTTATCTAGAAACCAATGAAGGTCACTTGAAAATGTTACCGTGTGTGTGTGTGATGTGTGTGTGTGTGTGTGGTGTGATGCGTGTTATAGGACATAAAACTGCTTGTATCTACTTATACAGGGTGATTTATTAAGGTTGGGAATACTTTAGGCTTTACTTTTTAACCAAAAATTCGAAGACATGTGACATCTACCAATCCGCACTGGGCCCGCAGAGTGGATTATAGCCCATTCCTTCTCATTGATAGATAGATAGATAGATAAACCATTTATTTAGTGCACACAAAAGGCATAGCACAACACACAGAAGTACAATTTACATGATTATAAAAAACAAGGTGCCAATTTACAAAAAGAAAAACATATTTACGAAATTAGTATAGTAACACCACGACATACTTCAATTAAACTAAAATAACAAGTTACAAGGTGCGGTGTGTGTGCGTCTCAAGGTTGCACCAAATGGGAGTCCAGCTCAGCATGTGTCAGGCAGGCACCTGACGCTGATATTCTGCTGGATCCCTGTAGTGACATAAGGACGTCGAGCAGACGAGATAAATTGGTGTTGTGACAAAATGTTATTCATGCGCGGAGGTAAATTATGTAAGTATACCAACCCTCAACTTAAATTAAGTGTTTTACAGAAAGTTTTCATCACGTTACGTTCTTGTTCGTTGATGTGTGTAAAATGATAATAATAATGTAAAATAATATAAATGAATAATCTTTTAATACTAATATGTCATAATAAGAGTAAACGATTTGGCTAGACTAAATTATGTTAACAATAGATAAACATAGGTTAATATCAGGTGAAGGTAAGGCCCGTATTACAGATAATGACTAAATACTCAAGCATTACTTAAAGCTATATTCAAGCCATTTGATTGGTTGAAACTAGTTTTAAGTAATGAGTGACCTTTAACACGGGGCTAAGACGGTTTTCCAACAGATAAGGTACCCTTACTGTCTCCCAAATATCCACCCTGTATTCTAACTTACCATATTAATCCACACACAAAATTAAGTTTATTCAAATTACAATTCCACTCAAAACTAGCTAAATCATGCCACTAAGTATGCCACTACTCCATTAGCACTCCACCATGTACCAAATGTATTAGCCAGGTGTTCTCAAAGGAGTTCCCAAGTCGCCTGCAACTTCATTGGGCACAGTCAATGGACCAAATTGCGGGGTAATGTAGGCAAGGCACGTCCAAGACAGCCGCTGATTAAACTAGCTTACTTGTTGATAAATTATAAGTTGGTACCTATATTGATTTAAATATATTCATGTGAGAGTTTTTTCATCATGGAATTTCTAAGTAGCAGCCACGGAGTTACATGAGACTTAAACATTGCTTTTCATCAGGCGTGATAGAGAACAAGAGCAGGCCCATTTCGAAAAAACAAAAAGAAACGCAAAATGTTCTAATGGGTACACCTCTGCCTAGCCCTTCGGGGATTTATCGGAGTGATGTTATGATGTATTGTCATCTGCTATTATGCTGAGCTGAGGCCCTTTTGGCATTATTAGTTTTGTTTGTTTGTTTATTTTGTTAAATTTTATAATTTGTTTTTTTTTGTTTATAATAATGCCGAGTAAACAGAATTTTCTTTCTGTATTTCTTATGTAAGTATTGCTATTTCACAGAAACGTATCACGAAAACTGTGATACCCTGATACTCTGTCTCGTTGCTACATTAAATGTAAACGGTAACCTAATTTCCCTTTATCAGTCAATAAAGGAAAACTTCACGGTACTTCACGGTCACTATCTGTAGGTACCCGCTTGGTATCGATTCGATTCCGTCGTAACTAGGTACCTACAAGATACCCAAAATTTATTTGGTTACCAGCGAACCGGGTTTAACCTCGTATCCTTTGTAAACATTATTTACTCAATAAACCGTGCTTCAATGTTTAATAAGTTAGTTACAAAATTCGACAGGAAAATATAATCCTTGAATATTTAGTCTTTGGTTAAAGTGTTCGGCTTTTAAGTTGAAGGAATCTATTCAGAAATAATGACCTTGTTTTTTAGGGCCCACTTCTTGAACTGATGAACTCATCCAGGTAGAGGTAATTGCATACATAAATATAATATAACATGACATCACGCCTGTAATCCCCGAAGAGCTAGGCAGAAGCATACCTAATAGTACACCCACATTTCGCCAGTTATATTTAAGTCCCATTAATAGTGCGATCCTATTGCCGTCAACCGGGCACAGATGCAGATTCCGTGGCTGCTAATCAAAAATTCTTGATGGAAAAAACACTTTGCCCGACCTGGGAATCGAACCCAGGGCCTCATGTCGGGATTGCGACCATTAGACCAACGAGTTAGTCAAACAGATTTGACTATGTATTCTTCGTAATATCCAAAGATGTATAAGAATACTAATCCAAGGATATTTTGAAGAATACATGGAGCTTCGGAAACTTGAACTTAGCCCCCAAATACTGAAACGTCACTCAAAATTTAAGTATAAGCATTTATATTTAACAGATACTCAAAAGTGACGTTTGACGAAATTTAAAGTTTAGAAGCTGTTCAAATGTTAAGCAGCCCTTAAATTTTGAGTGACGTTTCAGTATTAGAACCACAAACGTTCTCTGTGTACAATATTATTATGAAGGATTTTAGAACAATTTTGGCAAGTGTACTATATTCATCAGCAAACAATAATAAAAAAAGGATTTAAGACCTTTTAGCAAAAATATATTTGAATATATTTAATTATACCAGCCAGTATATAGAAAATATACTGGCTGATAGTATTATCAGCCATATATATAGCTTGTATATAGTTGGTTTCGTAAGGTCAAATTAACGTATACCTACCTTAATTAGTTTCTATTAAACTAACTCACAATATCAGTGAATAACAATAGGTATATATCTATTTAAAGCAAATATATTGTTATCAAGGAGACAATGAAGAAAGGTTTCATTATGAAATTAGTAAGCTTTACAATATGTTAGAATATTCTCGGTGTCAGGCGATAATGTTAAGTACATTGTACCTATTCTAGTCTGACTAGTATAATAGTATTGTCTTACCGCTTTGTGCTACAGTGCTAGGTACTCTGACCTTGATAGGGTTTGGTTCAGAATAGGTAAAGCGTTCATATTATAACAGTGTGTGTTCTTTAGACTTTTTAAAGACATGCGCCTGTGTATGTAAATATATGGGAAATTTGGAGTGGCAATTTTGAATACTGGATTGTAGTGTTGTTGTGCCGATAATTTAGCCTTTATCCGCACATAATTCTCACAAAACACCATACTATAAAATGAGTTAACATCATCTTCCTAGCCTTTTTCCAACTATGTTGGGGTCGGCTTCCAGTCTAACCGAATGCAGCTGAATACCAGTATTTGCATGTAGCGACTGCCTATCTGACTTCCAAAACTTAGTACTGGGTAATACGATACGTTCAGTAAGACATTGAAATAGCAGACCGTGTCGTGTAAATCGGCTGTAAGATTGCCAAAAAAGTAAGTACGATTTCAAATTCAAACCGTTCCAAAAAAATATAGCAAAAAAAGCAGCTAAATGCCTCCTTACATGGCGATAACACGGCAAATAATTTAACCAAGGACATAAATAAAGAGAGAAAAACAAATTATGAACCCGACAAAATTCGAAGAAAATAAAAACAAATAAGGGGTTCCTTAGTCGGCCATTTAATTTCATGAAAGCAGACGCGTATTCTAATAAGCTGGAAAACATTACTTGGTTTTATTGCGCATTTTCACTTAACTTCGAGACGGTATTTCTCTTTGGTAGTCATTTCGAGCTATAGTCAGGGCAGTGTGAATTATTTAGAATACGCTTTCCGAAGATACGGCATTAAGAATTCATCGGGGCAGACCTAACGCTTTTGACTGTAGGTACGTTTCACGAAACTAACACGGTACGGACCGACTACACGTCATCGAGTTCTCGGGAGTCAATCGATAAGGTCTGTTGTTTGATTGAATTTAAATAAATAAACTTGTACTGTTACTGTGTGTTCGTGCCGGGTATGTTTTTGAGTAACTCATGGTTTACTTTGCTATTATATAAGGTTTATATTGATTTGATCATGATTACAAGATCGCTCGACGGCTCTGCGTATTATGTCCAGTGTTTGTGAAATTGCCTGCTGATAACTAGAGAATGAACTAATATCAATGTTGTGGTCGACTCAGTTACCTACCGGTTATAAGATTAGTTGACTATGGTTAACTTAGAGCGGTCTCCGCCAATGAAAGGAGAACTGTCAGATATCCGTGTCAATCTTCCATAGTAGTTATGACAGCTGCCCTTGAACGCGGTATAAACATGCGCAAATTCGCCCTTAGTCAGGGCCTATTGTAAATCAAAAGTCAACAATTCGAAAACCAACATGAACAAAACCAGCCCGACTTACACACATAGAGATAACTTTACATTACATAAACTGAAACTATTCGAAATTCAATTCTAATGTTGCCATATACATAATGCCTAAAACCAATTTGTAGACTCAGTACCTATTCCAGACCATTGTCCCGAGTCTATTCCAATATGTTGAAGCTTTATTTAACTTTATATCTGAGGATTAACTTGAGCCATTATCCCCCAGATAATTTTAAGGGACTCTGAACCTTTATAATCAAATTAACTTTATTGGACGTAGCGCGTTAAATAAAAGTGGATTACTAATTAATTGTCTTATAATAGATATTAATCGTGTGAGGCAATTTTGGAGAATAAAAAATTAAGGTAAGTTTCTTTGGAGCTGTTTGTTACCTTCGTTACAACGTTATTGAAAAGGTCACGGTTTTTTCCCTGTCTAGTAGTAGTAGTATTATAAAACAATTAGAAAGAGAAAATTACATGTAGGTATTATTTTTCAACGGAACTGAAAAAATGATTTCCTTGAAAGGCGACTAACAAAAGGTACTTGCAACGCCGGGAGGGTTACCCCTACCGTTCAACCTTATTCGTGAGGTTCTTCAGAAAGGTCAGGTGCACAGTACTCGTAAACGGCGTGCGTGTATGTAATCATTTTATCACTTTCTAGCACAAAAAAAAAAATATTGTAAAATTCTGTATTTCTTTAAAGCTCAGAACCCCAAAACTGCGAGAATGAATAAGAGCTACATGATATTATTTATTTAGCTAACGCTCTAGTATATTTAGAAGAAAAATAAACGTTTCTCCGTCCTCCTATTGGCAGTGTAAGGATCTCACCCTTGTCTCGGTACTGTGACATTTCGATACATTACCTAAACGATTACCGGAAACTTGCTTCAGGTATCGATTGTAGTTTTGTTGAGGTAGCCATTTTGGTTTTTGTTCTTCGGTGTGAGTTTTTTTTAATTTGATTCTTGGCTGTGCTATTTTTTATAGATGTCTTTTTTGTTACAATAATGCCTGTTAAGTTGTTTCGCAGATAATTTCACGCGAAATCTGTTTTTTTTTTGTAGAGAGCTTTAAGGCCTGTTTACGAAACACTAAGAGACAGGCCCTAAAGCTCAGCACCCCTAGCAAAGTTACAAACGTTTCGTATCGATTCTCTTTCTACAATCGTAAACGCCTCGGCGTAAGCGATTGTAGAAAGCGCTAAATTGGTAGCCAAGTTGACACGACTGAGTCGATCGCTCGTTCTCCAATGTCTGTAGAAAAAACCTACACTTTAGTCTATGGTGAGCGTTCCTACCAAAGAGTTTAGCGATCAACATTGTAGAAACGATAAGATTCTATTCTATCATTATATACGATGTAAACTTGTCTACGAATTTTCTATTCGTTTGTGTTGATCACGTGATTTAACCTTGAGATGATGTCATTCCCATTCATTTGAATGGTTTTCTACTAGCGTTAACGATTGTAGATTGTCAACTTGGCTAGAGGTGCAGTTCTTTAAATCAGCCCTAAGATTTTACTTCAATCGATATCAACTAAAATCATTGTTGGTTAGCAATAACTAAAAAACCTGACGTTTTACCCACAGAATTGCTTATCTTTTGACAAATGAATGCGAGTAGTGTTATCAAACTTTGTTAGATGTATTTTTGCAAATTTTGTCGCCAGTTTCAACGTATTGTTCCTATCACACTTTCACAACAAACTACGGAAATGACATATTTTTTCGGTTGTAGTTTTTTGTTTGAGCTGGCTACACGTTACTGGCACGGCCTGCCAGTTATGACATCGACTTGGCAGCTCCACTATGTGCTATATATGACATGTATTCAAAGTGTTGTGTCGTTACTGTAATAATCTAGAGGGGTGTTTTGTAAGAAGTTTATTTAACTTGGCTATAAAAGGTCCACCCGTCACGCAATAATAAGGTTTTAAATAATAAAATAGGTTTTGTTAGGATGCTGCCTCGGTAATCTAGTAGTTGCAAGCGCGACTGCTGAGAAAGAGGTCCTGGGTTCAATTCCCGGGTCGGGCAAAGTGTTATTGGATTTTTCCATAAGGAATTCCTCAGTAGCAGCGGCGGAGTTTGGATTTGTGCCCGGTTGATGGCAATAGGCTGGCCCCCTATTACATGGGACTTAAACTTAACTGGCGAATTATGGGTTGTGGGTGTACTGTTAGGAACACCTCAGCCTAATCCATCGGGGATTACAGGCGTGATGTTATGTATGTTTTAACGATTCATCATCATCGTTAGCCATTATTCCACAATCTGCTGAGTAAAGGCCTCCTCCCTTTCATGCTTGAAAATGATAAAATATCAAGTAGTAAATTCAAAGTCTTCTTAATTTTTCTGGGAAAAATCTTTGAGCAAATGATTTGTTCTTGCCAATAAATGCAATCATACACAAATTGAAAACAATCTCCGTCATAACCAGCAATTAAACAAAATTCCGATCCGCAAAACAGCATCTTAAGGAATCCTTATTTTATTTGGTTCGAAATCGAAAGCGGAGGCGTCACCCGGACACGAATCGAGATTATCTATTTCCTTTCGATAAGTGAGAAGTTTTCCTCGACAAGATTAAATATTGCAGCCCCTTGGTACCCCTCTGGCGTGAGTAATGTACTGTCAGAATCTAGACGTACCTATATGGAAAAAAGCCGAGAAAACTTACTCGGATCCGTTTTTAAGTAGAACTAGGAGAAACCAATTTGTAATGTAAGTTCTGATTTATGGATAGTGCGGTTTGTTTGTTTAAATTGTATTAGTATTGTTGGGGTATTGTGTTTGTTTTATTTGTTGATTTTGTAGACTTGAGTTTTATAATGATAGTTTGGGAAAAACTTAATGATTATAAATTTTTGATGTTTAGCTTGAGCCGCTGTAAAACTAAAAGACGAATAGCGAGTAAATATGTAGGTACCTACATAATGTAGAAGATTCTCTAATCGGTTTCTTGCTTTACTCGGAATAATAAAATTGTACTTTTTGTGGGATCGTTTGATAGGTAAGTGGCGAGCCTATTGCCATCAATGGGGCGTGGATCCAGACTTCGTGGTTGCTACTAAGAAATTCCTGATGAAGAATCCCCGATAACACTTTGCCCGAACCGGGAATCGAACCCAGGACCTCATGCTCAGCAGTCATGCTTCCGACCACTAGACCAACGAGGCAGTCCCCTCCAAACCTCTCTCAAATAACAATTGGTATTTGAGTGCTTTACGATCTGCATATAGAAGAAAATCGTTGACTTTCATTTTCTCCAACAACATATTATACAAAAGACATAACCTTAAACTTCATATATCCATGTAGATTCGCATTCAATATATCTAACGCCCCTCGCAGATCAATTTTCACGGTGGAGCTGCGACTCCACAATGATATCGCTCCATTACTCTCTCCAAATGTGTCGACATCCTGCCGACTCGAACCACAATATTCAATTATTTTTATATTTCGATTCAATTTGGTAAGCTATTTAAGTTTTGGTAGATCGAGCAGAATATTGCAGGTATTTAAGAGGAATATTCGGATAAGTTGTGCTTTTACATTTAAAGGCAGTATTAAACAGGAATGTATTGAAAGAAAACGAAAAAGTATTCATTGGAATCACACAGGACAAACAATAAAACCGGCCAAGTGCGAGTCGGACTCGCGCACGAAGGGTTCCGTACCATTATCTATACCACATTAGAAAAATCACGTTTGTTGTATGGGACCGCCCCTTAAATATTTACTTTATCCTGTTTTTAGTATTTTTTGTTATAGCGGCAACAGAATTACATCATCTTTGAAAATTTCAACTGTCTAGCTATCACGGTTCATGAGATACAGCCTAGTGACAGACGGACAGTAGAGTCTTAGTAATAAGGTCCCGTTTTTACCCTTTGGGTAAACTTAGTTTCTAAGGTCGGTACCTTAGAAACTAAGTTTCAAAAATGAGAATAACAAATAATCAAAATGATGTAAAATTAAAACTTGCATTAAACTAATTAAAAGGTCCTGTATGGGGCCTATAGGCCTATAGGCCTCAGCATGGTGCTGCGACAATTAAAAAAATAAGAATGGCTTGAGGTTACAGTAAAGCATGGTATATTTTCCTCAGAGTATCTAAAACCACTCTAGACCATAGCCTGTTAATCTGCACCAGCGGTTCTTTTTTTTTTTTTACAACTGATTCAAAGCTAGTCGGCTAGATTTCGCTGTTTTACAATTTACTTGGTTAAAAAAATATTATAATTTTAGTGACTGTCGTAACGTACTTAACTTTCTCTGCAACCCTATTTTTCTTTGGTATATTTTTTAATTATGACCAATATTTTCGTGGAGCCCCTACAGAGGCTCAGACCTACAGAGGGTTCCGCGGAGCAGACTTTGAGTAAGGCTGGTCTACACTATATGAACACAAAAAATTACGCCTGTAACCTTCTAAGAGTAAGGCTTAGGTGTACTTACAGAACATCTATATTTACTGTAATGTTAGTCCCACCCCTATTAGGGGGCGAGAAGACTATTTATTGGCCAATAATTTCAGAAATTTCAACACCCAAACGCAAACACTAGACCACAACAAATTCATAAACAAGAAAACATCTTGTAATCCGCCCGTAGAACATAACAAAATTCATAAGACAAGGCCCAAGACTAGTGCCATTTGTTACCAAAATGCCAGAAGGCCGATATATATGGCACGGCCGTAGACGATATTATGGATGCTTGGCTGGCACCACGAGGCTTGCCTGGCAGATTGCCACGTGACTGTTACACCACTCGGGGCTATAAACCGCTCCCAAGTTTGGATTAAGAAAGATTAATTGTCGCATGTGAGAATTTTACTTCAGCAGTTTCAGGTTGCGCTTTCTGGAAAAGCTTGCTGTTTGTTGGGAATATCGAGCAGAACCGAACAGAAAAAGCATTAGGGGTATTATTAATTTTTGATTTTACCAAACAAACATCCACCAACCCACAGGGCTCACACGTGGTGAATAACGGCCCACTACCTGTCAGAAAGGAAGCCTGTGCCTTAGCAGTTTGACGTTATGTTTGTGCATCAAACAATCAAAATGTTGACAAGTTTTTAAGCATCGAACATTCTCGGTCCTCAAAATAAAACGAAAATAACATTAGTTGGATGTTATTTTCGTTTTATTTTGAGGACCGAGAATGTTCGATGTTTAAAAACAAATTCGTACCCATTTGAATGCCGAAAAATGTTTAAAACATACTTTTCACAAAGCACAATACAAGACTGGCACAAAACAAAAAGAAAAAATATAAATGCCTTTCGTACAGCCATTGTATTGCACGTAAGTTGGGTATACGTATACAGCCTGCTTTAATCCAAATAGTTGGCCTAGTACAAATAGTTTTTCAGGCAAATCTTTATTGCACCCGCTTAATTTCGCGCAACTATGCCGGACGAGGCTAAATGAATTTATTATGCTGCACTCTGTAAACGGTGCTGGATTTTTGGTGCCTCTCGTTTCGTCAGAGTTCAAAGGGAATATCTCTGTTGGTTATTGAATTACGCCTTGAAGTTCTTATCTTTGTGAAGTTTGAATGTACTTGTGTTTGTCGGTATTGGATGTGGACTGTTTTGTCCGTGTTGTTTTCCTTTTTTGAGTTAATTTGAATTTGGAATGCCAGCAGATGTTTTTTGGAGTGTTTTCTTAATTTGAATGTTTTGGTAAGGTTTAGTGAGTTCTGCGAAGGCGAACAGTGAGCACTCACTGTCCACTGACTGACTTTGAGTGGCAAATCGGTCGTCAACTCAATATCGAGTGAGTGTGGTGATCTGTAGCAAATTAGCTGCGAAGCTCTGGCGAGCTCTTGGCAAAGAATACAAACTAAATCTTTACTTAGACTGCTTTGACACCAACAGAAGCAAATTTTGCGCGTAATTTCTTATTTACAACGGCGTTGGTGTGTTTTTGACATATTATTTTGTGACATACCGTGATTATTAATTATGTCAAAAACACCAAATCAAGAGGCTATTTGAACCATTTGTAAAATTAGTGGAGTTGGGGGGCAGTGGTAAACATGATTATGTTTTAGAGAAGTTCTCTTTGAAACGTAACAACAACTAAACAATAATGTCAATGTTCCTGACATTTCCTTTTTTTTTGACACAACTAACCAATAATAAAACTATATAAGCTCACATTTTTACTTCTGATTGATTCATCGATTAAAATTAACATGAATACCTCGTGTCGTGTATAATTGCAAGATATAAATCGTTCATTATACGAGGTAATTACGCTTACATATTGAAGCGATTCGTTGAAAAAGTTACACGTTACTTACCAATATCCTGTGGCAAGGCCGAGTAGTGTTATTTTATTTATAGAAGAACGCAATGGGCCTTGTTTTTCCATAAATAATGGATCTTGGTACATATGTCAATCAACTATGATGTCAGGTATTAAGTGGTATTTTGGTGTAGTCGTTACATAGTTTTTGTGGTTGGAAAAGAGGTTGCTTACCATGAGGTTTGTAATGTGTATGTCTTTTATATGGTTTTTTACTTACATTTTTGGATATTATTAACCTGAAAATTTAAGCATTCGTCCTCCCTAGGTAGCTTCATGGTCATTTCTTGGAGGCTTAGCAACGGCCTTTTTACCTTCTAATTCATGTGTTATTTAAGTTTTTATATTTATTAAATCTTTGTTTACTTTTGTGATGTCAGTTAGTGGCAACCCTAGTTTTATTTTTAATTTATTGCTGGAGCTAGTTGTAGGTTGTATAGGTAAATCACATCGACCTCATTCGTTTTTTTTTTAATAATTTTCTAATTTTAAAATGTAAATTATCTGGAGTTGACAGGAGCCTGGTGGTAGAATGGGCAGTCTACGTTCAGAGCTGAGAGCAGAAACACCTCTGGGAAGCTTCATAAAAGTTTATTTAAAGGGCAGTTCCCCTTATTCTTGAGTTATAAGTCGGCCTCTCTCCGTGCCGCACCCTCACCTTGAACACCTGGAAACCTTGATGCTTGAGCTGCACAAGCCTGATGAAGATTTGACGCTCCTCGGCCCTCCTCCACGGTCGGAAGACAGAAGTCCTCGGCCCTCCTCCTACGGCCTGAGGATTGACGGTCCTCGGCCGTCCACCATCCGTCTGAAGACGGATGCCCTCGGCCCTTCTCTACGGCCTGAGAGTTGATGGTTCCTCGGTCCTCCTCCACAGTCTGAAGACGGACGTTCTTCAGTTATTTATTCCATTCTGCGTTCATCTTCAGTATTTTCCGCCAGCTTCACTGGCATTAGTGATTTGAGTAGCTCCAGCTTTTAGGTTAGGATCTTTGTTAATAAATTCTTATAACTCGTCCCCTTGTCAATTTCTTTTAATAGTGCTCCCCTCCAGACTGAAAGTTAGGTAGGTGAGTGCTCAGAGTGACTTTACAGTTTTGTGGATCCTACCCAGGAAATTGTAACGTTACAGGTTCTAGGTTTGATAATATGATCATGTTCTTTTGTATATAATTTAGTAGGTCAATCAAGGATGAACCTACCTATTAAGAATCAACAAGCTTAAAAAAGGCATATTTTTTTGCCTGCGAAGAAAATATCCATCAATATTTTGTAACTTACTCCAACATTGACCAACCCACTCCGTGTTAACACTCAAATATGCTGTACTATTTGAACCCGATCATGCATTATGGTGCCCTAGTACCAACATATTCTTAACCAAATATGCCAAGTGCATTCGCCACGTCGAATATAGAACTGTGGCGTTCGATATTGTACGTCGTCACCGTCTCGATATTATGAAATATTCACACTGCCTTACATATGCTGGTGCCTTAGTACCTATAAATATCGATGTGGTTTATGTTCGTACATGCTGTGGCATTTTGCTCTTGTTAAACTCCGAAATCCAAGTCAAAAAACATCACGCCCTTAGTCACCGAAGGGTTAAGCAGATGCGTCTAGAGCGTCAGAGATCTACTTGTACGACACCCACATTTTGCCAGTTATGTTTGTCTTATTGTCATCAACCAGGTAAAAGTTCAAGCTTTGAGTTGCTACTAAGAAAATCCTGAAAATACACCTAATAGAGGCACTCATCCTGGGAATTGAAACCACATTATGCTCCACGTAGTGCATGTGACCATCAGACCAACGAGGTAGTTCCAAGTAAAATCTATTTTAAACTCTCGCATTCAATTTCAGTAGCTGGATTTTATCTACCGAATATTTCCACGTATCGTTTGCATACGTAACAACTATTTGTTTGTGCACTACACAAGTACACACCCTAACAAAGCAAATATATTTCTAACACCATTTGTTTTCAAGTACCGCTCGATTCGTTCACAAAGCGAATCAATCCAAAACTGAAAGCCGTTTTATACGCACGACTACCGCCATATTGTTCGATTTTGACGTATATCGAGCTGTCCTAAGACCTAACACGTCTGACAGCGCCCAGATACTCAGTAGTGACTGCACAGAGTGGACGTGTAGACATCTATTCAATATAGTCGGGCACAATGCATGGCACTGGGTTTATCCAATACAGATAATCTTGAATGAGATTGCATAGGTGTAATCTTGTATGGACTAGAAACATCTTCGTTTGAAATTCTGAATGGATTTGCTGCGAATGTGTTTGTACTGGTTTTCTGTTCCGTTTTCTTTTTGTCAGAAGTGGGGCAGGGGTCATTAGAATAGGTGATAAGTATATAGGTAGGTGTGCTCTGTTGTAGTACTCGAGGTATTAGATTTTCCTATTGTTTTGAATATTGTGCTAGCAAAATTGTTCCATTTTAATTCTGTTTTGTGGAAATTCACGGTTATCCGAATTTCATTCGGTTTTAATTTGTTTTTGTTTGAGGTTCCCATCCGGGGTGGTCCTATAACCTTTAAAAAGTAGATACATTTTATTGCTAGCTTTGTATCTGTTTTCACAGTAAAGGTTCAAGAAAAATGAAGAAAATTCTTGGCTTACTTACGTTCAAGAACAGAAACAAACAACGTAATATTAACAAGATTAATTAAGGATTTCTTGCTAATATAAAAATATTTGTCCTCCTCTTATTTCCTTTGTAAGATTTTAATCAAATCTGGTGTTGTGTGGAAACGTAAATGTATTACAGTAATTACTTGTGTGCCAGTGGTTGGCAGGCTGGCGTGGCCAGATGCCAGATGCCAGTAACGGCCTTCCTAACAGCTTATCTTAGCTTAGCTACTTTATGTTAGGCTTTGCATTGTTCTAGCTAGCTTTATTTTTATGAACGTCGTTTGGCCAAGCTGTAGACAGTACCTACAAACTGTTTGCTGTTATCAAGAACGGTTATAGTAGATGGTTTTGTTTTGACAATCTGGAACTGCCTCGCTTGTTACTAATTGTGATTTAGACTCAGTTTTACATGTTCAAAAGGTACAAGAGATTTTTGATTTGAATTTTGTGCGGTACTCAATTATACTTTAACAAATGGTTCAGTAGTTGATGATTGGCAATTGTGTGATTCGACAGATTTGCGGTATAAAATATGAAGTCTAAACCAGACTATAGACAGACCGCTTAGCTGTTTGTTAATTAGTGCAGTTGGAATCCAGATTACTTATCACCATGGTTCCGTCGGCCTATTTGGTGCAGCCGTGAAACACACTATATATTTTTTTAAGATTTAAGTTTTAAGATTTTTGATTAAATTCTTATTTTAGTTTTGTTGTGTCCATTTGCGGCATGTGCAAAATAAATATGTTTTCTTTCTTTTTTGAAAAAAAAAATTGTTAACAAAATCCGAATCAAAAAGGAAAATAATATTTTTATAATAATTTCACGCAAAAAAATGATAATGATAAATATGTATCTTATTTCCTAATTCAACAGTCATATTCTTATTTAAAACAAAAGCCGGCCACCTCTACCACAACCAAACAGAAACTCCACAAAAAAGCCTCAGAAAGCTGCACTAAAGATAGTCAGGCGCCTTAGCGAACTTCAAGGTTCTGTTAAATTATTCACACACAAGTAGGTGTAGCAAAAACGGGACAAAGTGAGTCTCCCGGCGTTCATTACGGGCTCTGCTACTGACACGCCCTCTATGTGAGAACTGAGGAGTTTGTCTGAATTTTGACTAGGATATAGTGTGGGAGCGTGGATTGATGAAATATGCAGCATCATTTTGAGTGTAAGGTTTCTTGTACCGTACAGAAAAGAACAAAAAAGTACACACATATATCTTAGTACACATACTAAGACGGATATTCTTTCTTGTTCTTTTTCTGTATCGATGGTATGAATTATCAAAAAATTCTTTTACTGTATTGAAAGTAATTTTATGTTGTTAAGAACGTACTATTTTGGCACCTGTTTACTATTATGATATATGACTTATCTTAAAATTGTAATAGTTAGGTACTCCAAGAGACAATCGCTTATTTTATGTAGTCATTAATGGTATAAAAATAAAAAAAGTTTTATAACGATGGGTTTGCAAAAATAGTACATGCAGATACAGCGATTTAGGGTCAAATTACGAAAGCAGGCTAGTTAAATTTTGAAGGAGTCATAAACATTTGGAAACGCGGCATACTATATAGCTATGTTTTATCAATCTTCTTTTTACTACTATATAGTGAATCTTTTTTTATTGGTACCTTTCCAAAACGAAGCAAGTCTAAAGAATAAAGTTAAAAAAAGAATGATGGACGCTTGATTCAAAAACTGTTGTTAATAACCCTGTCGTTTGTATGTAAACTTGAAAAATATGGTAATGAATACCAATTCAGTTGCCAAGCTTGGTGATTACGGCATTATCACCCCACGGTCGTTGGTTGCAGAGATCTTGGGGGAGGCCAGGTTTGTAATGTAATAGTACAATTACGATTTTAACATATTTCGTTGAACATTTATACAGGTGACTTTTTTATCACTTTCCAACAAAAAGGGACATAATAGGTGAACGGAGTAGAAGCAAATGGCGTACTTAGTTTTTTTTTTGTGAAAATAAAAACGAATTCAAATCATTAATTTCAAATTCAATATTTTCATTTTTTTTTCAAAATTTCTCTTTCTTTGTACTGATATGAAACGTTTACTTGAAATTCGTAGCGTTTTTTGATGAAAGATCAATTTTTTCTAAGCTTTGGAAAAAAGAAAAAAAAAGACTAGGTATGCCATAAGCTTCTACTCCGTTCACTCAATATATCCATTTTTTTTGGAAAGTGATAATAAAGTTATCTGGTATAGTATTTTTACCAAAGAAAACATGGCTGGATTGTGTGAGGAATGATATGAGAGAACAAGGAGTAAATCATAGCGAGACGATTGGCAGGGAAGAGTGGAAGAAAAAAACGTGTTGCTTGGGGTCGGCACCCCAAGTAACATGGAACAAGGGCAGGAAGTTGATGGTAATGATTCAGTGTTTATACCCAATGTACCTCTTTTTTAATGTCTAGTCAAGGAATGAATTCTTTACCAAAGTGCTACTTCGTTATTTGAATTTCCCGTGGCGGAAGGCTGGTCAAAGCTGATTGTAGATGCCGCGTCCATAGCTTAGACCCAATCTGACCAATGAGGTCAATCTATTTTGAAATATAAAATGACATTGACAGATTTTCAACCAATGACGATGTTTGGTTCATGCGCTGCTAGCGCCATTAGTTCCACCAGTTGCCCACCCCATTTCATTCAACTGTCAAATAATTACTATTCTGTTTTTTATAGCTACAGAGTATTTATGTTGGTATTCAAGTTGCTTAACAAAGAAGGTACTTTTATAAAAGAAAAAATAACATTTATTAAATAATTTTAATAAGCTTAACCATTAAAATTTAATTCGCAATCAAGTATTAAAATATTGAGCGGAAATATTCCGCATGAAATAAGGAGAAAGTGGTTTGCTTTTCTCCGGAAATGTAGGACATAATGTGGAGTGTCAGCAAAAACAATCCCGTAGAGTATCCACTGACTCTTTCTACTTCTAGTGAACTCGTTGTTATTTTGCTTTGTCAAAAACTTTTTTTTTTTTTTAATCATACTACGTACTAAGTGTAGGTATGCACTTATGTTTGTGAATATAAAAAATAAATATAGAGCATTTGACTTTATTACTTTTAAATAAATACTACATTCTAAAAGAACTCTATGTATCTACAAAACACATATCAAAATCCTTTAAAAATAATTAAAAAACATTTATTTCTTATCGCCATAAAAACAAGTGTCCCGAAATATCTGCACTCTCGATCCAGTTAACATTTACTTGTGATATCCCCTTATCCCCGAATCCTCATCTTTTACACCCTAAAGATCCGGTCGGTTGTTATCTCAAAATCTTTTGTTCTTGTCACGGACAGCCGCATACATATTCCGACTCCCCGCCGTCGCCTATTTCCATATCCCTCAAATATATCATTGCGTTGGGAATATTTTATGCTGTCAGTATCTAACCGGCGTTTTGTGGTAATGTCTTCGTTTGATCTATAGCAGTCAAGAACACTCGTGGTCTAAATATCTTGCCATTATGTATATTGTGGCCACATTAAGACGTAACGTCGCAGAAGGGAGCCACTTAGCGTTTTTTCCCGCGTAATCACGAGCCAGATTGCTCTGTCGCGAAACATAATGCCGCATCGGGCAGGAAACTTGTTAAAATTATAGACGAACATTTATTTCTCCAGTCGAAATATCGAATATGGTACAGACTTCCTTTTACTAAAAGTCCGATGGCATTACCCGGCAAATGGCGCTCCGTTTGTGCTTAATTCGTACATTTGTTTGTGCAATCTTTTTTCAACGAGACACGAGGGCAAAAATAATTGAAACGACCATTTTTCCCCGTACGAAAAATTAGCGCCGAGATTGTTCTTTGTTGAATTTAATTGGATCAGATTATAGACAATGAGTGACATTTTTGCTTGCCGCGGCACGTATGTACGTAATAACCGGATGACGGGGGAAAAGTGAAATATAAAAGCGTAATAAAGTAGGGGAACGAAGTGCAAAGAATTTTGTATGAATTACAAATGAATTTTCTGGAGTCGTTCAAAAACTCGCACAGTGAAATCTCCTTCCGCGGCTACTTCGTTAAATAATGTAAGGAACTGTGGAGGTGCGCGAATTGCGGGAACCAACTCGAACAAAACGCGCTGGAGACGCTTGAATTTGCAATTTCAAGGCGTTTCGTTCTCTCACAATTTGCTTATACCGAGCCCCGCGTTGGGCGCCATTCCATGTAATTCGGTCCGCAGCCGCACTAAAGTTAAGTAATCGCACACCGTCGCGCGCGCTCCCAGGACCTCCTTATTTTTTTGGCATCGTTTCAAATTAAAAGCGATAAGAGTGAGCCTGCTCCTCTTACAGACCCCCCTGGCACGTCGAAACAAAGCCTCTACTTACAGCATACACAATTTATCACCCTTTGTTGGAAGAGCGTCAGAACTGTCGGCTGTAACTATACAATGAAATTAACAACTAATGACGTTTGCCGCTTTCCCTCTCTTTATACCGTTCCAATATAATTTCGGTTCACTTCACAAGTGAATTTGAACTCATCCGCACATAATGCGACATGGGAGTTGAAACTAAATTAATATACAAAATTTTATGACCAATAATACGAACTAAACCGGCGTCCTCAATGGAGGTCGACCTCGCCTTTCATTTTCTCTTCAATAATGAACAAGTGCTGACCCCCGCAAGCTGCGCGAAATTTAATTTTAATACGGCGTTGGCTGCCCACTATCTCGGCGACGTCGTCGCCCAACAAAACACGCCTGACTCGCGAAGATTAGAACAACATGTTTGTCTACGGCTAATGTTTTTGACGCCATTATACCTACGTGTTAGGACACATTAATCTTAATTGTATACATTACTAACTTCAAATTCTCAGATAAAGGGCGGTCGAATTCGATGGCGAGCCATTACAACGAAATTATAATGGAACATCCAACATTCTTCGGCGTGTACAATTGGGGCAAAATTCGCTGCAATTTCATGAATTGTCGTCGGCAGTTATTATTCGGCGTGTAAGCGGGAATTTGTCTCTTCAGGACATAGCTGGTTTTGTCCTGGAGTTTCCCGTAAATTCGCATGGTTCGCTGGTTCCTTTGAAAAGTCGCGGTTGGTTTTACGCTTTTGGCGGTATTGTTCGTGGCGTTTTGACTTTGAATTTTAACCATCCTTGTTCACAAATTGCGGTGAGATGAATAATGTTTTGCTGTGCAGTTTGCGCTTGAGTAGTAATTGTGCATTTTGGTTGGAGTTAGTTTCGATTGGCTTGTGATCTCATCTGTCTTAAACAGCTCTTGGATCAAAGAACCCTAACTTAAGTTTGGGTTCTCATATTATTATGCTCAAAATTTACTCTGTGAGCAACAGAACGTTTAATTTCAATAATCGTGAAAGTTGAATCCTAACAAGTCTTTTCTTAATAAAACGCCGCATGAAATCAAGGTGTACACCGGCTGTGAATAAAAAAAGATCCGAGGAATCCGCCCCAGTTTTGCCCTGAGCAGATCTTGAGTGGAAATAACCGTGTACAGATGCATTCGACGTGCTTAATCTCTTAAATCCTGTTCAGATGTCGTCCCCATTGCTCGCTCAGAACACTGGAATGCAGGGCAAACCGTTTTGAAACCAAAATATGAGAAGAATTTTGTCTGCACGTTCGAGTGGGAAATATTGACTTTCACGTTAAAATATCTAAATATTTTAACGTGAAAGTTCGGAACTGAAATTAGAAAGTGTTACTGTTTATTTATTTTTAATATTTTTTCTATTATTATTTAAATTTCAAATTCGTTTTTGGGCTGTTCTTACAAATGTTTCGAGACTTCTTCGATCAGTAGCTTTTGAAATAGATTTCCAGAAAGATAATAAGACAAAAAAATGGCCATTTTATTGCACAACTACTGACACTGATACTGCAGCTGTAACTACACCAACACTTCTCTACATCTATCTCCAACACACATACAACTATGTGAAAAAGAAAGAGACAAAAGCAAAAATGTATCAGCTGTTTATGATATAAAACTCTCCAAAGGAATCGGGTTACATTGCTCACAGACGTCGAGTTTACGACCTCAGAATGTTATTAAACTTGACAATTTATTTCTATACGTGTCAAGTACTCGCGACATCATATTGGTGCTTTAGAAGGCCTGTGCTCAACTTGAGTTAGTGTTATGACTAGAATGATCTTGTGAGATGATCCTATAAAACACTTTTCAAGACAAAACGATACGTGTTTTCTGTTTTATCAAATTAATAAAAAAATACAAAGATAAAATGCGTCAGAGGGGGCTTGTGACGTCACTTTTCGATAAAAAATGTACCCAAATGTGACGTCACACGAGTTTTCGACGCACTGTATCGTCTTCATTTTTTGTTAAAGTGAAAAAAAAAATCATAGGTAAACTACCTCATCACGAAGCTGTCAACCAAGCATTCTGTACATCAAACGAAGTAACTTTACGCAAAAATTATTGCTGCGTATGAAGTAAAAATCTTACAATAAAAACTTGTATTAAAAAAAAAAAACTTTTCAAAAAGTTGGAACTTGACCCCCAATATCTCCATAACTAGAAGGTTCCCAGGTATGGTGCGGAACAAAAAAAATATCGCAATGACGGGGAGAACAAGTGCCTTTCGGCTTCGTTAAGAGGTTTTTACACCCTACCCCACTTTTTTGGAAATCTATCCGACGGACTAATTTTTTTTTTTTGTCGTACACTCTATTGGTACGGACTGGCTGCGGACACCAGACACTGATAGAAACCTACTTCAATTCACATCTTTACAGGGTGGAAGGCACTATCGCACCAATGGTTACCATGTATTCCGTATATGTGAATCTGAACCCTTCCCCCACACCACCCCTATGGGGTACAAGATGGAAGATGGGCCGTTGTCACATGACATGGCATACGCACTTGAGATCTGAGCTGTCCATTCAACCCCCACCTGTAGAGATGGACTTTGCTCCAGCTGACTTGGGTTCAAGATACTGTCCTTATGAAAAGCGATCGGAAACAAGTACTTATATTCGTAGAAATTCAAATATCAATCAGATACCAATCCTCGATCATTAAATTCCGCGTACTTAAAATACTATTTTCTTAAATCTGATTGTCTTGTCTTTGTATACCGAAGCCTGCCTTGTCGACTAGAACAAATTGTACTAAATCAAAGCCTCGATTCAGGAATTCAGTCTAGTCTTCTAGATAGTATAATTGCTTTGCCTGAGAATTTTATTCGCGCTTCCCATCGGTATTAGTCGGTTCTTTGTGAAGTTCGTTAGTAAAACGAGGTCATTTTAATTGTGTTAGTAATTTAATGGGACTTAATATTATTTTACATGTTTGTGTTTTTTCTTTAAGCTTACATTTTAAACATCTATATGAGCGCCTAGGTAGTAAAACCGACTCGTATGCTATTACGGAAGATGGCGTGATGCTGTCATGGCGTGATGCCTCCTCCATGTAACGTAAAACCACCCTTTTCCCATTAGGATAAAGTTTGTTTTGGAACGTTCCACGCTACCCAAAGAAAAATCTAAATAACGTCTCTTTTGTTATTATATTAATTAAAACATTACGAAGATGGGTGATTGATTATGAGGTACATAGGTATGTGTATAGGTAGGGTGTTCGTAATCGGATCATTTCGACGCAAACGTAGGATCCGCGGTCCCAGCAGTATTTTGTTTTGTTTTCAATGAAGAAATTCTCAATGGAAGCCCTGTGCAAGGATTTTAGAGTCCACAATATGAAGAATAAGTAATTTGTCTTTGTTACCTAATGTAAAAATTAAATACCAACCTAAAACAGCACAGCATACATAATAAAAACATAACATTCTTCTGGCATTGACGGGTAAAACACCATATTTTGGTCGGAATGTTAATAAAGGAAAATCCCGCTGCCCTTGAGCCTTCTAATTCAGAACACTGTTTATATACGTAGTATAAGTAAACAAAACAAACAAGCAGCAAGAAATCTCCTTCATTTCCTGCGTAATATGGAAAATTCTATTGAAAACATTTCCATTGTGTACTCTGGTTATGTTACAATTCCACTATAAGCCCGAATAAAGTGGAATCGGCGTATTTAATATGAATACATTTTATTTTCCACTCGCACTGATACGTTTATACCACAATTCTTTCATTTTTAAACGATTTTTAATGTTTTTGTGAAGCAAATATAACGCTTTACTCGTATTTAACTTTAATTAAATTGTATTTTATGTTGACATAACTAGGAAATTATTATCATCCTCCTGCTATAAGGGCAGCCGGCAGGAAGGGAAACCCTTATTCCAACAAGAAGAGTCCTAGCACAGCATAATCAATTATTATCATCTTCTTCCATAATCTCTATCAGTCGCCATGTCAGTGTTCACATACTTCATAACAATGATATTCTAATAAACAGATATGTTGTGAACGCGCAATCGTGAAGACTCGAAAACGGGCCAATTGGCTCGTTTTGCCTTTATTCTGCGTCACTGCGTGTATGTGATCTGGCTCTGCCCCGTTGCTCCGTTATCATATCTGTTTATTAGAATATCATTGCTTCATAACCATAATTATCTTTCTTTTAAACTCAAAATGTTACTTACCAACAAAGATGAAGAAACAAAAGCAAAATTCGATTATGGAATGACAATATTTTTTAAAAATACTGTAAAGCGAAAGCAGGCAAAGGAAGCACATTTAAAATGCCACTTGGACTCGGAATCCCTGATTCTGCTTCGTTGACGCAATTAATTTTATATTAACGTCAAACGACATCTGGAATTCTTTAAAGGAAGTTAAAAATGTATGATTTTTGAGATTGTAAAATGAAAGCATTTTATGTCACAAGAAGATATTGTTGTTACCATTAAATACTTGGTTGGAAAAATTGTACTCTCATAAATGTTAAAACTCTAATAGCCCATTGGCTAATATCAGCCTGGTAAGTATAAGGTCCAGACCTTATACTTACCAGGCTTATTTTATTTCTAATAACATTTTGGAAAATGTGTAACAGTGCCTGGAATACTATAACCAATGTTGCAGTGTAAACAATCAGTTGCCCAGTTTTAAACATGACCATTTTTTGTCCGAAAAAATCTCGTTACTCAAATTGTATGAAACACTGAAATTATTCCTCGAAATACCTGCTGGACTGAGTACATAAAGTAAATGAAGTGTCCACATTGGGTGTTTAAAGAGGCTGCCATAAAAAAGGTTTCAGACGAAAGTAAATAATGTCTCTTTAATTAATGAACAATGAAATTAACTTTTTTGAATCATTTCACGTTTACTTCTTTTTGTTTTTTAACATTTAATATTTGACGTAGCTCGGTTTTGGTTGAAATGCTTTAACCATCTGGCTCCACAAGGATCTTTTGGCGTGTGGCCGATATCCAAACCAAAGGGAAACGCCCATTCTTGGCCATGTTTTGCCTACTAATGTGTTAAGTACAAAAGAGATACCCATTTTTTAACTAAAATTGCTATTACTTACATATTTGCAATGAAACCTCCGGAAATCAGAATTAAAAGCAGAATTTTATTAATCAAGAAACTCAATCGTTTATTGCCCCATCTAACACTTCCGGTCGTTGGTAATCCTGTCGAAGTAGGGATGGCATCTTTTACTGAAAAAAATCGATAAACTTTTTAGTTAATCGATTTTTCCCAGTTATCAAAAATCGATAAATATTTAAGAAAAAAATAATTCTTAGTAGTTATTTCGCTTTTGTTATTTTCATTAGAGAAAAAAAATGCTTGTCTGGAACCTCGTTTCCATAGCTTTAAATTCCCCAAATAATAATCCGACCCAGCCACCCTTGCTGCCCTCCCTCAATGACGCACTAAGCCGAGGCCCGAACCCCACAGGGGGTGCCCTTAGTGTCGCTCATTTAATGAGAATCCATAGTTTGTAAGCCCTGGCTGGGGGCCTTAAAGTAATTTTTGGCCACCACAGGATACTCCGGTTAAAGTTAAAAAAAAAAAAAAAAAAAAAAAAAAACTCGTTTCCAGTTTTATTTAAATATAGATTTTTCGATAAATCGATCTCATTTCTACATCCCTACATCAATAATAATCGTAATTGACAATTTGTCATTTCACATTTTGTTTGGTGCTGTTTGCTGTCCTCTTGCGACTCGAGATCTTTTTCTCCATGCGTTTTTCTATTAGATATTCCGACGACTTTGATTACGTTTGTGGACCCTGTAACCGCTCCCGATGACAACCTTAGCTTTGCATTGGATTCTGTTCCCGCCTCGCACGACGACACCGGTTTACCAATGGATACCGTACCTGTTCCTCACGAAGGACCCGACACAACTATGGAACCTGATTTAGATGAACTTACCAGCTTACCACGGAGCCACCCCTGTGTCAGCTGTGGCGTGGATACACGAATACTTAAAAGATTTACCTTAAGCAATATTTTTTAACCTTGAATTCTTTGAATGATTTATAAAAGTCCAACCGAGTACTATGTACAAAATAGTGTTTGTTTCTTCATCTGTGATGTCAACCCTAATATCTATAGTTGGTTTCTTTTATGGGCGTCACTTGGCATCAAATGGGCATTTCCCTTTGCCATCTTGTTTAATTATAAATTTTCACAAGCGCAACAGCTGAGCATTAGGTCCTGGATTCGATTCCCAGGTCGGACAAAGTTTTATTGGGTTTTTCCATTAGAAATTTCTCAGCAAATGGCAATAGGCTGACATGAGACTTAAACATAATTGGAGAAATATGGGTGTACTATTATGTACACCTCTGCTTAACCCGTTGGCGATTACAGGCGTGATGTTATGATAAGTTTCACAAATGTTTACTAATAAAAAATCCTTGCAAAGTCAAAAGATGCTTGTGGCACTGTAGGTATACCATTCTCACAAATGGTATCTACATAAAAAAATCATTAAAGCGTACACTTATTTTTCTTCACATAAGGCAGTATATTACAACACAAGGCTCCAGTAACCTACTCGCATGACTACGCCTATGATGCTCGTCAAAGCCACATGTAAAACGGGCATTCTTCAAAGATTTTACTAAAAGACGTATGACAACGCTTTACAAAATTACTGACGATAATATAATTTAAACACGCAAAAGAAATCTTTTGCGCAGCAACTTTAAATGAGCCTCTATTATTCATGTGTGCGAAATTTCGTTCGGTCACTGGCCCTAAATAAATTAAATCTTTTAGACCTATAAATATTCGTAATTTTCATTACTTTTCATCCAAAGTGACATTGGGCCAACATTGGGCCGACTTTTTGACTGCCAACAACATTGTCAGGTATTCAATTTGCTGTGCCCACAATCTACTCGACCGATCTCTTATTTCCGCTGTATTATAATTCGATTACTGAAAAGGACGTGGGCATAATTTATGTACCTACTTGTGAAATTATGTATTACTGAAATGTAGATCAACCTTTCCATGTGTAGGTATATAAATCATTCGTTTAGGCCCGGGCAAAGCCGCTAGCTTACATAATACGAGTATGTAGGAGGAGGAGACGTTTAAGATTAGTTGTTTGTATGTACCTAGGTTCTGTTGCGTAAGTTAAAAGGTCATTATGTTACCAATTAGTAGTATTGTGTTGTAACATACGAATTACGTATCAGTCATACCGTACATCTTACCCGACATCCGGAAGATCCGATGACATTGCATAATCAGATTAGGATATACAGGGTGGCACACCGACGCACAATCATCATCATCATTTCAGCCGAAAGACGTCCACTGCTGGACATAGGCCTCCCCCAAGTGTGGACATTCACCGGTCCCGTACGACTCGCATCCAGCGGATTCCCGCAACCTTCACCAGGTCATCGGTCCACTTAGTGGGAGGCCTTCCAAACGTCTTCCGGTTTGAGGTCGCCACTTCTTCTTCAACTTTTCAGCCCTATCGGCCATCCGTTCTGCGAGCAATGTGCCCTGCCCACTGCCACTTAAGTTTGGAAATTTTTCGGGCACAATCTGCTACCACAATTTTCCATCGGTTATTTTTTTTTTATCAGCTTTTTTGTTGTAATTTTGTAGAAAGCAGTAGATTCAAATTACCGATGAAAAAACTCTACAAACACTTGGTATTATTTTGTGCGTCGGCGAACCTTCCACCCTGTATACAACAACCCGACAGCAACCGTCCAGCCCACAAGACTCGACACTCTTCTGCCTGCGCAGCATGACCACCGTGGAGACGAAAGAGAATCGACAAATCTTTTGTTCATCTGTCATTGAATCGACAAAATGACAGATAAACAAAGGATTTGTCGATTCTCTTTCGTTTCTAAGGTGCTCATGCTATGTGGGCTGGTCGAAGGATCATACTTCTCAAGTGCCACGAAGCGCGAAGAGAGGAAGGCCACGACTGGAAAGTATCGCCAATACTTGTCTGTTTGCAGAAACACAGATCGGCGTTTGTATAGTACCTTGCTTAGAGGAAACAACGTTTTTTTAATAGTCTCGAGCCGCCCGACTGAGGTTTGTCTAATAAATACATATAATTTTACCTAGAACCTTGGAGTATTAGAACCAAACAGTATGCGCCACGCGTAATTTTGATTGCCAAAGTTATTGCTAGGCATCAAACTGTACCATGAATACCAAGTGTTTGTAATTTGCCGACCCAGCGCGTACCTCAAGTTCTGCCTACCTCGTATAGGTAAGCGGATGTCAATCGAAATGGAAGTAAAGAAAACAATAGAGGATCAGTAACTGTTTAATAGTTCCTATCCTATAACTGCTTTCAAGTTACCGCTTTCCATCCAAGGACTATTCCTAATTATTTTTCCTATACCTATGAGAAGTCCCATGAAAATTTCTAGATGAGAAAATACGCTGTCTCCGGTTTATTATCGTAATATAGGATGATACAACACTTTCTTGCCTACGTTAGGTGAACTTTATCTAAAGATTAGCTTCTGCCAACGGCTTCGCCTGCGTAAAGTTTGATAATTGTCCCATGGGATCTTAATACCGGGATAAAAGTATCATATGTTTTAATCCAGGTTATTAACTATCTGTGTGCAATATTTCATCAAAATCCGTTTAGTAGTTTTCACATACATACTCACAAACTTTCACATTTATAATATTAGTAGATTTTTTGTGTATCGCATAAAAAATATCTTAAGCATGTCATCTTGTGTATCAAAAAATTTGGATTTTGGATTTTTTTTCCCAATCAATCAACTCAACCAAGTTGCTGGCCTCTTCCAAGCTGTGCCACAAACCTCAGCAACTTCAGCATCCCGTGTGAACCAGTCACCTTTTCAATGTCCTAAAAATCTAAAACCTGTGGGTTAATAGTTGTAATATCGGCAAGGGTAGCGTGGGTTCGTCCCACTCTACCCTTGCCGATATTCGGTCTCTCAATTGTTTTATTTGTTTGTAAAAGATAGCAATATTTTAAGTCTAATTTGGCCACAAATCCGATACAAAAAGTTACTATACAAAATAGACTACGTTTTTGTTCTTTAAATGGCTTGAGTTGTAACGTTGTTGTTTTAAACCAATTAATTTGCTGCGACAGTAGCCTCGTTAAGCATAAAATGCTTAAGCCGGGCACGCGAAGTAGGTGCTCTTGCTTTATCTAGATATAACTGTGAATTTAGTTGTCCAACAGAATCAGAAGACATGAATATCATTGATTAGCAAATATCCTTTCTACCTATTAACTTATACATAGCTAGATATATAAAAGGCCAAGACGCAGATTTTTTTTTACATTTCACAAGTGCTAATGACTCACAATCAGTCACTGTTGAAGAAATGCTTACGCAGTCCCGATTCATGCGTCAATTTATGGCCTGTGGAAGTGTATGTAACTGGCAAGCGTAATTAATTACCATCGGCTCAGCAGATGGGTGTCACTTGCGAGACTTCGCGATTATAAACGGTTCGCTTCATTTTGTATGTGTATATCTATGTTATGTAGGTATGGTATGTATGTATGGTTCTATAGCAATGTTTGATGAACTGTGAATGCCAAAGCCAGGGTGTTGTCGTCGAGTTGCTATGAATTGAGTAAGTCTATTTAGTGGTGTTTTGCTAAGTATGGTTGTGTGGTTCTAAGTTTACAACACCGTCTACAGGCGTATTAGTAGATGTTAATTGACACAAAAGGTTAGAATCATTGAGCTATTACTACTACGTATAGAGAAGACAGCGCGAACAAAATCTGTGCGCAGTACGGGGCGCGCGGGGGGCGGCTAACCCCGTATATATAATGCTGTGGCGAGCAAGCGACTGAGTGAATTGCAGCCAGCTGACAACATTTGAACGGAGCATAGATTTTGTTAGCGGTGTCTTCTCTATACGTAGTAAAAAACAATAGTTGATCCATGGTGATTTTTCACAGCTAGGAATATTAAGAACTAGCTTTTAGCCGTGGCTTCGCCCACATTGGAGGTCGGAAATTTTATATAGATATTATATGAGATGATATAGACACTGATGCAACTTATAATCTACTTTTGCAAAAATTTCCTTGAGCGTTCCAGCCGTAACAGCGTGAGAATGTAACACAGATAAACATAGACACTTTCGCATTATAAAAAATTCAGAGACACAACACCCTATACCCAACGTTTTACTTGAAGGATTATCCAAAGAACTTCGAAACGCGGCCAACCACATTGTTTACAAAACCCGTGGCTTCGAACATGGTTGCCACTATTCCTGGTGCATCTTATTGTAACCATTTCAACGTTGTTTTTCCTTTTTTGATTTGAATATGTGTGTTAGTAAAAGTAGTTCTCTTCGCAGCATTCCCGATATCCGCATTGCAAAGGTAAGTCGCAAGTGAAATGTACTGATACAATTGACTTGCGACTTTATGGTTTCCAAGAAAAGATCGTATTTTGTACAAAATTTTTAGATTTTCTTCCGAGAGCTTAGCCGGCCATTTTCAAACTGTGATAGCTGGTATATAGACAATGTAAAAAGGGTGTGTGTTCCACAAGTGGAAGTGGGCGGGCCTGAAATGCCGTAGACTGGATGAAAGATGGAGAAGGAAAGTGCTGGAGTCGAAACTACGGACGGGATGAAGAAATGTGAGAAGACAAACGGCTCAATGGTCTCTTGCGTTATTTTGTAAGCCATTTTACAAACAGCTTTTTTTTAAAACAGAAATCGGGTGAATATTTTTCTACGAGTTTTCATCACGAAGATGAAGATAACGAGTTAACGTTGAGTATACATATTCTACAGATCCATAGCACAAAGTGACACGAGGCGACAAACACTATTTTACCACTGAATTTAGTTTTAATCTTTTGGTCAACCCCGCGGATTTGTACTAACCTTGGGAATTAAACTCCGTCGAGCTGAAAACACGTGCAAAACATTAAAGAGGAATTAAAACATATTAACGAATTCCTGAACTCTATTCCGCAGTTTGAGCCGAGTTTAATTATGATCAAAAACGTTACATACACAGAAACTTCTATTTTAATGATCGTTATAGGACATTCGGCCCACGAACAACATAAAGTAATCTCAGGCCCTCCCATATATCACTACTGGTGACATTCCTAGCTAATAATTCAACACAGAGAATGTTAGCGAAATAGTGTAATTAGGAAGGACTACTCGAAGTTAAACCCACACCACGTAGGAAGTAAAGGAACATAGGGAACAACGTAAACTGGCCACAACTCCATAATTGGTCAGATAACAATGATTTAAATGAACTTTTGTTTCATACTTCCCTTCTGATGTCGTTTAAATTTTGTAACATGTCGTTTTATGCTTCTTTTTATCTTTTTGAAGTACTCGTGGCTACAAATTACCAGCCGCACGCGATTTTCTGGGTTAAGCAACTCTTGCCAAAGCTGGTCCGTGGATAGGGCTGACAAGCCATTGGTCTCGGTTGTATTGTGTTGATCTTAGACAGGTGTCTAGGAGCTTGTGGCTTAATAATTACAGCCACTCTGGTCATCTTTAGGTTAAGCTGTGCTGGGGATAGCTGGGGATAGGATGGATGATCACCCAATACACACTGAGTTTCCTCCGTGCCTCGGAAAGCACGTTAAGTATTTATAGATCTGTGACAGTCGTTGCAGGTAGTCAGTGGCCTGAAAGTCTAACAACCAGTCTTACTAAGGGGTATCGTATACCCAGTACTAACTGGGTTGTGGAGATCAGATAGGCAGTCGCTCCATGTAAATTCAGCTGCATCCGGTTAGACTGCAAACCGACCCCAACATAGTTGAGAAAAGGCTAGGCATATAATGATACACTTTTCCCTCTCATAGAAAGGAGGCCTGTGTCCCCGCAGTGGGAACATAATGTTGGAATATAGTCTTACTTTTGAGGTGCAGAGCGAAAAAAGATACAAGCGTTCGTTTCGTCGCCCTCGGGTTAGGGTACCGTTTTTCACAGTAACTGGGGTTGTGTAGACCCTTGCAGTTGCTCCATACAAAATACTGGTATTCAGCTGCCTCTAGTTAAACGACGACGATGTTTTCTAAATCTTTTCCCGTAAACCATACGCTAACCGCGTTTCTCATTCCTATTAAAATGTATATTTATGTGGCTACATTTTACTTGGAGCACTTAGGAAAATTTGTTCTCTTTTGTGAACTCACCAAGGCATGATAGTATGTAAACTGTACTTTTCAGCCAAAATTAAGCCTTGAAATGTACCTGCAAACATAAATATGATGAAACTCGCTGATTCGACAAATGGTTATGTATTTTAAATGCTTTAACATCTTAATGTATTGTCAAGACTTCAAGAGTATCAACGTTTTCTTGATTCAATTTTGTTTACTTAATATGACTTGTAAATGTACACACATCAAAAGTATCTAGGGATCAACATATATTTTTGCAATAACTTTTCTCCTGATTGATATTAATTAAAATTTTCTTTAAGGATTCATCAAATAAAGTGTTTTCGTTTGTCACAGTAACGATAAACCAAGTCACCTTTGCATTAATAAAGAAATTTGCCATTTTCCTAATAAAGGGATTTTTGACATTTGAACCACTAACATTAAAGTTCGAAAAAAAGACTGAAATAACAGTTTTCTTTAAAATTTTATTGGGTAACTTAAACAATTAATAATCCGTGTTTCTACCGCGAACACTAACAACACAAGAACATCGGTTTGGCATACTCAAAATGAGTTCATCCAAATCACGCTGTGGAATGGCCGCCCATGTTCGTTGCAACAACAAAAAAAGGTCTTCTTGCGACTGGATACCCTCCATATTCGGCAGAGCTCTTCTCTGTAGCATATCCCATGCATGCTCAATCGGGTTCAAGTCTGGCGACTGAGCAGGCCAGGGCAGGACATTGATGTTAGCTGCGGCGAGAGTCTGTCTTACAACTCTTGCGGTGTGCGGTCGTGCATTATCATGCATTAACTGAAATAAGGGACCGATTTGCACTTGTAGAGGAACGATGACGTCTGATACAATCATCTCAGCATAAATTTGAGCGTTGAGGTTGCCTCTGATCCAAATCAACTCAGTTCTTCCGCCGATCCAAATACCCGCCCATACCATGATGGTTCCACCACTATAAGGATGGACTTCCTGGCAGGATTTTAATCGCTGTTGGCGTCCAGGGGTTCTCCAGTGTCGTATACGTCTTGTATCCGGTCTCATACCAAAACGAGACTCATCAGAAAAGCACACGAAACGCCATTGTTCTTCTGCCCAATTTCTGTGTTCAAGAGCCCATTGATATCGAATCCTACGATTGTGCATTGCTATAGGTGGTACCCGTAGCGGTCTTCGGGAATGAAGGTTCACTTCATGCAAGCGGTTTCTGACTGTTTGGTCGCTAATTAAGTTCCCTGAAGAGTGATGAAGCCTCACGGCTAACATCATGGCGGTTATTGTTGGAGCTCTTCGAGTTAAGATTTGAATGTATCGGTCTTGTCTCCGTGTGGTGCAGCGATACCGTCCTCCATGGCGCTCAGCCACGGTACCAGTGCTTCGGTAACGTGTCCAAAGTCGACTGATAACACTCTGACTTGTATTCAGAGCTAAAGCTACAGTACGTTGCCGGGAACCAGCTTCTATCATTCCCACGGCTCTGAGCATTTCTTCCCTGCTTAAATGACGTCGCCGCTCCATAATAACGTTGGTTTTAATCAGTAGTAGGGAAACAGTAGCACTAATAATGTCTTCAATGCGTTGTATGTTTTTATAGGGAAAATATTGACAGCTTATTTTCATCTTTTACTCGAATTTGATTGAGAGTTCCTGATTCAAATTATGAAATGCACCAAAAAGGATCCATATAAATTTATAAAATCATAAATTTATTACAAAGCCACATCTCAATCTCAAGAAATCCGCATAAAAATGCTTGATCCCTAGACATTTTTGATGTGTGTAGATAATTTTTATATCCGTGTTCCTAACTTATATCTATGCACTTAGGCACTTTCTTATTTTCAGTATATTTTATAAACCACGTGTACCTATCACATCTACCTACAGGGTATATGCATGATTTTTTTTATCACTAAAACACAAACAAAGCTTATTAACATCAGAAATAGCAAAGTGAAATTATTTTTTTAATATCTATAAAAATACTAAGTTATAAGCATTTGAAACTACTGACTAGACAGAGAGGTCCGATACAGCGAATGACGTCATTCGCTGCATCGACGTACAAAACTAAATTCTGTTTATCTAGAAGGAGATAGTAACAAAAGTTTTAATGGTTATAACTTTTGTGTTGTTTGGCCGATTTATATATTGTTTTCGCTTTTTGTCATAATTTTTATAGTACTTTAACATTCCGTATCGAAATAATAATAAAAAAAATATACATATTCCCTATTAACACTTAAAACGTGATATTTAACATGTTTACTATAAGTTTTGAGTTCCCGATATTTTAGCGCTGTTGCAAGTAGGTACCATACCATGACCACGGATAAATTCATCCGTTTATCATATCGCCACCGTTCTCGTATCCAATGCGTGTATTACAGTGCAAATAATAACATGATTACATGACTAAAGTTCAAATTCGTATAAGAATGCAAATTGGCCTGAAACACAGAGCACCTCGGTGGAGGTGACATTGTCAACATTTTTTATACAAACCAATCGTATCACCGTTTACCCGTCTAAGACACAAATGGCGTAGGTATGGAAAAAGACGACTTGGTTCGTGTCTGTGTTCGTGTTGTATGGAACACATTTTCGACGCCACAAATTTTATTAGTACTGCCGCCTCTCGTCTCACTCGTCAACACTATCGCTACCTACATTGAAAAGTTTACGGCAAGCCCTAAAAGTAACAAAGTAACAAAAATATTTTTCCCTGAACTCAACCAAAAATTACAGCTACTTAAACCCACAATGCATCTCAAAAACGCACACAACAATAGCCTTTTTAAACAATAAACAATGAAAACGAGGTTTTATTCCATCATAACAATAAAAACGCACCATGTTTCTTTACTTTTTTTCTTTAAAAATTCAAGCATTAATCTGCACTGCCTGGCCCCTTAGACTGAAAGCGTCGTAATGGTTGCATGCCTAATGATTCCCGAAGGCGAATTAGATTTAATTTTTGATTCTGTTTGTTTGACGGTAGATGTAAAATATTCAGGTATAACCGGGAGGGTACCTATACAGGTTGGATTTTTGTGATTGGGAAGCATAGCGCGGACGGTCGACCAGTTTTTAACCGTATTGTTTAGGAGAACAATAAGGTTGAAAACTGGTCGAACATCAGTGAGAACGGTAGTACAATTAACCGTTGTTGATAATGGGAAACAGACTTAATAATAATAATGTGTTTATTTTCTCATCACAAACGTTACACTGAACAGGAATGATTAAATCTAATACACATGGTAAACATTTGTGAGAAACTGGTGCCCGATATAGGTATACAATACCTGTGTTACGGGTCACCAGGCCCCCCAAGACTTACAGGTATAAAACAAATTTAGATTCATTACTAACAAAATGCGTGATGATTTTACTTAACTACTAGGTACAGAATGTTGTAAAATAAAAATAAGAAAAATTATAAATACTCTGAAAGGGTCTAGATGTGTGATTTGCGGTAGATAGTGTGTGTTTGACTTAGAACTTAATGCATAACTGAATGAATAATTGCTATTTGAATGAACAACAGATTTTGGAAAAATCGTAAAATCAGCTAGGAAAGCGATAACTAGGAAAGGCGCTGTAACCGTCTAAAAATCCACCCTGTATAAGTTAGATATTGTTACGAATGTTGTCCTTGAAGAACAGTTTCGTATTATGAGAAAGCAATTGTGTATGAACAATGGTTAGTACGTGTTGATGAAATAGACTGGTTTGGTTTGAATTAAGTTTGATTTATAACACTGAAAATGTTTGTTTATGGTCTGAAGTTATTATTAAGTTACAAAATTCTAGAATCTGACCGAAGTTTCGGCTTCAGCTTCGGCCAAAAAAACCACCTTCGGCTTCGGCCAAAATGGGTCGAATAATGGGTAAACAACCGAAGGTCGGACACTACGTAATTAGAATCAATGTCTCTGCTTTGTAAGAGTATGTGTTATTTTTATAAATGTTGGTTTGACCTAACCTGTCACATAGAATCAAATAGAAACCAATCACTTGTTTTTTAAAACAGTAAGTAGAATTTTACTGCAATATCCCAATAATCTTATTGAAACCATAAGCTATTGCAGCGACGATAACTATGTATAGTTAAATATTTTTAATCGTACACCCCTTAAAAATACCAGCCAAGCCTTTGTTGAAACAGTTCCTGAAAAAAAAACGACGAACTCAAAGACGTTATAAAGTATTCCACTTGAATACTTATGTATTCTGTGTGCTAGATCGCTTTAATCAAGTCTTATCAGCCAGGCTTCATTCATCGTCTTAGACCCACTTAGTGCAGTGCACACGGAAACCAGCCACTATTCTTAGAATCTGCAAAGTAGAAACTGTATAGATAGACTTTTTTTTAGAGGTAGATTATTGTGTCACTGTCTACATTGTTGAAGGTTTTTAACTCCCTACAAAAAAAGAGGGATGGATCGATCTGTGTATCTGTCTGTGCAATCTTAGCTCCTGAACGGATGAACAGATTTTGATTAAGTTTTTTTTTGTTTGTAAGGTCTTAATCGAGAATCATCAGTACCCAGTACTAAGTGGGTTGTGTCGGTCAGATAGGCAGTCGCTCCATGTAAAATACTGGTTTTCAGCTGCATCCTGTCAAACTGGAAGCCGACCCCAACGTATTACGTTATACGTTAGTAGGAAAATGCATTCATATGATGAACATTACATTACGCCTGTATTCCCAGGCGGAGGTATACTGTATTTAAATACGAGTAAGTACAACATTTACTTATTATATTTCGGCAAACATTCTAAACTCATATTACAAGCACAAAGCTAAACATCCTTCCTTAAAACTACATCGTAAACCAACTGCAACTTTGTTGACACACCATCAAAGTGCATTCTAAAATTATCGAGCACTTTACTCGGTAAACGTAGGAGCAGAAAATATCGTGTATTTCAGGAATACGTTACTTTTACAGTGAACTGTTTTCATTAGTGGCACACGCGACGTCCGTAGGTAATTTCCTTTAATTCGCTTTATCCATCATTGATTCAGAAGTGACGGCTGACGGCTCAAGAAATTACTTTGGGCTCGTTTAATTTTAGGTAGGCATACTGTACAGTCATGAGTATCAATTTTGGACAGTGTGTATCAGAGGTGCAGTCATGTTTCAGAATGTGGTATAAATCATAAATTGAACAGATTTATCCAAAGGACCAATATCGTAATTTAGGTTTGAGTAGGTATTGAAATTTTGAAGTCTGAAAGTGGCGTGTGACATGCGATCTCACAGTTAAACTGCGTAAGCAGTTTTGTGGGGTAATGTAACTAGCGATAAGAAATTTTAAGTGAATAAATCAATCATTCATTCATTCATGTGATGCGGAGGTATGAGGAAAATGTCTTAAGGAGGTATTGAGTATGAATGTGTATGGGATAAGAGTAGAGGAAGACCAAGGAAATGATGGATGGACTTTGTAAAGGATGACATTGCTGGAAAGGAGGTGACTGCTGAGATGATAAGTAGGTAATAGAGAAGTATGGAAGAAGACATGCCGCGCCGACCCCAAATAAATTGGGATAAGGGCAGAGAAATGATGAGGTTTTTACATTTTGTACGGGGCAGCTGAATATTTTATCGCGATTACGGTTATGGTCCCATGGAGAAAATTGTGCAGTTTGATGGTCCATACAACATTCTTTAAAATTAACACACCTTTCTGAAACATTCAACTTTAAAAATTGATTTTCTCCTACTGTATTGATTGTTATTTTATTTTGTTAAACGAACATGGTATTTTGGAACGTAAACTATTATGAAATAGGTCGTATTTCCTGTTTCACGAGAAAATTGTATAATTAAGAATTTCGCCATTTTGGTGCTCGTGACTGTACTTGCGTACAAGTTTGTGTTCTTAGGTAAATACAGGCATGCTTTGTTTGGGTTTCGTGTCTTGGCAGTTGTGTTGTGTTTGGAAAAACTTGAGTCTTTTAGTATGTTTTAGGCTTCTGGCCCTCATTCTAAAGGTTGTTAGTTTTGTTACTACTAGCGATCCAACCGCTTGGCGTCATCTTTTGGACCCAAAACTATCCTATCTTAGAAGCTGTAACAAACCATACACATTCACAAAATTTCATTAAAATCAGTTGGGTGGTTTCGGAGATTAGCCTATAATGTAGGGGCACAGAGGCCTTGTGAGTGGGTCCTGATCCACCACGCGGGTCCAGTGCAGGTGGTAGATCGATGCCAGGTTCCTCACGAGGTCTTCTCCACCATTTTAAGTGTAACCTCTTGGTTTAGAATCTACAACTAGTTAGTTGGGGCCCTTACCACTGAGCTACTGGTCTGTTTTATTTCAACAGGTGATGGACTTGGAACGGTCATTCAAACAAATTATACAAACAAGCCAATCGTAGGTACGCAACCTTATAATAGGTATAACCAATTTTCGTTACTAGGTATGTAATTCATCTTAACCGTATTTCCTAGCACATTAATAACAGTAAATGCCGGATATGCTGAAAATTATAACGCCCACCTTCCGGCGATGAGCCCTGCCTATACGCAATATATAAAAGGGGTATATAATATATATATGTGGATTCATTGTGTTAATTCGAATGGTGAGATTTATTTATAGACTTGGGTCTGTGAAACGGTTTTATGAGTATATATTTTCTTTGAAATATTATGTTCATTGATCTTTCTTTTGCAAAGTACTTCGAATGTTATATGTTTCGTCTTAGATTTAATAATTTAGCAAAAATAAAAGTTTTAAGACATAATCAGCCTAAGGTAAGTTGGCAGACTACACGTTTTATAAGTAGGCTTTTACAGTTGGTTGTGTATTTCAATATTAGTTATTTTAGTTTTAAGCAGTGTCAAAATAATATTATTTTCAACAGATTCAGAATAATACTCGCCTCCAAATAAACGTAAAATTAAGATTTGAATAAAAATACCGAAAACAGAAAAGCATTTTGGAGAGAACTAAAAAAATATGGATATAGCTATCATAAATTTATTATTAGTGAAGATGAAAAGTTATATAAGGCTATATACTCGTGAAGCTGGCCTTATTAAAAATTCATTTGGTGAGGATCTAGGTGGGCAGGCGGGCCGTACACTCATACCACTTTCAAATGAAGTGCGAATGTTTTTATCCCAATACGAATAATATATATATAATTTTATCTATTTTTGTTTCATTGCTTTTAGGATTTAAATGAATAAAACAGTTTATTTCAAACAGCATTTTCTGCGTTATGACATAACGCATTTTAATCAAATAAATGTAAACCTGTGCGCAGCTTTTCAATATAATATCCGAGACTGATGTTCCAAACAAAATATCACACTAAAAACAACACAGCTCCTAGAAAAATAAAGATCACCGAACAGCAAATAACGAAAGCGCCAGAATACATATTAAAGTTCGCCAAAAACCAATATCTTCGTCGATATTTGCAGCCGCTCTCATATGGGTCCTATTCAACGGGCTTGCAATGGAGGCCTAGATCCCAATAGGAATTGCAATTAGGCCTCAATTTACGCATAGTTTGGAGTGGAATTTCATTCGTGGGGGCCACCTCAGTCTTCCTTAGGAATTCCTCTACTTTCCTTTACGGGGGTATCGAGATGTTGGGATGCCTGTTACCGCGGTGAGGCATCTGCACGACACTTGTTTTGTATTACCATTGCTCAGGAATGGGTATTGTAAGAGGATTGGTGTTGATTGGTGTTGTTTTGTGAGGGTGATCTGTTTGGTATTTTGACTATTGATTGTGCTGGTATGGGTTTGGTAATAGTATGAAGATACCCCTGTAATAAAAAAATGTTGCAACAATACCAATTTGCAAAAGTGCTAACGTGAAAAAGCAGTTGGTTTTAATGCCAAAATAAAACCTAAAATGTGCGGCCCATTATTTGCACACATGGTAGAAAAAAGGTGCAACAGTATACGGTATTTCATGTATTTCAAAAAGGACAAAGCCGAGCGCGTAAAATTCTGGATTTCAATCGCCGCGAAAAGTTGAAAACAAAAATGTTTCATTCATTTGTATACAGCAAAAAAACCACGCCATTATTTATGCACAGGAAAGTAAGAAACAAAACGGTAACCGCTTTCCTATACATAATACAAGTAGGCTTGAAAAACTTTGGGTGTCTGATAGAACTCATAAATTTTAATAAAGAAGTTGGTATCTTGTTTGCGTCATGTCCCACGCTCGGTGTTTATGTAAAAGTTGTAACACACAGCAATACAAGCCGGCAATAAATGTCTCGGCCGAGTCATAAGTTTATTTTTCCATTTAGGTCATCGCACATACCAAGAGTCACTTGTAAGTTGTAGCGTTTATGCGTCATCAACAATGGTGGGACCTACGTCCCACCATTGTTGATATATCGATATCCTTTATTTAATGAAGGACGAGTGAGTTTTTCTCCAAATTGAATGGTCCGCGACAATCAGAGTTCCGTCCGCAGATCATATTTCAGCGAACGAGATAAACTCGGACAAAAGAAAGGAATCCCCGTTTACCCAATTGGGTAATGGCCCAGCTCTGTCGTTATCTCTTCCCATTATTTCTGTTTGAAGGAGGCTGTGGTGTTCTACTTAATACTAAGGGTAAAATCTTTACAAAGATCTTTGATAAAGTTCCCCGGTACTTGATCTTGTTGTGAGGAGTAATGCTCGGATAAATTGCTTTTGTGGGCCCTCAATAGGTTTATGTTACATGCAGGATACCTTGTAAAGGACGAAAAATAAGTATATTAAAAAGAAAAACTTTAATACCAGCTATTTTAAAATGTTGTAACGCAAAGCATTCTGATCCTTTTCTTATTAACTTAAAGGCTTCTGTTGATCGTTTAATATTTCAAAGCTTACATAGTTAATTATTAAGACCTGTTTCTAAGTATTGATCAAAGTAGTAAATTACTTTGACTAATTACTTACTCAAGTGTTAAGTCAATCAAAGAAAATGAGTATGGCGTTTTGTGAGCAAGAATTTTAGATGGACGTTCAGACTTAATTCGATCAACAAACCCCGTGTGAGTAGTTCCAGATTTCAAATTCTCCCTTTTGCTTAGGTCCATAATTAGATTAATTTTCGATCGCTTGAACATCAAAGGCGCTAAGTCAGCAACAAAATGAAAACAAGGGAGCAAACATTTATTTGTTTTTCTTCTCAAGTTGTGGAAGTCACTGACCGAACTTCGAGTACCTAGGTATCTGTTCTTAGCATTTATGTACTTGGAAGATCTTGGACCTAACGGCGACGTATCGATAGAAACTTAGTCACCAACTATTCCCGATTATAACAGTAATTCAGGCCAGCTATAGAGAGTTAGAAATGTAGGTCGGATTACATCAGATCTGCCTGCTGAAGACGAAAAGCCGCTGTCAAAGGAAGAGGGAAACTTTGCAAACAACTTGAGCTTGATAACCGATGGCGTTTGGCAAGACTCGCGTTTTGATGTTAATGACTTTTTGGAACATTCGCCAGATGTTAGCCTGTTCATATTGTTTAGGTTTCAAGGTCTCGGGATTTTAGTAGTGTTTTAGAGAATATTGAGAAATTCTAGATTGAGCTGCAAGTTTAGTTTTTGTATTCAATATATTTTTTTTTTCTGTTTTGTGTATATGCATCAAGTTACTACAAACTGTCAAATTTTCTCATTCGATTTTAAACTTAACCATCAATTTCTTATGGTTCAAAATGATTTGGAAAAATATTACAGCTTGTGGTACCTTGATGTGCTGACTAAGATTTGAACGACGTTCCTGTCAGAAAATTCCAAAATGTTTCACTACTACAAAGTAGATACTTAAAATTGTTCCCTAACTAGACAAGGAGTACCGGCAAAAACAACTAGATATTCTCGATATTACGAAAGTAGCACAAAATATAATGCTCTACCATTTTAAAAGAAAAGCTAAAAACACTTGTTTGCTTTTACAACACTTTAAACTGCTGAGGAACATCCTTGAAAGTTTTTCACTCCCATATTTCCTGGCGACGCTTGTATTTTAAAATGTCCGGTGCCCAAGTTTGCTCTTATTTGTTTCTGCATTCGGGCCATAATTCACTTCTATTTAACGCGGTAACTCGAAGACATTTTTAAAAACTGCAGTTAACGGTGATTTACCTTTTCAGCTAATTATTTTGGTGATATTTTAGAAGCAGTTTAATTTAATTAAGTTAATCTGCTAGCTTATTTTTTTGCAATTTTTTTACGTCGTTTAAGTTGGTTACAATAAGGTTCAAGATACTGATGTTTGTTTGTTGTTTTATATGCCAAGTGGTAGATAATGAGTAACTGTAATACGGAATTAACGGCGCCATCTTGATTATTCAATACATTTCACCAAAATTTTTATTTACAGTCAACGTTATCGAAAAATCTTGTATCACTATAATATATGTAACCATTCAGTAGCACTCTATAGCAACCAAACAAACATCGCATCTTTGAAATAAATTGACGTAAACAAAAGTTTGTTCCAACCCTAAAATGACGGATGCTTTTTCCCGTTCCGTTCAAACTTCACCGTGGCATCGAGTGCGAGCGAGTGTTATGAAGCGTATTCATATCAAACGTTAAGTTTTTGCGAAAACATCCTCCTTTGCAATCGACGAAAGCCACATTACTTTTTAATTTGAACCGTTGGCGGTCTGTGAAAGAGAGACTTTATTACACTCTGAGGTATCTCTCTTTTGACCCATACGCCCTTTGTGTGAGCTATTTTTTATTCATTTCAACGGTTTCATACGGGATCCGGGAGTTAGAGCCTCTCGACCGGCTTCCCTTTTCGATGTTGTTTGCGTCGACTCTCGGTTTTTAGTCTAGGAAAAAGTATTCGTGTTGTTTTTTTGCTTCACACGGATATTTTATTATGGTAACATCGTGGGTTGTTGTCAGTGCTTCAGCTGTTTGGTTGTAAACAATACTGTAGTTTTTAAATAGTTTAATATTTTTGATCTAGTTGATATAGATTTCGTCGTTTCTCCGAGACTAGTCGAGCTGTGTAGCTCCGCTGCCATGAACGCTACAGTAAACAGTGATGATCCAAAAAAAAAAAAAATTGCTCTGTATTATTTAGTTTGATGTTCTTGGATTACGGCTTTGTAGAGGATCCCTTATATCCTGTATTTAGTCTTGACTATTTTTTTAATAGATACTAACAGAAATCTAAAGTAATACAAAATCATCCAACAAGAATGTCACATAATTTTTCCTTTCACCGTCTTCTATTACAACTATGATTTTTAATTCCATTCCCTTTTGTTTCAGGTATGCAACGTTCCTCAGCGGACTTCCTCTAGAAATACAAGTATTCAGCTTATTACTAAGTGAGGAAAGAAACTAGTTATCAGTGCCATTAACTTTAATATGCATGTAAAAACTTTGTTTGTTTGTTTGTCTTTATAGTGCTTTCAAGAATCCTTTATAGAAGATACTTGAGTATAAAAATAAAGGATTACGAGTCCGGTGTGAGAATGAGGACGCTAATGCAACATTCACACTTAGAATAAGATTGTTTGTGTCTAGTTTTATAGCCACTGTGTGCTGTCCGGTGGTATTCTATTTCTTATTCACGTAGATTTTATTCACAAGATTCAAATGCCCGTTTAAGGTGTCTGTCTAATTCAACGTACCTTACTATGAACGTATCAGACACGGAAAGCTCAAACTCAAAGCATTTATTTCAATTAGACCATTACGGCACTTTTAAATGTGAAAAATTACAAAAAAAAAACAAAGCTACAGGGGGCTGTAGCGTAGAAAGAAATATGAAAGAACGAAAAAAAAAAGTTCAAAGAAATATGACATGGAATAGACACGTATCAACAGCACATTATACCCGTGCATACCGGATTAAGTGACCGTAGCATCCGCGTATCGTCCGCGTGTCACGTTCGTATGGTCCCATACCTCCACGACACCCGTACTATTCAATGCATCCATACGCACAGTGTTTTGAGTGCGTTATATTGAGTTCTACCGTAAAACGTGATTGTTCACCGCAAAAAGAAGTCGATTCCGAGCAATTTTTTTTGAGTAGAGTTACTTAGTTTGATGTACAGAATGCTGGTCATCATCATCATCATCATCATCTGCCTAGCCTTTTCCCAACTATGCTGGGGTCGGCTTCCAGTCTAACCGGATGCAGCTGAATACCAGTATTTTACATAGAGCGACTGCTTATCTGATCTCCACAACCCAGTTAGTACTGGGTAATACCCCGAAGACTGATTGTCAGACTTTTTGGGCCACTAACTACCTATAGCGATGAGTATCATGTTAGAAACAATACATACACTACACGTTCCATGCATATCGGTCACGAGTTCACAGACATATAACTAATATAAGGCACAATAGGTTATTAGATAATAGCGTATGGATTGTCCAATGCATACTTAATGACTTCTACGCTCGAGTAAGTTGCATTTGGATTTTCAATTTGTACTGGATTATAATTTTCTTGTAATTTTTTATGGTTAGATTCTACATTTATTTGATTATGCAAAAGACGGAGAAATCTAGGATTTTCAGGTGTAGGTAACTACAGACGAAAAGTATTTTGAACACAAATTACCAAACATTTTTGGAAGACCAAACTGGGTTTGAAGGACCAACGATGTTCCTATAATGTAGTTATGTTTTTAGGGCCAAAGATGCTTCTCGAATTTCGATTATCTTGTCTACAAAGGAGTTGGAAGATTATTAATTTTAAGCGCGGTGTGCGCGCTTAAAATTAGCGCGTACAAAATGGCGTAACTTCCGCCATTTTGTTCTATTTTCAAAACAGTGGCCAATGCATTCAATATATAGTAATCAAAAACAGGTATCAATAGAAACAAGTTTTGTATGTGAGAAAATTTTCTAAATCATTATGTTTCCGAGATATATAATATATACTCCTAATGTACCCTATTTTGCTCTTGATAGACTACTATCGCTCACCATTTGGTAATGGTGAGCTATAGTGTATATTCTGTATGGTGTCGGAAGAAAAGAATAGCACCATCCCATATCTTCCCGTGGGTGTCGTAAGAGGCGACTAAGGGACTTACTAGAGAATGGGCAGCAGCGTTCTCTGTGCTTTTGTAACAACCGTACTGCGATCGCCAACCCGCCTGCCAAGCGTGGCGATTATGGCAAAACCCCCCTTTGGGGGAGGCCCATGTCCAGCAGTGGACGTCTTTCGGCTGAAATGGTGGTGGTGGTGCCACCACCACCACCACCATTTCAGCCGAAAGCTATAGTGTGGTCGCCGATGGAATAGGTAATCTCAGTACTTATTCCGTATTTTATACCGAAATAATATACATAATGGAATTTATTAAAATTATCCAACTATGTAAATAACTCAATGATGTGCAATTTACAATAATCTCATGGGCATTCATGATTACCTATGTGAGCGTAGTGCATTTTAACAATATTATAACTAATCCAGTTAATGTATATTTGATTGTGTTTAGTTGGCGATTATCGGGATATCCGCCCGTGAATTGGTAATATGTTTTGAGTTGTTAATTTTGTTTGGCTATTCAATAAAAAATTAACATAATGAGGCACAATTGACTAGAAAAGGGTGTATCTTGCCATTCCTTTTACCTACCGAGTTGTGGAGATCAGTTAGGTAGTCTTCCATGTAAAATACTGGTATTCAGGTGCTGTTTATACCAAAAAAGTCAATTCCTACATAGTTAGGTAAAGGGTCAGCAGATGATAATGATACCTAATTAAATTGTAATGTTAGTCAGCAATAGGAAAGGGTCCGCAAGGACCGATGCCTACCGGGGTTGCGAGACTGTTAGAAAGAGATACCGTGACCCCGGAACACAAAGGGCGATGAAGGAACATGGATGGGTTTTAGTCAGTAAAAGTCTGACACTCCCTCCCAGAGCGGGAGAAGTCATTTGATGATTTCCCATCCGAAAAAAAAACAAAAAAGGATCATTGAATAAAAAACGATGACCTCATTGTAAAGGACGTTTTTTAAAGTTGGAATAAAAAATCTTGCCTTAATAAAATGTCGTTGACTCAATAATTGAATAAAAGTTGGGAGTTTACTTTATTCCGCCAGGAAAGAAATTAATATTTGCAATTGAAATAATTTGTACTTTGTACAAGTAATAACTTAAGTTGTTTAGACTGATTTAATATAAAGTTTGTTTCATGTTTTTCCTTGTTAGAAATATTTGATGTAGGTACGTCAAGTTTTTTTTATAATTGAGTCAGTTTTTGTTTTTAGTTCGTAACTTGTGTCAGAGTTTTTATACTGCCTATGGGCCTCTAACTTAGCTTTACATGCCATCTAGAAATATCTGTCAGGCATCCTGGTTTCCTCACAAACATGGTGGGGAAACCAGCATTCCTTCAAGCAAGTGATAATTATACAATACGCACAACACTCCGAAAAATCAGAAGTGCGTGTCTTGGGCTCGAACTCGACACCTATGACTTAGCAGTCCGAGGGTCACACAATTAGGCTAACACTGCTATATATTTAAGTATATTTAGTCAGTGTTGTTAATTATTTCTGTCTTCCTATATAAAATCTAAATTTAATAGTAGCAGGGGTTCCTGTTACTAACCAAAATGGTTGTAAATACTGTCCTTTTTTTTCCTGAAAACCTTTTGTGCCAGTTACCATAGGTACATAAGCCTGAGCAAAACCCTTTGACAAGTAAGTACAGGTATTATAGTATCTTATTACTTGATATTTTCTTCGTTCAAGTATCCCTGCTGGTTGCTGGGGAGCGTTTTTCGTCGCGTACTCATTAGCAACCGTATGACCTAGTTTCAATATCCCTGACATTGTGGTTCTTTGGGTTGCTTTTTGGTGGTGAGAATATTAGGCATGGTAAATAATATTCGTGGATGGAGTAGACCAGTATTCAAGTCTAAAGAAGCTTCTTTCAGCTTCTTTCGTGGTCAAGTAGAAAACTGTAATTTAATCTAACATAACATCACGCTTGTAATCCACGAAAGGTTAGACAGACGTGTACCTAATAGTACACCCACAATTAATTTCCTATTGCCATCAACTGGGTTCAAATCCAGACTCCGTGGCTGCTACTGAGAAATTCTGATTGGAAACATTTTGCCCGACCTAGGAATCAAACGCAGGACCTCCTGTTCTGCAGTCGTATTTGCGACCACTCGACCAACGAGGCAGTCACTTTGATCTAACTTAAAAGTAAAGGTTCATATTACGTTATCCGGTGGAAACAGACACGAAGGCTTTTACCTAGCTGTAGGTAAACCCTTGGCTTCACCTTTGCTATTAAAGGGTGTAAAAAACCTCTTAACGAAGCCGAAAGGCACTTGTTCTCCCCGTCATTACGATATTTTTTTTGTTCTACACCATATCTGGGAACCTTCTAGTTACGGAGATATTGGGGCTCAAAGTTCCAACATTTTGTCAATTTTTTTTTAAATACAAGTTTTTAATGTGAGATTTTTACTTTAAACACCTCCACGACCCCCATACTATTCAATCCATCCATCAGCACAATGTTTTGAATGCGTTACATTGAGTTCTACAACAAAAAGTGATTTTTCAAACCAAAAAAAAAAAAGTCGTTTTATAGCAATAATTTTTGCGTAGTTACTTGGTTTGATGTAAAAAATGCTTGGTTGACGGCTTCGTGATGAGGTTGTTTACACCCTGTATAGATAATTCAGCAGGTGCAAAGAAGAATCGAATGAAACAATGCATTTGATTCTATATATCGAACTAGCTGTAGCCGTAGCTTCGCTCACGTAATTGTGTTTTATTTTGGCGTCAGAAGCCAGGAGACGTGTAATCATGTAATCGTTAGTCGATTGCAATTTTGGAAACAAATAGGTATTCAAAATGCCTGAGTATCTAATTGGACTTATAGAGGAGCTCGTGGCTAAATACTAACAGCTACTCGGATCGATCTTTAGGTTAAGCCGGGCTTACCTAGGTTGTTCCGTGGATGTGTGACCACCTATTACCTACATACCAAGTTTCCTCCGTGCCTTGGAAAGCACGTTAAGCCGTTGGTTCCGGCTGTCATTTGTAAGTGTTTGACCATCACCCAGTACTAACTGGGTTGTGGATGTCAGTTAGGCAGTCGCTCTATGTAAAATGCTGGTATTTAGCTGCATCCGGTAAGACTGGAAGCCGACTCCAACATAGTTGGGAAAAGGCTAGGCAGATGATGATAATCTAGTGGGACTTATGGTGGCAACGGCACGTAATTCTCAGTCAGATCTCGATAAACGCCCAAAAAAAACACTATTCAGTACTTTAGTTTCATAAAACCCTACTGCCTAAGTCCCTGTACAAAAACAAAGTCGACAAACTACCGCCCGACGGTTCAGTTGGCCGCACCAAAACTAAGCTTTCCCAACTATGTTGGTCTCTAACCAGATGCGGCAAAATGTTGGTATTTTATACTGCTAAGCGTAAACAAACTTTTAATTAGAACTGGGTTAATCAAGTCCAAGAGAAAGTAGTGCACTTAATTCCATACATTATTTTATACCCCAGCGATATGGTAATTGGAGTAATCTATTTAGCTGCATGTTTATTAATCAATGTATTTGTGCCAGCTAGTTGAATGTAGAAGACTTTGAACAAGGGCTTGATATGCCGTCGTAGCAGGACGTACTTAATTGTCACGGATCGAGAAATCGACGGCGACGTATCTGGGGAATGGTACTTTTCAGGGTTCCGTATCCTAAGGGTAACAAACGGGACCCTATTACTGAGCCTCCGCTGTCTGTCCGTCCTTCCATTCCGTTCGTCTGTCTGTCAGCGGGCTGTATCTCATGGTCTGAAATAGGTAGACTGTTGAAATTTTCACAGAATGTGTGTTTCTGTTGCCGTTAAAGCAACAAATAATAAAAATATATAAAAGGGGGCTCCCTCACTACGATGCCGGAGTACGGAAACACGAGTCCGACTCGCACTTAGCCGGTTTTTTTAAATATAATAAGTAGCTCCGTACCTAAACGTAGGTACGTCGTTGTAAAGTACATGACTTGTAAGTTAATAAAGGTTGTTCAAGAATAAGAAATCCTTTTGATTTTCCTTCAGATTATAATCATTGGGAAAAGTAACAAGAGATGAATAACCATATTCCTTCACGAAAATTGCAATTATTTATCTAAAGAGGTTATGCCCATCCTCAAGAATCAAAATGTAAATGCAATGAAAATATGTAATAAGTTGCCCAACATGTTTATAACTGAAAAATCTGTAATAATATTTCAAAAAAGGCTAAAACTGTACCTTATCCAAAAATGTTTCTACTCAGTTAACGAATATTTAGAGTCTAGCTTAAAATAACAATTTTCTCTCATGTACAAAAGTGGCGATCTGTCCTATTCAAACAGTAAGATTGAGTCTACCCGATATAACTACATTTAAATTAAAATGTGTACTACCTGAAAAGGATGAAATTGACATTCCTGAATAATTGTATTAAATTCACTATTATTGACATAAAGTTTTGACATAGTTAATATATTTAATTGTATTAAATTCATTATTATTGACATTTAATGTTTGACATAACTAGGTATTATTTTAGCTATTGATTGAATTGTAATAATATAAAATTAAGAGTTTAAGTAATAACAATGTTTAATGCATGCTAATTTAAAATGAGAAGGGCAGGCGAATATGAAATTGCAATGCTTGTAAAAGGCTGCTAAGTCATAAGTACTAACATAACTTAACATCACATTGTACACTTGGTTCGCAATAAATGTTTTGACTTTGACTGTGACGTATCCAGTTGTTTCTCCCGATTTTGACCCAACGATCTTTAGGACGGCCCAGTTTCTTTGGCTTTTCGATCCTAATATACAACAAACTTAAATTTATACCTACCCATCCCACGCGTACTAAAACAATCATCTCAAAAACTCAACTCAAAACATTATTACCGCAAGAAAATCGTATCTGAAGCACATTATTCCGCAAGGAAACGCTATCAATCCGGTTACAATGCAAGAAAGTCGTGTCGTCGTATGCGGGTCACTGAGGAGCGTCTGGCTTTAATTTTCCGCCTCTCTAGCTACGGACGCAAGTCAGAGTCAGACTTGTTATACCCGCGCTCTGGAGCTTGGGGTGCGTTTAGATTTGAAAGCGCTAGTCTAGTGGAATAGTAGCTGGAATGAGTGCTGGCGTGATTTGAACGGGTTCTGACTGTAGGTACTTAAACCCTATAAGCCTAAACAATTTTTTAGGCTTATAGGGTTTAAAGAGGGTATAAAGATCATCGACGACGACCCGAATGGCGCAGCGGTGGTGAGGCTGCCTTACGTTCTTCGGGCCCCGGGTTCGAATCCCAGTTGGAGCAAACGTTGGTGTGATGAGGATGGACATTTGTTTCCGAGTCATGGATGTTTATATGTATAACAAGTATGTATTTACAAACAAAAAAGTATATATGTAGTATATCAACTATCTGGTGTCCACGACACAAGCCTCGTTGCTTAGTATGGCACTAGATGGCGCTGTGTGTCCAGCGATATTTATTATTTATATTTATTATCGAAGCGCTAACTGTTACTATGAGTTCAGGGGAGTTACCATGACGTCTTAAAGCAGGATTGTTTTAATGTCAATCCAGTGTGGGAAAGTAACGGAGCTATAGAGGACGTCTAGCGCCATCTCTTTCTCACTCTGGATTAAGAATAAAACAGTCCTGCTTTAAGACGTTATGGTAGGCCACCTGTACATGATTGTTTTATCGGCGTTGAAATATTTCGTTCGGTTTTTTTAAAAACAGGTGTCCCATACATTTAAATCGTGCAGTTATTGTACTTTGGTATGAAATAGTCGATTTTTTTCAGCTTTACATCATGTATTAATTAGATTTTTGTTAACATGTGAGGAAATATCACAGTATGTTTTAATTTTCCATTCCATTTTTGAATTTGCTAGCACTACGTGAACTTGGCCCTATAGGCTAGAAATCGAGACGCAACCAATCAGAGCGTTGCTTTATGCTGAAAATGAAAATGTTTTTTTTTTTAAGAATTATATATTTCGCTTTTATTTTCCAATCTGTAATAGGTACATAGTTCTTTGAACTTACAAATAATCCGTTTTAGTAATATTGGTAATCAGAATATTGATTCAACATTGGTTTAGTCATACAGAATTAATTATCATAGATGCCAGCAAAATAAAATAAAAACCTAATTATTATGGAACATTTCCCCTTTAGATTATTACCCTCATTCCCAAAACAGAGTCATTACAATTCAGGTCAATTCCTCGAATACTCAACATTCATGGGAAAATCGTACCAATGAATAAAATGCCTAATAAATAATCCCGTGTAACCTTACTAAGGTCATTAGCTTAAAATAAAAATAACTCATGAGTATCAAATAATTTTCACATACCATAAACATCACGCCCTGTAATCCCCGAAGTGTTAGGCAGAGGTGTACCTACCAAGTATACCCACATTTCGCCAGTTATGTTTTCATCATCATCATCATCATTTCAGCCGAAAGACGTCCACTGCTGGACATAGGCCTCCTCCAAGTGTCGCCACATTGACCGGTCCCGTGTGACTCGCATCCAGCGGATTCCCGCAACCTTCACCAGGTCATCAGTCCACCTAGTGGTAGGCCTTCCAACGCAACGTCTTCCGGTTCGCGGTCGCCACTCCAGAACTTTTCGGCCCCATCGGCCATCCGTTTTGCGAGCAATGTGCCCTGCCCACTGCCACTTAAGTTTGGCAATTCTCCGGGCCACGTCGATAACCTTGGTTCTCTTGCGGATGTCTTCATTTCTGATTCGATCGCGCAAGGAAACTCCGAGCATAGCCCTCTCCATTGCCCTTTGGGTGACTTTAAGCCTTCTGATGAGGCCCATTGTGAGCGACCAGTTATGATTGTGAGTTATGTTTTAATTCCATGTAAAAGGGGGCGAGCCTATTGCCATCAACCGGGCACAAATCCAAACTCCGTGGCTGCTACTGAGAAATTCCTGATAAAAAAACTCAATAACACTTGCGACCACTAAACCAACGAGGCATTCAAATATTTTTCACATACGAATATAATTCGCCCTCTCACTCTATTTTGTAGCGGGCGTAAATCAAGTTGCATATAAACATCGATATAGGCCTGTATTAATATCGACAAAGTATTATATCGATACATTAACTGATGTCCATAACCGTAAACAAAGGTGTAAAATCGGCCGTAAAATGTTAGGGATGTTTATCTATGGGAAAATGGTTCAATGTTGCTTTGTTAGGCCGTTTAGTTCGGTTTACGAGTTAACTGCAGTTCAGACTGGCTGCCAGATTGTCAGTGTATTACCTAGGAGTACTACAAAATCTCTGGTTTATACTGCTGACTAGAATGGGCTGACAAATTTTGTGCCACTACATGTTTACCAACTTGTTTATTGTTTTGAGTATAGTCTGCCTATATTTTATAGATTTTTATTGCAGACCTACTGCCGTGATTTGGCCGAGTTTAATTTTTAATTTCCAAAGCTGATAATTTTCAAACTCTGTTCAAAACTTATTCTACCTCGAAATACCTAGTCTCTAATTCTGCAACTGCACTTAATTTATTTATAACCATTCAGAGAAAATAAAACAACTAATTTAGAACTCTAGTTTATTTAATGAAATTGGGAGTCTAAAACTGGGTTGTTTCCCATCACTAGTAAAGTTTTTGACGTGGCTATTTACGGCAACAATTACTCTATGGAAACTAACGCTGATTATCTGGAAATGGTGGCGGGGAAATTAGGTAACGAATACTTATAATAACTAAACTAAACCTGTATTATATGTTACCTTATTTTTTATACTTATGAATTAGCTTGTAGGAAATTAATACTAAAAATAATCATGTACCTAATTACTTCATACAGCTGGTTGTATTAATTCCACGGTAATGTATAAAATATTCAGATTAACGGTAAGGTGCCATTATAACTGGCCGCCAGAGTCCAACCTAATACTCTTCGGCAAATTGGGTTTATTAAAGCAATAATAAAATGGGGGAATAAAACACATTAACGTTGGTAATTACGGTATTATCAAGGACTACGGTAATTTCTATATTACTCCGGTTTCGATAACGTCTACACCAATTACCAAAGACATGAATATTATACTTTCAATTTATTTGTCCAACATAATATCACGTTGCACTTACTCGGGAAAACACATGAATTTTCGGCATTATTTATTTAGTGTTGGAGCGAGATGGGTGTATAATATAAGGTGTGTGTGAGAGGGATGGCTTGAAGAATTTCTAATGAACGTAACATGAGTGCGAGTCGGGTGAGGGGTCAACGACCTTTTCTTTAGGGTGGATCCCCTCGGACTAGGCTCAGGAAGCGCGACGGGCGGTTTATTTTGATGCATTTTCTAATTGAAACGTTCATTTGGCTATTTTACTAGCGTAAGCAAAGTTTGTTCTCTATGTTTTTGTTGCTGGATACACCCCTTCTAAGTACCTGTGTGATGTCTCAGTTAACGATTGTAAATATTTTGACAGATATGAGTGTATTTGAAGTTTGTATGGCGGTGGATGTAAATGCTTCTGAGGGTTATTTGTGCTGGTAATATTCCACTTCCTAAAAGCTTTCTTTGAACTTATATCAATGCATACTATTTGTGCAAATAGGTTGTAAGCATTCAAAAATGTTTAGCAGATGTTGCTTGTAAATAGAATAAATACCATTTGGGTAATATTTGATTGAAAACCTTCTTTATAAAATATGAGATAAGATTTATAACGTAGACGCAACGCAACTAGACGAACGCAATTAGACATTCTTATTATTTTACTTGTATATATGTGTATTAGTATTAATATAAGTATATAAATTCTCGAAAACAAGAAGTATTTTTTTTAATATTATTTTGTACCCTATCAATAGTGATAGGGTAGGGTTGTAGGTTGACTCAAATACTTCTGATTTAACAGAAAAACTTACGCAAAACTTAAGGGTTCCTTGTGCGCTAGAGTTGAAAATGTAAAAAAAAACAAGTATTCAGTTGTGTTTGTGTGAGTAAAATGTTGTGTAAAATGGCAATTTCAATTGGTCAAAATATAGATTTTAACCCAAAGGTTGACTGGTAGAGAATACCTTGTGGCATTAAGTCCGCCTTTGTACCACTATTATACATACATAAATTTTAAATAAATAAATAAAATATAATTTTCAATTCTCATGCTCTGAAAGTGCTTGTTTGTGCAGGATATTGGCTGCACAAAATCGAATTTTGTGCACAAGGGCATAAACGTATCTACTCATAAATGTATCTATATTAAGGCAAAGAAAATGAGGCATACAGAATATAATAAGAAGTTCATAGATAGAATTTGTTATTTTATAATATTTACTTTAATTTATTTGCCTAATTTGTTTTTTATGACATAAAAGATATTAAAATTGAAATTCAAGTACGGTAGGTTATTTATATATTTAAGACAATTATTATTACAAAATTAATTTAATAGTAGGCTGTATAGGTCTGCAGCCCAAGCCTAATATCAATGTCGTAAGATTAAAAAAAAATAAAGCGGCGATATGCCGGGAAAAACAATTTCCTTCAGTTTTCAAAACTGTAATAATTTTACTTTGAATTTTAATTAAAGAAATGTTATGTTATACCACTGTTTTATTTCCTCGCAATCGAAGTGAAAAGCAGAGTTTATAACTCGTCCACAAAACCATTTTATCCTCGACATTACTATCAGCTAAGTCTCGGATAAAAATGGTTCGTTTTGTGCACTTGTTGTAAAATCTACTATTATTCACCAGTCACACGTTAAAACACACCCGAGTTTTATGCCACGCATATTTTTCCCATACAAAATGTACACAAGTTACCGTGGCAAACATTCGTTTGTTTGACCAATTGGTTCAGATGCAGGCCCTTTATGAGGCCGGTTCCAGTTCAGTCCAGTCCAAACTGGGGCCCATTGGGGCGTGAAAAACGCGTGCAATCGCGACCGACACGCCGCATGCGGGTAGTCGGGGATTCTTTTTTTAATTTAAAATACTGGACGAAAATAAAATTTTGTGTCCAATAGTGTTGGTTTTTTTTTTTGTGTAGTTTGGTAATGGAATGAAACTTGTTTGTCTGATTAGTTTGTAATCATTATTACGACGGTATTTATTGTCTGTAACATATCATCAACTTCCTGGACTTGTCCCATGTCACTAGGGGTCGGTGCAACACGTTTTTTTATTCCATTCTCCCCTGTCAATTGTCACGCTATCATTTACTCCTTTTTCCTTTATATCACTCACACAATATTTCCTTTGGTCTTCCTCTCCCTCTCGACCCATCAACATTTATTTTGATTGACATTTAAATTCATTAGTCTAAAAGTTTTTAGTTTGTTAATTTAATTATCTTAATTTACGTATATTTTTTATTTCCTTTGTAATTAAGTAGCTCAGTTAAAGCTAACATACGACCCCACGACAAAGGGTATCCTAGTATGGAGTCCAGGGAATTTGTAAAAATCTAGCACTTAAGGATAATTGTTTTTTTTGTTACTAGCTTTTTAATATTGTACCTTGTTATGCGAACAGAATAAAAAAAAATATTATTATTATTATTTGTTACTATAACCTATGCATGTTTTTAATATACAGTAACATGTTTAAAAGAACCTATACTTAAAATTGCAGTTGTACATAGAAGCTTACGACATTTTAGTACCTAAGTGGGTCATATTTTGGACAGCACCGCACTCACATTGTGTATGTGTTACAATACAAAAATATAAACTTTAAATGCAAGTTATAAAATACATAACTGGGTATTAAATCGCACTACAAAAGCTTCATACACAAGCAAGTTACGAAAACCAAGTAACTGAACACTTGCTGCACAAAACAACTTAGTTACAAAACTGTGCACGCAGAAATAACTATATGCACACAACAATCAAACTGCCAGCTTTGTTAAAACAACACATATTATATATTTCACAGAAATTTTAAACGCTACTCTCAAATATTTTAGCGTTTACACAATTTATTTTTAAAATATTTGAAATGAAATTAAAAGCTGGCAACATGGTCAGTGTATCGTGATTGAAGCAATCAACGAGAATCAAAGGAGTGAATGGAATGAATGAGTGAAAGGTTTTCTTGTGTCAAAGGTGTGCTTTGGTGTTGAAAAGATTAGCCAGTCAGCTAGGTTTATAGTAGGGTTGCTCAAGTACGCAAAGTACAGTTAAACAGGCACGGACTTATTACGGACACAGCTCCCTGTACATCGGACACTGGAAGATACTGTCCGCAATTTGAACGAACATTTTGACAGAATCTTTACTCAAGTATCGCTGCTTGTACAGGTTGTACAGGATAACTGAAGTTACACCGACTTTTTGCCCATTATAGAAGGTGATTATTTCATTCTTTAACATTATATACCGATTTTGATTCGAAATAAAATGACTGTTCGATTGCTACGCCGTAGCTGATGCGATGATGTCATCGCTACGACGCCTACGCCGTAGCCAACAGCTACGCGTGGAGCGAATCAATTATACTTTGAACATTGCTGAGAATAGTACGTGTGTAGTTAGTACGTGTTGGAATTATGAATGTGGTTATTCAGTTTTTTATTTGGTAATTGGATATAAATATAATATGATGTGACCGATGGATGACTGACAGACAACCCATTCTCATAGAAAAGTAGAATTTGGTTTTTATTTTTTATTTTTTTTTATTTTTTTATGTTTGTAGAATTAAAATGTATTTAGGAAATACTAGAGTCCATCAAAATCAAAATCAAAGCATTTCTTTCAAGTAGGCTAGTTACAGGCACTTTTGAATTGTCTAAACAAAGATAAAAATTAAAGTGATTTAAGATGGTATAATTTACACTAACAGATAGTTTATACGGTAGTTGGTATAGCTTTATAATGTAAATCAACAAAAATATAGATAGTAATAAAAATAAAGATATTCGAAGAATTTTATTTTCTATACGCATTTATTGTGTTACTGTATCCTGGCTTACAGGATTTAGTGGTGGGTGTTAGTGGGCCAACCCCGCGAAATAGATGGCCCGCGAAACTAGGCCAGCGAATATTTTTAGATAGCAACCCCACGTAAAAAATTGTGGCTCATAAACAAGGTTATAATGAGGGCTATATAATGGGCCTGTTTACGTCTGATAGTAAATTAAGACATCAAGGAGTCGTGGTAGTTAGAATTTCTTAGAATTCATTAGAGAAAGCGATTGTTCATTAGGAATACTTTAGTTCTTGTCAAGACGACTTGAAAATTGTAATAATTAGTAAGTAAAATCGCGAGCTGGGTTGTTTTAGCAGCTATTTTATCATTTAGATTCTGACTAGTAGTTAAACTACTGAGTATTTTCTGGAAAAATAGCGAGGGTCCAATTAAATTTTTGTGTATTTTACTCTTGATTTCTTTTATTTCTATATTTTCAATAAATCTTCTTTAAAGTAGTACCTAATAACAGCATTAGACACAAAAGCGACTTTATTTTTATAACATTTGAGTATACTTTAGTTAGTTCATTCGTCGACCATCTTCGAATAGTTACCTACCTTCGCCAAATGACACAGTTTCTTAACCCCCTAAAAAGAAGATAATTTCGCCGATGAGTCATGACCTAATTCAGGCCTTTGCTACCAAAAAAAAAGTCTGATATATCCGAAAACGTAGTTCGATAACACTGAAGAGCTCTGCTTCAAACTCGATATAGTTAAAGGGCGCTTCACACGAGTGAAAGCCGCCGCGAAGTAATTTTGTTAGATCAATTGCAAAACTTTGCGGCCGTTTGCACAACACGGCGGCCATAGTTGAGGATATCGGGCCGTAAGGCTGCGTTTCCACTAGGTCTGTTGAGGAATGATACCGTGATTGCTGACCAGGGTGAATTGAAGAAAATTCGTGTTGCACCGACCCCAAGTCTTCTTCCTTTTCGGTTAGTGCCCAAGCTGGTGTCAGAGTTTTTCTGTCGCCCATGGGCCTCTGACTTGGCTTTACATGCCCTCGAGAATTAACCGACCCCAAGTGATATGGGGCAAGGACAGAAAGTTGATGATGTCTGAGGATGCATAGCGAGGAATGTGCGCCAAATTATCCATTCAAACGCTTCTTTTTCATAGCTTGTGCAAAGCTAGCTATGCTCCTGCTATGCTGCTATCACATATGATTGGTTAGTTAAGCAAACCCTCGCTGTTTCTGATTTGAACGCAACCTTAGGCTTCGTTGACGACCTCGGGCGATACGTCAAGCGACCAGTGTTACTTATTTCCCTTGCGTGATTAAGCCATACAAGTCGTGTCGCAGTAACTAGTGGCAAGTACCAAAAAACTTATTTCCTTTTTCTCCCAAAGCATGATTTTTCGTTAATTTTTTGTTAATCCTGCTGCAAGTCCTTGCGAAAGCGACTGCTACTATAGGCCATCTGTACCTATTTACATGAAAATACAAGCTATCCTATGAGTAACAAAGTCCATATTCCAAAACTCGCAAGCCTACCCACATCCTTACAAACCGGACGCAAACAAGGCACAAATATAGCTTAACTCGGCCCACACGTAATTTGCCCCGAAAACTTTATTACCGTTATAAGTTTCCAAAATGATATTATCTCCCGTTGGACGTCATCAAGTCACTTGAACACCTGACGGTATTTCGGTAATAACTCAGTAAAGGTCTCATAAAGCTGTAAGCTCGTTAAACCTGCTTCTTCTTGAACCCATGGTAAATTTATAAATATTCTAAGAGTGTGGGTCAGTAGATGACCACGCTCTCCTCTGCTGATTTGGAGGGAAGTGGCAATTATGTTTGTCCTACTCCGCCAATCTTTTCTGATTAATTTCGTTACGAGATCCAAGACAGTTAAATTGTTTTTCTGGGACTTTTCTCAGCGGTTTTCTGGCGGTCGCCACTGTTTATTCTGGTCTTCAGAAAGTTTACGACTGAAAACTGACAGTATTTTACTTAAACCTTTCTTCATAAACAGTGGACAGGCTCCTAAATAAACTGAGAGAGAAAACTGCCAGCAATATGGTAGGTATAAAATGAAAGTTAACCTAATAAAAAGTATATCTATTTTCTAAATATCGAAATATCATACGCGATAAGTTACAATAAAGCTTTTAAACACGTTCCATTTATAACACCAAAAAACAATCACGCTACCGTTAAAAGTTCGTCCCAAACGCAAAACAAATTGTACGATCCAGACGCCCGTGTGTATCATTATCACACCTCTGATCATGTTTTGTAAACAAAGTTGAAAGAGCTACATATTAAATAGCGTTACAGTAAAAGCGTAGCCGTGTTCGCCAAATTTATTCAATTTGCAAATAATCCGGCGATATTGTTGGCGCCTATCGGATCCGTGCGATCCGGTCGGAACGCTACCGGTCGGTAATTGATGCGTGAATCAGCGTTACCGAACGTTTTCTTGATTTGTATTGAGTGCGAATCGGTGATCATTGAGGTGATTTATTGTTCATTACAATGAAATATTCTATTGAGTTGAGAGTGATTCGGTGTCGTTCAATCGAAAGATTTCGGAGAATAATCGCTGGGTTGGAAGATGGCTAAAATGGGACGAATCGTTCAGGAGTGTCGAATCTAAGTTCAGTTTTTTTTATACGTTTATCTTATACCTTAACACTCAAAAAGAACCTGTTCCCAGTTTTATGTACTACCGAGTTCACTGACGGTCTGACACTTTTCACCCTTATGCCCTAAGTAATAAGGTTAAAAATTGGTCGACCGTCAGTGAACTCGCTTTCGACTATTTTGATGTATTTGTACTACTGCCACTCTTTTTTTGTTTGTTAATTAATGTACTTTAACTTCTAGCCTAGACGTGGACTAATTGAATATGTGTTTCTATTCAGACCAGCTCAGTGTCCCAAGGCCTCCTTTTCACAAAAATTGCCGAATCACTTGTCACTACGTAAAAGTAGCGCAATTAATTCTAAATAACCTCTACGCTGCGAACTTATTAAAAAAGTGATGAGTCAAACGGTTGCTTCGCTTGATATTATAATAAACGCCCTAAGACGGTAGGCCGGTGAATTTCGCGTGACAAAAGACCTGTCACTCATTCTATTTTGAGCAATATTTGCTGAGCCATTGTACACGTAAGTCGAGGCTTTGCTTGCGTGATCACTCGGCTTGTACTGTTAGTTAGTTAGTTATAACAATACGCATTGTTGGCTTTATTGACTCTATTAAAATAACTGTGAAATGCACAGGGAATTTCATATAAAAAATTTCTTACAAAGCAAAATTTACCACACCAGCTTTGTCTACCGTTCAAATCCACACAAAGAACGCTACAATATGAAAACTCAGGAAACAAAGAAATAAATGTGTTTGTATGTACAAACACGTGTGTTCATTCGCTGTAAGACTTTCGTTTGTCACAATACGGAGACGTGTTCCAGGAAAAATCTTTATAAAAATGACAATCTGTTGGAAGCCGGCGAGCGTCCCGCATACAAAACTGAGCAAATAGCTATCGGAAAATACCGAAATATGATAGAAATGCAGCACAATGCAGGACGTTGTCACTATTCCGAGTATCTCCCTCGGTGGCCAAAGCCGATTATAATCGCGATAAAAACGCCAGAGCGCCCCCTCGGAGACCACCCCAGCCTTATCCGATCTGCTGTCAAAAGTCTTTCCAATTTATGTATTGCAGCCGACACCCCGCGGTATTATTTATTGCTACGTAGACTACGTACAAACTTTTCTTTTTACCGACGATCGCCACTCGAATCAAGATGTATGGCTTTCGATCCGATACGCTATCACACCAGAATAACGATGGATAGTTTTAAAATTATCGGTAGCACAAAGAGCTTTAACATTTGTAGAATGTTTGAGGACGGAAACCACTAAGCTTTTAGTGGTAACTCGGTATAAACAAACAAAAAATGCGTGGCTGTGTCATTTAGACGCGACAGGTTGCAATCAAAAAAACAATTTAGTTTTAACGTGGAAACTAAAACCGTCAGTACATATAGGAGATAAATGAATAACACCGGTTTTTATTTCTGTTGAATGCGTCAATCGCTCTAGTACGGAGGACTGTACCCGTTACTTTTCGCTGCAGTTTCATTTTATTATAGAGTGTGGTTGCACTTTAGCTGTCAAAGGTCAAAATATTCATATTTATGGTATGAACTCTGGCTCAAACAGTCATCTGTTTCTTTTTCATTTGGCTCACGACAATATTCATCAAAATGATTCAGGGACAATTTAATTTGTTAAAGCAGCAACTATTACTTGGGAATTCAATTTCTGGCAGATTTTTGTTCGTGTAGACCAGTTACTATACTACATATTACAGGACTAATCGCAAAACTTCTTTCATAAGCACACGAGCACCTTTTTTCCTTTGCAACACTGTAGAAACGAGCAGCGGCAACCCTAACTATTTTCCAACTTCTCACATTTTCATAGTTTTCTGTATGCACATACCACTTAATAGCCAGATATTACGAAACTACGCTCTGGATATTTATAACTAACATTATTATCTACTTTAGTACACAGTCTTTGACTACATTTAATTCTCAGGAGACGAGTGGCGTTGACATTGCAATTAAACTGAACGAAACAACGGCATAACTTTTAATTAGATAAAGAGATTCTGTTTAATGTTGCATTATGGTTTTATTGTGATGTCTTGCTATGCGTTTTGTGCATCGATGTTTTTGTTTAAGCTGGGAATTCGGTGCATAAATAAACTACGCAATTGAGCAAAAAATCCCGTAAAATCCGCAGAAGAAAAATACAGAATCAGTCTCGGTCTTAAGCTTATTTCACAACATTTGTGAATAGCTGCGGTCATTTTTAATCACGAGGTCCTTCAGCTCTTGCAATTTCTTTTCTGTTTTAGTAGTGTCAGAGGTTCCCCAAAGACCCAGCTTAGATAGAATAGTGACATTAGGTTCTAAACTTTATTATTAACGCCAGTTCTCTAGCTCTGAGAGGACTCTTTACGGTGGACACGGTTAACAGCCTAATAGTCGTAACATTTTGCACTTACCTACCTCTTAGTATTGAAACCAATGTCTTCTTTAGATTCACCCAGAACGGTATAAAACTAGTCTGCTAACTGGAAATATAGCTCAATTATTACAAGAGGTTGGATTTCCAGGTCGAACAAAGTGTTATGACAATAGATTCAATCACTATATTACACGTGACTTATAACCTTCTATAAAAAACCGGCCTAGTGCGAGTTCAACTTGCGTGGAGACTAGAGACTCCGTACAATGGCAAAGTCTTATGTTGAGTTTATATATAGAGTTGATAGAATTCTTATAAAGTATTGAACAATATTTTGTATTTTTTTTTCAAAATTTTAGGCTCAGTAGTTTCGGAGATCAGTGGGGTGGTTGTCAATTGTCGTCTTCTTTCATGAATAAAATCAAAACTATTTATTTCACAATATTAACATAAATATAACGAGTCCTATAGTTTGATATATGACGCAGTACGGTTTGCAAAACTTTTTTTTAATTTCCTAATTTGTCCCCCGAAAATGACCCCTATTTTAATAAAATATTTATTTACTTTTTGTTTTATAAAAAATATATTTTGAATGGTTCAGATAATATTATTTTTGATAATATTTTTTATTTATAAATTTAGGAATAAGATTTAATTTATTTTGTAATTTAAGTTATTTATTATCTTGTCGCACATTTGTGTTAGGGCCATAAGATTACACCATCCTACCAAATTTCACCTGATTTGGTCCAGTAGATTCGGAGCAAATTGGCTGTAATAGACGAACGGACAGACAGACAGACGCACGAGTGATCCCTCAAGGGTACCGTTTTTTTTCTTTTTTTTGTACGGACAGCCATGTCGTTATGTTATTATGTAACACAAAAAGAAAAATTCTCAGTACCACTTAAACACAACTTCCAAACGTAAAAGCGTTGTAAAACAAGGTACTTATACGGAAAAGAAATAAATATAAATTGGAAAAACGCATTTTATTAAGTGCTCCCCGTAGCGGCCATCATGGGTCATAAGTACCCACCCACGGAGACAGGGGTGGTTGATATTTATTATGAAGATTAATGATATAGACGTAAGAAGTACATAAACAGATTTATGTACCTATGTTCTATGTTTTACGTGGGGCATGTGTTCGATTACGATTGGGTATGAGAGTTTTTTACTGCTGATGTATATGGTGTTTTTGTTATGTAGCTGACGTAACTATGTTTGACTTGTATCAAACGCCATGCGTATGTGGAAAGTTCATAGGTAGCTTATTTTAAGTAGTAGATTATCTATACATATAAACTTGTCTGTAATTGTTAAGGTATTGTCTTCTGTTAGTCTAAAACACATCGTGTTCTTCTATATGGATTAAGTATTCTCAAAAAACGCTCGTTCGCTGTAGTGATCTTATAGGGGCGGACATTCCCGATGCGCTTGCAGTATGTCGTAGTATCTTTTGTGTGTGGTATCGGACGGATAACTATTCCATGTTTTGCAACCTGAGTGCGACAGGTATCCTATTAAATAAAGAGAACAGTATATGATAAAAACAGTAAGTTCTTTCAATTTTTTCAGTTCACGGGGTTAGGCGGTTAAGTGTCGTTTTATTTTCCATTATATTTCTTTCATTCGTGTAACTGGGATCCTATCTCTTAGGGCGTTGTTAGACGGTAATTCCACAAGATTGACACCGCGACAATGTCTTGTCGTATCCGTTTCTTGACCGTGACAGGTGGACCAATCGGGACATTGAGGTTTATTTTTGGGTCAGTTTATTTTTGGCTAATTGTAATTGAAGACTGTATTTTTGTTTTTTTTTATTACTACACTAGTGATACGCTTCTGCTTCACACGGGTATAATTTAATAACTGGTGACATTCCTAAACATCGTGTTTTGACCCTCGACAAAAAAGTGTGATTCTAAGTTGAAGTGTGTATCTGAGTATATGTGTCTGTCTGTGGTGTCATAGTTCCTGAACGGATTAACCGATTTAAATTTAATTTATCTATGCTATACTTGATCAGAATATGAATTCGTAATATATGTAAACCTCCATGAATAAATGTTCTAAAAGAACCATTACGTAGATAATTTTAATTGGATTTTAATGTTAGCATTAAAATCCAATTAAAATTATAGTTAAATTGTGGTTACAAAAACAGAGAAACATGAGAACTGTCTCTATTTTACATTATGTTCAGGGTTTTGATCTGTCTTTGCCTGATGATAATACTGCATTAAATACAAATCTTAATCCGAATTCGAGTTCTATTTAATCTCTTCCAGACTGCCAGTAATTTATAATTTACTTACTTCATATTGCTTTTCAGCCTTAAGGGGGTTATTCTAAGTTTTGTTCCAAATACCTACGCAAGTTACGCCCCATTTCCCAGGAGAGGCTGAAAGGTCTTCCTGTCGACCTGAATTCGTGTTTGAAATATGAGAGATGATACTGATAAATGATCCGTGTCAATCCATATTGGTTGTTATGATTTGACATACTAAGGTCTTATTTGATTGTCATGACACCTTAGATCTACTTACTAAAAGCTCAGATCAGCTAAATGCGTTTATCGCTTATCGTTTAGCAAAAGAAAGCCTGTTGTTTCTGTCAATAGTTTGAAGATGAAAGAGACAGAATTATGTTTTAAATAGATTTGTTAGTGATAAACGCTTTAAGTGATCTGTTGTCCAAGTGTGACTTTGTGATGCAGCGATGTAAAAACACGGTTTGTGCGTCCCCCATTACACATGTATTATTTGCCTTGTGTGCTCTCCTCTGTAATGTCTGCCGTGCCGTGTCACAACGCATTCGCAAATTAATAAAAACACAACACTTCAACTTCGTCCATTCCTGTTGACCTAAAAACTAGATACTGAAAAATGTACGGTACATTTTATCAGCTGCTTACCGTCCACCAGTTGTACACCCAAGTTCCTCTCAGTTAACTTTTACTTGCAACAGTAACATTTAAGCGTTAGGTTACTGTCGACTAACTGTGAGTTCAACCGTTGCGCTAACTACTGTTACTACTTATCTCTTTGCTCCATTGATCTTTAAACCAGTAGTTAAAGGTTTATGCACATCGTTTCTCGAAGCTATAAATAAACAGAGTAATGTATTGCTCGCTTCCGTGTTTGGGAAAAGGAAAAATTGGCATACATCTTGCTTCTTATGGTGGTTGTTAAATTGAAGGGGTTACTGTTAAGATGAAGGCTGTTTGCATCATGTGTTTGACAGACAGTTCTGTAGCAAAGTTTTGCCTTTTTTCTCTTGTTTGTATTGTCGACCTCAGTACCTATTGCTTCCACGCTAATGTAGAATGTCGATTGTAAAATTAAAAAACGTTAAGGTATTTTTTATGTCACAGTTAGATACTTTCAACCCCAGTGAAGTTTAAACTTGTTGAAAATAAACGTAGTAGATAAAGAACTTACAAGGTCGACTCTTTAAGCGACCGACAGCAAGGTTGGTAACAAGGACATATGTCTAGAATCTATAAAAGAGAAATGTATAGCAATGTGTAGCAACTGTAGCAATATTAGATAGCAGTATACATTGAAGAGGTCTCAACGATTGGGGGATAGGTTTAGAGGAAAGCCGACCCCAAATGAAATGTAATAAGCTTAGACACAAAGAAAGAGAGCAATTTAATACATCCGAACTGCAACACCAATAATAAATAAAATCAAACATCTTCGACTCACCTTTAAAAACCTATAACTGGGTGATAAACTTCTTTATCCACACCCTACATGGTCATCACAGATCACCACAAATCTGAGAAGCTTCACAAAATATGTGGAATCAAATCCGAAGCAGCGATAAAGCCACGAGGTTCGCTGTAAAACACAAATATTCCGTCGAGAAGGGAAACTTCCACGGAATTTGTTCGCAGAATGAACTCGATCGGATAATATAGCTATTTATGGTATTTCGCTCGCCTTTTTTTCTATATCGACAGATTTGCCGGCGCGATGCCGTTCGGTAGCGGAAAAGTCGGTTTAGTCGCAATAAATTAGGGTTGTTGTGCTACTATCGTAATGTATAGTGTCAACAACACGTGCCCTAGGGACGTTCTGCCAATATTTATTCTGTTGGATAGTACCTAACTATTCTGAGTTTATTTTAGGTGGTGGTTGTTCTTTTGGATTTTGATAGGGTGGGTTGGGTTTTTGTGTGTACGTTTCTCAAATAGTTGTCTTTTAGGACACAGTTACACGAATTCACAAGCGTTTTACATTGCGTTTTTTTTCAAACTGAGTATATTTGTTCAGTATTTGCTTTACGAAATTCTTTGTTTAAAAGATTGTGACGCCATCTATACTTTGGCAACAACTGGAAGTGGTTACTCTGTGTATATGCAACATTAAAATGTGCCTTATTTCTTGCATATGTTATGAAAATGTTGAAATCTTATTATAGAAGTGAATATGTGCCTTTTTTTTGTGAAAACAGTATCTTAAATCATAAAACATGCAAATCAATCAACAAAATCTCCAGACATAAACTAATGACCCGCACCAATAGCTGCATGGACAATTGGAAATGTACAAACAAATCGACCTAGCCACACGGCACACGGCAGTATTTGCGCGATTCTGTTGCGGTAGAGCTCGGGGTAATGAATAGCCCAATTTTCCGCATTTTCCGCCATTAACAACATCCGGCCGCCATGGGTGACGTGGCCGCAAATAATGGACGCCCGTATAACCGTTCGTTTGTTTGATATGAGAGCCTTTTTATGAAATAGGGGCGCCACCGCTCGGCCACGAGCTACGCGAATGCGATGAGCGGAACAGATGAAAGAAGTTCTTTTGAACATGCCACATGTTGACATCAAATGCCACATGCGAAGCGACTTGCGACTTGATATTCAGGCGTGTTTCTTTTCAATTAAGTCGCGTCACCATGTCGTGACCGGAGTGTAACTGTTCGTTTGTTTGATGAAAGAATATTTTTATGAAATAAGGTTTTATCGCCTTTCCAACAGCAACTGCAGAAGTAACAAATAAAAGAAATTGCTAAGACCTAGTCACTTTGAAGCGACAGTACTCACACCAACAAACAGTCGCTTGACGCACAGCGCGTCGCAACTCGCGTCGCAATTTGCATCGCCCGAGGTCGTGAACGGACCGTCCCTGTAGGTTTGTTTGATATGAGAGCCTTTTTATGAAATAGGGTAGGCTTTAGGCTTCGGACGACCACGTGGGCTTTTGTTTCTCATTTTTTATGGCGTGGAGTGTTTGAAGTGGTGCCGTTCGGAATATGATTTTGTGCGGTCGGAGTTGTATGAATATTTTTTGTGCGGTTTTAATTGACTAACGTGTGTAGATTTTAACGTGACTGCAATTTTATAAGCGTGTTGGTGGGAACCAATGTTAAAGGTACTCCGGTACATATTGCGATACAGACCAAATATAATAAATGGTGTAAAAAACCTCTTAACAAAGCCGAAAGGCACTTGTTCTCCCCGTCATTGCGATCATTTTTTGTTCTACGCCATACTTGGGAACCTTTTACGGAGTTACGGAGATATTGGGGGTCAAGGTTCCAACATTTTGACAAGTTTTTTTTAAATACAAGTTTTTAATGTAAGATTTTTACTTTAAATACCTCTACGGCCCTCGCACTATTCAAACCATCCATCACCACAATGTTTTAAGTGCGTTACATTGAGTTCTAAAACAAAACATGATTGTTCACCTAAAAAAAAGTCGTTTCTCAGCAATAATTTTTGCGTATTTAGTTTGATGTACAGAATGCTTGGTGGACGGCTTCGTGATGAGGTTGTTTACACCCTGTATACAGCATGAACCAGAAAGATGTGGTTATATTTTAGGATGTGGTATAGATCATCAAACTGAACAACTCTTTCTAAAGGAACAACATCATAATCGCGACAAAATTATCAGCTATCCCATAAAACTTCAATTATCTTAGATTTGATCTATGATGGAACGAGCGCGCCCAGAAGTTGCCCGTCTCTAGTTCTCTTTTCTTCTCCCGTAAGGTTTTCTATGCTAATGATCTCATCAACGTTTTCCAGCAAGTCCAGTAGACTCAGATTCCATCATTTTAACGAGGCCAAACATGTATGTCAACAAAAAAAAACACATTTCTGACCAAAAATTTCCAAAGTTCCGATTACCGCAAAACCATCAACAAAACTCAGATATATTAACCGTATTTAGTTAGCTTTATAGTCTCTTAAACCTTCCTTAATATAAGCAATAAAAGCTTAACCGCTAACTTGAATAAAATAGAGCACATTGTCTCAGGGTCATAAACTGCACGGTTCTCAGGGCGGGGTAACACTGAGCTCGCCAAATCCCCCGTATGTACTAATAACCCGTAAAGTCGAATTAGTAGTGTGGAACTGTTGTGTTTTCTAGGCTTTGTGTATTATCTGTATTAATATAGCTGGCTTGTTCGGAGGTAGATATTTTCGTGAATTAATCGGCGTGAGGTGGGAGTTTTAATGCCTAGGAATAGTGACCTAAGATATTACTCGTGTATTCTTAGCTGGTTTAGCAGTGATAGCTTAGTGGCGTGTTCTTCAGACTGTCAAGTCATGGGTCTCGAGTTCGAAGGTAAGGCACACCTCTGATTTTTGGGATTCATGTGCGTATTGTATAATTATTACTTGCTTCGGTGAAGGAAAACACCGTAAGGAAACCAGCATGCTTGAGAGATATTTCTTGATGGCATGTAAAGCCTAGTCAGAGGCAACTAGTAGTTAGGCACTAACCACACGATTAAGAAGAAGAAGCTGGTTCTGCCGTACACAAAGCGATACCTGTAATGTTCTCACTCTGGTATGACACAGGCCTCCCCTCTGTGATAGGTAGGGCGCTGGAACCAATCACGAAGGCCCAATGCGGGTTGGTGGTCTTTGAATTTTTGGTTCTAAAACATTCTTCATTCTTCAAGCAGCTTACCTTCACCATTTTTAGAGTGACGTAATGATTTTAATACCACAAAGTGAAGAGCTTGGGCTTATCCTATAACTCATAATTCGGAGCCACCCCTATACTCCACGTGTTGTACAGGTAAGCAACACATCCAGTCATCCATAGATCACGAAGAAAAACAAAAACAACCTCAACATCTCTGATACCATCATCCATCACATCACATACCGACCTACACACAATATCCTTCAGCTTTATCTCCCGACCTCAAAGCTGGCGCCCACCAATCATAGCGAGGCGAGGCTAACGATTTCCGATATAAACGGTAACCGTTAACGGCAGCAGTTACCGCGCAAACGGCCCGCGATACACAGCCGGCGCGGTATCGCCACGGTAATGAATTTCCTCTTTTCATTTAGTGCCGACCCGGGCTTACCTTCGGCTCGTTTGCCGAAGCACTTTTACAGGATTTTGTTGTTGAAATCAGTGGAGGACGGGCATAAAACTAGATACGGGTGAATTAAACGGCTTAATTGATACGAGTGATTCTGTTGGCTGTTGAGTTTTATTGGAGACAGATCTGAGGATTTACGAGTATATTTTTTTTTTCGGTGAGATAGTAATGTCAGTTTTTTGATTGACAGATTAATAATTGAAGCTTGAAGTAGTAGCTCATTTTTTTACTTCAAGATAAAACAGCATGACTTGATAGGGTCGAAATAATATTAAAAAAAAAACTGTTTTTTAGATATAAATATTTCGTTTGATTTAATAAATTTGTATCTAGTCGTGTCTTATCTAATAGGTTGAAGCTGTGAGGAAATGAAATTAATATTTTTTTATCAATCAATGAGTAACTTGAAAGACTTTTTATCCAACTTACAAAACACATCGATAGATCCGAAAAAACTTTAGTTATGAACATAAAAACTAATCCAAAAAAAATCGATCAAAGTCATCAAAATTGTAATCTAAAAGTGTCCCTATCTATATTGTTTGTCAGGGCCTGTGTTTTAACGAGTCATAAAGATTTAATTGTCTCTTCGTGGGCTGCCTTAGTAGATCGTCCCTAAGTACTCATTGATAGCTAGTGATTAAGACGTTATGGCAAAAGTTACTAACTTAAACCCGAAACGATAAAAAATAATCGGGGTTTTTGTAGACGGAGATAGGTAGATGGCTATCTCTTTCTGGAACCCGAACCTAAGGGTGTTTAGGCTAGGTAAATAGAAACGCCGGGAGGATATGCCCTAGAAGGACTTGACTTGACTTTGGACATCATTTCAGCCGAAAGACGTTCACTGCTGGACAAAGGCCTCCCCCAAGTGTTGTCAAAGTGCCCGGTCCCGATCGACAGTCATCGTTCCACCTAGTGGGAGGCCTTCCAACGCAACGTCTTCCAGTTTGCGGTCGCCACTCCAGAACTTTTCGGCCCTATTGGCCATACGTTCTGCGAGCAATGTGCCCTGCCTACTGCCACTTAAGTTTGGCAATTCTTTTGGCAACATTGGTTCTCTTGCCCTAGAAGGACTTACGCTGACCTTATTGTTGAGGTTCTCCAGAAAGGTTAGGTGTGTAGTATTTGCAACTAGTGTGTATGACCAGATGTATGAACGTGAAGTCTGTAGCTTCTGCTTACCTCCACGAGAATAAAGCGCGAGTTTAAGTATATCATTTAAACAATAACTAGTTAGTTACGAGAAAGTTAATCAAAAATGTAATAAACACTGTTCATAAAATTAAATGTCAATCATCTGTCAATATTTGATGCGTAATTAAAAACTGTTATTGTTATATTACAACACACAATTCTGTGTCTACCTATCACAACACAACAGTGTATTTAACTAGTAATAATTCTGAAAGTTAAAAGATAACTGTGCTATCACTTAATGCCAGCTCATTGTGTTATTGGCCCTCATCAGAGAAGGAAGATGCATGCTAACTGCGTATGTTTCTAAAACGTTGTGTGTTTTCTATACTAATAAATGAGCAATATTTGTAATCACGTTCTCGAAAACTGCTCTAACAATTTCGATGAAAGTTGCAATGAAGAGGTTGACGGGGCGAAAAAACGATCTAGCTAGGTCTCATATTTAGGTAAATTCTTTTTCATTATTTTCATCCCAGCAGATCTCAGTCAGGTACTAGGTTTAACTTGCTAGTTTCGATCCTAACAAACAATAGTCTACATTGAATTTAGCCTGGAATAGCTAGAAGTCATGACTTCTCTTCTAAGATCCATTGCGAAGGCCATCATTATTAAATGAAAACAGTGAGATAATGCAAGCTAACAGTAGTAAAAAGAGAGAGCAGCGGTGGCCCAGTGGTGGCGGCCCCGACTTACGAACAGTAAGTCGTGGGTTCGAACCCTCACAGGCGCATTACTTTGTGTAATTTATTTCATCGTGAGGAAACCGGCATGTCCTAGAACCAAAAATTCGAAGATATGTGACATCTACCAATCCGCACTGGGCCCGCGTGGTGGATTATAGCCCTTACGCAAAATACGCGCTTTGACGTGGAGTTGCGGACACCAGCCCGTTATACAATATATATATACAACAGTAATAAATTAAACCAGAACTCTTCTATCACGAAAAAAAAACTAATAACAGGTTCATGATTGATACAATATTCGACCAAAATAAGGCAAATAAACATAATAGCTGTATCCCAAACGAAAAAAATAAACCAAATGGGGTAATCTTTGTATCCATCAGTTCGACCCGCCACTGCTGCTTTGATTTTCCACTGGTCCGGCCACGGCTATTGATTCGCATTGATTTCGGGGGACGCTGCTCTTTCCGTTTTAATCGGGAGGGTTATGATTTTAGAAGGGGCGCGGCTGAACTTGCTTAGGTGGTGTGGAGTTATTTATGTATTAAGTGATCCCTCAATCAAAATTTCGATTTTGATTAGAAATAAAAACTTGTAAAATGCTAGATACCCGATGTTGCCTTGGATTTTTTTTAAATCGATACATTTGGATTTTACTTATTCACTAACATTGGTCTGGTTTAATTACACCACGCCTGTAAGCCCAGAAGACTAATGCAGAAGTGTACCTAATAGCTCACATTTCGCCAGTTATGTTAAAGTCTCATGAAATAGGGGGCGAGCCTATTACCATCAACCAGGCACAAATCCTGACTCCGTGGCTGCTACTAATTCCTGATAAAAAACCCAATTACACTTTGCCTGACCCAGGAATCAAACCCAGAACCTCATCCTCAGTACCAGACCAACGGGGCAGTCACTTACTTCTTTGGTCCGGTTTACTTAATGTCAAAACTTGTTTTTAATGTTAAAAACCCAAAAGTCGATAGCGGCACGACAGTCGCAAGATCTTGCATTGCGCAAGTAGAGTTACCCACAAGAACCTGACAACAACCTGGGCCGGTAGCCCACCAGAGAACTCCCGTCAAGTCGAAGGATGGACGACGCCACTGTTGATTCTGGCTTTCAGGAGTTACAGTGTTTTGGGAAAAGTGTGGCGGGCTTGTCCAATAAAAAAAAAAAAAAGTCGAATGATCCTTACTCTTTTATAGAAAACTAGCTTCTGCCCGCGGCTTCGCTCGCGTTAATTTAGAATTTGAAAATAAATTTGTGTTGTACTACCAAAGTTCATATAAAACGTTATTACTGTTTTCCTCGGTAACAGTGCTTTTTTCAGGATGAAAGATACCCTATGTCCGTTTCTGTATACCTGACAACGTATATGCAACATTTCAGGATAATCGGTTCAGTAGTTTAGGCGTGAAAAGGTAACAAACGAACTTACTTTTGCATTTATAATATTACTAGCGGACGTCACGCGGTTTCACCCGCGTAGTTCCCGTTCCCGTGAGAGTACGGGGATAAAATATAGCCTATATTCCTCAGTAAAGACGTGGCTCGTGGCGTGTGGAAGTTTTAGAGTTAAATCGTAACAAACATACAAACAAACAAAAAATCAAATGTTTCCTCTTTATAATATTACTAGCTGCCCGTCCCGGCTTCGCACGGGTGGACTTTTTATTTTTTTCTGTTCTATCCTATCTCTCAAGTTGGATCGAACTGCACATGGTGTGCGAATTTTATTATAATCGGTTAAGTGGTTTAGGAGTCCATTGAGGACAAACATTGTGACACGAGATTTATATATATTAAAGATTAGTACTTATAGTGTAAGAATGAGGAGCTTTCGACCCTGTTCTTCAATGCCTGACAGTTTTATCACAACACTGCTATACGGCTATAGTCAGATGCCCAACAAAAATAAATGGCTGGGTACCCGCCATTTTGTTTGGCTAAATGAACAAACTGCATAGTGCTCATTTGATATTATTTCAATGTGGGCTAATAAAGGAAACCGCAGTAATTATGTTAACAACTGTTTTGAATTTGAGTGTGTTGGGTCCATTCGGGTGGTGTATGGATGTACCATGTTATTTAGAATACGTGATGTGTTTGTAGAATTGTTATTAAATCACTTACATTAATGAATACTAAAATCGATTAACTGGGTATTAGAATTTGAATTCGGAATGACGACCGATAGAATAAAAAAAAATGGTTGTCTGTAAAGTCGGTTTACGGAAGATAATTTTACGTGATAACGTTATTTTTCATGATTTAGTGATTTTAACTTAAAAAAAAAAATATCCCCCTTTTCACCCCCTTAAGGATTGAAATTCTAACAACAAAAAACTAAAAACAACTAACTAAAAAGCTAACGCAACGGCGTTAGCTTCCAACCATACGCCTAGATAATAAATTTTGTGATTTTTACTTTAAAGAAATCCAACAACCCAACTTTATCCCCTTTTTTAACCCTTTGGGGGTAGAATTATCAAAAACGCTGAAACACATGTCATTTTCAATCGTCAGCCTAAACAAAAAAAATTAAGATCCTAACTTTCAAACTGACGGACTTTCATACAAACTTTTATCCCCTATTTAACTCCTTTAGGGGTTGAATTTCGAAAAATCCTTCCTTTTTTCTTGTCTACATTATAAAGGGCACCACTGTGCAAAATTTCAGGTTTATACGTCTAAGGTTTTGGGATGGGCGTTGATCGCGGGATCGGAACGGTGTGACACTTTTTCGTGCAGCCGGTGTTCATCGATATATAAGACGTTATCACGTCAAAAAAAAACACTTATCATACGCCAATTCTTTTGTTTGCTAGGCAGTTTAAAAAAAAGAATACAAGAAGTAAATATTCTAAATGTAGTGGCTGGCTCAGAATAGGAAACTTCATAACTAAAAGAAACCTGACTAATATTTTACACAGTCATTTAAGGACCGATTTCACCATTGAAACTCAACGCGAGCAGCACATGTAAACCTCGTTCTAGAGCTGTCTCTCAGTGCTCAATGTTATCATTGCTACAGAATACTGACACACACAGCTCTTGAACGCAATATAAATCTGCTAATGTCGTTCAGTTTCATTGGTGAAACGCTCCTAAGTTTAGTTCATCGTCTGTAAAGGCCGATTATTTTCCATAAGCTACAACCCTAGGCCCAAAAGCCATAAAAGTTTGAAAATATCGGTCATATTTCCATTTCAGACTTCAAGTACATGCAATAAACAGAATCACTCAATGAAAAACCGATCCCTCACTTTTACATACCCACTAAATATATGAAGATATATTTTTCAGTATTAAAGACCATAAACATTTTTACGAGATGTTCTTTTGACTAGCCCTATTTATGATAGCACTTTGCCTTTTAATATGCTCTGAATATAAATTGGGCTAACCCCTCGTTGCTTGGTCTAGTGTTCATCTTGTTACTGTTTAGCATAGGCTCATAAACGGGAGTTCTTTGATGGGCTACTGGCCCAGGTTGACCGCTAGAAATAATCTGGACAAATGAGGTATCATCGACCCGTCCTAAATACAATGCCAAAGCCTAAGCACCTTCCAGGATTTAAACGAAGCCAACGGAAGAGTTGTGCATGTGGCTATGTTCGGGTACTATTTGATTCCATCGACATGCAAAGAGGATGAGGTACTGCCCGTTTTGGGTTCGATACTCAGGTAAGGCAGTATCATGTGGGTCTTCGTAGTAGATTGTCATCATTAATAAGTTCGCTCTCCTATAGAATGGAAATACAACATATCATGCATAACAAAATATGTGTGTAATCTTTGGAAAAAAACAGGCAATGTATCAATCTTTCAATACTGATTGCCTTTTGTTTCATCTTTTATTAGATTCGTTGTTGAAATTAATCGAAAAAGTAGTTTAAGTATTCTAAGTAGGTCACTACTCACTTAGAATGTATAATATCTAATGCGATATAATAATATCAAGTTATCTCACACAGAAAACACACCATAATACGAAGGTATTAATCCAAAAGCTGCATACAAAATATAATCCTACCCCCCAAGAGCGAGCGTCGCAAAGAGTATCATGATCGACTTAACCCGCCTTAGTTGCAAATAAATCTTCTTTGCAATGAACACAAGCGTAATAAAACTATTTACATAATAACTCATGTCGTAAGAACCAAGTGTTTCTGAAAAACGTCGTTGGAAAATGAATTTTTCACTCCCGTCTTCGCTTTTTAAACTTTTTAAAGTGTCGCTCGGTAGCTCGCGGTGTCTGACGGTAGGTACATAATATTTCTTTTTTTCGATTTTTTTTTGTGGATGGTATACTTTTTTGTTTGCGTAAAGATGTTGCCAGTTAGCTTTAGTAATTTTATGAAGAAAGGTTTTATTTTTAATGCTGTTATGGGACAAATATAAAAAAAAAGAAAAAATTTAAAGAAAATATTCCGGGTTTGCGTGTTTGAGTGTGTGTTATGAAAAATAAATGTTTCTGGTTTCAGTTTGTCAATGAATGCGACTCTAATGCTTCGACACATCTTGGTGGGTTAGTATTTTTAATTTCCTGGTTCCTAATAAATAAATATAAAAAAAAACAAAACTCCTCAAATCTAAGCACAAACACGCGAAAACATTCACCCAACCTGAAACTACTAACTAAATTCCATTCATTAATCAAAATAATCCTTAAAACAAGTTACGTCGTAATTAAAGTAATCGGAGCGCGGCCCTTTGTGATAACTTTCAAACAATTTCCACAAAATGAAATCGTCATTATGGCACCTGTTCCAACGAGCGAGGAAGCGACTAGTAAGATTTAAATTTTCTCGCTCAAAAAACGTACGAAAGAGTAAAAGAGACACTTATATCACCTTATATTGATCGCTGACTGCTCACACTGCCAGCGAGTACCTACTCCTTTGTCGCAGTAACAAGGGCTAGCAAAGAGAGTACTAGCTCAGCGAGGATCGCTTGGCGAAGAAAACACTCGCTGAGAGGAGCTCGCTTAGTACGCACAACAACCAATCAAACTATGCAAAACCAATATAAGTGTATCTATTTTTGTGCGGGAAATTTATACAAACTGAGGTCATGTTACACTGGGAATGTATAGTACGTACTCGTACAAATGGCGACACATCAAGCAATACATTTCCAGTATTACGTGGCCTCGCTTCGTATAGATTTCCCGTACAATGGTATACCTACATTGGATTTGTATAGCTTGATTGGTCGCCGTGCGTACTTACTGCCATTTTCAATAACTTACTAGCCGGTTTCGGTAGGCTATCTCTGTCTGTTTGGCATTTTGCTTACTGACCGGTTAGAAACAAAACGTCACAGAAAAGCTTTCTTTGATTTTTCTATGAATCAAGTGACAGGTAGGTGACGCGGACAGGATATTCTTTGTTTATAGAAACACCGATAGTTAAGGAAGTAGGCATATTAACCGACAGTTATACATAAGTACCAGTAGTTACTACTACACACACTACTACACTACTGTGTAGTGTTAGTGTGTGTAGTAGTTTGTTCTTCCCATCATGGGAGAGGCTTATGTCCAGCAGTGGACGTTATGGGCTGTTGTTGTTATACATAAGGAAGTTATAGAAAACGGCCGTTGGTTGCTACTCGCTAATCGCTGGTAGTAGGACCAGTGCCTTTCGATCGTGGTGTTTTTTGCTCCTTGAATACAAGATAAAGGGGTAGAACAGGAGCTAGGGGACATTGTATCACCAGTATCTATAGACATCTATAACAGCTAGATAAAGTTAATTGTTCGTACCATAATACTCCATTATTAAAATTTTCTTTCGCTGCGAGAGTTTCTGTTATCTTTGGCCGTCTTCCCCCTCGGTTTTAAATGAAGTTATTGAATCATATTAAGTACTATTCTTTGGCTTAATGATTTAAATAGTAAAGTTAGAACTTTGACCCACAATATCTCCGTAACTAGAAGGTTCCCAAGTATGGTGTAGAACAAAAAAGTGATTGCAATGACGGGGAAAACAAGTGCCTTTCGGCTTCGTAAGAGTCTTCTTACACCCTTTATACTGGTACTGAAAAAAATCTAATAGGAAATATCGTTTATGTATAAGCTTTATAAAAATTCCAGGTAGAGGTAAAAGTGTAGGTATTCAACGAAAAACCTAGCTCTATTCTTTAGCAAAACGGATCTAATACTGAATTTAAAATTTTCCGTTAAAAAAAAGCTGAATTTAAAGTTCCGCACTTGGGCTATAAATCCATCATTCTATCCCTCTGTGTCGAAGTCGCCTGGCTAATTGGATTGGATCAAAGCAGTTGCACTTTCCGTTTTTTCCTGGCTGGTGTCCGGTAAAAACTGCATTTTTACTCCGAAAAGTTTGCGGACGAAGTTTTTCGGCGATCGTAAATGCTCCCGTTTAATAAATGAATGTTCGTTTTACAAATATAGCAGTAAATGTTCAATATTAACATAACATAACATCACGCCTGTAATCCTCGAAGGGTTAGGCAGAGATGTACACCCACATTTCACCAGTTATGTTTAAGTCCCATGTAATGGGGGGCGAGCCTATTGCCATCAACCTGGCACAATTCCAGACTCCGTGGCTGCTACTGAAAAATCCCTGATGGAAAAACCCAATAACACTTTGTCCGACCTGGGAATCGAACCCAATACCTCATGCTCAGCAATTGCGCTTGCGACCACTAGTTTAACGAGGCAGTCACAATCATGTTCAATTGTTCATTGTTTCTTTCCGAGTCATGGATGTTTATATGTATAATAAGTATGTATTTACAAACAAAAAGTATCTATGTAGTATATCAACTATCTGGTGTCCACGACACAAGCCTCGTTGCTTATTGTGGTACTAGATGGCGCTGTGTGCAATGTCCAGCGAGATATATATATATATATAATTATTTAATATTATAAAACAAATAAGTTTTTCTACCACTAGATAGATACTTATTTATGTTTTTTTTTTATTCATCAAATCAACGTTACTTCAAGTTAAACCTATCATTAACAACAAAACAATAACTTTCAAAACATCTCATCAAAACTTCTTTATCATAATCAAACGAAAAAAAAAAACACCAGCTTTTCCTTGTTCCAAAAACAAAAAACAATCCGACACGCGATGCAGAAAAATAAGGGCGAAACTACATCAATCTTCGTCGACCATCGGCGACTCATCGGCTACGAACGAAGAAAAAAAAAATCAAAAAGCTAACCGGTCGACGACCGACGAATACAGATGCCTTTTTTAAGATTCCCGCCGAAAAGACGCGCCATTATCGACTCATCCCTATAAGGGAGGGGCACTATTGCGAGTATTTGCCATACTAGTAGTGCAAAGTACTGACGCCATGTTTAGAGTAGCATTTGAGTGTTGAATTCGTAAATATTGGCTCGTTTTTGAGGGACGATAGTGAAACGATTCTTCTAAATAGAGTCATTTGTATTTTAAGGGGAGGGTTGAGTTACATAGTTGTAAGTGTGGCCTTTATTGACCACTTTGTGAGAACCACGTGTGGGTTACCGATTGCTTTGTCAGCTCAATGTGCGCAGAATACAAATTCGTTCTTTTCTACTGTTATGGCTCGGTTCTGGTCAAAGTGTAAAGGTTTAACCGTTCTTTTACAATTATTGTCATCTTTTATTTTATTTGTACGGTTGTAAAGAATGGAAACCATTTTAGTTTTCTCTCTATTTTATTAGGAACGTTTTTCTTTTGTTAGCTCGAGTTTTCGGTTATGAAGACTGATTTTCTTTATCATATTTTAGTCTAGATATGATGTAGACACTAACTAATCAACGTTCCCAACAAGAAACATATTTCTTAATCCAAAACAGAACATTAATCATGTCTACGCCACATTCACTACTTGATGTAGGGAATTCCCTAGATACATCAAAAATTCTATCCGTCGGTTGTTTTCAGGTCTTTTCCATATACATAGATGTAATAAATCAAGACAATTTCCTTTTTGGTGTAAACAGAATTGTAAATAGAGCATAACTTATTGAAGAAAAGTTCTTGGAAGAATATATTTTTATGTAAGTAGCTGTAATTGGTGATGAAAAAACGAAAAGACATCTCTTACTGAAAGAAATTTCAGTAATAAAAACAAGTTAAAGTTCTTTAATTACTACAAAATATTAACAAATTTTTTCTCCAGTTTTCGGGTTATATTTTGATCGTTTTTGCTGTGTTGTAGTATGTACATTCTACACTTCGGTAAGTGTAGTACATCTACTAGTTTCTTTCGAAAGACTTAGGACACCAACAATAAATATCTAAAAACTACTTACAAAAACGTGAGTAATAAAGCTTTGTTACAATTTTGCTTACAAAAAGAACAATAACCTAAACTTACTGATACCTACGAACCACAACGGAAAATCACTTTCACTACATTTTATAAAACAAAGCCGCGTCTGTCCCTATGTATGCTTAGATCTTTAAAACTCCGCAACGGATTTTGATGCGGGTCTTTTTAACAGATAGAGTGATTCAAGACGAAGGTTTTAGTATATAATTTGCGGGCGGTCGAAGCCGCGGGCATCAGCTAGTTAACTAATACACTCCATTCTTCTTTTGTACTCCAACTTTTTTATAACTCAAAAAACATCTTGAGTTTAAAATCATGTCAAGAACAAAGAAATCTAATGAATAGTGTACATTCGTCTTATTTTTGTATGTAGGCCAAACCGTAATTTAAACGACTTTTTCTCGTGTCGTTTGCATTAACACCAGAGGTCGAAATCTGCAAATAATGGCGTAAGAATCCAAGTCGTATATTATTATTGAATTTATCAGACCACAAAATATTCTCGTGAAAAATATACTTTCATCGCGTATAATTGTCGGGTTTTTGACGCCGCAACAAAAGATTTCATATTATTTCAAAACCAGAAAACAAAACAGAAAACATATAATTAACGCTGTCTCTCTTCACTTATTAAAACAATGGTATATGCTAAGGTAATACTACACTGATAAAACTCCCCGGACGACGTGGAAGCATCCCACATAATTAATTTTAATTGGTAATAGCGCCGACCGTCACAAGCCATATAGAAACAAAAACTAAAATAACGTTACTTACAAAATTACATTTATATTCGTGTGACCACGATTCTCCCCCGCCGCTGCCGGAAAAGATCATTTTGCAGAAAGCAATTAAACTTTAACTTCATTAATGAAAACACCTTATTTTCTTTCGTTCAAATAATAGGTCGGCCATATTGTTCGAGGCCAAGTCGGGCCCCATTGTGTCTTGAACAATAAAAGGCGTATTTCAGTCTTCGGGGCAATTGTACGGGGGTCGCGTTACCGTTTTTTTTACTTTTAATTGGAGCACGTCACAAATATTAAGTGCCTGCGAGGCTCTGAACACAGCTTGAATAACGTTGTATTTAAGTCGCTTTACAATAACCTTATTTTTTAAACGTTTCTATAAAGATACTAGATTTTGTCCGCAACTTAGACCATGTGGAAATTGAAAATTATCCCAAAGGAACTCCCGGGACATAAAGTATCCTACATAAATGTGCTATCCAGGTCATTGCTTATCCATTTATCAATTTACAAAAACAAAACTATTTATTATTATTTATTCTCTCTACACAAAGCTGACTTAAAGTAAATGTGTCAGTGGCAGTCTTCAGCCATTTTGAGAGACAAACTGTGTTGTGTGTGTGTTTAAAAACTTTACAAAGTATAATTCACAACATTTCATCCAAATCCGTTCAGTCATTCTGGCGTGAAAACATAACGAACAGGTAGCGATTATTAAATTTGATATTTTCTAATTTAAAAGCCCATGCATCAAAAACAAGGTTACAACAACAGTAGTTAAGGAGAAACCCCAAACCGGGGTTGCGGGACTGTTCGAAAGAGATACCGTGACCCCGGAACACCAAGGGCGATGAAGGAACATGGATGGGTTTTAGTCAGTAAAAGTCTGACACTCCCTCCTGCTCCGCCCAGAGCGGGAGAAGTCATTTGATGATTTCCAATCCGAAATAAAAAAAAAAAAAAAAAAGGAGAAACCCCAAAGGTAAAAACAAAAGTGAACGACAGAATTTTAAAATTGATTTACCACGTAAAAGTCCTAACATATCAGTGTCTAAATAAAACATGGTATTTTTTCGCCTGTGACACTGATTTGGTTACTTCGAAAATGGGGTTGTCCGCACCCTTTTTTCATGTAGGGTACCTAGTCATTGAACTGAAAGAACCAACCGACTCGGTTCTCTTTTTCGTGTGCAAAGCGCGGATTTTCAATCAACCGGAGCCGTGAAGTTTTTGACACATGGAAAGCAAACCTTTTCCTGTAACTTAGTTACGTATAACTGTCAGTTAATTTGCCTACGTCTCGTAGCTATCGGTGTTTCTGAAAACAAAGTTAGCTTCAAATATCCTATCCGCATCACCTACCTGTCACTTGATTCATAGAAAAATCAAAAAAGGTTTTCTGTGACGTTTTGTTTCTAACCGTCCGTAACTAAATGTCAAACTAACAGAGAGCCAGAGCCAGAGCACAGAGATAACCTGCCGATACCTGTCAGTAAGTTATTGAAAATGTCCGTTAGTGATTTCATGAAAGATTGCATGATAAAATTATGACACTACTGAATTATTCTAAATATTAATCTTTTGGCGTCGGAATGTCATTATAATTGTGAAATTGCCTTCGAAAATACAACCAAAAATAAATGGCGGCTTTAATCAAGATATAGACTAAACGTAAAGAGATCCATGTACCTACAACTATAGTATCAGTAAGAATTAACGTAAAAGGTTCATAATATTCACAAATTCACTAGATATAACCATAACGTTTCATGACTTGGATCGACAATCTCTTTATTGTTTTAAATTATTCTGACATAAAAATATCCATTAAAATAGAGTGTTACTACATTATTTCCCTAGCTGGTTTACCTTTCAATGTAAAGTACCTATTTATTTTCAAATAGTAAAAAAACGTCGAAGGCCCCGATCACAGCCTCGGGCGATGTGTCTGCTTGCTTGCTTCTTCACTTGAGTACGTCGATGCGCAAATTGCGTCGCAGTGACTCGTAGCAGCTATCTAAACTACTTCTTTAATCTATGCTAATATTATTAGTAATTTATTTCATCACCACTGCTCTCAAAACGGTGAAGGAAAACTTCGTGAGGAAACCGGCATGTCCTAGAACCAAAAATTTCGAAGACATGTGTCATCTACCAATCCGCACTGGGCCCGCGTGGTGGATTATAGCCCATTCCCTCTCATTGAGAGGAGGCCGTGTTCCAGCAGTGGGAACATTATAGGCTGATGATGATGATGATGATGATTATTATTAAAAAGGAGTAAAATTTGAAAGTTTTTTTGTAGGGATAATCACCGGAACTAATGATCCAATTCTACAAAATCTTTCACTTACAGTAAGCTACATTATTCGTGGATGCTATAGGCTATAAATTATATTTATATCATGCAAATTAGCCGAGCTATCACAATTTGCGGAGGAAGTCGCGAGCGAAGTGCTAGTTTGTTATATCCGCATTCAATGTTGCAAGAAGCGTAACAAGAGGTGCAGTTTTCTGTCTGGTTTGTTTTCTTTTACAAAAAAAGCTCAAACTCAAACTCAAACTCTTTATTGCATTCATGTGTACATTTAGTTGTTACATATATATGTAAGTAGGTTGAAACCCGGTTAGGGCACGGCAACATAATAAGGTAGATTGGACAAAACAAACATCCAGTTAGTGGGTATACTGGATTGTAAGTTTGTTTACAAATACAATTATTATCGACAATATTACTAGTATTAGGTTTATGTAGTTATTTTAATTAATATTATAAGGTTATTCAATTATTTTATTTACGTGTTTTAATTATTATATTTTATTATTTTGTATCAGTTGTTATAATTTCATTAATTTGTATGAATTATTATATTTTATTAATTTATATTCTCTATTAAATTTATATTTTATTAAGTTGTATTAATTATTTTATATTTTATTAATTTGTTTTGTTATGTTATGTGTAAATATATGTATGTGTGTGTTTTTGTGTAAGTACTATTTCAGTGATTCTATGTAATTAGCTATCTATCATATTCATATACTAAATATTTTATTCTAAGTATTCTGAGACCGAGTAAAAGCATTTTTGTGTTAGATAATCTTTTAATTTTCTATTAAATGCATTGAATTTGGGTTCCTTTTTAATTTGTTCTGGTAATTTGTTGAAGATTTTTACTGCCATGTAATATGGGCTATGGTAAAGCATTTTGATCCGCGATTGTGGAAGATATAATCTATCTTTATGCCGTGTGTTTACGTTATGCATGTCTTTTGTTTTAGGGAAAATGTTGCTATTTTTAAATGCAAATATGCAAAGGTCATGTATGTATATAGAAGGTAAAGTTAGGAGATTTAATTTAACAAAATATGGCTTACAGCTTTCGGTATTGTCAATATGGGCCAGTATTCTAACACATTTTTTTTGGATAATAAACACTTCGCTTTCGTTTACGCTGTTCCCCCATAACATCACGCCATATCTTAGCCACGAGTTAGCGCAGGCGTAGTATGCCGATAGTGCTGTTTCTGTATTTGTGCTGTGCTTAAGTTGAAACAAGGCGTACGTAAATTTAGATAATTTCGATTTTACTGTTTCTATGTGATTTTTCCAATTGAGATGTGTGTCTATGTTTATACCGAGTAAGTTAAATGTAGTTACCAATTCTATAGGGGTGTCATTAAAAATTACATTATTACTTAGGGGGGGGGGGCTTTGTACGATCTAAATTGTATCATTTTGGTTTTATTACAGTTAATTTCTAAATTGTGATCTTGTAACCAAAGTGTTACCGTCTGGAGAGTATTTTGTAAGATTGCATTTAGGTCAGAATTTTTGTCGCATTTCACAAGTATGGAGATATCATCGGCGAACAGTACTGGTAATGTAGTTTGTTTGTTTAGTATTTTTGGGAGGTCATTGATATATATTAGAAATAGTATGCAGCCCAGAACGCTGCCTTGAGGTATGGAGCATGTGAGATTTCTCACCTGGGACTGCACTGTTATTGTCTCTCTATCGTTAATATTGTGGTGTTCAATCTGGACTATTTGCTTTCTGTTGTTTAAATATGATTTGAACCAATTGTAAGCCGGGCCACGTATACCAGAACCGTAAAGTTTTCTTAGTAATATATTATATGATACTTTATCGTAGGCTTTTGACATATCGAGTAGCAGCCCTAATGCATACCTTTTGTCATTTATTTGTTGGAGAGCTGTTTGGACATATTTGTAAACTGCACATGTTGTGGATTTTGTCTTCCTAAAACCATTTTGACAGTCATCAAGGATATTGTATTTTTCTAAGAAATAGTTTAGTCTGTTACACATAGCCTTTTCAAAAATCTTTGAAAAGGTTGGCAACAACGCTATAGGTCTGTAATTACTAGGGGTGTGGATATCATCTTTTTTATGTATTGGTTTTACTAGGGAAATTTTTAGTAAGTCGGGAAATTCTCCAAGCTCAAAACTCTGGTTTATTAAGAATGTGAGTGGTGCTGACAATTCTTCTGCACATTGTTTTACTAAAATAGGGGGTATGTCGTCTATTCCGCAGCTATGCTTATTTTTTATTTGTTTTATTATATTAAATATTTCTTTTTGGTTTACTGGGCGAAGATACATTGACGTAGTTGGTGAGTACATTACTGGACGTCCAGTTTTTAAGGTATTATTTATGTCTAATGTTGTTTCACCTACTGTAGCAAAAAAGTCGTTAAATATATTAGATACATTTTTAGGGCATGAAGTAGTTGTACTGTTGCACAGCTGTACTTTTAGTGATATATTTTCATACTGCCTTGTCTTAGTTTTGCCAGTTTTATTATTTATAATATTCCACATAGTTTTAGTTTTATTATCTGACTTTTTCATTTGTCTGGTATATTCTATTTTTCTTGAAAGTGTTATGCTACGTTTTAATATTTTGCTAAATTTACTATGATATGTTTTTATGATATTCGATTTAGATTCGTTTAGTATAATTCTTAGTACTCTTTTGTGTTTGCATGATTTTTTTAGCCCTGTTGTCATCCATCCTTTAGCTTTTTTATGTTTTAATTTCACTCTTTGTTTTGGTATTATTTTATCTAAGAGCTGTGTTATAGTTGTGATGAATGTATAGTAGTTTTCATTTACGTTTTTATTTGTACTTAAAGTATTTCCCCAATCAATTTCCCTTAATGCATTTTTAAAGTTTATCATGTTTTTATCTGTAAATAATCTTTTTTGTTTATACCATAATCTGTTGTTGTTTGTATATAAGTAGTTTGTATTTAATTTTAAGTTAATTGATTTGTGCTGATCGGAGAGTCCGTAATCCTCGACATATTCTTTCTTTATTAACGGTTTATAGTTGGTAAAAAGTAAATCAATGCAAGTGGAAGTAGTTTTTGTTATCCGTGTGGGTTCGCGAATTATTTGTTTAAGATTTTGTGAGCGCATTAAGGTAATGAGGTTCTGTGTTTGTTTGTTTTTTTCGAGTATATTAATATTGAAATCTCCGCCAATGATGATATATTTATTTCTATCTCTAGTATTTAATCTATTTAAAAGCTTTTCCATTTGCTCGTAAAATATATTTATATTGCGATCTGGTCTATACAATCCTATGAATATACAGTTTAATTCAGGAACTTCAATTGCACAAATTTCTATTATAAATTCTTTGGAATAGTTTACTATATCTATTCTTTCTATAAATTTTACATCTTTTCTTATAATTAGGCAAACACCTCCACCTTCTCTAGCTTTTCTACAAAATTGGGATGCAATTGTATATCCTTGAAGCGATACAGGAGTCGTAACAACTAAGATGACTCACACGGGTCCCCCAATACAAATGTTTTAAACATTCCCCGCTGTTTTGAAGCCCCCCTCCATATCCCATTACGTTTTATAGCACACGGCTGTAAGACGAATAAGTTCTTAGTTTTTCCATTACTTTTATTGCATTTCAGCGTATCTTCCTAATCACCTGAGTGTAATTAGAATCAGGGTTAAGGGTTTAAACTAGCGTCATTAACCGTTTAGTGAGCGGGAACTAAATTAGATTTAATAGTCAGGTGCGTCTTTTGTTGTAGGTACTACATAGTTCAGTAATGTCGAGTTTACTTTGGTCTTTGCTGTTTGTGTTAATTACTGTGAAGTTGTGCGAAAATTTTGTTGGTTTTTCTATTTAATAGTTTATGTGGCTTGGCCATACGAAACGGCCAAGCCACATATTTTGACTAAGGTGTAGAGTTTGTGAAGTTAGACCTTGTAGAGTTAGGGCGTGTAGAGTTAGAAGCTTGGCTCTGCATGAGATCTGATAACTTTTTGACAGTGCGAGTCATATAGTCTCGTCTTGGCTACATTTTACATGAAAATGGTTTTGGTGGCATTCCATTTCTTTTTGTAAGCGTGTGGCGCCAGGAGTCCCTATATCAATTTTCATACCTCTAGCTCATCAATTTTCAGACCTCTAGCGTCAAAATTCCGGAAGTCTCATACAAACTTCCATCCCCTAGTTTAAGGGGTCGGGGAATAAAAGTTACAAGTTTTGTATTTTTTTTGTTGTTTGTGTACTAATAGTAGCTTACATACCAAATTTCAGCTTTCTAGGACATTAGGAAATACCCTAAGTATTTCGATGATCAGAAGTCAGTGACGAAATCAGAAAGAAAGAAAGAAAGAAAGAAAGAAAAAACATTTATTAGCCCGCACAGGACACAACACAATTAGAATGGTTAAAATAACAGTACAGCTAATTAAAAAAATAAATAAAAAAAAAACAGGGTTTTTAGACATCAATAAAATCTAAACAATAGGTGCTACGCAATTTAAACTTTATAATTATATTTAATAAGTCTGCTATTGACAACATATCCCGAGAATTTTGTTTATCTGGTATAATCCAAACCCAAGTTATAAAAAAACGACGAAGCGCTTCGAGAAAAGGTAGGTAGTGCCCTTGCGCTTCGCTTGGTTCGTCTTGGCGATGATGTGACTACGTGTACTTCAAAACAAAAGGAAGCATTTGATCAATAAATCTGAAATTTGTTTATGGATGCCAAAAATCGATGACATGTTCATTGGAGGTCGGAAATTATCCTCCGGGATAAAAGGTATCTTAAATATGTCTTAATCCAGTTATTGTCTGTCCTTAACTATTGGCTTCAGGATAGACAATAACTGTTACTTCGCATTTATTTATAAAACAAGTACGGAGATGTAGCAGGTGTCTGCTTGTACCAACTTAGATTTAAAAATAAAATATCACGCCTGTAATCCCCGAAGGATTAGGTAGAGGTGTAACTAATAGTAAACCCACATTCCGCCAATTACGTTTAAGCCCCATGTAAAAGGGGGCTTGGATATTGCCACTGAGCAATTCCTGATGGAAAAACCCAATAACACTTTGACCGATCCGAGAATCGAACCCAGAACCTAATGTTCAGCAGTTGCGCTTGCGACCAACGAGGCAGTACAGATATTACTGTTTTTTAGTTATTGGTTTAGTTTCGACTTACGATGTACAACTTAATATTAGCATGTAATACTACCATCCAATACTTGTCCAGTTTATAAACAAAAAAAAAAACGTAATAAGACAACCTGTACCCGACGACAACCGAACGTTATTCCATAGCAGCACAGGTGCAACCACAGAATATTTACTCAAACAACAACGAGCCACCAGACATATTGCTTGTATGAATTCAAATATACCTGCAAGACTTGCTATCATATTTTGACGTCAAGTAACTGCGCCTGTATTCTGGAGGGAGGCGTAAACGTCCGCCATGTTGGAAGTTATGGCCTCTTGCCGTGTACACAGTGGGTGGTGATGGTTGTAGTGGTAATGTTACTGGGTTCACATTTGGTTTCGTGATTTTGACAATAGTATAATATTAATATTGTTTTCGTCGTAAGCAGCCATCAAACTATAAATGGAAATCTACCTTATTGCCTGCCAATAAGGCTCAATACAACAGATTAGAACAATTTGGGGACATAAAGCTTGCTTATTACAGAGAGTCACCACAGTTATCGACATTGAATCGGCTTAAGACGGTAAAAAAAATTTTTTTGATTCCGAGGCCTTATGTTACTCCTTAGTAACGGACGGAAGGATAAGTAATTGTTTTCTTACCAAAAGTCCTGTCTGTTTAATTCTGATTCTAACATAATTTATACCGACACAAGATTCATTGAAGAGCCTTCAAAGATACTGAAGAATAGGTAGCAATAAACCAGCAGAAAAAAAAAAAACAAAAAATACCCGTGTTTTTCAAGTCTGTCAATAAAGCATATTTCACCACAAAACAAACCGAATATATGACTTCATATTTTATTAAGAAATACGGCATTTCTGATTTCCGTTTTCAGCAACGTAATTTATCTAAAAGCCGTAAAACTAGACGGTTGGAGGCAGACACGTCCGTCTCCGTATAAGTACCCTGGCGAAATGCCAAGGGTGAAGGAATGGCCTTCAGGTCATCGTCGTAAGCACCCATCAAACTATAAATAGAAATCTACCATAGTTCCTGCCAATAACGCTCAATTTCCTTTGTCACTGAGTCACTTTTTAAACCGTTCGGAATCATCTAAAGTCACTTCAGGCTATCGGCACATCTGGATTGAAATGGAGGTTTGGGATTAGGCTTTATAATGGGGTGGATAAGGTCTAGATTTGATTGTGCTCTACCTGATATTGCATCAAACTGGTAGTCTGCTGTGTTCTCATTTTTGACGTTGTTAAACGTAGATGGCGTTCGCATCAATTTTAGCACTCTTTTACCCCATTGCGGTATTTTGTTTCACTTTGTTTATAATAAACTAACAGTGATTTTTGTTGGGGTCGAAATCATTTCACTTTTGTATATGCTAACAATCCTGAGTAACGTAGTAGTTCTGTATTTGTTTGGGATTATTCAATATGTGAACAGTAGTGAAAATATTGTTTATGGATTTAGTCAATGTAACTAAAATGTATGAATGTTCCATGTTGTTGTTATCCCGCACCAGTTCCCTAACTTGGTAGCTAGTAATCCTTGACCGTTCACCGTCCTTGACCTACTTTTTGAGTAATAAGGATCATACCTCACTATTTAAATAATGACAGCACCCTTCAATTCACTATATAGGTACTCTTTACATATTCCATTTAAAAATTAGAATTGTAACTGATTTAAAAAAAACCTCACCTAACCAAACCAGCGAAAAAAAAAAACAAAAAAGGCACATAAGCAAAACCAGCCAGTCTCTAACATTGAAAAATAACTTTACCACCGTAATGACTTTACAAGACTTTCCCAGTACACACAACTAGTCCGCGCTTAAAAACTCGCCTAGGATAGTTAAAAGTCGTTAGTAATTTCGCACCAAGCAACCAAGCCTTTGAGCACAACTCTTTGTAAGGCCAGCGGTAATTAGAACGAGGGAACCAAAGACGTTGGGAGAGGTCCCAACGAAAGTCTTTGGTTCCTTTCTTTTCTTAAAACCGGACACCCTCGATTTGCACCCCTTTATGTCTTATTGTTTGGGGTCAACAGACGGGTGGGTTGCACTTGGATTGGAGTCAGCAGTTTTAAATGTTGTGATTTAAAACTTGCATGGATCTTTTTGTCTGAAGATTTTTGTAAGAAGCTTCAAGGCTTCACCGTGGTAGTATTATAATTATCTGTGACAGGGTGTCAAGACTCATAGTCACCGCCCTACACTGTTCTAAAAAATATTTTTTGGAGTGGAAAGAGTTGCAACTAATGAGCTGAAAGGTTTGAGGTTCAAATTCAGGGAATTATTGTACACTGCTTCATAACCACTGCTCTCAAAACATTAAAGGAAAATATCGAGCACATATCGTTAGACCTCTTGGAACCGATATGACTTGTGTCATTCAACAACATAGTCCTGTCTTCGTGGTTGTCTACGGCCTATCCCCTTATCAGACACCTGAAGGCCTGTTTCCCGGCTTTGGGATCATAATATAATGTGAATACATTGATAACTTCCAGAATATAATTCAATTAGTCACGACTCCACTTACTTCAAGAACCGGTACATAATAGACTACTTACCTAAAAGTATTCTGTGCTAAAAAGACTGAACGTTCAGAGTCCCTACCTCCAATAATGCTGACTTCATGAATTCCACATGTAATAGCGTCACACGAGGTCCCCCAAACTGCAAACGACTTTTCAATATTAAAATGTTTTACCTTCAAACAATTTACCGGCCCTCATTGAATCTAAATTGTTATTAGAGGTTAATGGACACAATCTAAAACTCTCGCGCGTCCTAACCAAATATGTTGAGAGGGCTTATGTAAAACATTGTGTTGGTACACCTGCATGGTCATCATACGCCGCTATTCTGGAAAATCGGGCTTATTTCGTTCAGACCATTCCACTTTATTGATATAGAATATTGGAATACAGCAGCATCAGCAACACATTTGAATTCGAAATGTTTTCTGTTACAAGATGTTGGGTGAATAAATTTGAACTCTATTGCTTTTGTGTTGGGTTTAAATTCATGTGGGGTTTTTAGTTTGAGGGTGAGAGAACAGACGCCGATTTGTGAGGCTGGTCTGGTAGTTGGAGCAGTGCCAGCGCAGACTTGGTGCACTGTGGGCCCGGCCGGTGCTTCGCCCGCAACGTTTTATCTATTCAGAATTGAAAGCGTTGATAATAAAATTGCCTGGACACGTTTACAACGCCTGCAAGACCGTAACTACATAACGCTAATTGTTTTTCTAACTGTTTAGTTTGTTTCTCTTTGTTGGGCGCTAATAAAGAAAATGCTGAATGGATTTGTTGGCTGATAGAACCGAGTTTATACTTGTTTTTGAACTTTGTTGCCAAGTAAAGTTAGTGCTTAATGCTATTAGCTTTATGACTACAATAGCAAATTCCTAACTGAAAGTTTTAAATTGTATTACATAGCATCACGCCTCCTAATCCCCGAAGGGTTAGGCAGAGTTGTATCTTATACTGTACCCACATTTTACCAGTTCTGTTTGTAAGTCCCATGTGACATGAGGTGAGACGTGGCTGCCGCTGAGAAATTCCAGATGGAAAAAACCAATAACACTTTGCCTAACCCGGGAGACGAACCCAGGGCCTCAAGCTCAGCAGTCGCGCCTGCGACTAGCAGACCTACTAGGCAGTCACAAAATTTTATTTTGCTGTAATAAAACAAAAACATTAGGCAGGCCTCAGTAGGCATGCTTCAGTAGGCAAGCCTCAGTAGGCAGGCCTCAGTAGGCAGTCCTCAGTAGGCTGGCCTCAGTAGGCAGTCCTCAGTAGGCTGGCCTCAGTAGGCAGGCCTCAGTAGGCAAGGACTGAAGCAAAGATAAATTAATACGTGCCTATTCCTTATCCCTTGTCATACATTATTCCAAAAACCCTGTAACAGAAAACTGAACTACAAAACTCCGGCACAGCCAGAAATGGCACATTCACAAAAAAAAAGCAAAACTAAGTGATACAGCATTTTTCCTATTACGAAGCGCCATACACTGGCAGCTTTTATTAAAGTAGAGCCAAGTCGCGTTTGTAGCATAATCAAATCAGCTAAAAGGTTCCGAGAGAGCTCTGATTTATACAGTAATCAATCCTGATATTAGTAAACGGATGTGGACGCTTTTTTACATTTATGAGTTTAATGCGTCTGGCTCTGCTTATTGGCAACTGTAAGTAGTGAAAATAGTTTTAAAAACATGATTCTTTTAAAATGGGAGACGTGAAGTTGGCGGTAAACCAAAATAGGATTGCATTTTTTTATTTTATTCGTGTAAATTATTAAAAATATTATTGATCCAGATTAGTTAGAAGGCTGAACTGGTGTCACCTCGTAGACTGAATTGGTAACAGTCAAAGCATTTGACATACAGGCTGTATAATTGCAAGACGTTTGCCTACTTCCATAATTTCATCAAATTAAACAAGATTTCCAGAACTTAATATGTATTTTTAACGGTAAAGAAAATTGTATTTTACTTGACTCAATTAAGAATTCTCACCTAAGTTAATTCTTCTAACCCAATTCTGTACAAATTCAAGAATATTATATGATTAAACTCAGTTTTAATCTTCTAGGTGCATTGGTTGATATTTTATTAAAGCTAGCAGTATTCTACAGTCATAGTTATATTTGAATGACCCGTATTGCACCTCTGAGAGTAACTGGGTCGGCTTTGAATGTAAGGAATAATTCGGGCCTTACTCGTGTTTCAAAACTTGCAACAACATGCTGAAATATTCAACTTTTCTTCAAAATGTGTAAATGTTTTTAAGATATTTTTCAAGTTACGAATGGAATGTACTTTGTGCAAGCTTTAGTTGAAATTTTATAAAACTAACCTGAAAATGAGAACTTAAATGGCGAATTAACATTGTACCAGATAGTTTATCAATTACTAATTGATTCTGAACAAACAAATTTGGGGACATATGTAAATCTATGCTCAGCTATTTTTGACATTATGTATACTATAATAAACCCATAAAGTACACAGAGTAATAACGAACAATGTAGGAAAAAAATATCTGAACCTCACCACAAAACCAATCCATCTGACGCCTACATTGTTTGACATAAATACCACTTTAGAACACCAAAAAAAGTTCAATATGAATGAGCTCATTACCACAAACCACAAATTGCACCTCATATAATTTGTTGGAATGCACGTTTGCCATTATTAATGCACCCCAGGGACGAGGGTGCCTACACTTATAACGTGCCCTGTATTTTAATTCGGACAAAACACGCACTGAAATTTAATTTCCGTAGTACAATTATTTTTGTGGTCACTCTATTGGTGGAATGGTGGGCAGTCCACGATATTGGATTTCGTATTATATGTAGGACGAAAATTGGTGGTCTGCATACGTAATGTTTTTGTGTTAAAAAAATAATTATAGGGTGAATTTGAATAGCAGCATAAATGTAAACAGTAATACGAAGCTGTAATTTTGAAATAGGGCTCAACTAAATAATTTGAAGTTCTAACAAACAGAATACAATTGAAGTCAACTTAGCTAAAAAACATTTGCATCTTGTATATTGAAAGTGTATTTAGTGAAAGTGAAAGTGTATTGAAAGTGTGACATCTGCCTAGCCTTTTACCAAGTTTTATTGGGGCCGGCTTCCAGTCTAACCGGGTGCAGCTAAATACCAGTATTTTACATAGAGCGACTGCCTATCTGACCTCCACAACCCAGCCAGTACTGGGTAATACGATACCCCTTGGTAAGACTGGTTGTCAGACTTTTTGGGCCACTGACTACCTGTAACGACTGTCAAAGATCACAAATGACAGCCAGGACCAACAGCTTAACGTGCTTTCCGAGGCACGGAGGAAACTCGGTATGTAATGAGTGGTCACCCATCCACAGACTAACCTAGGCAAGGACGGCTTAACCTAAAGATCGACCCGAGCGGCTGTTATTATGTAGCCACGAGCTCCACAGGCTGACAAGCACAGTGTATTGAAAGTGTGTATAGTATTTTTAAAGGCAAATTGCATCATCATCATCACCTGCCTAGCTTGTTCCCAACTGTGTTTTGGTCGGTTTTCAGTCTAACCGGATGCAGCTGAATATCAGTATTTTACATGGAGCGACTGCCCTTCTGACCTCTACAACCGAGGTAGTACTGGGTAATACGATATCCCTTGGTAAGACTAGTTGACAGATTTTCGGGCCATGGACTAACTGTAACGACTGTCAAATATCTACAAATAACATCGAAACTATCAAACCAGCAAAATAAATATAAGTAAGTTTAAAGTGTATAATGTCAAGGGAAAACAATCAGTGTGTATCGAATCAATTTGCCGTGGAGTCGGGTCTGGGCAGTGGGCACTGGGTACTGGGCAGTCCGGCCCGAGATAAACGGATTATGTCAGCCGCTGTCAGCTCGATGGGTGACCCGCTGAGACAAAATGGATTAGAAATGGAAAGAGTTTGTTTTTATGGAGTGTATAATGGTACGTTGCTTGTTTGTTTGTTTAATTTAATTTTAATATTCATTGTTTTAATGGCATTTGTCAGTTTATACTTTACTACAACAATAGGTTACTTCGTAGTTAACTATTATAAGCATCTTTTGAATGGCGCTACCGAAAGCACCAAAAAGTAGTTCAGTTATGGGAAGACACAATTGCCATCGACACACTAGGAAGAAGAAGAATGACAATGACTTTTGCTTTTTTTTTAATTATTAAAAAAAAAACAAAATGGCGTCGTCAGTTTGGATTTTGGCCACACACCAACGCAAGAAAATAAAAAATTGTCTCTGGTGCATGTATCTTCTGGAAAAGTTTAGGCGAAATTATTATTAAAATGCACGTGGGACATCTTTAGCGATGTTCAAAGACTATTCTTAGTAAGAGGTTAAGTTAGCCTTTAGAATATGCCGTTATAAGATAACAGCACTTTATATAGCTTAGCTTTAAAGTTCTGGACTACCAAGATTGCAACGGTTTAGTCTAAAATGTATAACAAGGTTTTGAATATCTATTCGCTATACAAGTAAATAATAATGGAGTACCTGTTTGTAATATTAAAATCTTTTTACACAGCTTTTTACTGAATGCATTAATATGAAAGTATACGGTATTTATAACAAAAACCATCTTTTAATTTTTTTTATCTGTCTGTCTGTCTATTTGTTCCAACGAATCTCCGAAACGGCTGGACCGTTTTTTACTGGCAGATAATTGATATTAAAATTGTATTTAAAAAAAAGAATTAGGGTTCCGTGCAAAAAAATGAAAACCCTTGATGAATTCAAACTAATTAAAATTGTTAACAAAATTCGATTCAAATATGGAAGTAATATTCTTATAATAATTTGACGCGGATGAAGGTCGCAAACAACACAACACAAATACGTAACTAAACCAGCTGACAAACATTTTTAACCGATTTCCAAAAAGAGGAGGTTATCAATTCGTCAGTTTTTTTTTTATATTCAGCCTTTTTTTTGCCAATTGTGAACCGATTTCGATGATTCCTTTTTTTTTGGGAAGAAAATTACTTCGCGGTGGTCTCGTTTACATTTGGTAAAGATCTGATGGTGATCTTCGGAGAAATACAATGGAACTCTTCAATTATAGACAGCAAATCGGTCGTGATTGCTGCAATCGCTTTGATGTTTGTTTTTTTCACAACATCATAACATATCATCAAGCCTGTATGCTCTGAGGGGGTATGCAGATGTGTACAGTAAACCAACATTTCGACAGGTATGTTAGGTTCCATTTTATTGGGGATAAGCCTATTACCATGACATGTATTGTTAACAATATAAAAAAATGACTACCTCGTTGGTCTAGAGGTGGCGACTACTCAGCATGAGGTCCTGGGTTCGATTCCCAGGTCGGGCAAACTGTTATTGGGAATTTTGCATCAGGAATTTCTCAGTAGCAGCCACGGAGTCAAGATTTGCGCCGGCGCTCGCTCCCTGTTACATACGACTTAAACATAACTGGCGAAATGTGGGTGTAGGTACTATTAGGTACACCGCAGCCCAACTCTTCGGAGATTACAGGCGTAATGTTATGTTATGTTAAAATAAATGTATAGCTAATATTTGTATAGGAATTACAACTAAAAACGTATAAAAACTTTTTGCAAAAAATAAAACCGCCTTCAAAACCACAACAAAGTGAAAAATAACTTTAGCTTCAGAAGTCGGTGACTTCTGTGTGTTTGATTCAATTTCTTTGCCTTTGTTTTATTTTTTTTGCAAAATAGTTTTTATACGTTTTAATATTATAGTATCTTCAAAGTAACAATTTTATTTAAAACCACCAACAGATTTTCCTTCCATAAATTACGGATTGGTTGCTTGAATAAATTCACAACTACCCGCAAAGTATTTTAGAATATAAACAAAATTTTATTTGAAAACTTGATGTATGCTCAGCGTTAGAAATAGCTCCACATTGCATAAAACGCTGGGAAAATGCTTTGTATTATGCTAAACTCTGTCTGGAGGTGTTAGGACGAATAAAATAGGGATCACTTTAATGCCCAAAGATTTTGGAGAAGAATAGCTGTCAAGCTAGTGCCGACTAGAGTGCATTCTTTCAATCTTTGTAATTTAATTTACGAAATGGAAATACTAGAATGAAGGGGAGACGGGATATTCTACAAGAGTTGCCAGAGTATTTATCAAGATTTCCTTTTATAAAAGAATTGTTAGGATAGAAGTACAATGTTGGGATTTTTAAGTCGTTTTCTTGGAAACTAAACGAGATATTTCTTTTGTTTATATCGTTTAGTTCTGCTAAGCTGGGAACTGTTTTTGTTACGAATTAAAATTAAATTACGTGTTTGGTTTTTATGATAAATTGTTGTGCTTAGATACTAAATTGTGTGACAAAAAAAAAATAAAAGAAAAATAGCAGTAAGTATCAGTATCAATACTTATATTATAAAGCTGTAGTTTGTTTGGTTGAACGCGCTAATCTTAGGAACTGTTGGTTCAAAAATTGGAAAGTCTTTTAGTATTGGATAGCCGACTTATCAAGGAAAAACAAAAAAAAAAAGGCTATATAAAATCACGTTACGACCAATAGGAGCAGAGCATCAATGACAAATGTTCCAAAAACAGGTAAAATTGTATTTTATAATAATTTTACTCGGGTGAAGGTCGCGGGCAACAGCTAGTATTATATACCTACTAGTAATAATTATGTTTCTGTATGTAAGGGTATACTAGTCAACAAAGAACATTCGCAATAAAATGAAATGAAAATTTTATTTACCAGATATAACAATCCACATACAACCAACAGACACATAAAATAAACAAGACACATAGACAATATATACACACACACGCGCCTCAAATGTAACGAACTACGTAATCTGCGTGTGGTAAGACAGCCACCTTATATGTAGGGGACTGTGGTACCATTCTCGTACCGCGGCCACCAAGGAATTAGCCGATCGAAGTATGGCGATGCGTGCGTCGGCCGAGCGGCTCCGAAGCAGCGCCTGCCAGCCGGGCGCGCGGCCCGCTGCGAACATGGCGCTCGCGCTGCACCACCGAGGCAGTCGAAACATCGCACGCCACGCGTCTTTATACTCGCATATCGCTCAGTGCAGCCTTGGTGTAGTTTGTCCACAGCTCGACTGTATAGACCACGACAACAACATTGTATGCAATAAACTAGCTTTTGTAACAATGCACCAAACCAAAATAATTTAACAAAAACAGTCAATAAAAAAAGCCCACATTTTCTTGGGACCTCAAGACCTTTAAAAAGCGACACCAAAGTCGTTTAATCCTACCCAGAGTAAAGTATGCACGGGACAAAAGAAAACAAAAACCTGTGAAATACATTACGTAGAGTCTTAAGTTCAGTTCCCGAGTAGGCCGCAATAATGCAACGCCCATTTGTCAGGATAAACACTGAGGAAAGAAAAACTGGCTTCGTTACCCACAAATATTTTGGCAAACTTGTTTGTCTGAGAAAAGTGTTTTCTTTGGGAATTTAATTTACGTAGTGGTGAAATGACGGTCGGGTAGGTTTTAGTGCTGGTTAGTGGTACATTTTTTTACAATCTTTAACTTAGTTTTTATTTTTATCTACTGGACGATGTAGCTAGTGCGCACTGATCTTAGCTAGCGTAGGGTCTGGCTTTTGAATACCAGTATTTTACATGGCGTACTGCCTATCGGACTTCCAGAACCAAGCCACTGGGTAACACTATTTTGGTTGGCTTTCTACGCGTTTTACTTATCCTCATGAGACGTTATTGGTTTAATGGTTTTGTTACCTATGTCCAAGATCGTTTCTGCGTTTGCTGTCAAGAACCTGTTTATGTAGTCTCATTTACGGCCATTATCAAAACTTACTCTCAGGTATCGGTAGGTTGCTATCTCTGTCTGTTTGACATTTAGCTTACGGACCGATAGAAACAAAATGTCACAGAAAAGCTTTCTTTGATTCAGGTAGGTGACGCGGGTAGGATATTTCATGCTAACCTTGTTTATACAAACACCGATAGCTACGGACGTTAATTAACCAACAGTTATCCGTAGGTAAGTTATAGAATACGGCTGTTAGTGGTACAATAAGTCATCATGAAAACTGGAATTAATTACCCATTTGTGAAAAGAAATTAATCAAAATACCAACCAAACATTCATTCTGTAATGAAGTCATTTAAAGTTAGCATTTACTTCACAAAGCAATGCACAAATTATGGTATAATAAATGCATAACAGTGCCGGTGAAATGCACTTTTTCCCTCATTGTACACCGGTCAAAATGACGGCAGACTTTTAAATTTCCCATTATTGCTTGAAAAAGACGAAGCCTCAGTTTTTTTAGAAAACTGCTACGACCACTCGGCGTAAATTACACGCTATAGTTCCAAAGTTGACCGTGCGGTGGCGCTGGAAAGCGAAAATTTTCGACTGCCTTTGAACAGCGAATATTATTTCGAAGTGGAGTTCATTACGACGAATGACAATCCAATGTAAATAAAGCAACTGATACAAGAATTTATTAATGAAGGAATAAATATTCTCATTAAAATTTTAATTATTTAATTATAGTGAAACTGAGCGCGACTCGTACGGAATCCTTCCGTAATCCGTTTACGATAATAAGAATTTCGCACCACCGAAATATTTTCGAACTTATCATTTAAGTGGTAAGCCTTTTAATGCATAATTTTCGTCGTATCTCGACCATTCAAACTCGAAACTCGAACAGTTGAGATTACTATAAAAACGAATTTTATCGCGATATTTCTGGATTGTGTGGTGATGTATTCATTGTGTATGGGAAGCGAGGATTATTGCGCTTTCATGGGATGGTAATATAGCATTGCGGGTTGATATTCGTTGCCTAGCAATGGGGAACTTTTTGCTTGATTAGATGTTCGGAGAGTGAACGGAAATCACGTAAGTTCTGTGGCAGAAAGAACATAGTGCCAATAAAATTAATATAGTCCCTTAACTTTGGTTGTATGTTGTGCCGTGGTCCACCTACCTTGTTACTTTATATTGCGTAGTTCATGGTCTGCCTTCATTTAGACCTAAACTGTGTCATTTACGTAACAATGGCGACCCAATTTCAAGATATTTGTACATGTGAAAAGAGAACATTATTTATAACAAAATGTTCAAGAAAGAAAATTCATGAAATTTTAAGCTTACACGCATACTTGGTCACGCAAGACGTGTGACGAATTAATAGCTTGTTGAAAATGTCAGTCCTCTTATAGAGATGTGAGACCTTACCTAATATTCAAATTTAAAATGTCACTTGAAATATTAAAAAAAAATATATTGTCTTGAACAGTTAAACGCAGAATCTATTTGTATTTATTAAAATAACATGAAAATAGCTTTCTGAAAAGTACTGTTGAATGAGATTTTTGGATTAACTTTTCGTTTTTAGTATGATAAAAACACATCTTAACTAAGAATTGTGAAATCCAGATTTTTCTTTAATCTTATAAAAAGCATGTTTTCAATAAAATTTGGAAATCGGTTAATCGTTGTCTAAGCTTTTAAGCCTTTGAGAAATTCGTAATCAATTTGGTGTTCAGTAGAAGAATTACGTTGATTTTTCGTTGTAATTTTTATAAATCTGTTTTTTTCTGATCTGATCCTTTTTATTTATAGATATCTGATAATAAAAATGATGAAGAGTCTGTTCTCCATGGTTTTTATTAGTCAAGAAAATCAATACTGGAGTATGAGTTGAATTTAAGATCGAGTCTGTTCCATTTTTGCTTGAAAAGTTATGAGACTTTTTTGTCCCTACATAGTTTTTCAGAAGTTTTTAATAAATACACTGTCCTAAATTGTTTTTTTTTCTGTTTATTGTTACGAAAAAATTGTGTACTATGTATGTCGTAGTAGGCTTGTGTCCTGAAAAAATCTAATTAGATTAGAATTAGATTTGATCTAGTTAAATTATCAAAAAATATTTGACACGTATTTTTTCTTTTGTTACTTAAACCATAATTGACGAAGATACGATGCTTTTAAAATTCTCAATACGTCACGCCGTGCTTTAATTTTTAGTGCGTTCTGACGTCACGAGCCCCCGAGTTTTAATGCGTTTTATCTTTGTCAATATTCATTGATTTACAAAAACAAAAAACACGTGTCCATTATTTTCCAATGCTCTAACTGACGGACTAAATAGATTTGCAATTTATTGATGGTGGAAACTAGCCTATTGGTTACGTCTGTAATAAATTTCTGCTATTATCCTTGTCAGAGTATGTTTAGGTGTCCTAAAAAACGCCTTAACGCCGCTGCAACTTCATGGTCAAGGGATGAAAAGAAAACAAGAAGTGAGTGAGTCTCTTATCTTTTCGAGAAAGTTCTAACAAAAGTCCCGTGTCCAGTGTCTGCATACTTTTCCAACTTCCCTTTTACAGTTCAACATTTTTTAGTACTTGTAGTAGGTAGCTGTTGTGTTTGTAAAATATGTATCTCTTTTTACGAAACATAAATTCACGCCTATAATCCTCGAAAGACTGGGCAGAGGTTTACCTGGAGATACGTTCGACCAAGCTATTTGGTTTACATTTTACAATGTAATTTGCATGTTAAAATGTAAACCAAACAGCTTGGTCGACCGTACACCCACATTTCACCAGTTATGTTTAAGTCCTATGAAATAGGGGACGAGCCTATTGCTATCAACCGGGCGCAAATCCTCCGTGGCTGCTACTGAGAATTTTCTGATGGAATAACCCAATAACACTTTGCCCGACCTGGGAATAGAACCCAGGACCTCAGGCTCAGCAGTTGCACTGCACGTTCACTGAACTAAAGAGGCAGTGTCTCTCTTCAGTAAAGCAGATAAAATAGGGTAGTTGACACACCAATCAATAGATATACTTTTAAGAGCTGTCAAAACGCGGTTCTCTCATTTGTTTTTGGATGGCAATAGACTATACTATGACGCTATGACGTCAACTATTTGGTCAACTCAATGACTCAACTATTTATTGATTTCAAAGCAACTAAAAATCGAATTTGGCAATTAATTGAAAATAAATCGGGTTTTAAGGCCCAAAATAAAGTTTGTTTTTAGAGATTGCTGTCTTGGAATTATTGTTTTATGGTGTCAACTAGCCTATTATGTGGGGTTGGCGCAGCATGGCTTCTTCTTCTATACTACTCTATTACTCGTCATCTCAGCAGTCTCTTAACATACCACACAACTTTTCAGTCACCGGCGCCACTTTCTATACTGCAAATATATTTTTGCCACAATACGAGTATTATTTGCTTGTGGTTTATAATTCAAGTATGTACTTTAATTCTATTCGTCATCTGTTTGGGTTCCGAAATGTTTGTGTATTTCTTCTTGAATTCTTGGCTGCGTTCATGATGAAATTCTCGTAGCTTTCATGTAGGTACTGTCTGCAAGTTATGTATTAATAATTTAGCAATATTCTTACGGGCTGTATTTTGAAACTAGATTGATTTATATAAAATATTTTTGTTGTATCTGATCTACACAAATTGAATACCGACAAAGTTGGAAAGGAATGGGGCCGCTTTTGCCCAGCAGTGGGAAAGAATAGACTAAACAAAAGAAAACAGATCTACCTTTCATTTTCCTTTCTCTCTCTCTCTCTCTATCTCAATCTCTTTCCCTTAAATGTAATTCGTTACGTCTTTTATTATTCACATAGAAACAATTTGCCTATTCATTGTACTCTCCACCTACAGCTTCCTGAAACAACAATAGACGTACAAAAGCCACATATCCATCCATATTACAGTAATGTAACATATATGTCTTGATCTAGTGATTTCTACGTTAATTGTGTTTGTTTTCCTTATTTACTACACCTGTGTTTACGTTCGTAATCGTATTATGTGCAGAATGCTTGGTTGTGTTAGTTATTGTTATATTTACTGAGTTATGTTAGTGTTTCACGTTCTTTTTGGCTGTGCTCTGACATTTTTACCAGCGATTTTTGATTTACTTTATTTATGTAGATGTAATAAGAAAAGCATGTGTTTCAGATTTTCCTGTTAAGCTAAGCGCTTTGAGCTTTTGTGATTCTCAGTGAACTGTTTCATAAATGGTTGATACTTATTTTAAATTAGAGGAGTATATCATTGCTATAGCACATCATCATCTGCTCAGCCTTTTCCCAAGTATGTGAGCGTCGCCTTCCAGTCTCACAATATCAGTATTTTATACGGAGCGACTGCCTATCTGACCTCCACAACCCAGTTAGGACTGACAAGCAATATCACAAAAAAGCTAATTATTTTACAAATCATGATAAGTATAATTCTGATAAGTTAGATCGATAACATCACATACAGAATTGTATAGATTTTTTCTATAGATAGATTTATTTATTTAGATTTATTTAAATTCGATCCTAGAGATCCGAGGACGTTTTTGAGCTAAAACAAACAAAACATTAATTACATGTCCAAGTTATCCTTCAAAATTAAAAAGGCAGGTACGCTATAATACTCAAATTGATCAACACAACATCAACGCATTAACATTAACTAACCTACTCCCTAAATATCACAAACAAACACACAATCCCTAAACAGAACATGTAGCAATTTCCAAACGAATTTCAACAAAATAACACGTGCTATTCAGATGAATCCGTGATAATTATGTTTGTTACTGAGACTTACATTATTTATTCAAATCGTGTGGATGTACGCGCGTAAGAGATTTTAATGCTGCTAATTAATTTCGTTAACTGCCACGTGAACGTGCGTGATGATAGCTATCTTGTGACAAAATGATGTCACGTCAATTTGTGGGGGTTACTTGTGACTTGTTGGAGAATTAGAGGGGATGTTGATGTGAGCAATCGTTAAATGGTTCTTAAATTCTAGGACTAAGTAGGTTTATCAGTTGGTCGTGCTAGGATTTATTGGTTGTAATCCACACTATTCCAGTTAATGTTTTTAGTAGCATAATCAGCCTATATTGTTCCCACTGCTGGGACACAGGCCCTCTCTCTATGAGAAGGAATGGACCACTGGATCCACGCGGGCCCAGTTTGGGTTGGTAGATGTCACATATCTTCGATTTTTTGGTTCTAGGACATGCCGGTTTCCTCACGATGTTTGAACAAAAAAAAATGTAATTTGTTAAAAACAGTATCCGTATAATTCCATATCCATCGCAAATGTTTCATCATTAAACTTTAAAAAGACAGATTTCCATTCACAGAAGAACTAATGCCATCATAAATACTTAATTATAATATTAGCATTACCAAAACAACAAAAAACTTGTCCAAACTTGACCAAAACAACAAAAAAGGTTGTCTGTAAAGTCGGTTTACGGACGATAATTTTATGTGACGTAATTTTTCATGATACTAGTGATTTTAACTTAAAATACAAAATTTTATCCCCCTTTTCACCCCCTTTAGGATTGAAATTCTAACAACACCGTTGCGTTGGCTTCCAACCATATGCCTAGATATTCAATTGTGTGATTTCTACTTCGAAAATTAAGAGGGCTTTCCAAACACAACTTCATCCCCTTTTTTAAACGTTTGGGGGCGGAATTATCAAAAACGCTGAGACACGTATAAATTAATTTTCAATCGTCAGCCTAAACACAAAATTTTAAGATCTCAACTTTAAAACTGACGGACGTTCATACAAATTTTTAATCCCCTTTTTAACACTTTGGGGGCGAAATCATCAAAAACGCTGAGACGCGTATAAATTAATTTTTAATCGTCAGCCTAAATTCAAAATTTTAAGATCCTAACTTTAAAACTGACCGACTTTCATACAAACTTTCATCCCCTATTTACCCCCCTTAGGGGTTGAATTTCAAAAATCCTTCCTTATTCCTTGTCTACATTATAAAAAGAACCTCTGTGCAAATTTTCAGTTTTCTTTCGTGGCCCTTTTTGTGAATGTAGCCGGTGTTCATCGATATATAAGACGTTATCACGTCAAAACTACCAAAAGAGAAAATTTCACGCAAACAAAACCAAAAAACTGTCAGTAACGAAATAGTATCCCATATAAATATAAATAAATATTCGCGTTTCCAACTAAATTTCACCCTATCCGATATCAAATTCGATTTTGGTACAAATTAAACGATTGGTTTACCAGGAAACTGTGAAACAGGTTTACATTGATACGGCGAAAGCACAGAGGCACAGGCCGTTGTGTAGCCTTTATAACCCGATTCCTGTACTAATTCGGTGAGCCACGATGACCCAATTCTGGCACTACACGAGGCAAGCTATATATATTCTTGGATATGTAATGTTAACGTCTGCTTTTGTCTTTTTTCAGGTAATATTTTATTTTCATCAACTATGCTGTAGAGCTTTGGGGAAAATCACTGTTTAATCGTAAGTTTTCTATTTTCATTATTGCATATATTTTTTTAAGGATTTTGTCAAGAAATGGGGCAAAATGTTTAATACGCATTAAAATGTTATCAATCTTAGTGGACATTTATTTATTAGAGAATTTTCCTTGTTTATTATTATACCTATTTATTTTGTACAAAAAGTTTCCTGGAAACCTCTTTTTCCTGGGGGTCTTAAACTAGGAGTAAGGAAAAGGCACCGGAAGAAAACCCAAGTAGACAATAAATGTTCAAGAATATACCACACAGTAATAATTAAGTAATGTGCTTTTCAAATGATATGAAAAATGGAATTTTACAATTCAATACGAAAATTCAAAATAGCTATTTCATATTTCCACTTTTTACAAAAACAAACAAGCTGAACTGTGTAGTTCTACACATACATGTAGACCCCGATAAAAGCCTACTCGGTTCCCAAGAAACAAAAAAAACGACCCAACTCCCTCATCAAAGCTCGTAATCCTCTGTCAAAGAATAAATTAAACACAGAGGTGACAAACCGGTCAAATGGATAACACAGCCAAAGGGCGAACCACTGACGAAGCAAATTTAATGAAACGGAAAAGTGAATAAAAAGGTAAAAAAAGGACAGGAAACTCCTTGGCCCTCGATAAGGGAAAATTGCTTAAAGTTATTTTTCTTTAATTATTACAGGCTTGAAGGTATTGAGTATCGCCAATTACAGTTGGTCTTTAATTACGTATTGGGAACGATGAATGGAAATGGGGGGGCAATTAGTAATTTCGTCGGTTATTTAATGTAGTGGCAGCTGTTTTGTAAATGGTTGGTTAATGGTCGTTTGTTAATTTGTTTACTTGACGTTAAAGTTAAAGTTGTTTATCGTACTGAAGTAATCAAATGTTTATTTGCTACTAGCTATTGCCCACGACCTTTGGTCGCGTGAAATTATTATAAAAATTTTACTTTCCAATTTGATTCGGATTTGGTTAACAAATTCAAAGGCTTTTGCACGGAACCCTAACCCTTTTTCAAAATAAAAGTAGCTAAATTTACTCTTTACGACATCAGCTATCTGCCAGTAAAAGTACTGTCAAAATGAGTACCTATTGGTTGAGATAAGCCGGAACTAACAGGCAGACGGACAGAAAGACAAAAAATAAAAATTTTTGTTTTAGTACCATAATTATATACATAGGTATTTAGGCTTTCATTTGCATTCAGTAAAAGTAACTGTTATTTTGAAATTACAAACGGACATCTCAATTTTCAAAACAAGAACTAACATCACGGAAGATTTCCCGTAAGTGACAATTTAAGTTTATTTACATATTTATTTATTTAACAATTTATGTACACACTAAATATAAAGAAAAGTAGAAAGGAACAGAAAATAGTACAAAGGTGATGCTTATTTCTAAAGAAATCTCTCCCAGCATACCTGCGAAAGGAGATAGTAAAAAAGAGATGTAGACTTAGTGTGTTAATAAAAAGAAAAGAAAATGGAATACATAAAACAGATATCTATTTTAGATATAATATACAATACATACATACCTACTCATAAATACAAAAAAAAACATAACAATACTATAAACACAATACTAACTACTAATAAATACTTATGCAATTATGAAGAAATGGATGGGTAATGTTTTTTACTCTTTTCTTGAAAACTGCAACAGTTTGGCAGTCCCTAATGTCAGGCGGCAGTGAATTCCACAACCGCACGGCGTGGACAGTGAAGGATTATGAGTACAAGTTCTATCTCAATTTTAATTATTTTTTGTTTTGTTCAACATGTTTTCATTCTTGACATATCTGTTAGTTCTCGTTTTTCTTATAAAAGTTTAGTTTTTACCTCTGAAAATGAGAAAGTTATAAACCACCCTTTTTAAAAGAATAAGTTAACAACCTTTGTCTATCTCAACGCCAGATAAAACAAAAAAAAATCTCAAGCAAACAAAACAAGCCAGCACTCAGGTATCAAAACTCATGTTTCCCAAGAGTCATAGGTGCAAATCTTATTGCGTAAGGTCTTATCACCGGCTGCCTACGTTATCTTGACAAATGTCCCGGGTATTACTCTCAGCCGCTACCAACAACAATAAGACATTTGTTTAGACAATGCGTTACAGTTTTATTTGTGTCTTGGCACTAGATTTTGCTTGGGTGGCGGTTGGAAATTTAGGGCTGGTATACAAATAACCACAGACCCGCACTGAAAAAAAGAAAGAAAAAAATATTTATTTGTCGCAGAGACATGTCGTGCATACAAAATTACAAAAAAATAAACAATAAACGTACAAAGACGAAAAAAAATATTGTCAGCTTGCACGTCGTAACTGCGTCAAGCAGGTTACCACTCAGCAGGATGCTGCTGCTGCTGTGGTGTATTTTGGCCCAGTCCCTACAACAGGGAGGATGCTTCTGGCCCAGCAGTGGGAACATTAAAAGCTTTCGATTCTATTTAAATTTGCGGAGAGGTTATGATGTGTTTCAATGTTATTTTTCTTTTTTCATCAGTGTATTTGAAGTTGTGCATAGGATCTGCCTGTCACATTGGTGTCCAACACTATGAAGGTATTAGTCCTAAAAAGAAACTCCTAACGAAAAAAGAAAACTCTCAAAAGCTCTACCATCTGATAACCTGATGATCGGTGTTTATGTTATCGTTCACTGGATGACGCTAATACTCTTATATTTATGGTTTACCTTATACAAAACAAACAAAAATGCCTTGGATTGTGTCATATTAACCATGAACCTCTAAAACATCCCCGAAAACATTTTTTCACCAAAAAGATATTATTAACCTAAAAAAAACTCAACGTACAGACAGAAGTCAGTAACATTTGTATCATAGCACGGGATTTAGGAAATACGAACACAATATATTATGCCTACGGGGCTCCTCTGTTATAGGCATAATCATTTTGATAGACGGCATTCTGTTTTTGTCTGTCACGCACGCATATTGCGTTTTTGTTGCCTAAGGAAAATGGAAAGCTGGTTCGATACGACCTTGAATGTGATGGAAACTAAATCTTACTTTTTTTGTTGACGGGGTTACTCGTATGAACGGTTTTGTTCGTGTTCTGTTAGGATTTTTTTACTTATACTTTCATAGACTTTCTTTCCATTAACCAACGTTTAACAGTTTCAAAGGCTACATTATCTCTCTCAAAGACGAAGACACCCTCCAAATTTTAAATTGTTTCACTTTTTTGCAATTTGCAGGCAAATATGAGATTGTATGTCTATCTAAATGTGAGTAACGACCGTAACAAATAATTATATATTTGTATTTACAAAATTATAATTATTAGAGTCATCATCACATGTATTTATGGATTGGCACACCGGTAAACCGTGACATGGACACTCTATATCCCGGTAATACGTTCCCGTGGGTTAATTTTCGACCTTCAAACGAGCGAAGCCGCGGGCAGGAGATCATTCATTCATTTATTCAGTATTCCCATACAAGAGACCTATGATTAAGTAGTTTAGTAGATCAGACAAACATCAAATTACGCGTGTATAATAACAGAAGCAATCAGTATTTTAACACATGCCCAACAAACACCTAATGAAGACCCCACGCGATAATTGCTTAACATCAAAGGCATATTGACTTAACAGCATATTCATATTTATGCACAGATGATTGGCTCGTCATTACTATGCATTTACACCCACACTTGCATTGAATATACAATCTATTTGAGCATATAGTAAGTGCATACACCTTCACATGGCAACTGTATAGACGCTTGGCCACGACCTACACGATCAAGCGACACACGTGTGACCACGGCGACTGCGGAAAAAACAAACGAAAGAAATTCCATTGCCACGACCCCCTGTGACGCGATGGGACTAAAATCGGCCATAGACGGTAGGTTATGCATGACAGTTTTAAATGTGCATGCAAAACCGAGTTCCGTAGAGCGCTCTTGCCTGTCACACACGCTTGGTTATGCCTGCACAGTCGTACAGCGCAGGCATAACTAAACGGAAAAAATGTCTATTTCGATATTCTATAGGTTGTATGTATGTACAGTTTCTACAGACCAGATAACTGTTTTCTCAAAGCAGGCCATACACGCTAAGATGTACTAGGGTTTGGGTCCCGGGACGTCTCGTGTCTCGAAGTCCCGGGACATATTTTGTAATTTTAGTTGTGTCGAGTCCCGGGACTTTCGGGTCGAGACTCGAGACGAGACAAGATTGTCGAAATTGTTATGTAATAATTTTTATTTTCAAATAATTGAAGGAGCCGAGCGCCATCTGTTAGTTAAATGAATAATTTATGTTATTTTATAAAAAAGATAATAAAGTAATTAGTACTGACTCACTGAATAAACATAAAAAAATAATTTTGGATTATTATGTATTATTATTGTTACAGATAGTCGTAACAAACAAAAAATTTAATATAGAGCGTACACGTACGGCAAAAAAAAACATTTAAAAAAAATAAAGAATCAACAGCACAGTGCTCGTTATGTCCAAAACAAATTTCATGCAAAGGTTCGAATACTTCAGGCCTTGACAGACACCTCCAAAGTGATCACAATATTTCTATAAATCAACCGCCCGGAAGAATCAACCTCAGTTATTTGAGATATCTTGCGAACCGGAATCAAAAAAAATAAACGTGAAAAACAGTCTAAAATTACAGGATATGCTGCAGTCTCGAAGTCCCGGGTATTCCTGGGACTTTGGTTGTAGGCTGTCTCATGTTCCGGGACTTTGAAAATGTCGGAAATTCCTAAACCCTAGATGTACCTGACAGGTTTTCCTGTACAGGTAAACTTGAGCTGGGTAGAGCCCATACACGTAGCGGTAAACCTGTACAAAAACGCAGTTGAAACCATGGCCCCGCCAGCGGCGCTTGATCTCGACACGAGACACAATAGCATTCATAGGTTTATTGTTTGTTTTATTAAAGAAAAGGAAATATAAACGAAAACACCGTGAACAATGGTGCAAAGCATGGTTACTGCAAAGAAAACCGTTCACTCATGTCAACTTATTCCTTCCCCTCTAACAATCACCAGACAATTGACGCCTGCGCAGGCGACCGCCCACACACGCTCAGTTTTACTTGCACTGTTAAACTGTACCAAGTATACCCACAGGCAAAAAATATCAGAATTCATTATTTCTTACTTGCCTGTACAGGCGTGGAAACCTGCACAGTTGTGTGACATACACGCGCCGGTTTGCCTGTACAGTTAAAATGTACAGGCAAACCTGTCAGGTTCACCCTAGCGTGTATGGCCTGCTTAACCTATCGTCCATGATGATAAAACGGCAAACCGGAGCGTGTATGTCATGGCACATAACACAAAGGACGTAATGAATGAAGTCGGTGACGTCACAATTCTCATAGTCTAATATAGTGAACGGGGCACTACAAGGTGTCTACACCTAGATGTATACTATAAGATGCAAGCTATAATTTATGGACGCCAACGTTGCGTGTGTGGCCTGATAGCACTGAATTACTGTTGCTCACTGATTGATGCAGACAAATATCTTCGGATTAATTAGTGGTGCTGTGCTTAATATTGGCTAATTAACTGGGTAAATATAGTGTAGATAGAATTGTGTGTAATGTATCTAGTTATTGTTACGAGCTGGGTATGGGATAAATTAATTACAAATAACTTTACTTAACTGTAGCCAAAATCAGAGTGCCTCCTCCCGCAAACACGTCGACTATTTATATGTTGACCGAACGTTCGAGAAAGATCCACGACTTCCTAGAATCTTCTAGACAATTCCATAGTGGGTCATTGTCCTTCGAGAAACTTCCACAACTTGTACGAGGAAAGAAGTAGATACTTTATGCCCTCAGCGTACGGTCGAAATTACAATGACAATTCCTGATGTTCTTTTGTAGGTAGTTTGCGAATTTGTACCTACATCATTCGGGACTCGTTTTACCTACCTACTACTACCTACCTACCTGTAGGTACCTACTACCGTACCGTAACTGTAGGTAAGTACGGGTACGACGTAACATTATTAATGATTATTTGGCCAATTAAGTTTCTTTGTAAAGGCTCGTCCTTTTTAGGTAGCATAGCTCGAAGTATTGCCTAAGTTAAATCGCAGTATGCAGAATACATTGCTCGCAGAACGGATAGCCGAAACGCCCAAAAGCTTCAGAACTGGCGGCATCTATCGGAAGCCGCAGCATTAGAAAGCCTTCCACGAGGTGAACTGGTGAAAACCGTCAAAATCCTCAGGATGCGGGATGCATAGGACTGTGGCGGGCGTTTGGGGCAGGTCAGCGCACGGACGCGCGAGGACGGTGCGGCAAAGCATTTTTATCTTTCTCAACATAAATTTATAAGTAGCGCGTTCTAATAAAATACAGATTCCAATGTTTGATGAAAAAATCGCGAAGAGAGCATTTGATGCCGATTGACGATATCTAACATTGGAATTAGTATCTTGGCCTTTAGTAGACGTATTCCGGCTGAAATGATGATGGTGTTATTTTGTAACTGAAATATGAAGAGAAATATCTTTCTATTGCTCCCAGCACGGTGATTCCACTAACTGTGCTTTCTCTAGTGAGTAGTTCCTTAAACACTTCTAAGACTCATGCCGTTCCAAAGATCTAAAATTTTTAACAAAGATCTTGACTCAGCAATAGAAAGGATCGTTTTCCACAGACTATAAATACTTTTAAAAGGAACTCGATAGTCAATACAATTAGGTTACTCGTGGCAGCGTCTCACCTACACAGGTAGCCGCATGAGGAAAGTTCTCTGTAGAAACTCATCTCAGTAACACAGGCGGTAAAGTGTTGCTTATTTTATCTAATGACCATGAGCGTTTACTGTACCAGCACGTGTGACTCCGGAAAAACAAATGAGTAAAGTTGCTAGCCATGCCACGTGTCACAGACCTGTGGAACGACGACGGTATCTACAAATCCAAATGCCAAATACAAAGCCAAATGTAATGAAAAATATTTATAGTGTAAAATGTGTATAGATTGTGTGTTCTCTTATTAAAAAAAATATAAAACAATAAAAAGAATTTCGGGCGCCTTGGAAGTGCACACTGTATTTTTTAAATAAATAAAATTTGCCAGATAGGTAGACACTTCGAAGAGTCAGACTTTTAATCTGCAGAGGGATAGCTGAAAAACTAGAATAATAAAACACTAGAAATACCCTTTTTAAATCCCAATTTATTTTACCAGTAGCTTAAGATTATCACTTAATATTACTTAAGGGTATAGCTGATTACTTTAAAACGTCCTTAACTTACATGAACAATTTCCAGTAACAACATAATTAATACAAATATCAGAAATAACCCCAAGTAGATATTAGTTCCGGGAAACAAAATTACACACACCTAACATAATGTCAGAAATTCACGGTTAAATCGTTTTAGGACAAAATGTGTTGTTTTGTCCTTGGTCACGATTTACGAGGGTACAGCGCGAAGGCTATGTTAAAAAACAGCATTAGAAAATCAATCTAGAGCTTCAGGAACAAGGTTGAATTTTGAATGTGCTTCAACCTCAAGTTATTGTCACATTTTATAACTTAGTTTCAGTTTTAATGTTTGGTCAATACAGATACGGATATGAATGTATATTAAAGGTGTCCGTATTTTGAATAGAAAGGTTCTGTTAATACCAGTTTGAAAACGAAATTTTCTCCCACTTTTGTATGATCCTCGAAAATGAGCCTAACAATATTAATTTGTTGAGTTATTTTTAAAGTCGGTTCCAAATGAGATTTTATAAGGAAACGGGAGTGGAATATAATTGTCAGAATTGTCAAAATAGATCATTTTTTTTCGAAGCTTTTCCTTGTTTCTCTTCAAAGGTAGAAAATAACTAAGTTTACAAACATTATCAAACAATCCTCGATTATTATGTAAAAGACAAACAAAAATCGGTTTCTCCAAAAGCGAATGTTTTCTCCGTAAAATAAATTGATCACTTCAATCAGTTGGATAACTTGATGAATTACTACAGTCCCCCGGGAGTTCATTCACAAAAGAAAAATCTTTACGAAACTTGAAAAAATCATGATTTATTATTGCCTTCACATAAGTAAATTCCAATGGGAATTTTGATACAAAAATCGAATTTGTTGCGTTCATTTTGATTAAAAACGTGTGAAGCATTTAGTTTTCTCAAAATAGAATTGAAACTTTATAGGAAAAGGGACTTTTCCAAAAGTTTATTTTTGGGACACTGATTTTATAACAATAAGTTTTTGCTCACAAACCCCTTTTTTATGTTAGAACTTAGAATGTTGATAAAGTTGCGTCCTCAGAACCTAGTATAACTAACTGTTACAATTGAATACCACTCAATCTGAATCGAGAGCAGCGGTGGCCCAGAAGTCGTGATTTCGAACCCACTGGTGGTTGGTACTTTGTGTAATTTATTTCATCACCACTGCTCTCAAAACGATGAAAACCGGCCTAGAACCAAAAATTCGAAGACGTGTGACATCTACCGATCTGCAGTGGGCCCGCGTGGTGGATTATAGCCCATTCCCTCTTACAGAGAGGAGACCTATGCCCAGCCGTGGGAACATTATAGACTGATTATGCAATCCGAATCGTTATTTTCAATGTGAAACTTTTTATCGCATCCTCTTCTTAGAAATTAACCCGAAACTTTAATACATTTCTCTAACACATTCTTGTTATAAAAATAACGTTATTCCACCGCTCTTTCCTTCTAAAAATACTAAGAAGACAGACTACGAACTTCAGACACAAATAAAAGCTTGAAAGCCACAACCTTCGCCCTTGAGAACTAAGTGGCGTATTAAGTAACACTTTTGTCCAAATTATATATTTTTCACTCGTCGCCTCCCAACAATGAGGGACGCTTAATGTTATAAATTACCTAATTAAGACGTAAAATGGAAATAGAAGAGAAACTAAGTACCTTACGGTAGTTTACGGAATATTTCCAAGGCTTCTCTGTTTCTGGGTAAAATGTTCTTACGAAGAAAAAAGTTTAATTATTAATTTTTTCGGGTAGGCTGTAGGGATTTGATGGAACTTGAATGATTCAATTTGAATATAATCTTAAAAAAGAAATTAACATCCTACCAACGTTACTTTTATGTCTCTGAGATAATTATTTTAAGGATATAATTGTTCTTAAATTGTGTATTGTTTGACATAAAAAAAATTTGGGTGGCTTTTTATTGTTTGGTACTGGAACACTGTGCACACGGGTTTTAAGCCAACAGTTTTTAATTTTATATAAGTTCTATTCATAGTTTTAAGTCATTACTTACAATTTATGGATTTTCATCTGAAATTAATGCTTAATCTTAATTTTCTATTGCCCACTGCGACAAAATTGTAAAAATTTACAAGCTTTGGTTACAATTTTCACTCCATACTTAGCCTCATACAGAAGGCACCATTCTCAGTCGTAACACTACTCTTTCATCCTCGCAGTCCTGCCCCGTTCTAGCACGCCTCCCACTCGACTAAGACTCCCACCAATTACTGGAACATGCACAATCTAACCCTGCGAATGTCTGCAGAAAACACTCGGGCCACATATCACTTGAAAAGTGGCTGTATTCGTCGTATCGCCCGTATCTAGCACTGCTCGGTACTGGCCGTGCACCAATTCACTGTAGCAAGGCCAGCTTTGAATAATTTTGGTGTAACCATGTCGTCGTCGGTGCCAGGCTGGGACGACCACCGCTTGGCAGAGTTGCCCCTTGTAATAAATCTACATGTTGGGCCGAGATTGGCTGCAGACACGCTAGGGTTAATCTCGTATGTCACATGTTCAGCTTTATTGTGTAAGCGAAATGGGGTACGCGAAAAAATCTGGTTAAGTTTGCTATATGTATTTGAGTTTGACATGCAATGTGTCATCGATGTATATTTTATTTTTATGTTTGTTTGTATTTCACTACGGGGGCAATTGTAAGGAACCGCTTGGATGCCTACAACAATACTATGATGATAAATCTTTATATTTTATCTCTACTAGGTCGAGTTCAGCTGTATGTATATATAGACAAATAGACAAATAGTCAATCGATCAGTGCTAAGAATATAGGCCATGTCGGTTTTTATGGATGTAGGAAGCCCACATCCTTACGAGCCAAGAAAATAACTATGTATTTAAAAGCGAAATCAAGGTGTAATGTATCCGCTAAGTCTGACTATAAATTAAATAGATAAGTTAGTTTTTAATGTAACAATGATTCACGTAATTACTGCTAGTTTCTGAGGTGTTGAAAATGTGCCGCCATGGATCACTTGTTTTTAAGGATAAGGAAAGATAAAAATATATGTATATTCAACAGCTGTTCTTCAAGCTAGTGTATGGTCATCATGTAAATGATCTTTTCTATGCAACGTGTAATGAAGGCCTTGTTTGCCAAAATCTCAATATATCCATTCAGGCCTTCCAATTTAACTCACACAATCAAATATACTAAATTAATCCTAAAATCGCGTTATCCGCATCATTTACGTATTGTAAGGGTCTTCGGTCATTAAAATGGTTGGGTATGCATGTAAGGGCCGGTGCACACGATGCCGAATCATGAATACAATTACACGACCCGACCGCCCGACTCGGATTAAATTCTCTCGACCGATGAATCTCAAATTCTCGACCTTCGGGTGTATGTAGACCAATTTAATGATAATAAACTGTTTCTATAGCTTCGAAATGTTTGGTAGTAATAACGGTATAATTGGTAATGATATTCTATTAAGTTTCCTTTCCTGTCATTTGTAGATCTTTGACAGTCGTTACAGGAGTCAGTGACCCGAAATTCTGACAACTAGTCTTACTAACCGGTATTGTGTTATATACCCAGTACTAACTGGTGTTGTGAAGTTCCGATAGGCAGTCGTTCCATGTAAAATACAGGAATTCAGCTGCATCCGGATAGACTGGAAGTCAACCCCAACATAGTTGGGAAAAGGGTAGACAGATGATGATGAAAATAATAAGTTTCCTCGTCAATTAAAAGTGATTTTTTACTTTTGAATTTCGTAATTGTTTAAGCGATTTGCCCATCGTTCTTTGCTAAAAAATAAACAATACATCGTTCGCAATTTATGGAGTTCCTAAACATGTTCACAAATGAGTTTATAAATCACATTATGTTCAGTAGAGCTAGAACTTCAATTTTTTTTATGTCTTTTCATTTTGTGTTTCATTTATGTTTTAAAAAGTGTGAGAAGTTAGATTACTATGAAAAATAATAATTTCAAATCATATTCCAAAGCCTTAGAGTCTCTAATCCTGTACAGTTTCCAGCAAAGATCTGGCCATCCCAGTTTCTCCTAAACCTTCAGATCACCTTCACACATATTGACTAAACATCTAAAACCCTTAGAATACGTGAGAGTATCGGTCTCGGCTAATATATTTCCCGCACGGCTGAATGACTGACAGAGGGTAACCCCAACAAAAGGTGCTGCTTCAAGTAATCCTGTAGACACGACGCTGAATTGGACTCTATTCTTTGTGTAAGAACTAATAATGTAAATGGTTTTGGTTACATTAAATATTGTTCAGCATGTACAATAATGGACTGCCTTGTTGGTCTAGTGGTTGAAAGCGCGACATCTGAGCATGAGGTCCTTAATTCGATTCGCAGGTCGGAGAAAATGTTATTGAGTTTTTTCAGTAGCAGCTACGGAGTCTGAATTTGTGCCCAGTTGATGGCAATAGGCTCGCCTCCTATTACATGGGACTTAAATACAACTTTCGCGCCACTGACTACCTGTAACGACTGTCAAAATTCTACAAATGACAGCCGGGAGCAACGGCTTAGCGTGCTTTCCGAGGCACGGAGGAAACTCGGCCTATAATGGGTGGTCGCCCACCCACGGACCAACCTAGGCAAGTGCGGCTTAACCTGAAGATCGATCCGAGTGGTTGTTATTATTTAGCCACGAGCTCCTCGTTAAACGCTACACCACTTAGATTCCTTTCATTTCTCCTTCGCCTTCAAAGACACCATTCCAGAAAATCAACCTCAAATAAATATGATAAACGCTGCGTAGAGTTCAACCACAAATCAGAAAAAAGTAAATGACTGTTAAACGTTTTTAACGATAGCAATTGGATCGAAATGGCCAGTACTTTGCTGACGGAGGCCACATTAGCCAAGTTATGCTTATTTATGGCAACGTTCACTGCCAAGAGTTCACCGCTGAAATGAATATTTGGCATGCTGGCACCTATTAGCGATTATTATATGAGCAAAATTATTTTTTAAAGTTTACTTTGATGTTTGAACATAGCGTCGTCGTCGATAAGTTGAAAAATAAGTGTAAAGGTTCACTATTAGGTAGGTTGGTTCACTATTTCTGTAACACTAACCATTCACATTTGTTATTTTTTGGTACTAACATAGTTTATAAGATGTCTCTTCTATGGACTTAGTTGTCTGAAAATAAACATTTATTTTTATTTTTATTAACTACATTTACGTTTTGAGAAATATTACATATATATATCTCTCTCTCTTCTTCAATCTTTGACCACCCAATACTGAGTGTAGGTCTTCAAATATGTTAATTTCAATGTAATGCAAATTCACAAAAATAACTACACAACGGCACCAACACGATCGCCATAATAATTTTCTGGAACAACTAAGTCGCATGTGACTAGCTAGCTTCCATATTGGCTCTGTTCCACGCAAATCAAACATGGCTGCTTTTGCAGGGTTGTACGAAAATATATTAATTTAAATGATGGTTATTGATGTTTTTAGGGTTCCGTACCTCAAAAGGTAAAAAAAGGAACCCTTATAAGTTCACTTTCTTGTCCTTCTGTCCGTCTGTCACCACCGATTTTCTCAGGAACGGGTGGACCTAGCAAGTTGAAATTTATACCAGATACTAAAGTTTATATTCCCTATTAGGTGTATAAAAATCAAGGTCCTGAGTCAACACGATAATACGAGTAAGATATGGGCAAATTTAGATTTTCGCGATATCTTGTAAGTAGGTACCAAAATTTAACTTAATTTTCCACTTTTTTTATTTTTCGGACTTTTCCCTATAATTGTGCTGTAAGACCTTGCTTTCAACCAAAACTGACAATTCTAGGTCAACCGGAAGTACCATATAGGTTTTGGGTCGAAAACCTATATGGTAGTTCCGGTTGACCTAGAATCACGAAATTTGGCGAGAAGCAATGTCTTTCAGCACACATGTAAAGGGAAAAATCTGAAAACCGTAAATATGTAGTTTAATAACAAAAAAAAGCGAATTTACCATTACAAACGTATTATTTGCAGTTTTATTCCACTGCACTGGTCTATAAAGACAAGTAGTTTTTGAGGTTTCTACTTGTAAACAATTATGGCTGTGATGTTAAATTTTAAATAAGATTACGTACAGTAGGTAATACAGGTTCTTTTTCGAATAGCGTTCACAGAGGAGCACTGTTGGTAAAAACATACATAACATCACACCTATAACCCCCGAAGGGTTAGGCAAAGGTGTAGCTAATAGTGCACCGACATTTCGCCAGTTATGTTTGAGTCCCATGAAATAGGGGGCCAGCCTATGGTCTTCAACCGGGCACAAACCTAAACTCCATGGTTCCTCCTGAGAAATTCCTGTAGGAAAAACCCAATAACACTTGTCCCAACCTGGGAATCGAGCCCAAGACCTCACGTTCAGCAGTCGTGCTTGCGACTACTGGACCAACGAGGCTGTCTCTTAGTAAAATTTATTAAAATAGCAAGATCAAGGAATGGTTTCGAAAATGGCCACGCGTTACAAGATTCTTGTACAGCTATACTTCTGTTAAAGTGTCGAAGTCCCCATGACATAGAATCTCGAACAATGTACACTTCTGATATTGACAATAGCTACAATACGATCTAAGACGAACTACGAGTCTTACGTAACGTGTATATTTCTTCCGGAACGGTTTCCATGGAGGTCCGTTGTGGCTAAAGTCGTGTGCGACTGTGGCCACCCATTGTACCTTTGTTCTTCGAAAATCAAACATGGCGGCCATTGTTACCTACCCATGGTTAGGGTTGAAAAGTTTCACAAAGAGAAAATGTTGTATTGTCTCATATTTTTGTAAGGTATCCCAATTTGGAAATGGTGAAGGTACAATACATACCAACCTATTCAAAGTTTAATTTTCCTTAGAAAATTTCGGCGTTATTAAATCGTAATTTTCTCTTTTTATGTTAACTCGTGACTAATGCTACACGTGTCATTCAAATTCTCTTGTTTTTCTTAACATTTCCTGGTAATAGACTTTAACTTATTTGCACTTTTCCTCAACGCAATCCGTTGTAGGCCTCAGGTGAAATGACTTGCGACGCGAATGGCGTCAAGAACCCGCGCGCGCCTCTTGAGCGTATAGTTCATGAACAAGAAGTACTTACATAATGCTTTAATTGTCTATGCCAATAACGCTACCATTTTCTAAAACTTAAAAATAAAAATAAAAAAAAACAAGTTTATTGTTGAAGTGTTGCCAGCCCTAGCGCTAGTGTATCTTAAAGCGAAACTTTAGCATTTCGGGTACCTTGCCTCTTTGTGTTTTTCGTGCTCAAAACAGGCATAAAATACTCAGTAATTAACGAGGAAGTGTGCATTCCGCGGATAACCGCCTAACAAAGTATGTGTACATTTTTTTTCGTGAATTTAATTGTAAGGAGTTTTAGTAGTGACTTAGAAGTTTTATTTTGAAATGTGCTTGAAGCAGAACCAACTCTCAGTGAAAACTGCAGAATTCGATAACCACGAAAAGAGCAAAAATGTTTTTCGTCTCAAATACAAAATTAAAACATTAATCACACAATTATTGCAACCTCATGATTACTTTAACACAACCATACACGAGTAGGTAACGTAATTAAATAACATCAAAACAATTCTTTCCACGGCATCTCAATCCAATTAGAGACGTTACCGCAACGTACAGTTATCCCAAGAAATTGGCTAGAGTGGTGCAATCTCGGCTGGGATCGTACCAAGCTCATTTACACTGCTGTACTAATTCAGTAAGGATAGGTACGCAATTTTTCGCCCGTTAGACCTCCTTCGCCCCTCCATTGCACCCCATTCACCCCCTCTAAGGCGCCCCAACGGACGTGATTTGGAAACAAATACGTACATTCGCAGAATACAACATTTGTTGGTGCTAACTTGCCCGTTGTTCCGTCTTGAATACTACGGACAACGTTATTTCGAATGGAATCTTGTTACATTATAATAAATGTGTGGGTTCAGTCTAGTGTTAGCGTGCTGGCCATAAATATGTCGCAGATGTATGAGGTCAAATGAAATTAGCTGGCGGAACTACACAGACGTGATGACTATCGATATCTTTCAACCTAGCTAAAAATATCACTTTATCAATCTCTTTCTCGTCTCGTGCTCTTTCTTGGGTCGGCTCAGCATGTCTTCTTCTTTCTTCCATACGTCTCTATTACTCGCCATCTCATCAGACACCTCCTTTCTTATTAAGCTAAAAAGTACACGAAATCTTAAGAAGTCCGTTTTGACAGCCGTCAAATCCATAGTAAATTGACACCGCTATCGGAAATTGAACTTTATTACTATTATGCTAACAAATGTCAAAACGTCCTTTTATTTTTTGAATACTTTAATGTAACAAATGTAAACAAATAAATACATCTGATAACGGTGTCAGTGGCCACTGGAAGAGAAATACTTGCATAATAAAAATAATGACTTAAGATATCTTTTTGCTTTGTTTTTCTAGTCATTAGATATCGATACCCAGCAACAATCTGTAAATTTTTACTAAGTGGACTGCCTCAGTGGTCTCAATCACCACTGCTGAGCCTAAGGTCCTGGGTTCGATTCCCAGGTCGAGCAAAGTGTTATTGGGTTTTTCCATCAGGAATTTCACAGTAGCAGCCACGGAGTCAGGATTCTTCCTTCCTTCCTCGGTTGTAAAGTTACATAGATAACAACGGACGGGACAAAAAAAAAACAAAAAAAAAATGCAATGCAATGCAGTGCAATGTGTGTGTGCAAAATGTGGGACTTACAAACATAACTGGCGAAATGTGGATGTAGTATTAGGAAAACCTCTGCCAACCCTTCGAGAATTACAAGCGTGATGTGATGTGTGTTATGTTTAGATAAAAAACAGCAATTTTTTAACATATTAGGCTTGTGTCCTGATAAAATCTAATTAGTCCGTCAGTTAGATTATCAAAAAATATTTGACACATTTTTTTTTTTACGTAAACCAAAATTGACTAAGATAAGACGCTTTTAAAATTCTCAATACGTCACGAGCCCCCCCCGAGTTTTGATGCGTTTTATCTTTGTCAATATTCATTGATTTACAAAAACAAAAAACACGTGTCCATTATTTTCCTATACTCTAACTGACGGACTAAATAGATTTGCAATTTATTGATGGTGGAAACTAGCCGATTGGCGAAATATTGGTGGTATTTTAGGTACACCTCTGCCTAACCCTTCGGGGATTACAGGCGTGAAGTTATGTTCTCTTTTTACCCGACTGCGCCAGAAGGAGGGTTATTCGAGAGTATGTGTGTATGTAGGTATGTATGTATAATTGTTTGGCACGCTCTGTGGCCTGAACGGCTCGATGGATTTTAACTTGAGACGTGTCGTAAGATTCGTAATTACTGTGAGAGTGACACTGGGTACATGAAAATTAAAAAAAAAACAAAATGGCGGATTTTTGGCGCCAAGTTCAAATGTTTGACATATTCGTATGTATTTTTTTTGGTCAAGGAATATTTAGTTCTCTGGCACATTGTTATTCGCTTGCTTACTTTGTCGTTATGTAATATTAATAAAGTTTTGCGGTAGAGGTCTGTGGAGTTTGTCTTTTCTTTTTAGAAACTAAAACAGGAACTTTGGCCAGGTCGCTTTATTATTTTAAGTTTTTTGAAATTGAATTTTGCAATATAATTAATTGAATATTTATTTTAGAATAAAGTTGAAGTAAGACTTTGGTAGTAAAATGCATAACATATCAGCCTATAATGTTCCCACTGGTGGGACACAGGCGTCCTCTCTATTAGAGAGAATGGGCTATAATCCACCACGCGGGCCCAGTGTGGGTTGGTGATGTCACATGTCTTAAAATTTTGGTTCTAAGACATGCTGATTTTTTCCTCATAGTATTTTCTTCCACCGTTTTTGAGAGCAGTGGTGATGAAATAACTTACACAAAGTAATGAGTTTGAACCCACGACTTACTGCTCGTAAGTCGGGGCCACCACTGAGCCACCGCTGCTATCAAAATCTGTAGTAAAATGAAGTAGGCACAATTTTACTCACGAAAGTTCTTCATCTAGAATAGAAAATCGATAGCCAAGGTCGCTCTCCACTAGATACATGCAAAACAGAACCATCAAATCACTTCGGGCCCAACATAAAGCCGCCTACATTACTGCGTCGAACTACTTTATATCTCGTCTTCCCACACAAAATCAAGCACATCCCATCCTAGTAATCCAATTACCAAGCAAGTTACTCGGCGTTTTCGCCATTTTCCTACCAAGACCCCATTTCATATCTGTATGGTGTAATTATTATTACTATAGCCATTGTTTCGGTAGTAACAGTAAACAAGGGACCAAGTGAAATATGCGTTTACTGCCCACCTTCCCAGATAGCATCAAATCACGTTGCAATATCAACTATGTATCCTACAACATAAGGCTCTTAATCACTTGTCTTGTCGCGCGGTTTTCATATCTCTTGCCAGTATGTCACCCTAATTTGAACTCTAATTTGTAAGTGGTAAGGTCGGTGGTGTATGCGGCTGTCTGATTCAAGATGTTAAGATCCCCTACCAAGATTTCGTGTCAAATCTTCATCTCGAAGACGTCTAGTACGGGAATAGATGACATATCCAATTTAGATGTCTGGCAGTAAGTTATTCATGGAGATTTAAGATAATTATATTGTAATTAGGCAGCAGCCTATATTTGCATGACACTTATACTTTGGTCTGCTGTATTGATATATTCGTAATACTGATGTTTAAAAAAAGGCTAAGCGGTTTATTAAGGGTTTAAACAGGACTCTATTACTAGGACTCTGCTGTCCGTCCGTCGGTCTGTCTCATGAACCGTGAGAGCAAAACAGTTGAAATTTTCACAGATGATGTAATTTAATTGCTGCTATAACAACAAATACTAAAAAATACAACAAACGTGATTTTTTACCGCTTTGTCTTGTGTTGTCTAAATAATGGTTCGGAACCCTTCGTATACGAGTCCGACTCGCACTTGGCTGGTTTTTTTCTTGCCCGTAGATGCGCTCGCGTTTATGTAGAATTTGACAATCAATTCAGATTGTGTTTGCTTGTAACAAAATAATTCAATCTGTTCGAATGACACGTAACGTTATTGTTGTTTTTGACAACGGACATAGGTTACCTTTTATACAAAATATATACTGTCCCCACAGTATATATTTTGTATGAAAGGTAACCTATGTCCGTTTCTGGACACCTGATAACGTAGGATGATCGGTTCAGTGGTTTAGGCGCGAAAAGGTAACAAACAAACGCAATAAACTTACTTTCGCATTTATAAATTTTGTTAGGTTAGGTAGTAATATTAGTTAGGATAGGATACCAATTCTACACGTGATTCAGCAATTTACTAAATAATTGCATATTGTATGAAAAAAGTGTGTAATTATACTCTCACCATGATGCTATCGTAAAACAATCATAGAATTTTGAAAACAACCGTTAACCGTTAAATAAACAAATCACACTATTGACCTTTCACATAAATTCGACGACCCGAATGGCGCAGCGGCAGTGAGGCTGCCTTACGTTCTTAGGGTCCCGGGTTCGAATCTCGGTAGGAGCAAATGTTTGTGTGATGAGCATGGACATTTGTTTCCGAGTCATGGATGTTTATATGTATAATAAGTATGTATTTACAAACAAAAAGTATATATGTAGTATATCAACTATCAGGTGTCCACGACACAAGCCTCGTTGCTTAGTGTGGCACTAGATAGCGCTGTGTATAATGTCCAGCGATATTTATTTATTACTATTTAAACGCTCCCCTACACATCTGCATCTAATTAGGATTGTTATTTACTATAACCGTTATTTCACGTGATATATACCTAATTTATTCCATCTATATATTGACTCGAAAACTAATAAAACAGCACCCTTCGCCTGATCAAAAATTTACACTCAACTACCGTAGCAAATTGTGAGAACAAATAGTTAGGGCTCCGTGCCCAAGATGTATAGTTAGGGGTCAGTAAAATAACGAACTGCCGAAACCCAATACTAGGCTGAGGATTTATTAGTTCTAATTCAAAATACAGAGGCGGAAACCATTTGTCAGGGGGCTCCTTATACGTCGTAATTGTATGGAGAAACTAGAAATATTTCGCTCGTTAAAACATGGGTGGGTGTCTTGTTGGCTACGGTGAATTTATGGGGAGTGCAAGAGTGGAACTTTTTATTTAAGGTTTTTGGTTAATTTTGGAGGGTGCTCATCAAAGAGCATCTACTACTGATGGTAAAGAGAGAAAAAGAAAAGCTTCCATCACACCGCTGCCGCGCCGGTACGGTGGAGCTCGTGGCTAAATAATAACACCCGTTCCGGACGATCTTCGACCGGACCGGACTGACGAAGTCAGTACAGTAACGGTACAGACGAACATCATCTGCCTAGCCTTTTCCCAACTATGTTGAGGTCGACTTCCAGTCTAATCGAATACAGCTGAATACCAGTATTTGACAGATCGACTGCCAATCTGACCTCCAAAACCCAGTTAGCCCTGGGTGATACGATACCCTTGGTAAGGCTGGTTGTCAGACTTTCGGGCCGCTGCTGACTATCTGTAATGACTGTCAAAGACGTGCTTACCGAGGTGCGAAGGAAACTTGGTATGTAATGGGATACCCATCGACAAACAAACCTAGGTAAGCGCGGCTGTTATTATTTAGTCACGAGCTCGTCCTTATTCAGTACAGACGCTATGATAATAAAATTCGTCCGGCGCCCTTTGGGTAGACAATCGGTTTACCAACTTTGCTGAATGGTAAATCTTGACTTCATAACATAAGCATGCTTATAGCTTGTATTGAGCAGACGAAAGATTCGTTTATTTGACGATTCTGGATTGATCGATGGGTGAGTAGTGAAATAAAAACTAACATATGTGGTCCTATGTTAGTTTTTATTTCAATATTATTATTTTTTAAATATGTAAGTCTAATTACTTTTTTTTTCTCATAGCAACAAGGTTTATTTTTGTGTACATTGTTTTAGTATTCACGATAAGTTAGCAAAAAAGTAATAATACATTAGTTTTTTCTGTAGACTGTACTTTTAAATCACTTGTAATTTGGGACGAAGCATTAATTCAAAAGTGATGTGAGACGAACTAAGATTTTTTTAGAATGTGGGACACAACTTCGGGACGAACGAAGAATAAACCATTACACCACATGGTTGCGACAGGTGCTATGTAGATCAGTAAATGAAAAATTTTCGTGTAGCTTTTGCTTACTCTAGGTAAGAATAAATAAATTGCAGACTTTCTGCTAAGAATGCAAAAAAATATGTTAAACACAATCAACTTGTTGTATCTTTTGCAGCAGGATTTAGACATCCACTTAGAAACACTGTTTTAAGCTTCCACGGTTTATAATTAGTTATAAACCGTGGAAGCTTAAAACATGCTGCATGATGCTGTCACTTACGGGATATCTCACAAAATTGAAAATTACGGAACATGTACCGTAAATGACAGTGTAAATGTATCCACTTGGTGATGATGCTGATGCCATCCAGCCGATTTCGGCTACAGCGATTGCATTCGATGGCTTTCTAAAGTGGTTGCCGAGAGTTTTGGTGTGCTGCTCTTTCTTGCGCTCTAAAGTGGCTAGCTTATCCAACTTTCGCCGAAAAACTCCGAGTACAAAGCGGACATGTTAGAAAACAGTTGACACAATTGTAGAGTATAGCTGTAGGTGGTCTAGCTTTAAGGTCATCAACTCGTCACGCTTTAGGTCCAGCTGCGACTTTCTTCTCTCTTCAAAGGCGTTGACCTGCCGTTGCACAAGACGTCTCCACTCGGACCGATTTTGTGCCTGCTTTTCCCACACTAAGGGGTCAGTTTCGCATCTTTTGAAGTGTCTATTCTGAAAAACTGACCACCACGTTTTGTTTTCCTTCCTGGAGTTCTGAATAGAAGATGCGCTGCGCCAGTCTCTCTTCGTGCATCCTAGAGACATGTCCATACCATCTCAACTGACGTCTCATCAAGTAGGCCTCTGTGCCAAGGACCTTTTGCTTGCCTTAAGACATTCGTGTTTCTAACGCAGTCAGACGATCTGATGTTCGTGATATTTCGGCGGCATTTAAAATGGTATTTGTCCAAGGTCTTGGTATGTCTACGATAGAGGCACCACGTTTCCGACGAATACAGAAGATTTGGGACAATTGTTGCCATTCAGATCATGCGAGCTGAAAACTTTGGGCTGTAATTTGCCAAAAGCTGGTGCTGCAGCACATATTCTCTGACTAACCTCTACGTCGAGATCCCCTTAAATCCCTCCCATTCTTGATTCCTTCAATTATGCTGCATAAATACTTGAAGCTTTCTACTTGTCTCAGTATGCTACTGCCGATTAGGATGTCAGGAACTAACAGTCACTTAGAAATTATCTATATGTCACGTCATGGGTGGCCGAGATGCGAAGTATCGGGTCGGGTCGGGTCGGGTCGGATTGTGAAGAGTAGTAGAAGTAGTTTCAAATAGACGTGGGCACTCAAACGAAAGATAATTTTAATCACAATAACTTTCTATAAACTAACGGTTTTACAATTCAAGAAACTAAACACGTGCATTGGTACTGAGGGTCTGCCAAGGCTGTCGGAGCTCGACTGTCGCAACACTCCGTCCCTTCTCCAACCATCGCTGCATCCCCTCTACCGACGATCATGTCCAAGCGGTAGGGCGCGCTTGCATTTCCAGTAACGATATTATTAGTTCACAAAACTAATTCTTAGATGGCGCTGCTTGTTGCACTGTAGCGAAAACAATCCACGACATTAAAATTAAATCCAAAAAGTCTCAAAGATGCTGGCTTGGATGCACTAAACCAAGCCATTTTATATGCGTTGATATGATTAAAAGACGACATCATGTCATGTACATGCTGCAAAATAAAAATAAAATAAGACAAGTCAATCGAAATCCAGAATCTCTCAACAAATCTCTCAGATAAACAAAACAAGATCCCACTCAACATTCAAACATCCAAAACATCCACCGAATTCGGCGAATGTTAAACGCGTGGTAAACTAACAGCAAATTAAAGTTTGATTCAAGTTTACTGGAAGTGCCACAACTGTCTGCTAAGTTTATATGCTGACAGGACAGGTAAAGCGACCGACATTAAGATTATATCAAAGAGCATTTGTGGAAACAAACATGTTTGCTACCCGGGCAATGAAGTGTAGGAGTGCTGGATGTGGCTTGAGCGTGGTTGACAGATGTACAGTCGCGAACACTAATATGTATACACGTCAACTTTTAAAATTGATTTTCTCCGGCTGTACTGATTATAACTTTTAGCTGTTACGAACGTAGTATTTTGGAAACCGTACTATTGTAAAAAAAGTCTTATCTCATAGTAAAAATCGTAATTTTACGAGAAAATTGCTTATACATTTTGCTAAATGTATAGATGTTAGTGCTCGTGACTGTACATCCGAATAAAATCAAATAAATTTGGTGAAATTCATTTATAACGGTTAAAATACAAATATTCGCGACTGTTAAGTTAGCGAAAGAGATCATTAACTAGGTAATACATTTATTTTAAGGCAGGTGATTGGCAAAAAAAATTGTGTGTCTTCACCACACAATGATTTGAACATGATTTTGTACTGAGCATACACAACATGGTTTGAAAATGCGTTATTTAGTAAATATCACGTTGACTTTCTATGTTTAATAAAAGTGTGACTGACAATTTCATTAAAAACAGTGATTATCATTAAAAATATTTTTGTTATGCATTATGGAAAGAAAATCACTAAAGCCTTACATCAAAATAATAGTCTCTCTTGGATTCTCTTCATATTTAAACATATCATCGTAGAATTCGAATGGTAATAGTAAACAATGCGTGCATTGTTTAATATTTATACAAAATTTAACGGATAAAATAATAAATTGCTTTCCGTGTAACGTAAGTATTTTATCCGTAAAATCTTGTGTAAAGATATTTTCAAAAAGGAAATGTATTTTCATGAATTATTTAAATTTTACTTAATATCTTACATAATATATCTCGAAACTTTTCAGTTTCCACCGAACATTATCTAAAAGTTTTGTTTGTTAAATGACTATACTGTCTAATCTACCAATGAACCTTGAAAACAGACATGAAAAATAATATGTTATCAAAATCTTGCTACTAATAAATCCAAAGTTATTCTTTGTTACTCTTTCACGCAAGAACTACTGAACGGATTTAGATGAAATTTGGCACACAGATAGTGCATAACCAGAATGAACACATAGGATACACATAGAACCTTTTACCCCGGTAGTACGATTCCGTGGGACAATTATCGAACTTCTTACTCTCTCCCGGTATACTGATATAATTCCGATATACATTATAACATAACACTTCTAGTATTTTACTGTTTATCTCCATGGTCATATGGCACGTGTAGGTACCTAATGAAAGCAAATATCTTTGTTTACTTTGCCTAACTTTGTTCAAAGTTGTTAAATTGTGAGAAATACCTAATAAAGTTATTTTTTTGTTCCAGGTATGTTACTAGGTACTTCATAAACAAGAATGGCAGTATTGTAAGTCGGACTTTTAATGAGCCATAATGAGGCGACACTCGTAACTATGTCTACAAAACTTTTTAACCACACAAACAGTTTAATTACTTTGCAAAGAAACTTACGTAGAAATAAACTGATTGAAGATTATTATATGACTTTGAGTAATGATAAAATGGATAAGTGTGGTTGAAATTTTTCGGATTCTACTAGTCGTTCCGTACGATAATGCACATAAACATTTAGTAAAAATACAATCATAAAATCTGTAATGGAAATTTGATTTTCATACTGGGACCCGTAGCTGTGCAACGAGTTTACATGTACAACTGCTACGAAAACTACTACGAATGATTGCTACATTATTGGTTGAACGTAGTCAATTGTATTTACAAAATGGAAAACAATAAAAGATTAGATACCTTACATACTTCATTAGTAAGTAAAGTTAGTCGTTAACAGTGATAGCCTAGTGGTGAGACCGACGGACTGCCGCGGCATAGGTCTCAAGTTCGAACCCAAGACACACACTTCTGATTTTTAGGTTAGGTAGTAAAAACACGACAAAAAAGAAGAAAAAGAAATGTTTTAATTGACGTGGTTCTATTATGTTTGATTTCACTTACTCTTAATATCCCTGATACACCTACCCAAAAGACTCATCAACAATACGAAAAACCTTAACAAACTTAAACATACTCAACTCGAAATCTAGATAAATAATCAACAAAGAGCATCCAATGAAGACGAGACTCCTTGCAAATTCTCTTGGCAAACACACCGGGGGTGTCACAGTCGAGTGTCCCGACACTCTTGACACTGTGATCACTCACACTTTCGTCCCAGACACAAATTAACGAATGTCTGCAATTAGGGGCAGACACTCGAAAATGGCTTGAGCTTTAATATTTTAAGGATGTCATTTAATGAGATTTAATATTGTTGTTCGCACCCTAAATTTGATTTAAGCACGTTTCTTTAATTATTTGATCAATGTTGTCTGCAGCCTTAATAGCGTGTTGTGGGAGAATGTATTCGTATTTAAATATTAGAGTAAGCAAAACTTAGGGTAATGCAAATATTGTAGTTGTTCGCGAGTAGTTTTATTAAACAGCTCTTTACGTATTCAAGAGTTTGTATAAACTTTTTGGTGCTTATGTTTTGGTCTGCGGCTTATTAATAAAATAAGCCTACCGTACCGTACGCTTTTTTTTTCTTTTTATAAACTTTTGTGTTTTATGAAGCCTTTAGACTGTGTTTTACAAAATAGTAATATCAAATAGGATTTTGGTAATCAATTGGGTATTAAATTTCAAATTGCATATATGGCAATGTTGAGGCATTATAACATAAGCCATGCCTTTATGATATTTTGTCTCGCTAAGAATAAATAATGTTTGTGAATTGAAATATCTAATCCAGTATTTACTAGATTTATTTATATCCAGCGTGGCTTTCTGATATTTAAAAATCTTTTAACAAAACACTAAGCTATTACATTGCTACATACATTTATCATTTTGATAAATCCAGATTACCATGGTTTTCAAATAAAACATCCCGGATTCAAGTTTTTATTTGTTCGTTTATTTAATAAAATACAGAATCAACTCCGTCTATTGTTTCAGTAATGTAAATAACATTGTACATAAAATAACGAGGAAAACAAAATGGCTGATCGGAATATAATTTGTTTGTTTTGTACGATATAATTTGCACCTAGTTTCTGTGTGGAATATATTAAATATGTTGTTGTATATGTTTTTGTGTGTGTTATTTTGCACAGTCAGTTGTTTATTTATTTAAACTTCATGTACAAGAGTGGTACATAGGTGGACTTAAGGCCACAAGGCATTACATAGGACAATATTGACAACAATATCCCTTTCACGTTTTATAACTTGATGTTTACTAGGTAGTATTAAATCCGTCTTAAACATTCTCACTGCTGGGATACAGGCCACATCTCTATGATAGGGAGTCCTAGCGCGGTTTGGTCATCTAATTACTTTGGCTCTCAGACGGATTCCTCGCAGTGATTTCCTTAGCGGTTTTGAGAGCTATTATAAAGCACACATTGTGAAGTGCCTGCCACGATAGGGTCAGGACCAATACCACTGGGCTATGAGAAGTCAATAAAGTAAAAAAAGAAATAGACTGAAACACTATTAGCTTAGTTTTCCGGGCCGCGAGTTGCACTCCCGCTCAAGGCAAATATTTGCCGGCCCGCAGATCTGGGTTCGACTATTTATGAACGCGACGTTACGTTTATGTAAACAAACTACCGGTACGCTAGAATATTGCGTGTGTTGCAAACTTTTTTTAAACTGAATTTATATGTCGCTGGTCTAGGAATAGTGTCGATTGACAGGGGAGAATGGAAGAATGGGGTGAATGGAAACAAAGAGGAAGGTTATGATGTTGATGGTGGTCTATAGTAATAGTAGATCGCTAACAATACTACTGAGCCAAAGATAAGGACTGACAATGTGTTATTGGGTTTTTTCATCAAGAATTTCTCAATAGCTGTAGTCCAGAGATCGTTGGCAATAGGCTCACCCCTTATTGCTTTGGAATTAAACATAACTGGGTACGAGCCGTGTGGTATCCGGCAGAGTACAATAGAACCAACCCATTACACTCATGGGTGTCGTATAAGGCGACTAATGTCTGAGGCAGAACACCTTGCGCCTCCGTAGACCAGAGAATGGGCAGCAGCGTTTTCTGTTAGTCTTTCATCACTGCGATCTCCAATCCGCCTGCCAAGCGTGGAGATTACGGCAAATTCCTCCCATCATGGGAGAGGCTTATGTCCAGCAGTGGACGTTATGGGCTGTTGTAGTAGTAGGGTACTAGTGATACTGGTAACTGGTAAATTATACATATAGTTATGTTACTTTATTTTAAATAGCCAGCGACAAAATAAACCTTTAAAACTTTCTGATTAGAGCAGCTAGATCCCACTCAGTGTCACAAGCTCCATTCGACATTTTAATCTATTCAGTATTTTAGTTTTAAAACTCACATTTGCGTTCCCAGCATAATTCTCATTTAATATCCACACAACTATACCCATTACAATTTAATCGCGCCCCGAAGAAGCATACTTTGAACATGTTCAGAACAACAATCTTGTACTTTCAACTTGTTCAAGCTCACAAGCGATATTAAATAGAGACAAAGTACAGTCATCAAAAAATATCACCAGCCGAACAACACAACTTTATTTGGTACCAGATAGACGCGATCTTCTCTCAACTTTTTTTTTTACTTTTTCCTTTTTACAGCCGCAAGGAAATCGTTTAAGTTAACTCGTTTACTCATGAAACTTGCCTTGTGGTGCGGATTACGGAGATAAAACTTAGTTTGGGTGCTTCTATTAAAATGGTTTCGAAAAGTATTTTAATAATTCGCTGACTGTACTTTACCCGTTTGCTGGAGTTTGATTGAGTCTTTAAGAACGTTTTGATTTTGGAAAAAGATTATGTCGTTTGTGGAAGTTAATTGAATTTTGGTCATGTTTTGTAAGTAGTTCTTTATTAATGACGAATAATCGTTGATATAATTATAAGTGTCTGTTCTGCCTTTTCATGAGAGGAATTTAGTTTCAGGCAGTATCGTTTTTTAATTTACAATTATACTTGATTTTGTCTGCGGCTCCGCCAGCGTGGAGGAAGAAAAGAATCAAGAATGATCCCACAGAGAGTTACTACCGGGGAGAAAAGTACCCTTATACAATAACCCAGGTCGGCTCCCAGTCTAACCGGATGCAACTGAATACCAACATTTTCCATGGAGCCACTGCCTATCTGACCTCCACAACCCAGTTAGTACCCCAGTACTAACTGGGTTGTGGAGGCCAATTGTAATGTAAATAAATTGAATAATTAATATGTTTTTGGTGAAAACTGTGACAAGTTACTGTTTCAATACAAAATTAGGAATCTAACAAAAAGTGTGTTGCAAATAAAAGGGTAAAAATAGAAATCTCGGGCGCTAGGAGCACACTGAAAATAATGCCATGGATAACTCACCTGCAGGAACCGGTACTTTTAATCTTCAAGCCCCGGAATCGATAAAAATCAACCATTTTAGTTTAATGGTCTATTTTATTTCCCGTAGGACGCGTCATCAGGGCACATCAACCACATCAAAATTCCTTTCTAGTATTAATAAAGCAGTCTCTCTTTTAAAACTAAGTAATGAAATTTTATCAATTATTAAGAGAACCTGTCATCACTGCACTTTTGGTCAATAAAAGTCTAGAAATTGAGAAACATACCAAAATTCAGTCGACTATTAATATTAATTTTAAATAGGTCACCGGTCGGACTACCCATAATGCGATACCCCTCGGTAAGGCTGGTAGTTTGTGGTCCTCTTATGTAATCGTCCCTAAATACAAAAATGTGTCCTTATTTTTCATATTCAACTCGAATCAAACATACAAAAACAAATCAAACTCCACAACAAAGTCAAAGTTATAAATAAATTCTGAAAGTAATAAACACATAACGCAATTCACAAACATGGTGCGTTTCCAAACATATCGACACGCGATCCTAAAGAGCTCGTGATTTATATTCAGAGGCAATTTGCTTCGCCTTTTATGTCCGTTATCATATAGCTGTGCTGTGCTGTATGAATGTTCTAGATAAAAATTTATAGAACAATATTTTAAGTATACTACTGGTGAGGTTAATTTTACTTGTATGGAATTAATTAAAGCTTATTCATTCACTGGTGAGACAGAAAGGCAGGTAAAGACGTAGACGACGTTGTTTGTTTTTTGTTTTTAGGGTTCTGTACAAAAAATTTAAAAAAACGGAACCTTTCAAGGATCACTCGTACGTCTGTCTATCACAGCCAATTTGCTCCGAATCTACTGGACCAAATCAGGTGAAATTTGGTAGGATGGTGTAATCCTATAACCTAAACACAGATGTGCAAAGAGAGTATTTTTTTTTAATAAGGTTTATTTTCGAAGGACAAATTAGGAGATAAAAAAAAAAGATTTGCAAACCTGCTGTGTCATATATCAAATGAAAGGGGTCGATAAGAGGATCTCAAATATATTTTTTTATTATTGTAAAATAAATAGTTTTTATTTTATTCATGGAAGAAGACGAAAATTGGCCAAAATTGATGAAAATTGACCCCCCCCTGATGTCCGAAACTACTGAGCAAAAATTTTGAAAAAAATATAAAATATAGTTCATTGCTTGTAGATTAGGTACAGGAAAACCTATAAGAATTCTATCAATTGAAAATAAAGTGGTAAACTCAATATAAGACTTTGGCATTGTACGGAACGCTCTCCACGCGAGTTCTTATTTGGCTGGTTTTTTATATAGAAAAGTACTGGCATCAAAAGGCTTTGGATATTAGTGTAGATATAACACACACAAGATAAAACAGCTAAGAGACTCTTGAAAGAATCACCCTGCCTAGTAGATATTCTACTGGTAGTCATGTAGTTTGAATATAATGACGATGAAAAACAAAAAGAAAAATGTTGAATACCATTAAAACTAATATTTAAAACCTTTCTCTAGTCCTAAATCTTTTTTAGGACTATATTTCTATTTTCTCTAAGACGTTTGCGGTAGGTTCCATTATATTTCTGAATAATTATAAGTATTTTTTGAGCATTCCAATCAGTCTCATTCACGCAGCTTGAGTAATTTGTCACATCATGAAGGACGCACATAAATAAAATGAAAAAAAATCTCCCTCTAACACATGATCCTTAAAGCTCACGCGGAAATAATCGTTCGATATTCAAAACGAAGGGCTTCGCTTTTCGCGCAATTAACCGCCGAGTTTAGTCCCTTTGCTTCCGGTCGGGTACTTCCGGTTCGCCCCCTAGCTGATGACTCGCAGTATATTGATTAATGAAAAAATGTATTCTAGAATTTTCGGTGTGAGAAGTTGCAGCGAATCATTCGATTATAGTGAGAGGTTTTGATAATATTTTTTTAGGGAGAGAGACACATAAGAGTTTAATGCTCGTAGATTGTTTTTTCCTACACCCATAAAAAGTCGTGAGTTTATTGCGTAAGCGAGAAAAATAAGCGATTAAATATAAAAATAGAATATAAATATATTTTAAGTGGTGCAACTATTCTCTTGAGGATAGAAACTATATTAAAAGCATGGAGCTTTGCATTACGTCACGACTTTTTGGGAAAAGGTCGGTAGTTTCAAGCAAATAGCGCTAAAACGAAAAACACCCAAACAGAAACACAAACAGGTGCAACCAGGCCAACGAATTATACACTTCAACTCCCCACCGCACTATGCGAGAAAAAGAGAGAAAAAAAAACTTTAAATTTCTTGCAAAAATACTCAGGCGTTTCATGCGGAATTGTATTGTTTTCCAACACCCTGGATACCGGTGCGACTGCGGAAAACGATAATGAGGGAGCACTTTTTCCGCCTACCCTCACGCTCCTTGAAATGAGGTCGAATTACGAATTGTGTGCTCACTCATAAAAAAAATACTCCCGCCACGATTGTGCCTGCCGCAAATTAACGATACAGGTATTTTTTTGCACAATCAAATGTGTATTGTAGGTTTTGTGTTTGAGATTTTAGAACGAAAGGAAAATTAAAGTTGTGGTAATTCATATTGATTTGAAAATTAAGTTCAAAACAGAACAGCGGTGGCCCAGTGGTGGCGGCCCCGTCTTATGAGCAGTAAGTCGTGGTTTCGAACTCAGGCATTACTTTGTGTAATTTATTTCATCCCCACGGCTCTCAATAGGTAAAGGAAAACATATTATGGGCCTATACTACCTCAAATGGCTTAGCATGATCCTCCGTTACGCCTAAAATACTGCAGCATTAATATTGAAATAAATTTTGGTAGTTTGAACTACCAAATATATAGTTGCTAATTTGAGGTAGTATAGGCTCTTAAGGAAACCGGCATGTCCTAGAACCAAAAATTCGAAGACATGTGACGTCTACCAATCCGCACTGGGCCCGCGTGGTGGATTATAGCCCATTCCCTCTCATTGAGAGGAGGCCTGTGTCCCAACAGTGGGAACATTGTAGGCTAATTATGCACTTCAAAACAAAAGCGAAGCGAATGAAATAGAGCTGTCGAGTAAAACATTTGAAAGAAGACATTGTTCGTAGAGAGATTTGAATATAAATAAATACCCAGGGATATATCTTCGTATCGTCGTAAACAAAATTTTTGATGGCAAAATTTCCTAAGTTATGAGTAGCAACTATCAACAGACGTGTCAAAAATAACAATTGTTTAAAATTGTAAGCATACCCGAGGCTGTAACGAAGCTGGTCTGCTATGCAGACGACACGCTGGTGCTGGCACAGGGGAGGTCGCATGAGGCGGCGGCCGAAGCTATGACACGCGGGGTTGCGATAGTCATTGAGAGGATCCGGCAGCTGGGTCTCGAGGTAGCACTGCACAAGTCCGAGGCCATGTGCTTTCATGGGCCTCGGAATGCGCCACCGACGGGATCCCTACTCGTGAGTAGGGATCCCGTCGGTGGTCCCTCTTACCGTGGTAAGAGGGGTATCCATCGGCGTCGAGTCGACTTTGACCTAGGACTTGTCCTCGACAGCCGGTGGAACTTCCTGGAGCACTTCCGACGTTTGGCCCCCAAACTGGAACGGACCGGGGCTGCCTTCAGGCGGCTCCTGCCCAACCTGGGGGGGCCAAACGCTGGAGGCTCTACGCGGGGGTCGTGCGGTCCATGGCCCTTTACGGGGCCCCGATGTGGGCGCGTTCCTTAAGGCTGCGTGCTGCCCACTACCTGAACGCGCCCTAAAAGGTGGTAGCCGTAAGGCTGGCCCGTGGATACCGCACGATCGCCCGCGAGGCGGCGTGCCTCCTAGCCGGATTACCGCCATGGGATCTGGAGGCGACAGTCCTCGCGCGCCTGCATGAATGGCGCGCGGAGGCGCTACGCCGGGAGGAAACTCCGCTGCCGCGACAAATTGTCGCTCAGCGTACAGACTTCCGGCGGGATCTCAGTGCGACATGGAGAGAGCGACTGTCGCAACCCCGTGCAGGCATCACATTTTATTTGAGTGCAGTCTTTGGCAGAATGAACGCAACATTATGTTGGATAGTGTACAGGTTACATCCGGAGTTATTTACTATACAGACCTTGTGGAAACTAGAACAAAATTCCGTGCGAGGGAAGTGGAAATTACGGTTTTTTCCTACTCCTCCACTATACTTTTCTGATTAATTTCGTTGCGGGATCCAAGACAGTTAAATTCATTCTCTGGGACTTCGTCGAGCTTCATTGTCTCGGCGCTTTTCTGGTGGTCGCCAATGTTGATTCTGGCTTTCAGGAGTTACAGTGGTTTGGGAACAGTGCGGCGGGCATGTCCCATAAAAAAAAAACCCCGTGCAGGGCACGCCACGATTATGGCGATAAGTCCCCTCTTTGAGGAGTGGCTTGAGAGACGCCACGGCGTCCTCACCTTCCGCCTGACGCAGGTCCTCACTGGACACGGTGTTTTCGGGAGGTTCCTGCAACGAATCGGGCGGGAGGAAACGCTCGGGTGTTTCCACTGCGAGGATCGACCGGAGGACACGGTGGAGCACACGGTGGAGGTGTGCCCCGTGTGGGCGGAGCACCGCCGTGTCCTCGAAGCGGCGATTGGCGGTGGCGACCTCTCACGTCCGGCCCTGGTGCAAGCCATGGTCCGGAGCGAGACGGAATGGGACGCCGTCACCTCCTTCTGCGAAGCAGTAATGCTAGAGAAGTAGGTGGCGGAACGTGTGAGGGAGAGAACCTCACAGCGTCCCGGCCGCCCCGGGAGACGCCCTGGGCGTCGCGTGGGGGCCACCTTGTGGCCCCCGGCCACCGTAGGCGCGGGCCTGTGGACGGTGGGCTATGGGCTAGCTCGCCGTCCGTCCGTCTCATGACGACAGGCCGTGTCGACGGCGCGTCCGTGTTCCACGCGCGCCTCAAAGAGAGTCAGCAAAAAGGAAGAAGTCCGCAAGGACCGATGCCTGCCGGGGTTGCGGGACTGTTCGAAAGACATACCGTGGCCCCGGAACACAAAGGGCGATGAAGGAACATGGATCGGTTTTAGTCAGTAAAAGTCTGACACTCCCTCCTGCTCCGCCCAGAGCGGGAGGATTCGGAGTCGGAGTCGGAGTCGGAGTCGGATTTCCCATCCGAAATAAAAATAAAAAAAAGGCTGTAATGAATGTGAGATTCTGCATCTGACATTCGTCACAGCCTCGTGTATGGTTAAAATTAATTCATACTGCCGGTGTTATGGTATTCTAGCTTCAATAATTTCTCTGACGAAATAACGTCACGCCTGTTATCCCGGACGGGTTTGCCAGAGGTATACCTATAATAAATTTACTTTTCGCCAGTTATGTCCGAGTCCTTGGTAGCAGGAGAAAAGTCTAAGATTATCAACCGGGCACAAATCCTGACTTAAAATATTCTTGATGGAAAAATCCAAAAACACTCGACCGTCCCGAGAATCGAATCCGGAACCTCTACTTAGCCCCACCACTAGACCAGTAACTCAAACTAATCTATTACGACTAATCTATTATTATAGAACATGGACACGGTACATCTAAAACCTCCACCTGTTTCGAACACACATATAAAAGAGTTCGTATGAAAAGCCTTCACGTATACCATGAAAAAGAATCCTCTGCAAATAATAATATGAGAGCAAAATAATCACCTGAACACAGTTCAAAGTACCCCGATTCCAGGCGTTTTGTACCTTCCGATAGAAAAAGGGTCTCCATTGGCAGACACGCTTTATGTTCACATAAAAAAATTATGACGGTCCCTGAAAACGCCAAATTGAATATGAAATCAGCACGATGAACTTTTAGTCTAAATTTAATGAAGTGAAGTGGGCACGTGTTCCGGACTGGCAGCCATTTTGAACGGCTTTTTGTTCAAATGTTGCTCTGAATATATTTTGGATTTATTTTGAAATGGGAAATTTTAATGGCAATACAAGGAAAAGTTGATCAAAAAATTGCTGTAATCGTACATTATGAGCACATTATTTATTTATTATTAGTATGTTGCCATGTATTGATATTGCCACATCTACTACAACAACTCACTCTTAGTTTGGATCTGTGTTTGCTTGGTTGGTGATTAGCTACTAGATAAGTTTTGTTATTTTGATCGCTTAGCCTCATATTTGTTATTTTTTTAATAGGAACGTAGATTTCTGTAGGTACGCTCATCAATATGTTATTTTTAAGTTTCGCGGTAAATGGATTATTGTTAATTATTGATGAGTAATAATAAAGTTCAAATCTACATCACACTATATAATATTATAAAAAGGAAAGATTTGTATTTTTGTATTTTTTTGTGTATTTTTGTAATGAATAAAATCAAAAAACTACTGCGCCGATTTAAAAAAATCTTTCACCATTAGAAAGCTACATTCACCTTGAGTAACATAAACTATATATTATCCCCGTACTACCACGGCAACGGGAACTGCGCGGGTGAAACCGCGTGACGTCCGCTAGTGTCATATAAAAACGTTGAGCAACTGCTTGCAAAAATCAGATAGCACCACCACAGCATAGTTGCAACATCACCTAAGCGGCAATCAATGCCGAAAACATGCCAAAACGTTAGGTAAATCGTGGTTTTTATCTGAAACAGACTGGAATTATTATGGGATTGTTCTTTATAAAAAGGGTGTCCCGCGCTACACAAGGGATGTGTTGGTCTCATTGCCATTTCTAATCACGATTAACCAAAGGCATTTTTGTACCTAAAACGAAGAGCAAACGAGCGAACAAAGAGTTTTTATAATTTAAAAGTACAAGAAAACTTACTAAACGCATTTTATTCAATTAACTAAACACCTCGCCTCACCGCTATCACTAAACCCAAGTTTAATGAATCTTAATATCTGTGAAGGATATATTTCAAGATGTTAGAGCTTTCGGAATTAATGTACCGTCGTAAGATGAACGACACGATTGCAACGCAAAGATCGCGAGATACTTCTTATTTATGATCGTTTAACCCTTCACAAGTAATGTGAGATTTTTTGTCTTTTTTAAACGCAAGTTTTACTTTTAATTTTTTAAACGCATTGTGGTTCATGTTCACTAAGTTGATTAAACTATAAGGATAATCAGCAAATTTCTCTTTCGAATGGCAATATTGTGGTATCACCAGTTCGTCTGCCAAAAATTGGTGATTAACGTATTATTTTCATCATCACTAACCAAATAGCAGTCTGTCACTGTTTGCAGGCATCTCCAATCACACGAAAGTATCATCGATTGACCTTATTTGACCTAATTACCTCAATTGAACACTAATGTTCAAATAATTATAGTCAATATCTAAATATCGACTATAATTTACTAGATACAGGCCCACACCTTCATCATCACTAGCCAAATAGTAGACTGTTCGTTCATGTCTGTCAATGGTGTCGATTCTGTTGAGCACAAACTAAACTTAATTTAGGCTATTGCTATCTTTTACTAAAAGGCAGTGCGAGAAAAGGACGGCTATAGCTATGAACTAAGTTAGAGATGTCAAACTAGTTTAAGCCTTGCACTTCACCGTGTTTTTAGTCGACATGTCTTTACGTGCACCCTTCATTTGTATAGAATTATTAGTTCCACCTTAATTTGACAGCTCTAAATTACGTCCGTCTCTTTCTCGTTATATTAGAGAGAAAAAGATAGCAATAGCCTAAATTAAGTTTAGTTTGTGCACAACAGAATCGACACCATTGTCTATCTTATTTGACCTGATTACTATAAGTGAACATTAGTTATTTTTATTTTTTTTTTAATTGTAGAAAGTTTATTTGAATTCAGTATGTACATTATTTACAATTTACACCATCATTTGTCTAGCCTTTACCCAACTATGTTGGGGTCGTCTTCCAGTTTTACCGGATGCAGCTGAATACCAGTATTTAACATGGAGCGACTGTCTATCTGACCTCCACAACCTAGTTAGTACCGGATAGTACGATGGGTACGTATCAAAATCCCGAAAGTTCATAATACCTATGATTGAAATACCGACGTCCAAAACACCGAAATTCAAAATACCGAAAGTTTTAAATGCCGATAGTCGTTATATCGAAACACAAAATACCGATGTTCAAATGCCCGAAAGGACGAAATCCCGAATGGACGAAATACCGATGGATGAAATCCCAAAGAGCAGCGACGTAGTTCCCGCGATTACTCATAGATGGCACTGCAACACAGTTATGACGGTGGGCATTCTGAATGGTTGTTTGGTCGAAAGTTTTAAATCCCGAAAGTTCATTTGCCCGACCTTAAGGCACTCCGACACGGACAGGTTAGGTTAGAAGGGTGTGGCGGAGTCTAGTGAGCGAGCGAAGCGAGCGAACACAGACTCCGCCACCCCCTTCGTGGTTATTTTTTTTGTAAACCCTAGAGCCCTAGTACTTCAGTAGGCTCCGACTACGCTTTTTTGGCAACTTTTAAGTGTTTTGACCTAACCTGGTTTACAAAAAATCGTTTTTCTCGGAAACGGTCCCCGATTTCGGGATTTTGAACTTCGGGATTTTAAACTTTCGGGCAAATGAACTTTCGGGATTTAAAACTTTCGACCAAACAACCATTCGGCGTTTCAATTATCGGGATTTCGTCTATCGGTATTTTAAAATTCGGTCTATTAAAATTCGGGATTTTGGTACGTACCCAATACGATACCCCTTAGTAAGACTGGTTGTCAGACTTTTTGGGCCTCTGACTACCTAACGACTGTCAAATAACTACAAATGACAGCCGGGACCAACGGCTTAACGTGCTTTCCGAGGCACGGAGGAAACTCGGTGTATAATGGGCGGTCACCCATCCACAAACCAACCTAGGCAAGCGCGGCTTAACCTAACGATCGACCCGAGCGGCTGTTAGTAAATAGCCACGATCTCCTTTTTTTTATTATTTATAATTTACAAATCCATTAAAATAAACTAAACTAAGTAATAAACATTAGATATTAACTGGATTCTACTAGATTATGGCCAAGACCTTTGTGTAAATATAACTTAGAATTTGTATTTTGGCTAAGTTATTCTTGTCACTGCCACACAACTCATCATCTATCTAGCTTTTTTCCCAACTATGTCTGGTTCGACTTCCAGTCTAACCAGATGGAGCTGAATACCAGTATATTATATGGAACGACTGCCTATCTGACCTCTATAACCCAGTTGGTACTGGGCAATACTATACCCTCGGTAAAACTGGTTGTCAGACTTTCAAAGATCTACAAATACTGCTCTACAAATATACAAAGACCAACAAATATTTCGATACATCTGTGAGTGCAAAATTGAGACGGGAAGTTGTCTAAGTCAAAGCCCGCAATAAGTAACTTTTCTAGATATTGGATTCAGAATGCACACCCGATTAGAAGCAATAAGTACGAATTTTCTTTAAATTATGGCTGAAATGTTTTCACTTCATTAAATTCAGTTAATTAAGTCCCTCTGGTGTTTAGCTATTAAAAATAATTGTGAAATATTTCATTTACCTTATATCTGTGTGCTTTTTAATTCGTTTTCGGCGAAAGTAATATTTTTAATTCAGTTCCGTATTTTATGTTTTTGTCGGAGAAATATTTTATTCATAATTTATGTTTTTTATTCAAAAAGTGTATTTTTGAAGTTCCCATAATTTGAGAAAATGACACATACAGGTTATTTACAACTTGCAATAATTTTATTTACCATACTTGTATTTGCCATAATTTCATTAAAAATAACGCTTCAGTTGCCATAATCCTGAAATTACATATAAAATTTTTCACTAATTTTATTGGTCATAATCGATCAAGTCTCATAATAATTTGAATCCATAAATTTATTTGCCATATTTTTCATTTTCAATAATGTTTTCCATAACATTATTCACCATAAAATTAATTTGCCCATACTAGCACAACAATGCTGGTTCAGTACAAGCTCAATGAAAATTCACAGTTCGAATCTTCTTTTGGCTTTTGATCATTAAAAGGCAGAAAAATCAATCAATCAAAGCGTCAATCATGATAAAACAGTTGATTATGAATGTATTTGGTTGTTATTTACCCGTAAGAAACATGCAAACATGCAGCAAGCATGAAGCAAGGACAGACAAGACTGCGTGGAGTCGGATTTACAGCGACTCATTTCTGTCACTAAAACCTAACTTACGGAAAATGTTTTAGGACTAACAATGTATAAATGAAAGTTCGGAATAATACTCATAATGTAATACAATACTTACAGAACATCTGACTATAAGTCGCAGGACACACAGAAAAGACGTAAGACTCGGACGGGGCGCAGACATATGTCTTATCCGCGTCTCTTTCATACAAAATGTATAGAAGCGTCGCGACGCAAAACATACAGAAAAGGCAGGGCGCGGTCACGACGCTTGCCCGTCTGCGCCCTGTTGTAAAACAGATAGAAAGGACAGGGCACGGGCGCGAGCGGACGAGGGGAGGGCGACAACGGGGGTGCGGCGGGGTGGGGTGCGGTGGGCCGCGTCTCTCGTCGTCTCTCGAGGCGCCCAGGCGGCACGCCCGTGTTTCGTCTTTTCTATATGTTTTAAAATGTCGCGACGGCGCCCCGTCTGCGCCCTGTCCACGCCCCGTCCTCGTCTTACGTCTTTTCTGTGTGTCCAGCGCTTAAGTCATGTAAAATTAGAAGATTCAATTATCATAGTACTATTAATCATCAAAAGTACTAAAGATTGTTTGCTGTAATAAATCATTTTATGACAGGCCTTAATGAAAGTAAAATAATAAAAGGAAATGCCTTAATGAAATTATACAATAAACGTTTCTAATTATTTTCATATTAAATGTTGCTTATGTCAAGTATCGATTATGTAATGTGTTACTTATAGAAACTAATGATTATAATACTTTTTGTTGTGGAAACTTATTTGGCAAATAAAAGTTACGACTAATAAGTTGATATGACAAGCGTTATTAGTATAAATGATAATAGTGCAAGTATTATGACGGGGGACGATTATGGAAAACAATAATAGTACAAATCATTTTATGGAAAACAAGGTATTACCAAAAACAACTGAAACCCAAACCCTCTTTTTCACAAATGACATAACAAAAACGATTTTATGGTCTAATTCCACTTCAGTTTTACGATCTTTTCGTATAATAACTATGCCAAACACATAAAAAGTGCCTAAACCCTTAAACACTATGTCGATTCATTTAACACACCCATAAACGTAGGTGGTTTAAGAACATTTCGCTCTTAACCTAGCCATCAAACAATTTTCAGCGCTTATTAGTTCTGTGTACGAACAAAGTCATTATCGCAACATGCATTAACACAGTACCCAGGGCATCATTGCAGGGTTAATTCTACTTCGAGAGAATCTGCTGAAATGTATGTAATAAAGCCAGCTTACGACCCAACAGTGCGGCTGTATGAAGCACAATTCCAAAATAATATGAAATTATTATCATTTCGCCTCTAGTTCGCTACGCTTCTGTCTGGTTTTCACGACACAGTAAACATGGTTACACAAAGAGTCTTTTACTCTATTCCTTAAGGACTAGGGTCGGATTTTGAGTGTTGTTGTGGAAGTGTTTGGATTATAAAAATGTAACGACTCGTCCTTTTGATCAACGATTGCTACGATTTTAACCAAGCGTGGTATTGGAGTGATAGCTTTTGTACATCACTTTAGAATTTTGTTGGTAGTTTCAGAGTAAATTGTATTTAATCTATCTATTGGATATGTTTTCAGAACTTTACAGTCAAATACAAAACTTTCTTTTCGTAAAAGTTTACTGCGAGTTACGAAATAGTAAAACTGCCTCGTTGGTCTGGTGGTTGCAAGCGCGACAGCTGAGCATGAGGTGTTCGATTCCCAAGTCGGGCACAGTGTTATTGGATTTTTCATCAGGAATTACTCAGAAGCAGCCACGAAGTCTGGATTAGCACCCGGTTGATGGCAATAGGCTCGCCCCCTATTACATGGGACTGAAACATAACTGGCGAAATGTGGGTGTACTATTAGGTACACCTCTGTTTAACCTTTCGGGGATGACAAGCGTGATGTTTTGTGATTTAGTAATATTAATGTATTCTGTCATAGTCATTAGTGTATTGTTTTATCATTGTTTCCTGAAAAGTGAAAAGGGGAAAAAATTGTAGATTAATTTGTTAACCCCAATTGCATGACTCGCTTCATACAAAGTGACATAGTAACAGAGTGACCTAATAAAAATAATGACTACAAAAGGAATTCCCAAAAACGATGACGGCGGGAACAATAAACATACATAAATAATCTACATAGCTCATCAAAAAGTCCATAAACCAACAGTCTATTGAAGCCACCTCCCGTTAATTTAGCTCCTCTTTTATAGCCATAAATATTGTTAAAATCTCATTAATCTTTTAATATTGAAGCGAGCCATCGGCCTGGCTACCTAATTTGGTTACTACGCCATTCTGGACACGAGTGTTCGTCGAAATATGCTTGTTAAAAACACACGGGTTACGGGTTTTAAAGAACGGAAAGTAGGCTTTAGGTACTCTTAAAATGATTCTAGTTTAACTAGAGATAGATATGAATAAAAACCAAAAAACATAGTAAAGTAACAAAACATAACATCGCCTGTAATGCGCAAGGGTTAAGCAGAAGTGTACTCATTAGTAGACCCACATTTCCGCAGTTATGTTTAAGTCCCATGTTTTAGGGGCGAGCCTATTGCTGTCAACCGGGCACAACCAGACTCCGTGGCTGCTACTGAGAAGTTCCAGATGGAAATTTCAATAACACTTTGCCCGACCTGGAAATCGAACCCAGGACCTCATGCTCTGCAGTCGCGCTTGTGGCCACTAGACCAACGAAGCAGTCAAAAAAGTAAAAAAGTACTTATTTTATAATTTGATCTTATTAATATTCTAATCTTGTTTCGCCTTGTACATATATCAAAAGGGTAAAAGAATAACAGAGCATCAAAAAATGTATCCGCATCGCTGTAAACGGGAAAAGTGCAGAGAAGGCAAGCAGTATTGCCGCATTGAATGGCAATGCTGATTCTTTGGCCAAAAATAAGAAAATCACTACAATGCCAAAGAAAAACTTTTAGTAATCCATAAACATAACGAGTTTACAGACTTATAATTTCACACAGTTTCATGCATCCATATAAACCATTCCTTTCAGCGTTGCAGTAAAATCTCTGTCGGTTAAAACTCTGAAAAGACTTACGTTTAAAGCTTCAGTTCAGTTGTTGACTGAAAAGGCAACTTGTAACTTTGATAGATATAAAACGGATACCGTGGTAATTCAAACAGAATGCAGTCAGACGCATAGTGGTGGCAGTCTGCACAAGAGCGCGTCATCGCAACACTCATACTTTTGTTGCCTGCCACTTGACCCACATCCTCTCTACATGTCTCCTGTAACAGGAAACTCTCCCCTCCCCACACTACAACAACCTAACCCCACACAAATATAGACCTTACAGCACAACATACACGATCTAAACTCGCCCAACACACTACCAACTCAAAGGCGACTCCCCACGCAATTTAACACTTTGTTTTTCCTTCAAACATGGCAGAATATTCAATGTCGGCGGAAAATGAGTTGGATGTTGCTATTTAGCGATTTACCACTCAACAGCTCAAGTAATAAGTTTCATATTCAAACGGCAAGGAGGTGCGTTCTAATGAATTTTTTATCCTCGTTCGGCCTCCACTAGCTGCAATAATACATGTAATCCGAGCCTTACTGGCATCGCGATCTGTATATTCACAAACGAAATATTTTAAAAATTCATAAAAGGGTTATGGCCATACCTATTTTTATTTGAGAAATAAGATGAAAGCGAAAACTCGTAACAAATACTGTTTTGGAACACAGTACCTGTGGTATACGTTTATACCAACACAATGTGAGATCCGTTATGACTTGTTGCTCTAGACGGGGTGGGAAACAGGGGTTGAGGGACTCAAGATAAATAATCAATTTATTTTCCAAACAGGCACGTAACTTACTTTAATTCAAGGTTTTTTCCCTAAATAAATTATATTATTTCTAACGTGATTTGCCTTCCAATGCAAATCTTTAAAGGGTACATAAAAATCGTTTTCTACCTGTTTCCGTCCCTATTCTTTTTATTCGTAATCAAAACTTTACGGCAATTTTATACGTATCGAAAAGGGTCCATATCAAATAAAATCGGGGGCTAAAGGCTGGCAACTTCTGTGCGAATTTGTTGTGCGTTGAATCAGTTAATGTTGCCAAGTTTTAATTGGTTTAATAATTCGCGTTTTCTGATCTCTGCGTAGGTATAAAGTTTCAACTTTTTCAATTACCGTTAGAGAAGTTTCCTATGCTATGATTGACGCTAACTCCAGCTTAGACGATGATGTTTCTATTAATTAACGTTTATCGTTTTCATATTCATTTCAATGTTTGAATTTAATGTTCCTATGAGTGAAGGATTTTAAGTTGTTGGGGTGAGTCAGTTTGACGTGACGGTCTTAAAAGGTTTTTTAGAAAAAAAAAATATCTCCAAAGTACTATCAACTAAAATTAATTGTGTAGGTATATTAACCTACATTTCTTTTCACACCTAACCCTTAGCTAATATCTTAAAATACTTGTATACTCAAATGTGTGTACATTTGAGACGACCAAACACACACAAAAACATGTAAACAACACAAATCCTCAGTGAATTACAGGAAAAAACATAGAAAAGTAAAAATAGTTGCTCCCCGACGTTGGCAGTAAGGAGTGTAATCCCCTGCTTATACCCAATTTATATGAAAAACGACATCGAAAGAAACAAAGGTTCGTCTGACCTAAGAAATTCAACCATCAGCTACAAACTTCTCGATATAATACACTTGTGTTATGTGTTTGTTATTTGATGAAGAGCTTACGGCAGGACGTTTTTGTATTTGTGTGTTTGATTTCTATTGGAGTTATTATTTCTACTGTAAGTTATATCCTGGTTAATACCTACTACGTTGTCGAGAAAGGTGTTAACAGTCATTTACTTTTCTGTTTACGAGTGAACGTTTTGAAATATCAAGGAAGTAAGTTACTTTGTCCCTTATACAATGTTTTATGCCTACTTCATTGAAAACTAAAATTTTATATATAAGTGCGATATTACTGCTTTGAAAAATCTAAACAGTGGCCAGTGCTCTAATTGCCATTTAGAAAAATTGACGTCTTTAGAGGATTTTTCAAAGTTCACTCTTTATAATCCCTGAAACACTTCCCTGAATAACAAAAAAGTCCCATATCCTGCATTTCCCCAACTAAAAGCGATAAAATATACACCCTATTATTCCATTTTGGTCACTACTCGTTAGGCAGCACACATGTTAGAGATTTATCAAGCAAGTTTGCCAGTGTGGCCCTTTGTTGGTCTAAATTAAACCGTAATTAGTCAGGGCTGGCGCGCTACTGATTTATACCGGTTTTTACGGAAAACCGGCAAACTAATGTTATCATCCACGCAACGGGGCTTGTAATAACTGCGGCCAATGTTTGGGCCAATGTTCGCTGTGATTTGTTGGCTGTTAGTTGTTCGTGTGTGTTTGATTTAGGTGGCGTGTTGTTGTTTGTTTTTGTTCGCACTTGAAAATAATTGTTTTCCAATGCTAACCATGGATTTTGGGAATAAATTCAGTGGGTTTTTTCGATAAAACATGCATTTGAAGTAGACTTAATGATGACTATTTCAATCGTAAAGAATATTTTATACAATGTTGTATCTTAAAATACAATTTTAGCGGTAGAAAAAGTACGCTAGAAAAAAAAAATACACATGACAAATACAGCTTTTCCTTACATTTTTGTTTGCCAGGAGTTCTTTTTATTTTTATTTCACGATGACTTGTTAAACAGCAACTTGATACAACACTCACTCACACAAAACTTTCAATCCAACCACACCTCGATCCCCTATTGAAAAAAAAACCGAAACAAATATTAATACATTAGGGTTGCCCCTAACGTAATTTGACTAAACGTCAACAGGCTATTAACCCCAGTGACCGATCGGAGCCGACAGCGTTCAATATGAACGTCTGAATGAATGAATGAACGATTCATTCGCGAAATTAAACTGTCAGCGGAGTTGTAGGTTTGTTTGTTATTAACTAATGCACACAGGGGAATTGTTTGACCTTTTATAGAACATTGATTTAAACTGACGCGGGGTTATGGTTTAGATTTTTTTAAAGGGATATGTGAAATGTAGTGTGATGAAAATAAAAATTATTGGTTTTGTCTACGTTTTTAAATATACAGGGTGTAAACAACCTCATCACAAAGCCGTCAAACAAGCATTCTGTACATCAAACTAAGTAACTTTACGCAAAAAATATTGCTGGGAAACGCTATTTTTGGGGTGAAAAATCATGTTTTGTGGTAGAACTCAATGTAACGCACTCAAAACATTGTGCTGATGGATGAATTGAATAGTACGGGGTTCGTGGAGGTGTTTAAAGTAAAAATCTTACATTAAAAACCCCAATATCTCCGTAACTAGAAGGTTCCCAGGTATGGTGTAGAACAAAAAAATTATCGCAATGACGGTGAAAATAAATGCCTTTCGGCTTCGTTAAGAGGTATTTTACACCCTTTATAAATATGTGTGTATGGAGTAGACGGGCGTCGTCGTTAAGGGAGGCTTAAACGTTGGCGTGAGGACTAAGCGTTTGTGACAGTTTGCCGGAGAAAACCACCTCGAGAGAAGAGTAAGGCCTTTGCCCAGCAGTGGGACAATATAAGCTAAGGAAAAAATATGCTTGAATTAAATTATTAAAGGCCATTGAAACTGATTTCGATTAACACATCTGAATCACGTTTAGGAGCTGCCTGCCTGCAGTATCATCATGTAACAGAATATTTACACTAATGCCTTGGTCGAGGTTTAAATATGCTGATCGAGATTAGTTTCATTGATGGTATTCGCCCTATGTTTGTATTTATTAAGACTTCTTTGTCGCTCTTTTTGGTTTAATGAAATGTGGTTTGATTTTATCAGTCAGTAAGTAGATCCTGCAGTTTAACTTGAAAATATATAACAGTAAATCGAAAAATAAATAGACAAAGATACAAACATACAACTTTGTATTTTTGCTGAGTTAACATAACTGATTATCAAACAAACAGTTCATTCGATCGTTATAATGTAATCGTAGAAGCGGCTTAGCGCATCTCGTAGACGCTCGTAGCTTCGTAGCACGGCGTAGACATTTCGTAGAGCTCGTCGTAGCATTAATTTTGATCGCATTTTATTTATTCACAAGAGTTACTTTTAGCTTTTGCACTAGTTGAAACTTTACTCTGTTTTTAACAGTTTTCTGTTTTATACAATTTTATTTTTCTGTAAATATTTCGTGAAATGAACATTGAACTAGCAAAATTCAAGAGCACGTCGAATATTAAATGTGTGTCCAAACCCAAAATTCTGTAAACATAAAATCTCACTACCTAGTACCTACCATATTTCACAAAGCCCTTCTCACTCCTCAAACTAGCTACACAAACTAATTAACTCGCAAACAAACATAAATTAATCTACATTTGCAGTTTCTATACAATGTCTGCGTACATAAATCAAACAGAACCAAAAGGTCCTAAGTGAAAATTAAAATTTCCTCCATTAATACTGTTCAGGTCATTAAGGACACGTGAGCGGACTAGTATACAGGGTGTTTATTAAGCGATACAATCTCCGGTGCGCTATGAATATTCAGCGGGCGTAACGCCGTGCCCTAGTGTGTGTACTTTTTAAATGTGGAACGCTTTGTGTGTATGTGTTGTGTGCTTTTTTATTTGTAGAATTTTTAAAGAGTTTTTAAAGTGTGTTTGCTGTTGTGTAATTGGATCACCCTGTATATTGGGTCCGGTATTGTGATTGTTTTTTTTTTGTTAGCTTGTACTGTTCCACTGGTGAGCAAAGGCCTCCCTAATGCCTTCAATGAGCTCTTGTCCCGTGCCTCTTCGAACAAGCCCCGTTACGTCGTCTCGCCACCTCTTTCTAGGCCTCGGTGATAGTTAATATTTATTTATTTGATTTTTTATTTTTAGATGTTTAGATTTATTTATTGATTTATATTTATTACAGTTAAAGGTAGAATTAGCTGGGTTTGATTTTCTTATCAGCGGTCTCCACGAGAGCGTTGAGGTTCGAAAGCATACGTGGTACAGGCGAAGTGGATCGGGCTACAGTGCGACTAAATGGAACATTAAACAATTTATGTTTCCTAGAGCGAATATAATTATTTGGAACAAATAATTATATTATAATTTGTTATTTCAGATGTCAATGCCAATAAGTGAAAATATGCACTTTTTTCTTAGCATGGAATAAATGGGAATATCTCATCATCATCTGCCTAGCCTTTTCCCAACTATGTTGGATTCGGCATCCAGTCTTACCGGATTCAGCTGAATACCAGTATTTTACATAGAGCGACTGCCTATCTTACCTCAACAACCCAGTTGGTACTGAGTAATACGATACAGCATTTGTTTTGAAAACTTAAGAAAGAAATTTGTTTCTATTAATATATAAAAAAAAAAAAATTAGATACCCCTTGGTAAGACTGGTTGTCACACTTTCGACACATACTACTTTATGAAAATACCTCGTACTGTGGTAAAATATAAGCCAGACAACAGAGTGAACTGTAAACAGCAGCACAACGATGAACACAAATAAAAACAGACAACATTGCGTCCTCAAATTAATTTCACTATAACACGACGCAGACACCGACTAACACGAATTCACTTTCTTTTAGTTTTTGTTAGTTTTCTAAGTACTGGAAACTCGTTTGTAGTATAAATGGACAAAACGATTCTAAGGGCTGATTTTGGTTGGATTAATGCTAGCTTCTGCCGAAGGAGGCCTAGAAAATCGTCGTGACAACTTAGAGGCGTTTGTGAAAGATTGGCCTGACAAAATCGCACGGAAAGAAAAGTGGAAAGCTATGGGAGATGCTTTTGCTCAGCAGTGGGACAATATAGGTAAGGAGGCTAAGGAAAAGACAATGCGAGCTGAAAAACCAACGACGCCGAGGCCGACCCAGAAAGAGGTGGCAAGATGTTTTGGATGCGCACTGAGACATTAATGGCTGACGACAGTATCAAAAAATTGCAAATCTATTTTAGTCCGTCAGTTAGAGTATTGGAAATTAATTAACACGTATTTTTTGTTTTTGTAAATCAATGAATATTGACAAAGATAAAACGCATCAAAACTCGGGAGTGGGGGCTCGTGACGTCAGAACTAGGTAAAAATTATAAATTTTGCTTTATAAACTTTTCTTTCATTTATCGTGACGCTGGTTTTCCACGAAGAGGTGGGCAGAGGTAGTTCCCACATTTCGCTAGTTACATTTAGTTTCCTCGTAATTGGGAATGAGCTTATTGCCATGAACGGAGCTGCTACTGAGAAATTCCTGCTGAATAGGTCGGGTTTTTTCATCAGGTGGGGATCAACACCCAGAACCCCAAGCTCATAAATAGAGCTTGTGAAGACTAGATTAAAGAGTTCTTTCTTTGGGTCTGGGTGTCCATGATCATATCCTCTAAGGTTTTTTCATCAGGAATTTCTCAGTACCATTAGATAAAAATAATTTAGCAGGAGAATTCCTAGTACTACCTACGTTAGAAAACGGACGTTCAAAATAATGTCCAGTGACAAGAAGCTAGCTCCACTGTGACACAGCACAGAGCCCACTCTGCTAATAGGTACTATTCATTACAGCTTCTATGACAGAGCGCAGACGCTTCCAAGAAACATACGACTTTCTTAATTACTTTACTTGCTTGTATTGTGCTGAAGTAACGGTGCATAATGATAGTTTCTATGTTGCCTGTTATACCCTGTCTGGTTTCAAGAAGATGACGTCACGTTACAAAAATATAAGGATTATAATTTATCTTATTCTCAGTGTTACGGCGTTCTGTTCACACTATCCAAATTATGATTAAAATGACGTACTCGTACATAGTGGGTCTTTATGTGAAGACGCTCGGGAAGGAATTTTACAGTGTTCCGTTTTAAGTCATCATTTGCCTAGCCTTTTCTCAACTATGTTGGGGTCTACTTCCAGTCTAATCGAATGCAGGTGAATACCTGTATTTTACATGGAGCGACTGCCTATCTGACCTCCACAACCCAGTTAGTACTGGGTAATACGACCGTTACCCGTTGGTAAGACTGGTTGTCAGACTTTCGGACCACTGACTACTAAACGACTGTCGAATATCTACAATTGACAGCCAGGACCAACGGCTTATAGTACTTTCCGAGGCACGGAGGAAACCCGGTATGTAATGTGTGGAGAAAGTGAGTGTGAGAGAAAGTCATGCTCACTCAAATGTCTCGCTGATGGTGGCGGGTGTGTCGGGTCATTTAGTTCCCTTCAATATGATCGGGCGCTGTCAGTTGGGACTGGTCATCTCTTAGCTGCCACGGTTCATTTTAATTACTTTATTTTTAATTTGTTGATCTAATGTTTTACTCTGGACGCTCATAATGTGCACGTCTTCCTACATCGTTCTCACATATATCTATAATCTCAACATGAATGATGTAACCAAGATTTTGTAACAATATTTTGATTTAAAAGAGTGTCCATGGAGTTTCTTGCCCGTTCTTCTCCATAGAGATCTACGCTAGGGAATGGGCAACTACAGTACTTTCTCAAGTTATTATGTCTTGTGTCTGAGACTGTAGCTTTGTTTTGTTTTTTTGTATTTTTGACTTTCAAAAGTGCCATAATGGTCTAATTGAAATAAATGCTTTGAGTTTGAGTTTGAGTTTGTGGTCACCCATCCACCAACCTAGGTAAAAGCGGCATAACCTGAAGATCGCGGCATAACCGAGCGGCTGTTTTTATTTGGCCACGAGCTCATTGTCAAGATTCCCTACATTACTAAGGAAGACAGGACTATTTAACTTTAAATCTGAAATGGCAACATACCTGAAAAACCACTGGTATTACAGGTGTTAGTGACCTATCAGGTCGGCCAAATATTATTTGCCATACAATGACTTAAAGAAAACAACATTGAATTGTCACTAACCTAACTGCAGGTAGACCTAGGGCAACCCGCTGGATGGAGACAATGTTAACGTCAATCTATTACATTTGATATACCTCGTAGTTGTACCACCGTACCACTTAGAACGTGCCCTATACGTTATTGCATTGCGTTGAAATTCTGATGTATCATGTCAGACATACATATATGCAATTGTGCGTGTGTAATTTCACAATATCTAGTCATAGTCTACCGTCGCATGTAGGTACTGTATACAGGGTTACTGGTAACTCGACGTATATTCTTGCAGGACGCCATAGTAGTGTTAAAATGCAACAAATGACAACAGTTTTGGTAGTTTAATTTGTTGCATTTTAACCCTACTATGGCGTCCTGTAAGGAATACGTAACCCACCACCAGTAACCCTGTACACATGAAGACAATTTGTGATTATGTCTGAAATGCTTTTTTAATTATCTTTTAATATCAGGACTAAATTACGTTGCGTAATTTGGGCTGGTTTGTCGCTCTTATTATATTAAAGAGCTTAGTACTTCTCCCACTTAAATGTTCTAGTTATGAAGTAGAAAAGCACTCAAGAAGACACACAGATAATTAACGTTCTCTGTAAGAAGTTATCAATTTATTTACCTATCTTGAACCTAAATCCTTGGCCTACTACTTTACCGTTTAAGTGAAAGTTTACATAAGCCTCGTCCTTGTTATAATGTTAGCAGACCTCGAACCCCTCGTGTAGAAGTCGGAAGCCATTTGTTGTTCATTTTAACTTAGTAATAATAAATTTATTATTACTGTATTCTATTGTTAAATCTGTCTAGGCTATTGTTATTTAGAGACCCACTCCAACAACCAGTCTTACTAAGGGGTATCGTATTAAACAGTACTTCATGGGTTGTGGAGGTCAGATAAGTAGTCGCTCCATGTAAAATACTGGTATTCAGCTGCATCCGGTTAGACTGGCAGCAGACCCTAACATAGTTGGGAAAAGGCTAGGCCGATGATGATGACTAGCGACCGGCTCCTACGTTCACACAGTATGTACGACTTGTCTAAATATCGAGATTTCCTTTTCACATATGTTAGTTTAACATTAATGTATTGCAACATAAACTTCTGGAATCAATTTACTAAACGATGGTCAAGATTACATCAAAATTCATTGTGTAGTTTGGCTACTTAATTTGTTATCTTATGTGTAGATGAATAACAATAAATTCATATTTTATTCTTTAGATATAACAATAGATAATTATATAGGTTATATTGTTATCTGTCTAGACTTTAACAATATTATATTTTCAAGGTTCGTTCCAATATCTTGCCTCGCAGCCATATGCTTCTAAGATTTTAATTATCGATAAAAGTCAAGATTTTAAGCCGACTTTTGTAGTTTCTGTAAATTTTCTGTAACAAAATAATAATGAGAAATATTTTGAAGAGATGTTTTTAATTAAAAGTGTGTTTTAATAACTACTAGTGATTAATAGTTTGTTTATTTAAAGAGAAAGGTATTTGTTTTCGTGTAATGAGTTTCATTGGTTTAGAGTATATTTTCTCTTTGACAGAGAGAATATAAATAATGATCATTACTACGAGTATTTCTCTTTTTATTTTACATTCTGAATAATTCATTAGATTGTTTTAGGACTTTTTTATTTTCAACGAAGATTTTTTAAATAGAATTTAGATAACATCACGCCTGTAATCCCCGAAGGGTTGGCAGAGGTGTACCTAATAGTACACCCTCGTTTCGCCAGCTACCCATGTAATAGAAAGGCCAGCCTATTGACATCAACCAGGCAAAAATTCAGACTCCGTGGCTACTGGCTACTGAGAAATTCCTGATGAAAAAACCCACTATAATTTCCACGACCCGAGAATCGAACCCGACCAACAAAGCAGTTCAATACAAATTCTACACCAATAAAAAAATACTACACTCATATATTTACCATAACACTTAAGGTCACAAAAAGGCTGTAAAGTTTACTCTGCGGTCAGTAAATAACCGATAGGCACTGTTATCAGTTGTAGGCAGCGACGGGCAACCTTTTAAAATATGACCCTCTAGCCCAGGGCGGGTAGAAATGACCCCAGTTTATGTACTGTAAAGATAAACACCTACATTGTTCGTGAAAACGTGAAATATGTGAAAATAACATTTTGAACTATATTTTTGCGTTTCTTTGTAACATTTTGTAGTTAACGTTGTTGATGGTTCTTGGTATGATAGTAGTTATAGTTTTACGTGGGTTTTTGGTTTATGGTAATATAACCATCGTATGCATGTCTAGGGCATGCGGAACCCGGTATCGGTCCCATAGTAAAACCGGGTTTTCCGGGTTTAAAGTGACTGCATGCATTTGTATTTACACGCACACTTAAATACATCACTATTGTCACAAGTCACCTTTCCTACCAGAAAATACGTCATTATTTATTAGTGTATTTGTTCAATCACATATCGAGTAACCATCAGTGGGACGCGGCTTATGTCACGGAGAATCGTGGCTATTTTTATCCCAGCCAGGTTGAGGTAAGTCCCTACGGATGTGGAACGATACATTTTCCTTTCTTGTTAGTTTGCTTGTAGGTAAATCTTACACTAAGTGAGCGTGCCGTGTTGTTATTATAATAGTATTTTTTTTTGTAATATTTTTAAATGATGGAATGTTTAAAAGTGTAAAATAATATGTATAGTAAATAAATAAAGGAATAATTATATTAATTGGCTGAGGAAATGTCTTGGTAGATTTTTTATTTGGTGTTTTTAGATGTAGTTCCTGTCTCGTAGGGTAGTGCTTGGATATTACGATTTTTAAACAGTATTTACAGATAACATCAGTACGTTGTATGTGGCTCAAATAGACTGAAAACGTCACACAACACGTTCAAAATTTAGGGAGCGGCCATTTTGTTTTTCAAAATTACCGATGAAAAATTTCTATTCAGGGTTCAGAATGATGTACTGAATACGTGGTAAGTGTTTGTTTGGCAGAGTCTCTTTCAACCTGTATTGTTGTTGTTGACCCATCTAAACAAAGTGAGGAATAGAAGAGAGTATAATTTTCAAGAGTTAAGTTTAAATCACAAAACCAAGTAAAGGAGAAAATAATTTTAAATAGTATTTACTTAGTTAAGGAAACTTCGAATTGCATCAGATGAAAAAACTGCTCGCATAGCATACAGTGGATACGTTGAATTCATTTTAAGATACGGACTAATAATGTGGAGCAATTCAACAGACGATGAGAAGGAGTTTATTGTACAAAAAAAATGTGTCCGATCTATTTGCGGTGTCGGCCCACTAGAATCTTGTAGACCTTTATTTGTAGGAAAGCTTTTGACGTTGATGTATTTGTTTGACGTATCGGTATTTGTAAGGAAACATAGTGATTTTTTTTTAATTCAGAGGTGACAGTTACACTTACCAAAGGCCAAGAGATCCAACAAAAATTATGATACCATTTTGCAATACAACATTGGTTAAAAACAATGTGTTTCATATGTGTATTTCTATCTTTAATAAATTACCAAGAAATATAAGAGAACTCGCTTTTCAATATTTTAGAAATAAATTGCGTAATTGGTTGACAAAAAATTGATTTTAAATTTACAAGATTTTCAGAAAATTTAATTTTAAGCTATAGGTATTAGTTTCAATGATAAAGAGATAGGTATTAGTGTGCAATATGTGGTATTTTTGAGAGCAGCGGTGGCCCAGTGGTAGCGGCCCCGACTTACGAACAGTAAGGTTCGTGGGTTCGAACCCAGACAGGCGCATTACGTTGTGTATTTTATTTCATCACCACTGCTCTCAAAACGGTAAAGGAAAACATCGTGAGGAAACCGGCATGTTCTAGAACCAAAAATTCGAAGACACGTGACATCTACCAACCCGCACTGGGCCCGCGTGGTGGATTTATGTAGCCCATTTCCTCTCATTGAGAGGAGGCCGTGTCCCAGCAGTGGGAACATTATAGGCTCATGATGATGATGATGATGTGATATTTTTTATTTAATAATTATTTTGCTTTACTTAATACATGTTAAATTTTACATAGATATGCATTAGGTATACAATAATGTAAAATTATATTTGCATGCCCTAAGAAGGCAAAATATGGTTTGTGCCTTAACCACCAACTTTAACAACTGGTAAAATCTGTATTTTAAGCAAATAAATTATTCGTATTCTTTCTTATACTTAAACTCTGGATTTGATTCATTTCAACTCCGGGAATTAAAAGCAAATTCAAATTCAAAAGCAGTAAATAGTATTAAATACTCAAAACTGAAGATGGTACACTAAGCAAAATTAGTTTTTGACATAGCAGTGGGTTTTCTTAAAATGGATTTTCTAAGTGTACCTATCAATAAAATTGATAAAAACCCTTCAAAAATATAAGGTGTATCTCATAATGATGAGTATAATGACCCCTTAAGAGATTACGTGTATGAATAGATACACCTTATATAGACCTAAAAAATATTGCGAAATTATTTAAAAACCAATAAACTAAATCGAACATCACATGGAAGGAACAGTTCCAGTAAGCCCGGTACTCCTGCCGGTAACGCTGGGAGAGTACGAGAGTACGACTCAGTAATTGAATCTGCATCCGCAAGTATACCCGCTCCTTTAATTTGAGTAAGTGTTGCGGTACCGTCCGCAAACACCGCAACGAACCGCACCCAACCGGTTATAACTTGCTGTTACTGGTGTAGGGAAGTTTGAAGTGGTTTTGGCACTAAAATTAGGCTGCGGAAATAATATTGAGTGGGATAGATGATATTCTTAAAGATTTGTTGCACTAGCAAAGGCTTGTCTATTCAGTATGTGAATAAGTGGGAATCATGACTTAAAATAACATTTCTATAGAATTCACACTAAATAACACAAAGTCGTTTAGAAATTCTAAACTACAAAACTGTTAACATTCCAAAAAATTAAGATTTCTGTGCTATTTACATTTAAGAACATTCACCCGTTTCATTGCACCCGTACAAAACCAGGGCTGGTTGCTAGTAAAATATAACACACAGTTAGTAGGTATAAAATCTTCCAACATAAAAGAAACCCATTTCAAAACAAAAGGCAACTTTATCATGCATCACTCCACACAACATATTTGTCGAAAGGCATCAATACAACGAAAGGCCTACTAAACATCGACAGACAAAAATAAGACACTTGACTTTCCTCAATCGAACGTCTTATTTTGCTGACCGTAAATAAATTTCGGAGGCCCAGCACGTTTCTTCGGACCGTACTTCAGATAGATTATGCTCCCTTTGTCGTAAATTTTACGACTTCAAAAATTAGTCGTCGTGAGCTGACTAGGCCGGCCTGAACACGTAATACCAAATTGTTTTACGTTGGTTTTGTGGCCACACGGGATAATTTTGCTGGTGTCCTGACGATTTTCGATTACAACATTTTCGTGTGTCGTGAATTTTGTGGTAGTTTCTAGAAAATATGTGAGAGAAAATATTTTGAAGATTTCAGCGATGGATTTTCTGTGTCAGAGTTACACGAAATTTTGATTTATCTACCGAACATAAATTTTTCCTTTTATAAAATGAAAATATTAACACTACCTACACTATAAATCGAATTTTGGAAAATACCATAATAAAATAGCAGAAAACTTTCTAAAATTACAGTATATCATACGACTAGCTTTATTTAAATTACGCGAATTTTACACACAGAGTACTAAATCACCCACATTTCCCACATAACAAAAACTGTACGAGGCTAATCAGTATACCAACAGTATATATAGTTAGTAAATTCTTATTTATGACCAATTTTTGCCGTTGCTTAATAATGCAGCAGTAAATTAAGGCTTTAATATAACTTGAAGCCGACGCGGCGGACTGTTCGCTTAGCTTCAGTTCGCTTGCATGTGGGGCAAGGCATAAGCGGAGCGGGAAATGTGCAGTACCACAATATCAATCAGAATAAAAATGAAACATTGTGTAGGAAAGACTGTATAACAAGGGTAGAAAATATCGTGACAGAATAAAAAGATGAAGTATTTTTAAAATAGCTATAGTGAGTTCCATTGTTGTCGCTCGAAATTTTTTTCTAAATTTTTGTTTCCCTTTGATTTTTTTCATTTTTGTTATAGATTTTAGTTACGGAATGAGTCTAGATTTTTAAATATAACTAAGATCTCATTTAATTAACAGAATGTAACTACTTGCAAAAGTAGTAATTAACTGTCCACATTACGCAAAATTTAATATAAAATGATATGTGCTATTAATTTTTAATATTATTTGTTGCATTATACTCCATTTTATTATCAGATTAACGAGGACTAGTCCCATTACAAGTTTAATAGCACCTTCGCAACGCCGCTCCCTATTTTAAACAGAACTATTACTACATTGCGGGTCTTATTCTCATAATTACTTGTTATTATAACTTTTACGGCGTAATATTCCATTTAGAAAGGTTTATTATGGCCTCTTTAATTACCTATATGATATTAGTATTGCTAATGAAATGCGAGCGCTGAGTTTATTAATTTATATTTTTGAGGTTTATTGCGTAGGATACAAAATAATTATGTCTAATAATATCCACTTTTTCTATATAATTCACAGGTTATGATATTAACGAGACTTTAAGTTTTTTAGGATAAACTCGAATAAATAATGTGAATGTGAAAAGCGTGGTTCATTGATTCATTAAAACAACACCGTATTCAGTTGTCTCTCTTAACCGTTTTTTATCATTTAACTGCGCCCTACTTACTAACGAACCATATTAAAGGAAAACTTACCACAATGTGACTATCAACTTTTTTAATGAGTATAATATCAATATGTTTGCATGATTATATATACTACATAGTTTCAGCCTGTGATCCAACCATATCCGCTCCCAGCTTATAGCTCAACCCAAATCTACCAGTTACATCGCTACGTGATTTATCGTTTGCTACACCACGCTAACTTATTACCAACGTTTATGTTGAGCGAATATGTACGAGATCATGTATTTTGTATATACCCAGTATATGACTTATGATACATATGTATATAGGTACATATGTGGCCGCCATTACTTTTATCGTGACTCGTTAGCTGTGAGCCACTTTCTCTCTCAGATTAGATACGACTATGATCTTATTATTTATGTGTGACATAAGCTTCTGTGATATTTCTGTTTTTATTATTTTAGGTATTTTCGAAGGTAACATTTGGGTTACTCTACTACACACATCAAAAGTATCTAGGGATCAACATATATTTTTGCAATAACTTTTCTCCTGATTGATATTAATTAAAATTTTCTTTAAGGATTCATCAAATAAAGTGTTTTCGTTTGTCACAGTAACGATAAACCAAGTCACCTTTGCATTAATAAAGAAATTTGCCATTTTCCTAATAAAGGGATTTTTGACATTTGAACCACTAACATTAAAGTTCGAAAAAAAGACTGAAATAACAGTTTTCTTTAAAATTTTATTGGGTAACTTAAACAATTAATAATCCGTGTTTCTACCGCGAACACTAACAACACAAGAACATCGGTTTGGCATACTCAAAATGAGTTCATCCAAATCACGCTGTGGAATGGCCGCCCATGTTCGTTGCAACAACAAAAAAAGGTCTTCTTGCGACTGGATACCCTCCATATTCGGCAGAGCTCTTCTCTGTAGCATATCCCATGCATGCTCAATCGGGTTCAAGTCTGGCGACTGAGCAGGCCAGGGCAGGACATTGATGTTAGCTGCGGCGAGAGTCTGTCTTACAACTCTTGCGGTGTGCGGTCGTGCATTATCATGCATTAACTGAAATAAGGGACCGATTTGCACTTGTAGAGGAACGATGACGTCTGATACAATCGTCTCAGCATAAATTTGAGCGTTGAGGTTGCCTCTGATCCAAATCAACTCAGTTCTTCCGCCGATCCAAATACCCGCCCATACCATGATGGTTCCACCACTATAAGGATGGACTTCCTGGCAGGATTTTAATCGCTGTTGGCGTCCAGGGGTTCTCCAGTGTCGTATACGTCTTGTATCCGGTCTCATACCAAAACGAGACTCATCAGAAAAGCACACGAAACGCCATTGTTCTTCTGCCCAATTTCTGTGTTCAAGAGCCCATTGATATCGAATCCTACGATTGTGCATTGCTATAGGTGGTACCCGTAGCGGTCTTCGGGAATGAAGGTTCACTTCATGCAAGCGGTTTCTGACTGTTTGGTCGCTAATTAAGTTCCCTGAAGAGTGATGAAGCCTCACGGCTAACATCATGGCGGTTATTGTTGGAGCTCTTCGAGTTAAGATTTGAATGTATCGGTCTTATCTCCGTGTGGTGCAGCGATACCGTCCTCCATGGCGCTCAGCCACGGTACCAGTGCTTCGGTAACGTGTCCAAAGTCGACTGATAACACTCTGACTTGTATTCAGAGCTAAAGCTACAGTACGTTGCCGGGAACCAGCTTCTATCATTCCCACGGCTCTGACCATTTCTTCCCTGCTTAAATGACGTCGCCGCTCCATAATAACGTTGGTTTTAATCAGTAGTAGGGAAACAGTAGCACTAATAATGTCTTCAATGCGTTGTATGTTTTTATAGGGAAAATATTGACAGCTTATTTTCATCTTTTACTCGAATTTGATTGAGAGTTCCTGATTCAAATTATGAAATGCACCAAAAAGGATCCATATAAATTTATAAAATCATAAATTTATTACAAAGCCACATCTCAATATCAAGAAATCCGCATAAAAATGCTTGATCCCTAGACATTTTTGATGTGTGTATTTATTTTTTTATCAGGAACAATTTAAATTGTGTTTGATACAATAAATTGTATAGTATTGTTAGGAGGTTACTCTCTCAAGAGCCCTGACCACCGGCAGCTTGGACCCTGTTCCCAGCGCTGGTGGGCCACTGTTTTTTATATAGTTTTATTAAGAAATATTAAAATAAAAAAAATGTTTAAATGAATAAATGAAATATAAATTCTAAAGTGACATTCAATGTTTAACTTGCGAGTGCAACTATGTAGATGAATTATTGAAGAAGAGATTTAGTAAAACTAAAGAAGAAGACATGGAAAAATGACCTCAGGTATCAATTCAAAACAATATTATGAAAACATTCGACGTGCAACGTTACCCGATTGAAAGTTCAAGCTTTATTTTAGTAATAAACTCCTGAAACAAACTTTACATATTTTCCACCCCGTAGCCATATATTTTTATACGTAAAATGAACATTAACAGAGAAGCTCGTGGCCAAATAATAACCCCGGATCAATCTTCAGGTTAAGCCGCGCTTGCCAAGGTTGGTCCGTGGATGGATAACCACCTATTACATTTTCCTACGTGCCTCGGCAAGCACGTTAAGCCGTTGGTCTTACCTAGGGGTATCGTATTACCCCAGTACTAACTGCGTTGTGGAGGTCAGCTAAACAGTCGCTTCATGCAAAATACTGGTATTGGGCTGCATCCGGTTAGACTGGAAACCGACCCCAACGTAGTTGGGATAAGGCTAGGCAGATGATGAAAAAGAACATTCACATATCGCCACCCTTCCTATAACCTACTATTAATCTGAAACCAGGAAATAATCAATAGAAAAAAAACTGATCACTCAGAAAAAGGCAAAGATTCCATACCATACCTACGTATTTTTAGAGCCTCAAATAAGAAAAAGATAAAAGGTCAACATACACTTCTCCATTTCAATTTGTGTGCACAACGTCGATGATTAAAGAGCTTTTTCCGGGGATTCCTTTCATCATAGTTTCTGAGGATTGTGTAGAAAAAAAAACCGTTATAATTCAATGGGTTCAACCTCTAAAAGGCTGTCTATGTTCGGGAGATTTCATGGTAAAGATCGTGATTTGAGCCAGTAGTTTATTATCGTAACATGTATTGTAACTTCTAAGGCACAATTTAGGTTGGTCTGTGGATGGGTGACCACCCTTACATACCGAGTTTTCTCCGTGCCTCGGCAAGCATATTGCTGTTAGTCCCGGCTGTCATTTGTAGATCTTTATAGGGAGTCAGTGGCCCAAAAATCTGACAACCAGTCTTACCAAGGTGTATCGTATTACCCAGTACTAACTGGGTTGTGTGTCAGACAGGCAGTCGCTCCATGTAAAATACTGGTCTAGTTAGATAGTTGGGAAAGGCTCGGCAGATGATGATGTGTGCCGCCGGGATTCGGATTGCATTTTTTAATTTAGTTTTATTTTCTTAAATTGGTTAATGGGAAGCCAAATATAGGTATTCTGCTTTGAGAACGTTATTTTTTTCTTACAACAAGTGGTTCTTAGAAATCTCACCTTTAAACATTGTAGAAGGAACACCGACCTCAAAGCGGTCACCACATATTTAGTACATCATTCTGAACCTAATATAAATTTTTCGAGAGGAATTAAAAACTTTTTGCAAAAAAAATAAAACCGACTTCAAAAAACACAAAAAAGTAAAAATATCTTTAGCTTCAGAAGTCGGTGACCTTTGATTGATTCATTTAGTTTTTTTTTTGTTGTGTTTTTGTTGTAATATCCTATACAAATATTTGCTATGCATTTGTTTTACACTGGTACACATAGGTACCTAAACTATCGAAATCTGGGTGTATTGTATACATCTGCGTACCCCTCAGAGCATACAGGCGTGATGTTACGTCATGGTGTTGTATAAACACATCCAAGCGATTAAAGCAATCACGACCGATTTACCGTCTAGTTTTGAAGAGTTCCATTGTATATCTCCGAAGATCAGCACCAGATCTTCACCAAATTTAAATGCGACCATTTCAGGAGTAAACTCTTTTAAATAAAAAAAGAAGTTTGAGAGTCGCTCCACAAATGGAGGAGAAATCGATGAACATACATGAAATTATAACACACGACTGAAGCAAAAATGTTCATAAAATGAAAACTACTGGGCCAAACTATGTTAAATTTTGATGAGACCAAATGGCAACTATTCCGCATCAAACTAAGAAAGAATTACGTAAATCGGATCATAAATCTCAGCGTAATCGGTGTACATACATGACAAAAAAAAAACCAATCGAATTAAGAACCTCTTCCCTTTTGAAGTCGGTTAAAAAAATCAGCTGTTCCAGTTTAGCCTAGTACTTAACTGTCCCTTGATTGCATTTTTTTTGTTGTACAACATACAATTCAACTAATGATTTATTTTCTTTTTACAGGTAAAAGTCCAAACATTCAAAATACAAATACTTCTGAAAAGCTCACAAGGGTAAGTAAGCCTTAGAATACTACCGGGTTCATTGACGGTCTACCATTTTCACAAATAAGGTAGGTAGAAAACTGATCGACCGTCAATGAGCGCGGTAGTATAGTCGCCAGCCGCCGCATCAAGCTGTCACAAACTGGTAAATTTTCTAATTCGACTTTGAACCGAACCATCAACCATTTATAGTTTAAAAATATTTGAAGAAATTTGACAGTTTGCGGTAACTTGATGTGCTGGCAATTGTACATAACCGTTTAATTTAGAAATGTCGCCGAGTTATCTAACAATTTAAACTCACCTGCCTAACCTTTTCCCCAAATAAGTTTGGGTCGACTTCCAGTCCAACAATACGACAACAAAACGAATATTAGTAATTTACATAGAGCGACTGTCAATCTGACTTCAATAACCTAGTAACTGGTAACGATACCCCTTGGTAAGATTGATTGTCAGACTTTCGGGCTTCAACAATTTAAACTATTGTGTAACGTAACTAAGATGAATCTGTCTATGGTTATGAAATGACAAGTGTAACCGCGCCCTAAGCAAAATATTTAATATTCATTTATGCTAACAACAGCGACATCTGTCGGAGAACAAAGAAGCTATTATCTTCAGTACAAATTGCTTCCAAGGAGTTATAATGTACGTACCTTCGATTTAAATTATTGCAGTATTTTATAAACGTAATCGACCACATCCAATAGAAGTCACATCTATTGTGGAATACTATGTTAGCCTGTCCCACTGCTGGACAAAGGCCTCCCGTTTCTCCTTCCAAACCTCTCTGTCCTGTGCGATATTTGGCAATTAATCAAAAAATTGAAATTGAAATTAGATTGGATAACCAATAAAATACAAAGAAGATGAAACTATCTAAACATGGCACTTCAAGTATACTTACTTAATTCAACTCGCAAAATTGCGTTCACACGTCTTTCAATACTTATAAGAGCAATAACGTATCCTCTCAACTCGAAAACGTTACGAATAACCGTTACTATAAGCAGTTATCCATAAAATCCCGGATGTATGTACTGGCAGTTTGACGGGAGTCACCCCTAAATAATGGACGGAATTTCGCACCATAGACCAGAGCATAAACTATTAAAGAGATGCCAACAACCGGCTATAGTACGATTTTATGACCCGCTTTTGCATATTGAACGATACGAAGGCACTTCAGTTTGGCAAATAAAAGCTATTTTTCGTTTTCAGATGTTACTAGTAAAGTGTTTATGGTGTAAAAACGTTTGCCAAGAGATGTAGGGATCTGTCATGTTGAGTCAAGTTGAACGAACAATTCAACACTATTATCGTATAATCGTTGTGGTATATAGTAAGTAGACAAAGAAATAGGTTTACCTGTACAAAATATGAACAAAACTGAACTCGCAGGCATTTAATAACAATTAATATATTCCCTACCTAATATAATCTACATGTTATTATTAGATATCGAAACAAATAAACATTATAGTATTAAAGAAAATATTAAGTACATCATATACGATCAATGATGTCTACAAATAATTAGAATGAAATTAATAAACGAACGTAAATCAATCAAAAATCTTAACTGAACATATTTCTTCTTCCTTCTTAACTTACTCGGCCGCCGGTTCAGCGGCTTCTGGCGGCGCTTCGCCCTCAGGAGCAGCTTCAGAAGGTGCCTCGGCCTCAGCTGGCGCTTCACCTTCGGCGGGAGCTTCAGCTTCGGACGGCGCTTGGCCCTCGGCTGGAGCTACGCCCTCGGCTGGCGCTTCACCCTCCCCTGGTGCGCCGCCTTCAAGTGCTTCACCTTCAGGCGCTTCGCTTTCAGGCGCTTCGCTCTCAGCTGCTGCTGGTGTTTCAGCTCCTTCTACAGGTGTTTCAGCTACCGCAGCTTCTTTAGGTTTTTCAGCAGCAGGCGCTGCTGCTTCTTCAGCCGGTGCAGCGGCAGGTGTTTGCTCTCCAGAAGGTTTTATTGCAGCTGCTGATTTAGCCGCCACTGCTTTACCATCCTCCTTTGGTGGTGGTGCTTCCTCCTTTTTATCTTTTCCTTTTTTCAGTTTTCGCTCTAAAGGCAAATATAGTTTGTAATCTTGTGGCAGCTCATCTTCCGTGTAAAGCTTTTCACTAAAGTAAATTCGTCTAATTCTTGCATTAGCATGTATTTGCACACGTAAAGTTTCTATAAATTGTGTTCCGTACGCCCTTCTCGTGAAATCGGCAAGATTAAATTGTATCTGGTTCCAACCACCTGCCAAGCCGATAGGCATGCTTGTACAAAATGGCTTGATTTTCGTTGTAGATTGGAAATTAGAAATTCTGAAGCGCCGCCTCATATTTTTATCATCAAGTATAGTTATCTCGAAAGAGAAATAGCGCTTCAAGTTCTTTACAATCATGACAAGAAAGGGTAATTTTATACCTAGCACTTGGTTGTTCTTTGGACATGTTATATACGTTGTTGCTACGTTTGTACTCACAATTTCCAGGACTATAGAATTGACTTCACTGTCAGTGAGCCGTTTTATGTGTCCATTTTTCACTTCCATATCCCATATCGCGAGAGGGTTAGACCCACAACTGTAAAATATGGACAACAATCCATTTTGGTACGTGTTTTTGAACATTGTTTATTGATTCGTAGAACAAAAGCAATAAAAATGCTAATAATTATTTGTTTAGGCACGTTTGCAGTTATTGTACACTCTGATTGTTTATCATTTCGGAACACTTTGACGTGCATTATCAGATGTCAATTCAAAAAGAAAAATAAATACAAAAAGGTTTTTTTGCAATTGTTATTGCGCCTATTTCAACTATATGTCGCCATAGATTTTATTAACAATAATTTTATTAAAATAAAGTCGGTTTACGGTTGGTTTACGGACGATAATTTATACGTGATAACGTCGTTTTTCCGGCGTTTTTCATGATATTAGTGATTTTAACTTAAAAAAACAAAATGTCATCCCCTTTTCACCCCCTTAGGGATTGAAATTCTTACAACACCGTTGCGTTAACTTCCTACCATACGCCTAGATAATAAATTTAGGAATTTTTACTTCGCAAATTAAGGACTTTCCATACAAAACTTAATCCCCTTTTTTAACTCTTTGGGGTGGAATTATCAAAAACCCTGAGACACATATAAATAAATTTTCAATCGTCAGCCTAAACAAAAAATTTTAAGATCCTAACTCTAAAACATACTTTCATACAAACTTTCATACCCTATTTAAATTATGATATTATATTATTTATAATTTTATTTAATTTGTTGAATTTCGAGAAATCCTTCCTTCGTTCTTGTCTACATTATAAAGGGAACCACTGTGCAAAATTTCAATTTTCTAGGTCCAAGGCTGGGCTGGGCGAAGATCGCGGCGCGCGTAACGGTGTGACACTTTTTGTGTTCATTGATTTATAAGACGTTATCACGTCAAAAAACGCTTTAAGTTCTGATAAAAGTGCATTAGGCATCTGACAACCATAGTATGGCCGCGTATAGACATGTTCGTGGCCAGTAAGGGCGTTCACTAAAATTGTGTGTCTGTATTAAAATATAGTAGCAGCGCTCATTAGTGCGGGCGCGTGCTAAAACTTCTGCAGCTTTTCTAACCAAAATTTGACAGGACATTTGACCGATTTAACGGCACTCCTTCAGGGCGCTAATCCAAGATTCGATTTGTACAGCAACAAGTGAATCTAAACTGTTACATTACCAGCTAATGCTCGCGGTATGTAAGCGCAGCGCTTTAAGAAGCGTAAGCTAGTGGTTCCTGCGCAAGTTTTCACAACATGACGCCCGCAGAAAGTGACGTTTTGCTAGATGTTCGAGGCGTGCTTGGTTTGCGCTCCACGGAAGCAGGTGTGCATGCAGCTACAGACAGAGGTCGCACTGAAAAAGATAAACTACAGGAACCAAATGCACATCAGGCACTAGGTCAAAAGAAGCAGCTGTTCACCAGACAGCCTGTCCGTCCACGTGCAATCAAAGTGTTTCTGAAGCCAACTGTCCGGCCGCATAGTGTGCGAAGTTCCTATGGGCATCCACTTTAAAACGCGCGGGTTCACGCTTGTAATAATAGTATGAGTGGCGCTAGCGGCGATAATAGAATCGGAAGGGCGCAGGCGCCATTTCGACAAGAGCACCCGCTCCGTGCTACCGCGTTGTTTTAAGCGGGCGCCCTAATGCGTCTCGACCAGGTTCTAATCACTTTTAAAATAAATACCCTGGTAAAATTATACAATTTAATCAACATTATTAATTTAACATTAAAATAGTTATTAATTAAATCTTCACAAAAACTATCAATTAAATTAATCTTATAAAAGCGAAATCATAATTATGTATAACAATGTATTTGTAACTATAAGTTGACAAGGAAACAGTTAACTATAACTGCAAATTTATATACAGGATTACTTTTTTATCACTTTTCCAAAAAAATTGGTATAATAGGTGAACGGAATAGAAGCAAATGGCATACATACTTTTTTTTTTTTCTTTCGAAAAAAAAAATCGTACCTAATTCAAATCATACTCGTATTGCGTATGATTTGAAATTCGTTACTTTTCATTTTTTTTTTCAAAATTTCTCTTTCTTTGTTCTAATATAAAAAGTTTACTTGAAATTTGTGGCGTTTATTGATGATAGATCATTTTTTTTCTAAGAAGTGAAAAAAAGAAAACAAAAACTAAGTATGCCATAAGCATAATATACCCATTTTTTTGGAAAGTGATAAAAAAGTCATCCGATATACTGTAGTAATCAACCGATTGTTTCCAAACAAAAATAATAATTTTATTATTCACTTCTAAAACCAGATGATAATGCAAACCATCTGCATACCTCAGTATGCAGTATGGTTACTCATAACCATAATACTATTCAGCATTAATGGCAGGATGTTGTTGAGATTACCTCGCTTCTGCAGTGCGTCGGGGATGTTTGCGCAAGCTCGTACCGACGAATTTCACGCGATGGTCCGAAAAAAAAGTGCCTCGCTACTCAGGAGAGTGAGAGATAGTTGCAACAGCATCCTGAGAACTGTAGCGGAGAGCTACAGCTCTCCAATTCTATTTCTTGTGCAGAGGGTAATTGGTACTAACCCTAGAGTATAAGTTATTTAATATTATGTTACTAACACTCTATGGATCGTTTTGTGTCCGAAATAAAATAAATAATTATAATAATAAATTATTCTATCTCCGTAATCGTCTCTAAACGACCATAACTTTCCGTCCTTTCTGCTACTTCTGCGGCATCAGTTCCTTTATCCTCAACAGATACGGGTTCATATTGTGTTGCAGTTTCTACTGATTCTTTTACCGGTTGAGTAGTTTCTGTAGCAGCCTCAGCAGCTGGAGCTTCTGCCTCGGTAACCGGAGCTTCTGCCTCTTCAACTGGCTCCTCAGCCGTTGCACCTGGTTCTGTTGTCGCTGCATCACCCTGATCAGGACCGCCTTCTGCTGCAGCAACCGTTTCTCCGCCAGCAGTAACCGGCTCTTTTCCCGTGGCAACCGGCTCTTCAGACGCCATGGTCTGATCAGGAGCGCCTTCTGTCACAGCAGCTCTAGTCGCTGATTTTGTAGATATTACACTGGCTGGCTTTTCTAAAACCTTAGACGCTGTTTTAGTTGGTACTTGTTCAGGTGCCACAACTTCTTCGTCTGTTTTGGGTTTATCTTTAGCTGGCCTTTTTTTCAAAGGGATAAACAGTTTATACTCTGCAGGCATTTGGTCTTCTGCAAAGATTCTGTCTGCAAAATATATACGTCTGACTCGTATATTAGCGTTTATTTTAAATTTCTGTACTTCAACAAATTGCTTGTGGTACGCTCGTCTACAAAAATCAGACATATTGAACTGGATTTGGTTCCAGCCGTCAGAAAGAGCAATTGGCATCACGGTACATAGCGGTAAGATCTGCGTTGTACTCTGGAAGTTTGATACACGAAATCTTCTCCTAGTTCCTGTATCATCCAAGATAGTAACTTCGAAAGAAAAATATTTCTTTACGTTCTTTACAATCATGACCAGAAATGGCATTGTTATTCCCAGCACCTGTTTGCCTTTAGGGCATATCATATATGTTGTACTTACATTACTTCCTCCTATTTCTAAAACCGTGGACTTTATATCCTCGTCCAAAAACTTAGTTATGTACCCATCTCGGGTGTATGTATCCCAAATTTTCAGAGGCTTAGAACCGCAGCTAAAAAATATCGTAAGCAAACCGCGTTGATATGAATACCTAAACATATTTGTAAAATATTTTATTTTAATATGCTTACTAGAGATTATGTACTCCGATCTGTCATTCGTTTATTCTGTCAACGCGATGTCAAAGACAAGCAACTGAAGTAATATTTTTTTTTTTAAAGTTTCATGGTTTTATTGTGGCTAACATAGCTTAGAAAATTGAGTCAACACTTAAGTACTTCAACACTCGAGAGTTAAAGTTCAATTTTCCTTTTAAACTACTATTTTATATTGTTTATAGTAAGCGCTGCTATCTGGTTTGTGGGAAACATTTTCCCATTGTTATGAAGAAGTGAAAGACAAAATTCAAAGTCTAAAGTATTTTCGAAGCGGCACCGGCGGCGCCGGCGGAAATTTGCGTTTTTGCCAACCCTAGGTACGTTCACCTCCTTTTATCACGATTCGTCTCTAGTTCCCTGCGCGGACCCCCCTTATTTTTATATATTTTAGCAAAAATCTTTGCCACACGCGTTGTATTTATCGTAATTCGCTTTAAAGAGCCATCGTGTTCTTAGAACAAGGTAAAAACGCCAGGGTAGACCGCGAGATTCAAATTTTCTAACGTTTTTTTGCAATTTGCCGGTCAACGTCACACTTTTTCATGAAATAGTCAGTAAATGGGATTAAATAAACTTAGAGGGTTGGATTAATGATTTTTATGGCTATAATTATGTAACTACATACGTTGTTACGGTCGCGAATCATAATTTTTTAAGATAAATAGCAAAAAAAAAAAACTAAGAATATTTTAATGTTTGCGGGCTACCCTAGCACTTCGCCCATAACAGTTGATTGTACTGCATGGTTATTTCGGCGCTAGACATTGTCAAAAGGGCGCTGTTGGTAATCATTTGATGAATTGTTTGTCGGAATTGTATGGCGTTAGGTTTGATTGAGGCCAAGTGCTAGAATAACCATCAGCAAAGAAATATTACCTTATTCGTAGGGATAGGAGAGCAGCGGTGGCCCAGTGGTGGCGGACCCGACTTACGAACAGTAAGTCGTGGGTTCGAACCCAGACAGGCGCATTACTTTTTGTAATTTATTTCATCACCACTGCTCTCAAAACGGTGAAGGTAATCATCGTGAGGAAACCGGCATGTCCTAGAACCAAAAATTCAAAGACATGTGACATCTACCAATCCGCAGTGGGCCCGCGTGGTGGATTATAGCCCATTCCCTCTTATTGAGAGGAGGCCGTGTCCCAGCAGTGGGAACATCATAGGCTGATGATGAGGGCTAGAAAGTAAATTCATTGTGAAAAAAATATATTTATATTCCCACGCAAATAACAGCCAATTGCTACAAATAGGTTACCCTTTTGCTGTGGGCGTCGATTGACGATTTGACGCCACTTATGCATTATACCAATCTAGACACCCAATACATATCCAATCACAGATGGAAGGCACCGAATCAGCTGGAATTGACATCGTGGCAAACTATGTTTATTCTGGAAATACTTCACCTACGTTAGTGCCAACTTCAGTGTTTTGCGTGCTATTTGGCTTGTGCTTGATGGAACCGTGATGCCGTCACGTAAAAAGAACGCTGACGGCTTAAGTAAACACTATCATTTTAATTCCACCCTATTCCTACTAATAGCTAGTTAAGTAGGTATCTATTATGATTCTACAATAAGACAATTACACTTATATTATAAAACAATAGCCTTACTTTAGGACGCGACTGTATAACGTGCGCAGACACATCCCCTCCACTGCGCTCAGAGTTATTTTTACGTGACGAGACCTATAGGTACTTCTTTAGTAATGGGTTACAATAATTTTGCCCGCTCTTTAAGCAGTTATCAGACATAGCATAATACCAACAACAGTACCGTCTGTTTCTTTTCACGGGGGGCGTTGTTAGTGAACATTTGTGGATTAATAAAGTATTGAAAATCAACATAACATCACGCCTGTAATCCCCGCAGGGTTAGGCAGAGGTGTACCTAATAGTACACCCACATTTCGCCAGTTATATTTATGTCTCTTGTAATAGGAGGCGAGCCTATTGCCATCAACCGGGTGCAAATCCAGAATCCGAGGCTGCTAATGATAAATTCCTGACGGAAAAATCCAACAACACTTTGCCCGACCTGGGAATCGAACCCCTAGACTTGACTAGACCAACGAGGCACTACAAACGTCTACCAAAAATAAAGTAAAACACGTTGTTAACGTAACTTCCAACATCGGACAGATAGAACGTCATAATAAATGAGGCGTTCAGACGTAAACACAAAAACTTGTAACATATACGAAGAAATAAAAGTTTTAAAAGAAATTCTCGCTCTCTGTGATTTATCTAGCCATTTGTCATCCTCGACACTAAGAAAATATGTCACGCAAAGCCACAAGTAACGCACACAGGCACACTGAGTAACGAATATAACATTTTTGTCGTCTCTAAATCACATGACTTTTCCACTATAGCTGGATGCCCTGAGAGACAGTCGTGCACACAAGCAAAAAACACGAGTAGCGGGAACAAAAGAAAAATGAAAAAGTGCCTTTCGAGTGTCGTGATAAGGAGTGCATGGGCGTGTTCCCGTTGTTATTGTGACTACAGTGATGCCACACGGCTTTGCTGCTTTTTGCCCCCGGATAACGCGTTCAGAACACTGTGCTTTATGTTAGGGGAACCGGGGACCCAGTTAAGATATCATACCAATTTTTTTTTCGAAATTAATGGCGCAGAAAACGTTATCCCGATAGCGCTAACGGATGTCGAAGAGATATAAATGAATTAGATTTGTTTACGTATTTTCTTTGGGAGAAAACGATTTTATTTGGATCAGGACATGATAGATGGTATTCTAATCGATATTTAACGTTCGTGTCGTAATTCGATGCTTGATTCGGCTCCAATGAGGCCAGGAAACCTTGTATGTATATTTTGTTGTTTATTTACTCACGCATTTTATTTCTGTGTAGCGTAACAGGCTCGGAAATATGTAGCTTCTGCTCTGGCCTACATATTAAATGATTATTATATTTCTATAACTAAAATCATAATTTTATGCCTTACAAGAAAACAAACATAGTTTGTTTGTGATACAATTAACTATTCAACAGCTTATTTTCTTAATAAGCAAAGGAGTCACGCAATTTCCAAAGCGATCTAAAATGGCGCACAATTCCAAAATGAAAACAGCAAAAAAAAACAATACACGACTTTTTAACTGCACAATTCCGAGAAAATTCTAAATTAGAATATCGAAAACTGCAAAAAAGGAAATAGAAACAAAAAAAAGCAAGGATTCAGATGTGCCTGGTATATTTACAGAGCTCATTGCGCGGAGCAACGGAGCGTGGTCTGCATAATGTATCGAACGGTGCGCGATTCCGGCAAAGCTTTGTCTGCGTTATTTACAACCGACCCGTGTATTCACGCGGAAATTGGATTTGTAAAATAAGACACTGTATAAATAATCTTTATCTAAAGCATATCTCAGCGGAGCCGTTTGCCGCCCAAGTTTCGCACCGTGAGCTCTGAGGTCTGATTCCCAGCGACCGTTTGTCAGATTACGGAACAGAAATATCTGCGACGCTAATAGAGAGAATAAACGCTTCTTTATGTTCGAACTTGTTCTATGCTAAATTCCGCCCCGTACCACGAAATGTGGTGCGATTTTTTGCCGTGTCGCCGACAGTGTCGTTACTTCAGGCTAGCCTTTCGTTTGGAAATAATCGCCGTCGCTTCAGTGCCCTGGTAGGGACAATGTATCGAAATTAATATCCGGGAACGAAGCGGACGAACAATTTGTCCACCCGGAATGCGGATAATTAAACCGGCCTGCAGCCGTTTCCTAGCTTACATGAAGCTGAAAATATATAACGCCGTCTACACGGAATTTAGTTTGGCTGGAAACGTGGACAGATGTCAGCCGAAAAAAAAAGAAACAAGAACATTTCAGCCACATAGAATATTCGGTTTTATGACAATTGCAGGCCATTGTGTTTAAATGGGGACACTTTAACAAAACACGTAATGACAGATAAATTACGCTTTATATGACATCTGATATCCGCATTTAAAATTAAAATAATAGACCAGGTAACATTATTAACCTCTGTACTGAAATAAATACCAAACCAAATGTCAGTGAAACCCATTTATTTAAATGAGAGTGAACTTTTATGCTGATAGCTGTAAAGGTACTTCTATTCAGTACATAGGTACCTAGTTAATAGAGAACCTTGACTGAACCGGTACCTGTTATAAAGTTTGCAGCGATCATTTAGTACACCTTTCAATAAAAATAGTTGTCCCGGAAAATTTAGAGGGTGTTAAGATTAGTAACTATATACTAAAAAATATAAGCCTAAAGTATCTATATACGTCTCAAACTACACATTTATTACGATTCCTAATAAGAAAACCAAAAAAAAAGACACAAATACTTAGCTGCTAGTCCAAACAGCGCATCACATACATTTTCCGGACGGCCATTTTAATCCATCGCCCGGAATCGCATCGTAAATCCGTAACGTCGATTAGGCCACTGTTTGTCCGGGCCGAGGCTAATAAATAGCAATGAACATGTTGACTGTGCGCGACGATACAATAATGCGATATAAGCCGCGATTTGCGATCGGTAATAGGCTTAATTTTTTATTAGTGAAGCACTTTTGTTGGCGATAGTAACTGATGATCGATCGAAAGTTGGCGCTTGGCGTTTGTTTTTTTTCTTTCTTGATCAAGTTTGTCGTGACAGCGAGAAGTTTGTCGTAGTTTTTGTCGACTGGACTGCATTTTTCTTTATTTGTTTTGACTATGAAAATAACAGTGCTGTAAAACAAGATGTTTAGATACAAAAACGGGGTTTTATGTGAAAATGGCTGCTTTGAGATTGAAATAAAGGTCCCGTATTAATATTCATAAGTTCGCACGAAGTATTTTTATTCACTTACCTACACATTTTGTATAATAATTATATATAATCCACTGTAAACTGTTTTTGTGCCTACCTACTTTACGAAGATTGTAAAAAAAGCCTAAAAATTACTAACATAACATCAGGCCTGTAGTCTCTGAAGAGTATGGCAGAGGTGTACCTAATAGTATACCCACATTCCGCCAGTTATGTTTAAGTCCCATGTAATAGGGGACGAGCCTATTGCCATCAACCGGGCGCAAATCTAGACTCCGTGGCTGTTACTTATAAATTTCTGATAGAAAAACCCAATAACACTTTGCCCGACCAGGGAATCGAACCTAGGACCTCACACTCAGCAGTCACGCTTGCGGCCACAAGACCAACAAGGCAGCCATTAAAAATATAACTTAAAATTAGTTTTCATATTTACTATAATGAATTTGGTTCACGTATCAGATATTTTATGCAGTGTAAATAAAGATTCTGCCAAGAGGTCGTGCCAAGACCTGCCAGCTAGGCTCCATCGCGTGCCAATGCCAGATATAAACAAAGTACCTCAAAAATATTGCCAAGTTTAAAATTACATTCCAGAATTAAATAGCTTTTCAAAAGTTTTTCTTTTCTTTTCCAAATAGGTCTTGGCTGCCAATACGAGAAGGGTTTTTTTTCTTTCGCCATTCATTGTCTTGGCTTCACTCACTGTTAGTCTCTCTCTCTTTTTCATTTAGCATTTGCTCACACTCCTCCTGGGCCACTATCCATACGCTAAACTTTTCCTTTACAGTCCAATTTGTCAAAGAACGAACAATCCTTTTATTCGCCAAGTGCACAAAAGAAAGCCACTGACCACCCCTTAATCTGAAGCGTCCATCATTCGCCAGTGTTAAACAAATTTGTTAGGCGTCGCACTGTAAAAAGTTAATGATATGTGAAGAACCCTAGGAAATCCTCCTTTTAATTGTTAGTAAATTAAATGACTCGTGTAGGGTCGGCTGTGAAATGAGATAGGACAAATTTTGATGCGGACCGCCCGAGTACGTCCCTGGGTGAATTTACATATAGGTATATTAATAAATTCACCCAGGGACGTACTCATGCGGACCACGGATGTATTGAGGATTTTATCGTGGGTTCTGTTACTTGCGATATTAATTTCGGATTAGGATACAGTTGATTTTGAAGGTAAATGAATTGGAAAGGGTTCGTTCATTTGTATCCTCATTTAAAACAAATAAATAGCTACCTACGCCATTCAAAACCTTTCTTATTAAATTAAATTCTACACTTATTTGCAAAGTGTAAACTCAAATAACTTGTAATGAAACACCTCTAAAACTAAGAAGCATCTTTACAATCCCCTAAAGTCCACATTCCACTAGCACCACCGCTTAAAACTGCACTAAGCAGGCTTTCAATAAACTTAAGTGTGAATATAAAAGCGACGTTATAGTCCCTGGTAGTGTTTACAGCCACCACTTACCATCTCTAATGGCCCATGTGCACTTTATTGTCTAAAATTGCATTTTCCCGACGAAAATTCCGACACCTATTTTGTCTTTAGTACTTTTGCCTTTGTGACGGTACCTGGGTAAGTAAAAAAGTTGCCCCCAGATGCTCATTGAGCGTCGTTATGGAGAAAAGTGTGGATTGTCGTATTGTATTAGCAGATTGGTTAGTAAAAGCGTTTTCGTGCGGGAATTTTATCATAGGAATGCGTGAACAACAGCGTGAACAAAAATTTCTGTCTTTTAGAAAGAAGGAAAGAAAACATTGTTATTTTAGCTACATATCTAACCGATCATGTTGACTCCAAAAACGTGTGATCTTCGAGACCATGTCGATGAAGAAGTCATGCCTATAAAGGTTCGCTCTTGTCCTATAGAATACTTATTCAATATGTAAAGCAAAACATATCTCAACGAAACGAAATACAAGATATTTTTTCCTTTAGACTCAAACGCCTACTAAAAACGTCGGCAGCGCTTTCTAAAAGCCTGTTATTGAATAATAAAAGAGAGTGTTTTTCATTCGCTCTAACGGTGATTAAGATATACAATCGGGGTTCGCAAAATGGAAATCTATCGGATTGCTTTAAGCCATCCCTTAGTTCACGTCGCACTTATCTCTGGGATTATCCCTAGTAATGACCGTCTCATGTATTTTACTTAGACCTAACGTACCAACCAATGGGTGCCATGGGTCACAACCCTCACAACCAAAGGTGACGCTACTAATTATATTTTTTATCCCTCCTCCCCAAATACCTTTATTTAATCACGCGGATTGAGGAAATTCTTTAAATTCTGTAGCTTTTAATAATTCGCTCAGAAATTGAGAGAAAACGAATAAATTTTTCATTTTGTCGACCATTTTGCTTTTTTAAGGAAAAATGAACAGCCGGAAATTAGTTGAATGCCCATTGGGTATCAAATTAAAGCAATTTTTATAAAAATTGAATATATAAGGTATACATAACAAAAAAAGCTAACAAAGAAAAATCACATAGTATTTTTTTAAACAGTGGATTCAATTGTTACTGTGTACCAAAGTTGTTTACATTTTATGTACATACAGAGATATTAAATAAATGTTCGCAAACTTCCTTCTGCTTTTATACTAGCGGAAATAAAATAAATATAATAAATAATTAAAAATGTTAAATTTCATGGTCTTCCTTTTATTTCTGACACTATGTTATTTAGCAAAAAATAATCCTTATGATGAAGCCTTTTGGATGGGTATGATAAAGCTACAGGTTGATTATTTTTCTCGTGTAACGGGTTCGATTCCCGGTTCAACCATGTAATTATTTAAATATCTATGAATGCAGTTTAAATTGTTTTTTAAATTCAAATAATGTCTTCTTTCAGTAAAATGTTCCATCTACAATATTCAAGGTACTTTCCCTCCATGTGGCATATCCGTGGGACGCCCTGTATAATTCATATGTTACTCGCTGATACGATTAATGTAGCTATCCATCGCTGAAATAATTTTTCAAATCGGTCCTTTAGTTTTTAAGTTTTTTCGTTACATACAAAAATACAAATCTTTCCTCTTGATAATATTATTAGTATTAGTATAGAAGTATATATATTACGTTCAAATATTTACTTAAAGGCATCGTGTCATTTAACTATAGATGCTGTACTCGTTTTTTAAACTTCATGCTTACCTAGCCATCAGAAAAACAAACTGAATAAAATAAAAAGTCGTAAGAAAAAATACGCTTACAAGTTATAATCATTATTATTAAAAACGTAACGGAGCCTAAAACATAAAAAACACTCCATTTCGAAACGAACTCGAAGATTACTAGATAAAAGAAATTCCATATATGGCAGACACGGAAACAAATATTATAATGATGTCTGAACCAAAAAAGGCTGTCGGGTGTTCTCGTAAAAAGTCGTCTGTACGAAATTCCGTTACGCTTTATCAACACTAATGGCTTGCAAATAGCTCCAGCAATCGTCTTACACTCTTATATCATTCCCAGCTCACCCGCTGCATTATTCAGTATTTTGCTTTTTAATATTCAGACGACATATTTGAGTCGCCTTTCAATTTTTCCCGCGCCTCTCTCGTATACCGGTGTGCGCGGAATTTTGAAAGCTACTTATTGATGTTCCTTGCTTAATCCCAACATATCACGCAGAAGACGGGTGGTACCATTTATTTTTTTTATCGATACCGCTGTGGGCCCCTCTTGTTCTCCCGTTCCACTCATTTTATAGAACCTATAGACGTTGGATTTATCGTGGTTGATTTTCACCGATATCGATGAAGTCTCTATCGGGGCGGCGCTAGTAATTTATACGAGGAAGGAATGGATTCATAGCCGGACGGATTAAAAAGAAAATGAAAGCAAAATATATGGGTCTGTCGATCGAGCGCTGAAATAGCGAGCTGCAGGTTGGTTTAATTATCGGCATTCCAGTAGCGGGGCCGACAAATTGTTTTTGTCGGATGGCGTACGTCGGATGATATTTCATTATTATAACCGCGATATCGAAGTGGCGTATGATACGACACGTATTTACGACACTATTTATAGCTGAACAATTAATTTTGTCGTTGTGATTATAACATTAAATTGGTTTTATATTATCGCTCATTTGTTATCGTTGAGTGACGAATGCATTGCTAGGCTGCAAATATATTTATGGCATTTTGTATGCAGGAAGCTGTGTGCCACAAACGTTTCTGTATGGGTAATATTTTATCCACCGACCGAATATTGTGGATACTTATGACTTTTATTATTCAACATCAACGTACTATAAAACATACTAGAGTTAAACAGATTACTATAGCACCGACATCAAAAGATAGAACTTTTTCAATACTAAATCCACTTGACAGCAGTATTGGCCATCGACAATCCCATCGAACTCTTCAAAACAGTAATATCATCGAAACTTATAAAAGTGAAGCACTCAACTTTGCGGTCAGCCGACGCAGCGCTGATGGCGCCCATAGACAACGTTGGAGCGAGACTAATAGACAATCGAAGTTCTAGGCTATAGACAATCGTTGGGGCTAATATATCCAGTTGTTGGTCCTGATTCTGCAACGCAAGCACTTTACAAGCGCCACTCTATTGCAAATAATGAAACTTCTTCTCTAGATACGGCCCAAATAATAATATATTTACTTTTATGGGGCTTTCCCAAAAAACATTTTAGGAACAGCGTTTTATGAAATTGTTGTATTAGGTGTCTTGTATTTGGTGTACAATAATGAATATTCTATCAATCTACGATGAAGTTGCTATGAATAAATGAAATTGAAATTACAAAAATATTTTATGTTTGGCATGATGAAACATTCCCAATTGTGGCTCCATATTTATTTAACAGTTTATGTAGAGACACACTAAATACAGAAAAGAATAAAGGAATAGAAAGATACAAAGGTGATGTTTATTTAAAAAGCGACCTCTACAAAACAAAACAAAAAAAAATGAAATATCAATTAATCAGATTAACTTATTGTGGTCTTCTGCTGGTTTTGTTAGCTTCCTTGCTTATTGTTGTCCACCCACATGGTAGCAACGGAAACTAAGGGATATCAATCAACGTTGTTATCAACATCAATCATTTAGTATAGTTTCCGTGACAGTGCGAAAAGAAATGACACACACACACTGACACACTAATAAATATACAGGTAACAGATGTCCCTAACCGCGTAGTGACATATTATTACGCCACGAATGATCAATACCATTGCATTTAAGAGCGGCCAACCCGCCATACTTTTCGCGAGAATTTTGACAAACGCTCGTGCGTGATTATGCCGTTGTTACACATATATCTTTAAATTTTCTGAACTTATAGGTATCTTGTGCACTATATCTAGGCTTCTATAAAAGCAAGAAACAAAAATTTGTAGGAACAAATTCAGTATAAGCCTCCAAAAATCGCTGTTTTGCTCAACTTTGGCCGTTCATAATGTACTCATAAATTGTAAAAGTAAAGAAAATATCCTGATAGAAGCCTTGCAAATGTAGTGGAGATTCTAAATGACAAATATTTATTTCACAAACTTGTAAGACTTATTCACATGTATTTCCTGGAACAAGTTTTATAAATTTTCGAACACTATCTTTCGTTTAATGTCCTCGCGTTAGTTGGTATGAGGTGCGCGGGTGACGAGTAGTGCGGAGTCGGGGCTAGGTAAGAGGGGAGTTGAAAGAATACCGCCGCTGTGGCTCTGGATGAAACAACAAGCTTTTCGACCATGCTCGCGTTGACGATAGACGGGCCGGGAAGGGCCCTCTTAATGCTTCCCTCTTGGACACGTTGTCTGCTATGCTTTGTGAATATGACTATTCGGATGTTATATAATTGCCCCGTTGCTCTCGTGGTCGCAAGCGTGCCTGCTGAGCGTAGGGTCCTGGGTTCGATTCCTGGGTCGGGCAAAAAGTGCAATTGGGTTTTTCCACTAGAAATTTCTCAGTAATAGTTTTGAAGTTGATATATATAATAGTTTTGGAGTTTGGAACTTGACCGTACGATACATGATGCCTAAAGTTAAGCACGTTAAGCACGAAAGCACGTTAAGCCGTTGGCCCTACAATGATCTCTCTCCGGTCGTGTCGGATTGCCGTCCCATCGGACTATAAGAGTAAAAGAACAGAGAGTGCACCTGTGCGTGCGCACACACTTGAGCACTATAATATCTCCCGCGCCGATGGTTAATCTCCGTGAAGATTGGCCGCCGTGACCGAGAACGGTCAGTAGGACTATTATTATTATTATTCGGATGAGAGGTACGTCAGAGATGATGTAGACCAACTTCTAGGGCAGTCAATCTGCTGTCAAATGATAGCTAATGGAATCACTAGAAGTCAATACTCCTTAATCTATACTTAATAATATTTTAAAGAAGTAAAATTTGTTTGTTTGTTTGTAGGGGGTAATCTCCGGAACTAATAATCAAATTCTAAAACTCTTTCACTGACAGAAAGCTACATTATTCGTGGGTGCTATAGATTATAAATTATATTTATACCATGCAAACATGCCGAGTTATTACAAGTTTTGCGGACGAAGTCACTAACGAAGTGCTAGTATCAGATTAAAAAAAAACATTTAATTCGAAAGAAACATAATAAAGAAGCCGGGGATTAGTTACTCATGATCACACAGACTAGAGATATCATAGAGTGTCTACAAAATTACAGCCACGCCCACCAATAACTTACAAATATTTCCTAACAAAGGCGACACTTCCAGCATTCATTACCCATTTATAAATCAGCGTTGAGTCCATTCCGGCGGATTGCCTGCAGTAACGGTTGCACTTATTGCCGATTCTCCTCTCAACCCCCGACCCTTGAACACTTCGTCCTGTGACCATCCCCTGTCCCCTTCCTCCCCTGGAACCTCCCCTGGCCCATCGTTAACATGCCCACTTCATTTGTTCGAAGGCCGATGAACTTAGCCAGTAATAAAGTAAATCCTTGTAAATGGATTTCAAGGTAGTATGAAAACAAAAGATGTTTTTCCTAGGATGTTGTTTATCGGTTTTTCTGCCAGTGGAAAGTTTTCACCGATAATTTAATCACTTGGCAGCTACTCCATATTTTTCCGGCAAAAAAAGAAAATTTTAATTTTAAAATTCGGCTAAAAAACAGACTAATAATATATATAATAATAGTTAAAACAGCTTCACAAAATATATAGAATTGAGGTCGGAGGAGATAGGGTAAACATGTAACACGAAGGAAAATGACAACACAATTGTATTGAAACCGAATCTATTTTTGTTATAAACGGAAAAATATCAAAGAACCCGATCTTTTGTTGGTTCGACTTAGTGTACTTTCTCATGTGCTTATTAATTTGTACGAGAATAAGCATCTTTTCCTGCCTACCTCCCACTTACCCAATTAAACACCTACTGGGGTAACCGATATAATTTTTTCCCCGATGTAATTGGGCAATTTTTCCATTCTAGCTGTTGCCACTCAAGTAAATATGACCAATTACCCGGAGCCACCCATTTCACGCTACTTACGTTTAGATGACGGTTAATTTTAAGAAAATTCCTATTAAATTGTTTAGTTGATCGATAAGTAATTATACAGAGGGTAGATTTTGGGGAAGCTTGAATTTGGCTAACATTTTGTTAATTAAGCTACTGGGAAATACGCAAACAAGTCAATAGAAAATAACGTTTTAGGTAACATTTATTTCTATTTTTAGTTATATTTTACTTTTTCCATCACAACATAACTAATTGTGCAAGCAACCAACACATTAAAAGCTAAGAAAAAAGAAAACAAATCCATTAAAACTCAGTCAGTGTAACTATCGAATTAGTCTTCAACATTTTGGCACCGGCTCCAACTGAGACAAATAGTCTAATAGTTTTTATTCGCAGCCAGGAACCCGTCGGATTCAGACGTAGAACTAATTACATTATCATTAGATTCGGCACACTGGGCCGTTCAGTTATGGCAACCCTTTTGGCCCGGGATGAAATATTCGGGCACACTGTGCACGGTGATAGCTCCGTCTCGTTTTGTTAGGGTTGATCGTATTGAAATTGCGGGAGTTATTACAGGGTTGGAGATTAATAAACGAGATTGGATTTAGTGGGTGAAGTTTTGAGAATCAGAATTTCAAATTTTGAGAGCTGTAATGATTGTTGAGATGCGTGTAAAGCTTCTGAATTGAAGGGACTAGACGAACTTATATAGTGTTACTAAAATGTTAAAATAATTAATTTGTTACTTACAAACATTTCCTTTCCTTATCACTTATTTATTTCTTTTTCGTGTGGTCTATCACTCCTTATTAATGAAAATATAGTTGCTGTAACAGAAACTTGTATCTATATATAAACTGTCTCATAAATAATACAGAAATTCAATAAATAAAAGTTTACAAGCACGCTTTACGATAACTACAACATATTACGTATTCTTCAACAATTTACTTCTAAATTACATACCAAGTTTTATGTCCCCATTCATTGAACACAGATCAATATGCATCGAACCTTTTTTCATTACAACAAGATTAGAACGTACTATTTTGTAACAGTAACGTGGTCTTGCTCAACCGTACGTGTCTCGAATAACAATACAACTAACAATTTCCTTTCGTATACAATTTAGAATCAAATCTCTGGTCTGCTTTTTACTCGTAAATACAAAATTACATCGTACTCAGACGCATAAAATAGGAACGCAAGGGAAATATTGTCTAAGTTTTGCCCACCCTAGCTCTGAAAACGAATTGTGATTCTATTTACAGTATTCACTTGTTTCTCCGGTTTTATACATCTAATAACAATTTGTTTAAGTTGTTGTACTACACAATTGGTTGTGTGCTCTAGGGTTTATAGGTTTTTATATTCTTATTTCCAAGCACACAGCTGTTTGTACATAAATATTGAGTGAATTCGTTATATTTTCATAATCAAATTCACCCCAGGGTACAACTAGACAGTTTCCAAAGTCGATTTACAAAAACTGAAATTGTTTTTACGAAAATTTCATCAGGTCTACCACGATTTAGACAATCACTTTTCTTCTACTTATTCACGACGAAATCTTACACAAAGTTTGCACAAAATCGTCGGAACAAATTAACTTTTTTATTTCAATTGTTTGTTGCAAACGAGATTGTGCAGTCTGGACGCGCATGTAAACTCAACATCGACGGGTAGACGCAGCAATTTCCTTGCCAAATCGAGTGTGAACGAGAAACCACCAGTTTAAAGCGGTTTCCCTGCGCTTTTTTTCTAATACATGGACCGGTTGTTTACAACTGCCAGGGGGGAGAAAAACATTAAAAATACACGAGAACAGTGTGTTTTGGTTTTAGCTTGAATATTTGTGTGTTCCAATTTTTGCCAGTTCGGTTTTATTTTTCAGGTAAATACTGCGTTTTATTTGATGTGAAAGCTCCAGCATGGTCGTTCGTATTGTACAATGCGAGCATATTGTCAAGTTGGGCACCAATTAACTTTTATGGCATCAAATAAATTAAATGCAACAAAAATATTTGGAAACATAAATTTTACTGGAATTATACTCGAAACGCAGCATGAGCATCGGAATACAAACTCTTTAAAATAAAATCAAGCCTAAATTCACTCAAAATAAAAAGCGGGATGAAACGCCCAAAATCCCCGCACATGACCGGAGGTTAAAAGACAAGTGGGTTGAAGACACGATAACGGCGACGGCGGCGGGGGGGTTGAAATCTAATTTGCAAATGCATTTCCTGCCTTTCAAGCTGCAGTGACGTGTTCCCGCTTTACATTTTTAAACAGAGCAGACAGATTCGAGCGTGCCGACTGTTTTCGGGTTGATAAAACATTGTATTGGGGGATCTTTTGGACCGACACCGCTTTGGAGGGTTAGAATGTATGGAGATGGAAATTATGCTGTATTGGTAAAAACTCTTTTACATTTTTTTGATATTATTTTATACTTTGATGTTCAAAGTAGGTAACAAAGGGATTCATTTTGAAAATGGACTAGTTATAAGAACTCATGGTTCAGACATGTTTAAATGCTTTAGGTATATTTTACGAAGGTGCTCGGCATGATTGGACATGGCCGACCATTCTTGCAAACAAATATTACTAATTTTGAACGTCACTTTACAGAAGACATTCATAAACTACGCTTGGTGCCAAATGCACGTTATTTTATTTTCTTTATCCTACTTGAAGTTATCACCAGGCGACCACTGCCTCAAATCATCCTCGTAAAGTAGGGCCAATTTAATAGATCACATTTGACATCTGTCAGTTGAAAGTAAAGGTTATTTTCTTTTGTCATTATTACAATAAAATATGTAATCGTAATTGAAAAAAGGTATGCAATTGTGCAGTTCTAACTTCAAAAAAAATAATAAAATTTTATGCCCGCCGTTACAAGGTTATGTTGTTGTGTTTTGATGAAGTGTCAAATGTGATCTACTGTAGTAGTCTTAACATTACCGTCACATCATATACAAATGAGACCTCTGAGTTTGTTTCGGTGTCGGTGTCACTTAAGAAAAACCTACCTCATTTGGATTCAAAAATTCAAAACCATTTCCAGTACCAGTTTTCAAAACTACGTATGAAATTACGACAAACTGACAAATTTTCTGATTAGTTTTTGAACTGAACCATCAACATTTTATGGTTTAATATCATTTGGAGAAATTTAACAGCTTCTGGTAACTTGATGTCGACTGTCGACTGTCGACTAACTACAAATAACTTACTTGGTTTGTACTACACTTAGTAACGTAAGTAACACACCAATAAATAACATTTAAGAGAAACTGTTCAGTCCATCACAATCGATCGCTGACTACATGTACAGACAACTCATTGGGACTACATGTACACTCAACACAATACATTGGGCCCACAGCCGCCGCCCGCATCCCGCGGTCCGCTTAATAACGCCGATTGGCGGAATTTCGCCAGAGCTCACGGTCCATTGCCGTCGGAAATTACGTTGCGTAGAAAGCCCCGACCCTTTAGCGGGCATGTATTGTGTGTATCGATGCCGACGCCTTTTAAAAATTTGATTGAAATGAAACGTTTGTTTGCGCAGAATTTGCGGTTGTGAAATTATATTTTTCGGAACGGAAATAATATTTTAAGATTTCCTGTATTGTGATTCTATGTTTTTTTCAACAGAGTATCTTTAATCGTAACAGGAAATCAGTAGCGTTCGACCACAGGCCGTAGACCAATGGCACATCCCTTCAAAACGTTTCAGATTTCTATAAAACGACTTTCAACAAGATTGTCATTCCCTTCCGGTGCTTAAGTAAACGTCATGCATTTTTTAGTCGTTACCCGTGGTCATGAAATTACCCATGGACCCGTTAATGGGTCGACCCACCGGGACCACGGGTAACGACGCCATTTTTTACTTCTCTATCATTATTATCGCTGTTAGAATGTCATATTGTCTAGACCTACAAGTAAACAGCTAAAAGCCAACATAGACACAAACATTTGCAGCCTTGTTGCTGAGTATTCGGTCCTGGGTTCGATTATCGGGTCGGGCAAAGTGTTATTGGGTTTTCCTATCAGGAATGTCTCAGTAGCAGCCACGGAGTCTGGCTTTGTGCCCGGTTGATGGCAATAGGCTCGCCTAACATGGGACTTAAAGTTAACTGGCGAAATGTGGGTGTACTACGAGTATTAGGTACACCTCTGCCTACTTCCTCTATAGGCGTGATGTTATGTTATATATGTTTATAAACACTTACCGCAGCAAACCACAAACTAACACACCATCTGTCACAACACTAAACCTCAACAATCCTTCAATCAATTACCACGTCCAAACTCGACCTCTAATCTCCCAAGTATCAACCCAAAACTAAACTTTTCAATTACCGTTCGCGACAAAAGTATATAAGTTGCAAGATCGACTGCTGTATGATCGTTGCACGCATCAGAAAGGCAACTTTTGACACACCCCGAGGCTCTGGAACTTTTACATTAGGGATGAAGTTTGTCAGAGTTATTCTCTCACTACAGCGGAGTGTTCACGCAACGAACAAATCTTGCAAAGAACTAAACAAAGCTGAGAGCAAGCTTTAGTCAAGTGTTAATGGGATTTCATATTTTTGATGTTTTTTTGGGTTCGTCTTTTCGTATGTAGAATTGATTTGTTATGTACACTATTTAAATTACAGATATAAATGTAGAAATACGTAGGATGATAATTTTTTAATAAAAATGGGTTGTAATTTTGCACGGGTGTTTCTTAATAAACGATCTTAGATTAACATTTACCTAGCCTTTACCCAACTATGTTGGGGTCGGCTTCCAGTCTAACCGGATGCAGCTGAATACCAGTATTTTACATGAAGCGACTGCTACTGAGTAATACGATACCCCTTGGTAGGACTGGTTGTCAGACTTTCGGGCCACTAACTATCTGTGACGACTGTCAAAGATCCACAAAGACAGCCAGGACCAACGGTTGAACGTGTTTTCCGAATCCCGGAGGAAACTCGATATGTGTGTGGTCACCCATCCACGGATCAACCTAGGCAAGCGCGGCTTAACCTAAAGATCAAACCGAGCGGCTGTTCATATTAAGCCACGAGCTTCTTCATATGCCTCCTCCTTGATGGACATTTTGTATTCATTTTTTATGTATTATTCACACCTAGTTTTCTTCGTATATAATTTTCAGCTTTACAGTCCATCCGTAAATATCATTCTTAGACATTTGATTGACATTTCTATTCATGTATTTTAAACGTCAACATGTTTTAAAGGTGGATGCCATCGCAATTCCGCTTAAATAATTTCACAAATACTTATCTTCTGGATAAGTAGTAGACGGTTGTCGGAATGAGACGTGAATAAAATATAAGTTGAGAGTCCATTGAGAAAACTAAGTAACTTTATAAATTATTTTTATTTTCAGATCAATTTTATGATACAGTTTTAGAAAACGAAATTTTAGAGGTATTGGGCGCTTCAAATAGGATGTGATCCTGATATATTCTAAAATTGAGTCCATGGTTTATTTATCGTTCAATCCTACTAGGAAGGTAGTAAGTATACAATTAAGAAATAACGTAACATCACGCCTGTAATTCCCGAGGGGTTAGGAAGAGTTGTACACCCACATTTCGATGTAACAGGGGTGAGCATATTGCCATCAACCGGGCACAGATCCAGACTCCGTGGCTGCTACCGCGAAATTCTAATAGAAAAACCCAATAACGCTTTGCACGACCTGGGAATCCAGGACCTCATGCTGCATGCATTTAACACCTTTAAACTTAAATAAGAGGTGCTTTACTAGTTAATTATTTTCAACTGTCCAATTACAGTCTGTCATCGCAAACGCGTTGTTTTTCATTGTGAAAGGCTACGAGACCTCATTACTGTGATGAGCATGTTTAAAATTACTTGGCTTGAAATGAGATTAACACATATTCATATATTTGTTATTATTCGGTTGCTCATTACGTTCTGTAGTTTTTAATTATTATCTACTAAGAAATATTAATTATTTACTTTGTGAAATCATCTAGCTTTTCCATGAGTCGGCTTTCAGTCTAAAGTAAACTGATTGTAACTAAATAACAGTGTTTTGCATAGAGCTAATTAGTAAACAAATTAAAGATAACATAAGAATGGACAGAAAACAAAACAGAATTAAAATTATAGAAAAAAAAAATAAGCAAAACGGGTGGAGTCAAAAAAGCATACAGAGAGTTAGGAGAAGTGGCAGGAGTGATGTGGAACAGAGTGGCTCTAGAAAGATGGAAAAGGTTGGAGGACGACTTTGCCGATTGGCAAACAGATCTGCAAAATATAAAAAAAAAACAGCAATTATTAGAATAAGTTTTAATAAGTTTGCTTTAGAATATTGTTATTAGGTTAAGTTGATGTGAATAAAGGCTTGTTATTATTATTATTATTATTACATGGAGCGACTGACAATCTGACATTCACTAACCATAACCCAGTTTCTGGGTAATACGGTACCCGTTTGGTAAGACTGGCTGTCAGACTTTCAGGTATTTGGTATTTTTTCAGGGAGCCGTATTTGCTCTGTGAAATGCAGGTTTATATTGTTTTGGAATGATCTTTTTTTCTGAGTGCAGGATAATAAAGAGAACTTTGACATGTAGTGGTCTAGAATCACTATTGCTCGTTTTTGCTACCGTTTAAGCAAAAGAGCTTTTTACCCGTAGGTACTTGTTTCTCCCGGTGAAGCATAATAGGCTTGTGTCCTGAAAAAAAACTATTTAGTCCGTCAGTAGATTATCAAAAAATATTTGACATGTATTTTTTCTTTTGTTACATAGACCAAAATTGACGAAGATACGACGCTTTTAAAATGCTCAATACGTCACGCTATGCTATAATTTTTAGTGCGTTGTGACGTCACGAGCCCCCACTCCCGAGTTTTGATGCGTTTTATCTTTGTCAATATTCATTGATTTACAAAAACAAAAAATACGTGTCCATTATTTTCCAATACTCTAACTGACGGACTAAATAGATTTGCAATTTATTGATGGTGGAAACTAGCTTATTACCCTATAGTTATTTCTGTTCGTTGATAGTCACAATAACCTGCAATTTTGTACCACCTTAAATCGTAGTACTAGTGGGAAAAAAATCCCACTAGTTCTACCGTAGAACTTTGTAGTAGAACTAGTGGGGATGATCCGCTTGAAGCACTGAAGAAGAATTACTTCTTCGCTGGTTTCTTGGGCAAGTTCTTCTTGCCGGAGGTATCCGAGCGTGCCGTTTTCACCTTCCTTAGTTTTCCCACAGGTCAGACACTAGCCTCCTCCCTGGACCGTATAAGCACGAAACAGCAAGAAAACAACAATTGAATATTCCATTCTATTCTAATAACGAATCCTTTTCCAAGAAATAATAATTCTTATTGAATTCCCTCGTATTGTAATTCTTGGTATCACAATAGCGTTTCAATCTTAACTTTCGCTTATCAGGACCAATGTTCCTAGAAAACTGAAACTAATATAATTACTTATTAATTCAAGCGATATTAAAACCAGAAGATATACATACATAGATAACATCACGCCTGTAATCCCCGAAGGGTGAGGCAGAGGTGTACCTAATAATACCTACACCCACATTTCACCAGTTATGTTTCAAGTCCCATGTAATTGGGGTCGAGCCTATTGCCTGATGGTACCTTGTTGATACTAGGCACACATCCAGACCCTGTAGCTGGTGCTCACATCAAATAATCTATAATGAATTCATATACTTTTTAGGGTTTCATACCTTAAATAGTGAAAAAACTTTTTTGTAAAAAATAAAACCAACTTCAAAAAACACAAAAACGTGAAAAAATACTTTAGCTTCAGAAGTCGGTGACCTTTGTTTGATTTATTTAGTTTTTTTGTCACAGACTTCTGAAGCTAAAGTTATTTTTCACTTTTTTGTTTTTTTAAGTCGGTCTTATTTTTTGCAAACAAGTTTTTTACTTTCCATTTTTAGTTGTTCCCAAACAAATATTTGCCATGAATTTATTTGACATTGTTAAGAATACATGTCATGGTAATAGGCGTATCCCCAATATATGGAACTTAACACATCTTTTTTTTTTTTCGGATGGGCAATCATCAAATGAACCCCTCCCGCTCTGGACGGAGCGGAAGGGAGTGCCAGACTTTTACTGACTAAAACCTATCCATGTTTTTTTTTCTTAGCCCTTTGTGTTCCAGGGTCGCAGTATCTCTTTCGAACAGTCCCGCAGCCCCGGCAGGCATCGAACCTTGCGGACCCTTTTGATATCTATTTTATATTTAATCTCTTTGAAAAGCGCGCGAAACACGAACGCGCCTACTTAACATACCTAACTGTTGAAATCTGGCTGTATTGTACACATCGCGTACCTTCTCAGAGCATACAGGCTTGAAGTTACGTCATGGTGTTGTATAAACAATAAACATTCAAGCGATTGCAGCAATCACGGCAGATTTGCCGTCTATTTTTGAAGAGTTCCATTGTATATCTCCGAAGATCAGCATCAGATGTTCACAAAATTTAAATGGGAAGCAAAAGCTTTCAAATTAAAAAAAGAATCATCAAAATCGGTTCACCCAGTCGAAAGTTCTGAGGTAACAAACAAAAAAACAAAAATAAAAAAAAATACAGTCGAATTGAGAACCTCCTCTTTTTGGAAGTCGGTTGAAAAAGGAACCCTTATAAGATCACTTTATTGTCTGTCTGTCTGTCCGTCTGTCAGTCTGTCCGTCTGTCCGTCCGTCTGTCACCACCGATTTTCTCAGGAACGGGTGGACTACTATTAGGTGTATAAAAATCAAGGTCCTGAGTCAACATAATAAAAAAAAATATGGCCAAACTTACATTTTCGTGAAAACTTGTAAGTAGTTTTCGGAATTTTCCCTTTACTTGTGCTGTAAGACCTTGCTTTTAACCAAAATTGACAGGCCTAGGTCAACCGGAAGTACCCTGGTTTTGGGTCGAAAACCTATAGGTATGGTAGGTCCCGTAGACCTAACATCACCAAATTTGGCGAGAAGCAATGTCTTACAGTACATGTAAAGGGAAAAATTTGAAAACCGTAAATATGTAGTTTAATAACAAAAAAAAGCGTTTTTACTATTACAAACTTATTATTTGCGGTTGGTGCAATAGCCGTTTCACAGGATCGAACAGCAAAGTTAAGTTTGTCCTTTAAAAAGTTTGTACGGAACCCTCGGTGTGCGAGTCCGACTCGCTCTTGGCCGCTTTTTTATTGAAAATAAGACACTACAAAAGCATAATAATAGATCATGAGAGCATAATTTATTATTGTTACTGTTCCTTTGTTTAATCGCTCTCTTCTTGCTATCTTTCACCATCTCAAATTGATACGCGATTGAATGACGATAACCCTCGAGTACCGAATCCAAGAAGATACCTGCAAAACTAATTAACCTAAAGGGTGTCAAAAACCTCTTAGCGAAGTTCTCCCCGTCATTGCGATCACTTTTTTGTTCTACACCATACCTGGGAACCTTCTAGTTACGGAGATATTGAGGGTCAAAGTTCCAACTTTTTGACAAGTTTTTTTTAAATACAAGTTTTTACTGTAAGTTTTTTACTTTAAACACCTCCACGACTCCCGTTCCATTCAAACCCTCCATCAGCACAATGTTTTGAGTGCGTTACATTGAGTTCTACCACAAAACATGATTTTTCACCCCAAAAAATTAAAAAGCAATCATTTTTGCGTAAAATTACTTAGTTTGATGTACAGAATGCTTGGTTGACGGCTTCGTGATGAGGTTGTTTACACCCTATATAAGTACAAAAGAGTAATTACAGGTCATTCTTTAGAGTCCTATTTTATTGGCAGAAATTGTAAGGTCTCATCCACTAAACTGTAATTATAATGCCCACAATAACGTCAATCAAAAGTATCCAAAGAAGAAACTAGACGTCGTAATTCGAGATTTCCCCAGTAAGAACAAAAATACTATTAGAACTTCGAATCCGATTCAAATATCTAGATGAACCGAAAACTTGAAGCCAATATCGACGTTAACTTGCAAAAATATTACAAAAAGATCCCAAGAAACCTATCTTACGTTGTTTTAGGGTTATTGCCAATCTGAATTTTGGCACCGGGTCCTTTATTATGAGCAAAGTTTGGCACCAATCAATACGAAGCCTAATTTAGTATAAAGGCTCTATTATGTGTCAACTTAATGACCTATAAATTTTGAAGTTTGTTAGTAAATGTTATAATTTAGATAGATTGCAAAATGTAGTATATTTTGATAAAATATATCACACTGTTTTGCAAGGATTTCGCAGCAGTGCACAACTATTATTTTTTATATACCTTTGCAGGTAAACAATTTTATAATGAGGTGTTATTCTTACACACTTTGGTTTGATATAGTTTTTTTAGGTATCTTTTGTTTTTATGCTTTTTGATTGCACGATCGCGTTTTTTTTATGATAAATCAATTTATCCAAAAACTGATCTCTGTGGCGACAAATATAGAATGCACGAATTACTCACATTATAACATTCCAATCCTAATGAGTTTGTTTCCTTTGTCCAGGTAAGGATTATCGTCGCATTTCCAGCACGTAAGTTACTCCAGCATGATAATGAAGACAATGGGGACATTCTCGTTTGTCTAGACTGGAATAGACTAGGTAGTCATAAAATAAACGAGGAAGCTGCAGGAACTAAGATGTTGACTACATTTACTTAAGATTTAGAGATATTTTGCCGGTATTAAGAGGTGATACTGTTCGTGTAACACGATTAGGAATTAAAATGGCATGCTAGAAATGTTTAAAACATAAATCGGGTTCGTACACCAACTACTTTCCACCTTGTTCTTGATGTGGAAGAGCCAGGGTGGCCCGCAAAATTCAATTTCTGTATGTAGGTTACAGACCCAACCCTTTAAGACCAATCAATGACTTTTTAATGGAATAGTTATTGAATGGGACGGACGCGAATCATATAGCTGCAAATTGCTAAAAACGTTAGAAAATTTGCGCTTTCACCTTAAGTCAAACGTTAGTTTCTTATCTCGTATTTTCTCTAACTCTTATCATTGAAATGGACAAAGAGGAAATCGTTATCCAGAAATCAAAAATCAAAGCATTAATTTCAAGTAGGCCAGCTACAGGCACTTTTGATTGTCGAAACAAAAACAACAATAAAATGAAGCCACAGTCCCAGTTACAAGGCATAATAACTGTGAAAGTACTGTAGTTGCCCTTTCCAAAACTTAGATCTCAATTGAGAAGAATGTGCAAGAAACTTAATGGACATTCTTTTATATCAGAATACTGTTACAAAATCTTGGTTACATCTTTCATGTTGAGATTGTACATTATGTGAGAACGATGTAGCAAGACCTGGGCTGTACGTTAAAGGCCAGAATAAGCTTGTGTCTTAAAAAAATCTAGTTAGTCCGTCAGTTAGATTATCAAAAAATATTTGACACGTATTTTTTCTTTTGTTACGTAAACCAAAATTGACGAAGATACGACGCTTTTAAAATTCTCAAGTCACACCGTACTATCTATATATTTTAGTGTGTTGTGACGTCATGAGCCCACACTCCCGAGTTTTGATGCGTTTTATCTTTGTCAATATTCATTGATTTACAAAAACAAAAAATTTGTGTCCATTATTTTCCAATACTCTAACTGACGGACTAAATAAATTTGCAATTTATTGATGGTGGAAACTAGCGTTTTACCCCGAATTGTGAGAATTGCAGCATTTCTCTTTGAGATTAATATATAGCAAAGTTGAGGACTAAAATACTCAAAGTTACCTCTAAAATTAATAAATGGATTTAAGTAAAAATAACAAATGAGTGCAGATTTTCGCTAACTAACGCATCTCAATCACTTACCCTATGTAATTTCTGACGCACTCTATGGATCGACGCACGACCACTAATCTCCAAACACTTACTACTTCTTTGTGCCCTCCCCTAGTGGTGACTAGGGGAGGGTACAAAGAAGTAGTAAGTGTACCACAGCAATAAAGACCCACCACTTTCATCTTCACAAATACACAGACACACAATAATTCGGGGTCATTATAGCCCTCTATGTTACGAAATCCGTTTTATCGATACAATAAAACATCCTTAGCGGTGAGTCGAGCACTCGACTTATATTAATGTACTGGGAATCGATACCGAAGCCTCTCATCTCGATCCTCGATAGACCCTTGAATTCGTCAACAAGTTTTGAAGGTTGATTGTACACGTGCTGGCGCCGCCATCGGTGCAAGATATTTGTGGATCGTGTGTACTTGGTTTGTAGGCGTTTGATTTGCTTTGATGTGGGGGAAAGGTACTTCATAATAGGGATGATGACTGACTAAAAAAATATGATTCTGTTTAGTCCGCCAGTTAGATTATCGAAAAATATGATGAGAAAAATATGTTTTTTGTTTTATCAAATTAATGAAAATTGACGAAGATAAAACGTGTCAAAGATCATGAGTGGGGGCTTGTAACGTCACATTTGGGTAAAAAATGTACTCAAATGTGACGTCACACGAGTTTTCGACGCATTCGATCGTCTTCATTTCTTGTTTACGTGAAAAAAGAAAAAAATTGTGTTCAATATTTTTTGGAAATCTATCGGACGGACTAATTAGATTTTTTTTTTAATCATCTACCCTATTATTGGTGGGCAATCGTTTTGTTTGTAAATTGTTGAGAATATAACAAGATTGTAATGAGTAATAGAAATAAACTGCCTTTGGTATAGTAGTCGCAATCGCGACTGCTGAGCATGAGGTCTGGGGTTCGATTCACGGGTCGAGTAAATTGTTATTGGGTTTTCCATCAGGAATTTCTCTGTAGCAGCCACGGAGTAGGCAACTGTTCCTGGTTGACCATACCAGGGAACCTTTTAGTTACTGAGATATTGGAGATCAAATTCCAACTTTTTTAATGTTATAACTACACTTTAAATACCACCATGACCCCTGCACTAAAAAGTGATCCGTAAAAAGTTATATTTCACCCCAAAAAAAAAATTGTTTCGCAGCAATAATTTTTGCGTGGAGTTACTTAGTTTGATGTACAATTGTACAGAAGGCGTGAAGTGTCCGTTTACACGTTGTATAAAATTAATAAAACAATTTATTTTAATTTCGTGGGCTACTCTGGTTTCCCCCTTAAGCGAAGTAGAAAAGCAATGTTCTATACAAAAATCTCTTATACAAAAAAGCACTTAACATGCTCCTAAACATGTCTAGATAATCATCGCGTGTCACCCACTTCCCCAATGCCATTTGCAAAGCTGTCAGTGATCACGGGCCCTCCAATAACCGTAATAGCATCCGTGCTTGCTCCTTATCGGTCAAGATTATACTTTATACCGTCCCAGTAGACCCTCTAATGTGGTTTGATATATTACTTTATTTGTCAAATATCAATAACGGCGGATCTCGGCCTACTTTGCGGTACGATGCCGCTGAATATGAAATGTATGACTTTGAACGACTTAGGCTGTGTGCTCGCGGACTTATGTATATTGTGTTTATGTTTTGTGGTCTGGTTTTATGAGGATGTTTTTGGTTAGGAGAAAAATGGGGCAGGGAAATAACTTACTAAAAGTCATTGATTTATTATCCGTCTACAGCATAGTTTTAGCGAAACTTACCAATATTTAATCTATATATATAATCTAGTTATGATTATAACTAGCTGTGCCCCACGACCTTCGTTTGCGTGAAATTATTATAAAAAACATTAAGTTCTCTATTTGAATAGGATTTTATTCGAAATTTCAAGCGGTTTGGATTTTTTGACACGGACCCCTAATCTTTTTTCTAAAATAGAAGTAGCCTAGGTTTTATAACATTAACAATCTGCCAGTAACAGTCCTGTCAAAATCGATCCAGCCGTTTCGGAGATTAGCCGAAATAAATGGACAAAACAATTTTTTGTTTTTTACTGTCTGTGTCTTTATATATTTACGCATTCAGTAAAAAAATGTTATTTTGAAATTACAATCAGATACTTCAATTTAATTTATTTGTAAGCATAGACAAAAAAAAACTGACAAAATAATAAGGCAGTTTTTAAATCGATTGTTGAGCTTACAAAGCTGTAATATTTTATAGCCAACTTACCACTATAATAATTAGCGAACTATATCTACTAGTAATTATTGCACGTGACACATGTAATTACATAATAAACACTACTGAAAATTAAAGATAGGCTCTTCCGTTTCAGTGACTGCATTTGACTGTTAATTTTAAGCACAATAGAACTAGAAATTACATTCTGCCAGCTTAAATTTCACTGTAGCTATATTGCTAGTTACAAAATTGGATCAGCCGCCATTTATAAAATGTATTCAGTGAATCGCCATTATAAAGCTTAGTTTGGACGAAATCATCTAATATCAGAAATTCAAAGTTCTGTATGAACTAGAAACTATAGCTGTTATCTTAAGTCTTGTCATATCATAACTAAGTTGAACAATGTTTGACGGCTTTAATTTATATAAAGCAGCTGTTTTGGACGATTGCTATTTTTAAAAGTTTGAAGTCTGTGGTCCATTCAATCTTCAGTCAATGTTAATAAAGTTAGTTTAAATAAAGTTTGGTAGTCCTGCATCAGTCTCTACGAACCAAAACTTTGAAAATGTATTTAATTAAAAGTAACCTATGCGATAATTTTGCTGAGACGAATATGTCTTGGCCAGATCTTGGTATTGATCACTGCATAATGTGGTCGACGAGTTCAGATTGAACCCTAACATAACCTACCACATCATGAAGTAAACAATTCTAAAATCTGGCTACGACGGATACATAACTTTTTCCCTTCTAGACAAACCCAATTCTCCTTCTTATCTCACTTCTCACTTCCAATATGTATGCTCCGCGCACAGCAAGAATCTTTGTTCTTCCAATAATCGTCTTCTACGATGTCCTACTCACCGCTCTGGTTTTCTTAAATCTTCTTTTACTATCCCGGCCGGCGGTTTTCCTTTGGAATGCGCTTCCTCTGAATATCAGGATGGCAACCAGTCGGCTCACATTTAAAGTAAAAGCTGGCGAACACCTACATAAGAAGTTGGCAGACTTGTCCCATAATTATTTTTTTGTTTTTCATCAACTATGTATTTTTATCTCTCTTGACTTCGTATATTTTGTTTGTATTATGTTTTTTTTTTGCTAGCCCGTATTGTCCCACTCCTGAGCAAAAGCCTCCCCCCATTCCTTCCACTTCTCGCGATGGTGTGCTTCTTCTTGCCAATTTACCAGAAAGCCATCCAAGACGTCCCGCCATCTTCTCCTCGGTCTGCCGCGACCCCGTCTTACTGTCTCAGGGCTCCAGTCCTGCGATATTCGGGCCCACAGCTGTACGGGCATCCGACAGACATGGCCTGCCCAGTCTCATTTTAGTCTCGCAGCTTTATAAGCTACGTCGGGAATTTGCGTTTTGGAGCACATTGTGGTGTTCCTTATACGGTCAGTTATTTTTACATTCAGTATACTGCGCTCCATCGCTCGTTGGCAAACCATGAGCTTGGACTTCTGGACGTTAGTCAAAGACGGGTGTACTATCCATATCGAATGCCAAATAATCGAATATCAATTGATCGACAACTATAAATCGAACGTCTAAATACACGAACGTTCATAATATCGAATGGTTAATAAATCGAACATTCAATATATCGTCACTCAATACATCGAATGTTCAAAATATCGAATGTTTAGCTCTTTCATGTCCCAGTAGCTCTTCCAGGCGTATGTATGTTTATATGTATTTATTGTTTTTTTTCTTTCTTGGAAATTTTCTGTACTTTCACCTACTGCATCACCCTAAGGTAAACTGGTACAAAAAGCCCAAGACATTAAGCCCGCCTTTGTACATTATGTGCATAAAGTTTTAATAAATAAATAACATACAAATAAAGAATAGAATAGTAATAGAATCAAACAGTTATTTTGTCCAATACCCATGCCCAAAGTCAATAAAACTTACGTTTTGCCTTTTTTTAAACTAACAAAAGTTTGTTGTCATCAAGTCTTTGCTAAACCGCTCATAAAAATATGTCCAAAATTGCCTCCCAATCCTACTTACCCATGTCCTCATGTCGTACGGCAGCCACTCCATCGGTTTATGCGGTTCCCCTAGTTTAGAACTACTTACTAGCTCAGTCCTTACCGTTTGGCCACGACCTACACGACCAAGCGACACGCGTGTAGGACGGTGACTGTGGAGAAAGAAATGAAAGAAATTGCTTAGAACATGCCACGAGACACCGCGACGCGCCGGTATTAGGTTTATTTATCAAAATTGAACGTGTATACAAAGTTTCGTGTCCGCGCTATTAACCGTTGATGAGTGGCGTAAGCCGACGACCCTTGCTGCAGGATCAAGGCATGTCTGTCATAAAAAAAAAATTGACACCCGAACCAAAGTGTGTGCAAAATTTCAGCTCAATCGGTTGGGAGAATCTGGTTTGAAATTCACTTACAAGATTTGACCACACTTTGGTGATTCTTACTAACTAACAAGGCAAGTTAAATAAAAGATTATAAAATAAACCTCTTTATTTTTAGGAAGTCGTGTAACAAGTAATGTGTAGCACGACGCAAATCGTATCGCCTAAAGTCCTGAACGGGTCGGTTCGCCGGTTCGGTGCGGTTCCCCTAGTGAACTAGGGGAACCGCTTCTTACTACTCAGGGTTGTATTCAGCTGGCTCGCACTCGATTGACGGATTAACATCGTAATTGCGTCATTGCGTGATGATATCAATGTAATTGAATGCAGAACAGCCACAAAGGACAGCAGTGTCCCGCTTTTTGGTGTAGGGTTGTCGCGAGTTAAACTTTTTCCATAATGTAATTTTTCTTTTGGGTGCGTGACGTCGTATTTTTAAACGTCGTCGTCTAATATTTCATTCAAGATTATTAAAAGTAGGTATTACGAATTACCCAAGTGTAGGTTATGTTTTACTGCCTGAGGTTACTGGGACGTACGCTATTTCTAATGATCTTTATAAAGTAGTATTTCTGAGATTTTAATACTTTAGAAAAGCCTCGCTCACTATGCAAGAATGACAATGCAAAGTAGTCTCCAAAAATATCTGTCTTTTCGGTTTTTTTTTACTGAATAGTCCTAAAAATATTATTTTCCTTATAACGTTATAACGTATCGAAAATCGATGACTATATTTAACATAACAATAAGGAATAATTTGAAATACCACCGGCCTCCACACAAACTTGTCAGATATTGTAATGGCATAAAAATAAATTGTGCGTATTTTTCCTGTAAGAATTTATCTATACGCTTTTCCGCTTGCTAACGACTAACTTTTACAACTGAATTATTGTGTTGTTAATACGCTGTTATGATTTTTGTTGCGAAGTTTCCCATGGTAACTTACATGTTTATAATTTCTTAACTGTTTCCTTGTTTTTTGTTTTTTTAATATCTTTAACAAATGTCATTATAAAACACTTTTTGTCAGTACTTTAGTCTAAAGCTAACAAGCAATATTTTAATTGCAAAATCAATTAATTATCTATCATGTTCTACACGCGATACAAAAAAATGATTAAACCAACCATGGATACACCCAAATAAAACGATAATTTAATACCATTAGGTACATTATTCCAATATTTCCCCGTACGTCACAAATGATTAATGAGTTTATTTAAAAACGATACTGCCAACCCTACGCAAGGCGGGCCACTTTGGTCCTCTAATACCCGATACCATTGATTCATTATGCCATTACATATGACGCGACCAATGACAGAGTTGTGGTATTAATTGCTCAATTCACAGAGGAAGTGCAAATAGCTAATATCGTATTTGTGTTAGATCGATCATAACTAGATCAGTAATGATGTGATGTGTGTTTGTGAATTAAGCTGTGAATTTTGAAGTAACTTGTTGTTTTGAGTTGGTAGTGTGATGTTTATTGATAAGTGATGAGTATAGTTTTGTTTATAAACGACATGTTCCATTGTCAAACTGTGTGTCTAAAAGTAGTGGTAGGTAGGGTAGGGTAGGTTTCTACCAAACCACTTGTTGGATAAGTCGATATTAAGGTGAAAGCGCCAAGATAAGACCGCGAAATTCAAATTTTCTTACGTTTTTTGTTATTTGTCAGTTAGTTTTTTGTTATTAGGTCAGTGTCGGGCTGAATGTTGATTAAAATATGATTTGCGACCATAACAAATATAGCTTTACAGAATTATAATCATTCAAATCATCAATACAACCCTCTAAGTTCATTTAATCAATAAGTAAGTAAGTAAAATTTTATTTGTTTAAACATGGTGTACATGATAATGCATGCAAGATAATAATAATATACAGAAAAGTTCTAACATGTTTAGCCGCATATTGTGGCGTACAAATTGGTAGGAAGAGATGGTGCATAAACCGTGATAATATTCATTAAAATTACATTATAGAAATTATGTAGGTACTTAAAATTATTAAAACACGAACGACGTCTAAAACGAAAACGACGACAACGACGATGACGACGACGTTGTAATGATTCATGAAAAATTCTTAAAATATTTTGTTTAACATACAGCCTGACGCTGTCCTACAAATTGCAGAAAAAAAAAACAAAGAATGAATGTATTTTATAATATGGCAGTCAATATAAGAGACATGTACCCCTCGCTCAATAACATATGTACAAGAAGAGGTTTCAGTACATAACCCTAGTATAGTTGGTGCCAGTTATTCCCGTGCCACTGTTGTAAACAAACCCTCCACACACCTTCACATTGGTCTCCACCGGCGGTTTACAACAGTGCGTCAACAGTGCGTGCTGTTGTAAACCGCCGGCGGAGACCGATGTGGAGGTGTGTGGAGGGCTTGTTTACAACAGACTGGCCCACGCTTTAAAATGAAAATAGCGCTCATTGCCATTTCCCTGTGTACCATGTATCGTTTTTCATTACAACAAATATTGAAGATCACGATAGATGACGATTCAAAACTTGAACATGCTTATTTTTGGTTTTCAAAGTTAAGAAGTTTAATAAATGTAATTGGGTCAGTGACCGCTATTGTCATCTTAATTGGCACCAAGCCTCTTCTTTTGACTCATTATTTTACTTATTTTTAAAGCATCTACGTACGATAACAGAAACTCATATGAACTAAGTCACTATTCCCAAAAAGGTAGAACTAATATATTCTGAACGCCAAACTAATTACAGGCCAGACACTAATGCCATCGGACATAATGTTAAGAGAATTTTCACCTGACGCGGACTAGACAGGGGGATGCACGGATTTGCATAATTTGCTATGTGACATTAATTTAGCCAGACCCAATATCATGGCGTCACCTGCGACCAACAAAATGTTATTACCTACCCTCTCTAGTATGTTGTGTATGAGCGCACATACTCGTATACTAGAAGTTTTGAAATGTATAAACTGGAATTTGTTTTACAAACCTTGGTAGGTATACCGAAATACCAATCCTTGTACAGTCGAGTCGAGTTTATTTGATGAGCCACTTGCTACTATTCATATTTTAACCGTGTAATGCAAATCGGGTTTAGTCGGTAATATTCGTGTTTGTGAATGTATAGAAGTGCAAAATTGGAAAGTAGTGAAAGTGACTTAAGGCGCCTCCCCGAGCAAATGACCTTGAACGAGCAGTTTTTTGGAGCCTACTCCTCTTTATCCAAAAGAAATACCAACTAATAAAAAATACATTAAATTACTACATATTCTTGACTCCAAAATAGTAGTTTTTTTTTAAGTAGCTTTATTTTTAATAAATCCCCTCACAACGAAACCACAGAAATGAGAAATAATGATTTATAAAATGCTACTCCTCGCAAAGTAACCATTATTTTGATTTGCTACTTAAACTAATGGATAGACAATTTAATAATGAACATAATTGTCGTTTTATTTTTTCTAAAAGACGTAAATTTCATTTTATAAAGAATAAAACCACTCATTTCGCACTATTCGGCCTACAGTGACTGACGTAACAATCACTTTGTAGTGCAAGCTGATTAGAACTTTATTCTAACAGTATTTCCACCACAAATAGAGTTGCTAATTTTGCTCGGGGAACCGCCTTAACGATTGAAGTCCTCGAGTCTACATACTTATACCTTGGTTTGGAAGGCCATAATATTATGTCCTCTTAGAAAAAAGAAATAAAAAAAACAATGAACTGAAAAACAAAAAAAGAACAACAGTTTCATGTTTTCACGAATAAAAACGCTCAACTGCAAAGGATTCTACACCACTTACGTATCTAAACAACGCATTGTTTCCTCCACAGAATGTGCCGGTTTTGTCTCCACCGTCTAATCACTACAGAACAACGCTACTCCTCCAATAATTATGCAATTCTCTAGTAAGCACTATGAAACTTCCACTTAAAACAAGAAAAGCTAGAACGGAACGTACAACTTGTAAAAATAATCCAATCTTCGACCGCGGTGTCATTCTGAACTAACAAACTAGAAATTTTCAAGTCGATATTCTCGACCCGATTCCCGACCCGCTGCGGGTAAAACGAGCAGAGGAGAAATTCAGACTTGTTACTTTCGGTCGTAGTCTTATTGTGAGAACTTGGTAGACGGAACTGTCGCGGCCATGCCACCGTGACACTTACGAACGGTTTTTTCTAACACACTTTTTTAGTTTGTAACTGCACTTGAGTATTTTATGGTGTGTCTCTTTTACCGGTACGATTAGGGGAAGCAATCGCTAATGATGTTCAGTTGTAGTCTTATCCGTATTTTAGTAACAAAATCAGGTAGGAGGATGTAGCGCAGTTCATTATTCGTAACTTTCAGACTAGAACAAAATATTTTGTACATTTTTGTAATACTTTTTTTAAATAAATTATTCTTATTCTTATTTTGCTTCCACATTTATTGTTCTGTGGAATTCACTGGCGGCTTGTTTCCCGATCATTATTTAATTTGAATATATCAAAGTTCGAGTAAATCGGTTTCTTCTAGGCAAGTGTGCTCCATCGTAGGCCGCATCATCGCTTTACATTAGGCAAGTGGCGGGAAAACGCATTTTTTAACGACGATTTCTATTAAAATGTGAGTAGTGCCAATATTATAATAGCAGGTACACTAAACCCGATTAATTGAATAGTACTCGTTTTTTTTTCTCTATAAGAAGAGTGAGTATTGGTGTTACGTATTCACACATGTTCAATCGATTCGGTTGATCGCTTTATGTTTATTTACGGGGACAACACTAGTTGCATCCTTTTCCTAATGTAGTCCCCTCCCTACCTGTCACTTTTAATTTAAAAAAATATGGCCTCGGGTGCTCGCGCACATTCCGCAACGAAATTAACTCCAAAACTCAGACAAAGCGAAGATTCCAGTTCCTGTGGTGTGTGGTTCCTGACCTTTCTATCCTGCCACCGGTAAGTCCTCTATGTATACAACAAATGGCAATAATTGTAGTCCACTACTGTAAATTATAGACATAATTTGCAATTGCGGAAATTTTCAAATATCTTTATTTACCATCAAATAACATAGCAAATGCACTTACCCTAAGCTACATTAACACACTAAAATAAAGATACTTTATTAGGCTAGAAATATTGGACTAAAATTATAACCATTTACTTACTTTTCATAAAGAGAAAAAAAACGAGTAAGTACTAATCAATTAATCGGGTTTAGTGTACCTGCTAATGTAACATTGGCACCACTCACATTTTAACAGAAGCGTTTGTAGATTTCCAGCACATTTTTGCTTGACATGACAATACAAACTCTTAAAACTCTCTCCCTTTTAAGTCAGTGCCGCCTTAGCACAACATTAGGCACATTAAGCGAACCCGTAAAACAAATCAACTGTCCTGAAAACACATTAAACTTAAAACTTAACAAATGTCCTGGACCCCGCATCTCAGACGCTACATTCGCTCATTATTCAGCAAATCGTCTCATTATTCCTCGGCCGCTTAATCCTCGGCTTACATTTCGCTTTTTAATTGTACCTCCATGTCTGACCCTCATCGAGGTCGCTTGTTTTTCACAATTTGCCGTCTCGTTAAACCTCGGCTTGAGTTAGTTTGGATGTGGTATAAGTTGGGAGAAGTCGCGGTGGCGTAACTATCTTAGGGACTCAAATCATCACGTTTTTTTTTTATTTAGGTCCCCGATTTTCACATTTATTGAGTTCTTCTTAACACTTAGTAAAGATATGGTGAACATTATTATTATTATGAACTGATGGACGCTTCCGAAAGCACCAAACTAGTAGCTCCGTTCTGGGCCGACACAATTTAGATTGCTATCGACACGCTAAGAAAAAGAGTGAAGATTTTTTTTTGCCGGTTTGAAAGAAAGAAAAGTATTTATAAAACTTACACAGGATTTAACAGAAACAAAAAGATAGAATAAACATGACAAAATATATAAAAAAGTAAACAAGAGAAAAATAAAAAAAAAAACAATCAAAATGATCCTGTGCAAGGCCAAAAGGGTTCATCTCAGCAAGGTGCTGTGACATTAAAAAAAAGTCACAGTGCTGGTATTCTGATAGGGCCCAGAGTGATGCCACGGTCAGAAACGAATATAAATTTATAATACAAAATAATAATAATAAACAAATATACATTTTTAATGTGTAATTCATAAATATAGAATTATAGAATAAAAATATAATTTTATCTACACCCAACGTCACCACAGTTTGTCTGTGCATGGTTGCATGGCAACACTACTCACAGAGACGCGGGCGCAGACATTTGTGTCAGCGGCGTTTGCTTACCTACTGACTTCGCTAATATGAATTGTTCAGGATGTTTCTTGAACTAGCCTGATGAACGTGGTCAGTCGTTGTAGCTGAGAAGCAAATTAGTCTTCTGAGTTCTCTTACATAAACAAGTAGGTAAAACGAGACCAAGAAACTTAGAAGTTACGTTAAAAAGAATCAGAATTATATTTTTGTTCAGAACCGAACTTTTGTAGCCGTTAAACAGCTGTTTTCACCCAAAACCTAACCCAAATTAACTACCCGAAAAAAACAAAACCGCTACTCATCAGGAACCCGATTTTTCTCCATCGCAAACAGACTAAAGACCAATTAAGTAGGTCTCTTACAATTTGCACCGTCACGGTGCGTCTGTTATCTGGGCTGCGCATCCGTGGGGCCAAACCTTTCGCTACATAATATTGTGATTAATTAAATCCAGAGATGGCGTATATTGCGAAGATGGACACTGTAATTTGTTATGCTGCGTCCTCAACATAAATTTTTGTGGGAAAATATTTGCGTAACTTTAATCTTCGTGCAAGGTTTTGAAGTTACTTACAGATAACTTTGTTTTTCCTGGATTGAAAGTAAAGATCATGGAATTTAAAGTATTCAATTGTAGATTTTGTCGGAATGATAATAAAAATATCTTATCGTTATCATTCCATCATTCTCCTGGTCTTTTTCCAATTTATTTTTGGCCAGTGCAGCAGGTGTTCTTCTTCTATACTTTTCGTTTACTTAATCCATATTTTAAGATAGTACACTCTTTCTAGCCAGACCATCTTTTGTACAGTACATAGGTCTGCGTTTTTTTTGGTCTCGTCATAATTATATACTATTTATCTACCAGATCAAAACTAAACGTGATGATTTTGTTGGTGTGAAGACGTACTAAAAACGATGTTTTTATCGATATAACATCATTTTTAGACCATCTTCACAAAACACCTTTATTCCCAACCATTTCCACGATCAGAAATAAACGTGCCTACATTAAAATATCTAGTTACGAACATGACAGTGAAATGCGGACGGCGAGCGAGATATATATCGTCTAATCCACATTACGGTCAAAACGTCCGCTTGTGACAGCCCATAATCCCACTTTCAATTGTGGACGTGCGCCGGTATGCCTACCCTACGATATTACGCATGTAAGGGAGACGGCCCACTCCTCGTCCACCGCCTGATCAACGTCTTACTTTTAAGTGGTTTCGATTTCTACATACATACTTTTGTATGAAAGTAAATGTTGGGAAAGGAACTGTTCTATTTGATAGTGGTGAAAATATATTTATCTCTCTTTAGTTATGGATGGATATGAAAATATATTTATCCATCTGTCTTCCTATATAATTAATATTTTCTAATCATTACTGTCTTAGCTCTCTCCCTTTTTCGAACAAGTCTGTTTTTAACTAGTCTTTTCAGCAGAGTTCAAAGCTTTACTCCCGTCGACAACTAAAGCTAAGATAGCTGGCATTTTTGCCTTACCTTGCAACAATCCAAGTATTGTCCATTTGTGATCAGGGATAGTAATGAAAAGACTTCATAAGGTACCTTTACCCGATGTTTTTTTAATTCTTTTCATCGTAATAGGAAACCGTTTTTCTTATTTTCCTAAAACTAACATAAACCTTCTATCAAATGAAATGAAGAAAATGAGAAGAGAAAAGGAAGAATAAAACTATGATTTGAGCTGCAATAAATATCAAAGTTTTATTAGAGAACCTTCAGCGAGTGTTGAGAGTTCCACAAACAATACAAGTAACTTTTCACTATTAACTTAGGATGGCAAACAGTAACTTACAACGAGTTCTAGGGAATCAAGCTTATAGGGGCAACCTAAACTGAATAACATTCTGAGAAAATAAGGTTACTCAGTCTGATTGTTAACACTGACACGTGTATGAAGCTGTTGATATAAATAGGTATTAAAGAAGTAATGTTATTGTGTGAAGTTATTTAAGTAGTTTTTAGAGCGTATCCAATGGGGCCCTTGGAGGAGCTCGGGGCTAAATAATACTACAGCTACTCGGATCGATCTTTAGGTTATGCCGTGCTTGCCTAGGTTGGTCCGTGGACAGGTGACCACCCATTATATACCGAGTTTCCTCCGTGCCTCGGAAAGCACATTAAGCCGTTGGTCCCGGCTGACATTTGTAGATCTTTGACAGTTGTTACAGGTAGTCAGTGGCCTGAAAGTCTGACAACCAGTCTTACCTTACCAAGGGGTATCGTATTACCCAGTACTTACTGGGTTATAGAGTTTAAACACTGCATTATTGACGTCAGACTTCTTGCCTAACATAGTGATCTATTTAAAAAGGTCAATAGTTCTTGCACATAATTTGAACAATAACTTCAAAACACAGCAGTCGGAGAAGAAACAAATAAAAGCATATTTCTATTTTCCGCAATAGTTCAGAACTCACATGAAACTAGGTTTAAAAAAATCCAATACCGAAGTTCGCCCACTATTCCAATCTCACAAAACATAACACGCGCAAATGGTGATTCGAACTCACTTTCCAACATTTTGCGTAAAGCAATAAGAACATAGAAATCAAAGTTTCCAAAGCTAATATATATTGAATCGTAGTTGGATGGGCAATGCAGTCCGCGTCTCATCCCGAGAGGGAAAGTTTCTCCAATGTATTACTTTGTGACGCTTCGCCCGTACTTCTAGTTCTCAACAAATGCTGCTTACGGCGCGTGAATTGGATATTGCGGCCGTTTGATCAAACTTCAGTCGGAAACTGTATAATAATAGCCTTTGTACCACTGAACAGTATGTTTGACATCTCTATTGTGTAAGGACGGAAAAAATATCTGAGGATAGGACTGTGGATGTACGGATAATGTTTTGGTAAAATCGCAGCTATGCAAGAATGTAGGCAAAAAAATGACGTGGCAAAGATAAAAATGCTATCTATAGGTTTTTCGTTTATAAAAGTACCAGATATAAAGTAATCTCTTTCAAATTTGTTCTACTTCATCATCATCTGCCTAGCCTTTTCCCAACTCTGTTGAGGTCGGATTCCAGTCTAACCGGATGCAGCTGAATACCAGTATTTTACATGTAGCGACTGCCTATCTGACCTCAACAAACCGGTTAGTACTAGGTAATACGATACCCTTTGTTAAGACTGGTTGTCAGACTAAATTGGTCTACTTACCAAACAAATAATAAAAACTAACATAATTTCTGACTGAGCAGAATATAGTTTCATTGAAGTACTTTATCTCTAAGTAAAACGATATCGTTTTATCTAATAAAGTCTGCCATGTCAACGTAAACCCGCTGAAGCACTCTAATAACCCATAATATCTAAGCTTTCAAATCTAGAAACTGTCCACATAAAAGCCTGCCTAAGATAAGACTTGTTCTAGACTTTCCCAACATTCCACTTTACTGGGCAAGTAATCTAGTCCATACATTAATCCCATTAACTGGACATAAGCTTCCAGGCCGTGAATTGGGCCTAGGGCACTAACAACCTGTTAATCTAACGTTTGTTAGACAATAAAGTTCACCGGAATATCTTTTAAGGTCTGACCGCCTATTTTCTTGGTTAAAGTAGTTTTAGGGAATGATTCGCTCTATTCTGAATAGGTCTTCTAGTCTAATAGTTTTCTAGAAGTTGTTCTTTATTTTTACAGTACCGGGGCAACCGATCTCTGCTCGGCTAAAATGAAAATGAATTTTCCCAGATATGAGACCTAGTTACATTGATTTTTCGCTCCCGTAAAGCCCTATATTGCAACTTTCATTTAAATCGTTAGAGCCGTTTTAAAAACATCACGCCTGTAATCCCCAAAGGGTAAGGCAAGGATGTACCTAATAGTACACCATTTTTTTAATAACAGGGTACAAGCCTATTGACATCAACCGGGCACAAATCCAGACTCTGTGGCTGCTATTGAGTTTCCAATAACTTTGCCCGACCTGGGAATCGAACCCGGGACCCCATGCTCAGCAGTCGCGCTTGCGACCACCAAGCCAACGAGACAAGACAAACATCGCGAGAAAAACCGACATGTCTTAAAACTTCGAACCCGCACTGGGCCCGCATGGTGGATTGCCCACCATTCTCACAGAGAGGAGGCTTGTCTCCCAAGAGCGAATTATGTTGGGTCCAATGTAAAATAAGGCAGGTATTTTTAAACCTACACCAACATAAACCAATCTACCATTAATTTCACACAAATTGTTCGCACAAATCTAGACACGAACAGGGTCTATAATCTGGCCATCCATTTAACAAAGACCCCTGATAATTCAAATCATCTTTAGCTTGTATCGGCGTTTCAAGCACAAAGCCTTCAGGTGTAAGGTGAAGTGGGAGGGTGGGGGGATCATCTTATTCTAGCTGCTTGTATCTTATGTCGTTCGGGGGAGCTTCAGAGCGTTCGAGATAACGTAACAATGCAACGTTCACTTCAGAACCATTTATTCGATAGTGTTACCTGTGTACAAAGGTTCTAGGTTTACACAGGGTGTTGGAAATGTGGCGTAATGTAATGGTACGGCTTTCGAATGGCGCCTCTTTAGAAATGAAACGCGCAACTTAATCCTTTGCTGTCGGCGATAAGAGGATACTTGCCTTATTTATTGCTTTAGTAACACATAACGGAATGTTCTAGAATACTAAATAATGGTGCTTACTTGCTAGTCTTGTTTATTACTTACTAATTCTGTTTACATGTGCGTGTATGGATTTGTAATACAGTTGCATATTTTATCTTTTGAGCTGGGACAAATAGGAACTTACCTCTGGTTGTTTTTTTTTTTCAATACTATTTCACATATTTAAAAGCAGCAATGTTTCTAATTTTATTAAGCCAAATCGTAACAATATTATAAAGAGTGTAAAACACCTCTTAACGAAGCCAAAACTTGTTCTCCTCGTTATTGCGATCATTTTTTTGTTCTACACCATACCTGGGAACCTCTAGTTACGGAGATATTGGTGATCAAAGTTCTAACTTTTTGAAAAGTTTTTTTTAAATACAATTTTTTAATGTAATATTTTTACTTAAACACTTCCAAGACCCCCGTACTATTCAATCCATCCATCAGCACAGTGTTTTGAGTGCGTTACATTGAGTTCTACCACAAAACATAATTTTTCACCCCAATATAAAAAGTCGTTTCCCAGCAATATTTTTTGCGTAAAGTTACTTATTTTGATGTACAGAATGCTTGGTTGACGGCTTCGTGATGAGGTCTTTTACACCCTGTATACACTTACTCAACACTCACTTGCTCATCATTTACTTTCACTTGTTTATTCATTTTACTCATCAATAACAACTTAGACATACCTAATGAAATAGAATTGCGCTTTTACAGAATCTACTTTTTAAGAAATACTAAATAAATTTGAAATAAACTCTCTTATACTTATAAATTAAAATAACTTAAAGTAATTGTCTTAAAAATTAACCACACAATCGCGTCAAAAACTCGTCCTCAACGCTGTCAACTGGTAATGTCCCCAAGAAACTGGCGGCGTTGCCACGTTGTATGATAAAAGCCACCCTTGGGGTCACGGGAAGTGTCAACTATCCTTGGGTCAACTATGAACTTCCTAATACTTACGTGGACACAAAACCTTTCGTTCTCATATCAATTAAAACACGATCAAAAATATTTAGGTCAATGAGGAAACTCACACAGTAAATCACATTACCGACAAATAAAACCAAAATCTATTACTTTACGTACCTACCTACCTCATTTATATTCATGGGAACATATTTAATTTGACATAGTGGCTTCTTTCTATCTTTATATTACACGCTATGAGCCTCATTCCGTGATTAGTTTCCGTAACTAACATAAAACAATTTATGGTTTATAATGAGTTTTAAAATGTCACAAAGAATATTAATGACAGTAAATGAAGCGTTAATGGGCGCATTTATAATGTGAGCTGTTGAATTTTGACAAGCTATTAGGCTGTTATGTATTCATGTGTTCAGGGCTTTAGTTATGGTCATTATTAGGGCTGGGACAGACTGTAGGGACTAATGTTCGTTCTCACCAACGGTCTTTCTTCTTTATCGTGTGGTTAGTGCCAAACCTGGTGTCAGAGTTTTTATGCCACCCATGGGCTTCTGATTTGGCTTCACCAACGGTCAGCGATACCTTAGATAGATTCCACTTGTTATTAGTAAAAACGGCCATAAATTTCAATTATGGCCGCGAAGAAACGGCCTAGAAGGACTTACACTAACCTTATTGGTAAGGTTCTTCAGAAAGGTCAGATGCGTAGTACTCGCAACCGGCGTGCGTGTATGGCCAGATATAATTATGAACGAAGCCGGGGCTAAAAGAGTATGTATGGATCGTAGCCGGTCCTGCGGGGGCTGCGGGACTGTTCGAAAGAGATACCGTGGCCCCGGAACACAAAGGGCGATGAAGGAACATGGATGGGTTTTAGTCAGTAAAAGTCTGACACTCCCTCCTGCTCCGCCCAGAGCGGGAGAAGTCATTTGTTGATTTCCCATCTGAAAAAAAAAAAAAAGGGATATTAGCCGGTGGAGTTCTGTAGTTTCTGCCTACCCCCCATGGAAAAGAGGCGTGAGTTTATGTATTGTGGCAATAACTATTTAGGTCGATTTTCTGTTATTTGTTTTTATAACACCTACAGCATTATTTGTAAAGCTCAGAAAAAAAATTAATTGGTTAGCTATTCAAATTCAAACTTCCATCATCTGAGTTTCCCTTTCCCAGCTTGGTAGCGGATGGCTGAAATTATAATATTTTAGTTCCAAAGCGTCTATTAATCAAGATAAACACGTCTTTACCGTCAACATCCACAGAGCTGATTAAAAGAACCATTGATAGACCAAAAATCAATCGTGTGCTCGAAGCCTTAACAGACGTTTCTGAGTAGTGGTAAAGGGGCATAAATCTCAATCATAATTTGTGTCCCGTCAAGCGGAGGCCGCCGAGGCCCAATGATTGATGGGGTACCCGCGCGTTCATTCCGAATTCAAACGAACCAACCGGCGGCAGCCACGTTGCAAAATGGCCGACACGTAACTAAATTGATTAAAATCTAGTGGACTAGTTGATTTCCGGTGAAATGTCTCATTTGATACTGATACTTATGTTACTATACTGGCGTCATTATACTACTGCGGGACTCAGACTTTTTCTCAGAACGAAAAGGGATGAGCATGCTTGCTTACCAAGTCTCTTCAATTTTAAACTCATATCTTACTACTACTACTAGTTCAGCCTTTTCACGTAATGTTTCTTCGTCGTCAGTCAACAACATCCCGAGGGGGCGGGGCCTACACAAAGTAAAAGTCTATCAACGATTGGGATTGAAAAATCAAATATGTATTGGACTGGCTTAAGCTACCGTATAGCTGTAAAATAACAAATAACTACCGAAGGAAAACCCCAAAAACACTTTGCTCGACCTGTGAATCGAACCCAGGACTTCGTGCTCAGTAGTAGCGCTTGCGACCACTCCATCAATGAGGCAGTCAACAATTACGTAAAAAAGTTCGAAAATTTTATACCATAACCTAAGAGTTATCGGAGAAATTTGCCAGAATATATGTACAGTCGTGGTCTTTTCCGCCTGATCAGTTAACATTTTTTTCGCTTAAACCATGCGCTGGCACCGAGCCACGCCCCCTTACAGTTTAGGCCTATTAGAAAAGCGTCAACTGGCTCGCAAAATAACAATAACTCTCGTTTGGCTTGCGTCGTCAGTGCGCTCGGCCGATCGGTATCTTTTCATTCATTATTTCTATACAAAGTCAACGGGGCGGGGCTAGAGAGCGTTTCTAAGTTGTAAGTGCAAGCAAAAATTAGCTTAGTGGTGATCAGGCGGGAGTGTCCTCGATAGTACTTTCATGTTGCAATATTATGTCAACAAAATAATGTTACTCCATTTCCGTTCATCACTCTAATTCCAGAGTGTACTTATTGTTAACACACACTGTATGTTGTATTGAGTATTTGGTTACCTCACGAGTGCGCTATGGGACACTGATCGGGTTCACAAAGCGCATTAGTTGCAACTTCAAACTGAATGTGACATGACGCGGAATGCAATCAGAGTTTGTAAACTTTACACCTTGTAATATAATGGGTATTATTATATTCTGCAAGCAGCTTTGAGCTAAGTCCTGTGCTAGATAATTAAATATGCTATGCTAAAAATCTGTTTTTTTTTTGACATAGCATAGGCTTTAAAACACCATATATTGTAGAAATATAAAAAGCTTTGAAAGAGAATTCTACTTGTCTAGTCCTTCCTGAATGCGTTAATAGGTATTTCAAGATACAAATTAGAAGAAATACCTGTTACATTGAAAAAAAATATCTTTGTAAAGAGTTTCAAATGGTTTGTTATTCCGTGCGGGAACCGAACCCACGACACGCAGCGCTACAGTCGATCGCTCAGCTACTGCGCCAACCGAATCGTCAAATTATAGTTTGTTTTACTTTAGTTGTATTTATATCCTTCACAAAAACATGTTATTTTCTTGCTTGTTTTTTACCAGTGGCCAAACTCCCTATTCGAAGAACAATACAAAATTCATATAGTCACACTACTACCCACATAAAGCCTACGTTTGTCTCAGAACTTATCCTATTACCGTCGAAGAAAGGGTCTGCCCAAATTCGCCAACGAATTCAACCATCAATTTGCCTAAGAAAACTCTATAATATATTAACGGACCCTTCCTGCAACGAATAGTTCGGCTTTATAATATTTGTGGCACGTTCGGACGATCCCAACACGGCACGACCTTAATTTATTAATAGATTGTTTATAGCTTCGCCAGGGGCCCTACCGCCTAATAAATAGATCACCCTTAAAATAATAATGCTCTTTCGGAACACCCTGTAATTTTATGAGATTAAAAAGGGTGACTTGGTGACGGTCGATGTTTATGGGCTGTTAAAATTTTTGTTAGTTCTAGACGGGTGGCAATTTATTGGTTTCGTTGCTGTTCGGTTTTATAGCCTGATCGCCGAAGAGTTAAGTTTGTGGACAAACAAAGAACGGCTTACGCGAGGACTGTCTTTTATGTTACTTGCGTTACAACTCTTCTCTTCATCCCTCAGACAAGTTTAAACGAGGCATTTGAAAGACTAGACCACCCAGCAAACGTACTAGGTATGTATTTCAAGTAAATATTAACTTAGCGTATCGCGCTATGTCTAACAGTCGCCGAATTTCGACTGTTTTCATCATCGAACTCGATTATTAACTCTAAGTTCTTCTGTCTTTTTTCAATATTTCCAATATCCGTAAAATCCACGATATTTGACACTACATGGCGGTAAAAAAATACATTTTACTGTTCCGTAATCGTACCAAATCAGACCGACCCCCTAACATTTTACCCTTAGACACTGCACGGACAAAATATAGATGTTTACCTCTCAATACATCCCAATCACTGAGCACGAAACAATCCCTTAAGATAGGCGTGCTGCATGAGTTCACACGTGAACCTGTGAGCGGAGCATTTTAGCTGATAGCCATCGGTACCTTGCAGGAATCTCGAGCGAACCCGATTTATACCGAGCAAAGTCGAACGGCGGAAACCACATCGAGATCCGATCTCTTAGCATGTGTAGCCGTTGTGGGATTAGCAAAGGGATTGGTACTTATTTTAACTGGAATATGCAGTACTGTATTTAGGAATAGTTTTAAGAAATCCAATTACTTTGCTCATCAATAAGATGGTGAACCCTCAGGACGTAGAATATTAGATAATTATGTTCTATTGTACGGTCGAACAAGCTATTTGGTTTACAGTTTAACCCACAAATTACATTGTAAAATGTAAACCAAATAGCTTGTTCGACCGTACATATAATTCAGCATGTTCAATAAACTGCATTTCAGCAAAGTTGAAATCTAAATAAGCTGAAGAGAACCCAATCAGAACATCACCAATATAATCATATCATTTACTTGTAACCGACTTCCAAATGGAGGAGGTTATTGTTCTCTTTAGGTCTGAGATGTTTTGCAGATATCCCCCCCCCCTATATCACTTTTGTAAATTGTGTATGATACAAAATGTTATTGAAATTGCGGGAGTTTTTTTTTGTATTGAAATGCGAAGCGCTAGGAACCGATTCGGCTATAATATACACTAGTCTTTCCTATACATAAGTACCCCGGTTATTTAAAATTATACCACTTGCAAACAACAAGGAGTGCTTGATTGCAAGTCCTTACAGCGCTGTAATAACACCCTGCCATCAACTGTCTGCCACAGCTTGCGCAAGTAAAAACCATTCATTATGCACTCTGTAATTTTCTTCATCGCTGCGGAAAATAGTTCCTTTACATAATCCAAAGAAAAGCTAAGTAGTTGGTAGAAATATCAAGGCTGTAAAGAATATTTTCAAGTATCTAGAATCAAGTTTGCATTCAAGATTCTTTTAAAACGACATCCGCAAGAGAACCAAGGTTACCGACGTAGCCCGAAGAATTGCCAGACTTAAGTAGCAGTGGGCAGGGCACAATGCTCGCAGAACGGATGGCCGATGGGGCCGAAAAGTTCTGGAGTGGCGACCGCGAACAGGAAGACAGGTGGACCGATGACTTGGTGAATGCTGCGGGAATCCAAAGAAAGAAAGAATAAAAGCATTACTTATACAGTGTCTTGCGAATGACTAAATGACTCTTCTATTCTTGATCATCATGAATTGAAGAGTCGTGCCATGGGCTCTTTCTAAGATTTTCGACTTGCGTCGGTGACAAAAAAACGAAATCAATCTAACAAAGGTCACCGACTTCTGAAGCTAAAGTAATTTTTCACTTTTTTGTGTTTTTTGAAGTCGGTTTTATTTTTTGCAAAAAAGTTTTTAATTTTTCCATTTTTAGTTGTTCCTAAACAAATATTTGCCATTAATTTATTTGACAACCTCCTCTTTTTGGAAGTCGGTTGAAAAGGTGAGTCGAATTGGTATGGGCAGATTGCGGTCCAGCTGCGAAACTGCAAAAAAAATTAATTATAAGACACCATCAAACTCAGATAAGAAAATAATGCTATCTACTGTTGAAAATCATATCATTCCCTCCATCCTTGATTCAATCCATTAAATCTGATCAATAATATAGTAATATATTTAGGCTATAAATTAAATTAATTCGTCATTACACACACTCTACTATATTGCATTAGTTAACACGCAACGCTATTTCAACCTGCACGTAATCTTATTTGCTTACACAGAGTTACGGTATGTATTCCCTTACTAATGTCATTATATACTGGTATAAGCCGTATGTAAATAATAGATCTATGAACGTTTTACAAGGAAATGTAACGAAAGAAAAACACATATACATAAGTAAATAAAGATACGTAACACTAGTTAAAATCAATACCTACTTTTTCGACGACTCTAATTTTAGTTTATTTTAAACTCAATACAGGACTTTTTGACTAAAATAAAATAAAAAGACTTGAAAATAAAATAAAAAATTACACGCTTCCATTGTTCGAATCACAAAAAATAATCCGATTAAACCACACCGACCACCATACCATTGAAATAGTGAGATAAATCGCATATTGATTCAATATCTTGCTAGTACAGGAGCCAGTGTGCTACCATTACTGCCCCAAGCGTCAGACGAATAAATATTCATGGGAATAATTCGACAGATTCCCTTAACGATGGCACGTCAAAAAGCGAGCCGAGCATAGCCGAGTGAAGCCGACTGAATCCGAGAGCCGAACATAAACGAAGCTATCCGATTATGTATCGCTAAAATGTTTTTACACGATGTCGTTAAAGTTGCATTGACACGTATTGTAGTGGCGTTTTGTTTTGATATCAAAGGCGCGAAAGGTTTTTGCTTTGTAATCAGTCTTTTATGTTCGATAACACCTAATAGACGCTGTGTTGACATAATGTTGAGTTGAGCTATTATCTAACGAACTCTAAAAGAAGTTTTCGCAGAATTAGATTTGAAATTCACGTTTTGAATAAAACCCACTAAATACTAACCTTTGAACGCGGCTATCCGTGTACGTTTAAAATTATACCATGGGTTCGTATAACTGACGGAATGAGAAGTTTCTTATGTCCTAACTTAGGTCTTCGAAATTCATTTAAATTCGTTGTGTCAGACCGACAGACGGAGTTATTTTCACATTTATTGTAATATATCTGGATTAAGGACTCTGAAATAAGTATTCGCAACAAAAGTACCAAGCGCTTGATAATATTCCAGCATCGATGTACGTAAAAATTTTGAAAAATGGAAGCGTCGTCAAGAGAAACGTAGCACTCGAACACTCGAATACTTGTAATCAAAGTGGTAGTGTCGTTCCATCTGCGGAGACATTAATCACCCTTCCCACATTTATTGCGATTTTCGCGAATGAGAAAACGTCGCAAAAAACGCAAGGCATTACCAACCTACAGTATGAGGGGGAAAAGGGAAAATCGCTGATTGCCCTCGTGAAAAATTACACATCATCGTATGCGTCTAAAAGCCTCGACATATGCATAATGTGATGTCGCATATTAGGCTTCTGTGCTCATGAAACAAATTGCTACTGTTGAGAGTGTATTCCTAGCTTTATTTTGTTTTTTAGAGACTTATGGCAATTGTTTTGTCGCCTAGAGGCTGTCAGTATTCTTATCATTTCGACATAATATCTACCTTACCTTATAAGCATGTAGACTTGGCAAAGAAAGCACACACACACACATTGTACGCACATTTGTACGTTGGCTTCTTATCTTTATTTCCTTTCGTGCCTTACGAGTGTTCCAAATTAGCTTTCTTTTTTAAGTGTGTATTACGTGGAATTTATAAGACAATTAATCTTTACGTAAAGTACCTACCTACTCGTAAGTGTAAGTAAGTTGGTACTTGATACCAAGAACAAAATACTAAATCTTATTTAGAAATATATTTTGCCGAAATTGACAAACCCACTAAAACTTTTAAGAGAAATATGATAAGTCTTATAAAACTCGATACTTATAAGTTGGGTACTTTAAGCTTTTAGTTATTTCTTAAGTGAAATATAGTTTATTTTTGTCCTGAAACTTCGTGAACTTTCGTTTTTGCAGATAAATGGGCTTTAGATCTTTTAAAAGTCACAACAACAAGTAATTCTCTACAATACACTAATAAACAATTTTCTATTTATATCACTTGCAGTTATTTGATCTTAGTTGAGACGTAAAGGAGTTTTCCGAGAAAACTTGCTGTTGTGAAGTTTCTCCTATCTATTTTAGAATATCAATGAAATAGAATAGTATTGACTATTCCATAGGATGGAATATTCCATCAATTATTATTTATTCCAGAAACTTCCACCACCAAAATTCTCTCCAACCAAAAAAACACAAACAAAGAAAAGTTCCCTTGGCAGGAAAACCGCCGAAAAAGCTAGCATTATACAAATATACATGGCAAGTAGTACATAACATGGGCGTATATACTTGATCCGGCAGTAAATGGAGCATAACTAGGCATTAGACAAATTGGCACGGCGCCCGGGCCATGGCAGCCAGTGTAGCAGTGTATCCATGGCTTTAAACAGTATGCTGCTGACTTATTATATTTATGTTACGGGTGAATGTGGTATCATTATTTGTGTGGGTTCCGTGAGAGTTTTGGTAACTCTGGGCATGCAAAAGGTGTAAGATTTTGGGAAAGAGTAGTATATTATTTATGTTTATGTGTAGGTACTACCGAGTTCACCGACTGTCGACCCATTATCAACCTTATTTCTTAGGGCATAACACTGAAAAATGGCAAACCGTCAGTGAAATAGGAAGTACGTCAAAAAATTGTTTCAATAATATCTCGTTTTGTTAAATGTAATTAAAACAGAATATGGCGTCGTTAGTTCCGATTTTAGCCACGCGCCAAAAGATCTTTGTACAGAATTAATGAAAATGATTAAATAATACGAATTCAATTTGCTCAAATACACTGCTAAAGCGAATAAACAAATAATTTGAGTAGTAAATCATGTTTAAATTATAAGTATCGCATAAAAAACAGGCATTAACTTTTCATGACACATAATTAAAACAAATTAATTAATGCAATAATAAAACTACGGACATTCCCATTATCCAATTATCCGACATGACCTCTCATGCTGATTAAGACTTAATAATTAGTAATTAATTACTCAAAAGCATCGAAACGGATCATTAAACTACATTAAATAACTAGAAACGTTAACTGGGTCACACTAATAAAGTTACCATAATATCGTAATCGTTTACGCGATTAGCGACTGTAGAATGATGAAGTTAGAGGTTATATTTGGTTGTGTTGTTTCGACAAAGGCTTTGTACGTGGCGTTGCAGCATGCAGTCCCAAAAGCTGGGGCTTGTAGTCGTTAATCTTCATGCAAATTCGTGCGCAGCGTCCCTAATGGTCCCGTATTTACTATTAACATGTCTTATTCTTCACGCTGAGTTGCTGACTTCGGGACGTGGTGCGAATTGCTTGGAATCTCGTCTATGCAGGTACCCTTTACTTGGATTTAAGCGGGAACTCGAATGCTCGTTGAATTTCAAAGAACACCTCCAAGAAGTACCGATTTGATTTAGGTCGTATTGAAGCTAAGTCTTGACTGATTAACATTCTTTATTCAGGATCTTTTCAGGGTGGACAGTGGTGTTGTTAGTAAACGGTTTAATTGTTATTTTGCAAACCGTGAATAATTTACAGGCTGATATTTCACATGCAAAGACGTTTGGGTACTTTACTAACTGAAAGCAGACTATAACTGGGAAATAAAATCTCATAAGAACCTACCGATGTGGCATTACAAACAAGACGCCATTAAAACATCAGCCTTTAAGACTTTACGCTTGGATAGTCAAGGAACCTAACTAAAACATTAGGCTCCAACAATACGCGTTAGAAATAACAAGTATTTTCAAATAACAGTTAATACTTCAACATTTAAATAATAATTGGTATTTATACAAGCGGCAGGCGTTGCGCCAACTCCATTTAGCGTACGTCTCTGCTATAACAACATTATCGCGTTATTTCAACCATTACGTCCTCCTGATAATGCCCTCATTAGTTATTTTGCACAGGCTAACACCGAATTGATGTTATTTTGGCTGCCCGAAAATGGTTGTACCTAGTAAACGTCAGCTGCATGAGGACACATACCGGCAAAAATGTTGGAAAATAACTCGACATTTTGAACCAGTTAGGTACTGCATAAATGTGGCAAAAATGGTTTAAAATGTTTGACTTGTGAATTGTTAAGAAGGTTACAAAATTCTGCTTCGTAAGTACAAGGTTACAGGGTGAAACCTTGGCATGCTAAATCTAGTATGGGAATAAAACGTCAAGACCCTGGGTGATTTATTCCCATAATCAGTATATAATAGGGTTTAGCATCCTTTTTATTTTCGAATCTCAAAAACTCTGGAAAGTTGCATTTGGTCATAAAGAACACGAAATAAATAATTTGAAGCAGCCTTTACGAGATACCCCATAGAAGAAAAAAATATATTAAAAACATACATTCATATTGCAGCAACTCTAAAATCCTACCAAAAAGCGACCAAACCCATTTTATAAGTCTCACCAACCAATAACCAACATTTTCCTCCTTACGTTATTAGTATGATACTCGCGCGGCCATATTACTTCGAAAAACACACAAATACGGCCTTATTCTGACACGAGAGCGTATACCGCGGCCTTATTCTGACGTGACACGACGTGACGTAGCATGAACACGTGACATTCCCCTCTTTTTGTATAAACAAAGGACGCGACACTCTGAGCGCATCCCATCTCCTAATTACAATACAAAGACTCAAAAAACTGTGACGCGTTTTTGAGACGACGCTAATATACGTCGTGCTTTTTTTAGTTGACGCGAATAGACGTCATACTTTTTAGACATGACGTGAATACATCATCCATCTTTACTATCTGTACTGTATACATTATTTAAAGACGAATTGAGGACCTCGTCTTTTTTATGAAATCAGCTAATAAAGTCGGCGTACCTCTAATTCCGTTATCCGCGGCTTCATTTAGAGTATTTATCCCGGAAAGTACACACATCTTCTGGGATAAATACTCTATGGATATGTATCTTGTTTTTCTTTGCGTGTCGATGGACTCAAATAATACCCGACCAGTATATAGTCACCTGCACAGCTTATTCGTTGGCTTCGTTTAAATCCATTTTTTTTTTCGGGTGGGAAGTCATCAAATGACTCTTCCCGCTCTGGGCGGAGCAGGAAGGAATGTCAGACTCTTACTGACTAAAACCCATCCATGTTCCTTCATCGCCCTTTATGTTCCAGGGCCACAGTATCTCTTTTGAACAGTCCCGCAACCCCGGCAGGCATCGGCCCTTGCTGACCCTTTTCAACCCCTCACAATGGTAACACCCGGGCGTTTCCTCCCGCCCGATTCGGTGCATGAACCTTCCAAAACAACCGTGCCCGGTGAGGACATGCGTCAGGCGAAAGGTGAGGACGCCGTGGCGTCTCTCAAGCCAGCCACTGAGCCTACGTACCGCCACTCTCAGGTCTACCCCAGTCACTTCCGGAGCGTCGTCGTCGTCATCCTGGTGGTCCGCTTCCAGGCCGGAGACTCTGCGTCAGTGGGGGCGCCAGGTGCGGAATTTATCCCGCACCATCTTGTAAGGGCGCCCCCACGGATCTCTGTCGAGAGTCTCCAGCATCTCCTCGCGGGCCAGATCCCTGGCCCGAAGGACAGCCTTCCGGAGGGCGGTCTTCGCCACTCTGTACCCCTCATATAGCTCTATAGCGTCAATGGCTGCTGCATGGTGGGCGGATACGGAGCCTGCGATGCCTGGCGTACAGGTGTCGCGCAGCCATGCACACCTCGCGCAGAGACGTCAGCTCACGCGACCACCAGTACACCTGACGCCGGACGCTTCCTGGCCGAACACGGGGCATTGCCACGTCACAGATGTCGAACATCTTCCTGATGATGGCCTCCTGGAACCACATGCCTCATTGTCAACATCGGCAGGCCTGCCCGGTGATGTCACCCAGGCTTGCACGATCGAGGCTTCCAGGAGGAGCTCCCGGTCTAGCTGCTTCAGCGCCCAACGCGGACCACTCGGGGCCTGTTGGACCGGCGCGCTTGGGGTCTGGGTGGAGACCTCGAACCGGATGTACCGGTGGTCGGAATAGGTCTCCAACCCCTCCATGACACGCCAGTCAACGACACGCGGCGACAGAGCGGGGCTAGCGAACGAAATGTGCACCACCGACTCGCCCCGCATCCGCACACACGTGGGGATAGAACCCCGATTTAGGACGAGCAGGCCTTTCTCCAGAGCCCAGTCCTCCACCTCCTTCCCCGCACGTCTGTGCAACGACAACCCCAAGCCAAGTTCTTGGCATTAAAGTCCCCGAGGACAAGCACGGGGAGGGAACGGTTTTCGAGGACGACACTCAACTCTACAAGAGAGTTGTGGAACTCGGCGAGAGTTCGGTTCGGAGAGAAGTAGTCTCCCACCACAACGATCTCCCCGAACCGTGCTGCAACGCACCCCCGCCGGGTGCCGGCGGTGCCGGCGGCGGGCCGGCGGCGGGCCGACGACACTATGGTCACTGAGCCGCTAAGGTCCGTCACCCAGTCTTCCCTGGGCAGGACAAAATACGGCTCAGCGACCACAGCGATGTTAATCGACCACTGCGCCATGCTCTGGAGCAACAGATCCTGAGCGTAGGCGCAGTGGTTGATATTCGCTTGGAGAAAGCGTAATGGAGCCGTTATTGACATTTTATTACCGCTTCCTCCACTCGGGCCCCTGTGAGGACCCCTCCGCAGGCGCAATTGTCGCGGTAGCGGTGGGCGCGGTGGCGGCGACAGCGGCAGTGTCTATGTTTGCGGCTGCGGCGGTGGCGACGGTGGAGGGCCCTCCCCTGCCTCTGGCCTTGGCCTTGGCGGTTGCAGCGCAGCCGGCATGTTGTATGTATCGGCCGGCTTGTCAGCCGCCGCACATGCAGCGCAGTGGGGCATGGCGCAGCAAGTCGCCGATGTGTGACCGGGCTGACTGCAACGGAAGCAAAGCCCACTGCGGTCGACCTCCGAAGGGCATTGCACCAACACATGGTGCCCCACATGGCAGTGGTAGCACCGCAGAGGTCTGGGCTCCAGCAGCTTTACCTGCGCTGAAACGCAGCTCACCAGTAGCCTACGACCCTCCACAATTGCTTTGGCCGCCGTCACAGGGTAGCTTACCGTAACGGTTCGTATGCCCGTGAGGTCCCATTCTAGGCTCTCGCAGGCTGGCCAGGTCTGCTTGGAGCTTAGCGGCCGTCAGGCGGGCCACCTCCGCCCGCAGTTTGGCCACCTCCTCTCCATCTATCGGAGGAGGACGAGGAAGAGGCCCCGTAAAGTTGGCTTCTGCTGCCGCCATGATGGCGGCGGTTCGTTTAAATCCTAGAAGAGTGTTTATGTATAAAACAGTGATATTAAACTTACATAAAATAAATAAATTTTGATGTTCTCCCAATAAAAACCATACGAAGCAGGGGCCCGGGTTGCTAGTGAACTAATAATTTCCTCAAACACGAAGCTTATTCGCAGTGATCAGTTAATTAGATCATAAAGACACGAAAGCATGTCTAAAAATCATGAAAATACGGTTTTTAGAACCGTGTAGAACCAGGTTATTATTGAATTAGTGTTCGCTCAGCGCAATGCAGTCTTTTGACTCAGCAGCGAAGACTGGCTGCATTGAACGAATTTAATGTTTTCCTCTCTACGTGAATTAGTTTTTGAATTCGAACAAAAGGTTTCGGAGTCAGAGGGAAACATTTTAGTAGTGTTTTTGTGGGAGGATTCCTTTTGTGTTGCTATAATAGGTTTTACGAAAATTCTGTGCACCACAGCTTTTCCGGTAAGATTGATAAAAAGCTAAATGCCTGAATCAGGAAAACATATTTAAATGATGTGTCTACTATCTTTTTCTTTTGAGGAGCTCGTGGCTAGTTAATAACAGCCGCTCGGGTCTATCTTTAGGTTAAGCCGCGCTTGCCTGAGTTGGTTCGTGGTTGGATAACCACCCGTTACATACCTAGTTTCCCTGTGTCTCGGAAATCACGTTAAGATTTTGGTCCCAGCGGTCATTTATAGATATTTGACAGTCGTTACAGGTAGTCAGTGGGCTAAAATTCTGACAACCAGTCTTACCAAAGGGTGTCTAATTACCCAGTCCTAACTGGGCTGTGTAGGTTAGGGTTCTTACAGACGAGCGGCACGTTGCTAACTGCAGATAAACTGCAGCCGTCGCTACCCGTCGACGGTTGCCGTCGACGCTTGCAGTTGTGGCGTCAGTGACTGCCGCCGGCGAATCGACGGCAGTCAGCCGACGACACGCATTTACGCGGCATGCCACAACTGCAAGCGTCGCCACCCGTCGACGGCAGTCGTCGACGCTTCGGCAGCTGCTGCCCAGCACGTCGACGGCAGCCGTCGGCAGGTGGCGACGACAGCCGTCGACAGGTGGCGACGGCTGCAGTTTATCTGCCGTTGGCAACGTGCCGCTCGTCTGTAAGAACCCTTAGATAGACAGTCGCTCGCACTGGGTGAATTCAGGCTGTAGATGAAGATGATGCTTCTTATTACGCAAATGTCAATTAGTGTTTTTTAAACATTTCACCCACGTTCGGGAGGGATGTTGAATATTAATCAATGCAGCCTGCCAGTGTCGGAACGAACTGTGGTAAAGCAATAATGATGTCATGTGATTGACACGACGCAAAAGAGTAACATAAATTGTTATGATTTCCGTTGATAGGCTAAATTATGATGTGAACTCGATTGGTCATGATAAATGCAGTAAAAATGGAATTTGGTTATAGTAAAGGGTGTTAGTTAACTATAATGCACAGTATAAGAGCAGGTTTATAAAAGCTTTAAATTTTTACTAGTATTGTAACTGTGAAAGTTTGTGAGGCTGGAGATGTATGAATGGATAGATGTTGGTTACTCTTTCACGCAGAAATAACTGAACGGACATAAATGTTATTTGGCACGTATATATATACTCATATTATAAAGATAAAAGGTTTGTATTTTTGTATGTAACGTATAAACATAAAAACTACTCGACCGATTTGAAAAATTCTTTCAGCAATGGATAGCTACATTATCAGCGAGTAACATATATAGGCTATATATTTTTTTATATAGATAGTTTATAACCTGAATTAACGCATAGGATACTTTTTATCCAGGCAGTGTGATCCCGTGGGACTATTACTGAACTCCAAGCAGGTGATGAAATTATATGCCAATATTTGAGCGTTGACAATAAGGATCTTTTGTGTGTCACCAAAATCAGAAGTGACGCCTCCATCTTGTTTTTTCAGTACAAATTTTACGCCCATCAACGCACCCCTATCAATGTCATTAAATCGCCAAAATATTCTTGTAACACTGTACCTGTGATTGACTGCCATTATTATCTCAGCCAGACATTTATTGGACAACCTCTAAAAGCATTTCACAACAAGAATTCCAAATCAATAAATGTTCACTTTGAATTATGTATGAAGAGAGCGAGAGCCTTCAGTTACGTGTCTAGTCTAAATTATATAAAATTAATTAACTTAATATCAACGTCTTTGGTTATAAACTAAGATCCATTTATATCTGTCACGGGAAATGTATGAAATCCGTCATTGTATATAATTCCTAGGAAATGTATACAATTCCTAAAATAGATAGGAAATGTATGTTATATTTTATAATATGCATTTTTCATAGGAATCTATACATTTCCTAAAGAGCGGTCGGAAATGTGTTACATTCTTGATGTTCTTAAGGGGGAATATTAAAATGTTTAGCTTTACATTTTTGTTATATTTCGACTGGGGGCACCCCAAAGCCGATTTCCTTTTAAACCATTCATACAACCTATCAAACAAAAAACCAACCCAAATTAAAATTTCGAAACAGTTATAGTGCAAACCATCTTAATAAAAATTCTGATTTCAGTTCTCAAACGTGTTTTATTTATTATATTGACAGAGAGCATTCGTTTTAAACATTTCCTAGTATCATTTGGGAATTACATACAATTCAATTTGTGTGTATTAAAGAATCTTTGAAACATTATTTTACACGTTTCCTTAGTAGGCTCGGAATTGTATACATTTCCTTGGAATTGTGTACAATTCCTAGATTTCATACATTTCCGGTAACATATCTACAATCTCATCAAAGCCTTCAACTTCCCAATCAGTATGGCTATTTAGTAGCTTAATCCAAAGTTAATTTGTTTAGAAATACCCTAACTTAATTTTTTCTTCACGAAACTATTTCACATAATATGTTTTTCTCAAACATGCTTGGAAACCACAACCTACTTCGAGATAAATCGAAATAGTAGATGACACCATAAAACAATAATTCCCAGACACCTATCTTTAGAAAAAACACTTAATTTTGGGCCTGAAAACCTGATTTATTTTTAATTAATTGCCAAATTCGATTTTTAGTTGCTTTGAAATCAATAAATAGTTGAGTCATTGAGTTGAATAAACAGTGACGTCACAGTTGGCTATTGCCATACAAAATCTATGAGAGAACCGCGTTTTGACAGCTCTTAAAAAGTATCTCAATCGATTGGTGTGTCATCTACCCCAGTGCTGTACTGGCCAGATACATGCGACCAGCGGCCGGCAAAAGTTGTATGAAAATCCATATCTGTCGTGTTTAGCGGCCAAATAAATTACATAGTAAACTCATATCTGTCGTGTTATTTAAAAATGGAACGATCTTTTACTCTGAAACATGGCAACCAAGGAGGTAACTTATCAAAGGCTTTATTTAAATTTGGAATTGGCTTGCAAATAGAAAGCGGTTTATTGAAAAAAAAACAAATGAGAGTTTTAATTTCCTCGCATTTTTTTAGAAAAGTACCACCAAAAACATTCTGTAAAAAACTAGCCAAGTCTCGATGAGCTCCATCGAGCTTGTTTATCTCTAAAAACAAATGAAATCTGGACAAAGTCGTGCCAAGTCTAAGGTTCCTTACTGCGATTTCTTTATTATTATAGTTAATGTTGTGTGACTTGACCGTTGAACATTCTTTATACGTTAGTGGGTACAAGTCAATTTTGTTCACACGTAATGCTATATCTGTTGTAACTACCTATGTTTGTTAAGCGAGATAATAGCCCATACTGGTACTGGTAATTAGACGCTAGTGTCTCATTTTAGGCTGTTGTTGATTGTGCAACACATGCATTCAGCATTGACAATGAGTCAGCATTGTCAATGTTGAATGCATGTGTTGTCATCATCTGCATCAAAATCTGTGTTCTGGTCTTATCCAGAGGTTCTCAAATAGGGGGCTGAAAATGCAGCGAAATGGTTCCAGTAAAGGATGGTACGGCAGTGTTTGCTTCGCGCTCGACTCGCCTTGGCCACAACTAGGCATTGATGGACTTACGTATGTGTGCCTCGGCTTTGCCTCGGCCCACATTAACTCGTTCGTCCCTCAATGCCTCTGTTGCTGGCCGTAATATACTATACCAACAACGATAACTCTTTACTATCATTTAAGTCATAATATCTTTGTGGCACTGCACATAACACTACACAGCTTAAGTCAAGTATAACATACATAACATAAGATCACGCCTGGAACCCCTGGAGGGTTATGCAGAGGTGTACCTCAGCACATTTCGCCAGTTATGTTTGTTAAGTACCATGTATTTATTCTTCACATAATTGTATTGTTTTTTCCATTACACTTTATGTATTTTTTTATTTTATCCGTATCTGACCGGTGGCATCACTCTAGGCCCTGTCAGAATACCAGCGCGCGCTGTGACGTTTTTTTAATGTTAAAGCACCATGCCTTTTGGCCTCTTACAGGACCAATTTCGTTTCTTTTTATTAATTTTTTTCACTTTGTTTAATTTTTATTAGTTGTACTGTTAATTTAACCATTTTAATTTGTGTGTTTTGTCCTGTGTGGGCTAATAAATGCTTTTTCTTTCTTTCTTTCTTTCTATGTAATTGGGGGCGAGCCGTTTGCCATCAACAGGGCACAAATCCAAACTCCGTGGCTGCTACTGAGAAATTCCTAATGGAAAAACCCAATAACACTTTGCCCGACCCGGGAATTGAACCCAAAACCTCATGGTCAGCAGTCGAGCTTGCGACTACTAGATCAACGAGCCCGGCTAAAAGACTTAAATAAGAGTCAATTTTCGGAAACACATTTGGTTTTTTACAGGCGGCCTTACTAAACAAACATTTTGACAATTTCCATCATAATATCCTCACAAACTACTTATGACAAAAACTGAAACACATGGCTCTATAGTGCTTGCTAATATTGAAGCTACTTACTCAACTAGAACAATTGGTAACAAAAGCCGTAAATTATTAAAAAAAGACTACATTATTCGACTTTACACAGCTATCCAAACCATCCCCCAATGACCTTATTAGGGTGTAATAACCCCATTGTGCCCTAAAGCCGACAAGTGCGACAGATGTGGGAATTAAAAATACTGGCCTTTAAATTTATTTACATCACGACATTCGACTATTAATCCAGTACGGGGGCATAATCTGCTAATGCTCACTTTATTTGATCGTGACTATATGCAACGTGCAAGTTAAAATCATCCTTAACACAATGCACTTAAAACCATATTTGGTTGCAAGTGAAATGTCAGCTGATTTCATAAAACAATTGGTTCGAAAACTTAGATTCTTATAACAAAGGGGGAAGGTTTAAGTTAGAATACACAGTTAGAGTCATATTTTTAATGAATATTTTTAACCAAATTATAGGGGAGGTTGGGGAACATTGTATGGGCGTAATTGTAATTTTTGAAGTAACTGCCATAAATGTCCGGTTTGTTAATGTTTATTTCAAATGTAGTGCCACAATGACTGTCGTTAGGTAGAATTGGTGTTTTTGTTCATTTTAATTATGTTTCACTTGATTGCGTTTACTCCCTATACACATTTTGGTATTAAATCATGATCTTGCTACCCTGAATTAATTAATTTAAAAAATACGTTGACATTTAACTTACCAGACTACTATTTTTATCGAAGCTCGAATCAGTAGACTAAAACTTCATAAATGCTAACGTTTTTACAAAATTTCAAGATGCAAAAACAAAATTACTGATGTTAAGTGGCGAAGCTAGTAATGAATTAGATAAACTATAACACCAAAGCATTATCGTGGTTTACGAATGTTATAATGTAAAGATTCTGAAGAATTTCTTACTAAAATATGAAACAGCAACTCCATATTGTTCAACCTTTATAAGAAACCATAATAAAGAAAAATGTTCATCAACATTTTCTTCATTACGACGTTTTACAAAGGGGAAGCGCGGCAAATTCCTTGCATATCGGGTTACCCGGCACTTAAGGAGAGCCAAGCCCCGCCCGTATAAGTGACGTCTCGCTAAAAGGTACTCGGTTCTACTACTTATAACTTCCGCAAGCTTTTTTAAAGACATTTATTTTATACCCTAGGTTATTTTAATGGAACAAGGGCTTTAGGATTTTGGGTGACGACATTTTGTTGCTTTTTCTCGACTGCGAATTTAAATGGTTACCCGTTCTCTTTGGTAATAGATAGATGAATAGGATACCTTTTAGACAAAGTCACCAGAAAACCTTTTATAGACTCCCTACCTGTTTGCCCTACATATTATGAAAATAGTTTTGGTCAAAAAAAAACACGAAACTAGGGATTTTGTACTAAATGAAACTTATAAACAAACATTAAAACGACCATTATATCAATTAACCAGTAAACATTTATAGACCGATTTTTTCTTCTCAGAGTAGTCAGGTACGAAACACCGGCCCCATCTAGTTTTAAAAAAATGACGTGTAAAAAAGTGTTTGTAAGAACCTACTTGCAAAAATAAATATCATTTCATTTCATCATTTCGGATGGGAAATCATCAAATGACTCCTTCTCCTCCGGCTCTGGACGGAGCAGGAGGGAGTGTCAGACTTTTACTGACTAAAACCCGTCCATGTTCCTTCATCGCCCTTTGTGTTCCAGGGCCACTTTATCTCTCACGTGCCAAATAAATTAATATGACAATGTTCTAATATTGTAACAAGAATAAGTACATAAGCACTATAAGCAAAATATGAAATAAATAACTATGCATATAGTCAATATACCTACATAATTATGAGGAAAGGAAAAATTTGTACCGTTCCTGCTTACTTAGATAGAGTGCGTTGTTCTCTTTGCCGTCGAGTTTGCAAACAACATAGTGTAAACAAACAGTTTTTCTACAGCGGATTTTTTGCAACACATGATAATTTTAGTGAGTTGTCTGAAAACAGTCTATGAGTCATAGCTTAACAGTTATCATAAAATTAATAACACTCAACATTCATCACCTGAACACCAATAAAAAATGTTCATTTCAAATACATACTCTGTTGTTTTGTACGAATAATGAAACATTTTAAAATCGAAAATATTTACGTACACTTCAATAAGAACATCGACAGAAAACCACCCCAATGTAAAAACTCAATTCCCAATAAAAGAGTAAAAATTGCTTTCTAAATACGCGACCACTTCATTTGGCATCAACCCAACAGATTATTATTATTTTTTCCTAATATTCAGCGATAAAGTCACCAGATGAAGCAGAGGGGCCGATTATTTTCAATCGGAGTTTTCCATAGAGGGAAATATTCCCCGTTCAATCTCTCCCTCTTGCTCCATCTTGTACCCTCTACTCTTGTCGGATACCGCATTGCAGCCGATGTTATGAGAAATATTTGGATCGGTTTACAGAACAAAAAATGTGGTCGCCATATTTCCAACGAGATGGGTTTGCACGCCGACAGCTTATTTTAAAGAAGATAGAAATTTATTCGCACTTGCTTATCTCTGTATTATACCAACAAATAAGAAGAAATGTTTTCTATTTCAAAAATAAGTGGCCGAAAATAATGTAATTTTTCTTTTGTTACAGGTATTACATCGCTCCACAAAAGATTTCGCAAAAGGATTTTTTTTAGACTAAAATCTTAATTTAGTTTTCAAATTTACATAAATCCCAAAGATAAAACTTCGCAAATAGACAAGTAATTACAAGTGAAAGAGTTCTCCGTAAAGAATAAACCTAATTAGACGGTGTATCTGAGAATTTAAAGATGATTGTACATTTTTTCTATTTAAAATCACGTTTGCGAGTCATTCATTTACAAACTTGGAGTTATTTTTCATTGTTTAATTAATGTACGGCAAGAGTTTTGTGTTATCTTATTCGCCAGTTGGTTTGTGTTTATTTTTTCGCAACTCCTTAATTTTTCGCCGGATTTTTTTCCGTCGCTAACGATGGAGAATTTGGAATTGCAAATGCCGTTAATTGCCCGATGGAAGTTAGCTCTCGCACTTAGAGGAACGCGGCGCGACTGATTGTTGAAATATTTAACGCTCCCAAAAGCCAAATAATTCAGCGAAATGCTTTTGCTGTCAAATAATCACGCCCTTATTGTCGGACTAATCTGAATTTCTTATTATGTTTGTAAATCTTTTGACTTTAATTAAAGAACGGGGTACGTGTTTGGCAGTCATTATTTCGATGACATAAGAGTATGAATTATTCCGTCTTGGTGGACAATTGTGAACTGAATAAACAACAACGCGGAGTCGAAGTAAATCTAAATAATCTCAACTTTCCTTAAAGCGGTCTACCGAAATCATTAGTATTATTTGTTCTGAAATATTGCCCAATTGGTGGCCTCTTACATTAAGAGCGCTTCGACTTTCGGGCTTAAATCCATGCAAACGAGTCCTTCTGATGTACATAAGTGGTTCTTACTACGCTACTATATTTATTCATTATAAGTATTATATTATTTTTATTATTAAGCTAGTTTGTAAAATAAAATCCTATTCTGAAGGTAAAGCCCAGGATACATAAAACATGAAATAACGACAGATATCAAAGAAACTTCTCTTAAGAAAATAAAGTAATATTAGCAATGGATAAAAGATTCCTCTTCATAGGACGTAACATAACTTTATTAGAATCACAATCTGAAGATATATTCTTTTCTATTCGAACTCAATCCCATTATCCTTTCCGCAAATAGAAAACATTTCGATAAATCTGGATATTGAAATCACCATTACTGTAAACAAACTGAATTATGGTAGGAAATTTAAAAGCTTTTTATTTAAATCACATTAACGTAGCATTTTTTTAAATAAATAAATAATATTATGAACAAGCCATCGACGTGTTCCAAAGTACCCCAACTCACCCATTCAAGAACGAACTAAATGAAGCATTTTCCCGAAATTCTTCAGTCGACAAAATTGTTCTCCAAAAATGTGGAACGACCGAGATCGGGTTCACGATTACCTATTCACTCGGTCATAAATTATATTGTTTTTCTTATTTATAACTTTTTCTCTATTCACGCTAAATGTTTTTAATATTTTTTTCAAAGCTTGTGTCGTCCATAAAGTGTTATCTTGAACCCTCATCATCCGCGTTCCACTTAGGGTAAGTTGGGGCTAAAAGAGTACGGCGCATGGTAATGTAGCGAAGTATGGGATATAGGTAACAAAACCCGGGTGGAATGGGAATGTAACCATTTAAGAAATGAATTTGAAACGTATAGCTTACTTAGGGTATCTAATGTAGAGTATTTTTCGAGATACCGATTGTTTATATAAATACGTTTTACAGTTATGGGGCCTAGACAAGTGACAATTACACTAAAAGCGTTTTGTATTTCCACACCGACTTAAAACAGGATATGCATAAGCTTTCGGCTACATGAGGTCCTGGGTTCCTTTTTTCGGGTCGTGATATTATTTATTTAAACTTCATGTACAATAGTGGTACATAGGCGGACTTAATGCCACAAGGCATTCTCTACCAGTCAACCTTTTTGACATTCGTTTTTCCTATCAGGTATTTCTCAGTAGCAGCCTACTCGGTCAGGATTTGTGCCCAGTATATGCCAATAGGCACACCCCCTATTACCTGGGACTTAACATAACTGGCGAAATGTGAAGATTACAAGGCTTTTCGATTTCATATGTCAAACCCATATAATTTTCGTAGCTCCTAGAATGTCACTTTATCTAGGCCCAAAGTTTTGCCTATAACTTAAACACTGCTTCAAGGAAACTCTGTTTAAGAGAAGATAAAAATAAAAGTAGTAAAAGTCACCAATAAATCTCAGAAACAGACAAAGTCTCTTTGATAACTGAACTGAATTAAAAATTTACTCTACCCTCCGAACTTGGCAATTAAAACTAAGTCTTCTTAGTTAAAATATCTGCAAATAACGACCGGAGAATAAATTAAAAAGACAATAAATTGCAGAGACGACCAATCTCTGAACAAGTGCAGTTAGATTTCAAAATAACGGCCCTCAATAATAAAATAACTAAAAAGTTGCTTTGTTTCATGCAAACTTGTACAATATAGTGCTTTGTAATGAAATGATTATGCGATGCCATCATTAGAAACAAATTACAGTAAAAAAATCATGCTTAAAAACAACTAATAAAAATAATAAACATAAAAGTCACTTCGTTTCATACAAAGTTGTACAAGATAGTGATTATTAAAAATACTAATTAATATAAAAATAAACTCATTAAGAAAAGCTATACCTAGGTATAATAAATGTTTTTAAAAACAAAACAAAATAGAATTAATAAATCAATCAAAAACTTTAGTAATCTGTCAAATAAAATCAAACATTTCATTTCCGTTCAATGTAATTTAAATTTTCGCGTAGGTACCTAATTAAAGGTACTATTAAATTTTTATTAATACAATTCAAATTGATCTAGCAAATTAATATATACTGGAGAAACTTTCACTAATATTCAAATGCTTTTCTGGCTTAATCATCAATAGTATTCTTAATAATCATCGCCCTAAAACCGGTTTAATCCAGTTTGATTTATATGTCGGCGGCCATGACGGCTTCGCAGACTGATTACTTCCTATGCATTAGCACTGTTGAATGTATTTGCATTAGAAATCCGTGGATTAGCTACAGATCAGCTTGGGTGTTTGATACAGATGCTGTAAAGTGAGATAGGAACTATTGAGGGGTTGTTTCTTTGTTTACAGCTGTTAGACTTTGTCTCTTGTTTTTATTTAGCTGCACTTATTCTGATTAATGAGGAGCTCGTGACTAAATAATAACAGCCGCTCGGGTCGATCGTTAGGTTTAGCCGTGCTTGCCTAGGTTGGTCTGTGGATGCCATTACATACCGAGTTTCCTCCGTGCTTCGGAAAGCACGTTAAGCCGTTGGTCCCGGATGTCATTTGTAGTTCTTTGAAAGTCGTTAGGTAGTCAGAGGCCCAAAAAGTCTGACAACCAGTCTTACCGGGGTATCGTATAACCCGGTACTAACTGGGTTGTGGAGGCAGATAGTGTCAGATAGGCAGTCGCTCCATGTAAAATACTGGTATTCAGCTGCATCCGGTTAGACTGGAAGCCGACCCCAACGTAGTTGGGAAAAGGCTAGGCAGATGTTGACTTAATGATAATGAAAACACAAATGAATAATACTCTACGATGAACTACTGCTATTAAGATATACTTTTGATAATGTAAATTGCTTCTTTTAAGAATCATTTTTTAACGTCAATACGTATACATAACATCACGCCTGTTATCCATAAGTATTAGGCAGTATTGGGCATAAGTGTTGGGCAGATGTCTACCTTACAAATACACCCACATTTTTCCAGTTATGTTTAAGTCTCATGTAGTAGGGTTCCAGCCTTATGCCATCACCCGGGCACAAATCCAGACTCCGTGGCTGCTACTAAAAAAATCCTGATGGAAAAACCCAATAACACTTTGCCTGAGCCGAGAATCGAACCTACGACCTCCTGCTCAGCAGTCGCGTTTGCGACCACTAGACCAACGATGCAGTGAATTCACGACAATTTTTTTTTATATCTACTTACTTAGATATTCTAGGATAGAATCTCCTCATCTACTCGAAACTAACAGTTTCCTCGAACTCACAATAATCAATCAAAATCGTTTTACGTAACAAGTTCTCAAACTGACAATAATTCCAGCCATGACGAATGTTCCACCAATGATTTGCACTTTGATCGAACATTTGGCCACAATATCCCTAGACTTTCAAGTACAGTCCCTTCACAGTAACTTTACTTCTAGCAGCAGCAGCCGAACAAGAACCTTATGTCTATGAAAATAAAGATCACTGTTATTTGATAGATTTGTCAAAGGCAGCAACCGAATAACAACCTTAAAGTAATCAGATTAAAGATCACTGTCATTTGGACAGTGACACCAGAAGTAAACTGTGGAAGAACAGCAACTTTCTATATTCAAAGCAAAGTGTGACGTCATCGAAAATAACAATGGCGGCGACAGATGGTGACCTACTATTGGCTAACTTAATCAATTGTTATTGACTATCGACACATATGAGCCAATCAAGCGGAATGGATCGAGTGTCAGCAGTCTAGTGGTTTCTGATAATGACATTTAATTTTGTAATCGGTATGTCCCCCTTTTTGACAGATAGTGGTCCTGAAGACCCTAGTTTGGTCGTCACAAGTGCATTTGTTAATTAAACGAGGTACGGGACACCAACATGATTAATATTTATTAAAAAAAAACCGGCCAAGTGCGAGCTGGACTCGCTTTAACACCACTGCCTTTACTAATTGCCACTTTATTTTTTTTTATAGCGGCTACAGAAATACACATTTTGTAAAAATTTCAACTGTCTACCTATTACGGATCATGAGACCCGCCCGCTGACAGACAGACGGACGGACGGACGGACGGACGGCCGGACGGACGGACGGACAGCGAAGGCTTAGTTGCCGTTGGTTACCGTTCGGGTGCGAAACCCTAAAATGTAGTTTTAATACAAAACTGTAAAAATAATTAAAATATTTTAAGGGTGCCGTAATCCTGACAAGGAACCCTTATAGTTTCATCATGTCCGTCTGTCTGTCTGTCTGTTTGTCTGTCTGTCTGTCCGAGGTTTTGCTAAGAAACTGTTAGTACTAGAAAGCTGTAATTTTCTAGAGGTGTGTATATCAAAAACGCCGACAAAGTGGTAAAATAAAATTTTAAAAAATATTTTTTTTAGGGTAGCTCCCCTACATGTGAAGTGGGGATGAATTTTTGTTTCGTCGCCTACCCCATCGTGTGGGGTATCGTTAAATAGGTCTTTTAAAATGATTTAGGGGTTGCTACTACTTTTTTTCGATTTAATGCTCCATTTACGAAATATTAAACTTTAAACTGCAAATTTTTGCTTCAGTAGTCCCCCCCCCCTCTAAAAGCTAAACTGCTGGCTTGAAAAATCTGCAAAAATTCATGATGATAGTGCACTATAGCGGTTAAGATAACTTTATTAGTTCAGCAGTAATAGTCGTTGAACTTGGGTGTTGGATAATTTTCTACCAAATACAAAATCCTTAGAATAAATCCTTTAAAGTAAGACTAAGATGAAGTAGTTGCTTGTTTAGACGGGTAAAGAATTGTATTGAAAAAGAAAATCTAAAATAAAAAAACATAATAAATTATCATAAGTTTCACAAAGCTGCCGCTAGCCGTTAGCTGCCACTGCGCGTGGCCCGACACGCACTTGGCCGGTTTTTAACATATTTGTAAGAATAGGTAACAAGAGATTTAAAAAAAAAAAAATGCAAATCGTAAGGACAATTCTGTCCCAAAAATAATAACATATTTTTCGACTTTACTTTGATCATACTCAGATAAAAAATGTTAATCCAATTGAGCTGAAATACTTATCTTTATATTTCGCGAACTTACTTAGCATGAAGCACTTTTACTTCTAAAATATAATAAGATTTTCACCAAAGATATGCGAAGAATTTAGGCAATCTCGTTTTTTAACTAATATAACTTATTTTTAGGCCCGAGAGAACAACAATATTTAAGCAGGCACATTTCTTCCAAATTCAGATTTTCATTGTATCCAACTTCACTTAAACATGATACTTAATATGTCCCTTGATATTATAACAAGGAATATCCCATCTTTATGGTTTTATTTTTTTAAACCATAGACACGGAAAAGAAGACATAAGACAAGAGAGTGCTTCATTAAAATTTTAAGTCATGCTAAATTTAAACAAACTAGAAAGCAAAATACGGATGCAAATCAGGAAACAATTAAGGCCCATTTCATCCCCTATAAACCGTAACCACCGATACAAATACAGTACAAAGAATATATACCTAAGTGCATACATAAGCAAGCAACTTCGTTTCCTATACAACCCGCCCACTTCAGATTTGTAAGTAAAATTAGGAGTCAACCGACTTAAATAAATTGCTTGCGAAAACATGAGGAAAGAAAAAGTACTGTTATAGAATCAGAAGACGCAATTAATGTAGACGGCCAAAAGAAATACATATAACGAATGGTCTAGCGTTTGTCATGTGACGTCACTGAGTAAACTCAGCGATATTCACGTCTATTTTTAACGAACATCAAATGGTTTTCATTGATCCTTTTATTTTCTTTTCTTGTCTTTCATTCATTTGCTTCCAGAAATTGTGGGAATGTGATGAATTTTTAAAGTGTAAGCGATGAAATTCTTCGCTTTCTTTTCTTTAAATATTCTTTTCCCAAACACATTTGTTTATAACATGATTTTACGTTGAAAGCAACTGGCAGTAGTATTGTATTGCTTGAATAATTAAATCCGAATGGCTCAATGAACTGAAATCCAAATATAGATTTGAAACCAAATTCATGGGATCCAAACCACATAAATTATTAGCTGCAACTAATACCCCTCGAATCTCGTTTCGCTTAATGGAGATCTCGGGGGTCGAAATTGTTCCCGTTAAATTAGTAATAACAGTACCATATGAGCGTTTGGATAGAAACAATCCGGGCCACGTGAAATAATAGTCTTAGTAATAACATCTAACTACGGTCACAGAATATAATATGGTTAATACCGTTAACTTGAAATGAAACGAAAATAGAAATGGCTAATTAGATAACTTACTCACTTAGTTTCAAACTTCGAAATATAAGTTCCAGGAAATTATAGTTTTATGTCCGAAGTAATAACTTAATTAAGTTAAATCAAAATCATAAGGCCTAGTTTATTATCTTTAAAACTAAACTTATTTAATGTATACTTTCGAAATGTTGCCACAGAAAAAAAAAAACAAATTGTGTGTCAGCACAATTCAACTACCGACATAAAATATTTGATTATTGCCACACAACCAAAATACAGACGAAACCATAGTAATATCCCAACCCAATGAAATTAAGATGACTAAACCAATATTGTATTCAAATAATGGCACAAAATCAGTGCGCCAGAGGTCTAGCAAGTTTGACTTTTCCGACCCCAGCAGATTGCAGAACGCGTGCAATGATTGCCAAGCCACAGTGATGCGCCAATTAATACCGAATCAATAATACCGATTAATCGGGACCGGTTGATTATACCGCTGCTGACCATGCTACATGCCGAGGTAATCCAATTCGGTACCACTCGGTGACCGGGATTCAACTAAGATTAAATGGCCCTAATGCATATATTTATTTTCTTTGGTCCCAGAGCTCACAGAAGAGGTTTTCTTTTGTATGTATTTAATGTTAGTTGCGTTTTATTGAATTATATGGTACCGAAAGAAAATGAAGTTCTTTTTCTATTATTTCAAAAGTTGCAAAAGATCTATTTTAAAAGATTTTCTTATTTTTTCTAATTATAGTCGCGAGCACTAATAAGATCGATTCCACGGCGCGTCTTCTCCAGAAACGTATTCCAAGTATTATTTACAAGTTTCTTCCGATGAAATATGACTAGAATATCTCGTGGCACCACTCGCGCTCGACGTAGGAAAAAACATTAATTTCGACACATTCGTAAACCCGGGTTTGCGTCTCGCAATATCCATCAAGCGTCTATTTGCATAGAGGGTGATAAATCTAGGAAAGAAATCTTATATGGAGACGATATTGGCAACGAGGAGGGCGATGTATCATCGTAGATTCATTTGTTGACTTATTGCCCTATATTCCAGTAGCGACTTCGAATACTCCAATTTGATAGCTTGGAGGACGGTTCCAGTGCTACGCAGTGTAAAAAAAATTGCATTACGAATGCGAGATAGATTTGCGAAGCTGTAATGGGACTGTAACTTTTATTTTTTACTTTGCAATCGGGAATAGAAGTGTAGAGGAGTCTGTGAAACAACACTTGGGCGCGATATTATTGCATTATTATAAACTGTTTGTATCTTTACATTTACATAAGGACCCAGGACCTCATTAATCTTAATTACAAATCATATTCCATTTATATACGTTTCAGTTCATTAATTTATCTTTTCATTACTATATTATGATTGCTCTCTATTGGAATACGTATGCTAATAAACGTTCCCGCTAAACTAAATAGACTAATACAGTTAAAGGTAACTCTAACTATATCCAAACTTTAGTGCAAAGGCTACTATTAACTATACTACCGAAAATGTTCGAATTACCTTACTTGTACAACAATTTACTGCTGCATTTGAGAATATAACTACATTTCGAAATGACTTTAGATAATGCTGAATGTTTAACGTGAATATTAGTTATTGTTTATGAATATATGAGTATTCGGTTTTAATTCTATGTACTTTTCTCGATTCATTTTTGTGTTTGCACTACTAATTTTGGACTCACATTCGATTTGATTCGCATGATCACAATCAACGACTTAAGTTGAGTTCGAAACTAGTCGGAAAACGATAATATTAAAACGTATGTTGACTCCATACTTGTCTCACACTTACCAACATAAACAATGCTTTCAATAACTATTAAAATATTTCATTATTATTGTCGCTTTCTTCAAGATTGTTTAATAATAAATTTCTTCAGTTTCAGGTGAGTCTGTCCTCTTGTCGAGGGACTCGTAAGGTACACAAGTGTCACTATAGGAATGATTGTTGTATTAATTAATTTCCCAAGTTATTTTCAGTTCTCAATTGGCTGATAAATATATTATATTCAATGCGTGTAAGTAAGGTATGTTGGATTTCATTGAAAACTCTCTCTCTCTCTGAAAAAAATAAAATCAAAGTACCTAAATGAAATCATCGTCTAGAATCAAATGGACTGTTCCATTTGATTCTGGACGATGCTTTCATCGGAAGTAAAAGAATATTAAAAAATCGCCAAACTTTTGGTATTTTTAAATGGAATCCAACTGTCGATAGCCTTAATTGAAACGATTCAGACAAAACGAGCTTAGCTCACTCTCCAAAATGCAAAGATTCATCGAAATTAAATTCACTTTTGTTTCATTTCTGTCTTTTCATTTGCTGTTGTTGTTTTGTTTTTGATAAAGACGCATTCACATTCGCACAGTCTCCTTAAACTTTGAATTTTGTTCAGTTATTTTTATTTCTGCCTTAAATGTTTCACATAACATGATGACTGACTGTCTTCATTACTCTCTCACTGTTAGCTCGTTTCTCTCTATCTGCTTTGTGTGTCATCGTAGTAGTTCTGTCATTGTCTGCGGTGTTTTTAGTTTGTTACCCTACTTTGTACCCTTTTTGTTACATTTTATATAAAATGCAGTTGTTTGCATCTAAGTGTTCAGTAGTTATTGGGTATTTAGATAAATGTGTAATGAAGTAGTGTTTATTTTGTCAATATTTAGTACCTAAACTTACTAAGTTCAAGATGGTAAGACACACTTAAACATACAACACAACTGCATAAACGTGCTTGATTCGTTCACTGCTATTCCCGCATCCTGTAAACTTCTTCTTGAATCACTTTAGCACTAAATCATAAAGTCCAAAGAATAATTGTGCGACGCTGGAATAATTCTTGAATCGTGACTCGAGTAGATTTAATTACACGACAAAACCGAAGCATCACGGAACTACTAAAAATTTCATAAGTTCCTGAGCTTGCAGACCTCAAAATATTGATCGTGGCTCTCTCTCATTCATGCTAACGTGTGACAAAGCCCGCTTTGGCTCACTGCTGGGTAAGCCACGCACACATACACACAATAGTCCAACACATACGTGCTATTAAAACCGTTTCAGCGGGCGTCAGCTGACTGGGGGCGTCGTCGCGGGGAGCTGAGGGGGAGAAGGCCGTTATGAACAACGCATGCGCTGTGGCGAGTAAAGCGGCTGCAGCGCTTTATTTCCGAGCCAAGTGTTAGAGTAACAAGCTGCGGTTAAAGCTAGCCGCGTTTGCTGGAGTTAAATCGACACCCATTCAGAAAACAAACTGCGTATCACGGCCGTTACGTCGGTTGACGTAATTAGTTCCATGGAATCCGCATGCTGGCTTCACATATGAATACTTACATGTTGAGTTGGAGATGACAGATACACGTGATGGCAAGCTTATTACAAACAGCTGTTCCTCATATTCTTCCTTGGAATTATGAGATAAGTGACACAAGCAGACATGAATGTTTTACAATTTGATAAAATAAAAACTTTAACCCAATTTAGAACCGAAAAACTTCTAAGAAAATTTCGTAACACACAGTTGAACACTGAAGTATGTGCTATCCACTATAAGCACAAAACATCTGGTCGTATCATAAACCAGAGGAACATAAACAAAAATGCAATTAACAATCCGATTACTGCTGAAGTACGTGAACCAATAAATGAGGTGCAACGCCAGTAAAATATTTCGTAAAATACAGTCGTACGCAAAAATTCCGATGCACAACGTATTTCACCTTTCGCAATTCCATCTGATTTTTAATTCGGCGCGCATATTCTCGTCACGTTCGGTTGCAATAAACAATTATTAATGCGTTGTTCCAGGCACATTTTCACAGTTTCCGAGTGTGGCGGACTTTTTAAGTGTTCGTTAATTTCGAGTGGACTGGAAAAGTCCAGCTCGGGAATGAGGCAATCGCTTTAACGCTTCAACCACTTTCGTCTCTATCGAAAAATCGGGTCCGCACATGATAAATTTGGCCGACTGTATCTAGATAAAACGCGGCCATTTTCACTCGATTTACTGAGGGATTTTGGTTAGAAAGGCTAAAATAATTTGAGCGTTTGTTAGACTCGGATTTATTGGAGGTACTAAGGTTCCTAAATGTTTGATTTATCGTCCTTTAAGATGCTTTTGTACCCTCAACCTAAAAAATAGGGGATCCGACAAAGTGAGCGAATCAAATGTGGAGAAATGCGGGCTTCACTCTTTCACTTCATGAAGGAGAGATTTATCTTTATCGTAATAATGCGTACTTGAATTTTCTCAATTTGTATCATTCTCCAATTAATTATTGGAATTCTCAGCAAGGGCACTTAAGTGGCGTTTGATTAAGGGAGAGTCCTTTACAAAGGCGTCCCTCAATACAAAAGTTATCCAAATCTTTTCCTTGTCTTAACCAACTGCCATTCTACTTTCCCTATTGTGTCCTTCTTCACAAATTAAAACTTCTCCACTGGAGTAATCTATACAGATTTTGTCTTTAGATTCCATTCTGAAATCCGTGTGATTGAAAATGGATTAATAAATATTTTTTGTCATTAGCGGGCTTGTAAAAATGTCAATCGGTATTAGGACGAATAAGGGCGACAAAGCATTGAGTCGATGATCCGTGATAGGGTTTAAACATTCATTTAATTAAAAAGCCCGGGATTTAATTGGAAAAGTATACATTTACATAGTCTTTTGTTTGTACCCGTTGTGATTTATATTCGGTAACGTGAGGTGGGATCAGTGAATAGGAACGGGAATGACGCGACTTTTTTGCTCCATTACACAGGATTTTATTTTGACACGTTGGTTTTTTGTTAGGTACGCAAAGATAATAGAATGTGTTATTAGAATAATTTAAATAAACAAACGGGTTTGCGGGAGTTCCTATTGGTATTGTTATGGGGCCTCTTTTGACACCGTTTCGTTATTTAATTCCGACTGAATTGCTATCTAATCTATAAGGATTTAACCTTAAAAAAAAAGATAGCTGATAAAAGATACCCACACTAACTACTCTTGTATTGCCATTAGCAACGTATAGCTACATTTAAAACAACACAACGCTTGCAAATTAATTCCTTCCTGCTCGTAAAACCTCTTTGGCGTTATTAATCGCGGCTTCTCTTGGTCCTTTATATGAAGGTTTCACCGCCCTGGTCCTTAGCAATAAAGTCAAAAATCTATTGAGATCAGTTTCTGTCATCCGCACTCCTACCCGATCATAACATCCCATATTTTATCTCTAAGTTCGATTCTGTCTAATATTCTTTATTTTCTTTGTCAAAATTTTCTGCTCGTGTTTGCTGGATATTTTTCATATTACACCTCAGTGCATCGTTACCATAGGGTAACACTGATCATAGGATCAGTGAAATGTTTTGCATATATGCAAGCTAGTTTTGTCTAATGTGGTGAGCAGAACTGGTTGAAACATTGTATTTTTTATATCCACAATACTTACAAAGAAAGCAGATGAGTTTGCCAATCCTTTGGCTACTACGGGATTGAAACATTTGTATTCTGGGATTTATTCTTGAATTTTACAAAACTGGTTAGCCATGTGAAAGAAATGGGTATATTCTCGTCCTATTATCTAATTCTAAAACATCATCTGTTTACAAATCGTAATCATTGTGATGGTACTCCAAAGACTTTATAAATTATTGCTTTGTGCCTCCAAGAAGTATTAAGTAGTTGAATTAATATAGGAAGTTTGTTGACAAGATTACTAATTGACTTACAAATCATAGGTCTAACCGGATCATCACACCCAACCTAAAATACATTGCCAATACTTGGTCCGTCAGCTATAAATTAGTTTATCCCAATCCCGATCTTGGTCTAAATACTTACATTTAATGATGATCTTTAAGGACGCCACAGTAGCCTGCGGAGTTCAAATTTTCTTAGATTCTTTTTAGATTTTTTTTCTTAGATAAATTTGCAACCGAGTTAATGACTTTTCTATGAAATTGTCATTCAATGGGATTAAATGAACTTAGAGGGATTGATGATTTTAATGATTATAATTTCGTAAATAAATATACGTGTTACGGTCGCAAATCATATTTTGTTCAACATAAAGCCTGACACTGAACTGCAAATTGCGAAAAACGTCAGACAGAGGCCACAAAACAAACCCTTACCTTGTCTTATTATTATTATTTATTTATTTACCACCAATTATAGCATCATTACAGACTTGTCCAATACGATGCTATAATACATAAAATATAGAAACATACAATAAAAACACATAAAATAGAAAAACACACAATTTAAAATAAGTAAGATAAAAAACAGTACACAGCTGACACGTTTACTGGGTCAACTTACACATAAAAAAAAAAAACAGAAACACACTCCCCCATACATATAAATAATCAAATTACGTTGGTATATTACAGTGACCTACTGGACCCTTCAAATAGATGCTCCAAGGGGCTCTAGTCGTAAACTACATCGAAGGCTTATGGAAAAATTTACCGTACTTACTCGTACGTTACATAGTGTGCGCGATATGTGTGGTAAACTATTGGTAAACTGGTGTTTTGCGTAGTATTTTTAAAGTAACCGTGTTATGCTGTGGTAGCATAACATCGCGCCTGTAATCCCCTAAGGGTTAAGCAGAGGTGTAGCTATAGTAATATCACCAGATTTTACCAATTATGTTTTAGATCCCATATAATAAGGGGCTATCTTATTGTCAACAAACGGGCACAATTCCAGACTCCGTGGCGAGAAATGGATAAACACAATAACGCTTTGCCCGATCCGGGAATCGACAGGCTGAGCAGAGCTTGCGATCATTTGACCACCGATATCGAAGGGTCGAGTTGATATGCTGTGCCAGTAGTTTCTTCTACTCTTTTACTCACCTGTTTTCCGTCCAATTCACTTACAACTTCCAGTTTCCACTCCAATATTATCTCCACGTAAAATTAAATCAGTACAACATGGCCGTTTAAAAGTATTTAAAGGGCCATGTTGTACTACCCGAAAATATAGCAATTTGTACGGCTAATGGACATCCCTCGACATTTTTTCGCGAAGCCGATACTTGCGGGCATCATTACAAGTTTTTCGGATTGTCCCACAAGGATTTTCCTTATCTTATCCCTCCTTTATTTCCACCATAATTACAGCTAAATCTATCCTTAGCTGTAATGTACAATGGTTTTTGTTTATTTACACTTGAACAATTACTTATTGTGTAGCCTTTGTGGTAGAATAGCTGTGTTTTTGGGATTGTGTTTATAATTCTTTTGTGGCAGTAATCATTTAATTAGAGCTAGCGAATATTTCATGCCTGATATTCCTGGTAGCTTGTCCGATTTAGCTATTTACCCTGGTAATATTGTCATGATCGTATACGGTGTCATCCTGTAATACTCGTACCTATACCTCCCCCGTGAAAAAACAAGCTTGGGTTTATGTATGCTTGTAACAAACGACCAACGGATAGTGTTCAAGGCTCATTTGATTCTTCAAACATGGAACAATATTAATTTCTTTGAGATATTTAGCATCTTCTGCAAGCCTCTGCCTGCCTTTCAAATACATGGCTTTAGGTATGCTTCACTATATTATTATTGTAGGTACACCTAGATTCAAAGACTTCCTAAAATAAAACCAGTTTCAAAAGCTATTCGCCCGAAGCCGAAGAGATAAAGAACTTACGTATAAAACTTTAAACGTTATTATGTATAAAGCTACTGCATTTACATACTAATTCTATATTTTCACCAAAGTTGTGCAAGTTTATATGGAAAATATTTTCTTTACCAAAACCACGTCACGAAATAATCTAAAAACACTCCCCACAGAACATACATCAATATATTCCACCTCTAGCACTTACCACATGACCCTGAACCCAGCACTATGTATGCAAACCAAACGCGGCCTAAAAGTAATAAATAAGACTTCAACCGCGCCGTATTTCAGAAGTCGCTTCCGACTTCCGACGGCGACAAAATATCTGCAAGTCTAATGCCGCAAGTTGCAGTGGAGAGGCCATGCATTACAAATGCAGGCGCCACAGAGCATGGAGAAGCGACAGCGGCTGGTGCTAGAGGTGGCAATATGGCTTTTTCCACGTTTTGCATACACACAATGTGTGTCACTACGCGTCAGCTCACTCATACTTTTTGGCCACGAGTTACTCCCCACGCGTCTTTTCATCTTGTGGTTGAGACTGCAGCGAAAACAAATGAAAGAAATTGCTAAGAGTATGTATGCTTCATCACTAATCACCGTCTTATCTTCATCACTGCAACTCGGCTTGCAGCACGTCGGGACTTACGAGTAAGGAACAAGTGACGCACGCACGTTTCTCTTGAAGCCACCACCGCCCGCAGTCGTAAAAAAGGGCTTTAGAAACTGACGGCCCGTGACAGTTCTGGCATGACTGTGACAATCAAATTTGCACTAAGAAGTAATTGCCCAGGCAAGAACTTTATTAGTATGGTTCTTTCTGCGCTTGAATGATAATAGGTACCAGGAAGCTAATGTTGGTACCTAAACGTTTGTGAAATTGCTTATAGAAACTTTATTGACAAAAATGGCGAAGTTGGTTTTAGATTTTAACCACGCGCCAAAAGATACATGTACACTCGCATAAAGTAACCACAAACTGTCAAATTTTCTCATTCGAATTTGAACTTAACCGATAACATTTTATAGTTTACAATCATTTGGAAAAAGTCAGTTTGTGGTAACTTGATGTGCTGGCGACTTTGGCATCTCCAGTCGCTGCCAACGCGGAGATTCCGTACTCTGTGGTAGACGTAGGTAGGTACAAGTCGCAGACGCATGCCATTATCGCCCGTCTGGCTTATGTCGGGGTAAAATTTTGCCTTTGTGCATAAATAGGGACAGTAATAACATGATTGGGACAGCACGTGCTTGCAATTCTGTTGTGTGTTGTTCATGGTTAAATAATCATAATAACATCGTTGCTTGTGTGACAATCATACTGCTGCCTTGTTAATTCAACAAGGTCATACCTAATGCTAAAGAAAGTCTTAACAGACGTCATGTGTGTTGTTATCCGCATATAGTGCAATTACTTTAAATTTATGCTCCACTCTAGACGGCATCAGCGGCTCACATCAGACGAGTTGTGGCCAAAAGCAAGACTATTTAGAAACAGTCTTGTTTCTAAATAGTCTGGCTTTTGGCGACAACTCGCCTATTTAAAAAAAAAAACCCTGAATAAGTTTCTCTCTCATATCCATTGCCTTCCTGAATTAGGCCAGCATCATAGCCCATAAATTCAACAAAAAATCAAAAGAAATAACGACTATATGTATAAGACACAAGACTTACAGTGTTAAGTTTCTTGTCAGATAGTAAAACTGATGAACACAATAAAGGCATTATTAATGTTCGCCTTCACTATTAATCTTAATCTCCCAAGCACATAGTTATGGGCGTCATAAAATCCGGAACAAGGCATTTTTCTTATTTCTAGGCTATATGACTAGTCTAGACGTCTACAAAGTATTGTAGAAATAAACGAGAAGTTAGATAAAAAAAAAAGTCATGATGAGTCTCTAGGTTTTGTAACGTCGATCGTTAGCGACCTTATATCGGTTGCCAATATTCTGTTGAAGAATATTGAGAACGATATTACTACAGCAATTTACATTTGCCATATCAAAGTATGTAGGTACTCTATGTAGTGTACAATAGGCGATACGACAAAAAAAAACTAATTAGTCTGTCGGTTAGATTATCAAAATATATTTGACCCGTGTTTTTTCTTTTGTTACGTAAACCAAAATTGACGAAGATATGACGCTTTTAAAATTCTCAATACGTCACGCCTAGGTATAATTTTTACCTAGTTCTGACGTCACGAGCCCCCACTCCCGAGTTTTGATGCGTTTTATCTTTGTCAATATTCATTGATTTACAAAAACAAAAAATACGTGTCCAATACTCTAACTGACGGACTAAATAGATTTGCAATTTTTTTAATACTGTCGTCATGCCTATTCCTATAGGTAATACATACTATCACGTGCAAATGAGATACTGTTCTGCAATTGATTAAACACTACGTGCCCTGAAATGCTCATAGTTAATTTTGTGCCATGCAAAAATGGTATCTTTTTCTGGGTTGACACAATTCAGTTGCTGTTGACTCGCCATTTCTCACAGAAACCCTACAAATCGCTTTAGGGCAGCAAAAAACTGCAACCCAATCACAATTCGAAGGATTTTGAAGGAAATTCATAAAAAAACATTTATGTTTAAATTCTTCTGCCCAACAAGTGCCTAAATGACGAACTTTCAAAATGAATGGCATTGCCAATGTACTAACAGAATGCTATACTGAATCGATGGACGATAAAACATAGACATACAAAGGGCATAGCAGTTTGCAGTGGAGCAACCGTCCTTAAAACAACTTATACTGTTCAGAATAAAATGATTGATGGCCCTATTATATTTTGTCTAGAAAATATTCGTTTATAACAACCCAATTATACTTGTAGTGCGATTACGAAGTTTTAACCTGATTTGTTTTAGAAACATTGTAGTTAAATAGTTTTGCTTGAAATGTTAACGAAGCACCTGGAATTCAGAATACACCTGAACCTACGCAAGAACATAATGAAGGACAGACGCGAATATTTATGACGAACCTTATTCGATCATAGTCGACCTCACTGTAGAAACACTTTGACCTTGATGTAGTCTAACGTAGTACGGAGTTGAATGAGATTAGAGGCCAGCTTATACTGGTTTTGTTATCATTAAGGTAAACAAAAATGTATTTGCTTGTACATATAATAAATAATAAGTGCATCAATCAACGCAGCAGACGAGAACAGCGGTGGCCCAGTGGTGGCGGCCCCGACTAACGAACAGTAAGTCGTGGGTTCGAACCCAGACAGGCGCATTACTTTGTGTAATTTATTTCATCACCACTGCTCTCAAAACGGTGAAGGAAAACACCATGAGGAAACCGGCATGTCCTAGAACCAAAAATTCGAAGACATGTGACATCTACCAATCCGCACTGGGCCCGCGTGGTGGATTGTAGCCCATTCTCTCTCATTGAGAGGAGGCTGTGACCCAGCAGTGGGAACATTATAGGCTGATGATTCATTCAGACATTCTCAGATGGAACACATACAGTCATACCACATTGTTCATCCATCAACTTAACATTTCTGGACGTCGATTTTTACCAGGGCATTGCATTTATGTATACTTGATTGACTATTACTAAAATCTAGTAATGAATGTCAAGTGCGTACTTACTAACCTGCGTTTATTTGACGACACATACCACGTGGCATTTTAAAGCATCTGCCTGCCATTATAAGAGTATCTAAGTATTGAGAAATTCCTGATAGAAAAACCCAATAATAATTTGCCCAACCCGGGAATCGAACCTAGGACCTCATGCTCAGCAGTTGCGCTTGCGACCACGTAGTCAAGATGCATGCCCGCTTGATGGCAAAAGCCTCGCCCTTATTACATGGGACTTAAACATAACTGGCGATATGTGGGTGTACTATTAGGTACACCTCTGCCTAGCCCTTCGGGGATTACAGGCTTTATGTTATTTTACACAGTATACATACCGTTGCCATCACCCCGAACACTCGGCCAGAACACATAATAATTTTCCCCAAATATTTCCTCTTCTATACTTCACGAGCAGTTACAAAACCGCCCGCAGCGCACTTTGTCCGGACACTGGCCACAAGTCGGACAAGGCACTGGCCCGGACAAGGCACGACCCGGACAAGGCACTAGGCACTACGAGGCACTAGGAAATACGAGCATGCCTCGGGCGCTCTAACGCTTTGAGTGAAAACCCGTGTATAGCAAACTACTGTGATACATAAATATGGCGGATGTGATATAAAATAGATGGATATTGGATATTGTGGTATGGAGTGTGTTTTTGTTGGTGCAGAAATAATAACGGAGAGTTTTATGTATGTTTTGCCAAAGACATGACGTAGACTTACGTATTTCTACGAAACAAATTTGCCCTGGTGGCCTACCATGACGTCTTATAGCAGGATCGTTTTAATCTTGTTCCAGTGTGGGTAAGAGACGGAGCTATAGAGGACGTCTAGCGCCATCTCTAGGCCACCTGTGCTTGTATGATGTTATTTGGCAGTATTGGCAGACAGTTATAGCCTATTGGTGTGACCGACGGACTGCCTAGTCATAGGTATCGAGTTCGAACCCAAGACACGCCTTTGATTTTCCGGATTTATGTCCTTATTGTTATCACTTGCTTCGGTGAAGGAAAACATCGTGAGGAAACCAGCATATATTATATATTTTATGAGATATTTCTCGAAGGATGTAAAGCCAAGGCATAAAATATCTGACACCAGGTTAGGCACTAACCACATGAAAATGAAAGCATATCTCAGTTCTCTGCTGGACATTAGGCCTGTGCTCCTAAACTGCGTCACCACACCTAGTTCTCCATATTCCGCACCCCGTTCTAATTTACATTTATCTTTTTCCCATCTCTTGCAATCCTCATTCATTATTACCGATGATGATATGATAAACGTAGGTATAAACTCCGAACCCAACATCAAGCATTATGAAAAGGTTTACCAAAAATAATATGGTTGCGTTGAGGTTTCGCATTCACCAATTAAAATCCGCTGTATTAAACCTTGCCATCAAAACCATTAGGTACTTTAAAACATTATATATTAATTCTATAAATAAATAAAATGTCGGCATAACGAACCGCAGACAGGAAATAAACGATGGAATACAAAATAATAATTGTTAAACTTCCCCGTCTAACTATGTAAATCAATTAGTCGGTAGGGAGGTCTTCAAAATAATTGGATCAAATGAAAAGCTCTCATTTCAATAAACAATCCATAGACATCACAAGTTAGGGCTGTCACTCATTAAACGCGTTTCGTCTGGAGTTTTCGTCTATGAAAGTTCCTGCATTGACTGATTGCTTTTAGTAATCGATGGGTAATAAATTGTTTTGAACTTGTCCCAGTTTCAAGAATTTGTGAACTGATAGCTGCTGAGTGCATTCTCCGGATTGCTTATCCGGTCTTCGGATTTCTTCATCATCATTCTCTTGCCCTTATTCCAGTACATTTGTGGTCGGCGCAGCATGTCTTCTTCTTCCATACTTCTCTATTACTCGTCATCTCATCAGACACCTCCTTTCTTGCTATATATTCGGAAAATTCTCAATACTTATAATAATAGTCCTGGCCTCTTGTTACTATAAGTACTACTTGTACAGTATGTCCCAAAACATGATCCCAAAACCAAAAACTCGGACCAATTAGGTTACACAACGAAGGTTATAGAAACATGAACCCTCCCGTTTCATTCACAATTAATGTATCTGTGTCTCGTTTCATACACAAGGTTCGAAGACTCGAATTCATGCGATATCAAGTGCAGGGGCTGCGTTGTCGTGTCGACGGCGCGTTAGTGTCCCACGCGCGCCTCAAAGAGAGTCAGCAAAAGGAAGGGGTCCGCAAGGGCCGATGCCTGCCGGGGCTGTAGGACTGTTCGAAAGATATACCGTGGCCCCGGAACACAAAGGGCGATGAAGGAACATGAATGGGTTTTAGTCAGTAAAAGTCTGACACTCCCTTCTGCTCCGCCCAGAGTGGGAGGAGTCATTTGATGATTTACCATAAGAAAAAAAAAAAGATTGGCTGCGTGATTAAAGTGGTGACAACCCTGCTCCTTCCTGTACAGATTTCAAGATTTAATTGATCGGAACAATGTTAATGAAGTATGGAAAGAAATCAATCCTATTCATCAGCATTTTCAAACATATTGCTTAACAAAAATAGTTTAAATAGATTTCAGAAACTAAGAAAGAAAATTGTATATTCGGCGTTATTAAAACCAAAACCATCTAAAAAATTTAACAAAATAAATAAAAAACTAATAATGCCGAAAAGGCCTCAGGAGGCCTACCACGAGCTCTTAACGCGATCCATTTTAGGACCTAAACTGAACTGTTCTTCTAATTCGTACCATGACGTCAGTTTAACGATTCAATTTAGGCCATGCCATCTGAGAGCGATTGTCCCCGAACTGAGTCGCAAGTTTTGGTTTCATTCAGTCAAATTTGTATTTGTTTGGTACCATGACGTCCATAAAGCAGCTCAACTGAAACGCTCAACTGTCAAATTAAGCGATTCAATAAAAGTTATTACTTATTGTCTAAAATGTTATTGTCTAAAATATATTGAAACGTTTGGTGAATTATTGACGAAAATAAAGTTTTTAGTTCTATTTTAGTGGAATTTTACAAAAACCAAAGTGTACTTTAATCTTTCTTAAGTCTAAAATACCTATTTTACATGATCTTTTCTAACCTACTCTAACTACTTTTGTTTGAGTTTTTTAAGGAAGATTCTGCCTCACACTATGCCCAAAAACGTAAGAGGCTCCAGTTACGCGGCTAGTTAGAGCCCTTAAATAACTTTGAAGATACCGATTCAAATATGTTTTTCTTATCGAAATCAAAACTACACTTCACTTTAATTTTTCTACCGTAATCACAACTCCACAAACTACCTACGTATCTAGTCAAACTGACACTGACAGTAACACATTGCACTGACATGACAACTCCCACAACTTTTTTTACTCTGGTACGTTCGAAACAGAAACATAATTTGTTTTATTACGTCGAAATAAAAAAATTATATCGTCTAATAAATAGCAAAAGGTAAATAAATATCTACTTTGACTAAGAATTATTGTAACAATAGTTACCGTATGAACGTACCGTACCGTGGAATCTTAAAAACAACCGTTAAGTGTCTTTTTTACTTTAGGTAACGTTAATGAGTTAAAAACAAATAAAACGTTACTTGCTTCTGAGCGTGTCTGACACTAAAACGTGCGGGAAACAAAGTTATTTGATACTAATAGCGTTGTCTCTTTTTCACCAAAAACGTTTCAAATGCGGTTCAGTTACAAATTGCGATCTTTCATTCACTTTCAACGATCCAAATGCCGCCAAGCGTATTGGACGTCATGGTACGAGTATGAACGATGCAGTTTAGGAACCTAAACTGAAATGTCTTGCTTTTAAAACGTTTCTAATTAGATCATGGTAGTCCTCCAGCTCAGCAAAATACCAGGTGGCAACACAAGGTGTATGACCTGACGCTGATTTTCAGCTGCAGCCCACGAGTGCCATACATTTTCTTTGTTTATGACTTCATGCAACTCAACAAATCGATTGTGACTAGGCCTGCGTAGACGACAGACTATCAGTGATGCACTTTTTAGTCTGTGAAAATGGAAAAGCAAGCTAAGCAATTATACCTATGTAACGCATACGACGCGCAAAAAGTCCGGCGGCCAAAAATTCCGTGTCATTCTGGCAGATCCCGCCGCGCCGCGCCGCACAAAAGGGCGCGAGAAAAACAGAAGATTTGCTTCAACGCGTGCTAACGCAGACGGCGCGGCGCATACTTTTAGTATGCAATCTGCACTCGAAAAGAATGATCGAAGATGTGCGTCTTTTGCGTTGAGTCTGCGTCAAATCCGCGACGGACTTTTTTTAAATAATATCAGAACGAATGATGAATTACAAAAACAATAAATTTCCTCGCTACCTATCACATAAAACTCCCTTCACACTAACATAATGTTCCCATATCCAAATATCGGATATTCATCATTTCCACAACAGGCATCCCATAGCCCTCCCCCATATCCTGGGAACCCACAGCTGGCTACATTAACATATCTTCAGCTAAAAACGTTTCTTTTGTACGCCTATGTCTAACCCGCGGCGCTACTTGCTTTATTTCTCTGATAGTTTAAGTGCACTGTCATTGTGGAAATGTATTTGTGATATGAATTGTTAGAATCTTTTTTTTAGTGCTGGCATAAAATTAAATGTTGGTTAATGGAATAATGATTAACAAAAAAGGATACTTGTAAGAAATTATCACATTATATTGACCTTAATACACACAAGACATAAGTACCAACAGAGGTCAAATAATGAGAAATATTTGTTCCGTGTGGGAATCGAACTTGCGACACGCAACGCAGCAGCGAATCCCTCCGCCACTGCACCAACTGTACCATACTATAAAACTACACTAGCAATGCGCTTTGTTTTAGTATTCCAAATTCTCTGCAACTTAAAAACTCGAATTCCCAACTGCTTTTTAAAAGCTGTAGAAGATTGACATTACTGAACAGGAATTATTACTTTGACACAAAAATACATCAACACAATTCTTTCAAAGCATTCGCGAAACAATATTCAAGTTCGGTTTCCACGAACCGGTTACGAAGACAATGCTTACGTCCAACGAAGATTGATTCCGGCGAGCATCGTCCATCACGTGATAGTGCCAGTATACACTATACAGACACTAGTTACTATATACACACCAACCTTCTTTCACCAGGAAATAAAAACGTGTCACGAAGCACAATATTAATGACTTTTGGGTTATTAAAGAAAAATTTGATGGCGAAAAAGAATTTTTGGCGTGCTTCTTCAGGTAAGTTTTTCAGGCGAATTTTGAGTAATGTCTATGTTTTGAAATAAGCATAATATCACGCCTGTAATCCCCAAAGGGTTAGGCAGAGGTGTAACCTAATAGTACACCCACAATTAGCCAGTTATGTTTAAGTCCCATGTAATAGGGGGCGAGCCTATTACCATTAACCAGGCGTAAATCCAGACTCAGTGGCATAGGCATAGAAATTCCTGATTCGATTCCTGGGAATCGAACCCAGGACCTCATGCTCAGCAGTGCTTGTGACCACTAGACCAACGAGGCGAGTTTTGAAATAAGTTCAAGTGAAAATATGAGAACTTGTTATGGCAAAGTTAAAATGGACCCATGTATAAAAACTTTTCAGACTGAATTCGTGGACCGTACAAAATACTCTTACATACATACTTATAGATGTACATTAACTGAACTCTGAATTAAATATGTTCTTCCAATGATATACCCAAAAGAAAACATGGTGACTTACGACCAAATTACACTGACCTCGATACAGTAACGACTTAAGTACCGACAGAGGTCAAATAAAACTGACCAGTACATAATGTATGTTATGGCCAAAGTTAAAATAACATAAAAATATTATGGAGGTCACACATGCTGCCCTTCAGACATCCATAATATCAGAGGCCTGCGGTCAGAGGCATAAATTCTCTTATGTAAACCGAGGCCTATTTAATACTAAGATGATCTGATACTACAACTCTTGTTTCTATTGTGGTATTAAAAACGCATTAGGAATAAACTCAAATAGGTTTTTTTTTTGAAAACTTGGTTGTTCAGTTGAAGAGCCAATAGGCTAGTTTCCACCATCAATAAATTGCAAATCTATTTAGTCCGTCAGTTAGAGTATTGGAAAATAATGGACACGTATTTTTTGTTTTTGTAAATCAATGAATATTGACAAAGATAAAACGCATCAAAACTCGGGAGGGGGCTCGTGACGTCACAACGCACTAAAAATTATAGCACGGCGCGCGGCGTGACGTATTGAGAATTTTAAAAGCGTCGTATCTTCGTCAATTTTGGTTTACGTAACAAAAGAAAAAATACGTGTCAAATATTTTTTGATAATCTAACTGACGGACTAATTAGATATTTTCAGGACACAAGCCTATTACACTTAATTTAAGACGAATTTGGACATCTGACTCAAACTATAGCTTCACTTACATACATTATCATTATTATCATATCAGCTCGGAATCACCCACTGCAGAGTATAGGCCTTCCCTTTCTACTGCCACACTTCCCGGTTTTATGCGTCCTTTATCCAGGTGTTTCCCGCGACTTTGACGATATCGTCGACCCAACGCTACCAGCTTTAGGACGGCCCTGGTTTCTTTGGCCTAACCTTGGCCACTACTCGGTCAAAGCCTTGCTTCATCAGACAACTCTGCGTCTTGACAGGTGTGCGTCTAACCATAACTAGATGCAAATGAATACAAACCGAGAAAGACAATCAACAAACACAAGCAAATTAACTGAAGCAAAAGCTTTAAAATACACACACTCTCTCAAAAAGATGTGCTTGTTCTACAAAATTTTCCAAGACATTTCATCCCGAATCAACTGCATATAGAAGTGGCAAAATAGCGAGCTGCGAATTAAACATAATTCTCGACTCCCAACTCTGAAACTTCTATCAAGAAAGAAATAAGTTTCGCACTCTGAAATTAGATTTGAGAAACTAATTTAGCCACAAATAGGATTGTTGTATAACTACTTAGAGAAAATTCAAGTGCTAATCTTTAGTATAAATTAAATCTGAACTGAATGGGTGAAAATTTTTGCTTGTAAAATTTTTATTCGAGTTGGGATACCTAACACAGGCCACAGTTACACTTTTACTCATTGCATATCATTTTAAGTTCACTGACGGTCTAACACTTTTCAACCTTATGCCTTAAGTAAAGATGGAAAAGTAGTCGAGCGTCAGTGAACTTGGTTAGTACATACGACAGCTGTCTCAGTTAAGCTGTCGTACCTATTATTCCAGCTTTCAGATAGATAAATACCTCAGAAAGCCTAAGATCATAGAGGCATAAAAAAACTACATTCAAACCATTTACCCATCATTTAGCCAAAAACTTATCCACGTTTCTGATTTGACATCTACATAAAACCAACCAGCAGTGACCAGCAAATAAAATTCTCCCCCAAAAATACAAAGCGTGGTAACCACCAATTTCAAAACAATAGAAAACAACAAAAACCGGGGCCAGTCTCGAGATCAAACACCCAGATACGTCGCCTTTCAATCAACCCCCGAACGCAAACCTAACATTAAAAGCACTACCTAGAATTTTGAACAAATTTCACGAAGTCCTATCTATCTGACAACCCCATTGATCGTGAAATAAAAAGGCAGTGTTCACAAGGGGCGGAGAGACGCATTAGGCTGCGTTCAGACGGCATACTGCGTCGCCCGCGGGTTGTGCCGTAATCAACGGGGCTTTGTACCAAGAGATGGGAATTACAGATACGCAACGGCCCTAGGCAGTACGGGCGCGTTGTGATTGCGGCGGGCGAGTGCCGCGGTCTTTATATTTATGTCCTGGTGGTGCATGTGAATAAAAGTTTATTGGTGATAGGATAGTGGGTAGGATGCAATTGGGTGTTATTGTTGTGTCTCGGTGTTGGTTTTAATTGGGATACCTTAGGTGGTGACAAAACCAAGACTGTTGTTTTCTTCACTCGAAAGCTCATAATTCCATTTCAAACGCTACTAAGCAAAAACTAACTAAACACGTGTACACATAAAACGAAAAAAAATCTGATAAGTTTCCCAGTCAAGCAACTCTCCCATGCAAACGAGGCACCTCACATATGTTTGCACACATTTTGTTCACACGCCTTTGCAGCCCACGTCAACGGAGAAGCTTTTGTTCTTTCCATTAGGTAGGGCCCAATGCTAACTGTGTCTGAACACACCCTTGTCGAAAACTTGTCTGATAGACGCATGCATGGCGAGAAATCACTGGAAAGTTGAGGATGGACAATATTACATACAATAAAGCTTTGATATTGTAAATCAAAATGATCGATGTTTTTTTTTTTTGAAAAAGATACAACTAGAGAGCGGTTTACCCTAAAAGTGGTACACCTGCATTTTGCCAGTGATTGAACATTTTATGTCCCATATCACGGCCATGAACGGTCAGAAATCCTTGACCAATTGCAATTTCAGTTCTTTGGTGATTTATCAATAAAATTCCTTTTTATCCAAAACTACTGTTAAATGTTGATAGTACACTCGTTTATAATAAAAAAAAGTAGCTACAATACTCAGTTTATAAAGTAAAAACTTGAGTTAATTACAAAATACTACAAACTACGAGACGCCTTAATGGAATATCATAAAAAATATCAAAATAATTTTGTCACGTAATGTTAAATTTTCAACAAAAAGATAACTACTGTCATGTAACATATTGTTAGACCTCCTGCAGCCTGTGATACAGGATTATCCTAGTACAGGCATCATACATTATTATACCTTAATTGTTAGTTTTTATATTCATATTGTATTTTACCTTTTGAGATTCTAAATAACGATTTTTTTTTTATAAAGAGTTAGTGATCTGTTTACAATCTACCCACACAATTTTGCGGGAATAGTCCACTGGTATAGCAAAAAGTTTAGTTGACCGCAAATAATATTCCTCAACGTCTATATTATTTTGAAGATCAGAGACATTTATAAAACTTGTCTGTAACATTTTAACTCTATTCTTCTTTACCAATGATACCGATTCGTGGCAGTACTTTCATGCAAGCTTAAAAGCTTGCCTTGCCCTTACAACCAACTACTCTTCAGGATGTTAGGGTTTCTGAGCAGTCTGCCTGCTTTATGAGCTTGCCTCATTGTTGTCTCTTGGCACGCCACTGTACCGATGGTCATTTAAAGTACACTCACACTATGGATAGGATACTCACCCCATAACGTTGCCAATACTAGAACAGGGATACAAGCCTATGATTGGGAGCAAGTCGGAATCCTCCAAGAGAACCCACTGCAGGTTGGTCGTCTTTTAATTTTTGGTTCTACGACGTTGGCTCACGTTGTTTTCGTCCACCGTTCACACAGATGATAATTATAATTTATACAGTTCTCATATTGATAATACATACATAATCTTATAGTACATTGCACCAACTACAAGAACTCGAAGAATAAATACATCTTTAAAATGATTCTCAAAACTTCACCTGCACAGAAAACTAATAGCCCTCTCACAAAGCAACCGTACATTCAATACACGTCTCACCAAGTCTCATAAGTCTCGCGACAATTTTAGTTATTTATAGGATACATTGACACTTATTGGTATTGTCGAGTAAGAGGCATGTTTACGGAGCGGGTGATGGATGGCGCGGCATCAGAGCCGAATCAATCTTCGTTCGTTCGGAACGTTATCAAACAGTTAAGTCGAAAGCCATACAATGTTTGGAGAGGACATTAAAAGTTATTTTGTAATGTTGTTGCTATAATGTATTTAAAAGGTTGGTGTTAGTTGGACTCGGGGATATAAAAGAGAGAAATATGTTTTTTCATGGGTCTAGTATTATTGCAAAGTAAACTTGGTTGTAAACTTCTTAGCGTAAGCATCATTTTTGCATCACACTTGATACTACGACAAGGTTTAAATTTCATGAAAAACAAATGCGTTTTTGCATCTTATGTATCTTGACTGTTTATAGATACTTCTCCAATTGCAACATGCTGTATATTTTGCTAAATGATTTAAAATGAATTGAATTTCAAAAATTCGGCCACATTTGTGTTTTGTTTTAATATAATAGTATATTAATGCGAAAAACTAATTTAAATAGGCGCAAATTGTTAAATTGAAATGAGAGACAATCTATCATTTGATAGCACAAATGGGTGATAATAAATCTCTATCATATTTCGAGCCATACAGCACAAACCACATGCATAAACACACTAATATCAAAGCCTAAAACTGAACAAGAACTCGCCAGTCCCCATACAGATAGCGATCTATGGAGTATCCTTACCGCTGTTACTGCCCGAAGCCCAACTAAACGCCCCTAAAAAGTTATTTCATCGCCCATTGTAGCAGTATAACTAGACATAAAAGCTGAAACCACGAAAAAGCCAAAGTACCGAAATGCCCGCGTAGGGCGGGCGCACATTTTCCACCCGGAAGTTCGCTGGGCGGACTCGAACAGCGGATTTATGGCGCCACATCCGCTTCCGCCCCCCGCGACATACACATTATATCGATTTTCGATTCATTCATATTTTTTGTTAGTACAACTATCTGATGTTTTTGGACTGACCATTGTACCTATGTACCTGAGTACATACGTTTTATGCATTGTTGTTATTACATTGAAACTAAATGTGAACGTAACATATTATGTGAGTAAACTGGTGTTTTATGATACAATCTTCATCTGCCCAGCCTTTTCCCAATTATGTTGGGGTCGGCTTCCAGTCTAACCGGATGCAGCCGAATACCAGTATTTTACATGGAGCGACTGCTTATCTGACCTCCACAAAGCAGTTAGTACTGGGAAATACGATACCTCCTGGTAAGACTGATTGTCAGACTATCAGGTCACTGACTGCTTGTCACGACTGTCAAAGATCTACGAAAAATGACAGCCAGGACCAACGGTTTAATGTTGGTTTTCCGAGGCACAGATAATATTTATTATAAAATAAAAGATATAAAACAGATTAGTTACAGTTAGGCTGGCCATTCAGTCTCAATTGACATCATTTTATTTTATAGCTTCAGATATTAAATTTAATGATATTTAAACCTATTTCATTTTAAAAATGGAATGCGATCAAAAAGTTACGACTTTGTACAAAATATTCGAATTATGTTACTAACGAAATGGTATTCAGAATTTTTTAATTGTTCAATAGAGTGGGTGTGCCATACTTTAATTATTTATTAATAATATTTATCTATTTTATGAGAAGCAAGTGAGAGATACACCTACTACACCTAGTTTGGTGTTTGTTATACAAATCCATAGAGTGATACCGTGGTCTCAACGCTAAATGCGTTGCGTAGCAACAAGGTTTTAAACAGGGCTAAAAGTTTAAGGTTCTAAGGTCCACGTGATTTAACATTAGTTAGCTCATGCTTTGACTTAGAGATGTCCCCACCTCAGTCTTGCACTTGATGTTAGGCAGACGTACGATAGTCACAGGATTTTCGCATAGCCAGATAGGTACTACCGAATTCACTGACGGTTTGCCACTTTTCACCCTTATACCCTAAGTAATAAGGTTGAAAATTGGTCGACCGTCGGTGAACTCAGTAATACAATGTTAAGTATAATTCAAAGACCTCAAACCGAGACCTCATTTAGAATTTTTCTGTCATCACGTACACCATTTTTTTTTCTCAATCTCGTAGACCCAAGTATAGACATTCAACTTCGATCAAAAATGTCTCATCTCATTAGCATTTTGATCATACACGTGGCGTGTTCTTATCATGCTGCGAAGCGTACACAAAGAAAGCACACAAAATAGCTAAATAATGCTATCTTTAGTAAAAGTACATTACGTTAACCCTCGAACGGCATAACGGGCTGTTTCCCCTATATAAACCTCCGAAAATCGATACGCACACTTAATTTTGGTTCAGATATGCGTTGCTTATCTTCTTGCGTAGATTTTTGAAAGTCTGAGGAAATAGAACGTTTTAAACTGTCTTCTCTGCTGGGGAAAAACTTGAAACTAAAATTATTGAATGTTTCCATTCGTAAGTGATTGGCTGGATCACAAAATATCATAATAGTCAGTTAGTTAGTTAGTTTATGAATCATAAAAGTCTACCGCAGTGCTTTAGTGGTGTAATAGAGCCATTTATGTAGGTAGATTTTTGGTCATATGAGCAGAACAGCCGTGAGGAAACTGGCATGTTCTAGAACCAAAAATTCGAAGACATGTGACATCTACCAATCCGCACTGGGCCCGCGTAGTGGATTATAGACCATTCCCTCTCATTGAGAGGAGGTGGTGTCCCAGCAGTGGGAATGTTATAGGCTGATGATGATGATGAGCAGAACAGCACCCAATCACAACACAATCTGTGTAACAAATCAATGATATTTTGTTTTTTTAGACAAAATTAAATTACTTTTTGCCGGACTGCGTTATAGGTTTTATATTCTTTTGGACTATAACGACCAACGTATGTAAACTAATAACATCTTAACTTTCCTACACACAGAAACACTTCAGAGAGCTACCCTTAAAATCCAGTCAACACAAAGGCATATTAATTAACAATTAAATAACACCACAAAAGCCACGCAGTCCTACAAAACGAACGCATTAAGATTAATAAATACAGTTTAATCGTAATTATTCGAGTTTATTCGATTCGGGTAATAAAATAACTGTCCAAATATCGGTCGAAAAGGTTCTCTGCCTACCCTCTATTTCCCTTGGTAGTGTTTAGGAGTAAATTGTGGCAATATTTTCTATAGTAATCGTGGTATACACCTGAGGTACTCGTACCTCGCCTGTTTAGAGTCGATTTTGTTTTAATATTATTCCGTTCAACCGAATGAGATACTTTAAAAGATATTGTGGGGTTACTGTCAATGTATTGAATTTTTTATAAGTTAGAAACTGGTTTTTATGTCAGCAAAATGGCTTACTGTCAAAGGGAAAGATGTATACATGTCTACAGATTGTGGATCTAAAATTTATTAGTCAACTGAATGTTTTATCTAGTCATAACTACCTTAAAGTAATTCTTGGAAATTAATTTCTATCAAGCTGTAGTAGATAACATACTAGTCTTAAATAGTGGCGTCCTTAAGAGCCAACAATAGGCGAGACGACAAAAAAAACTAATTAGTCCGTCAGTTAGATTATCAGAAAATATTTGACCCGTGTTTTTTCTTTTGTTACGTAAATCAAAATTGACGAAGATGTGACACTTTTAAAATTCTCAATACGTCACCCCTAGGTATAATTTTTAGCTAGTTCTGAAGTCACGAGCCCCCACTCCCGAGTTTTGATGCGTTTTATCTTTGTCAATATTCATTGATTTACAAAAACAAAAAATACGTGTCCATTAATTTCCAATACTCTAACTGACGGACTAAATAGATTTGCAATTTTTTGATACTGTCGGCATACCTATACGGCAAGCCCTTAAGGCAAGCAGACTTTTCAGGAACTCTAACATAATGGTTATAAGGGCAAGCCAAGCTTTTAGGCGTGTATTAAAGTACTGCCACTATAAAACAATTGAGTTTTTTTTATGGTGCCAAAATACCTAGACGTATCCCCTTTAAATCCACCACAAAGGTATTTGTATTTACAATGATTGTCTTAAAGGTATTATTGCCCCTGAAAAATAAATGTAGTTTATACGTAGTTGGTCGTATTTGAGAACTAAATTACCATTTGCTAACAGTACCGACCGCGGTCGCAACCCGTTCGATTTTCTATTTTTAGCTCACCTGGTTTCTTTCTAAACGGCCCGAATTTATAGCAACTTACCTAAGTAAATGTACATACTTAAAATAAATTCGAAATGTACCTATACAGAATGAAAATCTAGATTAAAGTAGGTATGTTAAGTTGTGTTGCTATGAAAAAACCGGCCAAGTGCGAGTGGGAGTAGCGCATGAAGGGTTCTATACTATTGTAATAGGGGAGACCCCTTTTCTTACGTCCTTAGGTCATTTTGCTCAGAAAATCAATACGCAATAATTTTGTTCTTGAAATTTGTTATTTATCTTTAACACTAGAAATGGGATATTTAACATTCACTCATTAATTTTTTTAGGTAGATTTCGACAGAAAAAATCTACCTATTGGTCTTGCACCTAAAGTCGAGTTTTCCGAAAATTTCACCATAGGGTTAAAACATTTATATATATACAGGGTGTTACAGTAGTCGCGTGCCATAGCTTAGGGGTAGGTTCAGTATCGTTACTCCTGTAACGATACTGAACCTACCCCTACCCCTTTTTTTTTTGGATTTATTTTTCTTGGGTTCCTACCCAAGAAAAATAAATCCAAAAAAAAAAAACCTAATTTAGTACGGTCTACTAACTTAAAATAGCAATCGTTTAGAATTAAAATTATTGTATTTGTTTAAATGCTGTATTAACTTACCTACTATCGAACGTGTTGTAGGTAATCACCCACGATGCCGATGGCGTAAAGCCGTACCATTTCGGTCCACGTTCATTTGTTTAAGTACACTCAATTTACGCGCGAGAAACAAACGGCTCGGCGCACGGCGCGCTCTAGCGACAGCTGACTGCGGCGTGGTCGATGACCCCGAGTGCCCGCCCGTTCGGCGGTCAGCCAAGTCAGTTTAAGGAAAATAGTGGACTTTCTTCAAGAAAAAAGGTTGCTTTTTCAATGGTTTTAGGTTCTACTAATGAAAACAAACCACTGGTTTCAAGGATAACGGTGTTCACACTAACAGCCTAATTTTTGGTTAAAAAAAATAAAATAAAGGTATTTTATTTTCATTTTTTACGGGTTCCTTTATCGGTACTGAACTCACCCCTAAGCTATGGCACGCGACTACTTTAACATCCTGTATATATGTATACAGGGCGTCCCACGGATATGCCACATGGAGGGAAAATACCTTGAATATTGTAGATGAAACATTTTACTGAAAGAAGACGTTATTTGAATTTAAAAAAACAATTTAAACTGTATTCATAGATATTTAAATAATTACATGGTTGAACCGGGAATCGAACCCGTTACACGAGAAAAATAATCACCCTGTAGCTTTATCATACCGATCGAAAGGCTTTATCACAAGGATTATTTTTTGCTAAACAACATAGTGTCAGAAATAAAAGGAAGACCATGAAATTAAAAAATTTTAATACAAAATTAATCAATTTATCAAATGCTCAAAATGAGTCCCTTCCTGTTGAATACAAAGTTACACTCTTTCATTATTTCGCTCCCTGTAAATTTTTTGATATTTTTGTGGTGAATATTTAGAATAATACGTCTAACTTCTGCTTGTAGCTCGTGGACACCTTTTTTTTTTTTTTTTTTTTCGGATGGGAAATCATCAAATGACTTCTCCCGCTCTGGGCGGAGCAGGAGGGAGTGTCAGACTTTTACTGACTAAAACCCATCCATGTTCCTTCATCGCCCTTTGTGTTCCGGGGCCACGGTATCTCTTTCGAATAGTCCCGCAACCCCGGCAGGCATCGGTCCTTGCGGACCCCTTCCTTTTTGCTGACTCTCTTTGAGGCGCGCGTGGAACACGAACGCGCCGTCGACACGGCCTGTCGTCATGAGACGGACGGACGGCGAGCTAGCCCATAGCCCACCGTCCACAGGCCCGCGCCTACGGTGGCCGGGGGCCACGTGGTGGCCCCCGACGCCCGGGGCGTCTCCCGCGGCGGCCGGGACGCTGTGAGGTTCTCTCCCTCTCACGTTCCGCCACCTCCTTCTCTAGCATTACTGCTTCGCAGAAGGAGGTGACGGCGTCCCATTCCGTCTCGCTCCGGACCATGGCTTGCACCAGGGCCGGACGCGAGAGGTCGCCGCCGCCAATCGCCGCTTCGAGGACACGGCGGTGCTCCGCCCACGCGGGGCACACCTCCACCGTGTGCTCCACCGTGTCCTCCGGTCGATCCTCGCAGTGGAAACACCCGGGCGTTTCCTCCCGCCCAATTCGGTGCAGGAACCTCCCGAAAACACCGTGTCCGGTGAGGACCTGCGTCAGGCGGAAGGTGAGGACGCCGTGGCGTCTCTCCAGCCACTCCTCAAAGAGGGGACTTATCGCCACTATCGTGGCGTGCCCTGCACGGGGTTGCGACAGTCGCTCTCTCCATGTCGCCATGAGATCCCGCCGGAAGTCTGTCCGCTGAGCGACAATTTGTCGCGGCAGCGGAGTTTCCCCCCGGCGAAGCGCCTCCGCGCGCCATTCATGCAGGCGCGCGAGGACTATCGCCTCCAGATCCCATGGCGGCAATCCGGCAAGGAGGCACGCCGCCTCGCGGGAGCTCGTGGACACCTTCATACTGGTTCTTGTAAACTATTTTTTTACGTAAATAAAAAACATTTATCAGGGTTCGATCTGAGCATTTGATAAATTAATTAATTTTGTATTGTAAATGTTAAAATTCATGGTCTTTCTTTTATTTTTGACACTATGTTGTTTAGCAAAAAATAATCCTTATGATGAAGCCTTTCGATCGGTATGATAAAGCTACAGGTGATTATTTTTCTCGTGTAACGGGTTCGATTCCCAGTTCAACCATGTAATTATTTAAATATCTATGAATGTAGTTTAAATTGTTTTTTAAATTCAAATACTGTCTTTTTTCAGTAAAATGTTCCATCTACAATATTCAAGGTACTTTCCCTCCATGTGGCTTATCCGTGGGACGCTCTGTATATATGTGTATACTTAAGAATGTGGGGCGCCAAGCATAATTTAGCCACACTCTACAGGTCGCAATTATGCACCGATTGCTTTCAAACTTGGCCCAAAAATCGAAAAGGTCAAAACTTAGGTTAAGTTCATGAATGGGCGGAATTCGACCATGGCGAGCGAGGCGAGGGGCGAGGGGGCGGTTTTTCGAAAATCAGTTTTTTGGCCATAACTTTTTTCCTTTGGAAAATTTTTGAACCGTTTAACATTTTTATCATTCAGAGTAAGAATACGGACAACTTTTAAATTTTAACTTTTTTGATGCAACCCCTAACTTGGGGAGGGGGGTCGAAATTTCCAAAATTTTTAGACAAAAAAATTATATCTCCGAAACGGTAAACATTTTTAGCGTCGCAAATATTTTTTTTGAAAGCAAATTGTTTTGTCTACAATTTTTACTACTTTTAAAGTTTAGCGGTAAAACTTATATTTTTCGAAAATAAAAATTAATAACTGAAAAATTTAGGGTGTTTCGCTGCTAAACTCTTATGGGAGGATTTTGACCATTAAGACGGAAGACGATTAAGACGTTTAATTGTCAAACATCAACAAATTCGTTGCCATGACGACCAAGTCTTTTGGCAACTGACGTATTCATAAAGGAGGTAAGTACTTATAACAAAAACAAAAAATTTCAAACAAAAAATCGCTAGCTATAGCCTCTGAATTTCCAGAATAAATATGGGTGGAACCTTCTTCGAAATCTACCTCCTTCTGCGGCTTGCCGAAGGGATTTTTTCTGTTTGAATATAGAATAAATAACAAAACACCAAACAAAAATAAAATGCAGTTCAACCCTCCACTGCAAGAGCACTCACAACACAGTCACTTAAAAAGCGTTCCCGCATTCATCTGCTTTCAGCTTTATATCGCGATGCGATCGGTCGCATTGACCCAAATGAGCAGGCATTTGGCGACGCGCCCGTGCCTCATGTCGCCCCGAACCGCGGAGGGTTATGGTACGATACTTTCGAATCGACTGCCATCCATAGACGGGTATGATAGCTGTTTCGATAGTAATTGGAGTTGCGGTGGTGCAATGGATTATGGTATGGGAAAATTGTTGTGTATTTTTCTGTTTTGGAATGTTCAAGTGCGATATATATACTACTTGTACTACTACTATACTTTGCTGTTTTAGTATGTTATGATTTTCTTTGGTAAATCTTTGAAAGGGAGCGACTACTCCAAGAACAGTTCTCCTCTGAGTACTCGCCTCTTTTCAACTTTCAGTATTGAAGTTTGGAAAAACCAGAGATGCTACATACACTAAATCAAAATAAATTCTTCTTTTATTGAGATGATATCATTGAACATTATTACAACATGTCAGGTAATTATCGAAGCATCTGTAGTTCTTATTAAAAGTACTTAGTCATACGTCATTCTAGATGTTCTTTTTGCAGACCCCAAAGTTGGGAAATGGGGTTTGTCTCCACCGATCACAGTACCAGATCACGTTAGCCACGGATCACGGCGAGTTGTATCCACTGATACCGTGATCCATGTCAATTCTAGAACAAAAGGCAAAGACAGTTTAAATACATTCATTTAGGTGTCGAAAACTACAACTATAATAAAACTTCAAAACTTAGTTTATATGCCTAGCGGATATGAACTAGATTTTACATATTCCATAATGTGTTTGTCCAATATAAGAACAAAAACAAGTAAGGCGCTAATTAAGTGGTCGACACTTGATTAGTTTAAAAAAAACTTTATTTTAGTCAAGCAGAGTAACAGTATCAAGATAATAATAATCATTCTAATCATTACACATGTATTTATATTTACTTATTGCTAATTTGACAATATTCTTATAACTACTTAAATGCTATTGTGCGTGGAGGGGGATTTGCTGACGAAGCGAATAGAGTTGGGGTCATCACACTTAACTCGCTCATTTTTACGAGATAGCCTAGGCTGGATCTACAACTATAAATAATTTGTATTGTTTTCTCCGTTTTATTTTGTACGAGGCGTTTATATCTTGGTTTATTATTTTAAAACAAAGGTTTATCACGTGGTTTCAACTACATAAAGTGGAACAAGGCCAGCAAAACCATATAGTTGCAATCTGCTGTACACGATCATCATCAAGTGTGCACCTTTTTACACCGACTGCGAATTATAATATTCTACCCTTTAGTGTTCATGCTTTCCTAGTACATGTGAGTATCATTCAACTTTTACCTAACATCTTCTGTAGGTCGTTTACCCTTCTGACTGCTGCAATCTCTACACTGCATACACATTAATCCCTTAAAAACACACCAGCGAAATTATTTCTCAAAATTATGCATCTAATATTGTGAGGTCAGCTGGCTTGTCTACGCTAAAAATACAGTTTTGCATTTTACTTCGCAGGGACTGACAAAACTAATGTTAAACTTAAATTTTGTTAAACTCACTTATTTCGGCTTAATACAAAACCAAAAGCATGATAAAAAGATGAGCCTTGACTTCAAACGGAAAGAAACATTTCATAGAAGATGTGGGAAAAAGATCTCGTAGGCGAGTCTCGTAGCAGACTTTGTAGCTCTACGGCGTAGGCGAAATGTTGTAGACATTTCGTAGCGCCAACAAGATGTCATAGGCGGGGGGGGCATCACAAACACATTTTGAAACGGCAGGCGTAATTTCGTATACAATGTGAATTTGATAAGATATCTCAGACTGTGGGATTTTTCTGGTACGAATGAACAGAAAGATATTATCGTTTCCGACAGGTCATGAACTTGGGAATAAACGTATTCATAAATGAAATTTTCATGAGAACACCAACGGCAATACAACATTAATCAATACATTTTATCTACACGTATCCTACACACGTAACGACAGCCAAAGGAATACATAATTAAATTCATTAAATCACTGGCAGGCACAGAATGCGTAATGAAAAACACTGGACCATCGGAACGACGATCACGTCACATAAATCGAACTATTTTTATTGGCAACTGGCTAGCGTTGGCGAAAAACGGGTATGCCGACTATTTGATTGTTGAAGTATGTCCATATTTTTTGCCGACGCCAGCGTTTTATGTTTTGCAGCGCCATCTGACGGGCGACGTATAAGTCGAGCGCAGATGTCGCCGAGCGACCCGAAACTAATAAATGAGAAGGCCCTGCGGGAAATTAAAAATAGTTTGGCGCAAATCAACGCTTCAGGGCTGAATATTGAACTATAACTTCGTTGCCTCTCATTGTTTTTATGATCGAACTCACATCGGAAGGGTGTACAAGTTTTCAATTAAATTCCTTACGTTGCCATCCGAATACGTATTGCGGATTATTAAATTTCTATCTAAATGTGATTTTACTCCGAAACGGGGAGTGATCTCCCAAATTGACATAAAATTACATGATTTGAATAGCAAATGAGATAATATCGATTGGTTGTTACTTGTTTACATAAATAACAGTGCGACGGTTCAGTTGATAGACATGTTTATTTATTTAGACGGAGAGAATTACAAATGAGGAGATTCAATTTAATTGAATGAATTTTTTTATGAGTGAGGAAAAGAATGAATCTTGAAATTTATTCTTGAAAACGGCCTTATTTTTCAGTTGAATCAATGCGTATATAATTCCCGTCTCGATACATATTTTATGATGACTGTACCGGTACAGTCACGAACGTTACGAACATCAACTTTGTTCCATTATTGGTACTTCCAATCAACTTTCGTCGCCTTTACCTGAACAAGTTGCAAACAACAGTTAGTTGACTGAAAACTTACGTTTCCACACAAATCCGAATATTTTTGTCGCAATATTTCGCAGAAATAGTACAAAGTGAATGGATGTGAACGTAAATGAAAAGTTGCACAACTTGAAAACATTTTTGAGCGCTTGTTCTGATTTACAATACTGTATTTCTTCGAGTTTTCATAAAGGCAAAGTGGGTAGTACCCATATTTTTATGGGTATTTTTATATCTTGTGCCAGAGGCAAACAATGGAGATTTTAGTGCTAGCTTTGGCAATCAGTTATCTTTATAGGAGTGTTCTAAAGGTTTCCAATTTTAATATTAAATCTATGAAGAACTAAAATAACTTATATCGAAGTTCGGCTGCTAGTTGAAATATTTGAGAAGTTTTGCATTTAAGGTACCATTATACTGCACCTTCATAAATCTTTTTAGTTTTTCAAATGAAATTGTAATCGGCCAAATTTTCCACCGTCAGCTGTTGATTTTTTCACACAATCTATTTTTAATTTTCATTTTTATTTGCTAAAAATGAATTTTATGGTTGATAATGAAACAAACCTACTACAAAAGACACCTCGCCAGTTAAAAACGGTTTTTAGAAACATTACCAAACCTCTATAACAAAAATACCCCTCATAACAACAAGCAATAGAAACACTTACAGACTCATTTCGAAGGTAATATAACCTTTTTAAATAAACAGTTGAGGAAGTTTCTACGGAAATACTCTTTTCGCTGACATTATCGAAACCAACTTCCCAGTTATCGGACCTCACAATCAAAATATGAATATTTATTCGACGCCGAAATTAACTCGATCGCCATTCGTTTCGTTCATTTTCGTTCATTCGATGCTTATTGCCACAGAGATCAATAGAATGGAAATTATTGGAAAAATAATAGCGTTTTTAATTGGTATTTTTATTAAGTTTTCGGTCATGTTTTGAAATCTCTTCTTTAGCTAAATTGTTACTGTTACAATTATCCTGTGTCATCCCACTGTTGAGCAAAGGCCTCCCCCCCATGACCTCCAAATCTTTCGATCCAGGGCCAATGTGGACCACTGGTCGTTGGTTATATCCAGGTTGTCCCACCATCTGCTGCGTTGTCTAACGCATCGTCTTTTGGCCGTGTCAGGGCACCATAACGCGCAACGTAGTTTTTTAGCTCACAGCTCATTGTTATTTTGATATATAAATCCTTTTTCCAGCGTCCTAAGTTTTTACCGATTTCTTGTTTTCTCTAAAGATTTTGCTATTAGCTTTTCGGCTTACGATAAGCCTATTTCATTATAAAAACAAAGCTTCTTTGTATATTCATCCTATCATAAAATTTAATACACAGTATCTTCAAAAAATCCAATATGTTTCAACCATAACCAACTCGTAACGTGTTTCCCTAATACTTTGGTGTAGGATACACGAATTTGATACAGAAGTTAAACATTATTTAGCACTTTTACGACCGACATTTAGAAGTTCAGCAAACCGCTTTGTAAACCTACTATGTGCTGTTAAGATTATCCTTAAACATAAACACACACTAATATTATGTGGTAAGCTATAGTTTACTAACAAACAAGCACAACTTTTGACCATTTTCTGCCACGTGTTTTGAGCAAATAACACATTTTTAGCCAACAGAAGTGAAGATGTGTGTGAAGTGAAAAGGACAACGAGATACAAAAATAATGAATACACTCGTTTATTTTAATTTAAGAACAAAATATCAATAACTGAAACTAACCTACCACAAATCATAACGAATTCAGAAAAATAGCGGACAAGTCTTCGTTCAACAATTAGTTGTTGATCGAAGCACTTTAATCGATGTTCCCAAAGAAATTCTCTGTAAGTCTTTTAAATCTCTTTGGATGTTCCCGTCAAGCGTCACAGCCGACCAGAGACAATTAAAAGTCGTCAGAACGAATCCATAGAACTAAGTAATATGTGCTACGTACAACCTCATTTCTTCCTAATAATATAAAATCTCAACACCTACTTTGGCTGTTACTTAGGTACTTCTTAATGTAAGACCAATTTATTAATCGAAAATAACAACCATTTTTCATAAAATCAAATCCTCACAAACATTATCAATCTTATTCTTACTCGTCGCTTACATATCTAAAATACATAACCAACCGCCCGATGTAATCCACACCAGAAACACCCCTTGCATCTTACGTACGTAGGTACAAGTACATAGGTGCTTAAGAGTGGCGGATAATATTTATTTACACAAATAAATCGCGTCGTCAAGTAGCGCAGGCGTCTACGAAGATCGTGTGCAGGAAATTAAAATCAGCGGCAGGTGCGAATAATGAGATTCCCATTACTCACACCCCACTCGCCTGTACAAGTTTTCTTGCTAAATTAACGCTATAATCTAGGATATCTTGGTGGGAATCTGAGGGCAAAAATTTTGCGGTTTTTTGTCAAAGACTTGATGAAGGATTTTTTTATTTTTGATGTGGATCTTTATCCTTTTTTTGCACTTTACCGTTGGTTCCGGCTGTCATTTATAGATCTTTGACAGTGGTTACAGGTAGTCAGTGACCCGAAAGTCTGAGAACCAGTCTTACCAAGGGGCATCGTATTACCCAGTACTAACTGGGTTGTGGAGCTCAGATAGGCAGTCGCTCCATGTAAAATACCGGTATTCAGCTGATAATGGTGTGAAGTTTTACCTCGTCGGAGCAATGCGTTCTTTGTTATGTACGAGTAACTTATAAGGTTTAAAGTATCTATTAAACTGTTTTACGAGAATAAAGTGCTGAACATCCTAAGCACTCTCTAAGAAAGTTGCAGTTTATACATGATGCTAATTTATGACTTTTCAGGCTTCCTTACTTCCAAATCTCGGTAGCACGACATCTACAGGTATGATTGGTAGTGAAAAATTGTTTTTCAGTGTCTCGCTAAGTAAAATACAAGATTTCCATTTATCTTTTATCTTCATCTGCCTAGTTTTTTCCCAACTATGTTGGGGTCGGCTTCCAGTCTAACCGGATGCAGCTAATTACTATTTTTTTTTACATTTTTTTTTTTTTTTTATTGTTTATTAACTAAAGAACAAAACAAAATATAAACAGAGAAACATCACAAAAACCTCTATAGGTTTGTCCGGATGTTGAGACACTTATAAGCTATCTTAATAGGTACTAAAGCAAATAATCATTGATATCTGAGGTTAACACAGTTTATAGCAAATTGTGAGGTAGTTCGTAAGCAAAAAGAAAGATTACAAAAAAACACACGGCGCTGGTCGGACCTCGCGTCCAAGCTTAACTAATGGAATGAAATTTAAACAGGATGATGCCTTTCAGAAAGAGTTAAAGTATTGTTTGTATTTATATTTATAATTACTATTTGTTATTTCCGATTGAATTTTTGTTGGAACGTCATTAATTAGAGTAGGTATTAAATAAGCGAAGGAGAACATAGAGCTACTGCCTATCTGACCTCCACAAACCAGTTAGTACTAAGTAATACTTTATAGCCCTTGGTAAGAATGATTGTCAGACTTTCGGGCCACTGACTCTGTAACGACTGTGACAGATCTATAAACGACAGCCGGGACCAACGGATTTCCATTCATCTTTGCTTAACATATGAAACACGTATGGGTAGACAAGTCGCGAATACTTTTCACTGTTTGGCTTAACACGCCAAAACAGATCTAAAAGTAATTAGTAAAAGTACTTTTCTAGGATGATCTCATTGTCGAATGTAAATATCTAGACATTTGTTTAGTAAAGAAGGTAAAGAAATTCTTACTTTCATTTTGATCTTTCATACCCAACGACTTGAACACAAAGAGTGTTACAAATTACCTACCTAGTGCGTTGAAGGGGCACCGACGCACAAACGGTTTCCAAATGTATGGAAAACCTGTTTTTTTTTTTATTACGAAATGATGTACATAAACGAATATTTGGTAAACGTTTATGCAGCGGTATGCCTTCTACCCTGTATATGTTTAGGATACCATAGAAACTTAAGAAATTAATGACAACCAGACCAATAAGTACGAAAGTAGTAGGTACATGTTTAACACCGTTTAATACGGTGTTAAACATGTTTTTGGTGTTATGTTTTTGTTTTTGTTTATGTTTTGGTTTCAATCCGTTTGCAAGACATTTTATTAAAATGCACACGCTAATGCGACAATCTGAAACGCTTAAGAGCGCTTACCTGCGTAATTTCTCAGAATTAAATGTCAAGTGAGTCGGTGCGCTCGACTCGCTCTGTGCGCTCGTATCGCTAGTTACACTCGCGACGCTCGATGCGCTCCCGATAATTCTCGGCTGAGTTGCAGAAATCCTGCGTGTAGGTTCTTGCAATACATGCATGACAACATATAATGTCGTGCTGGCAATATATTTAACTTATGTTGCATACTGGCTATTAGGATTTGATTGCTTTGCAATAGTAAGGCCGTTTGTTGGGTTTTGCCTGTTCTAATGAAGTTGCTTGTGATCTACAGCAAAAGATGGATTGGTGTTTCCTCTCGCGAGTCATAAATTTAATGATTGTTCAGTAATTATGAAGAAATTGTCTAATAATCGTAATCTAACTATATACATAATTAAATTTAAAACCAGCCAAGAGCGAGTCGACCTGGCGCTCCGAGGGTTCCGTACAAACTTTTTAAAGGATAAACTTAACTTTGTTGTTCGATCCCTAGAAACGGCTATTGCATCAACCGCAAATAATAAGTTTGTAATAGTAAAATCGTTTTTTTTTTTATTAAACTACATAATAGGGGCCACGTGGTGGCCCCCGACGCCCGGGGCGTCTCCCGCGGCGGCCGGGACGCTGTGAGGTTCTCTCCCTCTCACGTTCGGCCACCTCCTTCTCTAGCATTACTGCTTCGCAGAAGGAGGTGACGGCGTCCTAAAAGGAAGGCCTTACAGCACAAGTAAAGGAAAACTTCCAAAAATAAAAAAAAGTTGAAAATGTTGGTACTTACAAGTTTTCGCGAAAATCTAAATTTGCCCATATCTTCTTATCATGTTGACTCAGGACTTTGATTTTTGTACACCTAATATAAAGTACAGACTTCAGTATCTGGTATAAATTTCAACTTCCTAGATCCACCCGTTCATGAGAAAATCGGTGGTGACAGACGGACGGACAGACTGACAGACGGACAGACGGACAAGAAAGTGATCTTATAAGGGTTCCTTTTTTACCTTTTGAGGTATTGTAACAAATCTACTTGCTCCTATTAAATAAAAGGATAAGCAGACTTGTTCAATTAAAATTTAATTAGGGAAAGATTAGTATTAGGGATAAAAAATACAGCAAAATATGAAAAACCTACCTAGCACGCACTCTAGGATTGTTTTTTAGGTGTCGCATTTAGTTGGTTATGAAGTTCTGCACTGTAGGAGAGACGGGAACAGGCGTCAGGGTAGCTGGTCAATACTTGGGAACTTCGAGGTTCCGTTTCAGGAAACCTCTGCAGGAAGGGCGTCGTGCAGATCTCCAGGTCAGACAAGGTCGAGACAAGTAGCAGCTTCAGAAGATCGGGAGTAGAGGTTCCAGATCTGTAGATAACTTCCGAAGATCGAGAGAAGAGACATCAGGCGGAATCTTTAGTGGAATCCCCTGGGTAATATAGATATGTACGAGACACCAAACTGTTTTCTTATGCAGATTCAGATCAGATTCAATGGTAGACCTTCTCTCGCGGTTCGACAGCTCGTTTTTCAAGTAGTCTCCCTTTTTTTTAATTTTTCAAATATCAGTTTTCTTGTGGCCATCATCTCATCTGACAAGTGTAGTCGGCCAGGACTTATCCATGAGTGCGTAAAGATTTTTTTAGATATAATTTAATTTTAAGTTATATAATAAACAATCGTAATAATCTCTATAATACAATAGCTAAACACATATTGATAAAAATAATTTAAATTTTATAAACCAAAAATCATCATAGACTAATGTAGGAAGAGAATTAAAAAGTAATTGACAGTTTGACAATTAGGCGATGATTTGGCGTGTCACAACATGAAAATTATGATATTTTATTTCAGCAATGTTTAAGTTTGAGTCGTAATTACATCGATTTGTTGAGTGTAACAATATAAACAAATAAAAAGGATGATAAATAGTATTATAAATTATGAATATAAAGTGTAAGTATAGCATAATACTATATTTCCCCAACGACCCCGAGAAAATTTTTGGCCTAGAACAAAAATTTTGCTAAGGTTAAAGTATTACAGCATTCACAAAACTTACATAACTCATTCAAACACACCGACATCATACGAAGTTAGGTCATGTAGTATTCACATTCAATGATCACTACTCAACCTGATTAGTCAATAACTTTAAGGCTTATTTAAGTATTATAAATTATGAATATAAAGTGTAAGTATAGCATAATACTATAGTATAGAACCCTAAAAATTATTAAAAAAACTAACATGATTGTTCATGAGTTAATTATTAGCTAGCCTATTTAATGCTGATGGGCCATGGCTTCCATTTCTCCTTTCAAAGTGTACTATTTCGATCGCTGACCAGTTTGTCACACCACCATCTTAACCACGGTCTACCTCGGTGGTGATCACCTCCACCACACGTTTAGAGAGTTGTGACTTTTGCGCATCTCTTTGGGTGACTGCGGGACAAAGGGTTATCTGAAAGAAAGAAAGAAAAAATATTTATTTGGGACAAGCACAGGAACTACAAAAAGAATAATAATAAAAAAAAAGAATCTAAAACTAAATAATAAAATGAAGACCTGTGCGAGGCCAAAAAGGCTCCTATCTCAGCATGATGCTGCGATAAATGAAAAACTAATACCGCAGCGCTGGTATTCTGATATGAATCTCACTCTCTGTCGAGAAGACTGCCATGATCATTGATCACCACTCTTGCTCAACATTATCATCGGCCTAGCCTTTTCCCGACTATGTTGGAGTCGGCTTCCAGTCTAACCAAATGCAGCTAATTACCAGTATTTTACATGGAGCGACATCAGACAGCACGCTTACTCAAAGTGGATTGTAAAGTATTACCTACCAAATAGCGTAGTTAAAAATTACATCGCCAACGAAATCCCTACGTTCCGACACACGGTAAGAGCGTCTCCACATAACAGTATTAGTCACGCGGCGCTAATGTCGGAGGAACAGCGTCTTGCGTCTCCCGCGCGTTTTCTAACAGTGTTACCTCTAATCTATCGCGTTAAGCTGTGAGACGATGTTAGGCCTTGTAACTGGTTTGCATAGATTGCTACCTGGTACGTGGAGTATTGAAACTTGATTATGGTTTTGACACAATTACTCCCACCAAGCAACTAGTCTTACCAAGGGATGTCCATGTCTGGGTTGTGGAGGCAGTAGCTCTGGTATTCAGCTTTATCTGGGGAGACTGGAAGCCCACCATAACATAAATGGAAAGAGGCTAGGTAGATGAATGATGTTATAACTAAACAAATTTAAAGGGATCCCAGATGCAGAATAGCGCATATAACGCATTTTATGTCAGAACACCTAATAAAATTCTAATTATATTAGGACTAATTATTCCTAATATAATTAGAATTTTATTAGGTGTTAGGTGTTATTTTATTAATAATTAAAAAAAAAAAAACAAATAATAAAACTAAAATAATAAATGGCATTAAATTTAATTCTGATCTTATATATCTTTTTCTAAATATTTTTTTTATGTATACAAATTTTATTTTATAAATAATTTAAAATTATATTAAATTTTATTTTATATGAAATTATTTATAATAAATTAAAAGGTGACAGATTCTTGAAACGAAAATTTGTACAACGTAGGTAAGGTATACTCACTCTTATGGACGAATTGTATTTATGGCTATTGAGTAACAAACATCCATCCATCCATTCAAACTTTCACATTTATAATAGTATTAAAACTCCACTATACAGTCAACATTTCAATGCTTTTGCAAATGGCAATAGATCACTCTCGGCACTAACAGGCTTGCGTGCTTATATCCTTCCATTGGCGTACGTCGGACGGTCAGTGTGGACTGACAGTCAGTGTCATCGCTGATGAATGATTTAGACAACGCGCCACATATTCAGACTTTGATCCTCTCGAACGGCCAATGGAATAATTAGTAAAGGCTGATTTTATGGGACGAGCTAATGAGTGTAAGTCGAAAATTTTAAGCTTTTGTTAGGTGATATTGAGTCTACTCTCCAAGTTTTTGGGTACGTAATTGAAGAGTAGTCTTTTGATATTTTTAAAGTCTAAGCAAAAAAGTTCACCTTCCCAAATAAACTGTTGCTGTCTTATTTATAGTCCAATAACTCGTAGAAAACTCACAAGGTTACACAACTCCGTCTAATCCTTCAAATTGGCTGTCGGTAATAACACATAGAATATACTCGTAATTCCAGCTCAAAATGCTACCAGAAATCCTGTACCGTAACAGCAAACTGCAAAGCCTCACTCGCTTAACCGACCTCCTTGAACTAAGCTATCTAACATGCAACATTAACATAAGCGGTGTGCTATCGTAAAAATATGCAAACGCCAGAATTACACATTAAATATTCGTCTCCAACTGTACTTGGAAGATAGTGGGCCAACGTGGCCCATAGTGGCCCATAGTGGAGGCTTGCGTTTACACTGCTGTAAAATATTACGGGCTCAAGTCTTGTCTCATGGATTATGCAATACTGCACGTTAATAAAGCAAGATAACAGGTGAATGCGACACGGTTCTAAGTGCGCTTTTGTTGTACTCCTGCATCTGGGTTATAGTACTTTGTCGAATTTAAACTACGGGTGTGAGTTGAAGACTTTAGTGCACGTTTGCTAAGCCTAAGTAGTTTACATTTACGCATTAGTTGGTGTGTTTATTTTCCACAGGTTGAAATCCTTGTTTAAAGGTTTCAAATAAATCGCCAGAGAGAAGAATTCAAAACATTTTTTGAACGACTTCTTCAGTTGGAACATTGGGAAGTGCTGAACATACATACTCATGGGGGTAGGCAGAAACCACAGAACGCCACCTACGATCCTTACATACTCCTGTTGCCTCATCCACGTCCATACATCTTGACAAACACGCACGTCAGTTGCGGAGTGTGGAGTGGTTCATTTTTTTATTTATATCTATCACATCAATACAAATACATAGTTTGATTTTGCAAAAGCACAAACGTCTTAACATGACCGAGCACAAAGTCACTTCGACCACTTCATGTCATAATCCGTAAAGCCTATCATTGTACTCAAAGAACACGAAAACTTTTAAAACTGTCCCATCTCCTTCAAAAAGTCGACACACCAAAACACGACAAACACCAGTCCTACCTAACTAATTATTTTTGTCCTACCATCGAGCTACCTGTTTAAAACCTATCTGGACAAAGAATCACAGAGCAACAATCAGAGCACAAAACAAAGCTACAGCAACCGATACAGACACAAAATGAGTCTAGGAACGAATTAAAGGAGGTATTCCGTATGCGGTAGAAGGAAATTCGTTAGATTTAGACTATAGTTAGAATCTGTCGTGATTCCACAGGAATTGAATGATCTTATTAATATAGATGGTAGTGTAGGTCAAGATAAGACAGATTATGAAGGTTATTTGTGTTTTTAATACTTTAGGGAGTACAACGGAGAAAGCGATGCAAGAATTATCATGTACCACCTTACATTGGTGTTTAAGATGGATGGATTTTGTCAGCAATGATATGTACGAGAAAGGAGTAAATGATGATGTGACGTCTGACAGGAGAAAATTGAAGAAGAAAACGATTAGAATGAGACAAGGGCAGGTAGACGACGATGATGTTGACTTTGCATTGGTGTTTCGTGGAAGGTCGTGATGACCATTTAAAAGTAAAGACGGAGTTAACGAATCAAAAAGATATAGCAGAAATTGTAAAGCTGTGTTTATAACTCAAATAGTTTTTAATTCTACCACTATCCAGTTGAAAGTCAAAATATTTTTAAGAAGCTAAATAAATCCCGACTTTAAAAATCTCCCCACAACACTTGCAAACGTAACGAAACGTCCACTTAAACTATTCCCATACCATAATAGGTCCGCAGGCCAGCCCGGTGGCCGGAACAAAATAAGTAAGTACACAAGATTAATTGTCCCTAGCGGACAGCAGCGGAAGCGCATTCGCTGGCGCCGCCATTTTGTGCAGATAACACCGGTGTACACTGTCGAAATGTACTGCCTGTCGATGCGGCTAACGTCTTTGTTGAACTGGCCTTATTTAGGATACGATTCTTAGTGATTTATGTAGAAGTTAGGGATATTTTTGATAGGGCTTGTTTAGTTATTCATTTTCTTCACGATTGAATGGAGTATTTAGTCACAATGTGGACATGAGCCCTTAATTACCGATGTAATATCCACAAATCACATTATCACGTAATACCTAATCAATAGGTCTAATTCAGCTTAATACATCCTTCATAAAATGATCTTATAAAGGAACTAAACCTTGACTGCCTTGTTGGTCCTGGGTTCGAATCCCGGGTCGAGCAAGGTGTTATTGGGTTTTTCCATCAGGGATTTCACAGTAGGAGCCACGGAGTCTAGATTTACCCTCCCGTTTGATGGCAATAGGCTCGCCCCCTATTACATGGGACTTAAACATAACTGGAAAACGAAATGTGGGTATACTATTAAGTACACCTCTGCCTAATCTTTCGTGGTTTACAGGCGTAATGTTATGTTATGTGAATGGAGTATTCAGTCATAGCGAGGACATTAGCCTTTGATTACCGACGTAATATTTACAAAACACATTATCACATAATACCTATCCAATAAGTCAAATTAAGCTAAGCACATGCTTCATAAAATGATCTTATAAGAGAATTGATTCGCCAGTTACTAAGCTAATCTCGACGAACCATCGACCCAAATCCGACAGCCGATCGACTTTAATCGCCTCGATCTCTATCAATCCGAAGCCGAGCAAAATGCATCGTCATTCTTTGCATCAAACTTGTCCCTCAAAGCAGTGAACTTTATCGGTATCCGAACTTAGTCCACATATCACAGCCCGGCTTACAGAGGATCAGGGCTAATCAGAATCCCCGCTTCGAAGGCTTATTCGTCGCCTCAGTATAAGCAGTGTAAAAAGATCGCTAAAACAAGATAAAGCTTGGTGACAACTTGTGTAACTCGACAACTCTGCTTGTGACGGCCCTGCGAATGACAGCCAACCGCCCCCCCTCCCCGGGGCCCGCAACCCGCCTCAACTCCCCTCAAACTCGCAAACCACTTTGCATCGTCCGATACTATCTCTTACAATGCATTTTCCTTAGGAATATAAATAAATTTATTCGCATCCCATTGAGATATCGAGAAGTCTCCGAGTTTAAAATCCGTCCGATTTCAAAGTTTATCCTTTGAAGTCTTGGATGGAATTATTTTCATTGAGAAACTTATAGGAGTTTGAGTAGCCTGTGAACTTGAAAATATTTGGATGTCTTACTTAATGTTTGTGTAAGGTCGTTGGATTGGATTTGGCTTCGGCACGTGTATTACGGGGGTTTTATTTAGTCTTCTAGTAGATTATATTATATTTAATCTGTAATTTCCAACTTTCTTTCAACAGTAACTATCTTAAAACAGTTTTAAGATCACGAACTAAAAGAACCTTAAGAGTTTTAGAGATTCTAAGATAAACTTACAGACGACAATATATTTAGAAATTAGCCAAAGATTATATCTATATGCTTCAAAGTTAGCCAACAATTATACAAGTAGGTATGATCATTCAAGAAACACACATTAGTGGAGAATGCTACAATCCTTACAAACGAGAAGTTTCCTCGAAATAAGTCATCTGTCAGCACTAATTATACGTACTTATAGTGGAATACCCGAAGAGCTGAGCACATTGCATATATTTGCACACATTTCCTGTCTTAACGATTTAAAGCGAATAGTACATACCTAAATGACAAGTAATAGAGAAGTATAGAAGACGAAGACACGCTGCACCGACCCCAAATAAATTGGGATAAGGGGACTTGACTGATGATAATGTACCTACGTCACTTATTTCAGTTTTTATGCTACTGGGGATCCCTCCAGCTTTTATATCCGTACTTAATTAATACTTTTAACTTTACCTTCAAAATTCACATTGTCAGCAATGTGTGTGCTTTGCTCAATCATCATCATCATCATCATTTCAGCCGAAAGACGTCCACTGCTGGACATAGGCCTCTCCCAAGTGTCGCCACATTGACCGGTCCCGTGCGACTCGCATCCAGCGGATTCCCGCCACCTTCACTAGGTCATCGGTCCACCTAGTGGGAGGGCTTCCAACGCAACGTCTTCCGGTTCGCGGTCGCCACTCCAGAACTTTTCGGCCCCATCGGCCATCCGTTCTGCGAGCAATGTGCCCTGCCCCCTGCCACTTAAGTTTGGCAATTCTTCGGGCTACGTCGGTGACCCTGGTTCTCTTGCGGATGTCTTCATTTCTGATTCGATCACGCAAGGAAACTCCGAGCATAGCCCTCTCCGACGTTTCGGACCCGTATGTAATCACTGGCAACACACACTGGTCATAGACTTTCGTCTTGAGACACTGTGGTAAGTTGGACGAGAAGATACCGCGCAACTTCCCGAACGGTGCCCAGCCAAGTCGGATTCGACGATTGACCTCTTTCTCGAAGTTAGACCTACCTAACTGGACCGTGCTCAATCATTTTTATCATAATCTTACTGTGGCTTTGTGATGTGATGTTCGTTTAATTTGTTGCAAGTTATTTGGTATCATTACCGTGTACTTTTCATATACGTCTTTCTTACCTCTCCATTGTTCACTTCATGAAAATATACAAAATATGCTTACGACGTTTATTAAACGTCTTACGAAGGTGGTACGTCAAAATTTGTATAAATCTCTTATGTATTTGTGTTCTCATAAATACGTTTAACGAATGTTGTTCGTTGTTTCAAACAAACATTTCCCTTAACAGAATTACTGAAGCTTGAAGTTGAAATTGGCACATTGCTGAGAAGACTTTTATTTTGAATCCTGCTTCAAACAAAAACTTTTGAAGTCGACAGTAGTTTTAACGCAATACAATTTCGGTTACAAAAGAAGTTTTGGAAGCATTAGTGAAATTTTCTGATAAGTTTTACACAGGATTTCAGTTTCAATAAACGTAGCTCCTAAATCGACTTAAAGTTTCATAACCGAACATAACATCACGCTTGTAATTCCCAAAGGGTTAGGCAAAGGTGTATCTAATAGTACACCCACATTTCGCCAGTTATATTTAAGTCTCATGTAATAGGGGATGAGCCTATTGCCATCAACCGGGCGTAAATCTAGACTCCGTGGCTGCTACTGAGAAATTCCTGATGGAAAAACCCAAAAACAGTTTCATTCAGCTATAAAATCTAAAATAATTAACTAAAATATGACACCACTGGCGAAAGACGAAATGATAGTTGGAAAATTAAAACGTACTCTGCCACCTATTTTGTTTCACTCACCACACGCTATATTTCATCGAGCAAGAAAGAGACAAATGGAACATCCCAGCTCTCATGTTCTGTGTAATTATTCATGAAGTCTGCGACAGCGTATGCTTTTTTATATACTTTTCAACACTCGTCCTAGCTAGTGAATGGGTTTATCAAGTCATGCTTGCATTGTATGCTCTTTTCAGGATTTATTCATTTCTGGGACTAGTTTGTCTGTATTCCATAATTATTTTTAAGCATTTTGTCACTGTTTTAGAAAAACCATCTAAAATATTATCCTTCATCTAAATACACACATCAACACGGTCTAGGGATATTTTTAAAAAAGCGAATTACTATCAATGTGTTAATTATTTATATGACATGTATATATTTAAAAGATACGTTATTTAATATTCTACCATTTTTTAATAATGGTTAAGGTATAGATTAAAATTTCAGGATTTTATGGAAAAAAAATGAAGCATAGACGGAAACCGTATATGAATGAACTTTTAATTTGTGAGTAAAAACTGAAAAAAATAGAAAAATCATTTAATTTGTGTTTATAAACTTGAAGTTAGTAGTCTGAGAAAGCGCCCATGATGTTCATAACACATCGGCAACGATTCGGCATGCTCAGAACAAGGTTGTCAATGTCTTGCTGCGGAATATTGTCCCATGTCCTTCTGAGGTGCGCAAAAAGTTGATCTTCTGTAGCCAGATTTTCAGGAACTTCCTTCAGAGCTCTTCTTTGCAGCATATCCCACGCATGCTCAATGGGATTTAGATCTGGCGATTGAGCAGGCCAGTCTAAGGCCCTAACATTATGTGTATGTAACCAAGCTGCTACCGTTCTCGCCGTGTGTGCCTGGGCATTGTCGTGCATGAGCAGGAAATCTTGCCCCATTTGTGTTCTGTGGGGCAAGATTACGGGCCCCAGCACCTGTTGGACGTATCGTTCTGCCGTCATATTGCCCCGCACCCAAACGAGATCCGTCCGTCCTTCAAGACGAATTCCTGCCCAAACCATAATTGTTCCTCCTTGGTATGGGTGAACTTCCTGAGGGTTCTGGAGACGGCTCCATCGTCCAGGAACTCGCCAAACACGCGTCCTTCGTGAATCTGGATGGAAGCCGAACCTGGATTCATCCGTGAACAGCACATTGGACCATTGGTCACGGCCCCAGTCCACGTGGTTCCGAACCCATTCTAATCGTCGTCCACGATTGCCTCTCCGTAAAGGTGGGACCCGGAGTGGTCTACGAGAGCGTAGATTGCTTTCATGCAGTCGCCTTCTTACAGTTTGGTCACTCACAAGCACTTGGTGTTCCACTCGCAGCCTTTGGACCAATTGAGTCGCCGTTGCATTTGGTTGTGCTCGCGCAGTAATTTGCAAAAATCGGTCTTGTCTGGGGGTAGTGATGCGACTTGGCCCCCGGTGCCTCTCCGCTACTTCACCTGTGGCACGATAGCGTGTCCACAATCTTGAAATTACATTTTGATGGGTCCCTATGGCCTCAGCAACATTACGCTGAACAGATCCAGCTTCCAGCATTCCCACAGCTCGTGACATCTCCGCCCTCGTCAAATGTCGGCGTTGCATGGCTACAATACCTCAATTTTAACTTTATCTTTCGTTTAAAAATGAAAAAAAACTATAACTAAACGTAATTCGTATTGTTTTCTAAATTTCGCACAAATGAAAATTCCCTCTCCTATACATCAAGACATTTTTATGCCACCGAAACAAAAGAATTTTCAAAAATTTGAATTTGGAATTAGTCTGAGATAAATTAAAAACAAATCGGTGTATAAAAGATTCCAATGCGGCCAGTACTTTTCGAGTTATTTAATTGAGTATGAAATATCCCTAGACCGTGTTGATGTGTGTATATATAAGAAGAAACTGACTGACTCACATATCAACGCACAGCCCAAACCGCTGGGTCTACAGATTCCAAATTTGGCAAGTTGGTTCCTTATGTGGTCTAGGGTTGCACTAAGAAAGGATTTTTCGAAATTCAGCCCCTAAGGGGGTGAAACAGGGCTCCAAAGTTTGTATGGGGAAATAAGATAGACTATTTTATTCGAAACTTCGCAGGAGTGCTCCTATTGATAAATGAGTAGAAACGGGTTTCAAGTTTTTTCAGAATTCAGCCCCTAAGAGGGGGAAATGGGGTGACAAAGTCTGAAAGTCAACTCAGCCCAAACCACTGGGTCTAGAGATTCTAAATTTAGCACGCGTAGGTTTCCTATGAGGTCTAAGGGTGCACTAATAAAGGATTTTTCAAAATTTACCCCCTAAGGGGGTGAAACGGGAGTCGGAAGTTTGTATGGGGAAATAAGATTAGTAAGACTATTTTATTCGAAACTTCACAGGAGTACTCCTATCGATAAATGAGTTAACGTTTGTGTTTCAGGTTTGTGGGCAAAGTCTGAAAATCAACATGGGTATTGTTTGTATGGTGTATCGGGTCGGGTGTATTACAAAAACAACGATTTTAAGATTTAATGTGGCGGACCTGAAATACCATCATTCCCTGTTGGGTTGCGATGAGGTTGAAATGTCTAAAAAACAATATGGGTGTCGATACCGAGATTATCATGGGTGTTGATTACGAAAATGGCATTCATTTTGAGATCCAAAAGATGGCGGATTCGACTTCTATACAGGGTAATTGTTGGTTTATTGTGATGATGATGATGATGATTGTGATTACGATGATAATGATTGCGATTACGATGCTGATGATTGTTATAATGATGATGATGATTGTGAAAATGATGACAATGTTTGTGATAATGATGATGATGATTGTGATAACGATGATGGTGATTGTGATGGTGATTGTGATGGTGATGGTGATGGTGATGGTGATGGTGATTGTGATTGTTATGGTGATTGTGATGGTGATTGTGATTGTGATTGTGATGGTGATTGTGATTGTGATGGTGATTGTGATAGTGATTGAGATTGTGATGGTGATTGTGACAGTGATGTTGATTGTGATAATGATGATTGTGGTAGTGATGGTGATTGTGATGATGATTTAGATAATGATGCTGGTTGTGATAGTTATGGTGATGGTGATTGTGATAATGATGGTGATTGTGATAGAGATGTTGATTGTGATAATGATTGTGATGGTGGTTGTGATGATTATGAAATGTGACAAAGATAGTCGAAGCTATGATTGACATCAAATTCAGAGTCTGAGTAATTGAAATAGGCCTCAAACAACAAACAACAACAACAGCCCATAACGTCCACTGCCGGACATAAGCCTCTCCCATGATGGGAGGAATAGGCCTTACAACACAATAAATGGACAAAATTCTTAGCAACAGCTAATTCATTTTACTTGCAACATTTTTTTTTGTATTTTGCGACACTGTGAGCCACAACGAAATGTGCTAACACGCGTCCGATCAAATTTCACATTTGTTCTATTTGTTCACAAGAAATCAAAGTTAAAACAGCTAAATTCCAGCAACTTTTCTACGCCCGTTTTTATGTTGTCTGTAAATATTATATTTTATATCACGTTACCAGGCAGAACAATGATAATAGCGCCCAACATTCTAAATCTCATAATCCCATGATCACACAAAAGGGATTCTTTCTTTGAAGAAGCCACCGTAATCCCTTAAGTACGAAAATATAAAAAATATAAATCACGGTCCAGCTTCCAGCTTCCTTGCTGCCTTGCCACTTTTAATCTCCGTCACAATGTGTACTGGAATATCGTAAATCATCCCGCTATCGAAGACGGTTATAAAATATTGAAAATGTTCAGTTTCCAGTCATTCATCTCTGGTTGTATGTACGGTCGAACAAGCTATTTCGTTTACATTTTACAATGTAATTTGTTGGTTAAACTGTAAACCAAATGGCTTGTTCGACCGTACTTATCGCTTAATGGACTTGAGAGCCAAATATTTGGAGAGTTCGAATTGATGTATGGGCGAAGTGTATGCTGTAGTTGTGCTCAAGTATTGGGGACGCTCCTGGTTAAAATGATGCATCGTTCTTGTTGTTGTCAACAGCACTGTTATTAATGAAAAAGCCTTCAGAAAATATATTATGAAAGACTCAACAAACTAAAGGTTCGGTTCTTGCTTTGAAAAGCCAATTAATGCATTGGAAGGTAAGTACACTTATTGACACATAACACTTCCGAGTAGCCATTTTGTATGGAGTACACATTCAACGTTGAAGCACTCACAAAGAAACATATAAACGCACACACAAACAGTCCACAAACTATCACAAAACTAATCAGTTCCCAATGCAAACCCATCGACTACATTCCTAATGAGACTTGGTAGCAAAACCTATCTATCTGTCCCATACGTCGAAACTTACGATCTTCCGCTGCTGCAACCACTACTTCCACCTAGGTAACGCTAGGTGTGCAAGATTAATCGCCAGTGCCTCTCAGAATGGTACGGAAACGCATCCATATCTGTCCAGGGACGACCATTCACCATCCCACGGTTTCCTTAGCCGAGTAAATATGTATTCAGCTTGTGTGCCAACCAACCACTTAGGAGTAGTGTTACAAAACGCATTTGCAAAATCGATGGATGCTCAATAGGTTTTGACTTGTTTAAAGTTTGTGTTTGGGCGCTGAAATAAGAAGAGAGATAGAGTGTTGTTTATTTTGTGTTAAAGATGGAAAAATCTTGAACTTTTCTTTATAAAGTTTGCTTACGAAGCTTCTGGAAATTGCATGGAGTTTTACTAGACAAATTAAAAACTGTTTATCGCTGCTGAGAGAATAGCAAAACCTGATGGAAAAAATAATTAACAGTTAGAAAACAACCAGTTCTAACTTTACATTAAGGCACTTAAAATTTTATATATATAAGTTTTTGTTCCGATTATGAATACGTAAACGATATTATAGGGTATACCCTATAACGCATATAACGTATTCATAATCAAAACAACATTTCCTCAGTTTCCAACACACAGCTAAACATGCACGTACTCCTACAGATTTTAAACAACAATTAATAAAGCATTTATAATTCGAACAACGAAACTCACACGAACTCGAAAGACAATAAACAGAAAACTTCGCCGACTGCAGACAAAAATAGGAAGGTACTTACTTTGCGAACTTGGAACACAGTCAACTCCGAGATCCTCTCGAACACCGATTAACGAACCCCATTAGATCATCTTAGGGTGATTATTATTTAAATGCGGTTCACGTTGGCAACTTCTTGAATCACCTGCAACCCTGCCCCCTTCGACATTTGTAAGCACTTCAGGACCTCCCCCTTCGCCTCTCCAACGTCTTTCAAACGAGGAATAAAAGTAGCTTGTTTCTGCTAGAAGAGCTTCTTCTGTTTTATGAAAAGGAAATTGCATTATTGAGAAAGTTGTCCGGGAATATTAATTTCCGATTAGTGTTTGGAATATGATTATGTTTTAAGATATTGTGCTTTTGATAGCTTAGATTGTGAATGTTTTTGCAACATTCTGTTTTGCACTTTAATCAAGATGGTATGGGGTAAGTAGACGAATTCAGTTCTGAATTATTCCTAAATACTCATTGACTACATGACGTTTTTCTATGACAATATCTATATGTAGGTACATATATTGTAAGATACGTAAGTATCTTGCTCCACAGTGTAGAATACGCGCATTACAACTATTTTCTCAAAACATTTCCTGTTTAAACACATATTTTACGTTGATAACATATTCTAGGTTGCAACTTCCAGTTTCTTAATGCTTGCGGGGAAGCGGGGCGCGAACGGCACGGTGGTAGTGCACAGGAAATTAAATCAGTGCCACCTTACTTATATAATCGTGTGCCACTCGCAATTTTGCCGCTTTAAGAAAATGCGGGTCAAGTATGACCTGATTTTTTAACGGTTACACTAAATCGAACGTTCCCGTGTTGTTTATAGAACATAGAGAGTTTCGTCTATGTGTTTGATATGGTTCAGTGTAATTTGCTCCTTCCATAAACAATAAACACCTCTGAAATTTAAACGATCGAAGTAGGCACTTTCAGTTTACTTCGTGGAAATAAAAGCCGAATATAAAAGCGATACTCCTTCTTTATTCCCTAACAAAAATTTTGATTAACCTCACCTTTTCAACATACCGAAGACACTAAAATGGAAGCCTTCTAAGGATGCTCATTAAATCCCTCCAAGCAAGTCTTATTTACGCACAAATGATTTATTTCCGATCCCTAATTTTATCAAAATTCCTCTTTAGAAGACGCTCCTCTGAACTGGAAGACCTTCGAATGTATATTTTAAGATTAATTTATCCTCAACGATCGCTCCTTTTGTGTGTTCATGGGGACGGGTGGTCCGTTTTTCCCTTACCTCCTCTTATTGGATAGCATGACAAACTGAGCAACAAAAGGTTGTTTGGTGTATTTTGTAGCATCATCACAAAATTGAAATTAAATCTAGTTCAGGATAGTGATACGTTTGTATATACAATGTGTTGTTATGTAAGAGCTTAAATAAAGAGATTCAAATAAAATAAAAACTAAGATCCAGCTATATTACTATCATCATCTTCATCATCTGCCTAGCCTTTTCCCAACTATGTTGTGGTCGGCTTCCAGTCTAACCGGATGCAGCTGAATACCAGTATTTTACATGGAGCGACTGCCTATCTGACCTCCACAACCCAGTTAGTACTACTGGGTAATACGATACCCCTTGGTAAGACTAGTTGTCAGACTTTTTGGGCCACTGACTACCTGTAACGACTGTCAAAGATCTACAAATGGCAGCCGGGACCAACAGCTTAACGTGCTTTCCGAGGCACGGAGGAAACTCGGTATGTAAGGGTGGTTACCCATCCACAGACCAACCTAGGCAAGCACGGCTTAACCTAAAGATCGACCCCAAGCGGCTGTTATTATTTAGCCACGAGCTCCTCTATATTACTATGACCAAACTAAATACCCTAATTGATTTATTGCTCTCGATCCTAAATACTATTTTCACAGCTAAATGTGAAGTTATAAACAATTGTATAACAGTCCAAAACTGGACCAAGGACTTTAATGTAACTTCCTTGGAACCTTCAATTATACTCCTTACTTAAATAAATAAATACAGAGCACCCCAAACCTCTCAATTTAAATTAAACAAGAAAAGCAGCACTTAGCCTGCAGTAATAGACTCAAATAGAGCATAAACTTGAAACTAAGCTTTAGTTAACTTGAATAATTGCCGCTGTTGTCCAAACTTAAGCTAACTTGAGCCGGCTAGTATGTCTGCAGGTTTACTCAGGTATTACCGGTGACATACGGACAGACAGACCGATTAGATTTGGACGAATTGCGCCGCTTGACCAATGTTTTGTGAAGGACTACACTGGCACAATATAGGGTGTTGCATATTGGTCAAGGAATATTTTTATTACTGATGAGACTTTGTAAATTCACAACCCTAGTCTTCAATTACGAATACGACATGAGATAAAAAGTAGTAAGGCTCAAATTAAATTACCAATAGCAAAACCTTCAAAATATTTCATAAAAAAAAAAATGGTGAAATATTTTGAAGGTTTAAACAATGTCACATCGCTAATACGAGTAGTACTATTTACTCTCCATTACAATTAAAGTTCATAAAACTAACCAAATCGCAAAGAACACTCAAGTGATTGGCGAAACCCAACAACATACCTACAAATACAACACAAACAAAATACGTCACGACAATTCCAAGCAAAATTAACTACTATCATCCACTAGGCCATTATTGCTCCTGTCATTGACACATACAGCACTCGAAACACATAATCAAATAAACGTCTACCGTGCAATTTACCTAATCACTTGCTGACTCAGATACAATCAGATACATACATATGTAGGTATTATAATAGAGAGACAATGTATGTGAAGGAGACACATGTGGCTCTATACATATAAAACAGTTCCTTGTGACTGATTGAGTGATTGACAAACAGAATTTAGCATGAACAGCTGCTGAAGATAATAATGGGATATTGGGAAGATGTCTCCGTGGTAGAAATATAATGTTCCGTGGTAGAAATATAATGTCCGTGGTAGAAAAATAATGTTACTATGTGTCTTGATAATATAAATAAAAAAAAAAAAAAAAAAAAGAAGGGTATTGGTGATGCTAAATATGTATGTATAAAAACTAATTTTAAATAATAGTTTTAAAATAGTTTTTGTGTTTGTTTGTTTATCTCCATGGTAGAGGGGTGTTGGTGATGCTAAATATGGATTTATAAAAACTAATTTAGAATAATAATTTTAAATTAGTTTTTAGGTTTGTATGGTTTTTGTGTTTGTATTTACTTAAAAACTAAAACTAACTAAGTTTTATTTTGATTGTTTTTACATAAAAACGAATACAGCTACAAACTAATATACAATATGAATGAGTAATAATAAATCCACTCATCCGAATTTCGGTCACGATATCACAAACGGGTCTCCCCGTTTTTTATTATTATATCAGATATTCGCGCCTTACAATTTTGCTAACACCCTTGACGCTACCACTTATACACACCCCTTGTTTCGCACAGGAAAGTACAGAATGTTCTATTCTGAGTCAGGGACCACCCAGTCACTTAACTCGTTTTGCACGCGTTGTCATGAACTTCAAAGTGTTCCTGGCAATACTTAAGTTGTATTCCTTTAGAGTATCTGTTTGTGTTCAGGTTAAATGTGTGGTTGTTACTTAGATACCCCGTGGGTCACGTGGTTGCAAGAGCAACTGCTGAGCGACGGTTTGTCTCCCAGGTTGGGCGAAGTATAATAGGTATTTTCAGTAGGAATTTCTCAGTAGCAGCCCGGAGGTGACGCAGGTAAAGCCGTTGGGCCAACACCTGGTCACGGCAATCCAACACAAACGAGGAGACCCGTTTATGTCACAAAAATTTTTTTTTTCATGCATTAAGAACCAAAATATTTTGCTGTTTTATACCAAAGTACCAGTTCGGCCAAAATAAATGGTACAGCTGATTATTTTATTAAAATTGACGAAACATTTGTGAACCCATGGTAAAAGTTTGTGCCATGATACGATGTATTAAACCGTGCATTTCAATTCACAGCGCATCTACTGCATGGTTGTTACAAAAGACGAATGAGCTCAAAGCATTCCCGAAGCTTTCCGAAGTTCTCCGAACGACAGTGCAGTGTGTGTTCATAATACTCAGGTTAATAGCAGGCAGTCTAAACTGAATTAACCCAGTCCAGAGCACTGGCAACTTTGAGCACCTGAGCACTATCAAGTTTCATGAAAGACTCAACAGTATTTACGAAAAGCACTAACTTTAAGTTAAGGCGGTCAAAATAATTCCAGGGTGCTTGTTTTAGTATAAAATTAAATAAAAGAGGATGCATTCATGAATCTCTTTTTTATAAGGAAAGTCACGAGGTGGTGGCTCAAACTATCTAAGACTTGAATAATATCATGGATGGATAATAATCTGATATAACGACAAAATCATGACTCAAAATGAAAATCACATCAGTAGTTACGGGGATTGTTAATAAATTAGTACTTGACACATCTGTGTATAATAACTTTGTAAATAAGAAAACCACTATTTGATAACCTCACATACATATTAAAATTCTTCCATATACGTACACATACAACGCTCACAAGTCTTGTATTATTTTCCCGCCGCTAAACCTAACAAAGGCAACAACTCAATTGACGTTGATCTTTTTCCACTGGCAACGCCCGCAAATAATAATTTACACGGGCAACATTTCAATGATAAAGCAAAGATTTTTCGTGGCATTGTCCGGTAAAAATAGAAGGCGATAACATACGAGCGTTGTTAGTCGTTACCATGGCAGGCTCGGCCATTAAACCTAACGAGCCAAGCTTGCGAGGACAAAATGTCCTGCCTGCCAACAATGACCGGTAGGGATGTGCGCAGTTAGTCGATAGTATCGGGCTGCGTGTAACCGATTGAGTAACTTGACTTACCTACATCAAATATATAAATATTTGATGTAAGTCAAGTTACTCAACTACCTGGACCCTATGTCGAATATTGATTCTGGACTTGTGGTGTCCGTTAAAATAAGTTACCACGAAATACTGCTGTATCTTATTCAATGAGTATAGTAATATATCTTATTCAACATCATCTATTGTGCCTTCAAAACACATTTCACATATCGAAAATACTTTTCAAAATGATACAGGCTATGTTAGACAAAAAAAGGATACTTATTTTGCACAGAAACACATGCAAGTGTATTCGTATTCAATTTCAATTTCAAGTTTTCACTTACAACTGAATTTTACAAATATTCTCTTTTGTTATGGTGAACTTTAATCCTGAACCAATAACAGTTTACACAGACGTAAACGTGAACGTGAACGTCCAGTTTCATATCTACATTTTCAAGAATCTCGTCAGTGTCTGCAAACGCTCTCGTATTCGATTTCTCCGAATACTACACAGTACAACAGCCCATAACGTCCACTGCTGGACATAAGCCTCTCCCATGATGGGAGGAATTTGCCGTAATCTCCACGCTTGGCAGGCGGATTGGAGATCGCAGTGATGAAAGACTAACAGAAAACGCTGCTGCCCATTCTCTGGTCTACGGAGGCGCAAGGTGTTCTGCCTCAGACATTAGTCGCCTTATACGACACCCGTGAATGTAATGGGTTGGTTCTATTCTACTCTGCCGGATACCACACGGCTGGTTCTCCGAATAATCGTCAGGTTATTCTATACTCGGTAAAAGTCGGTGCCCCATCCCTAGTAACGACCTTTACCTTACAATATGTAAGTGACGCATGTTCTGTAGTTGTTAGCGGAGGACCTTTTCACTCGGATAATTCATCGTGTCTTCACTTCGGTCGAAAAAACCGTTACGACACAATACTGCTAGCATCAGGATTGTTTGGTAAAAATCTGAGTAAGTATATATTTCTTTCACCTTTGTGTTATTTTCTTCATTTGTGTGTTATTATAGAAAAACTGTAGATTGTTTCAAAACCTGAATAGTTACGTCGATAATATAACAGTCAACTAATACTTTATACACACTTAGATTCAAGTTATTAAGGCCGCCTCATCGATTGTTTCTTATTAAAAGTCAGATCTTTAAAGCAGCTATCAAATATTGCAATTGGATTCCCAAATTAACAATCAACTAATCGTATCAGTCGGCATGAGATTAAACCTTAACTCAGAGTACTAAAATACAAATGAAATTAATTTAACAATTAAGAAAAAAGGAGTAATTAACGCTACATATTGCATCCCTGTATGAAATAAGCAGTACCTTTGTGCTCCTTTGACTGTATGTTATTTCCTGTACACGTGTTTTGTGTGTACATAAATAAATAATATTGCCAATTCACTTAGGCTGAATTTCACCAATTTCACCAAACGAAAAACTGAGGGAATTCAGCTTTTCTAAACCTCGTTTTAGAGATGTCAGTATCAATATTCTAACGCAATATTATCACTGACAGCTCTCAAACTAAATCACCATCACTAAAAAGAAGTACAGTACACCACACAAGTTTCGCGTTATTATAACTAAACCACGATTTATATCGCTCGCCACTTGTGGTGCCGACTGTAACAGCGGTCCCCGCTAATGATGACAAATGCCAACATCATGAGGGCTGCGGTTTTTATATCCCTTAGAGAAAACTACCCGCTTCTACAATATACTGGGACAAGCTTCTTGGGAAAATTCTTGGAACATAAATCGTAGGTTGTGACGAGTTTTAAATGAAAAGGATGTGGAACAAAGGTTTTCTTGTAGGATTCTGGATCGACTATAATCTATCATATTTGTTTTGACTTGTTATAAGGATTAATTTGAATTGTAATTACGGTTTTTTCTTATACAGATTTATACATCTGTTAGTAACGTACGATTGATTCATGGAATAAGTCATTGAAATACACTAGAAGAAGGCACTCGTCATAGGGGTAAAATTTGTGATCATAGCGTCATATTATACAGCATAGGGACGATTATATAGGAAGCTTATAGAAACAGGAGTTGTTTACAGCCATTCCCCTGATGTAAACATTTAGCACTTTACGACACCCATGGGAAATGTGGGGCCTTATTCATAGTGTCGACTTTACACAAACTCCATTTAAATTATAGGCACCTTATGTTTCATGTTTTTTTTCGAATTTTAAATTTTATTTCACAGTAAGGATACCCTGAAAGAAACAAAGAATGGTTTTTCAGTTGATTGATAACAGTTTCGTGGATAAAGATATTATTTTTCACTTCCATCTTTTATTTTCAGACTGATTAATTGTCTCGAGTTCTTCGTTTTTACCATCGCTTTTCACTCGATGACAGTTTTATTTTTGTTTAGAAACGAGTTTTATTGTAAGTTCAGTTGGAAAGTTGGCTAATTTAGATCTGATAAACTACAACTTAGCTTTTTATTGCATTGATTAATAATGCTAAAATTAAAAAAAAAACTATAGGGCGCCTAAAAAAATTAAATTTAAAAAAAATATACATACACTTTCATCGGTACTCATTTTAAAGCTAAGAACCAAGCGAGATAAGGCGATTTTCAGCCAATACAAGAAAAAGCCACAATGGCGGCGAGCCAGGTGGGCGAGACGAAACACATCTCATCATCATCATATCATCGTCGTAAAACGTTATCTCGCTCGTTATGCCGACAAAACGCTAAGTGTGACTTTCATTTAGTACAGAAAAAATGTTTGTTCTCATTAGCTTGGTGACTTTAAAATGGCTTCTATTACTTGCTTTAATTGAACAACATGTTTGCAACAAATTGAGATCGGAACAAATAAACTTATGATTGTTATTTACACGCCTTGATCTTTCAGCTATTGTGGTTACTTACAAATTTCGCCCAAAAACCAATATAATATGGAATTGCGCATGGAAATATCGACTTAGCATACAATCCACATTTACGAACATAGCCACGCATGACCAACAAATAAGCAGAAAACCTCCATACATTTTCTAATACGGTACCCTAAATATAATGCCTTTGGCAAAGTTGAGCAGGGTCATAAAACCTTGACTATGAATAGGAGTTGTGAAGATGATGTTACACGCCATGACGCGTGTAGCGATAAAAACTTTAACTTTTGCCATGGGAAATGGCCGCTTTGAGTTTTGGTTCCTATTGTGTAGCCTGATGTAGTTTATAACAGGTTTTATGTTTATTCTGCATCTTTCATGTCATACAATTTCCTATGACAGATGCATTTCGCTTCAATCTAAATATTAGTTCCTACATCAGCAGTTAAAAGGCTTTAATTCCACTGCGCACTGCAATGTTCAAAATCAATAGTTGATTTTTAGTCCTATAATGAAATTGAAAATATGAAGTACCATAATTCGGGTGAAATTCTAAATTCTCTGGTTACCACAAAAGATTTCAACAAAAATCCGAACCGAACCGAGCAAATACCTACAAGTAAACGTCTTCAAAATTCAATCACGCTTCCCCATCCCTCTCATCATAAAATCTCCTCATCCACTAATTAATACCGTCTCTCATAAGTCACAACTTCACAGCAGAACCTGCATCCAGCGTACATTTAATTTCCGCACATAAACGTAGCTATCTCGGAAAGGAAACCGAAACTATCTCGAATCTAATTTAGGACATCTCTAGCACGCATACTCGCACCCCGAACTAAATTAGCTCTGTAGAAAAATGTACTATGATACTGGCACGCTAAAAGCGAATACGGTTTTTCAAAACAAGAACGTGTTTCGGTAAGTTTACTCTGGAATGTTCTTTGTGACCAAATTGGCGTAATTTTTGCTTTATGCTGACGTCACGGCTTTTAAAACTTTTGTTTTGAATTTTTGTGAAAAAATTAATATGGTTTACCTTTTTCCATGGACGAAGGATTATGTAAGAGGGGTTTTATGAGTTTTTACTGTTGGGAACTTTTTATTAACATGATAACAGTAGTACCAAACGAAATGTAGAACAATCTCATTGCATAATTTAATTAAAGAGTTCATTTTGGCAGATTTTATTTCTCCCAACAAAGACGCCACAATAAACTACAATACCTACCTAATGCTGCAAGAAAATAACAATCCAAGATAGCTAATAATGCCTTAAGGGAAAATAAAAAAGATATAATTCACAACAAAGGAACCATCGCATGCTACCTTATCTTTCTTTATCTTATCTAATGAAAAAGGAAAACCATTACGTTTTTTTTTCAGTTATCGTCGCGTTAAAGTTTAACAAGGTCTCTTCGACCTTTCATTATTTTAAAACTAATTAAAAAGTCCCGTTTCGGCCCAAGGCGGTGACGGGACGCGTGAAGACGCTTTGAATATATCGGCCAAGGACGCCATTTTGTTGCTGACAGGGTCCACAAATAAAAAAGTTTAGACGCCCCTTGTTAGTAGGGATTAAACCTAAATATCCCAAAAGTTAAATATTCAGATCGGGTCAAGAGACATATTTAGACCGAGACTAACGATGTCAGATGTTCGTAAATTCATGCATTCAAAAGGGTATCTTTTTACTGATTTTTCCGATCCTTCGGAAAACGACAGAGGGGGAGAGATCGCAAACGATTGTGGAGGCTAATATCCCATGATCGACACTCCCACTCGTGAATGGCGTATATATGGAAAAAATGTTCACCCCAATACCATATACTGGCACCCAATTTATTTTTTGTCATTTCAGTTGACACGACACGCTTCAATACTGTGAGCCAAGTAAACAACAACTGAGGTTTCTCACTAACGATGTAAATGAATTACAGCAGGTTTTTCAATTTAATCTGTTGTCAAGTAATTTTACTGATTGTTTCATCCTTATTGTCTATCTTTTCTTGTTATTTTCAAACATAAACGTTTTGACGTGTTTCTAGACATGTGAAAACCGTTACATTAACAAAACTAAATACAACTAACTTAAGTGTATCCTAGTTTTCACCAAGAAATAATTCTGTAAGTCCCTCGGAGTCTACCTTTAGACCTAAAGATTAAATAGAAAAAACAATGTGAACATTAAGACGATACAGCACATATTATGATGTTAGTTTTAGATATTTCTCCAAATATTTACCTGCCGACATATCTTGGCAGTATTTGACAAGGTACCTAGATAAACAAAGTGAACACATCGGCACCGGCGTTAGGTTACATAAGTGTACTACTCAAATATTACTTCTGACACGTATCAAAGGTGTATGTATGTACCTTGGCCAAAAAATGAGCCTCTGCAATGTAAGCACTTATGATACGAGTATGTCGAGTAAATTAAAGTAAAAAGTAGGTACTACACCGAAAAAGTAACGTATTAGAGAAACTAAAAGTACTTTCATAACGTTCAGAATGAGTACTTTTTAATAATACCTCAATCATTTGACAAACTTAAAACTCGCGTAAGTCAGCTCGTCTACTCGCAAAGTTTTAAAACTTTCACAAGTTCTTTTTTATCACAGTCTTTTTTAAAAGATTGATAAAGGTTCTTTGTGGTCTGTAAAACTACGGCCGTGGCTTAAATGACATTTCTGAATGTTCGAACACCCGGGGTTATTGTCTAAAACTGAAACCTTTTCTTTTCAAAACTTTTTACTAAGGATTCCGTTCTGAAACCGAATGTTTTGAAAATTTTAGCCAGCTAAAATGTAGTTAGTTTTCGCATTTAAAAACGACTATTACATTAATTTTCATACACAAACTCCCATAAAAATTTACATACAAACTATCCACAGGGAAAGCACGGAAAAATAGCTTTTGTATTAAAAAATTTAGAATTAAAACAAACAACAAAATGGCGGGTAAAATGATACGCGGAACACCGCGAGCGAGTTAAAACTCGGTACAGAATATAACATGTGTTAATTCCTACAGCTATATGCGCTTTAATTACCGTTTTCGTGTATTTTTATGTGTATGTATAAAGCGCGTAAGCAGAAGTTTACTTGACAGATGGCGTAGGAAAAGATGGTGAGAAAACTGTAATAGACACTAAAACATTACACTACACTAATGTCAACTGGGGAAGTGCGACTGATAGGGAACGAACGGGAATCACATTACCCAGATACTCGGTTGTGCAGGACGGATTGACCGTCACTCCTTATTCAGCTGCGTTTGGGGAAACTGAAGGCCAATCCCAATACAGTTCGGAAAACGCTAGGCTAGGCAGATAATGATTTTCAATACGCTATAAGTGTACGAATGTGTATGCAGCTGTGGGGGCTGGTGATAAAGAGAAAGAGGCCCCACGGTGAATAAAACACGTGTTTTCTTTTTAGAGTGAACTAAAAAGTGTATTGACAGATAAAATTGACAACATACATCCAGTGTTGCAAGACTAAAGAACAAAAATGTTAGGGATGCCAACAATAAGCAAGCGTAAAATGATCATAGATGCCAGTGTTTTCTCTGCTATATGAAAGGCTTTTGCTCCACAGAAAGTCAACTATCTGGTTCTGGTATCTGGCTGGTATTATTCATGCAGAAGTCGTTACACAATTTTACTAATTCTCTCGAATTTAGCACAGGAAATCCAGGTAATTCTAAGCTGATCTTGGGAAGCCAGTATTAATTATTCTTGGGAGTTAACTAAGTTGTTTATTGCGAAAGAAAGTATCGGAAGTGCTAGAAACCACAACGTGGTTACCTTGTGTAGCTTAATAGCGTGATAAGAGTTTATACTCGTAGTGTACCTTAATTAGAAGTAGTTTCTGCAAAAAGGACTTGGCAGAGACCTGTAGACATGTTTCCGTCTCTATCGGACACTGTATTTTACAGTTGTGCGACGCTGACAGGAAAAACGCTAATGTAACATACCTATTATCACTAACACCAAACGACACCTAGATCTGCTGTGCCTAAATATAATGTTAACGTCAATAATGTTGGAATGTCAACTCTCGGCCTTGCATTGACGGTCGAAAATCCAACATAGCGCTTTTATACCTAAATAGGTATTGCCTCAATGAAAACAAGTATAAGACTTTGTCTATTAACTTCAAAAATCAATCAATCTGTATGTACGTACGACTACGTATGCCAAACTAGTGGTTTAATTTAGCTATACGATGTGTTCCCAGAAAACGATTGGTTCCCACACTTCCCCAGCAAGTAATCTATTAGTGTTTTAAACGGTTTTTCCATTTGATTGACGTCGCGTTGAACCCTCTCGAGAACCTATCTGGTATAAAAAAGTCACTTTGAAGTAATCGGCGATTTTATCGCAGTGATGGGACGTGGGAACTGTCTGCTCGAATCAATTTCGATTAAATTTCTTTCAGTTCCGCGTAGTTTTTTAGATGATAGAAAAGCTACCTGCTTTTACGCGATAATTTTAAACTTTGGGAATAGTTATTAGTTGTGAACTTGTTGCTGATCAATCCACAAGCATCCAGTTATATTCAATTATTGTTTTTGGAATCATTCTTCGATATAACAATAAATTTCGTGCATTTAATCGAGAGTGACAACATTTAATGAGCACAGACACAAAAATCAGAAAAAAAACACTTGACTCATTTCAGCGAATATGGTTGTCGTTTTCACGCCAATTATCCCATTACCATTCACAATTTAAATCGAATAATTATATAGTATTTATTCGAATGACATCACTACTTTGTCGCACTTGCTGTTCAAGCATTTTACTTGTCATCTTACTCAGAGATTTTATGACTTTCGAATAAAAAACGTTGTCGTTTTTACGAATATTGTTTTACGCATAGCTACACTCTTTCATTTAGTAACAATGTAAGAGCTTACAAATTTCACGGTTCTTGCCTTTACGATCTGAAGGCAATCAGTTTCAGGTAATCCTAAATGATACAACATTAGCCATATAACCAGGAATAAGGCTCCTTTGCTCAATTTCTGGGTTATTCAGCAAAATTTCCAAACCTTTTCAATTTCTCACATCCTCCTCCGAGCTCAGAACGATAGAATGACTGCAACAAAGCTGAAGTGGCAATGCAGACGAGTTCTTGAGTGGAGACCGCGAATCGGCAAACGTAGTGTAGGATGCTCTCAACCTGGGCTGGAACGACGATCTTTGCAAAGCTGGTTTTAGATGGTTGAAAATGGCCCAGCTTGGCCAACATTGAGTTCAGTGGCGTGAGATTGGAGATGCCTATGTCCAAAAGTGATCTCGATAAAGGCTTGGCGTAACGATACACGCTAGAAAACTCTTTATATTATATCCATTAGCACCCTATAAACAAAAAACAACAGAGCCTTTCAAAGGCGTGACTTTGAAAAAACAGCCAAGGTTATCTTATCTCGTGAATGTTTTCTTCGAAACATCTTTCCTCTTACAAAACAAAGAGTGCTTTATCACAAAGGGGATAAAGTGGAAAATCGTTTACAAATTCCAAATAGGAATCAGATGTCAAAAGACTAAGTTCGGATCACGACAAAAGGAGTTTAATGAGGGCCACGCCCATTATTTCAGACCTCATTTAGACTGGAGTTTAAGCCTTTGGGTCGTATTAGAGGCATCTTCATGAAGTGTGCCATGAATTTTAATGTGTCTTTCAATGAGATTATTAGTAGCTAGCGAGTTACATTGTTATAGATTTTTGTTGAAAATGGCTGTCACTAAAAGTAACGTAACTTCACTTGAAAATGTTGACACCGATCGTAATTTTACCCATTTAAAACAAGTCAGGTGACAAATAAGTGCCTACCGTCACTAATGGATATGCAAATTTCTTCGGATCCACACAATATCGTAATCTGAAACTAATAAGGAAAAACCGTATCTAACCTTTACCTGCTTTTACCGTAATTGGATTTAGATAAACGTGGATACGTTGTTCAGAGGCACGAAACAAGGTGAAAGCTTCTGAATTAAAATTAGATTATTTTAGTGTTACCTCTATCGATTTTATCGATAGGTACGTTACGATGGTTTCTCGAGTTTCCGATAGTCAAGTAGAATCGGATAAAAAAGTAATTGTCAAGTATCAAGATAAAGAAACGTCAAAAATATGCTGATTGTGTGTTAAATGTGTGAAGTTAGCTGCGGTACAAGGATTATAGTTACCGTAATGATATTTATGTGTGTTATAAATAAGTGTTTATTTAGTTAAGTATTTCGGTGGCGTAGTTATACGTAGAGTGTAATTTCATTTTCAGCTTTAAGTTTTTTTTTTACATTTGTACTACTACCTATTACTATCTATAGAAAAAGACGGTCTGCTGCCTTGCGAAAACCTCTGTATACTCCAAAATATTTGTACTAAATAAGGGTGCCAATTAACTAATTAGGCTTTTTTGGTGTTGTTTCAGGAGTTGATGACACGCACAAGTTTCTGGGAAACGATACACACACAGATTACTTCAGATTATTATTAAGAGATGGAAATTATCTCCTCGTCGGCGGCAGGTGAGTGTCCTCATTATAACCATAAATATTGATGGCGAAACTTTTCGCTCTTACAAGTACAAATTCAAATTATGACTTGAGAAAAAAGCGCCGTTTAACGACGCATAACGTCACGCCCGAAATTATAACGGAAATTGTGAAATCTACGAGCTGTTTGTATTCGTACCTTTTGTGGAAAAAAATGGTGACATAATTCACCTAAATCGTTTAATTCTTACTATATATATACTTTGAAGAATCGCTTGTTATACAAAATTGTAACTCGAATTAATTCGGTTCACAAACTGCCTCAGTTAAATATGAAACACGTGTTAAAAACATAAATAATCGCGCCGCTATTCACAGTAACACCTATTTCGTTTTAAAGACTCCAAGTTATACATTCAAATGAGATACTTAGTTATTTGTTTTTCCCAACTCCACTCCAATTCGTTGCAAAGTTGGGGTACCCTTAACCGCACCGACTGAAGCGGTAAGAACGTGCTGTATCTACCCGCAACCGCAGAGCTAACTCAGATGCACCTGACGCCGTCCCTCTCGCACCTACATAGATCTAGATAGCCCCGTCTCGTTTGCATTTATAAAGATTTTTGGCTTGTGTTTGGATGGAGGTAAGACGACTTAAAAACACCCGCCCGCCCGCCGCCTACAGTCGCCATTTTATTACGATTTTGTGAGGAGCGACTGTCGATAAGTTATCTAAAATGTATTAAGCACTTGATATTGAAGTGTGCTCAAATATATCCTACTGATCTTTCAAGAAGGGATAATCTTCACTGTAGCGAGCTGAAAAGTTCCATGAAAATGAAATAGTCGACTTGTTGTTTTTGTATGTCGATAAGATCACATAATTTTCGTGAAATGAAGTACAAGGAGGAAATTCTATTAGAGAACATTTTCTGAAAACATTAATCTCCTCATAGCTTGATGAATTAACTTCAAAAACTCTTGAACATATTCCAACGCTCTAGATAAAAGTTTATGTTAATTAAGACGCTGCGAAATTATGTTAGGTATAAAGCGGAAGCTTTTTATACGTATATAATGTCTTAAACACTTCCATTTAAGAGATAAAAATATTAACGTCTTTCACTCATTTGACAAAATGAAACATAGTCAGTATTAAAGTTTTAATATAAAGTCAAGTCTTCAAAGAAAACTCTCAAACTGATTTTCAAAGAGAAATTTTGCCATAATGACAATAGTTTCGCAATTTTATCGACATGCTACCCTCACAAAGGCAGGCAGAGCCACGCGACACATCTGCCTTCCTCGTTGCCGCAAGCCACTGTTAACATTCCACCGAATATAATTCTTTGTTTTTATGTAAATACTGCTCGCGTGCCTCCACTTCTGTAAACCCTTTGTTAAATAAATAACAACAATTGTAGCCTGTAATTTTCCACAGTAATCGTAGGGGCGAGGAAGAATGCTCTTTAGTTTCGAAAAAAACACGCCCTGTGTAAGAACTGCGAAAAATCTTTACATTCCCATTTAGTGAGGAAAGTAGTCGTGTTTACAAAAGCAAATGTAATAAATGGTAAACATTCTGTTTTGTCTAACATTTTGTTTTGTGATTTTATCTTTTTGCTCGCAATTGTAGCGTCTCATTACAAAAATGTTTTTGATGTTTGCGTAAAATGTTTGATAAATGTTTTTAACTGAAATGAAACGTGTTTTAACAACTCGTTTTAAAATATTTGTTTGTAGAACCTAATAGCCCGATAAAAACGAAATGAAATGAAACACATCAACAAGTAAATTGTGACAAACTGTCAAAAGGTTAAAGAATGAATTTCATTTGGCAACGTCGGTGTGGTCGCGATTATTATATAAAACAAACGTCTGGTGTTCCAGAATGGGTCCATAAAACAGTAGATATGTAGCAAATTGGACAATATTTTCCACAACGAACGACGACTGTCCGTATAATTTGAAATATTCATCCGTTCTAGCAAAGTTTGCATTTCTTTCCAAATCAGATTTACATGACAATGGTCACGTCTTCTCCGATGAAATTCTCATTGCAGGAACTTGGCTGTGTGGGATTTATTAAAGGGAGCAAAAAGGTTTGTAATAAAACCGATGTCGAGACGGTTCCTGACGGGCCGAGGACTGGACCGGACAACTGGAGATCACTTTTGTTTACACTTTACTGGTTATCATTGTCCGTGAGAATTTGCTGACGCGTAGTCCTGTTCGATGTCTGTTACAACGTATGATTCTTTTGGGGGCTCATTCTAGCGGCAATCGGATACAAAGTATTTCGTGTTTCTACAAGGGGATTAACATAAGCTTTTTGCTAGTCTATGTCAATACAACGCATTTTTTATTTTTCAAAACACTTCCTCGAAAACTGGTTAGGACTGGATTAGGTTCAACATGCAATGTATTTCACACGCGTGCGTTTTTTCTCATTATCCAACACGTGTGCGGGAATGAAAATTGCCACTGATATTTAATCCAAATTGGTTCAATGCCTATAGTCGGCGGTGATTGTTTTTTTTTAATCTCGGCAAAGTGTTACATGTGCGTCTTTACGGCGTTACTATTTTTTGAATATTTATATTATGTTTATAAATAGAATATCATCAAAAATCAAATAAACGTTTATGAACAAATTAACATTTGTTTGTGTTCTAAACTCAAAAATATTTGAATTTTAAATTTTTCATATAAGCTGTTTAGCGGCTTTATACCTTTGCTTCTCCTTCAACCTGGCGAAAGCAAAGCGCGGAAAAAAAAGAAAATTTAAATCATAGTTTCCTAATAATACATGACAAAAAAAATTGTAGTTATTTTATTTTATTTCTTCAAAAGTGTATTGAAAAACGTCGTTTGATACACGTGGATATTTGTTATTGCAGTTCTCGGCTAAATAACAACTCTCGCCTGCGGCTCGAGTGTTAATTCCGCCTCGAATACAATAACAAACTTTCTCCACTTGTATCAAAATGTACTAATTCCATCATCTTTTTTTCTAGGCTGGCGTTTGGCGAAATAGATAAAAAGCAGAAAATGCTTCTTCTTTTTCATTCTTTATCGTGTGGTTAGTGTGCATTTCCTGTTGTCAGAGTTATTATGCGGTCCATGGGCCTCTGACTTGGCTTTACAAGCCGTCAAGAATCTCTCGGGCATGCTGGTTTCCTCACGATGTTCCTCAGAAAATGCTTGAACACCATTAATAGTACCTCATACCTAAAGTTTCATTTGAAGGTTATATTTTCAACCTATTGCAAATACATTTATATTTAGATATACATCTAGGTACCTAATACTGATAATCTAATACACAAGCGTACTCAAGTCGAGCCCAATAACAATAAATATTCTATGAGTGTCATCTGTCGTTGAAGTATTAATGCCATTATAAAGTCAAATAGTATTTATAAATAAAATTCAGAAGTCGTCTGATTATACGGCAGACATTGATTTAAATAAGTTACCCAAAAATAAAGTTGAGCTTAAGGTCGTTAGTCGTGACCTAATGTATGAAAATCTATAAATAAATAGTAGTAAAAGCCGCTTTATTTTGTCGTGGGTAGTTCAAGGGAATTGTGTATACATTAACATTTCTATCGTGAATGATATTCTGTTCATATGAGTTACTGAGAAGAAACAAAAAGCAGTTGTTTTTCCCTTCGTCTCATGACGACAGGCCGTGTCGACGGCGCGTTCGTGTTCCACGTGCGCCTCAAAGAGAGTCAGCAAAAAGGAAGGGCCGATGCCTGCCGGGATTGCGGAACTGTTCGAAAGAGATACCGTGGCCCCGGAACACAAAGGGCGATGAAGGAACGGATGGGTTTTAGTCAGTAAAAGTCTGACACTCCCTCCTGGTCCGGCCAGAACGGGAGGAGTCATTCGATGACTACCGAAAAAAAAAAAAAATTAAAACGAAATGGTGAAGAGTACGTTTTGGAGGACTGTGTTATTTAATGTTGACATTCAATATTGTGGTTTTTCTACCTAATTGCACCAATGAGGCAAACGACAGAGCTGTCCAGGTTTCTACGTACACGTTGGACAAAATATGAGTCACCGATTCGAGAAGAAGTAAATGTTTATTTTTATTTTTCAAAACAAAACAAAGAAATCTATGTCATACTTTGATTTGTTTGATCTCAACCATGTAAAAACCAAAAGGCAAGACTCATTAGGTTTTAAAATCAACACAGGTACTACAGGACAGATGAGTGAAACGGAGGCAGTCCATGAGCTATTTGGAAAATAAGAATTTTCTGCTTTTTCAGACCTTTTTTCAAATTACTTCTCAAATAGTAGCACGCATTAGGTCTTAAACACACAAGACCTTATTTTGCCGCCTGCACTCGATTTAATCTCCATTGGCCTAATGAAATTCAAATACTACGTATGATAATATCTACAAAACAAACTCCTTTACATAACACAATATGTCGTTTTTTTTGTGGCCTCGACGAAGGCGGAACTTCTAAATAGGTTCTTATGTTTATAAGGGCGTATCTACTTATGGAGCCGTGTAGATGAGACTGGTGTGCTGAAATTGGTAAAATTAAGAGGGTAGCAGGTTTTGATTGTGACTTAACAACAGGTCGTTGTTGGGATTGTGACTGCCTCTTTGGTCTAGTGGTTGCAATCACGACTAGACGAGCATGAGGCCCCAGGTTCGATTCCCGTGTCGAACAAATTGTTCTAAGACTTTTCCGTTAGGAATTTTTCACATGGGACTCAAACATAACTGTCGAAATGTGGTGTACTCTTAGGTACTCCTCTGCCTAACGCTTCTGAGATTACAGGAGTGATGTTATGTTAACAATAAGTACCATTTGATTTACCAACATTATGTCTTCTGATATAGGTACAGGCTTCTGATATGCAAAACTCAAAAAGTATGTTCTACTGCGTTCTGAAAGCCTCATTAAGATCGTTTTCATCTGTAAATTTTCCTTTCATATCCTTCTTTTAAAATCATGCAGCCCCTACATTTAATAGCCCTTATTACGCGCTCCAACATCCCATGTTAAGCGGAAAAGGCTTCGAGATACGTTTATCTCTACTGTCGAAAACCCTTTCGTATCCAGACGAAGTTACACTAGTAGGTATAGTGCAGGTTCTGCAGGCCGCGTTGCTCCCCGCCCGTTTCACACCCGCACCCTTAATTTTATAAGGTCGCTTACCGAACGGAAACGTTATTCGGTGCGCGTCCCATGTAATGGTATTCCCCTGTAGTGTGATCCTCTTTTGTGCGGCCTTTTAACGAAATTAACGTTGTTTCGACCGGCTCGTATGTACCTACACGATATTATTAAAGCACCAGCGTTTACATAAACCCGTTCAGATTTTGGCGGGAGCCAATCCCAAGATTGCGCGTCGATTTTTATGATGAGGGTCGGGCGAAGGAATTGATTTGAATTGAGCCTAGCGTTCAGTTAGTTTCATGTTTTATTACAATAATACTGTTTGCTGAAAAATATCTGGCAGTTATTCTATTTTGCTCCGATTCTATTTTTGAAAACGAAAAAAAAAAGCCACATTTATTTTTCTATGCAATGTTTTTTTTTTGGATAGTCGCTGGCCACATTGCCGAAAATAAGTAGATGCTAACCTATTTTCTTTTTCCCTCTAACTATAGAAAAAAACATCATGCGAGGTTTCAAGTTCACTTCACCATTCTTCGTATACCCATCCTCATATAAGAGTACGTGTGTATCATTATGTAGGTGAGTTTTCTCTCAGCATATTATACGGAGGACGTTAGCAGGGGCTCGCAAACACCGGCAAATGGCCACTTGTGGCCTTATCACACGCACACCCACTTTTACATAATGGCCGTCAAAATGATACTTGCTGATTTCGTTTTTACGTCGCCACCTAAAAGCATAAAGTGTGTAGGTGTATCTTTGTGTACCTGGTGTCTGGCTCTGTACTTTATATTGAGTAAGTTTGAGAATAAAAATGGGATTATTTGTTTTTTTCATAATGGTTATGGTATGATTTTGTACGCTTTACGTTTTCGGGTCTATTTTACAATACATTTTTTTACAATTCTATCCTCTAAAGCCAAGTTATAATATCTTTTTTTCTACGCGAACAATCCACTATTGACGATATTTCACAATCTACAAACCCATCTAAACTAAAGTACGAACACAAAATTCGGCGACCGTAAAAATCCGCACCAAAAATAACAATTTCAAAATATTTCCTAACCTATTTCGAAAATACAATTTTCATTTTGTAGTTTCTAGTCAATTGGCGCGTTACTCTTTTTACGCTGTATTCATGTGCGTCCATCGTATTATAAACTCGACGCAGTCAATTTTCGCGCTGCAGCATTGTATATCACGTAATAACATCGGGGCTGAATAAAAGGCTGAATAAACAAATCGGGTCCTAATTAATCATATTCATACGGGCCCCAGTCGGAAAATCAATTTTGAATATGAAAACATTTGGCGAACAAAAAGTCGTAACTACGAGTTTTTAAGGGTATTATATCTTGAACATTTCGCTCTTATCGTGTTTGCGCAAAGTTTTAGGTGGTACCCTTCCTTCGTTAGGTAGGTTTGTATAGTCAGTTTACCTTTGCGAACACTAATTAAATAGAAAAACAAGGCTTAAAGTATTTGTAGATTCAGAAGAAGATAAAGCTTTTAGGTCGTTTTTATGTTTATATAAAGGTCGTTATTTTTTTATTAAACAGTTGTGCCACTTGATAACTATTTCATTTACATTCATTAAACATAGTAATACGGTCCTATTTTCAATGCATCCAGTAATTTACTCGCGCATTTTTCCGTTACCGACTGAACTGACCCTTCACCATCATATCCGACCGGAATAACCCACTGTTGGCTATAGGCCTCCCCATTTTTCTGCCACACGTCCCGGTTCTGTGCGTCCCTTATCCAGGTGATTCCCGTGAACTGACCCTTAGGGTATAAAATACATTTTTTGCTGTTAGGTAAGGAAAGGGGCTTGTTAATGATAATACAAATACTTAACTCAATAAAAAATACAAATCTAAACTTTCAGCACTAATAAAATCCAACCTAAAACATCCTATTACGAGGAGAGGTCGAAAAAACAAAAAAAGCGGCGAAAGTCGAGCGTTCGTGGCAAAAAAGGAACGAAGGTAATCAGCGCATCAATCACGGAGCTACCAGGCCCTGGAGTGGTCCCCGGGGGCCCAGGGCAGGAGCCGCAGCTCAGCTCTGATTGTGACGTATTTATAAGAGCTTTGGAACTGACGGAATGACGCCACTGATGACGTAATTGTCGTCGAAAAGTTTTGCTTTAAATAAAGTTGTTGAAAGATTTTCTTTAGGGGATAGAAATGGGTTGGTCAGTATTAAAATCTCTGTATTAGCTCGAAGTCTGAATTTGAGCCGGGTCGATGGCAAAAGGCCCCTATTACATGACAATTAATCATGTAACTTGGCGAAATATCGTTGTACTACATACACTTCTGCCTAACCCCTAGGCGTACAAGAACAACTATTTTACGAGTAACCGAGTAAACATTTGTTCTTAAATAAAAGGGTCTCCCTAGTTGAAATGCTTCTAAAACGATACGCGTATTATTTGAGTTGTAGAATAAAGAAATAGTGCGGAATACTTATACAAGACCATTTCATTAGACTTCACGAAGAAAATTTAGTACCTAATACGACATGGTACAGGCAATTTCCTACTGTTTCCTGTAGTCTTTTCAAGTATTTTTTTTTTATATTATACTGGAATATTATTAACTTCTTTTTCTAATTTCATAGAAATTGAGCCCTTACTTCTTATATTATTACGTAGGTTACATTACCTCACTTTTTCTTAGAAACCAATGCCTCTAGCTAAACGTAACTTTTAGAGAACTCAAGTTTCCCCTACGTTTTCCTCAGAAACCACAAACCGATTCCTCTAGGAGCAACAAGCGTGAAATATTACTGGCAGGCAACACTCACATATAGAACTGTTCCTACGTCTTTAACATTTCCAAATTAGTATCTATTGTATAAACAATGTAGAGGGCGAGTGTACCCCACTGGGGTAAGGTACACCGGGGTATAGGGGACCCTTCAATTAGAATTAGTGAAATGAGAGGGTATGGAAACTCCTACTTAGAGCACAAAATAACATAAGTCAATAGCATTCACTGCCATTTGTGTATGGAAAGTCGAAAGGGGGAAATGACGTCACATTGCCTCCGTTTCCGTTTACACTTGAGAATAATAAAATGACTGAAACAATATCAAAGTTTGGTCTCATTAAGGTTACCATGCGTTCAGATTTGTCCGGACATGTCCGGCTTTTTGGTCCTCAGAATTTTGAATTAATCCGGTGTTGCCATTTGTCCGGACTTATCGACTAAAGCGGATTTTTCCAATACGTATTTAAATGAGCAGGAACAGAAAATTAGGAAGTGAAATGTTCGGACTTTTTTTACAAATGTCCAGTCTTTGTCATGACTTTTAAATTTTCGAAATGGTAACCCTAGTCCCGTTGTAATCGGTAACTTATGGCCGATAAAGTTGAAAATGAAGTAATAGCAGAAGGAAAATCATTTCCCCCATCTGTATTAGTAATGTATGGTCGCGAACCTTGTACCTTGACTTGTGTATTAAATAGGGTTTCCAGTGATATTAATTTACACTAATATTGATATCGGTGGAAACCTTTGGCATAGCCTAAAGCTATATTACGAGAAGGTGTATTCATATGATTACAATCGGAAGCCTATAACTTTGGATAAATTATTTCAAGACAGTTATGGTAAACATCATGACATTCATCAACCCGCACTGGGTCCGTATGGTGGAATACGGCTGCTCATTCCCTCACAAAGAGGGGAGCCCTGTGTTACAGCAGTGTGAACATTATAGGCTGTTTATCTATACGCCTACTTCATCATCATCATCATCTGCCTAGCCTTTTCCCAACTATATTGGGGTCGGCTCCCAGTCTAGCCCGATGCAGCTGAATACCAGTGTTTTACATGGAGCGAATGCCTATCTGACTTAATCTGACCTCCACAACCCAGTTAGTACTGGGTAATACGATATACTTCTTTGTAAGACTGCTAGTCAGACTTTTGGCCCATTTTCATTCAGTGAGTAGGTGTGATGGGCAGCACGATGACCTTTACAGAAATTACACAAAAAATCTCCAAAAGTATTGCAAATGTCAAACGACATTGAACCTCTCCAGAACACAAACAATTCATTTTGTAAATACTTAAACAAACTATAACAGAAATAAATAAAAACTTGACCTTTTAATAAAACAAAAATACTCAGAACATTCCACAATTCCTTTTAATACACCATTAACGAACCACAAAACTTCCACCGAAACCTTCCAAGAAAATCAATAAGCAAACTTCTAAACACAAGTGTTTTATATACAAACGAGTAAATAAAACTACCTTATTATTACTACCATACGTTTGCCGGCCGTTCTTTTGATTAAACAATACAAGAGTTAGGGGCAATTTGAGGCAGTTCGGGGAAACTTGCCCAAGAGAACCTATTTGTTGTGGCCTAAACAAATAAAGTAGTTTGGGGGAAAACAGATCAGTTAACTTCTTAAGTGTGTAAGGACGGCACCTAGCGCGTTTGGATTCGTTACAAATTGCCCGACCTACTGACTACCCCACCCTTCAAGATTAGCCTGGAGAGTACATTTCCTTTGCTGCCCTACTTTTATTAATTTAGTTTTCTTGCAAGATGGAAATATACATGTCATTACTTCCCAGAATTTGATCCCTATTAGAAGCCTATTAACGACACTATCGAATGGTGTAATAATACCGTGCGTTTATTTTTCAAAATCAACGGGTTCGGTTATTGGCTAGGAACATTGATTTTCCAAAAATCCAATGATGCAGTTTTAGTTTTAATCAAAATCGGGCTCAAGACTCCTTTGAGTATATTCCTCAGAGTTTCGGATTTGGTCATCCATGACCACTTGAAAAATTCCTTATCACTGTATATCTAAAATTATAATTATTCTGAGCATAATTTGTAGCTGTGTACCAGTTAATTTGTAACATTGGTTTTGCCCAGACTTTGACAGAAACCACTTAGGAATTAAATAATTAAAACTTATCTTGTCAGGAGTTATTTTCGTTAAAGACAAGAAATGTTTCCTTTGAGGAATCTTGTTATCATTTGGTTTATTCCATCATCACTTAAGATGGTTCAAGCATTCCTATAATCTTTAAACTAGTATTTATTAAGTACTGATAAAATATTACTATATTACAAGAAATCAGGGCTATCACTTTTGACGTCATTAGCATTCCTGTTAATCTTCCACTAGGACTAAGTAGTGATTATGATTGAAAACACTCAATAAACATCAAAATCTTCCCACAGCTGTACCTAATATAGATCAATAATCGCTATATCAGATCTTTGGCTGCTGGGCGTGACGCTTCAACGAAATTAGGGAATATCGTTCTCACCTCAATCAATCGGTAATCCGGTAAGTGATTGACATGTTTATCGTTAAATATTTAGCGCTTCTGCGGTGGACTGTCGGATTGTAGGCGGCATTGAGTTGGATGTGATGTTTATCGTGATCTAGTTTCTTGGGTAGAACTGAAATGTAGGCCACAGTTAGACGGGGGCCTAGGTTAATTGGTAATTATTGAAGTGCCTACCATGATGCATTGATTCGTGGCTGAGACACGTTGGCTTGGTTATATCCTACGAGCTTGATTTTTGTTTGAGTAACAGATATTTTTTATGAGTTAATAAATTGTGGTTCGACTGGATTTGAGAAAAACGAAATGCTAATCAAATCAGTAGTTTAGTAGGATCAAGTAAAAAATATGTCAAAATAAAACAAAGAACATAAATAAACTTGTATAACTACAGCATCAGACTGAACAATGACAAATGTGCGACAATGTTTCCGAAGGATTATTTGCGCAAATATCATAACCCTTTCGTGGCGCCCGCGCAAAAATGTCAATTATCATTTCGTGTATTCCAGTGAAAGATGAAACCCAACCCTTCCCATTTACACTTGCCATAAATCAGTGCGGTGTCAGAACGAGACAACAATAGAGCCTGCGCGGTCGGTGTTTTGAGCTCTTTTAATTAAAATGTTAAGAATTTGTATTCTGCATGCGGGCCGTTGATACCCAACCCACCCAGACCCCTCCTTCTCAACCGAACTCAAGGAACGCAAAGAAATGCCAGAGACCAACTACACTGGTCTTACCGATGCTGAAAAGAACACCTTTGTGTAAAAAGGTAATAACTCACACAAAGAATATCAAAGAAAAATCGTTGCCGAAAATACGTAACGTTTTTAATTCGTTTATATAAATAAACATTTTCGTGTTGTGTGTTGGTTGTTTTGTATTCATTTCAGTTCGTTAGGTAAGCGACCGTGTTCGTATCTAATATATTTTTTTGTTTCCACCGTTTTCAAACCGGAAATAAAACGCCGCCGTGGGAACGAGTGTGTATTTTTTCCTAAGTTATTCTATTTTCGTTCGAATGCTGGCTATTTGTTCGTGACTGTATAAAAATGGGCCTTTTTATACCGAAAAAAACATCACTACTTCTAACAGAACTCTAAGCAGCCATCTCTAGAAACACCCGACTCCCTCACATCATAACATAAAACTAAAGAATTCACGAACAAAACATTTATGCAATAGCAGAGCATTCACAATAAGCACAGCGTTCAAACGTCATGGATTCGATGAAATAAACGATGGATTTTGTTGAGAAACAATTGCAATAAATCGTGAAACATGTGAAGCGCAATTTCTCGGCGGCCGATGGTGCAAACTTTCGCAATATTGACGGGTCCAGCCGACACTGACGGCAACGAGCTGCATCCAAAACAGGGAAAAAGATTAAAACGTACAAAAACGTTTAGTAAGATAAAGATTTTTGCTGTTTATAGTGATATTGAAAAGTGCAGCTTGAGTAGACATTTTCCGTATAAAATACGTCAAAAAAAAGGTTTATAGTAGACGTGGCTTCAAACAAAGTCGGAGCAAACAAACCCGAAAAATAAAACCACAAAAAATGAGACGGCACATGCCAAAACACAGAAAATAAACCGCACAAGTCGTAATGCCTGCCAAAAACATAACGGAAAGGCTCCATTCAGAGAAAAATCTTCACGATATGTCAAGTCTATTTACTAGGAATCGGCAGTAAGATGGCTGACTCGCTTGCACATCAACCAATCCGTGTGAGTGCCTATTTGACAGGCGAATGCTAATGACGTACAACTTGCGCGACTCGATTTAACTTTAGTGCCTTCAAATGGAACGTTTGATGGTTCGCGGTTATTTTTATGTTATTTTTTGCGACTTTGTATGCCGAAATTCGGTGACATTTACTTTCACAGAAGTCATTAGTTGGATGGCTCACGAAAATGGAATTCGTAGAGCTCAGCATTGTAGTGACGTTAAATGTAATGAACGCAGACAAATATGAGAGGGTAGAAATATCTCGTTTGCTGGGAGTTTTTAATTATTTGTCATTATTCTAGATCTTTTTTGCATCAGTAAATAAAACATCGTTGAGGTGCTAGCAAGTACGTCGGTACATTCTCAATATGTCGGGCACGTATACCAATGTCCTATTGATATTGTTCTAAACGGAACTCGTAAAGTTTTCCAATATCGGGAGCGTGTCGAGTGCATGCAAACAAATTGCATCTGTCGACGTCCCAATTCGTCGGTTCGGCGATGAAATTTGAAATTTTTGACATCGCTCCTTTTGAAAAACGTTGCGTTGCACAAAGTCTTTGTAGGTTGTGTTCAATGGTCGGTTTTACTGTCATAGTTCACACACTGTTTTTTTATCGATAGTAAACCTGTAAAATATTAAAATCTTTTTTTTTTTAAGAAAATACACTAACCTGCTTTATTAAAATAAATAAAAAAGAGACAACATTTTTAATATCATCCGTCGCTGCATAGAATAACGCCACCAACTTGTTGGCAACAACAGAATTTCTTTCTGTTGCTTTACCCATTAAGCGGTTTTCCCAGCCAAAGAGATACGCTTTTCATCCCATCTCCCCCAACATTTAGCAACTAATTACGAAAATATCCTGACAAAGGCAATCCCTGCTTTGCATTACACAGTCAAAATTAACGCCACCTGTAGTATTTCAGTGATTAAGGATAAAGAAATGTACTATAGAGGGGGATGTTTTTTGTGTACACGAGATAAAGTCACATTGTTACACTATCTATAATTTATTCGTGTGACGACAGTTGCCCTGTCTCCCTAACTTCCCCTCTTGTTGTGCTGAGCCTAGTTAGAAGACATTTTATGGACCCTTAGTAATCCCCTGACGTGGTTGAGGCACACATATCCAGCAGAATCTGAAAACAGGGCAAAATAAATAAATATTGAATATACTAGCAGGATTGAATTATTTATTCGAAGTTTCTCTAGGAGTGGTAAATAGAGAAGGTGAAAATTGAATTGGTTAGTATGTCGGCGTATAAAGGGTAATATTATGTAAGTTATGTTTATTTTCATTATTCAGCTCTATATCCTCGAATTCAAGGAATCCTATTACAGCCTTATGAAAATAACTGAGTGAAACAAAATAACAAACCATTGGCGTGTGCGTATTTCACTAGCTAACAACAGCAACGTGAATCAGTTTCCACTTATTCAATCAAATTCTCGTGTTCGAAAAATGCTTTTTGGCAAAGCACACAATCGAATAACAGGCGCTATGAACAAACTCATTTTCTTTTTTTCATTGAGCCCCTACGTAAGTTATTTTCTCGTAAATATAGATGCCATTTGTGTGAACTATTTAGGCACGTTTTCCTCGTATTGAGAATTTAAATGTAATTCAGAAAAAAATTGTATTAGACATTTGTAGAATATTGTGATAACGTGTCACACATGTCTGTATGGCGATAAATCACATTAAACGCTTCACAAAATATGGATGTGACGTATCTCGTGACGTCCTCCAAAAACAGTCATTCGAATTAAACCAATAATATTATTTATTATGTAAATCTCGCTTTAAAAGCGCCACCACGTTTGACGTTTTCATTTGGATTCGATCATTGGCTGTGTGTCCGTCATGTATATTGATGAGTATAACTCTGATTGGCTGAGCATCCGCTTTTGTTCCACGAAATCAATTTATACCCAGATAGCACCCCCCAGATATTTACTTTAATCTGGATAAAGAAAATTCTCCGAGATTAATTTATTTTGCCAAGAATGAGAGACAAAAAATAAATAATCACGAAGACACGAAAATAATTGTAAGTTCAGACCATCAATCAGGGAGTCGGCCCGGATTGGACAGAACACAAAAACATGGGCAAGTGACCGAACAATAGATGGCGCTGACGATCCGTCGCACACAGTCCAAGATGGCCGCCGCCTTTTGGCGGGAACCACTGAAGCGAATAATTGACAAAAGATAGTCTTTGTGTGCTTGGGCCAGCTCGCCTGTCCGCCAAAATATTACCCAAGAATGATCCAAAATATTTAGATTTTTTGTTACAAATAAGTTTCGTTTCCAAGAAGTAAATTCGAATCGAGGCCCGGATACATCATTATTTATGCTTTCAGAAAACTTGATAGATACTTCTTAAAATACAAAGAACTTAGGACAATATTTTCGCTGGCTTAGACTTAAAGGTCTATCCTCCAAGTCTCCTTTATTTGTCAATAAACTAAACACAATGTAACAACAAATCATGATTATTCTGAGAAGCAATCAAGTGTAGATAGTCTGGTTAATACACAATCTACTCACGCCCAAATAATAGTCATAATCACATGTACATACATCTGTGTAACCGGATTATCCATTAGTTGTTGTTAGTGCTCGGATCACTTGATTGCATCATGTCACTTCGTTACCCAACAAAAACCGGTTTGTTCATAAAATACGAGCAGGGTCTGCCCACAAATTGGCTCCCCCAACATTGGTGAATTACAGGCATTTCCCTTATTTAAGAATAAGTGCCGCAGGACCCTCGACAATAGACTACAAAGAACATTATTCGCATGCAAGACGTCGAATGTGAATGCCTTATTTACAACATAATGGAAGTGAAAAATTTCATTTCGAACCATTTCAGTAGTTGTATTGGAATTTTCTATGAGGAAGAAACAGACAAACGGCATGCTTTAAAATCTGGAAATAAATAAAATGGAAATATTAGGTAGTTTTTCTGTATTTCATTTCTTTATTGCACGGACATTTCAGCTCAATTTACAAGTTAATTACCTAGAAATTACAGCGAAATAGGGTAATTAAATTAGCTCTCCATAGAAAATACGTTCATTATGTTAATTGATTGAGAATTTAATTCGTGGAAGTGAGGACGGAGCTTCCTAAACAACCTTCAATATCTATGAAGCGAAGCTATTTACATATTTACGTAGGTACCCATAAAATATTATGTACTCTTAGTTCATTGAGAATGGTTCTCCTTTTGAAGAAATAGAATATGAAATACAAATTCTTTTACTGCTCTCCGTAAACAATTTTTACAATTTCGTTTCAATAAAGCTGACATAGTTCCGAGATCGGAAAGTCATAAGTAGGTTCTCCAATACGTTGTCGTTCGACGAAAACAAAGAAGAACTATAAAAACTTCATGGGATTGCCATTTGAAGAGTGTAGGTATTGTAATACCAATAAACTCGCAGTTACAATCCGGTAACGGGCCGGCCTCTACTTTGTCTGTTCAATCTCTAGAACATTATGTAAGTCACACCGGCTATTCGCTGCGCTGTAATTGGCAAAGTTTACGTCATAATTTCTTTATGAAATTTTCGTGCCAAATATCTTAATTAAGGGGTTGAAGGACTTTCGCAATTATGCCAGACAGAACACAGGTATGCTCAGCAAGTTTCATGAATTGCCCCTAACTTGTGTCACAATTCATATTAAATTGTGTACACTCGTAATGTCACTTTGGCATTAGTTTTCAAAACTACAGTTAGTTGCGATGTTATAATCGTTAACTGCGCCTAATCACGCAGTTAAAGTCGTTTAGTAAAGTTCAATTTGATTTAGTTGAAGCTCTATATTTTTTATCGTACGTCAAATCCAGCCAAAAGCGGCTCACAATAGTATGTCGCTGCGTCACCCCATATTGTGTTATATTTTGCTTTGTAAGCTTACAAGAAAATCTGTCATGGTGAACTTTGGCCTGCCACCAACACTGACATCCACCTTATTTACTATATCGCACACAATAGCAATATACGGCTGTCAATAACCGAATAGGGGTCTTACGATATAACAAACGTAGACAGATACGTGCGTCGGTACTCTCCTAATCAAACGTAGCCGCAGACTAACCTAAACACGACGTAATTGTTGAATAATTATTGGTAAATAGTCCTAAGTTTGCGTGTAACGTTTCACGAAGCTATTCAGTAGATCGGCTAAGCCGCACGAGGGCGCGACAAATTGACGCCGCAGCGTCTACCCGCAGAATAAACGCCGCGGCAATAGGAACCATTCCAACTAACTTCACCTGAAATCCTCAACTCTAAGTGCGATTAAAACCACGAACAAACATTCAGCTAACAACTATGAGTTGAGTTTCCACCTTAAAATGAACTGCGAGGTTTGAACGGAGTGGAACTAGATAAAGATTCTGAACCAATGGTCGGAGTTCTGTGTTATTTGGTTTTGTATGTTGGCCGGCTTGCTACAAGAGGCGCAAGTAATTGGCCACAATAACAAGTCGAGTAAAAACTATTTTTAGCATCTGTTTTTGTATTACTAAGGCTTATTAGTTTGTTCGCAAAATAATACAACTACTGTTTGTATAGCAACTGCTTTGTGTAAATAGTTCGTACAAAAAAATGTGCCATCTCACGTATTTCTGCTGCCAAATCTAGTTTGTTTTTTCGTCTCTAAAGACGACAATATCGTTTGACTGTATGCTGTTGCCAAAGCATACAGTTAACCGTAATCAATGTAAGGCCTAACAAATTCTGCATTATCATTGTACAAATAAACTAAATCAACCAAGTGCAAATACCTCAGACACGCCGAGGATCTCGGCATGAAGCCAGCAGTCAGAAGTCATCATCTAGTGAACCGTATACTATGTCCTATCACAAAAAATGACCAGATTCTATCAATATTATTGTTACCTAGTATAAAATACAAACAGCTCCAGCTATCCCTACTGTTTCATCATACAAATTCCTTGTCTTATGTGAGTGTTATTTGTTCCAGAAACGTGGTATACAACCTCAGTCTGACTGACTTGACGGAGCAACGCCGGCTGGTCTGGTACTCACCGGAGAACGACGTCAAGATGTGCGTCGTCAAGGGGAAAGACGAGGTAAGTTGTAGAACTGTCTTATACGAGTATCACCACTTGTCCCACTGCTGGGTTAGACCTTTCCTGTATTTTGAAGACGTAGCGCGTTTTACTGGTTTCGGAGTTCTCCGATTCGTCTGCAGCTTATAGAATAAACTCGATAACGTACAGGAATTTTATTTTTTTTAGATTTTTTATGATAGACGAACACGCAGATTTCTTAATAATTCTCGACTTACTTAAAAAACAAAACATTTTCTTCTTGGTAGACTGTTCCATTTAGATTTAATCCGATACATCTTAAAATGTCAAGTTCTAAAGACTGAGAAGAGATTCTGGGTAAAATAATTTCCACATCTGAAAACATACTGAAATTCCTTTCCACGAAATCGTGTCCCAACAGACAGCAACTTTGCTTTCTTGGAAAGAAATGACTTGTACATCAATTTAACTTCTAACACATTTATGTAAATTGTAACATGCTACGGCGTAGGCGGTTGCTACGAACTTTCGTAGCGCTACGATAAAACGTAGCAAATTGTTCTTGATTTCAATAATTTTATATTAATAACTATTTTATATATTGATAACTAGTTAATTTAAGCTTCTAATAACCACAATAAGGTATATGATTTTAAGTAAAGAACAATGAAAGAGCGCCCGCAGCTCAATATCAATGTTACCTGCCGCCATCTTGAGGCGAATAATTGAATTTTGAACGAGTCGGTCGCGTATGAAACGAGGCCTTATTCCGCTAAACGTCTCTCTACCGAATACCGGCAAATTAAAAAGCCAATCGAGTGGAAATTCTCGCTAGACTCGCACGGAAGATGCTCCAGGAGGTCGTATAACTTTATTTTAGTTCGAGTTAATGAGCGACCTCATTTCGGGATTACGGAATATGAATGTGAGCTCCCGCACGGGTATATAGTGGCAATAACCCGGATAATATATGTAGAAATTTGTATTAACTTACTCTGGTGCTACTCGACGGATCCGGGGAATCATCAGATCGTCGCAAGAATGTCTTGCATTGCGAATTTGCGATGCACTACGACTTGGAGTTAATTAATAGTTCGTTTAGGTTACTTACTTTTGTGAACTGCATATTTACTGCTAAAATGACTATTTCAACATCTTCCGTGATTTGAAAGGTAGATCGATAAGATAAATAGAATTTACTTTACTGTACACCAAAATTGCTACACAGCTCTTTTACAATATTTTTAATTTTCAATAGCGGTTTAATCTCTGATAGCGCTTTCTTCCAGACACCCGATGGACTGACCGAACTTAAAATGAATATGAGTCAGTGGCGGTAGTCAATCGCATCCTCCTAATATTAGAGATGTGAACGTTTATGAGGATGTTTAAATAAATATAAATATCGCTGGACTATACACACAGTGCCATCTAGTGCCACACTAAGCAACGAGGCTTGTGTCGTGGACACCAGATAGTTGATATACTACATAAATACTTTTTGTTTGTGAATACATGATACTTATATACTCGTACATATAAACATCCATGACTCGGAAACAAATGTCCATGCTCATCACACAAACATTTGCTCTTACCGGGATTCGAACCCGGGACCCTAAGAACGTAAGGCAGCCTTACTACCACTGCGCAATTCGGGTCCGCACTCTTTTACGCTCTTACTCTTTTACGCTCTTACTCTTTTACGCAAAAATTACTTAACGGATTTGGATGAAATTTAGATCACAGATAGATTATAACCTAGATTAACACATACAATAGGAACTTTTAATCCCGGTAGTATGATCCTGTGGGACAATCATCGAACTCTACGCAGACGAAGTCTCGGGCGTAAACCAGTGCTGCTATAAAATTAAAACAGTTAAACGAATTGATTTTAAGCTGACCTTTACCTTACTTCGCCTTTACAACCCCTTCATTCTTACAAAACAAATCGACTACAACATTTACGACGTTTCCCTCAAAAATTAGCATAAACTGCAATAAATAGGGGCCCATTAAAAATAACTGTAAACTATTCAAGTGATCGTGTTTGTTTTACGGCCGTACACCGGGTTCCGTAGGGAAAATTAGAAGGCTGTTAAGTAAAATTACCTTTTTACGAACCTGTTATTATTGGGTAACATTTTTATGAAGGCCGTATACGTATTTCAACCTTGTAATGGCGTAAAAATGGGGACTGGTGTTTTAGAAAGGTCTTGAGTTGAATCGCAAGACAATGCTGTTATTTTCAGCGTTCATTTATGTCATCGTCATCATCACATCACGCCTGTAATCCCCGAAGGGTTAGGCAGAGGTGTACCCAATAATACAACCACATTTCGCCGGTTATGTTCAAGTCCTATGTAATAGGAGGTGAGCCTATTGCCATCAACAGAATCAGAATGCTTTATTTGTAAACATAGGTCAAATTTCGGGCACAAATCCAGACTCCGTGGCTGCTACTGAGAAATTCCTTATGGAAATACCCAATCACACTTTGCTCAACCCGGGAATCGAACCCAGGACCTCATGCTCAGCAGTCGCGTTTTCCACCATTAGACTAGCGAAACTATTAATAGAGTTTTTACTTTATCTTTTCTTTGTAAAAAGAGTGCTTACTGTCGCTTTTCGTGTTGTTCTTCTGAGCAATACACCGGATTTTGATGAGGTTTATAATCTTTTAGAGACTTTGTTCCAGAAGGTTTATTTATAGGAATAAGACTGTAGTTAATTGTTTGAATAATTGAAATAGGTGGCCTCACTTACCCGCCGCCGACCAGCTCTGCGCCCAGGATCCTGGATGATGATGCTGCTCCGACTCGTCCCGGGACGGACTGATGGTTTTTGGGTTTTCAAGGTTTAGGCCGTGTTAGAGAATTATTATTATTTAATAACTCGATTAGGTTTTAGGTTTTGTTCGTTTTTGAGCGCATGCAATTGACGGCGAGGCATGCTCGGCTTGTTCCGTGAAGCGACTGACATTAGCGCCGCGCTCTCCGGCGTGGGTGCGTCGGGAACTTTTTTAAACTGGCGCGCGTTGATTGGCGCCCAGATTGGGTTGCTGACGGTTTGGCGGGAATTATAGTTAAAGCCACAGAAAACCCAACAAAGACATTTATATTAAACACACGTAAAATAAATATCGATGTTTTGCCAGGTTGTAAAATCAAAAGTTACATGATCATGATAAAACTTTCAGTTTCCGACTTATCCATAAAAAGACAATTTTTGTAACCTACCTATATGTTTTCCTAAAACTTCAATTAAAGATAGATCTCACAAAGAAAACAAGACTCTATCTCGTTTAATTAATCCACCGAACAAACGTTTCGCCTTAACCAAACGTATTTCTTAGACTATTTACAAATTCACTCGAATTTCCCTAGGAAAACGTGTAAGTAGAAGAAGTTTTTAAACGTTTATGCATTCATTAGTGGTGTGTAGTAACGAGTTTCGATTAATGTAACTGCTGCCATTTGGTCGCAGCTCTCGTTTTAATAAGTTTTTTGCTCGACTAATTGGAAACTAAAATTTATTTCTTTTAGTAAGACGTGGATACGCGAGGAATGTCGGTAATCGTGAGTTACTGTTTTGGGGTTGCAGTTTTATCGTTTCCTGTTTAGGTTCTGACACTAGCATTTTTCATAAATGGACCTTAATTATAAATGATGTTTATTTTGCAAGTAGGTTATTACAAACACTTTTACACGTCATTTTTTAAAACTAGATGGGGCCGGTGTTTCATACCTGACTACTCTGAGAAGAAACAGTCGAAACAAACTCAGAGGTCATAGTCTCTTTTGAAATCCAGACATAATCTTGCTCAATTCACATGAGGACTATGCAAATTAGTGTCTGAGATGGTCTTTTGAAGAAAGAACCACACAGATTTGAGTGGACCGGTCCAGTCAGTGCAAGCATATGTCGGTTATTGTGTAGGTCGACTTATAACTCAAGGAGCTCAACGAAACGACGAACAATACCAAAGAAAGGACATTTGGGCAGTATTTATTTAATAGTATTGGGGTAGTAGGTTTTAGAGGTGGTCCACATGGGCCATGGATCGAAACAACTGGAAGTCTTAAGGAGAGGTCTTTGCCTAGCAGTGGCGTCCCACTGGATTAGCCTGCATCATCACGCAGCCTAACAGTATCAGTACCTAAGAGGAAGTCTGAAAATGGCGCCTATCGGTGGTATGAGCATGTGATGTTTTCCTAATATGTTATAATTATCTACCTAGTTCGATTAATATTCAAAGATTTATCGAAACCTATTAAAACAAAAAGGCCATCTGTTGTAATACCTTATCATAAACCTCAAAACAACTGAGTAAGTTACATAATCATTTAGGTATCCCAGAAAACCTGTTAATTATCACGTTTACCCACTACAGTCCTAGTTTCTAATTTTGTTTTCTCAAACACTTCTTAAGAAAACTTATAAATAAATAGTTTGGGGTCACTTACGACTTCACCAGTAAGTGATAAACAATCTCCAAATGGTATTAGGAATCAAGGATATCAGTGTATCTTTTACTTTATTTTAGTGGTTTTTCTTCAAAATGGTTTTCCTATGTTAAAATTTATTTTAGATATTGATAGTTCCTTTATAGTTTATTAAGTACTTACCTACAAAAACTGTGATAATGGATTTCTTCGGCTTCAAATTGCGAATATCTTATGTCAATCTCGCATGTAGAGTGTCTTGAGAATTCAACCATGCGAGGAATACAACAAAATAGCATTTGCTAGAATATTAGATAAATATTTTAGTATTAAAACTAACGAAAACAAAGGCCAGACTTAGTTAAACAAAACATACCTCATTCTTAGAACTTTCTGATGTAAATAATGACTTTTTTAATCTTATAGCGTACAACGCAACAACTATTACGAAACTTTAAAAGCTAAAGTTAACGACCTTAACCGCCAGAGGGCGTTACGGTCGACAGAAGACTAATTAAGGTTTAAAAATATATGCTGTGTCGAAAGTAGGTCATTCCTGCCCCGAAAAATAATGTTTGAAAGTTGTTCAGCAATATTAATAATATAAAGGAAATGTGTACATTTTTAACGAGAACGTAATGAGTTAAGCTCGTAATATGGGAATTGCGTATTTGTGTTATGTGTTTTAGTGTAATTAATATTGTGGAAACTTGTAGCTAATTATGTCTTCCTGTTGTTACCCGCCAGAAGGCAGAGGATATTGTTACGAAGACGATTGTATGACTGTGTACCTAATTAATGATTATTTATTGCTAATGTATGAAAAGTCGGTTTATTCAGAAAGACCAGTTTTGTAAAAATATCTTTATGTTTTATCATGTTCATGATAAAAACAGACGCAAAATAAAATTAGCACACAACTGGGACATGAAACACAGAAGAATGCTACTATTCCATCGTAAAAATTATTGTAATGTAACGTTTTTAGGATTTTTTTTGTAGTTACTAAAAAGTACTTTTAAAGTTACCTATATGTTCTCAGAAAGCGATAAGGTTTATACTACTGTGACGAGCTGGGTATGAGATCAATTAAACACCAAATATCTTTATTAATCACCATTAATCACAGAAATATGCACTATTTACTTAGATATCGCACTTCTTTGTATCGTCAAAATCAGACACAAGTTTTTGGAACCTTCTACCCAGTTCCATAGTGGAACATTCTAGACTTGAAAGTAATCTAGAATCTTCTCATAAAACAGCCGACGTAACATTACCTAGCTACTTCTAGCATTTTAATTACAAGATATTTTCAGCACATGTTTTAGAAGTAAGACTATACATAAGATTATCAATTCCCTCGGCTAAAGTCACGTTCGTCATGTCTAGACTCCCACTTAACGCGAAGTAGGCATTTGATACTAGCTTATTAACTTCAAGTGGAAGGACCACAGACTTGAACTCTTACATTTCAATATGAAGACGCACCTAGTATGAAGCCACTTAGATTAATTATTATTGAAGTCGTATAGATGAACAGATTGTCTCTTCACATTCATGACTTATCCCGTCTAATAGGTTTTTTTCTCTTTAGTTTTTTCTCTTCAGACTTTACAATCTCTTTGATTCAATTGTTTGTTTCTCTGTAGATTCTTGATCGTGATACCTGTCCTTCTACTAGAATTGGGCATAAACTATTTATGTTGGCTAGACATATCTATTGCTACTTTTCAAAGAACTCTGTCAGCTGACCACAATTTTAAAAATAAATATTTTAAATTTTCCCAAAGTTTGTTGACCACAAACAAAAGGTACGTTCTTTTTGCGTCCCCGAGGTTCGTCGCTCAGTTGATTGCTTGGAGCTCGCGGGACAGCAAATTCATGCTTCAATTGCAAGCAAGGCTTGGCTGGCCGTCTACCTGCACGCCATTTTACTTGGTCCCGAACTGCAGCCGACGTGAGCCGACTGCCATTGGCTCCTAAACAGATTTGTTGAATTCCGTCTTCGAGAACATTCGAGTAGCATTGTGAATTAGATTATGTAGGTGCAAAGTGGAATTTATCAATTGGGAGGAACGTTTGGTATACAGATTTTTAGCTTGGAAAACTTAAAAGGATGTTTTCTGTACGTTTCTGTCGTGATACTCTGGTGCTTACGTAAGACAAAAGATCGTGAAATTTAAAATCAGATACTGAAAAAAAACGGTATCGTAAACCAAACAAGACAACAAGTAGATTACCAGCGTAATGAATCTAACATTTCATCAAAACATTCTTCACTATCCTCAATATCCGATTTCATTATTCCTTCTGTGTACTCTATTAACATCAATAACCATCGTTGTGTGGATTATAACATCGCTCTAGCAAATCTGATTACAACCAGCCTGTATTTACGATTAGCTCTAATCCTAGAGCAAACAGGGCGTGTTTTATCCTAGATTTATACGAAATGGGCTAGCATTTAGTACTCGGGTTGGAGTGCTCTGAATTAGAAAGTAACTGATCAAGTGAGGGTGGTGTGCGAATCGAAATGCGAACTGTTAGTTCCGGTCTCGCTGCTGTAACGCACGTAATGGAGGATCAGGGATGCCACTGGCCTTGTTTGTGACTATCGTTAGCTCGTTAATTGTCCGAGACGGATATACAATAGATAAAAAAATATGTGTATGCTTTAAGACAGGTTCAATAGTTAAGTTGATCTTGTTGAAATCTTTAGATATGAGAGTTGTGTCACATTAAATTATCCTACCGATTATAAGATAGACATATTCATCTCCCCCATTTTTTCTGTCAATTCCTTCTGTACCAGTCAAACCAATTGCTTTCTTTAGACTGTCCATCGAGAGTCATTGCACATTATTCAACATTGCTTATTTATCTACTACACCTACCATTACAGGATAACTAACAAATCATTTTAGTATTAATGTCTGCCTAGTTGGTTCAGTGGTCGCAAGCGCAACTGTGGATCATGAGGTCCTGGGTTCGATTCCCAGGTCGGGCAACGTGTTATTTGCTTTTTCCACTAGGGATTTCTCAGTAGCAGCCACGGACTCTGTATTTGATTCGATTAGATAGATTTGACTCTGATTATTTTTTTAACATAATTAGCGAAATGTGGGTGTACTATTAGATACCTCTGTCTCTGCCAATATCAAATACAAACACTTTCACCAGTAGTGTCCCCCCCAGACTTCCACCACTCTCAATAACTTCCCCAAATAATCCCACTTGTATCAACCCTACGCGGTATTGCGGGATGCGTTGCGTGGGATGAGCCGGAACGTAATGGTCACAGCTGACGGTACTGTGGACAACGGGCTCGATCGAGGTTCGAGAAACTTCGAGCACTGCCTAACATGTTCTACGTACCTATTAGGACATCAGGGTACTAAGCTCATTAGGGGCCTGGATTTTGTGCGGGATTTTTTCGCGTTTAGTGAAAAAAAGGTTTATAATAAAGCTAATATCTATTAGTTTACTAAAGTGAAGGCGATCTTTTTTACCTTGTTTCTATTATAGTGTAGTTCCTTAATTACCATTATCGTTTTATGAAATTATTTAAAGACTCTTCCCCAAATAATTTGAATAAAGTATAACACAAAGTCGGTTTTCGGATAGATTGTATTTCTAAATTAAACAGTGACTGATTTGATCGTTATTTAAAAAGTTTTACCCATTATAAAACATTAATATTTAACTTGACATAGCACAAACACCACGATATTTTACATTCCATCACTCTAGAAGATCTTGAGATCTCAAGCTGATCTCAGCTCTTGAGAGCAGCGGCGGCCCAATGGTGGCGGCCCGACTTACGAACAGTAAGTCGTGGGTTCGAACCCAGGCAGGCGCATTACTTTGTGTAATTTATTTCATCACCACTGCTCTCAAAACGGTGAAAGAAAACATCGTGAGAAAACCGGCATGTCCTAGAACGAAAAAATTCGAAGACATGTGACATCTACCAATCCGCACTGGGCCCGCGTGGTGGATTATAGCCCATTCCTTCTCATAGAGAGGAGGCCTGTGTCCCAGCAGTGGGAACATTATTAGGCTGATGACGATGATGATGACTCTGGAAGATTACATCCGTGCAAAACAGGAGTGGGTGACTGGTATAGAAATGTATTTATTTATTTAATTAAACTTCATGTACAAGAGTGGTACATAGGCGGACTTAATGCCATAAAGCATTCTCTACCAGTCAACCTTTGGGTCAAATAGAGTACAAACAATTAAATGAGAATATATCGTTATCTTACATTATGTATCAAAAGTCATTATATCACAGCAGTCTCTAAACTAATACGTCACCTGCTCGGATAGTCAATCACAACAGTAATTGATGCAAGTCAATAACTGAAGCTAGGCTAAGCCAACACAATAACTATTGTTATTTAATGTGCGTGAGTTTGAGCTAACTTAGATCTCTATTTGGATTGGTTACTGGTGACGTTTAACAGGTACATAGATAGACATTATGAACCTAGGCATTTGAAATTAGCCATGTTTTCTAGAGTGTCGTTTTTTTTTTTTTAAATTAGCACAAACATGCGGCCTAAACAACATAAATTCGAAGTATTATGAAATTGAAAGTACTCGTTTCACACAATTTTAATACTTTAATTTTATACGAGTGTGAATGTGTGATCTTAACCGCGCTTGTCGGAAAAAAAAAAACAAAAATGTTCTAAGATTGTTTAATTTTCTATTCCAAAATCGATCGATTTTATGTTACTTTTACATCGCAAGGGTGAGTCCCTCTTTTTTTTTTTTTTTTTACAAAGCTCACTAATAATTAAGTGAAGATCCAAGTGATTGAAAGTATGATAATCGATTTGCTAATAAGCGGTCTTGTGTATAAAGGGTGTAAAAAATCTCTTAACGAAGCCGAAAGGCACTTGTTCTCCCCGTCATTGCGATATTTTTTTTGTTCTACACCATACCTGGGAACCTTCTAGTCGGAGATATTGGGGGTCAAAGTCCAAAGTTTTTTTTATACAAATTTTTAATGTAAGATTTTTACTTTAAACACCTCCACGACCCCCGTACTATTCAATCCATCCATCAGCATAATGTTTTGAGTGCGTTACATTGAGTTCTACCACAAAACATGATTTTTCACCCCAAAAAAAATGCCGTTTCCTATGCAATCATTTTTGCGTAAAGATACTTAGTTTGATGTACAGAACGCTTGGTTGACGGCTTCGTGATGAGGTAGTTTACACCCTGTATAATAATAGGCTGATTTAATCATTCTTAGATACTGATTCCAATAACATTACTTCTTAAAAAGGAGTAAGTTGGTTACTTGGTATTTTGCTCCAAAGCGCAACCCAGAAACCGCTTTAAATCCCACTGTCAGTTTAAGTTATCTGTATAAAATATGACCAAGAAAATACTGCTGGAACACTAGGTCACTAAGAAACTTTTAAGATACCATAAAACTATTAAAATAAAACTGGAACTGTAAGATTTATGGTACCGGTAAAATACCGTTCTTTAAAACTGTTTTAATGATAAAAACTTAATTCGTCTTAAAGATTTTAAGATTTTTTTATTAAGTTTCATCTTGAGTCATGTATTTAGAAATTCAATGTTAGAGATAGCCATGAGGGGTAAAACTAACTAAAACATAAGCGCTCTTGGTTACTTCAAATTATGCAATGCAATTTGATCTGTAACAACAAAAAAACACTGCCTGTATTCGTCTACCCTCCTCTACATAACTTTCAAAGAAGCTTGCTACATCAATTTTTCTTACAAAAATTGCCAATCATGTCTATACCTTCATCTAACCTAACCAAGTACTACCAGCAGGCTCAACTAGTTATACCAAACGACGTGTATGCCTGTCTGTATGCCTGTCAGTGTGGCCGGATCCCATTGCGACGGAATAGGATTACGGAACGTACATCTGGTGGCTCATGGAAATGCAAATGCAATCATATTACCGAACTATATCGCTGATATACCTGTGCGGACATGGATTTACTTGGACTTAATTTTACTGGCGACATGCCGGGAACTTGGGCTCGATTAATTTTATGGTATGGTATGGTGGTTTGGGTTGAGATTTTTTAAAGTTGTGGCTAAATCTAAAACTATGCAAACTATACGAGTAATTCATTATAATTCGGAGGGAAAAGAAAAACACAAAACTTTGAATTCAACAAGTATTTCAAAATCAGATTCGAGCGTTTTCTAAGACTTTAAAATAAATCTGAATTCGTAACTTAACGTATGATTTGATGGCCGCTGTGGGCAGAATAACCCAAAATTGTATATAATGGCTTTTGTTTTAATATTACTGCGGCATTCACTTTGTGATTAATATATAGCAAAGTTGAGGACTACTTCTAAGTTCAACATATTTCAAAAAGAAAGAAAAAGCATTTAAAATTAGTCCGCACACGACATAACACACAAACAAACATGAACATGATAAACATGATTCCATAACATTTTCTCGATAGGCTCAACGGCTTTGTCGTGGGACAATAATATTATGTATACTCGCTTGTTCACTCGGCTTAGCACGCGTGGAGGTTAGTTGGATCCTTCGGAGAATTTGTACCGAGATAAAACCTATAATTGTATATGTGCTAACCAGCAAATCATAATCTTCCAGTGTACCCAATTTCTTAGAAATCCGTTCAGTGGTTGAAGATTGAAATGGTTACTTACTGAAAGAGTTACGTTCGCATTTGTAATATTAGTATAGAAGTATGGATCCCAGTTCTTTCCCTGCTTAATAATTTCGTCCAGTTCCACCACTCAAACCACTACATCTTTCACAGGAGAGCTGCCAGAACTACATCCGCGTGCTGGTCTCCCTGGGTCCTGGGAGGCTGCTGGTCTGCGGTACGAACAGCTTCAGGCCTTTCTGCAGGGAATACAGCGTGCAGCGAGACTCGTACCACATGGAGCGCGAGAAGTCAGGCCAGGCCGTCTGTCCGTACGACCCTGAACATAACTCAACTGCCGTTTATGCTGGTAAGTGGAAAAGTTAACTAAACTGTAGTGAACTTTGGTTTCTTCCAAAGTTCACTACAGCTTAGTTAACTTGAACGTAACGTGAAGTGGTGAACTGTAATTTTATAAAAGTTTACAATGTTTTCAAAGTCACTATAAAACTAGAGGGCCTTGATAAGGTGAAACTATTGGCTTTGAAAACAATTGACACGTATCAAATTAAAAAACTTCTCCAGTCTAAACGAAACCATAAGATAACTAGACCTATTCGGGGCCAGTCATGTGGGGGAATTATATTATTTTGGTCTTTGGCATTCGCAATATAAAATCATCATCATCTGCCTAGCCTTTTCCCAACTATGTTGGGGTCGGCCTCCAGTCTAACCGGATGCAGCTGAATACCAGTATTTTACATGGAGCGACTGCCTGTCTGACCTCCACAACCCAGTTAGTACTGGGCAATACAATAGCCCTTGGTAAGACTGGTTGTCAGACTTTTTGGGCCACTGACCACCCGTTACGACTGTCAAAGATCTACTTGCAAATGACAGCCGGGAGTCCGGGGCCAACGGCTTAACGTTCTCAATATAAAATAAAACCGAATATAAGGCGATAAAAGCAGTCCTAGTCCTATTCCTAACAGCAATCTTTTTAAAATTCTTTTCACTATTTTAACGTAAAATTTGAAAGGACAGATAAAGGTAAAAACATCTACTGCCACACTCACAGCAAATAGTCTGGCAACCCTAGCTGCCAATTAGTGCGACACTGGAATATTTAAATTCGGAACATTTTTTTTATCAGTGAGAGGAAATTTTGTTGTGGTTATGGGCAGACTGGCCAGTATCACACAATAGCTATAACGAGGTCTACCTTTTTGGTGACGCTTGGTCGTTTGATATTTTAAAGGGTTTGTAGATAACTGAAACTGGACGTAAAATCAATATCTAGTTTGCTACGATATAGTGCGGAAACTATTTATTTGATTCTACACTGGGCAAGTAAATATTATATAACATGCATAAATCCCTTTGAAGCATCTGTCTGTTCAGTAGCTGTGTACAAAACAGATAGCATAAGCATACACAATCAGCCAGTATCGTTCCCTCTGCTGGGACACTAATATACTCTCTGTAAGATCCCGAGGCCATAATTCATCACGCTGGCCCAATGACTATTGGTGGATGTCATCTCTTGTATATATAGATACTGTTTTAATTTTACCATTAAAGTAATAGTATCCATGGGCTAATAATTTTTAATTATTAATTATTTACCGAATTTCCTCCGTGCCTCAGAAAGCGCGTTAAGCCGATAGTCCCGGCTGTCATTTGTAGAAGATCTACACCGCCACTGCAAAAAGCGCGAAAGTGTGACACCAATCTTGCCAAGGGGTATTGTATTACCAAGTACTAACTGGATTGTGTAAGTCAGATAGGCAGTCGCTCGATGTAAAAAACTGATTTTCAGCTTCATCCGGTTAGACTGGAAGCCGATTCCGATCATCATCAGCTTATAATATTCCCACTACTGGGACACGGCCTCCTCTCAATGAGAGGTAACGGGCTTTAATCCACCACGCGGGCCCAGTGCGGTTTGGTAGATGTCACATGTCTTCGAATTTTAGGTTCTAGGACATGCCGGTTTCCTCACGATGTTTTTTCTTCACCGTTTTGAGAGCAGTGGTGATGAAATAAATTACACAAAGTAATGCGCCTGTCTGGGTTCGAACCCGCGACTTACTGTTCGTAAGTCGGGGCTGCCAGCACTGGGCCACCGCTGCTCTACATCCCAATACAATTGGGGAAAGGCTAGGCAGATGACGATCTCTCCTTTAATACATGTCATGACTTCTCTATCAAATAACTCTTAACTGCCACACTCTATTGGTCAATACAATAATCCCATCAACACAACTTAGTTTATAATCTCATTTACAAATACACATCGTACCCACATGACTTATCTCACGATATCTCAAGATATATCTTCGGACTATGTAAGCACGGCCCGGCTGGACTGTAGGCATTACCACGCCCGTTAATGGAATACAACGACGGTCATGTAATACTGGGACACCAATTAGGCATTGTGTATTTCCTGAAACTATGTATGCTTATAGAAGTTGCTGTAATGCTATTGTTTTTGGTACATCTTATCATAACATAGCATCACGCCTGTAACCCCCAAAGGGTTAGGCAGAGGCAATAGTACATCCACATATCGCCAGTTATGTTTAAGTCCCATGTAACAGGGGGCGAGCCTATTGCTATCAACCGGGCACAAAACCCGACTTCATAGCTGCACCTTGCCCGACCTGGGAATCGAAACCAGAACCTCATGTTCAGCAGTAAGGCTTGCGACTATAAGACCAACGAGGCAGTCTTAGTATAGAAAGAAAAAGTATTTATTGGACTCACCCAGGACAATAAATAAAATTTGAAAAATAAAACAAAGGAAATAAAACTAAAATTCAAAAACCAGACTAACAAAAACGAAAAAAAAGAGAGGCCTATTCTCAGCCGGGCTGCGGGACTGCTCGAAAGAGATACCGTGGCCCCGGAACACAAAGGGCGAAGAAGGAACATGGATGGGTTTTAGTCAGTTAAAGTCTGACACTCCCTCCCGCTCCACCCAGAGCGGAGAGGTCATTTGATGATAACCAATACAAAAAAAAAAAAGTCTATTCCCAGCAGTGGGTGAATTCAAGCTGTGGATGATGAAAACGTAAAATTAAACTAATTAAAAGTCCTGTACGAGGCCAAACGCCCCCTGCCTCAGCATGGTTCTGCGACATTGTAACTATATTTTGATTTAAAATAGTGTCCATGGAGTTTCTTGCCCGTTCTTCACCATAGAGATCTACGCTAGTGAATGGGCAAATACAATACTTTCTCAATTTACTATGTCTTGTGACTGGGACTGTAGCTTTGTTTTTTTTTGTATTATTGACATTCAAAAGTGCCGTAATGGTCTAATAAATGCTTTGAGTATTTAAGTTTTTTTTTGACATATAAAAAATAGCTGTCGCAGAGACTGCAGTGCAGGAAACTAAATAAGGTGCCATCCTTAAACCATGTAAATATTCTGCTTCCTAAGATCACAATAACATCACCTGCGACAACATTGTCGATAAAATGACAATGAAAAACTACTTACAGATAAAAGCGTATCTCACCCTCTGAGTACGTACCACAATCGGTATCGATAAACCTCAGGTGTGTATCATTAGGTGCTCCACATTTCCTGAGGGTGATACCGTGGCTCAGTATTGATCCCATCTTATAATATAAAAAAAAACACAATATAACATAACGCTTGCTACAGGTTAGGCATAATCTAATATATCAAAATCAAAATATTTGATTTCACATAGGCACTTTTAAAAGATCGAGAAAAAGGTGCACGGTTCGAGTTGGTCGTTTCCTATAGAGAAGAACCGGCAAGAAACTTCATGGTTGCTATACCCTCAGGTAACTATACCAGAGGTCTAACTATACCCCAGTGGCGAGGGGTACATACAACTCGATACCTACCTTCCCTTCGGAACAACCACTGTACTGGAGTCTACTATTGCCAAAAATAAAACAATGTAGGTAATTCAGTTAGGACCTAATTGCCCAAACATGACTAAAACTACAAATGGTTCGATGTATGGTTTTTTCAAACATGATTAAAAATATGCACCGGACCGGCTTACCTGTTACAAAAATTTACCCTTCGCTACTGCTATACCCCCATGTAATAAGAGGCGACCCTATTGTCATCAACAGGGCACTAGTCCTGACTTCGGGCTGCTACTGAAAAATTCCTGAAGTTAACACTTTGCCGAACCTGGAAATCGAACCCAAGATCTGCGGCCACTAGACAATATGAAGAAGAAGTCTTCAATTTTAGCAAACGAACACCAAAAACAGTCCTCAAAATAAGCAGGATCTATTCAGATCAGGCTAAGAATACTTTTAACATTTCGCCGGAACCCTTTCGAGTAACGGGGTCACATATGTTAAGGGAGTCCATGGTCGTTCCATTGTCAGGAAATTAGGAAAAAGGGAAAATCTTTTTTCATAACGATTGAACCCACTTTCACAGTCCGACGGCGTACAATGGCCACTCATTGTTGCATTGAAAAGAGGACCGTTCAATGGCACGACGAGTGGTTTATGACGTGACTGTTATACTTAAATATTATTTGTGTACCTAGGTGCGCATGTACGGGACGGGATGTACATGTCACCGTAAAATACTGTTTGATTATAATCTATCTCACAAGATTGTAAACTCTCGGAAGATTGTGAACACGGAACGCACCTCGCGCGCTGATTTGTTGAACGTCATGTGCCCCGCGCCGCCGTATTTGTTTGTTAATTCGTTTGTTGTCAAATGTAAACGAACAAGTGTTTTGGTGATTATAAATTGATTTCGTGTTGAAAATATCTCACAGCTTTAGAATTACTTGAGTCGTTCATCAACTGGTCCCACAGGCCTACGGCCCATTTGGGACGAGTTGATGAAAATCAAAATAAATAATATTTTCGTTCTGCAACTCGTCCCACGTATGAAAAAGGTATAATCAGTAGCAAAAGTGTTACTGTGGAAAAATAGTGCTTATAAAATATAATCATCACAACATTGTCTAGATGCTAGTTATGGGCCTAATTAGTAACCTTACGAAAAGTACTAGGCAGGCATGAATTCAAGAAGGTATTATTTTATTGCATTCCACCTTGAGCTCGGTATCAGGACACTTGCGCGAAAGACTGCGCTTGCACTTGCGCAACTGGCGCTAAAAGACATAATAATATGCGCGAATGGACACTTGCGCAACTGGACTTTTGATGGCCACTGGTGTTTACTCTGAGAAATATAACATCACGCTTGTTATTACTTGAAGGTGTTTTTTTTTAGTATTTTCCGTCATGGGTGTCGTTTTCATGGTTTTTTGGGTCGCTGAAAACTAAAATGAAGTCATGGAAACAACCATGATGGAAACACCAAAAATTTTCGTAGAAGATGGAATTACCTTTTTTCATTTATGTTAGCCTAGTACTTTTTCTAAGGTAACTTATCAATTTGTTTGAATGAAAGATTCTTAAAAGAATATTGTTATAATGTTGTATTCCTTTCCACACAAAAAGAAACGTGGGACGAGTTGCTGAACGAAAATATTCCTTATTTTGATTTTCATCAACTCGTCCCAAATGGCCGTGTGGGTACGCGGGGAAATGTGGGACGACTTGATGAATTACTCAATTAGTTATATCAAATTGTGGTGGAAGTAAAATGAATCTGAAACAAACAGAACGGCCTACTGTAAGACCAACCAATCAGGGACAGGTTCACAATCTCCCGAGATAGATTATAATCTATCGATATTTACAATTTAACGGTGACATACATCTTTCAGAGGTCTATTGTACAGACTGTACACGTTGCCCATTTAACGTATCTCTATTAGAATTTAAACAACATACAACACTTCCTTTTTATCCCACACAAACATTAAAACCTACTATAAGGCAGGCATATTAAATATACTCCACTCACAGACATAGACCCGGCAATTTATATAAAACCCTTCAATACTAAATTCAGCGAATATTAAAACCGCCCACGTTACTCCTAACAATAGGTGATATTCCAAGACGCTGTCACCAACCGACTTTATAAGCAAGCCTAAAATAGAAAACAATACGCGGCGTATTATCGTAAACAATAATACGCAACTTACGTCCGAATAAAGGATCTGTTCGTTATTACCCGTGCGTATACGCGGATTTGTGTATAGCTTTTAATATAATGCATTCGTTATTGGGAATTGTTCTAGAATATAGTTAAGTTGAAACCATCCTTTATTGATTTGAAAACTAAATTAATAATAATTCATAATATATGTTTTTATGCTGATTACAAACTAACTTTCCAAGTCTGCTAAATATCTAAATCGTTTTCGTTATTAATTTGGAAATTACGTCATTGATATTGCAATACGTTCAATGTGTTTTGACGCACTATATATAGTGCGTCAAAACTAACATGGAGAGGCGAAAAACACTTTTTTGTGGAAACTATTGGGTTACGGCAATAATTGTTGTTTATGTTTGTTAAGTAATTTAGTTTCTCATAGTTTGAGATTAGATTATAATTCTAAAATTATTTCTGTCAAGAGATAATGTCACATAGAACCTATTGCATTCAGTTTTAGGGGTAATATTTATACGATTGTCATGACATGACATAACATTTAGCTTTTTTAAATATTAGTAAAAAAGCACATTTTATGCTAGTTAAATACGTATTACTATTAGTAACACCATAACAATAGAGAAGATATAAAACTATATTGCTAAAATCTACTTAAAAACAGAAAACTCCCTGTCAAGAAAAACCGTTGCCGTTCAATTCCTGACATAGAACCAATAAAATATAAAAAAAAAAATCAGGCACATGACGTATTTCAATTGTTCGATTTAAATGTTCTCATTGGATCTGGTTCTGATGCGTTTGTTTTTAAGATTTAAAACTGATTCGCGAAAACCTGAAAAATTTACATAGAACGGATTGCAATATCAACGACGTATGCTTTTAAATAAGAACAGTCGAGGTGATAGAAACTCATGAAAACCTCAATTTTGAACACACTCAGAATCACCATCATAAAAATCTTTTAGGGAAATTCGTAATCCAAATGTATAAAAATTCATCAAATTATAATGGGACCACCGCGCGAGCTTATTCCTCTATCAAATGAAAAACGAATCACGAAAATAGGACCAGTTATCCTCCTCCTTTTTTAGAAGTCGTTTAGGACCTAATTCACCATTATAACAGCTTAGAAATAGGTCCAAACTGTTATTTTACAAAAGGCGAGCTTCAAACAATTTACTTTAATGAACCGGGTTTACGTACTATCAACTTATTTACTCTGTCATTTGACCGTTTACGTTACTGTGTTAACTGTTTAAAAGCCAGTAACAATGAATATTATTAACCATTCTTCGCATAAATTCAGGAATGTATTGTTCCGTTTTTTTTATTCCCTGTCAGATAACCCGCCATTTCTTCCAACTAGTGTTGCCAGTTTAAGCAACTCTTACCTTAGCTTACGTCAACAACATATTTTTTTTCTTTTGGAACATCGTTACCGCTCATAGAATGTCACTTTATCTAAATCCTCATGTCTCATCCATGTAAATATAGAATGGCATAATACTGGTTGCATGTATCCTACTGTAATGTTCCCCTACATCTACGAACTAGGCTTCCTACATTATATAGGCTTGAACCCGGAACTGAATAGTAATAAAGCCCCCGGGTGCATGAGAGCTAATACTGCGTCTGCGAGCATATTCTGAATGTATCGTTTGCAGTGGTGCATAAATATCTAATATGCTTTAAGCTTGACCAGAATACAAGGTCCAAAATGTAAGGTTTTATGAGGACTTTTTTCTATTGAAAATTTCATACCAATATAAATGGCCATTGGAGTCCGGTGGATGCGATATGTGGCGGCGCTTGGGGGAGGCCTAAGTGCACCAGTGGATGTCTTTTGGATGATGTAAAACTGCTAATGATAATGCTGGAATTTATGTAGAAATGTCTTGTGTTATGGGGAATGTTTCTAGATAGATTCTGACCTTTATTATATCTGTGTTTCTGACAATAACCTACTTTTTGGCTATTCAAATGCTGTGGTGTGGTTTGAATTCTATTTTGTCTATCTGTTTGTTGTCTTCAATAAAAAAACAGACCAGAAGCCAAATAATAGACTTGGAAAACATAACATCACGCCTTTAGTACCCCGAAGGGTACCTAATTGTACACCCACATTTGACCAGTAATGTTTAAGTTCCATATAATATTGGCAAGCCTACTGCCATCAACCGGGCCCAAATCCAGATTCCGTGGTTGCTATTGAGAAATTCCTGATAGAAAAAACCCCATAACAATTTGCACGACCCGGGAATCGAACCCAGGACCTCGTGATCAGCAGTCGCGATTGCAACCACTAGACTAACGAGGCAGTCAAATATAGACAACATTATAATATTATTAACACAAAACTGAAAAAAAAAAAACAGTTATTTCACGAAAACACATTTTACTTTTGCCATGACTTTTAATAAACCAAGTCACCGCTATCTGAGTACCACAAAATACCTGTATTAGCCGACTTTACCCAAGTACCCTTCATGTTTCAGTACAGTTGTAAGTACCGCCATATTGTACCTACTCCATTGTATTCAGACAAAACACGTTGAAAAGCACAAGAGATTATCCCGAACAAACAATCGACGTTTTATATAAAAACCTTTCTGAAAAAATATATTTACGAAACTAAGAGAGGTATTCTGAAATTAATTTGGATTCTACATAATGTAGTAGATTATAGAGTGGACAAGTGGACATGTACTTAATATTCGCTTCGTTATTTTATGTCCTGTGTGTACACCCTGTTTTAGTATGCACTATATTTTACGCTTAGGTCGTGTGTAACTAGCTTTATGATAAACGTAAAATTATGGCCCGTGTGATTTTATTGTGCAAGCAATTTAACGTTTATGATTATGGTAAAAGCTTGGGGTTTTGATGTGCCAACATGTGCTGAAAATTATAATTTTAATTATTATAGTTTACTATTTTATTTACATTAATATTAAAGTTTAAAATTCATTCAGTGGCATACAACTGACTGGAGCATGATTGTTTAATCAATGAAGATCTTAAGTTGAACGAAATCCAATAATTTAAAATTCTGATATCGAACAACTGAACTAATTTAATTTAAAAAAACCACTTACGTTTGTCACAACGCTTCAGTAAATATCAATAGATGGCGCTGATCAGTTTTGGGAATATTTTTTAAGCGGCGTTCAAGTAAAATCTAATGAAAAATTAATTTACTACTTATTATACACACATCAACACGGTCTAGGGATATTTTTAAAAAAGCGAATTACTATCAATGTGTTAATTATTTATATGACATGTATATATTTAAAAGATACGTTATTTAATATTCTACCATTTTTTAATAATGGTTAAGGTATAGATTAAAATTTCAGGATTTTATGGAAAAAAAATGAAGCATAGACGGAAACCGTATATGAATGAACTTTTAATTTGTGAGTAAAAACTAAAAAAAATAGAAAAATCATTTAATTTGTGTTTATAAACTTGAAGTTAGTAGTCTGAGAAAGCGCCCATGATGTTCATAACACATCGGCAACGATTCGGCATGCTCAGAACAAGGTTGTCAATGTCTTGCTGCGGAATATTGTCCCATGTCCTTCTGAGGTGCGCAAAAAGTTGATCTTCTGTAGCCAGATTTTCAGGAACTTCCTTCAGAGCTCTTCTTTGCAGCATATCCCACGCATGCTCAATGGGATTTAGATCTGGCGATTGAGCAGGCCAGTCTAAGGCCCTAACATTATGTGTATGTAACCAAGCTGCTACCGTTCTCGCCGTGTGTGCCCGGGCATTGTCGTGCATGAGCAGGAAATCTTGCCCCATTTGTGTTCTGTGGGGCAAGATTACGGGCCCCAGCACCTGTTGGACGTATCGTTCTGCCGTCATATTGCCCCGCACCCAAACGAGATCCGTCCGTCCTCCAAGACGAATTCCTGCCCAAACCATAATTGTTCCTCCTTGGTATGGGTGAACTTCCTGAGGGTTCTGGAGACGGCTCCATCGTCCAGGAACTCGCCAAACACGCGTCCTTCGTGAATCTGGATGGAAGCCGAACCTGGATTCATCCGTGAACAGCACATTGGACCATTGGTCACGGCCCCAGTCCACGTGGTTCCGAACCCATTCTAATCGTCGTCCACGATTGCCTCACCGTAAAGGTGGGACCCGGAGTGGTCTACGAGAGCGTAGATTGCTTTCATGCAGTCGCCTTCTTACAGTTTGGTCACTCACAAGCACTTGGTGTTCCACTCGCAGCCTTTGGACCAATTGAGTCGCCGTTGCATTTGGTTGCGCTCGCGCAGAAATTTGCAAAAATCGGTCTTGTCTGGGGGTAGTGATGCGACTTGGCCCCCGGTGCCTCTCCGCTACTTCACCTGTGGCACGATAGCGTGTCCACAATCTTGAAATTACATTTTGATGGGTCCCTATGGCCTCAGCAACATTACGCTGAACAGATCCAGCTTCCAGCATTCCCACAGCTCGTAACATCATCGCCCTCGTCAAATGTCGGCGTTGCATGGCTACAATACCTCAATTTTAACTTTATCTTTCGTTTAAAAATGAAAAAAAACTGTAACTAAACGTAATTCGTATTGTTTTCTAAATTTCGCACAAATGAAAATTCCCTCTCCTATACATCAAGACATTTTTATGCCACCGAAACAAAAGAATTTTCAAAAATTTGAATTTGGAATTAGTCTGAGATAAATTACAAACAAATCGGTGTATAAAAGATTCCAATGCGGCCAGTACTTTTCGAGTTATTTAATTGAGTATGAAATATCCCTAGACCGTGTTGATGTGTGTATAATAGGTCAATGGTAAAATCTTTTAGCAGGGCAAAAAAACTCTCCTAGACACTGTCAAACTCATTGTATAGTAAAATATCTTTATTATTCATTGTTGTATGTAACTTTAAAGAACCCTTTTTCTGTCAAACATTTTTAAACATTGTTTTAAGCTTTCACGGATTAAAACTAAACTTATATTGTCACTTACGGGATATCTTCCGTGAAACATTTTTAACCTAAAAAGTCTACTGTTCTTTTGCATCACTGAACTGAACTACAAGTTTTTGCTATTGTTTTTCTGAGTATTTTTGCGTTACGTCTAAACTCCTTTTGCGTCGAGTCGAGCATAAGTTCCTCCGTACTTCAGTCAAGGCTTTGTGGACATAAAAACGAGCCATTATTATAACCCAAGGTTGATCAGCGCCATCTAGTTCGTTCATAAAAAGCACTGGAAAATTCACCATTGCAACTGCCCGCTTATATAAAATCTTCTTAGATCAAATTCAATAAACCGCTGCAAATCTCGTTATCCTTGAACATTGTCACGACGTCACAAAAATCTACCTAGTTACCATGGCAACAATACAAATCCCCCACACAAACAGTTTCCTATGGTGCTGAACCATCAATTACCGTCACCCTGTCCCTTTGTGCAATTTTCTTTGCATTAAAGCATCCCCTTGCAAATTCACACCCATTTATTACACGCAACAAAACTATCGTCGCTTGCTTGTCTTATCTATGGCAACACTGTGGTGTTGCTAACTTTATTTTATGGAGAACGGGGGGTGTTTTTTGTTTAAGCTCTATTTACAAGAAGGAACTGTTGATTATATCTTTAATACTGCGGAATGTTAGTAGACAAAAATAGCCGCATGTTTTAATAATAATAGAAGCCATATTTAACATTATGATAATCCGGCTTTAAAATTAAAACTGATACCTACAGTATGTCCACTCATTTAAAACACGTTAAAAGTATTCCACTTCAAAATTCATGTGAGTAATTAAAAACCGTGTTCACGGTTTGTCGTTGGACAGAAACGAAAAAAGAGTAAAACGTTTACATTAATTGAATTTAACAAAAGCACAGTTGCCGGTTTGTTATATTATTTCATATAAAACTGGGTCTAACTTTTACACATTTGTGTTGGAAACTTTTAAAATAAAATGTCCTCGTGTTGTGTTCAGCAATTCACTCATTCACGCGAACCTTACCTTTTTATACGGACACACATTTTGTTCAAACACACACATAGCCCTTTGTCACATGGTGTAAAAGAGTAAATGTGTAAACGAAAATTTTGTATAAAAATGTGAGTGAAAGAATTTTTGCGTTAGTATGTGTGTCATAGTGACCACTTAAATCCGGTCACACATAAAGGCACTACCTTACATATATTTTTTCGTGCACACACAGTCACACACATGCACGATGCATCCACATGCACATTAGATACGTAGTGCGGACACAGGACGGTTAGTTATCTCCTATTGATCTGGTCCAATTAAGTGCACGGACGCCCTGGGGACCAGTGCCCGCGTACACCGGCAGCTGGTCTTACGTCCACGGTACCTATATACCCAATACCTACGTATCGGTTGCTTCCGTGTCGTAATTTTGCTGATGGTGTAGGTAACAGCACAATTCCCGACGATCGTGTCCGGTCGGAGATTGCGCAGGATTTAAACTATTGTGTTAAATACTCATTGTCTGATATTGATGCGGCGGTAAATATTCATAGAATTGTTTTGATTGGAGAATGGACGGAATAGTTTGCGATTTGATTGTTAAATTAATTTTATAAATTAAAAGGGTCTTTCATATAGCAGTGGTCCTCCCTACACATACATACATTGCATGTAGTTCGTTCAAAATTCTTGGAAAACTTTCAATGGACTGTTATGTCAAAGCTTCTAGTCAGTTCCATGTTTAAAAAGCTTAATAGGTACCTATATCTATCGTTCTCATATTGAACCTCTAAGCTCTAAGTTGTAGAAACATTAATTTCACATATCACAAAACTCTTTTTGATTATTTATCTCAGACAAGTAACGCACGAGCAACCTTATTGCAGCAACCGTTTAGATAAGTCAAAATCTGAAAGAAGGGTGAAATACTACAAAACTCTGGACTGTATGTGAACCAGTTTTCAACCTTATAACTTAGAGCATAAGTGTGAAAAGTGGCAGAATTAACTTGGTAGTACAATCAGTTCAAAAATTCACATCAAAATGTTCATAGAAAAAAGCGCCGTGAAATTGATTTATATGCTCAGTGACAGCTCTGTATCGTTTAATTAATTAATACAGACGATAGTTACCAAGAAACATACAAAATTAAACGAATTAAATCGGCAAAAGCGAACACGGCTTAAACTGCTTAAACTTACACTGTTTAGTGTTTACCCCATAAATTGAAACAACAAACGGCCCGTAGCCAACAATGTCCAACTAACCACACACCGGTGTCCACAGTACCTCGTCTCGAATACCTACACAGGTAGACACTACCTACCACTGCTGCCTACCCCAGTTTAGGCCCTTATCGCGTTTTACGACACCCACGGGAAATGAGGGGGTTGGGCCGTTGGTCCATTCGTAACAGACTGAACAGCGTATTGTTATCTAGTTAATCAAATTAGTGCTTGGTTTAGATAACTGGGTGAGATGTAGTGTCTCGGTAATGGCGGAGGTAATCTAATGAGTTTTAGTGATTTTGATTATAGAGGTGGTGGGAATTAGAATCTTTGTAAGAGTCGTTTTTGATTTCTGGACAGTGGAATGTCAGATTTAGGTATTATTTAATGACAATAAAATAAGATTAATTATAAATGGATACTGGTTTCTAAACTCACATTAACACTTCGAAAAGAAGGGTCATATAAGTCATATTCACCCTTGTATTCACCATTAAATACGATGTGTCAAAACAAAACAATCTACCAAATCAAATGAATTAATGGCACCTCTACCATAGCAATCTCGCCGCCAATTCACGCAGTTACATTTGGGCAATTCACACAGACACATTTGGGCAATTAACGGGCACTCGCATCTCATATGCGAGTCACGTAAGCTGATGGCATGTAACGCACTTCGGTACTTACCACTGCATTATAGGGCTTACCAATGATTTTACCCTTGGGAAAATTATACGTAGACAGAATATACTGCGATGTTTCGATAAAAAATAATGAGAATGTAGAAATATGAAAGAAAAAGTATTTCATGTTTCGGGTTAACAATTTCATATAACTGCGTCATCATTTTGATCGTTATTTTTAAGCCTCTGTTGAAAATAACGACCGTTCTTTATAACCCCACAAATGAATATTTGATGCAATTCTAACTTTACTACGATGAATAATATTTAAAGTATCGTTTTTTTTTTTCTTTCTTTTCAGACGGCGAGTTGTATTCGGGTACAGTCGCAGACTTCAGCGGTATGGAGCCGATCATCTATCGAGAACCATTACAAACGGAGCCGTATGATTCAATGACGCTAAACGGTAAGCATTACTTAACAATTTAATGTCGTCACTTAGAAACCTCATCATCATCATCATTATTTCAGCGGAAAGACGTCCACTGCTGGACATAGGCTTCCCCCAAGTGTCGCCACATTAACCGGTCCCGTGCGACTCGCATCCAGCGGATTCCCGCAACCTTCACCAGGTCCACCTATTAGGAGGCCTTCCAACGCAACGTCTTCTGGTTAGCGGTCGCCACTCCAGAACTTTTCGGCCCCATCGGCCATCCGTTCTGCGAGCAATGTGCTCTGCCCACTGCCACTTAAGTTTGGCAATTCTTCGGGCTAAGTCGGTAACCTTGGTTCTCTTGCGGATGTCTTCATTTCTGATTCGATCGCGCAAGGAAACTCCGAGCATAGCCCTCTCCATTGCCCTTTGGGTGACTTTAAGCCTTCTGATGAGGCCTATATGGTGAGCGACCACGTTTCGGTCCCGTATGTAATCACTGGCAACACACACTGGTCCCGTGACTTTCGTCTTGAGACACTGCAGTAAGTTGGACGAGAAGACACCGCACAACTTCCCGAACGCTGCCCAGCCGAGTCGGATTCGACGATTGACCTCTTTCTCGAAGTTAGACCTACCTAACTGGACCATTTGTCCCAGGTACACATAATCGTCTACAACTTCGAGTAGATATAGAGTCTCCGATCTTGATAGGAATTTAGAAACCTAATAAATAATTATAATGATCAGCTCCTAAACGTCAGATTACAATCTAATAGAAGCAAGCAATACACATAATGGCAACACCAAGCATTGTTTACAATATGTATTTACATATCCACGGGCGATTGACTCTCAATAAGACTGTCAAACAGACATCTGCCATTATAATTGAATTCAGAAGCGCGGGAACTCCTTGTCACTCGCGTGACGTTTGACGTGTCAACAATCGCTAAATCCGATTAAGATCGTATTAGAAATTATCGACTGAGCAGCGATAGGGTTACATCACTTGGCGTAATTGGGTGTTAAAATTCACTTTGTGACAGAATATCGAGGAATATCGTTTGACTTTAGTGATGTAGGTAGTCTAATAGTGGTGTATTTTTGATTCACAGCTCCGGACTTCGTGAATTCTTTGGTACACGGAAACTTCGTGTACTTCTTCTTTAGAGAAACAGCTGTTGAATACATCAATTGCGGGAAGGTAAGACAGTTTTCTTTCTCATTTCTCCAAGTTTTATAACAAATCGATTTTAAATACTTAATAGAAATAGTAACAAAAATAAATTCTATCTGTTCTAATCTATTCTGTTCTTGTTTGGCCGTAACTATCAACATCCAACTTTTATAGAAAAACTTTTCTCTTTCATGAATTCTAGATTAGCCAAATCTTAAAATAAGCCTATTACCAACACTGCACTCTGATGGCCCATATTCCGACCTATTATCACTCCTAGTAGTTTCATTATAGATCTCTTATTGATAAACCCATTCGTTCCAACACGGAATGCTCTAGTCGAGCGTGTTCTGCTGCACTACGAGTAGTAATTCACTCGCGGCGTGACACGGTACGTTTCCCCGTCCTTACGGTGTGACACGTCTACAATTCATTGCTTACATGCGGTTTTACTGTAGCGTTTGCAGGTAGTTGTGAATTAGATGCTGTTGTAATTGAATAAAATAGGCTATGATATTTTCGGTACCTTGAATGATATTTTGCTGTACATAATAACTTTATGCCCCGAATTTATACAAACTGGGGTGAGAATCCGCTTTTAGGCAGGTTTTTTTACACATTATCTACTAATTATTTCTAAGTATTATACCCAATCACAAAATAAATAGTGCGAAGGCAGCGTTGGAACTTCGGCCAATCCGATATCTTAATCATGTGACTATTATAACCTCCACAGTTAAAGCGTCTACAGTTCACGAATAGATAAAATAATTATGCTTTATTGTACATCAAAACCATAATATTCTGGGTAACAACCAAGGATCTACAGTTTTTTAATATACTTTTATGCTCGTCATTCAGGCGGTGTACTCTCGCGTGGCGCGAGTCTGTCGGGACGACCGCGGTGGACCTCACCGCTTCAAGCAGCGCTGGACGTCCTTCCTTAAGTCCCGGCTCAACTGCTCTGTCGCCGGAGACTTCCCTTTCTACTTCAATGAGATACGTAAGTATACTAGTGTTTGTTTTAACTACTAACGAACTAAAAGAAGTTAAAGATGTAAAACCATATTTTTTGGAGGTACCTTAACCGTTGTTGTAGCTACAGGAAAACTTTCGTAGGTTCTTTTGTATCTACAACAGTTTATTAACCACTGTTTTAGATTTTCGCGGTTTTTAAGTACTTTAAGTGTAGTTTATTCACCATCTCGAAAATCCAGCCTGTATAAAATATGGCATCATTGGAAATGTAGAACCAATTAACCATTGCATGTGTGCTGTTGCGTGCCGATAAGAACTGGATAATATCATCAGGAATCTGGCTATCGAGCATGGTTAAGATGTTTCTCCAAACATAACATGGAATGGCACCCCAAAAGCTTGCTATGATGCAGAAAGCCAGAAACTTTTATGGTTTGATAACAAAGACAGAAAAATATAAGTTAATACCTTTTTTTAATCGAAGGGTAAGACAAAAGTGTAGCTATAGTACGCCCAGATTTCGTCAGGTAACCTTTTATCTCTGCTTCCAGAATCAACAACAGAACTAATAGAAGGAGTGTACGGAGGTCTCAACGCTCAGTTGATCTACGGAACCTTTACGACTCCTCCCAACAGTATATCGGGCAGCGCCGTCTGCGCGTTCAGTATGCAGGACATCGCTGATACCTTCGAGGGAACCTTCAAGGAGCAGAGCGCGATCAATTCTAATTGGTTGCCTGTTAATAGTGCTAAAGTAAGTTTTGGTCAGATGACGTGACAGCCTTTATTCATGGTCATGTTTAAGAAATTAACAAGTACATTTCAATCTTCACATTTTTCTAATCCTTTAGCCTGCGTAAGACTATGAACGTCCCTAATTTTGGGCGACAGACCGATTTTCAAAAACTTGGAAAAAGACTTAAAAATCCGCCTACATCCAATACCTTTAAGTTTGTCTGTGTTTATGTCTAAAAATATTACATTTTCTCTATAGGTACCGGAGCCCCGTCCGGGCACTTGTAACAACGACTCCAGACAGCTGCCCGACCAGACGCTGAACTTTATAAAGACGCATGCGCTGATGGATGAGTCTGTGCCAGCCTTCTTCGGAGAACCCATTGTTATTCGTACCAGTTTTCAGTAAGTCACATAAAATTTTACGTTTTATTAGTAAGCGTTTGGTTAAATGTAGTACAGAAGTTAACGTTTATTTGTTTATTTCAGCTATCGATTTACGCAGATAGCAGTAGACCCACAAGTGAAGACTCCTGGAGGAAAAGCTTATGATGTCTTATTTATTGGCACAGGTGAGTTCCAACTTTAATCTTGATAGAGCTTTCAAAAGACTACTTTGAAAAAAAAACAACTGTGATGTGTTTTGGAAAAAAAATGCTGTAACATTTAAAAAAAAACCTTTTTTGTCAAAAACTAATATAATGTCTTCTTCAACAGACAACGGCAAAATCATAAAAGCCATCAACGCAGTCTCCTACGACTCGAACAAACGTGCAGTTCCTGTGGTTATCGAAGAGCTACAAGCATTTGCAGCCGGTTCACCAGTGAGAGCCCTGAGGGTCGCGAGGGCTGGTCGTGATGCAGCCAGGCTTATTGCAGTCTCAGACAGACAAGTTTTGAGTCTGAGACTGCATCGGTGCTCCAGTGATAAGATCAGTTCTTGCTCGTAAGTGTGAATAGGCTTGTGTCCTGTCAAAAAAAATCGAATTAGTCCGTCAGTTAGATTATCCAAAAATATTTGACACGTTTTTTTCTTTTGTTACGTAAACCAAAATTGACGAAGATACGACGCTTTTAAAATTCTCAATGCGTCACGCCGTGGTATAATTTTTAGTGCGTTGTGACGTCATGAGCCCCCACTCCCGAGTTTTGATGCGTTTTATCTTTGTCAATATTCATTGATATACTAAAACAAAAAATACGTGTACATTATTTTCCAATACTGTAACTGACGGACTAAATAGATTTGCAATTTATTGATGGTGGAAACTAGCCTATTAGAATTTCGTTTTGGACAAATCTTGAAAATCATCTTTCTTTGTTTTTTTTTACTTGTCCCGTTTGCTCAAATTGTTTTAATTTTATAGTGATTCTAAAATGGCAGTACGTAACCTATATTACTAAATGAAAGGCGGTTAACCCAATAGTACTCTTAACAAAAAACATGTTGATGAAAAATCCAAGTACTGAAGCTCTATCGTTATATTGTTTCAGCGAATGCGTGGCGTTACAAGACCCGTATTGTGCGTGGGACAAGCAAGCGGGCCGGTGTCGCGCCTTCTCTCACGGCGTCAGTCGGTGGCTCGACGAGAACTCCTTCTACCAGAGCGTCAGCACTGGCAGCCACACTGCCTGCCCTCACAGTAAGTACTGAAAACAGTTCAAGTTATAATAATGTAATTGACAGTTGGCATGTAACGGAGAGCTCGATAGAGACCACAAAACTGCAAGTAGAAATTAATTTGGCATTAATTAAAAGAGAAGAGAATAGATATACATAGAAGCAGATATGAAAAACAACATCTCAAAAGATACATACAATTTTTTCCCTAGGTAAAGATGCTGGTGCAGTAGGTGGTCTCAGTTCAGGTCTATACGATGATGCCAGGGGTGAGACAAAAGGAGAAGTCATCAACATCGTGCAAGACAAGGACGGAAAAGGAGGAGGTGGAGGTAACGAAGGTACTTTTTCTATCATGTTTCATTATTTGAAGAACATCCCATTTCATCACATTCTGAAACATAATCAGCACCATCAACAAGATCCGAATTACAACAAACTTTTTTCTTTTTAGGTCCTGAAGTTCTAGCAGCAGACCCTCCGCCGGCTGCGTATTCAGTAGAAACCTTAGCATTAGCAGTAGCTGCAGGTGCTTTAGCTGCATTAGGAGCAGGATTCGCGGCCGGCTACATCTGCGGCAGAAGATGCAAGAAGGATGATGACGACAATATGCCTTACCCTGATACAGAGTATGAGTATTTTGAACAAAGGCAGAATATTAATAGGTTTGTATTTTGTTTAGGGTTAGAACGAAATGTGTAATTTGTGACTAACAAACAACCATTTAATGTAAACTAACACCAGACATCAGCATACATTCTTAACAAATAACAAAATATTAGTGTTCTGTACTGTTGGAGATTCACAATAAAAATTCCAATATTTATGAGTAACGTCTTTACAGAATCCAAGCAGAACCCAAGCTTCTTCAGCAAGTAGAAGAGGTGACGTACGCGGAGCCGGTGCTGGGCCCGCAGCCCAAGCCGGCGTCCCCGCGCGCCACCCTGCGCAAGCACCCCCCCTACCACCCCCACCACGAGACGCTGTTCCAGTTCCAACCCGACGCCTACCGTCGCGATAACTTCGGAACTCTTCGCTCGCATCAGGTCAATGTCAGTTATTCTCTTTTTTATTCTCTTGCATGGCTTGCTGTGATCGTTTTTACAGGTATGAGTAAGAATAGCAGTGAAAGTTTACGACACATGAGAAGAACAGTTTACTTAATAACATATATCCTTATTATCTGAAGTAAGTAAACAGATAAGACTTGAAACATTTGCCTACGAATATTTGTTCAATGCTGCTTGCTGGATGTAATTTTTGCCGTTACTTTTCATACTTGTATAAAGATTCAGTGATTTGCATGACTTTCCAGTAACCACTAAAATAATACTTCTGTCTCTATGCGCATTAATCCCTTTTTCCAATATTAATGTTAGTAACTAATAATAGAACAATCGAATAAAACAAAGTAAGTTTTTATTTGAACTAATTTCATCGCCTTGCTCTTTTCAATCATCAACAGCTCATCTGTCACTTTGCATGATTCATCGTAAGTCATAACCTTCTCTTCAATCTTTTTTATGTTTCATTAAATCACTTACTAATCTGTTTTATAATCAAATTAATAAATCATTTCATTTCCATGGCCTAACCATTGAGGTTGAAAATGTTCGTGAGATTATAATAAATAATGATATCATCTACCTACATACTCGTACAAAAAGTAATATTTTGTAGAAAAAATCTTAATCTTTCTCAAATTATCTAAATATCAATTGAGTCAATAATTATAAAAAGGTTAATGCTAGATTTTAAATATTATAACACCAGTATCCCATTTCTAATTTAATGTTTTAGAGAAAATCTCACGTTTATTTCAATCTGATAATAACCAATCATTCGTTCCACTAACTCACGCACGCTTATTCACCTAGGCATGTCAGTTAACACAGGAATATTCGGACCGCAGGGCGATGGGTACCGGCGGGGCAACGACAATGGCTTCTCGACCACGCGCTCAGTGAAGAAGGTGTACCTCTGAGAAACAAGCGGGGCGGACTCGCGCGACCAAATGCATCATCATAAACATAATACGCACCATCACCATACATTGGGTGAGTTCAACATTCTATGTAATTTTAAACCTTATTTTCATTTTTGTTTAAGTCTTTAACTTTACATTAATTTGATGAGAAAATTATTTAAGGAGATTTAGCAAATCTAATCGAAGGGACATTTAACAAAGATTCCATCAGGAACTTTGAACTTATAACTGAGACATTTTCCCTATGTTGCAGTGTCGCAGCGCAGCAGCGGCTCGGCGTCGTTGTCGGCGAGCGGCGGCGGGTCGTCGTCGTCGCCGTCGCCGCCGTCGTCGTCGCCGTCGCCGTCGGGCGAGCGGCCGCCCACGCCGCCGCCGCCCGCGCCGCAGCCCTGCGCGTACATCTACCGCAACTAGCGCGCCGCCCCGCTACCCGCACCGCACGACAGACGTGAACTATACGTGATAAAGACACCACCCTATACCTACGCGCACGTGACGTCACCCGCGAACGTGATCGAGACATTCCAAAATTAAACGACATTGTTATTCGAATCGTATTCGACTGAGTGACGTTCGATCGAACGCGTTTTGTTATTGCCGACGATTATGACCCTGTAGTGAGTTACTGTGGATACGACGTCGTATTTTACCTGTATTATACGTTGGAACTGTTAAGCGTTTATCGGAAACGCACTTTCGGAATGGCTGAATTCTAAATGATTTATAACTTGATAGAATAGATAATGAAATATGTTGTATGTGGATTGTTAAACCAAATGCGAACACAAAACATTCTTCCATGAAAATAAATATATACGTACTGGTGATTATCCACAATCTAAAGTGATCGTATCTATGATCAAAGGATGTGAGACAAAAAAATATGTATTTTTTTTAAAAGACGGAACAATATTATCGATTGATGTATGTAAGATGAATAATGTAACAAATTGTAGATTGTTTAGAATATACATAGTTTACAAATAATGTAGGAGAAAATATAAGTTTTTGTTGGTAACATGTTAACGAATAGTTAATTTAAAACTGTGATTGTCATTGCAGTTTTTTCAACACTGTTCAATCAGCATTGTTGTCAACAAAATGAAAGAGTTGCAATGGAGTCACAAACGCTTTTTTTACATAAACTACTATTTTAAGCATAACGTCATTAAATATAGGGAGGGTTCTCTTATTCTAAAGTTTAGCGTTACTATAGCTCGACAACATTAGTGTCAACACCACGATGATCATCTAAAATAATAAAGTCGTCAAAATCTTTTTATTCAACTTGAAAAATATGCAGTGTTGTGTAATGTTGCCGAGCTATACCTAGTTTAAACGATAATTATAACATTATAGTTGAACAATGACATTATGAACCACAAAATATGATATAAATTATATTTACCATGTATAAAAATGATATGTAAAGTTCTGATACTTATTCATTCATTAAAAAGTGCTTCTTATGGGTGTATTTAGATTACTAGGAGATCGTTTTGATAATTATTGGATAATGTTATAGATTTAGCTATTATGTATACATAGATACATATTAAAATAGTTAAGGCGGCACTGTGATGCCACATTGCCAATTTAGATTGTTGGTGCGCCATTGTATAGTTACAACTTGTAACTGTGATCATTGTGTACATACATTCTGTGACACAAACGACGTCTCCTTTTGTCTACTGTCGTTTCTATAAATTAAAACTTTTCAGAAATGTGGGCCAAAACGTTTGTAAAAATCCTTTTCGAATGACGTTCCTGTTGCTAATTTTGTAATAACCGAGGGACTAGAATTTTCTCGTTGAATAATATCGCTTTATGAATTATTTTGTAAACTAGCTAGCAGCTACTTTTGACCCCGAGATTGTATAGTGTTCAGACTCATCTTCGCTCATTGTTGACAATTGAATGTGTGTAAAGAAAATGTCAATTCTATTTGTAATGACTTAGTGCCTAAGTGTGTGCGACAGGATTGTAATTTGTACATTACAATGACTTAGTTTTTCTGTTGGACTGATGTTACTGCGGACATTAGCGCGCCTTTAGAGTAGCGATTACAGTAGACAAGACGTAATGAAACACGATAGAAACTGCCTCAGAACTCTGGTGAGATCTCCCAAACTGCACAACAAACAATAAACAACTGTAATATAACTTAAAATCCACATAAAATCTTTGATGTCCCTAACTGGAGATTTAACACTTGTCAGAGTTATTTGGCAGTAAACAGAACATAATTTTTATACGCCATAATAATAAAAAAGGCATTCTCGACATTGCCTTCATAATACTCATGTTTAATTTCAGTTTATATAATACCAAAGATGCCATGATTTTAATGTAAATTATTTATTTATAGTAGTGATTGCTAATAACATTTATTACTTAATCAAGTTGTTATTTTATATGAATATAACTGCCAATTTGTATACTTATTTTATAATTAACCAAAGCAACGCACAGTTTATTTTTTAAATTAATTAATCCATACGATATGTAGATGCTTTAACATGGCAGAAATGTTTGGAAATTGTATATGTACAGACCGCGAAAATGGCAAACAAATTGTAATATTTAAACGTTAAGCTTGCAGTCCTTAGTCATGTAGTATCTAAAGAATATTTATCATGTTACAGATTTAATGTTATGGCGTCTTTAAGAGTTGATTGTATTTATAGTCCGTTCGTTATAAATTGACCCTCTAGCGACGCGGTTTGTACGAAGTCGTCGAGTCATACCTGGGGTTGCCACCCAGCCCAATCCATTAACTCGTGATTGCCATTTTCACAGTTTGTAATGCGGAAATTAATTAACACGTACATACGTAAGTGAGGCTAGTACTTGTAAATAGCAAGTTCTGTAATGTAATTAGTATTGTCGAGTAAATAAAATAAGCGTTAGAGTATAAGCGCAAGAAATTTTTGAAAGTGAATTGTTAAGAATTGTTTTTTGTATTACTTAAAAAATAATATTGATGAATTAATGTACAATAACCATTTCTACGTTTAAATTACTGAACCACCTTTTTATACTCGTAAAGTTAATTGTAATCATAAACATGCCTAGAAGTTTCTTTGTACTAAACGTAAAATATTGATTTATAATATATTGAGGATTATATAGATCGTATGGTAACGTAGTTTATAATAGACCGCTTAATTTTGTTTGAAACTCGAAGCCTTAGTGTTAGAAATTGAAGACTTTTATTGAAATAAAGAACTAAGTAACAGATTGGATTAAACAAAGATGATCCACAACTTTTATTAAAAAAAAATAATGTTAAGGTATAGCTCGTTACGTCACATTACTCTCAAACTATCCATCACATAACTACTCTATGTTCATAGCATGTAAATACGAGGATTGAGTTCTAGAGCAAGGCGGGGATGCGCCCTCGTTCACTGAGACGCGGTATAGAGTTTACGCGACACGCTATTCGTTAAGAATTTACAGAACGTTAAAGTATACCCTAATAAATTATATTTACTTTTAATGACTATTGCCTTAGTGCAAAATTAGTTATATGCCACGATACTCAGTGAACTGTAGGCCTCTACAGATAAGAAAGTATAATACGTTATGTTTCGCTGCGTGTGCAATATTTTTCTACTTGGAAAGTTATCTCGGAATTCTAATTTCAAAATTGTATCATTAGAATTTTAAAATTAGAATTGTTGGCAGCAACGCATTTTGAATTCTCGACGTAAAGAATTTCTTTATCACAAAATGTTAAGAAAAAATATTAGGTAGGTCTAGGTATAGAATTAAGAAAATTGAAAATGTCGCTAATATTGATACAGCATTTAGAGCCGTTTACTATTATATTTTGACATACAACCATTCGCTCCAAAACAAAATCTCCATTGAGCATTTTGTGATAAAGAGAAGCGGACGGTATATCATGAAGTAACTAATGGGAAGTGCCTAACTATATTACCTATTTGCACCTGTAGTTTACGGACCCGTTAATTCCCATGAACCGACCATTATCTCATTACCAGATTTAAAAGCTTTACTTTAAATTTAATCTATGTCCTGGCCACTATGCAAATGTTACCTGAAACAGGACATAGCTTAGACTTAAACACTTATCTTCCAAGCTAAGTGAAGTGAGTTTCTAATAGTGTGCCTTTAGTATCGCATAGTTACCGCCCTTTAGAAACTCGAAGAAAGAATATTGGAATAGGTCTATCAATTTATTTTTGAACCTCATTACCAGTCATTACTTCGTACAATTTTACTAGTAGTCATAACGTATACGTCATCATTTACAGATAAATTCACTTATTACATTACCTGTTATTCCAATTCACTATTTCTATACCTGATGATAGTTTGGTAATCTATGATAAACCTATGATTATAAATTACCTTTTTCATTCTCATAAACTCATTCATGTTTTGTACCTTATGATTTGCTCTGAACTCCAGTGACATTAAAGATGTGGGTTCTGTTTTAAGTCTAATTTATGTTTTAGCCTCTGTACTATTGTCATTGTCACAAGGAGAGAACATGTCTTATGCTTAAACCAGAGTCGTATTTTAGTTTCTTTTAAGGCATAGGTTTAAGTAGGGGTTTTATAAATAATAATGCAAACGCAATTGCAGTGATAGAACTGTTACACCTTATTCGCTGCCCGTATTTATAGAGTGCAATTTTTTTATAACTAGAGACAAATAGATTGTAAAACATTGATTTGCAAAATATGAAATAGTAAGCTCAAAGGAAGCAAGGTTTTATATTTTACTCTTCATTGTTTGAAATGTTATGATCATTTTCTCATTAAAATATTATTAATATTATGCTAAATATTTTAGCAAAGGATAAAATGTATTCCTTTTCTTTAGTAAATAAAATATTGAAACTCGATTTTTTTGTATTTTTTTCGACTACCCTTTCCTGTAAATGGCAATAGTTGAACGGTTAAGTGCGGAGCAAGAGATCATCAATCAGTTCGATCGCCACCGATTGAATTAAAACATCAACCGACTTCTAGATAATTATTAATGATATGTCTAATTAGTAGTATGTATTAATTAGTAACGCTAACGAGCTATCCTGTGATCGGTCAGTGGTGTCGATTCTGTTGTGCACAAACTAAACTTAGTTTAGGCTATTCCGCTATTGCTATCTTTTACTAAAAGGCAGTGCGAGAAAAGGACGGCTATAGCTATGAACTAAGTTAGAGATGTCAAACTAGTTTATGCCTTGCGCTTCACCGTGTTTTTAGTCGATATGTTTTACATGCACCCAACATTTGTATGGAAATATTAGTTTCAATTTAATTTGACAGCTCTAAATTACGTCCGTCTCTTTCTAGTTTTATTAGAGATAAAAAGATAGCAATAGCTTAAATTAAGTTTAGTTTGTGCACAACAGAATCGACATCATATACAGGATTAATTTTTAGAACGTGGATGGCCAAATCCGAAATTATAAGGAATAATACTTAAAGAAGTTTCGAGCCTGATTTTGATAAAAACTAAAACTGCATCATTGGATTTTTAGAAAATCAAAAGGGAATCGAACCAGTTGGTTTTGGAAAAAAAACACTGTATGTTACCTACACCATTCGATAGCTTCGTTACTTATTTATCTTTAATTCAGGTACAAACCGTAAATATGTTAGTATTCCTTAACTTCATCATCATCATCATTATCAGCCTATAATGTTCCCACTGCTGGGACACGGCCTCATCTCAATACGGAATGGGCTATAATCCACGCGGGCCCAGTACGGATTGGTAGATATCACATGTCTTCGAATTTTTTATTCTAGGACATGCCGGTTTCCTCACGATGTTTTCCTTCACCGTTTTGAGAGCAGTGGTGATGCAATAAATTACACAAAGTAATGCGCCTGTCCGGGTTGGAACACACGACTTACTAATCGTAAGTCGGGGCCGCCACCACTGGGCCACCGCTGCTCTCCAGTCGGGTTCCTTAAGCAAGCTATGTTAGCTTCGATCAACAATTAGCAGATCGAAGTATGTTAGTATAATAGAATGTTTAAATTAAGTTAGTAAGTTATTGGTGTCGATTCTGTTGTGGACAAACTAAACTTAATTTAGGCTATTGCTATCTTTTTCTCTCCAATAAAAAGAGAAAGAGACGGACGTAATTTAGAGCTGTCAAATTTAGTTGGAACTAATATTTCTATACAAATAAAGGGTGCACGTAAAAACATGTCGACTAAAAACACGGTGAAGCGCAAGACATAAACTTGTTTGACATCTCTAACTTAGTTCATAGCTATAGCCGTCTTTTTCTCGCACTGCCTTTTAGTAAAAGATAGCAATAGCCTAAATTAAGTTTAGTTTGTGCACAACAGAATCGACACCATTATGGATCAAATTCTGAAAAGTTATGACTTAGGGCTTTATGAATTTTCACATTTTAAATATATGTCCTTGACAGTTCACTAATAATAGTAGGTAATAGGGTCCCGTTTTTACCCTTTGGGTACGGAACCCTAAAAAGGACTTGAGTCAACTGACCAGTAGGGACACTAGGACCACTCAACTAATTGAGTGGTCTGAGTGTTATGGAATGAGATCCAAATTAAATGGTAGGTACCTATGTTAAGTATATCAGTGAAAACCCAAGTTATTACTTATATGACGGGACGTATCTTGAGAGATAAACCGCTGGACAACCGTCTCTGGATTGACCTCAACATTACGATCATGAGCGCCGTTTGTCCATTCATACAAGGAATAACTTTGTCGATTGATGTATTTTAGCCCATCAAACGAGAAAATGTAGGATTCAAGGGCGACCGCAGGGAGCTCGGATTAGTTGGCTCCCATGTACCTTGAATTTGGTAGGTTAAATTGTCTATTACTAGAGAAATATCGCAAATTTTATCACTTTCTAAAGCAAAGTTTATGTACGAAAAAAGCCAGGATATCAGAGTGAACAAAGTAAGCTTGATAATTTTAGGACTTCGTCTAGGGGAGGTTAGATTTTCTTTGAATAAATACAGAATTAAAATAAAGTACTTTGCAGAAAAGTTTAAAAAGTATTAACCAGAGCGAACGAAACGAGCTCGAAAAAGAGAAAGGCTGGGCTCCAGTCTGGCCTGTAGTTACTAGTACTTTAATTTAAATTAGTTTAGTTAGTACTTATTTGAGACAAGACATCTAGATAAACAGTCCAGAGCCATAAGCCCATGGTTAATTCACGTAAACTAAAGATGCCAAACATTTCTTTATTTAAATGATTTACACACAAACATTTCTTTATTTATTTGATTATTAGGCAAAGTACTACACTACTCTGTCAAGAAAGTACCGGGAAAAGATCAATAATACGCAAAATGTCTGTTATTCATCCAAATTTATTTTATCACCTTCAAAGTATGCTCCTTTAGAAACGATACACTTGCGCCAACGAATAATCCATTCATCAAAACATTTTTTAAACGCTGCTTCCGGAATTGAGTTCAGTTCTCGCCGCGAATTCTCCTTTATGTCTTCTATCGATTGAAAACTGGTGCCACGAAGTGGTAATTTGAGTTTAGGAAAAAGAAAAAAGTCAGCAGGAGCCATATCTGGTGAATATGGTGGTTGCTGGATGGTATTTGTTGAGTGTTTGGTCAAAAATTCGTTCACAATGATGATAGCCTTGTGCGAAGGCGCATTGTCGTGGTGCAAAATCCAAGAATTTTCTTTCCACAAATCTGGCCTTTTTCGTCGAATTTGCTCTCTTAAACGCCGCATAACGCTCAAATAATATTCTTTATTTACCGTTAGACCTTCCGGTAAGAATTCAGAGTGCACAACACCGCGATAGTCAAAGAAAACAGTCAACATGACTTTGACTTTTGATCGACTTTGGCGTGGTTTTTTCGGTTTCGGTTCAGTTGGAAGGCGCCACTCCGAAGCTTGTTGACTAGTTTGCATGTCAAACTCGTAAACCCACGTCTCGTCACCAGTAACAATGCGTTTCATGAATGTTGGGTCCGTACTGACTCGTTCTAGCATGTCCTCAGCGACTTTCATGCGATTGAGTTTTTGGAGAAAATTCAGATCTTTTGGGACTAGCCGAGCAGCAACATGTTTCATACCCAAATGATTAGTTAAAATGGTACGGATCGACTCGTGAGATACAGAAAGTTCGGCGGCTATCTCTCTCAGAGTTGAATGGGGATTTTCAGTCACTATTTTCTTCACTTTTGCGATGTTAACTTCAGTTGCAGACGTTGACGGCCTACCAGAGCGAGGCAAATCTTCCATCACATCTCGACCGCTTTTGAACGCTTTGAACCACTCATAAGCACGAGTTTTTGATAAAGTCGATTCACCGTAAGCCTTCTGTAACATTTTCAGTGACTCCGAACACGAAATTCCATTGGCGATGCAAAATTTAAGACAAACTCTTTGTTCGATATTTTTGTCCATTATGAAATTCGCAATACACACTATATATGATATTACTAAAACCAGCACTGTATTTAATATAAATAACAGATGCAACTCAAACTCCGCGCCAAAATGGAAAACAGTTGTGCCAATCTAACAACTACAAAAAAACAAAAATTTGAATTTGGAACCATAAACAAATCATCCATTCCCGATACTTTTTTGACTGAATGTATAACCCATTTTATTTTTATTTTATTTGTTAGGGACAAAAAACAGTTACATGCCAAGTTTAACTAGAGATTCTTAAATTAGCACAATACTAAGAAATCTATTTATGCATATACCATGCAGCATCATTACACCCAAAAGTAATCGTCTAGATTGCAAACTAAGAACATTGTAACGTTTCAGTAATTTCTTATAAGAGACTTTAGGACTGTTAGATACGCAGGGTATGAAAATGAGACTCGTGGTGAGGTTGAATAATGGAATGAATATATTTCGAAAAAATGGTCCCTTATATACAAAATCTGCTAATAAAAATTAATGCATAGTGGGTACATGTATAAGTTAGTTTGAACACAAAATTCTCGAGATACCCTACGTGCTGTATTATATCTGTGAGGTGGAATATTCCGCTACAGTACACCCCCTCAAGCGAAGCGTACAACTGGTTTCACTATTCGTCCTGATCGCGTTGTTCTCTGTGTGTCATCATGTCCTTGTTCGTTCATAGTGTAGGCAGGCTTCAGTCGGTCGATCGAGACGTTGGTTACTCTTCCTGGTAGTTGGAGCTTGTAGTATTTCTCACTTCTTTCCAATACGGGATATGGGCCTTCATATGTCGGCTGTAGTGGTTTTTTCGTGCAATCTTTACGTAGGTAAACGTTTTCGCAGGTACGTAGGTCGGAGTGTACAAACATGTTGTTGTTGCTATGCGTGGTCTCGGCTGGTCGGTATGCGTTGATAGTGAGTCGCAGCTGTTCGACGAAATCATGACTCATTGGGCTTCTTTTTGTTTCAACAAAAAAATCTCCGGGTAATCGTAGCGATGTTCCGTAGGTGTATTGTGCAGGACTAATCCCCGTGTCGCTGCGAGTAGCCGCGCGCAGTCCGAGTAGTACAGTCGGTAACTCGTCAAACCACTTTCCGTTCGCACTAGTAGCGCAGCGCGCGGTAAGTGCGGGTTTGAGTGAGCGGTGCCAGCGTTCGATGATTCCATTTGATTGTGGGTGATATGCGGTTGTTCTTGTTCTGTTTATTCCCATTAGCTTCATTAATTCAGAAAAGAGATGGCTCTCAAACTGACGACCTTGATCGCTTGTTATCGTGATTGGACAACCAAATCTTGATATCCAGCCTTCATATATCATTTTGACTATTGTTTCTGCAGTTATGTCGTGGAGAGGTAATGCTTCGGGCCATCGCGTGTACCGGTCCATAATAGTGAGCAGGTACTTGTGTCCATGTTGTGATGGTGGTAGGGGCCCAACAATGTCGACATGGATATGTTGGAATCGTTCCGATGGTGGGAATGTTGCAATTTGACTCGTTGTATGTCGACTAACTTTTGACTTTTGACAGGCTTCACAGGCTTTCGACCATCGTCCCGCGTCAGCGTTCATTGATGGCCAGAAGTATTTTTCCTTAAGTATTTTTCTTGTTGTGCGCGTGCCGGGGTGACTGAGGTTATGTACACTTTCGTACGCTGCTCGGCGAAATGTTTCGGGTAGGTACGGGCGAATATGTTGTGTTGATGTTTCGCATAGTATTTTGCAGTTTGTGTTTGGTAGGACTATGCGCTTCAATTGTAAGTTGCTTTGCTTCATTAAGTCATGTATAGTGCTGTCTCTTTCTTGCGCTGTAGCTAGTTGCTTGTAGTCGATCGTTGTAGGACAGGTGATGGTTTCTGTGTTGATCCGTGATAATGAGTCTGCGACTATGTTGTCTTTTCCGCTGATATGACGAATGTCGTTTGTGAATTCACTGATGTACATGAGTTGTCTGGCTCGGCGCGGTGTCTCGCTGTCTGTCGATGTTTTATTTATCGCATAGGTTAGCGGCTTGTGGTCGGTGAATATTATAAGATGTCTTCCTTCGAACATTTTTCTGAAATGCTTGACGGCCATGTATATTGCTAAAAGTTCTCTGTCGAATGTGCTATATTTGACTTGCGCGTTTGACAATGCTTTGGAGAAATATCCCAGTGGCTGCCATTTGTTGTGTACATATTGTTGCAATACAGCACCGGCGCACTTATCAGAGGCGTCAGTCATCAATGCGATCGGTGCGTTATGAGAGGGGTGAGCTAGTAATGCTGCGTTTTGTAAGCCTGCTTTACATAGCTCAAATGCCTTCTTGGCTCTGTCGTTCCATACAATCTTTGTTTTGTCTCGTTTCTTGCTGTTGTGCAAATATGCGTTTAGAGGTGCTTGTATTTCAGCTGCCTTTAAAATGCAGTCTCTGTAGAAATTGACGGTGCCAAGGAATCTTCTCAATTGTTCAATAGTTGTGGGTAGTGGAAAATTGGTGATTGCTTCAACTTTTTCTGCTGGTGGTTTGATGCCGTCTGGTGAGACTGAGTGTCCCAGGAACTTGATCACTTTCTTGCCTAGTACACATTTCGATGGATTTATAGTGATGCCGTATTTGTTCAGTCGTTGTTGGACGGCTCGTAAATGTTGTCTGTGTTCTTCTTCTGTGCTGGAACTTATGATGATGTCATCCACAAAAGGGTAGGCGAAATCGAGTCCGTGGAGTACCTCGTGAATAAAACGCTGGAAAGTCTGTCCAGCATTTTTCAGTCCTGGGCACATCCGGGGAAATTCAAATAGCCCGAATGGTGTGATGATGGCTGTTTTTTCGATGTGCTCTTCCAGAACAGGCAATTGTTGGTATGCCCTATTTAGGTCAAGCGTTGAGAATACCTGCTTCCCGTGCAATTGGTAAGTGAAATCCTTCAAACGTGGTACAGGATATCGGTCTGGTTTGGTTATGGCATTTAATCTTCTGTAGTCTCCACATACGCGTAAGTCTCCGTTTGGTTTGGGTACCACGTGAAGTGGACTGGCCCAGGGGCTCTTGCTTGGTCGGCATAAGCCCTGTTCCATCATTGTTTGGAATTCTTTCTTCGCAGCTTCGTAACGGTGAGGTGGCAGTGGTCGAGCTTTGCAGTATACTGGCGGCCCTGTTGTTTCGATGTGATGCTCGACGTTGTGCTTCGGAGTTTTTTTCATAGTGGTTAGTCTTGTAATATCTGGGAATTCCGACAAAATATCATGATATTTTTGTTCCAGGTCTATGGTACTGATGGTTGGTTCTGTCGATTTGCAAATGGACGTCTTCACTGACAAGTTAGTTATCTTGTCGATTAAACATTTTCCAGCGAGGTCGACTAATAGGTGATGGTGCTTCAAAAAATCAGCGCCGATGATGGGCTTACTGACTGCTGCTACTATGAACTTCCATCTGAATGGTCGTCTCAGGTTGAAATCTAGGTCTAAGGTTTTTTCACCGAAGGTAGCTATTTGTGTGTTGTTTGCTGCATATAGTTTGAATGCGGTCGGCTTCAGGATTTCGCAGCGTTTTCGAGGAATGACGGATATGTTTGCACCAGTGTCGATGAGAAAGCTTTGATTTGTCTTTTTGTCTTTCAGAAATAGACGGTGTGATTTTTCCCAGGTGCTAGTTTCCGTCTCTGCTATCACCTGCTTTAGTTTCCCGAGTTTAAAGGGTGCTTTTCTTCATAAGTACATGGTCTAGTACATTTTCGCGCTTGCCCGCCGAACTTTCGATGAAAGTAACAAACGGAATTGTCGTTGTACTCGGTCCGTTGTTGATTTGAGTCCGACCGGCGGTTACCATGCGGCGATCTTTATGAACTGCGTGATCGATGACGCGCGCCTCGCCAGTTGCGCCCGCGCTGCCTTCCGTAGCGGCTGTGGTGTGTTTTTAATTCCGATATTTCTTTCGCCAACATGTCGATCTTCGCGTGAAGTAAAGCGTTTTCATGATTTGTAGCCACAGGTGGAGTGGATGGTGTTGACGGTGACGACGTGTTGTGTACTGCTGATATTTGGTGGTGAAGTTGTTCCAGCATTTTGTCGGCCATTATTGCTAACTCGTTTAGTTCGGTTTTCTTGGCTATTGTTTCGCTCACAGCTAGAATGGCGCGTACCGATGGCGGTAGGTGTTTCGTCCATATAACACGCAGCGTGTTGTCAGCGATGTTGTTACCGGCTAAATTTGGCATGCGGCGTAGTAGTTGCGATGGCTTCAGATCTCCTAGTTCCACATTGGACAGTAACCGTTCGAGTTTAGTGTGGTCGCTCTCGTCGTAGGTTTGAATGAGCCTCATCTTCATGGTGGCGTATCTGTTGTTTTCTGTTGCATTTCTGGTATCGAACATGATGTCTTGAATTTCGTCTAGATCTTGTAGGTCGAGTTGGCGGATGAGCAGCTCTGATAGTTCCTTGTCGCTTAGTTTTCCAGCAGACACGATCGCTTCAAATTGCAGGAACCAAAGCTTGATTCTGTTTCTCCATAGAGGCGGTATCCGTTGGTTGTACGAGACGGCTGACAGTTCGTGAGAATCTTTTTGCGGTAATGCTGTTTCGCTTCCATCGCTCGTTTTCGTAGTACTCGGGTTCATTTTTGCTTCTTGGAGCTTCTTCAGTCGGGGTCACCACTGTTAGATACGCAGGGTATGAAAATGAGACTCGTGGTGAGGTTGAATAATGGAATGAATATATTTCGAAAAAATGGTCCCTTATATACAAAATCTGCTAATAAAAATTAATGCATAGTGGGTACATGTAAAAGTTAGTTTGAACACAAAATTGTCGAGATACCCTACGTGCTGTATTATATCTGTGAGGTGGAATATTCCGCTACAGGACGATAACATTTATAATTCATAGGTCGTAAATACTTTTTCTGCACAATTTCTAGCCTATCTTTGTACTTATCATATAGAGGATCCCAAATTTGAACGGCGTATTCCAATTGCGACCGAATTAGGGTTTTATATAATATTGAGAATGTAGAGGGTCTCACAAAGCTACTTGAAAATCTCATGACCAGTCCATACATCAGAAAAGCTTTTTTTACTATAAGTATCAAATTATCAATATGAGTATCAAAATGCAGACTAGAGTCAAGCGTAACACCCAAGTCCCGGACAGACTGAACTTCATTAAGACTTATCCTGTTTAATGAATAATTAAATTTGATTTGATTTTTATTTTTAGTGAATGAAATTGTGTAACATTTGGGAAGACTTTAAAGAGTTTATTTTTGAGGCAGTATTCATAAAATCTATCAAAGTCCTGTTGTAAATAATAGTAGTCGTGGATATTTTTACAGGTGATATAAATTTTCATATCAGACGATATGAAAATTTTACCACTAAAGGCAATTTTTTTCCATGAGCATGTGGTCCACCTTGTCAAAGGCCTTCTGAAATTCCGTGTAAACAGCGTCAACTTGTACCCGGCGGTCCATATTTTCAAAGAGATAGTTTACAAAGGTCATAAGGTTAGTGGTGGTAGAGCGATGTTTGACAAAACCATGTTGTTCGGGTATGTGCATTTAGCGCGCCGTACACAAGTCGTTCAAAAACCTTTGACAAAGTGGAAAGAATGGAAATGGGCCGATAATTCTCAACATTATTTTTATCGCCACTCTTTTTATGTACACAGGGGTGATAGAGGCTCGTTTCCAAACTTTGGGAAAGACACCCTTTTTTTTTCGGATGGGAAATCATCAAATGACTTCTCCCGCTCTGGGCGGAGCAGGAGGGAGTGTCGAGACTTTTACTGACTAAAACCCATCCATGTTCCTTCATCGCCCTTTTTGTTCCGGGGCCACGGTATCTCTTTCGAACAGTCCCGCAACCCCGGCAGTGGGAAAGACACCCTCCCTCAAACATTTTGCCCTGAACTCCCCCCCCGAGAATAAGTCGGTGACCAGCGATGATGTGCGGGAAATAGTGCAAGATGTTATCAAAAGAGAGCTCGCTGCTATGTTACAACAATTAAATAACTCAATTGTCAGTATTATCAATAAAGAGTTGGAGCCAATAGGGAATGAGGTGAGAGAATTGAGCATATCACTTAATTTCCATACTCAGCAATTTGAGAACTTCCAATCTGAGCATGTCGCCTTAAAGAATACTATTACGGAATTGAAGGAAGAGAATACACAATTGAAAAGCTCTAACTCAGAACTGTGTCAGCGTCTTAACTACCTGGAGCAGCAAGCGCGGTCCAACAACCTTGAGATACAGTGTTTTCCTGAACATAAACAGGAAAACCTATACACTGTTGTTAAGCAGCTGGGTTCTGTAGTCAAATGTGAACTGAAGGATACCGATGTTCTACACTGTACCCGCACAGCTAAGCTCCAAAACGATAGTTCTCGTCCTCGTTCTGTTGTGGTTCAGCTCGCCTCACCAAGAATACGGGATCAGCTACTTGCTGCCGTCATAGATTATAACAAAACAAATAAAACCAACAAGCTTAATAGTACAGACTTTGGACTTGCTGGGAACAAGACCCCGATTTATATTGTGGAGCACTTATCTTCATCGAATAAATCTCTTCATGCTGCCGCAAGGCTGAAGGCAAAAGACAAGGGGTATAAATATGTCTGGGTGAGAAACGGCAGGATTTTTGTGAGAAAGGCTGATGGCGAAGGACATATTCTGATTAAGAATTTGGATACTCTAAATAGGATTGTGTAATGTTGAAAACTTTTTCTACTTGATTTTATGCATGCTACACAGAATAATTTAAAAACTAAATTCAAAAGCTTAAAAATATATTATCAAAATAGTCGTGGCCTACGAACAAAGACCCATGTTTTCTATCGGAATCTATGTTGTAACGACTTTGATGTAATTATATTGTCAGAGACTTGGCTTAATAGTTCTGTTCTGAGCAGCGAGCTGTTCGACGACAGGTACGTAGTTTATAGAAGGGACAGGGAAAGTACTTTAGCTTGCGGGAAAAAAGAGGGCGGAGGAGTTCTTATAGCTGTTAAGAATAACATCAAGTCCAAACGCGTAAAAGACTGGGAAAGTATTTGTGAAGATCTTTGGGTTTCTATAGAACTACCATGGACACGAACAGTCAGTCGAATAGCTCTCTGCGCAGTATACTTACCCCCACCAGTGCGTCGTTGTACTTTGGAGCATTTCGTGGATTCTTGTAGTGCGGTCTTTGAACAACTAACTGACTGTGACGTTTGTCTCGTGGGTGATTTTAACTTGAGTGGCATCGATTGGAAATGCGTGGGTGACACCGGAAATAGTGTTGGACCGAACAATATTAATGAACTTTTGATGGATTTTACTTGTGTTAACATGTTGAAACAATGTAACTTTATTACTAATGCCGCTGGTCGTATGTTGGATCTTGTGCTTTCGACAATATCACTATGTTCTGTAAATGAAAGCATGTGTCCTTTAAGTAATGTCGATCAACATCGCCCCCCTCTAGACATTGTTATCTCATTTGATAGGGTAGCAAGTCTTCCGTACAACATAAGAAAAGCAACTCCTGACTTCCATAGGGCGGATTATCATACAATTCGAAGTTTCTTAAAAGAGTTGGACTGGAATTCATTGTTTGGTGAACAGAGTGATGTTAATGAGATGCTGGAGGTATTCTATGATACTCTTGGCGCTGCGATACAACAACTTCTGCCATTACGTAAACCTAAAAACCGAAAATACCCGTCATGGTTTAGTCGCAAACTTATTAAAATGTTGAATGAAAAGAATAAGATTCGAAAGCGTTTTAAGAAGTATAAGAACCCAATAGATGCAATAGAGCTCAAATTAATTAGTAAACGATGTGAAAATCTTGCATCTATTTGTTACAAGGATTACGAAAAACATCTAGAAGACGAATTGGCATCTAACCCTAAGTTACTCTGGACTTATCTAAAAGCTAAACGAGGAGGTTCAAGTGCTTACCCCTTAACCATGACCGATGGAATTGCCGTTACTTCTGACGGGTCAAAAGTATGTGACCTTTTTGCAAGCTATTTCTCGTCAGTTTACAGCCCTGATGATAGTAATGGTGCTGAATACAATTCCGAATCTATGCAGTTTTTAGAAAATAATAGTTTGGGTCTAACTACCCCCGTTATTTCTTGTGAAACTCTCCTCAAAAAACTAAAAAGTTTAGATCCAAAAAAAGGGGCTGGGCCAGATGGAATACCTCCAGTATTCATTATTGCATGTTCATCTGAGTTGGTTTATCCACTGATGTTAATTTATAATAAATCTTTGACAACTGGTATATTTCCTTCAAGGTGGAAAATCGCAAAAGTGGTTCCGGTTCACAAATCGGATGACAAAGGCGTTGTAACCAATTACAGGCCTATCTCAATATTGTCTTCGTTTGCCAAAGTATTCGAGTCATTGATATGCCCATATATTCAGGATCATTTAAAGATGTTTTTAAGCGACCATCAGCATGGATTTGTTGGAACCCGTTCTACTAGTACGAACCTAGTCCCTTTTACAGAACTTCTTATAAAAGCTATTGATGCAGGCTATCAAGCTGACGTTATTTATACGGATTTCAGCAAAGCGTTTGACAAAGTATCCCACAAAATATTAATGACTAAGTTGCGCGCCTATGGCATCTTTGGATCCTTTTTGGATTGGCTAGGTTCGTATTTAACGGGCAGATTTTTCTATGTTGTCGTTAACGGTTATCAGTCAACTTTGCAATGCGTGTCTTCCGGTGTTTCTCAGGGCTCGTACTTGGGGCCAATTTTATTTATCTATTTTATAAACGATATTCCACGGTGTTTTCTGCTCTCAGATTTTTTCATGTACGCTGACGACTTAAAGTTTTTGAGAATTATTAAGTCTGAAGATGATCCATTACAACTTCAAAATGACCTCAATCGTCTTGTTCAATGGTGCAACAGTAATAAAATGGAACTGAATCCCAAAAAATGTTACCATGTTAAATTCACTAGAAGGAACATCCCAATACGCAGTATATTAACCACATATCCGGAGTTGAAATTATGGAAGTTGAAACAATAAAAGACCTCGGTGTACTGTTCGACAAGAAGTTAACTTTCACGCCACACCTCGATAGTATTATAAAAAGAGCTTCGAAAATGTTAGGGTTCGTCCTAAGAAATTGTAAAACCTTTCGTCACAACAGAACCAAAATATTGCTGTATAACAGTCTCATTCGTAGCATTCTTGAATATAACAGTGTGGTTTGGCGTCCTCACTACGCCACACATTCATTGCAACTTGAACGTGTCCAGAAACGCTTTGCTTGGCACCTCGCATTTTCAAATGGAATCGCCAAAAAAATACATTCTTACGATAAAAGACTGAAGCATTTTAACATGACCTCACTAGACAGACGTAGACACTTAATGGATGCAATGTTTGCTTACAAAATTTTCAAGCATAAAATAGACAGTCCCAGTTTACTTGCCCTTTTTAGTTTTCGTGCACCCTCTAGAATCCCGCGTAGTGCAATAACACCTCTTTGTACGCCATTTAGAAGAACAGTTTTGGGATCCAATTCGCCTGTTGCAAGAATGTGTAAGTTCGTAAACGGCTACAGTGATGTTATTGATCTCCACTTTGATTCTCTTGCTACACAAAAAGCCATCTTTAATCGTTTACCAAGCAACTCCTAGTCATAGTCATAGTCAATAATTATTCCATTCTGTCAATTTTACCAATTTTACCGTAATCAATTGTTTCATTGTATCAATTTTACCACTGTTATTATAATTTTTTCTCTTTAATGTTTAATAATTTACCAATCTATCAATTGTATTCAATATTATTCCATGTTATTCAATTTTATTCAATGAATTCTAATTTAATGTTAATTTTGTGTCGATCTTTATTTTTAACATATAAATTTTATCAATTCACCTATTCAATATAATTTTAGTAAGTATATTTGTGTAGGAGTTAGTGGGTGTGAATTTGAAAAAACTTACCAGCGTACTCCCGTCCACTGCCTCGCGCACCTCATGGGCTAGGCGGCGTGTACAGTCGTCCTAAATCCAGCTAATCTAACTCACTTCACATTTATTTCCACAGGTGTTGGTTATTGTTATTGTTCGTGTCTTGGATGGGGTTGTAGCAGAAAATCATTGAAGGACCACTTCTTATTAGAAGAAAAGTTTTTCTTGCGCGGAGCACGTTAGTTTACGAGTTGACACGATTGGTACAAGTGCAGTACCACGCGGAAGTGCGGCGCCACTGTCGCCCTTTGTAGACCAATCGGATTGCTTAGCGAATAGGCGATGAGCAAGCCGACAAATTAATCAAATCACATCCCTTTTACTACACACAAAGGTTTGAGTACTAGTTGTGGGGGAAACAAAAGCCATTCAAAATTCCTGAGACTAAAATAGGTAGGTACACTAGGTAATACCTAATATTATGGAGAACGGTACGTAACATGCCGCTCGCCTTAAAAGAATGGATTTCTTTTAACCTTAAGTTACATTATAAAAATGTTTCCCTCAAAAGAGGAATGAAAAATGCTACGAAAGCATGAAACACAAAAAAAAAAAAATGAAAAATTAAATTTACTCTTACTCTAGATTCCTTAACTAAGATTCGTAACAATATTAAGTAAAACTTACAAAGTAGGAAAATTATTCTAAGGGCAAAGGACATATTTTTACTACTGAGCGTTTCACAAAAGTTTTGCCCATTTGTAAAGTTACGACACGGGTAACATTGTCGGAACCCGGATGAAGAGCATGGACACGAGCCAGTCTCCACTGTAAGGGTGGCAAATTATCATCACGTACAACGACAATAATACCTTCACGGAGTTGCGAGCCGCGATCTCGGAACCACTTATTACGCTGTTGAATTTCATGTAAATATTCACGACTCCAACGTTTCCAAAAGTGTTGCACACATTGTTGTACCCTACGCCATCTAGTGAGTCGATTTGGAACATTCTCGTATAGTGAAATATCTGGTAGGGTCGTCAACGGACCTCCTATTAAAAAATGCGATGGAGTTAAAGGTAACGGATCTAATGGGTCTGCACTTAATAAACAAAGTGGACGTGAATTTAGTACCGCTTCAATTTGACAAAGAAGGGTGTGCATCTCATCATAAGTTTGAGTTTGCGTACCGAGAACTCGATGAAAATGATGTTTGAAACTTTTAACACCGGATTCGAAAAGGCCACCAAAATGTGAGGCATATGGAGGTTGAAAATGCCAAGTGATGCCTTGTTCTAAAACCTTACCATTAAGAGTGGCTTGAACAGAATCATTACGTAAAAATGTATACAATTCTTGTAAATAATTATTACAACCAACAAAGTTCCTTCCACAATCAGAGTAAATGTCAGTGCATAAACCTCTACGGGACGTGAAGCGTCGCAAGGCTGCCAAAAATGCTTCAGTTGACAATTCGGACACGAGTTCGAGATGTATGGCCTTGACGGACATACACACAAAGACGGCTACATAACATTTAATAATTTTCGCATTTCGAACTTTATTTGCCCGAACGTAGAACGGACCCGCGAAATCGACAGATGTTTTTAGAAATGGCCGCTCGGGGCGCACTCTGACGGCCGGTAGCGGACCCATGCATGGTTGCGGATTCACGGGGCGAGCACGAAAACAACGAACGCATCGATGTATGCGCGTACGTATTGCGTCACGACTAGACATTATCCAATAATTTTGAAGTAGAAGGTATTGCACGGATTGGGGACCAGCATGTAGATGCGTGATATGTGTATGATCAATGATTAAATTTGTAAGATGATGTTTCTTAGGCAGAATCATTTGGTGTTTGGAAACAAATGGCAAAAGTGATTTGTGAATCCGCCCACCTACACGTAGATTATTTTTATTATCCATAAAAGGGTTAAGTCGACGTAATCTAATTGATGGATATTTTCCATGTGAAAGATTTTTGATGTCTTCGGAAAAACATGAATGTTGAACTAAATGGATAAGTCGATTTAAACAAAAATTAAACTCGGACACAGTTATGTATTTTGGATAGGAAATGTGAACCTTCTTGCATTTATTATAGAATCGGAATAACAGTGCTGTTATTCGAACAAGCTTGCCTAGAGTAGAAAATCTTGTAATATACTCGACCACATCAGGTTGGGCTGAGGTAAAAGAGTTTGATACTATGGACAAAGGTAGATTACGTTTGTCTTCAGTGACTTCTGGTATTTTCTTGGGGCTTGGCCAAGAATTAGAATTACGCGCGACCCACCAGGGCCCACGGAGCCACATCTCATTTTGTATAAAACTTGTAGGAAGCATTCCTCGAGAAGGTGCGTCAGCTGGATTGTCAGCAGATGGAACATGTCTCCACCTATTGGCCGGAAGCCGGGATATGATTTCACTAGTGCGATTAGAAACGAATGTTTTCCACTCGTATGGTGGAGAACGAAGCCACGCTAACACGATGGATGAATCGGTCCACGCATACACATGTTCACAGTTTATGTGTTTATCATAGACACTTCTAACTTTATCAATCAGCTGTGATAGCAAGACAGCCGCGCACAACTCCAGTCGCGGGATCGAAAGAACCGGTTTTATAGGTGCTACACGCGTTTTTGCGAGAAGAAGAAATGTTTTAACGTTATCACTATTATCGGATATACGGGCGTAAACACACGCGGCATAAGCCCGCTCGGAAGCATCTGAAAACCCGTGAATTTGAATGACATTTACGTTTTCAAAAATGAAACGTGGAATTTGAAAATTTGATAATAATGGTAACTCGTTAAGAAAATTAGACCAAGCATTTATGATATCTACAGGAGGTGACTCATCCCAGTCGACCCCTGACATCCATAACAACTGAATGAGATGTTTCGCGTAAATAGTTACAGGAGATAACCATCCCATAGGGTCATACATTTTGGCTATTTGTGATAATATAGACCGTTTTGTAATTTTACCAATAGTTGCTTGAACGCTGAAAGTGAAAGTATCAGATTTAGGATTCCACTGAAGTCCTAAAACCTTTATTTGTTTGTCATTCTCCATCAGAGCGAAAGAAACGTTATCAGGCCGCTCGCCCTGACAGACTGACGTTTGTAAAGCAGCGAGTAACGCTGGCGAATTGCTCTGCCACTTCCGTAGCTCGAAACCAGCTGACGAACAAATCCCTGCTAACTCACGCTGTAGAACCAGTGCCTCCTTTACGTCGCCTGCTCCAGTGACGATGTCATCCACAAAAACCTGGTCCTGGAGAACCTTAGAACCCAGCGAGAAGTTAGCGGCTTCGTCCTGAGCCAACTGTTGAATAGTACGAAGGGCTAAGTGCGGTGATGAACTGACACCAAAGGTGACGGTTCGCAATCGATAATCAAGCAACGGCTCAGTTGGTGATTTACGCCACACAATGCGTTGAAAATCCCAATCGGATTGTTGTAATTTAATATTTCTATACATCTGCTTGATGTCGGCAGTGACAGCAATAGCGTGAATACGAAAACCTAATAAAACGTCTACTATATCCTGGTGCAATTTCGGACCAGGTAGTAGAACATCATTAAGTGATATTCCATTAGAAGTTTTACAACCCGCGTCAAAGACGACGCGAGTGCGAGTAGTCTCACTAGATTCCTTGACTACGCAGTGGTGCGGAATGTAATAGCTAGTAGCTAACGAAGTAGGTATATCAACTTGCTCCATGTGACCGAGTTCCAAGTACTCCTGGAGGCACGCATGATACTCTACCTTAAGCTGAGGATTATGTTCTAAACGATACTCTAATTTTCTAAACCTGGAGACCGCCGTATCCCGTGATTCGCCGAGGGCGGGAGCATTAGGTTTGAAAGGAAGTGGAACCACATATCGCCCAGCTTCATCGCGAGTATGTGAATTTACGTAGATAGATTCACACAATGCTTCGTCGGGACTTAGGATTCTCTTTTCCGGAAGAGACTCCAATTCCCAGAATCGTCTCAGATTGATGCCGTCATCGTATGATGAGCTAAAACTACTGAGACACACTTGAAGGGAAGTAGGTGTATTTTGGTTGCAAGAAACATCACCCATCAATAAATAACCAAAGATACTGTTCATAGCCATCGGTGACCCGGGTGGACCCTTGATCACGTGACCTAATAGGACTTGGGATAGTATATCCGCACCTAGAAGCATTTCCACAGATTGTGGAAGATAAAACTTAGGATCAGCTAAATTTAAATTCTGTATGTGTGACCATCCCGTATAAGGCAACGTCACACATGGCATACGTGAAATCAGATTAGACAAAATTAATGCATCAACTGAAATTGAAGGTTGCTCTCCTTGCGTAGGAGTGATATGACACGATACTACACCCTTTGGTAAAACAGCTGAGACTTCGGACCCGCCGATACCGAACACTGGAACGTGCGCTTGCCTACGGTGTAAACCTAACCGCTGCACACAAGCCTCGGTAATAAAAGTCGCTTGACTCCCTGTGTCAATAATACACCGAACTGTGTGTTTTTGTGGGCCAACATGAACATTGATGAGTGCCGTACATAAGAGCACCGTACTCGCACTAACCGACGGAGCAATGGTTCGCGAATCGTTCGTGCGACCGTGCCACGCATGATTTACCGCAGTCAATGCGGCGGCCTGCGAAGTACTGGGAACCGCTGTCTCGGTCGTTTCGTTCACAGGAAGCGAAATAGCACTATCACAAAAACCGACTTCATTAATAACTGATAAACTGTGAGACCTTTCGAAATGAATTAAAGAATGATGTCGTTTATGACATGAACGACACACAAAGTTGGATTTGCATTGTTTTAAATCATGACCGACATGTAAACAATTGAAACAAACGTTTTTGTTTTGAATAAAAGCATACCTATCACGGGGAGATAAATTAAGGAATTTAGAACATTTTGTCAACGTATGTTGAGCATCACAACATAAACAATTATTTTTTAAATTATTTTGTTTGTTAGACTGTAAGTCTGTTATATTCGAACTCGATGACGTGACGTTGGCTGCGAGCGCGCGACGCTGGCCTTCGTAACCGCGCGATGGTGTCGTCGCCGAAGTTCGAGAAGTACCTACCTTTTCATGATTATTATTTTTATTTTGTGGGTAAGAGGAGAATTCGTTTGCGGCTAACTCGCGTTCCAAGAAATTTATCAATGTATTTATGTCGGGTATATCAGATGGTTTCAATAGTGATAATTCGAAACGTTTTCGAATACTAGACGGAATTTTACGTAATAAAATCGTCACTAATATGAAACTCCATTGATCTATCGGAAACTGCATCGCCTGCAATGCCTTGATGTTTTCTTGATAAACATTGAGTAAATTTCTTAGACTTTGAGTTATTCTCTCGGTACTAGGTTCAATTTCTAATATTTTTTCGAGATGTTTCGTGGCGATAGCCCGTTTGTTGTTATACCGAGAAACCAAAATATCCCACGCAACACTATAGTTTTCGTCTGTAATTGGTATCGATTTAATAAGGTTATAAGGTTCATTATTTAATGAAAGTAATAGATACCGAAACTTCTCTGTATCCGTGTAAGTATTTTTGCCGTGTACTAATGAACGAAATAAATCATAAAATGGGGGCCAATCCGTGGTCTCCCCTGAGAAGGTAGGCATTGGAAGAATAGGTAATCTACTCGTACAATTATTATTAGAATTAAATGGAACATGTGTAACTGCTGAATTATTCATCGGCGTACTAGACGACATTCTTCGTTTACGCTCATTATCCTCTTCTTTTAATTTGTCTAAGTGAACACTAATTGCGTAATAACAGTCATTAAAATTGTTACGAATCTGTAGTTGTTCCTCCTTATCGAAAGTATTGGACTTCATCATAACTTTTTCTATTTTTGCCTGAAGTTTGAAGAACTTTCTTTGTTGCGAAGTTAACTCTTTTGAGCGTGACCTAAACTGTTGTTCGTCTGAATCTATGAACTGTAATGTACGTTGGAGATCATCAAGAATGATCTCGCGTTCGAAAATATCTTGTTGAACTAACTCCGCCATTTTGGACGCGTAACGACGCAAAATGAACTATGAAGTTTAGAATTAAGAACACTAGGAAAATTAACCCCACACCAAGCACTCAAATCCGGCTCGCTGGGCCAAACAGTTATGTGTAGGAGTTAGTGGGTGTGAATTTGAAAAAACTTACCAGCGTACTCCCGTCCACTGCCTCGCGCACCTCATGGGCTAGGCGGCGTGTACAGTCGTCCTAAATCCAGCTAATCTAACTCACTTCACATTTATTTCCACAGGTGTTGGTTATTGTTATTGTTCGTGTCTTGGATGGGGTTGTAGCAGAAAATCATTGAAGGACCACTTCTTATTAGAAGAAAAGTTTTTCTTGCGCGGAGCACGTTAGTTTACGAGTTGACACGATTGGTACAAGTGCAGTACCACGCGGAAGTGCGGCGCCACTGTCGCCCTTTGTAGACCAATCGGATTGCTTAGCGAATAGGCGATGAGCAAGCCGACAAATTAATCAAATCACATCCCTTTTACTACACACAAAGGTTTGAGTACTAGTTGTGGGGGAAACAAAAGCCATTCAAAATTCCTGAGACTAAAATAGGTAGGTACACTAGGTAATACCTAATATTATGGAGAACGGTACGTAACAATATTTTTACTTATGTTGTCATTTTGAAAAATTAATCGATTTTGTCATAATTCTGTTTTTATTGTTCAAGTTTAATTTAATTTAATTGAAAGTTGGCGCTTAGTAATTACTAAGTTAGCTTATCTTCCGAATTTATTGTTTTGTGCATGTGGTGTTTACCTTTAAGTAATTGTTGCGCTGTTATTTAATTTTAAGAATTAATTATGTCGCTGTATCGAGTGTGAACAATTGTTGGTAGACCTATAATAAATAAATAAATAAACATTTGTTAAAAATTAAATGTAAGGCGGAAGACAAGTGGCCAGCTGTACTTATGAAGAAGGAGGGTGGTCTGCCATCGGGTCCAGCTCCTTTAGAAGAATCCAGTGACTTTAATGCTGAACGTATTGATTCCTTTGATAAGTTGATGTCAGAGATACATGGTGAATTGTCTTCATAGGAATTAGGTAGAGGGTTCATATACCGAACAAAAGAAAGTTGAGAACAAATTGCATATTTCCTTGGGGTCATCGGAAGAAACATTTTTGTAAAACATGTTAGCAGGGTACTTAGCTTTGCCATTCTTGGAAGAGACATACGACCAAAAACGGAATACTGTCCTCAACTGATGTCATATATCTCTTATAATAACATTTAGCGGTCTCACTATGAAACAATTTTGCGATAATTTGAAAAATGCACATAATCAGAGTAATTGCCATATTTCTTCCACTTAATCCAAGCATGTTCTTTAGTTTTAAATGTTTTTATTAGAGAAGGTGAAAACCAGATCGGAAATTTTGAGTTTTTAGATGAGTTAATGGAGTATGTGACCTGATAATTTAAATACAATTTCATAAAAAAAATCAACAGCCATCTCAGAAGAAAAATGAGAGAGTGACTCTTCCCAATCTACATTACCTAAGTCGTGTTTAATGCAATCATAGTTTGCTTTGTAAAAGTTATACCTGCGAACCGGATGGCATTTCATTGGTTTGAAACGCACATCTAGGTGAGTTAATATAGAAAAGGGGGGGTGGAGGCTATCAGGATTTACCAGGATATTGCAGGGCATCATTTGAGGGTCCGCATTGGAGATTATCAAGTCTAACACACGACCTGAACTATTTTTTGTGTAATGAAATTGTAAACCATTTATTATATTTATAAAATTAAGTAATATACGTCCCGTAGAGTCCGTGTGACGCGCAGTGGCATGGTTCCCTTGCTGCACCCAGTCAATCTCAGGCAAGTTATAGTCACCAAAGAAATGGTATGAATTGCAATTGGGATTATTAGCTAAGCCTTGCAGCATGTCTAAGTATTGCTCATATACCTCTGCACGTGGCGCTGGAGGTATATACACGACACCAATAATATGACGTGTGTGCTGCTGCGTGGCAGGCAACTGTACTTATACTTGTTCAATTTCAGAGCTAAATAATTGAGTTGTCAATATTGTCTCCCGCAATTCACGAAGCACAGCAATTAGAACACCTCCTCCATCTTTTTTATTCGTCGCGACACGGTCACGGTCACATCTAAAGACAACATATCGTTCATCAATAAATTCACTATCACGGATATCAGGAATAAGTCAAGTTTCGGTCAGAACGATAACATCATAAGAATTAAGTACTCAATATGTTCATGTAGAGCGTTTGCAACTTTGTACGAATACCTCTACAATTCTGGTAGTAAAACGTAATGTTGTTAGTAGCCATAAATTACAGTAATATAATAAATTTGTATTATATAACGCTTACCACCCAATCGATAATATTTAAGCCCGTAGTCTACAGTAATTATATGATAAGTTACAGATAAGCCAGAATTACAAAATAGTTTAAGTTTGCCGCAATGTGTGTACTGCAAGGTAGTTTCTTATATTAATTAATAAGTGACAGATAGGCCAGAGTTATAAAATAGTTTAAGTTTTCCGCTGTGTTTGTACAGCATGGTAGTCTCCAATATTATTCATAACTTTTTAAATGGCACAAAAAGATTCGATCGTATGTGACATAGAAAGCCTAGAATAAAATGTAAGAATTTTTGAATTACAAGCATTGACCAATGGTGTAAGCTAGTGGGCAAGAGATACATGGGCGTGCGCCCCTAAGAGGCAATTAGGCGAAGCCTACCCTACCAACTGGGCATTAATTATAACGAACTAACTATGTAATAAAATATCACAATATGTACAAAATATAAAAAAAAAGTTCAAACTCCTGTTAGAATACTTATAGCAAGTCGCTCCCGCGTCACGCAACTAACACTTTACTGGAAGTTACTACAAAGGTTGGAGCTCCGCCGGACAGGCAAGCACTGGACTTGCCTTAAACCCATTGATAATTTTACGCACACATTGGCACATTGGTGCATATTTTCGTGTGTATAAACTGCACACATGTATAGATTGCAGTAATTTTAGGGCGGTAACTCCTGCGAGTGTAGCTGGGCTGCTGGGCTGTGATTGGCTGCTACAACACAAGGCCAGGATTCAAGGTGGATGTTCTTTAGCCCGCGAAATTCAAATTTCCTTACGTTTTTTGCAATTTGCAGGCCAGTGCTAGGGTGTAATGTTCAATGTTGATTAAAATAATGATTCCTGGGGGTTATTGGCGCGTATTAATATTATAATAATCAATAATATTATTGTTGTTATATTTTACTTCATGGGTGTCGTTTTTGTGGTTATTGGGGTTGGTGATAATGAAAATGAGGTCAAAATGAAAATCCAAGATGGCGCCGATGAAAATTTTCGGTTTTTTCTTCATGGGTGTCGTTTTCGAGGTTATTGGGGTTGGTGATAATGAAAATGAGGTCAAAATGAAAATCCAAGATGGCGCCGATGAAAATTTTCAGTTTTTTCTTCATGGGTGTCGTTTTCGAGGTTATTGGGGTTGGTGATAATGAAAATGAGGTCAAAATGAAAATCCAAGATGGCGCCGATGAAAATTTTCAGTTTTTTCTTCATGGGTGTCGTTTTCGAGGTTATTGGGGTTGGTGATAATGAAAATGAGGTCAAAATGAAAATCCAAGATGGCGCCGATGAAAATTTACAGTTTTTTCTTCATGGGTGTCGTTTTCGAGGTTATTGGGGTTGGTGATAATGAAAATGAGGTCAAAATGAAAATCCAAGATGGCGCCGATGAAAATTTTCGGTTTTTTCTTCATGGGTGTCGTTTTCGAGGTTATTGGGGTTGGTGATAATGAAAATGAGGTCAAAATGAAAATCCAAGATGGCGCCGATGAAAATTTTCGGTTTTTTCTTCATGGGTGTCGTTTTCGAGGTTATTGGGGTTGGTGATAATGAAAATGAGGTCAAAATGAAAATCCAAGATGGCGCCGATGAAAATTTACAGTTTTTTCTTCATGGGTGTCGTTTTCGAGGTTATTGGGGTTGGTGATAATGAAAATGAGGTCAAAATGAAAATCCAAGATGGCGCCGATGAAAATTTTCAGTTTTTTCTTCATGGGTGTCGTTTTCGAGGTTATTGGGGTTGGTGATAATGAAAATGAGGTCAAAATGAAAATCCAAGATGGCGCCGATGAAAATTTTCAGTTTTTTCTTCATGGGTGTCGTTTTCGAGGTTATTGGGGTTGGTGATAATGAAAATGAGGTCAAAATGAAAATCCAAGATGGCGCCGATGAAAATTTACAGTTTTTTCTTCATGGGTGTCGTTTTCGAGGTTATTGGGGTTGGTGATAATGAAAATGAGGTCAAAATGAAAATCCAAGATGGCGCCGATGAAAATTTTTTTTTGCTATCATTATTTCGTGGCCTACCCTTCGTGGAATACTACTGCACGCCACTGAAGAGATAGGTATATGAAATGAAATGAAATGAAATGATGTTTATTTTTGCAAGTAGGTTCTTACAAACACTTTTACACGTCATTTTTTTAAAACTAGATGGGGCCGGTGTTTCGTACCTGACTACTCTGAGAAGAAACAGCCGAAACAAACTCAGGGGTCATAGTTTCTTTTGAAGTCCAGACATAATCTTGTTCAATTCAGATGAGGACTATGCAGATTAGTGTCTGAGATGGTCTTTTGAAGAAAGATCCACACAGATTTGAGCTGATTTGAGCTTATAACATTTGAAGCTTACATGCCCATTAACTAAACGTATAAACCTGCAAAGCAAACACATAGAAAAGGAATAAGGACAATGCTTAATATAAATATACAAACAAACTGTGTGAACGTAGGTATAGCTATGAATCTGAGTTTTCAGTACCCTTCCTCTCATTAACAATCCTTTTAAGATCTTCCCCAGAACGTATAGCAATTGATGACAATCCATCCCGCTCCCGTACAAGTACTGTCCCATTCCTGACCCAAATATATTTAAATCCGACTTCATTGGCAATCTTCTTAGCTTCTCGAAATAATGCTTTATTATTTAGGGTTGTGTTTATTGAAATAAACTTTTACCGAGGCACCAGTAATCCCTAACTGATCAGATTTTAGGCCCTTCTTTTGACGACAGGCACTAAGAATGTTATCACGTATAACACGTGTTCTAAATTTGATTATTATATTTTTAGGTTTGCGATCATGTTGTTGAGCGTGTGGTACTCTATGTATCGATGTGATGTCATTATGAGACACAGGTAAGTTAATAGCACAGCTTATGGAATCCACGACGGCAAACAAATTTTCATTTCGCTTTTCTGGTAAATTATAGATTTCAATATTACATGAACGTGCCTGCTGCTCCATTGCCTCAATATTAGCCTCAAGTGCAGCAACAGCTTGTGCATTCACACTGTTAGCCATGTCATTCAAGCGTTTAACATTATCCTTATGTGCAACTTCCAGGCTTTCCAGACGAGACTTCATCTCCTCATAATTAGAGTTGAAAAATTGAATTGATTTTTCAATCTCAGTATATGACTTCTGGATACTTCAATTCAGAGACTTCAGCTACTATTTTATTGAGGACAACATCTTGATCATTTTTTCCATGATTGCAACATATTCTTCAAATCTTCGAATCTGTCGGTCTCCGCGCAGTCACCGTCTCCTCTGAATCCAAAGAGTATAATAATAATAAGGGAGTCTGAAGCGCTTATTGCTCTGCCGTGTTGTGACGCTATTCATTATATCACTGATATTTAAATCTGGAATAATTGCGTCAGAGGACAAATCAGGCTCTGACTGAGTCTCAAGCAACGCGATGGGAGACTTCTTGGGGGGCGACCGCATAGTGCGAGGCATTGCTATTCTGCGTAATTGCTACACAACACAACACGAGCAAAATAATTCAGTGGAGCTCCGATAGAGCTAGGTTATTTCGTGCGAGCAACCGATAAGATGTTCACTTAGCTCAGCGCGCACACACGCCGAATGCAAAACTTTTTGTGTTTAATCTAATAAGCTTTTCAAATATAATTGGACACTCATTCAGTGTAGGAGCTCTCAGAAGTGTTCCGTCCCGCTTTAACTCCTCCCAGTGGGCGTAGACCACAGGTAATAACACCGCAGTAGTAACAAGGAATCGAAAATTGCAAAAGCAACCAATCACAGCACTACAAATCACAAAAACCCATGGATATAGTTAGCCCTTAAATAAAACCCACTCCTAAAAAGATCGTGTTTCAAATGATTAAAAAAAATCTACTACCAGAGAGAGACCGCGTTCCATACTAGTTAAAGTTACAATTTTCAGCATGTGTTTGACATTGACACTGACAGTGACATTCGGAAGATGCAAGTGCTTCGCAGATGTGCACATGTGAAATGTTTATTTATTTTTGTAGACTCGAAATAAATTTGAAAAAATGGGAACTAATGTACTAAGACACTTTGCTGTTAATTATAAAGAAATAATTATAGATGAAGTCGCTTTGGAAGGGCTAGAAGGCATAGGACTTGATCATTTATGGCGGCGACTACAATATCGTTTATCTACAGAGGTAACAGAGAAAATGAAAGCCCGATTCTGGGGATTTGTTGTGTATTGTGGCAGAATATCTATTTACCAACCACCAGAGCCCCTACCCAACGTAGAAATACTTGACAGATTCGAAATAGTCGACGAAGCAACCGGCCACCTGAAAGAGCCTGTAAGTTTGAATTGATGTTTACTCTTTATTTAAACGTTACGTTTCGTAACATTTCTATATCTCTTTAAAGATACTACAAAACTAGTTATTTCTTTGTCATCAGCACCCAGTTATAAATCACAACAGACCGGTCTGTTGTCGACCGTGTTGTGTGTCATGACTGGGTGCTGATGACTGAATAATAAACAACTCTGCACTAAAATACAGCTTTTGTATTTTACTAACAACCTAACATAAGATACTTTATGAATTTTAATATCACTAAATGTCCACATTCAATCTCTTTTATTTTCTTCTTTATAATACAAAACATCTTATGTAACTGCCACCCTTAGTTGACTGGAAAATTATGCCTAATGCATCAAATATTCATATCTGCCTTAGTATCTGTAATGTTGCAAATAGTTCAGATGGCTATCCACTTGTAAATCAGTAATTCTTCCAGGACAACTACCTAGATGGCCCATACGAATACAGTCCGGTTGAAGGTGAACACGGTTCCTGCAAATATTATCATACAAGACAACTAATACCTATAGCAGAACTAAGGGCAAAAACATATGAGGGTGTAATGGCTGAATATGGGGACACCTTAGCTCTGGTAGCTGACAAGGAAGAAAGATGGCATGCCTTGGCTCCACATATGCCTATAAACTATTTGGCACAGATGACCACCATACATTATTGTTCTTTGGAGCTGATTGGCAGATCTAGGGGTAATGTAGGTATTGTTTTCATTCATTTTAAAGAGTAAAGATTTCTTAGGACTTACAGACATTGGATTATAGATAGTATAGATAGTATTTTTTGTTAAACAAGAACACTTGCGATTAAATAACAAGAGTTTCATGGCAATACATACATTGTTTTGAAAACTGTAATCATTTACCGAGTTATAAAACAATGAACATATTAAAAAAAAAATACATTGATAGAATTAAGAAGTAGAAGATTTTCAACTAAGTTTAATTTCATGTAGTCCCTGTATTGCTGTTATCTGTTTATCTAATTTTTAAATACAAAACAAGTGTTGAGGTAAACATATTACCTATATCCTTTAATAAGTAAGTACCTGGGCGATCAAGCTCCCAAAACGCCACCTGAGTTCCTTACATACTCCTATTGCCTCATCCACATTCATACATCTGGTCATACACGCACGTCATTTATATTGTATTGTGATGATAAATCTGTAACTTAATTGATTAAAAATGTATTAACTTATAGCTAAAGCTATAAACTTCATTGTTGATTCAAATACCATATACACATAAAATCTAATACCTATTTCAGGGACAATCAACAATTGGCTTAACAAACTTAACCAAAGTAATAAAGGACCCCAAGACTTTATTCTACAACAGGAAGTATCTCCGCAGTCTTGACCTCATAAGGACCTGCAACATGACGGAAGTAATCGCAGGTAAAGGGGTCAAGGCACTTCTGGTTAGGTTAAAAAGGTTCTACACCCCCAGTGTAATGTCTATGCCCAAATCAGGCGTACTACGCGATGTCATAGAGTATTTGCTGCAGCAACCAGACTATAGTGAGAAAACTGAAGTTATTGTGAAGAAAGGGTTGATCTCCCAGAAGCAGAACAGGAGGTTGCAGAAGACTGTGAATATTTTTAATTTTGTAAGTATTGTTCCATTTTAATTAATTTTTCAAGTAATGGTTCTTTCGAAAATCCGGAGGAGAGGTTTTAGCCCAACAGTTGGATGATGTAAATTAATTGTAATGAAAAGGTGCCCGAAATTCGAAAGTTTTTATTTTGGCACACTAACATTTTTAGATTTTTGTATCTTTCGCATTCTGTATTTCATACAACATCACGGCTGTATTTACAAGTACACCAGCATTTCACCTGTTATGTTTATGACCCACGAAATAGGGGACGGCCCTATTGTTTCTTCTTTAATTCTGAACTGAAGAATGTAGCATCAATTTTACAGGAAGAACGAACTGTAGCAGCGGAAGACAAAAACAAGAAATCAAAGACTACCCTCAAAAGAAAATTCATCTACCTGTCATCCAAAGCTGATGAATCTTCAGAATCTGAAGAAGAAGCACTAGAACCAACTCTCGAGTGCCAGTACAAGGTCGGTGTGAGCCTCATGAGACAGGCTTATGAACGGTTCCTAGATGCAGGACTTGAAGGCCTCACTCAAGTACAGTTAGCACAGTTGCTTGGCATAGAGTTCTATACTAGTCGAGGAATCTGCAGGATCTTTAAATTGAGGAATATTGTTAGGGAGTATCTTGAAGATAAAGGGAAACAGAGAACTGCAAGGTAAATAATTTAAATGTTTCTCTTACGAAAGTTGAATAATTTACTTTAAATGTACATAATTTTGATTGCCATTTTACAGATTTATTGCAATAGCCGCCACAGGAGAAATGGATGTCAAATACGCAGAGGAAAAGAAGAAGTTCTTAGAGTACTTAAAACAGTACCAAACTCCTGAAGAACCAGTAGAGGAAAACACAGACAGTACACCAGCGGCTGACAGTACATCAGCTCCTGACAGTACACCAGCTCTTAACAGTACACCAGCCCCCAATGATGAACCACCACGGAAAATAATTAAACTTGAAACTCAGAAAAAAGAAGATAATCCTCCTGGAACAAGCTCAAATACTGTCGTGGAAACAGCAGAAAACGAAAGTGTTATCACAGAGGTCAAGGTTCTCGAAGGCTTTGAAAGCGGAAAAACGCTCGGAAACTTCAAGAAAAACCCGACACTGAGACAATTGACATTCGCTAATGGTGTCTTCAAAGTACTCAAAGATAAACAGTGTGTTTGTGGCTACATCACACTCAGCAATCTAGCTTCCAAAGAAATAAACGAACCCCCCATGGATACTAAAGCACTCAAGTCCTTCATACAAAAGCTGGTCACCGATGGCCATATTAAAATTTATAAAGTCAAGTGGCCTGGCATACAGAAGTACTCCGTCTTAATTTGCGCTCCTCACGTCAAGGCAACAGACCCTTTAGTAAAAGCGAAATACAAGGAGATTTGCATGAGAGCAGTCACTAATAAAACAAGAGTTTCCGTCCAAAAAGATAATGTTGAAAATACTAGCCCATCTCTCTCACAATTTTCAAATCCTCGGTATATGAAAATACAAAAACTTCACGAATTTCTCATGCGCTTCGCATACTTTGAACATGTGCCGCCTGAATCACATTCCCTACCTGCAGGGTTTGTGAGCATTGTCGATTTTATCCAAGAGGTAACCATAGAGTTTGTTATCAACAACATGGGCAGTATGGGCATTACAGAAGTAAACCAGTTGATAAATGAAAGCCAGCTCCAAATAAAACTTAAAGACGCACCACCGCACATTTATGAAACTCTGATGAGATCAAACACGCTACAGAACGCGATCAGATTAAATCTGAAGGTGTTAGGGATGCTGGGTCTCATACAGCTAGTCCGTCAGGCGCAGTCGAGCAATACCAGCACCCTGGTCACCTATACTAGTTTCTTATTCTATGTAAATCGCCACGCCAAAATACTAGACACGTCAGGCATATGGCCCAGGACAACTGACGAGAAAGCTGTAGAAAAATCTTTTTACTTTGAAACATTTGAAGACGTCTCTAACTACTGGAGTGAAGTGTATACGATCAGCACTAACACTGTCATTGAGTTAACGAAACGCGATAGGAAGCAACTCAAGCCGCCGCAGCGCACCGAGGACGAGGTGTACAAGTATGATACGGGAGCTCGGTACGGCGACGGCAATGGACCCTGTGGATTCGACTCGTGTTTCTATATGGAAATACCACGGCTTTGGCAAACGTACTACATGAGACCAGTCAAAAGTCACATGATGTCACAGAAAAAGGTCATTAAAATGCCTAAATTAAAAACAAGTAAGAAAATTAAGCCAGAAACAAAGAAGGTTCCTCCAAAACTTGTGGCTGAGAGACTATCGAACGAAAAGTTAACACGAAAGAGGAACGATACTTCAATAAGATGGTCAAAGGCGGAAGACATGATAATAACTATGTGTAAAGCTGCGATAACGATCTTGAGTCCCATCTCACAACCCGGCAGTCTCATAGTCAGAAACATTGTCGCCAAAGATTTACTTTCCATCAATGATCCGAAAAAGACAAAAGGTGTGTGCCACAGTAGAGCCTCCACTCTTGAAACAAACTTGACATTGATACACGAAAAGCAGTGTATTATAAACGAGCTGAGAAGACGGCGGAATCTGATTCAAAAGTATGAAGGACTTTTGAAAAAGCTTAGGCTTCGATACTCAACAAATATGTCGAAGTTTATCAACAAGTCTCGGGTACCTATGATGGAACTCGTTTGGGCTATATCTGAAGTTATGAAATCTAAATCGTACATACAGAAGGTACCATGTGTCGCAGTCAACCTGGCAGACTTCCACGAACATTTTACAATAATAACATCGACCGCCAACAAACTATGCAACATGTTCAAGACGCCTGAACATGCCACTCTGAAGGAGGCCATAGTACTCACGATCATGCAAACAATAGATTCTGAGATTAGCACTGAAATGGGCAAGAAAATATACAAGACTTTCAAAGAGTATCCTGAGGCCTCCTTGCGGACTGCTGTGGAACAACTACGTAAATGCGGTGCCATCGCCGCAAAAGAAAAAATATTTAACAATCAAATGCGTAAACTTGATTTGGAAGATATTTGTCAGTCGTCATATAAAATATCTGCGTTCTATCAACGGAAGTGGTTGAATCGACTGAACTCGGACTTTACTGAGAGTTTGAACAGTATAATAGACACAGAGCAGACTGAAAATGACGTAAAGGGGTCTGCAGAGATCAACTGTATGTACTGCGAGATGCATGCGTATGACGTCTTGGACGTTATGTGCACCACCGCGCCCGTCATTACGGACCCATCGGGCGCGCCCATGTTGCCCGAAGAGATCAATGTTCTAGTCATGGACACTAAATACAAATTGAAAACGGGAACGTTGAGGTGGAAAAATAAATCTGAATTTAGCAAACTTTCTGAATTGTACCAGCATTTGGACATCAAGTATAGTGAAAAGTATTTATCAAGGTAATTAGTACTTTTAGTAACTTAAGCTTTCACACCTATCCGTGTCTCCGTAATGACCTTATGAGCAATTTTTTCCCATAAGAATATATCAAAGTCACATGACGCGTTATTGCAAAATGCTTTAATAATAATGCTTTTTTTGTAACAGTTATACTTCGGTAGAAGTTAAAGAAATTAAGCCGGGCCTAGATTTAGAAGATCCGATACTATCGCATTTGGACAAAAAAGGTGAAACAGGAGCAACATACCAGGAGCTACAGGTATCTAGAACTTTACTAAAATAATTATGTGATCTCAAAATCATAGGCTCACTGCTTAACTGTCAGCTGTGCTCTTCTTTAAGTAATGGGGCACTTAGACTTAAGTTTGAAATGTTTTACTATATATTATGTAATAGTGTACTCATTGTTGAAGAGCCAAATAAAATAAATTATCTGAAATGGTGTCCGAGGTTGTGCTGACGTCTAGTTCAGGACTGTTTAGCTCAATCATTTAACTGCTGACAGACATAAACAGCTAAACGGTGGGCCTCTGTACAGCTATACTTATTATGAAAACTATTACTTATTTTTATTCCCGCAGGAACTTTCCGGATTAGACGACAAGGAGCTGATAGAAAAACTACAGAAACTTGAATCCAAGAAAGCTGCTAAACGGGTCGGCTTCTACGAAAACACAATCGTGCTTACTAAATACATACAACCTTGGTCTGTAAAGATAGGCGACAAATACATAGTAACCACTCCATGGCTCTCTTTAACTGGTAAAGTAAGACTAGATATATTCTTCAAATGGTGCGGTGTTGTTATGAATCTAGTATTCGAGAAGCCTGGTTCTTCAGTAGTATATTTAGCAGATAAATGTGAATACTTAACCTACAGATCGGTGCAAGATCTTTGCATGTTTTTGGAAAAGTATGAATGCATTAAACTCAGTATTGTGAAAAGTGTTCAAATCGATTTATTTTCAGACGAAGATGCTGAACCACAAATTACCGAATTCAATCCTTATGAAATTCCGGAAAACATAATAGCACATCCCATGAAAAATTCTCTGACAAAATATTGTTTTATAAAGAAAAATGTATTAGATTCACATAATTCACAGACAAATAATGCACTAATGGATAAGATTTTCAAATGTTAATTTAATTTTAAGAGTTGTGTTTAATAATTGCTTTTAAAAATATAGGAGCTAAATTCAAAGACCGATGTTTTTTTTTATCCATAGCTCTGCATTCAGCTATTGTGATGTAGCTACATTTTTTTGTATTATAGGTTCAGATCCTGACCTTCCAAATTCCTCAAAATCTCATAAGAAGTGGGCCCTGCCTGCCTCTTACGACATCTTCATTGAATTTAAACATAATTTTGCCTTAGTGGTAATGGTTTAGTGGACGCAAGGACAACTGCTAAGTATGGCATACCTTGTTCAATCCTCAGGTGGCGTAAAATGTAATAGGATATTACACCCATTTTTGAAAAGTGTCTCAATTAGATTCTATAGTGCTAAAATAAACCAAACCACAAAAAAAAACACAAATTTTATTCAATCGTTAAGTGCCATATAAATGCATTTAAATTTTGCTTTTTAAAATTTCGCGCGTAATTTGACGAAAACGCTGGACGCACTGGACACCATTATGCTCTGTGGTCATGACCACAGAACACTAATAACCTAGCGGTAAGAATGACAACTTCATACAAAAAAAGACAAGACAGAATTCGACTGTGCTGCCATCTAACTGTGTCCCATAAAACTATTCAAAGCGGGAAGATTTGAAAGCGGTTTCTGATTAGGGGCAACGCAAATAGAAGACGGCGAGACGAAGGTACGGTACAGACACGGCGCAGATACGGTGCAGGCGCGATATCTGCGCAAACAGACGCGGGGACGGTACGGCACAGAGTATTATTATACAAGGTGCTATTTAGTGGAAATAACATTTAATACACCTCCTTTCGGTTTTTTTTCGAATACTAATTCCCTCCTTTTGTATCATTATAATTCCTATGTACAGTCGAGAGCACATCAAGTGTAACATTGCGCTACGAAAGCCGCCACTATTACAAGTGCAATAAAGGCGTGCTCAAGGTCAAACTGTATAGCTTGATGTGCTGTCGACTGTACTTATGTTTGCAATATGTAACCGCTATGTTTGCTATTTAACTACTTTAAAATACGAATAACATCGAAATACATAAATCAAATCATAATAAGTTAAATTACATCGGATTTTCATTAAAATCATGGATTAAGGCTGATTTACATTGATACAGTAGCTGGCGCCAGCTACTGTATCAATGTAAATCAGCCTTTAAATATCCATATGGACGAAAATTTGAACAGTTTAAAATATATCGCTACGTATCTTTGTTCATACTGTATATAATGCGAGACGCCGCTTGCGCCTACATCTGCTGGCGACGTGGCGGGGGGCGAGGAGCGGCGTGCCTGCGCCGTCCGCTTGCCGCCTTCAGTCACGAACAAAAGATAACGCAAGACGCACGTCGCTTCGTATACAGGATGCGTGACGATATCGAGTTTAATATTGAGTTTTGCGAGTTAATTGAGCAATACCCGAATATCTATGACTACACTAAGACAGGGTACAGTAACAGAAATGTGCAAGACAAAATATGGCAAGAAATAGCAATAAAAGTCGGTGCAACAGGTATGTATTTTATTTAAATTTTAAACATTATGTCTAGTCTGAAACGGAATCGGAGATCGTTGTGTTAGATATGTTGTAAGATATTCCCTGATATGGTAGGGATTTTCTCCCATTAATCGCATGTTAATGTTTGCTCCTATCAAATTATTTCTAAACCGTGGATTTGATTTTTTACCATCACATGTGCGAATTACGTTATGCAACACACACATTGCTTTTATAATATTATCAACATATTCTGGTTTGCAGCAAATAGGCGTGTAAAGTCCACCAAACTTTGACGCTAACATACCATAGGCACATTCTACTGACTTACGTGCCCTTGACAACCTGTTATTATAAGCTCTTCTCTCATTAGTCAATTGATTTCGACCATATGGTCTCATAATATTTCTTTTTAGTGGAAAAGCTTCATCTGCCACAAAATAAAAGGGCACATTCTGTGTTTCTCCAGGCAAAGGTGTAGGGTTCGGTAAATCGAGATCGCCTAGATCCATAGCTTGTCCAAAAGAGCTAACTTGTAATACTCGCCCATCACTATTTCGGCCGTATTCACCAACATCTATAGTTAAAAAGAAACCATCTGCATCTACAACTGCTAACAATACAATAGAGAAATATCCCTTATAATTTATGAAAGTCGAACCCGAGTTGATGGGCGCTGTAATTCTAATATGCTTTCCATCTAAACTCCCAACACAATTCGGTAAATTCCAGAGAGTGTAAAACCGTTCAGCAACTTCTACCCATTTTTGTCGTGTAGGTACAGGCATATATTCCGGCTGTAGGCATTCCCACAAAACGCTAGAGGTTTCATGCACAATTTGCCGGACGGTACTGCCTCCTCTCAATACATATCCAGAAAGTGATGTAAACGAACAGCCATCTGAGTAGTATCTGTAACAAAAATAAAATAGCAATAAGTATGTAACATTTGTGTGTTTAGATTGAGGTGCCACTTTTCGCATCGTAAAGTGGCTAATGGAGTTATTTAGTAGTAGTTTAGAAAATTTTGTAGAACGGATATTGGATTTTGTATTAGAATACTTCAAAAGTTAAATGAATATAAAGGTGGCACCTCAATCTAACTGTTTGCATTGAGGTGCCACTCAGAACTGGGAAAATTATGGATGAAATTTTATCAAAATTTTGTATTATTTTGTAGTACTCCAGAATTCTGGAGTACTACGAAATTTTGATGAAAACTCATCCATAATATTCCCAGTTCTGAGTGGCACCTCAATGCAAACAGTTAGATTGAGGTGCCACCTTTATATTCATTTAACTTTTGAAGTATTCTAATACAAAATCCAATATCCGTTCTACAAAATTTTCTAAACTACTACTAAATAACTCCATTAGCCACTTTACGATGCGAAAAGTGGCACCTCAATCTAAACACACATTGTAACTAATCTCCTTAAATATTTTTCAGCCCAAGAATGTAAAGAACGGTGGAAGAATATTCGATGTAGTTACAGCAAAAACAAGAAAAGGCTAGATTTGCCATCTGGATCAGGTGCAAAGACGATTAAAGAGTACTACCTTTCACCACATCTACATTTTTTAGACAATTACTTGAAGTCCCGACCAACCAAAAGCAATCTAAGCAAATATGATTGCACAGACGGTAATGATAGTGAAGAAGTCGATGAGACACTGTTTACTGGTCAACTAGCTTCTGAAAACTCAAATTCGGATTCCATCTCCAATCAATCCACGCCAACACCGCCACTGCTACCACTATTAAATAAATCTAGGGCAATCTCTTTAAAAGATGTTAATAAATCAGCACATGAATATTTCAGTCAAAGAGCATTACAAATGAAGACCATACATAGAGCTGAGCCTGAAACAGACAGCGATCTAGCTTTTTTTCAAAGCATGCTTCCAGATATGAAATCAATGACACCAGCCCAAAAACGAAGATTTAAAATGGGCGTTCTCAATTTATCAGAGCAAATTTTAAATGACCCAGTACCTAGTTATCCTAGGACACAGCCGTATTATCCACGAACACCTTCTCGAGAGACAGATTATGATCCTAATGAAGGTGCAACCCAGCAGACTCTTACATCCAGAGCTAATACAAGTCCAGCACCTTCGTTTACCTCGACTCAGCAGACAGCTAAACATACTGCAGCAGCTAACAAAAATCCGGAAACTCAGCTGACTTTGATATCCGGAGAGTATATAAATCCAGCACCACCGGCGGCAGTGGCTGTAATTGAACAAATAGCTGGGCCTTCAAGACACCGAACTTATGATGAGAAAGCTTATTATCAACTCAGCATTTCAGAATATCAGCAAACGCGGACACCGGGAGCTTATGAAAGAGCACAATCCTTAGCACCTCCGGCAACTCCAACTACATTATGTTTGCCAATATTTTCACCAATAACTCCAGCTACACCTCACCCGAATCCAGAGACATCTATCCAATCTCATGAAGACGAAATAAGTGATTTTAATGAGAACTATCCAATGCCTTGAACTTTATTTATAAATGGCTCTTAGTGCGACAGCTAGCTTGAGTAGTCATGTGCTGTCCCTGTCCGCATGCGCTGATTCTGTATTGTGAGATAAGGACAGCACATGATGACAGCTTGACAGATACTCAAATTAGCTGTAACACTGAGAGCAATTTATAAATACTAATTGTAGCAAAGATGCTAAACCAAAAACATTTTCAATGAATATTATCTTTTGATTTGTCAATAAAAGTTTGATCTGTAAAAAATAGTTTCACTTACCTTAAAGTTATCAGTAGTCTTTCTTCAGGGCTGATTGGTTTTCTCCAATTTGTAACTTGCTTACAGGCTTAGGCTTAGGCTTAGGCTTATGTCCAGCAGTGGACGTTATGGGCTGTTGTAGTAGTTGTAGTAACTTGCTTCCGAAGTCCTTCTCTTACTTTTGACAATACGATATGGTAACATTCCAGTGACATTTTATAAACTGTGCGAAAACGATCAGGATATTCATATAATGTTTCCATTATTTTATAGTACCTGTGCTCTTCTGCATTTCTCCACACTGGATGTATCCAATACCTTCTTGGTCTTTGCTGTAAATTAATAATCTGTAGCAAAGCCAGTGCATCTTCATCTTCGTCTGAAGAGGAATACATGTCTTATCCCGTCAATATCACGCTCTATAATGACTTAACTTGCCGTATCGTCCCCGCGTCTGTTTGCGCAGATATCGCGCCTGCACCGTATCTGCGCCGTGTCTGTACCGTACCTTCGTCTCGCCGTCTTCTATTTGCGTTGCCCCTTAGACCTACAGAATTAATTTTAATTGGAAACTAGAAACGAATCTGCAATTTTACTACGGAAAAGTAACATGCGCTACTTTTCCTTAGTATTATTGCAGATTCGTTTCTAGTTTCCTAAAATTAATCGCGAGAGTAAATGGGTTATAAAAATAACACTAAGGATAGTGGAATTATTGATATTTATTGACATTATTTCACAATTATTCTACAAAATCTGATTATATAAGTATTTCCTGATTCTTTACAGTAATACTGAATAACATAACAGAATAATGAAATATTATATTAAAATCAAAAAGATAGGAAGACAAAATAAACTTAACCCATGCTCTAATTTCTAATTAGGTACATTTTTGTAGTGAAACGTTTCTAATGCATTCCCAAGGCAAAATTGAGTTTACGAAAATAACAAAAAAAAAAGGTCAAAATACATTTAAAAAAAAACAATCGAATTGAGAACCTCCTCCTTTTTGAAGTCGGTTAAAAATACAAGTAATCTATCCACAGATAAGAAAGTACAGTGTGTGGAGTTAGCGAACGTAATTACACTGTTATTATAATAAAATAAGGAAATAACGAACATAACCAAATATTTTTAGAAACTAGACATTATAATAACGTAGGTGAAAGTCACTTGAACTTGTGAAACTCACATACGTTTGTTTATGTGACTGTCTATTTTCTTTACAAAATATTTCTGTTTATAAAATGACTACCGGTATCAAAAGAAAAGAAAATAGACATTTTCAAAACAAGTGAAACTCACTTGTGTTTTAAAATGTCTATTTTCTTTTTTAAAGATCGATTGCTGGCGGCCTCTACATATTTTCGATTTTGTAATGTGCAAAATCTTTTTACACATAATATGTGAAAAACACTATTACTTATAAACTGAAAATTTTTTTGTCTATGTTTCTCACAATTATCTAAAAAACTAAAATTTACGTCACTATACATTTTTTGTATTATTGTTTTTTTTAAACCTGGATTTGATGATGACATCAAGAAAAAACTATTACAAATTTTGGCGCATTCTTCAACGCACGTTATAAAATTTTTAGACGCGTAAATTAATCTCTTCTTGATGTCATCATACTCTTTAAATTCTACAAAGGAATGAAAATTTTCAATGTTTGTGGCTTTAAGCACTTTTTCACAATCACCACAAGCAACTTTGAGATTTTTTATGATAAACCCACATACATAAGCACAAGCTTGCATTTCCGCAGAGTCCGACAAACTTGATTCAAATGTGTTGTCCACTGAAGCAAGCATGTCGGATATAATATGTGGATCTTCCCTATTTTCTTGGCTTGTGGTCTGTGGTGAGGCAAACAGGTCTTTAAAATTTGACATAATTGTACTATAATTGTCGTCTTCACAATTATTTCCTGATTGTATATGGGCCAGGTTTGAAATGATGGTGGTTTTTAGCCCACCAATAAATTGTGAAGACGTCGGGTTGGAATTTGCACCACAATTTGCACGAATAGCGCCAAACAAATTCTCCAAAGGATCCTGCTGGAGACGTCGAGTTGCCAGTGATCTTATATTGTGTTTTTGTTTAAGGGCATGAAATATTTTTACAATGCCATTCATGGTCCAGATCCATCCATCCTTCGAAGGCGGTGAGTTCCGACACCCCACAAATTCTAAATTTTGAAAAAACGATTTCATTTCCTCAAAGTGTTTGATGTGAGGTGACGTTGACGTCATATTTGTGGAGTGCGGTTTACCTCTTCGGAGATCAGCCGTATCACTGTTTACGGCGTCAAACAATTTATCGATGTTTGATATCACTTCCGCTGTTATTGTTGCATCTGCAGACAATTCTCCTGAAAATTAATAAAAAATTATATACATAAACAGATATTTTATGGTAAGAATGAAATGTAACTACATAGTTTCATGGGTCGAAATCATGAAAACAGGGCAAAATGGAGTTGATTCTTCTTAACTCTAGCAGGATAAATACAAGCGAGCAGTGTGATTAGATAATGGCATGGTGCATCTTGACCATTGCTCAATGTCTTTTCGCGGCCTTTTAATGTGCATACTACGTGGTGTTTAGCCCTTCAGTCAAACCAATATGAAAATAAAAATATACATACCTTGTGATATTTTGGCAAACATCCCTGCTGCTACAGAGTGACTTAGCACTTGAGCAGCTAGATTTACTTTCATTTTTTGTTTAGTGTTAGGGTCTAAATGGTCATTTCTCAACACTGGTGCAAACACGAAATTTGGGTTCATGTTGTCGAGGTCGTAAAAGTCTTGGATGTGACTCCATTTTGCAATACCTGTAAATAAAATAAAAAATTGTTAGAAGATTGTTTGAATTACTTTATACTTATATATATATATATATAAATATATATTGTAGATGACTCCTCAGTATATTTTATTTCAAGTTCAATTGATCAAACAGAAAGATATATTATAGCTCAATAGTAGCTCAAACGGCTTTAGGTCATATCATCACTAGTTAGAATACTCTAAATTTAACATTAGTAATTCATCAATTTTACAAACAATATTAGTACTGTACAGGCAAACATCATCGATATTTACACAACTGATTAATAATTAACAATAATTACCTTTGCCGTTCATGTTACCAGATGTAATATTTGTAATACAGTTTATGTTATATTTAAGAAATAAGTTTCTGAAACATTTTAATAAATGAGGAGGATCGAAAATAGCCACCACTTCATTGTTTTCTATATTGAAACAGGGTTGACTTTTGGAAGCACCCAAAATTGTTAGGGCTCTTCTGTTAACTCCATCCATATCACACACAGTTGCAGATATGATCATTCCTATTTCGAAGCACTTATTCAATACCTAAAAAAAAAAAATATTTAGTAAACTGTTGAAAATCAACTACATCTGAAGCTTGCATGGTATGACAAAACTGTATAGTGCCGCAAATTTATCTGATCCGGTGGTTATAATAGGGTAGATGACACACCAATCAATTGAGATAATTTTTAACAGCTGTCAAACGCGGTTCTCTCATAGATTTTGTATGGCAATAGCCAACTGTGACGTCACTGTTTTTTTAACTCAATGACTCAACTATTTATTGATTTCAAAGCAACTAAAAATTAACTAAAAACTAAAAACAACTAAGAATTTGGCAATTAATTGAAAATAAATCGGGTTTTCAGGTCCAAAATAAAGTGTTTTTTCAGAGATAGGTGTCTGGGAATTATTGTTTTATGGTGTCATCTACCCTATTGGTACTACCAAAATCACTGTAGCAATTGACAGCATCTATAATTTTTTGTTCTCCGATAGCGCCGCCAATCCGCCATGACCGGGCCAGATAAGTTTGCTGCATTATATGCATCTTGATCTTGAGTTTACAAAAAGGTAAAGCATTTTTAAGAATAACTAAATACACAAACCTCTTTTATTAGGACTGCCAATCTATCTGATGTCACATTAGACCCTGACAGATAAAATGCTACGGGTTGCTTTATTTTTTTTCTTATGCCAGCTACCATAAACACAAGAGCATATGTGGCCTCTTGTTGGGTTGTACCTTGTAATCCATGGTCTTGGTACCCTATAATTTTATCCAGTTTGCTGTTGTACCACAGGTGTTTCCTAATGGCCATCTCATCAAACATAAGAACAAACGCATTATCTGATGGATTTTGTTTTTTAATGTAATTCTTTAAGCCACTGAGAATTTTGTTGTTGATACCTGTATTTAGGTTAAATTGGCTTAATAACGATTTTAAAGTGCTTGGTGCAGGAAGACACCAGAGTCTTTGAAGGAGTCGATAGCAGGTGGCAGATCTTTTATACAGCCTCAATGCTATTATTTTTTCTTCCAATGTCCACCTTCTGCCAGTGTGTTTCCTTTTTACATTTCTTAATTGCGATTGCAACATCAATGCAAATGAAGGACTTAATTTCTTCATCAAAGATTGCACAGATTCGTTTTCAGTCAAGACATTCAACAACTCTTTTCCTTTTAATTGTTTTACTCTATTGCGCAAATAGCAAATTCGTTTCATATGTTTTCTACAGTTTTTATATAAGGCTGTATCATTCAGTTTCTGGATTTTCTTCGGTGGCATTGGAGAAACTAACTGAAATGAAAATAAATCATAATGTTAAAAATAATTTAGATAACAGTATAAAAAACCAGGCAAGTGCGAGTCGGACTCGCGCACGAAGGGTTCCGTACCATTATCTGTACAACATTAGACAAACCGGCAAAAAAATCACGTCAACTGTTTATTTTATTCTGTTTATAGTATTTGTTGTAATAGTGGCAACCAAAATCAGAATCATCTGTTAAAATTTCAACTGTCTAGCTATCACGGTTCATGAGATACAGCCTGGTGACAGACAGACGGACGGACAGTGGAGGGTCCTGTTTTTACCCTTTGGGTACGGAACCCTAAAAAAACATCTAATATTATCTAATATTCCATGAAGGATTTAATTAACACTGGTTACCTTTTGATGCTCCCTTTTACTGTCAATAAATAATTGTGATGAGCCTGGTTTAGGTGTCACAATACACCCCATTTTAGCAACAGGAACCAACTAGAATTAAAAAAATAAATAAACATTTTATGGTGTGTAATTGATTTTGTTATTTTCAAAAATGTCGGTAAGTAAGTACCTATTGTAAGAAATACAAAACTAATTTACCTTTTCATTGTTTTCATTTGTTATGTCCATTAAAACCCGTGATGGCCCTGGTACAGATTTTGTTGTATTCAGTTCTGAGACATCTTGGTGCTAAAACAAAAATGTTAGTATTAAAGTTTACCATAGTTGGTTTTCACTTGCATGACTTTGTGATTCGAAGAAATAACTACAAGTGAATGCATGTTTTTGCCATCTTGTAGTGCATGTACCCATCACATTTTGATCAGCTTTATTTATAGTTACCAACTATAACAAAATGTGACAGAAAACTTATGAATTGAGTACATTGCAGTGATTATAATAATAGTATTATTCATGGCATAAACATAACATAATTCATTCATACCTTTGAAACTTGAATGTTTTCGTTACACAGTTTTGTCATGGGTTGTGCTTCAATTTCCTAAAAAAGAAATAAATAATGTAAGTATGTTAAAATACTTTGAACGATGCAACACATTACTAATAGATAACATTGAAATGTTGAGTGGAAATTTGAAATTTATTTACCTCATCAAAATCAATCATTTCCGGAACAGCATGTTTGGATAATTTCTTTTCCTCAATATTAATAAACTCTGAATCTTTAAAATGCTTGTTGCATAACATTCTATGTTCAGCATATAATTTGCGTTGGAAGTCGACAGACGACCAAAGCTTGTCTGGAAAACAATATTTGGCCCACATTTCACATCTGAAAAAGAAGGAAACATAATTTGGTGGTGCTGTCAGGTGGAGTCTCACTTGGACATTTCATTAAGTACTGAATTGGTCAGGTGGATTTATAAAGACGTTGGAGTTATTGAATTCTTGATAATGTATGAAATTAACATTCTTGGTTTCTATTTGGATTCAGACTTACCGCCTCATATTTGTTGATCCTGGTTTCGGAAAACGATGTAATTTAATGTTGTGGTCATCGGCATTTGGTGATAACCCACACTTTACACATTTTCGCTTCAAGTTGTCAGTCATTTTGTGACTTCCACAAAAAGGAAAGAAGAGTCAACGTCTGTCTTAAAACTACGTTATTTATAAAATGTATCTCGACACTACCGACGAAGAACAAAAGCTCGATTCGACACAATAATGGAGAACACATAAAGCACAAAGAGGCATTAATACAAATAACGCACGTAACCAAGAAGTCGTCCGCCCAGCCAAACGCTAAACAAACAACAAACGATCATGCATAAACACAAACAGTGCGCCATATTTTGTTGGGTTGCCCATGAATTTGATAAAGTTACTACTACAAAATCCAACCTTAAACTTATTATTTTATTATCAACCACTGATATACAAGTAAATAATTACATGAAGTAATTTTGGATATTATTGGCTCAAGTAAGTGATATTATTTTATAAAAGTCTGTAATTATCTGTAAATACTATCATCGTCGATTATTATTTACTACCAATGGTTCAACACATTAATTACTGGTAACACTAGCAATCTGTTTCTTAGAGAGAGTATTAAGACAGACCCAAATTACATAATTTTTTGGTCTCTTTTTAGGTCTTTCACAATTCTTTTTTTTTGGGGTAACATTTTTTGTATCCCCAGTAGGCATGTCTCAAGTTCGCCGTACAAACTCGACCGGGCCTGGTCATGACGTCAGTTGAATGTGTAAACAAAACAAATGCAGTGATTTTTGAAGTTGACAATTGACATATATTTACATAGCCGTATGACGTAATAAACTACTCTATTTATGCTAAACAGATTAAAAAAGCTGAAACCTTTGAATGAGAGGTTTTCTTTTTGAGGTATTGAAAAAAAACTTAGTTTCCAAGAACTCTATAGATGGCGTTGAACTGACTACGATAGTTGATGCCAAAGCCAAAACGCTTGGGGAAAAAACATTGCGTCACGTCACATACGTTTGTTGACTGACACTTTCGTTTGCTTAACCTTCCGAATATAACCTAGTTTTCTCGCGCTTTGTTTATATTAGGTTTTTTTAAGTTCCGTTCCTTGCATTAACGTACTAAGTTCAGCGCCATCTATCCAGCGACTAGAGAAGAGCTAAAAAGAAAATCCCTCATTGAATTTTAAAATATCTTTTGCTTTTGCCCTGCTTTTGGCCTAACCTATACTACACTACTACTATAACAGCCCATAACGTCCACTGCTGGACATAAGCCTCTCCCATAATGGGAGGAATTTGCCGTAATCCCCACGCTTGGCAGGCGGATTGGAGATCGCAGTGATGAAAGACTAACAGAAAACGCTGCTGCCCATTCTCTGGTCTACGGAGGCGCAAGGTGTTCTGCCTCAGACATTAGTCGCCTTATACGACACCCGTGAGTGTAATGGGTTGGTTCTATTCTACTCTGCCGGATACCACACGGCTAACCCACTAACCTAACCTACTATCTCAATAATATATTTTTAGATTTTTTCTCATATATAGTAAAATACCCTCTTCTCCCCGTGGTATTTCATTCATAGAAGCAGACCGGAGTCTGGAATTGTTTGACTAGGACTTTCCATAGAACATAACTGGGATTACTGAACACCTCTGTCTACCCCACAGTACACTGTATATGGTCTACCCGTTCAAGATATACAGGCGTGATGTTGTCATGATAAATTGAATAGCACAAATCGATAACAGATCTCCAAGCTTCTAATTGTGTCGCAGTAAACAACTAAGCTGATATGAAATAAAACAAGTTTCCTTTTATCCTACGGTAACGAGTCGCGTGTTACCTAAGCGAGTTATGTATATGACGTGATTTGGCCTTGAGTGCTGCCAATACGGCGATAGCGATCAGTCGCCGATTAAACAACCATGAAAATAAAGCTGGCTGCAAGTTTCGTATTGACAAGCTGTTTCGTGATTACTGGCACCGCAAGAAATGTAAAACCACGCATCATAGAAAATCAAACCCAAGATGTGACACTCTGCGATGATCAAGAGGATATATTATGTGAGGGTAAGTTCAAAATTCGCGGTCAATCCTTATAATACGTCTCTTTCAAGTTCAAATCTCTTTCATTGATAAGTTTCGATACCATAGTGTTGAACCATAGCTGAAACCACAGCTGAAACTTTAAAACACTCCACGAAACAACTAAATGGACGTGTGAAAGTAATATTACCCGCCAGATGGCGCCACTAGTCACACAATTTGTAAAACATATTTTCCCTGCTTAAATAGCCCGATCATTATTTTCATGACAGATTTACTAGAAATAGCATTTTATATAAGCATTAAAGATTTTATAAGACAAATCACTAGTGTTAGATGTTAAATAGCAACATCTAACACTAGTCTTTGTCTTAGAAAATCTCCATTAAGAGTGTCGAATCACTAGTTACAGGCCCACCACAGAGTACTCTTTAGAGGCCCCCTTACGCCTGTGTCTGTTGACTGGTTAGAGCAGTTATAGCATTTATAAAGTTATGAGCCACCTTATTCTTTTATAGGCTGCATTCCGTATTAGAAAATAATCGCTCACAGCGCTCACATCTATAATTTGCGTTCCGATTAAGATATCACGATTATGACAGCTAAAGCGGCCTTTACATTTGGCTAAATTTAGTTCACTAAATTCAGACAGTGAGCGTTGGCGAAAAAAAGCTTGCTCTTTACACTTGATCTAATTAGTTAGCTAACTCAGTATAACAGTGAATTCCGAACGTGTCGCACGTATTTGTCACTCTCATGGCACCAACAAAACATCCAAGGCTGTGTCAAAGGATAGGGCTCACCTTGGCTATAGTTGCGTCGAGCTCGATTTTAATTACTAAAAATGACGCAGGACTATAACAAATAATATAAATAATTACATTATTTGTTATTCAGTTTTTTTCTTAAAAGTATTGGAACCGGAAGACGTAAGAAATTTTCTAAGATTGGAATCTGAACAATTTATAGAATTGTTGAGATTAGTTACACCGTACATTAAAAAAGAAGACAGTTGGCTCAGAGATGCTGTTACTCCAAAAGAAAGATTAGCTGTTACTTTGAGATTCTGACCAACACGAAGTACAAGTGAAGTACATACAAAGACCTCTCTAGTGCCGCGCGATATAACGGTATTTTTTTTTGCCGCACTACCGTGTGACGTCATCGCATGCGTGATCTGGCCGCGCTCACAAAAATTCTTATCGCTCTTAAAAGACTGTTATCTCAAACGGTAAACAGTATCGTATTCCTAGTGAATGAGACTTTGTATTACTATATAAACAACACTTGTAAAACCACTTTCGAATTATAAACTTACGTTATGAGATAGATGTTATGAAAGAATTCGCCGCGCTATGATCTGTGGCCTTATTTTATTTTATTTGGTAAAACTACTGATTCAATTTACACGAAACTTTAGAACGAATGTAACAAATACACAAGTAACCTAATACATAATTCATATAAGAGTCATACTGATACATTCAAGTTAGATTCCAACTAGATTCCAACAAAAAGTTCATATACCGCGAACTGCCATTTTATTGTCAATGACCTTGATTTGACAACACTTGAAATCTATATAAATATGAATATTTATGCCTCGAATACATGAAAATAATGAATTATCACTAATTCTTACCTTGCTAATGCTGTTTTCAAGACCGTATTTCATTTTAGAACAGTCAAATTCACATTTTCAATTGTTCACTCCATATTAACAAAATAAATCTTACGACAAATACTTTGTTGGCTCAAAAAACAATTTCGGGATATTGTTCTACCTAAATGTTTTGCTACAAAGTAGCATTATACTATAATAAGGTAATAAACATTCACATAACAAAGTTTTCAAGCACTTAACTAAACAATAACACATTAAATCACTTCACTGGCACTCAATGTTTACATAAACTGACATTTCAACGACTATGATGCGCTTCTATTTTTTTTAAATAGTTGCTCGTTTTATGTTACTAGTGTTTGGTATCGTTTTAATCGACTACTGTCAGGCCCCAGAGACAAATCGTTTGCAAACGACTTAGAGCCATAAGTTAAGTAAAAACAAGGTTGGAATTTGCTGGTGCAAGGTGGCATGAATTCATGCCAGCGGGGCCGAGCGGAAAGTTCGGTTTGTGGTATGAATCACGGCACCTCGGTACCGAGAGTTCAGTTCATTTACAATATTTCTGCACCACTTATTTCAAAAATCATACCAGAGACTAGTCGGGCGATATACAAATGCTTAAAACAAACAAACAATTAAATTATGCAGTTATCATAGAAAAACATTTTTTTTTGTATTTATAATCAAAAACTCTTTAATTTCAATTCTTTTGCCTTCTAACGTTTTCTTAGTTGATGAGGAAGTATTGAGAAAATTTTCACTACAGAATTCATAGTTTTCTCCGCTGAGAGTAGCAGACAACTAAACTCATTTCTTGTCTAAATGGCTGTACACTTGGCTAAATTCAGCTAGCTAACTGATTTAGATCGGTAGTCACGACTCTGTTTGTCTAATTAGTATGTCTAACAGTCTGAATGTCTTTACACTTGTCTAAATTCAGAGTCTAATTCATTTAGCTAACTGAATTCAGCCAAATGTAAAGCCGGAACGCTCGTCAACGCGTTGACGGTAAACCAGTGTTGCCGGCAGCAAGTTTCGATTTATTCGATTTATTCTGATTCCTCATCTGAAAAGTTCCGATTAGTTCCGCCTGAATAAAATTAAAAAAAAACGATAATGAAACATACATAAAGATACATATTTTTACCATGATACATTTATTCATTACAACCACCAATTTAGTCCAGATGATCTGAAAAAAAATACTCTCTATAGGTACAATACATTCATGATTGTCAGTGAACGAAAATAATATATAGCATTTTTTTTTTATTAGTTCCTGACGGAACAGGCTAAGGTCTGGGACCATGCTGCCTAGTCATCAATAATCTATAGTTACGATAATCCCATGAGCGAATCCTGTCAGTCGAGTTTATTTTATTTATTATTTTAGGCAAAGGAAACTTAGTCCTTATAGCCAAGTCTACGATAAATATGACGATGGGTTTTAATTATTGTAATAAAATTATGACAATGTCATTCCAATGTCGCTTGTTTGTTGGTTGCTTTACGCCAAAGTTCCGAAAAGTTCCGCAAAAGTTCCGCCAGTCAAGGGCTTCAAAGTTCCGAATTCGGAACAAAAGGTCGCGCCGGCAACGCTGCAGTGAACATAACCCCAAACCAAAACCTTTTACAAGATCTATTTTTGAAAATGGAAGATATGTTGGTTGACTCTATAACTCTGATAACTCATTTTGATAAGATTTTGAGATAGAGAACGACGATTCGTCCAGTGATGAAAAGGATGACGGAAGTGTTTATATTAGCGTATTTTGCTCACGACAAAGATTTACCCCTTAAAAAACAACGCAACGATAATTAAATAAAATGTTCATGAGTCTAAAACTCATTTTTTTTTTTCAATCTAACAAAACAACACAACCTGTGAACACAACTGTCATTTTAGACAACGCTCACGGTAATATTTATTTGGGGCATGGTCGGTGTAATCGCAAGATGGCGCATGTCATGACGTCATCTAAGACGATTCAAGGGACATCGATATCGCGCTCACGGTAATTCGGTTTATGGACGCGCAAATCGATTACAGCGTAATTCGGAACGCAGCCATAGTTGACTGTCTCGCATAAGACGTGTGATAAGTGTGTTCCTGACTTTAGAAATAGTAAAAGAACCATTGTTTCAAATATTTAAAAATAAATAATCAAACTTATACCCGTAATCCAACAATGTATTAAAGATTTTACCAAGAATTTATAGTTTTCAAAATTGTTGATATCCAATTTTATTTTGGTTTTATTATTTATGTCACAGACTAGCCGGTCTGTCGATCGATTGTCATTTATTTGGCTTGTCTATGAACTTTTTTTTTTCTTGTAGCAATTATTTCAAAGGGAGTGAGTGAAGTGAAGTGAAGTAGGGCAATCCAAAATTCGCCATTTTTGCTTTTAGTGAAGGGAGATTTTTTATTTGTCAGGCTGGAGGACAAGGAATATTCAGTAAAAAGTGTGTCATTAGATTTAATTTCTCGTAGCCAAGACTTTATTTAAACAGAATCTTAGTATAATAGTGTGGTTTTATTTATTACTAACGTTTGTATGTAGTGCTACTTCCCCATCGTAAAATTTGCTCGTTGGTGTGTCGCTTTAGCTAATTCAATGGCTATAATATCGAAGTTTTAATCTATCGTGTCGCTTAGACGTTCTCCTCACGGAATAATATCGAGAAAGAGAGGCGACGCCTTTAGAAATGAGCAGGCCTCAAGGCGGACGCATTCAAGTCCCGGATGACCTTAGAGAGATCTTATTGGAGTTCACCATAAGTTATCTGCTGGAGCAACCGGGAGACGTGATCAACTACGCGGTCGAGTTCTTCTCAAGATTACAAAACAACAGGACGACCACCGTAGTGAGGGCCCCCACTGCAGCCGCCGGCACCCCTGATGAGTCCATAATATCAGACGAAGAAGGTACTACTCTTCTCATACTTACTAGACACATTAGACAATAACAATGTTACTGGTTGACCGCAATGACTTGAGGTGGGTTTAGTAGGGCTATGCCAGTAGTTTCTAGGATTCCAACATCCCCCTATGTGTGATAGTGTAACCACGTGAGTAGGTACCCTGTCCACAGTTCTTGTGAAGCTCCACATTATCAGTGACCAAGTATTTAGATTTTATTTCATCTGATATGAATTGATTGAGATACTGATACATAATAATATTCATATCTTGCCATGCGTACAAGGATAACACAAAAAATAATATGGAGCTCACTATTTTATTCATCAATCAGCAGCTGAAAAATGTAACAAAACTTAAGTAGTAAATATTTAATTTCAATTGGTAAACTGTCCTACTTTTTGTGGTTTTACAGTGACCTAAATAACAATAATGTGTTGGAATACACATCAGTGTTTAGAAGTTAATCATTCTCATTAGATCACTATGTAATGTTTATCTAACAAGCTCATTTAGTTCATCAAAAAGGATTTACTCTTTGATAGCGTTTGTTGAATACACTTCGGTACTTAGTTTAGTTTTAGCTAATTTTATGCTAGTACCCTCTAGCATTGCAACAAAATAAATACTATAATCTAAATTTTCAATTTTGAATATAGACTTGATAAAAAAGAATTATAAATACTCTCTTATAGCCAACATCTGTAATGATTCAATTTTTGGCACACTGCCATTACAGTTTCAATGGTATATAATTTTATTTATGGAGAATATAATTTTTAACTGTTGCCAAGTGATAAATTACAAGGAAAGACATAATAATGACCAGTTTTACAATTATCTCTAATGTTTATCTAAATAATCGGAAACTATTACCTAACAATATTTACATTCCCTATTTGGTGTTAAAACAAATTTAAATAAAGCGTTATAAACACAGATCTAGAGATCAACAAGATATAGAAGTGTCAAATGATAAGCAAACGGTTGAAATAATAAAACCCATTCAGTGTGAAAAAGTACTGAAAGAGAAGACTTGAAGCTTCGGAGAACTCGACAACGTATGCAGGTTTTTACATGAAAATTGTTCGGAGAGGCATAAATTTACAGTGTTTACTATACGCTCATCCTATTTGTGTGTTTGTTTTTAACGCTTTGAAGTTGTGTGATGATGAGATTGGCTTATTTTTCCATGTCCGCTGCTGAGTTTAACGTCGTGAACCGAACCAGATGTCGGCGATATATACACGCGTGTTACGTAAAATTAGCTGAGCCTATGTAATGACAGGTAGCACAGTATCACAACAAAATGGTTCAGGTGCTAACCAGACCTTGAGTTTTGTTTGTGTAAGAGATTTTCTCTCTCATTGTTAGGATCATTATTTTGAACAACGTACCATTTACTTACTTGAATAGAAATAACCGCATAAGATTTAAATGAAGTTGACGACTCTTTTTGGGACAATACATTTTTGACGCAGCTACTGTATGAAACAAAATGGGGCAATTACCTTATTTCAGCAGTGAATTAGTAAGCACCTGTTGATTAATATGATGTGATGTCATGCTCTCTATAATTAGGCAAATGTTTTAAAAAATGCTTACCATGGCTTACTAGATAATTCTGTGAATTTTCACTCAGTAATAGTGAATGAGATCATTTTCACTCCCTTTTTCAAGCTCTTAATATTCCATACAAATTAAAATCAAAAGTTAGTGATAGGTAGATAAATTTTTCACATTTATAATGAAATGGATCAATGTACAATACAACAATGGTTCACATCCTGGATTGTTTAACGGTACACAATGTTATCTGTGGAGTAGATAGTGTCATAGAACACTCATTAACTTCAATGGCTAACTGTGAAAGAAGCGTGTAAAAAATATAATTACTGTACAGTTCAAAGTTATTAACAGGCACACAGGCAATTAATTACCTACTAAGTGTAGGAATTGTGTACGTCATTTTATGGTAAAAAAGATACGTTTCAAAATCTTAATGACGGAAGAGCAAGAAAGATGAGTACCTAATCCTAAAACGATCTTTCTATTGTTTCGCAAAAATCCTTAGGGGCCGTTATAATATGTACAACTTTATATTATGATACGTTTCTATGTTTCGATTAGCTCTCGATGCTACTCTACTCCTGCCGTGGTTTGGCCTCCGCCGTGAGAGTGTCTTGGCGTGTTATTAATAATGCAGTTTGCTACAATGCCGGCCCTGCAACACATACTAAACACTTACACTAACTTCACTTTCTCTGAACGCACCATACTGATATTTTCTCTATGCACACTGGTGCACACAAATATTTAATCAGGCACATCTACTTTTTCCTTTGCGTGTTTCTACAATCGATTAGACCTTAGTTAGGTGCACGCAATACAAGTGCAAGAAATTAAAACGTGAATTCGTAAAATATTAGCAGCTGTGGCCTAGCTCAGTAATTGTCAAGTCGGTTTTCCGTCATTCTGTTACAATGATGAGCATAATTATCGCCAGCCGTTTAGCCTTCGGATATCTAGCACGAGTCGCTAAATAATAGCTTAAGTACACATAAAATTAGCCGTGTCCCTAATGCTGGTTAAAGATCTTCCGAGGCTAGGCTCGTCAGAACATGGATGTTTAATGCATTAAACTGAATTCACCTTCGGGATGTCGATAGGCATATAGCAAACCTTTACATGCTTACTAACTATTGGAACAAAGTACGTGCTAAGAATTTAGAAGTCGCGTCAAATACGAGTAGTGAGCCATTTGGGAAGATGCCCATGATTCGGCAAGCAACTTGTAAACGATGTTTGTGTACGTACACCTAAACTACACATGTGTCGAATCATCTGTCTTACGAATGTGTTTGCGTCATATAGTACAAATATGTTTCCAAAGTAAACCTCTTCGATACAAAACGTTTGGGAACAGATGCAACCAAAACACGTCTTGTCACATCGATATGGAACGTAGTGAGGCCTTCAGCACATGTGCAAAATGTTCGCCTACATATTTGGTACCTTAATGATGTCCGGACTAAACTTGTAGATATTTACGGAGCGATAAAACTAGTGTCCACTTCGGAATCCGAAAACTAAAATTATATAATGTTATTTATGAACAATAATAACGTATCATGTGATAATAATAGGCCCTTCAGGTACTCGATACGTTTAAGATAACAATTGAGTGCTTTGTTTGAGTTTAAAATCATTAATGGTGTGAATTACGCTATTACACGGAGCTTGTTATAATAAGCCTAAGCGCATAAGAAAGCACAATTTATATTGTAATACTTAAGTAAACAATAAGTTAAACTGTTTTTATTAATGCAGTTACCAATAACCAAAGGTAAAGCAAGAAAATTCTTTTAATAAATAACTTTTGACTGCATTACTAAAGTGTTGTTAACATGTACGACAGAGCCGCCAGTGGCGCGCTTCAACACTCGACGCAAGTCGGTGTTCGCGGAGACTTACGACCCCGAAGAAGATGACTCCGACGAGGGAACCACGACCGTGTTCCCGAAGTCGGACGCTCAACGGCAGCGTCTGGCCGAGGCGGTGCGCAGCATCCTGCTGTTCCGCTCACTCGACGCTCAACAAATGCAGCAGGTCAGTACAAACTTGGCAGAATTTTGTCCACGAGAGACTAATTTCAATAAGTACAGTTTACCTCGTGTGCGAAGTAACTATATCACAAAGTTAGGGCTCCATTACAGACTTACAGTCAGACATTACATGTCAGAGTTCTCTAGCTTTCCTGTTCTATCTTTGGAGGTAAACTTTCTATCTGATAGAGTTTCGCTGTTCCGCCTGCTCTGTACGCAGATTGGTGTGGAACAATCGTCAATCATTCGCAAACTAAGATAAATGAATCACTAAACTAGGATAGCTGTGCGCTTTTAGATATAGCATGATCCCTGTTTTGTTCCCAAATTTCGTAAAAGGCTTTAAGAAGTTAGGTCCCTAACAAGACCGAAATTTATTAAACAAACATAAAAAATCAAGTCGTTGGGCCAGTAATTTTATTGTCTTTTAACGATATTAAAAATTTAAAAACTTTACCTTATGTAATTACAATTACATTATAGTTCATGGACGCTATTACATCCATTGTTTTTACATTCATAAACATATTTGAATACAGAGTAATTAGGTCCTCGTGACTACTCACCAATGCATAGACATCTGGTGACATTTTACGTCTCATCTCGCACTAATATCTGAAAGTTCTCTGTCATCACGATGTAACAATGAATAAAATGTTCTTCATTTCATCCAAGATTAGAACAAGTCTTCACTCGCTTCAGGAACTTAACTATAAATCTTAGACAAAAATTTCCACTTGTTACACATATTATAAAACAGAGTGAGTCTGTCGACACATGACGTTTGCGTAGGTGCTGGACGCGATGTTCGAGAAGCGCACGGAGGCCGGAGAGTACCTGATCAGGCAGGGAGACGACGGGGACAACTTCTACGTCATCGAGAATGGCATGTTCGACGTGCTCGTCACCGGCGAAGATCGCATTGAAAAGGTACGTAAAGATTTTGCCAGAATACTGTGTTTAAAATCTGGGAAAATGGTGGTTTCACTTTACGTCAAATGAAAGCAGTGAGGCTCCGTGATATCGGCCTCAACTTACGACCTGTAAATCGTAGATTTGAACCCAAGCAGATACTTTTCTTGATGTAATTTATTTCATCACCACCACTCTCTAAATGGTGAGAGAAAACATCGTGAGGAAAGCCTTTGGGTCCAGTAGTAATTTCCAACAAAAAAAAAACTCGTATTGATCTACTTACTCGTTATTAAAGGTCACCCTTGTGTTTAACGCTGCACACTCTATGTAGTTACAGCACAGGTTATTGACATGCGTACACATTTCTCAATGTCGTCGTCAACCTCAAAATAAAAGCCCAGCATACTCCACGGGCCAGCTCATTAGGTAATACCTAATTTACGTGGTATTTGGCACAAATTATTTGGGCCCGAATTACTTACTGTGTTTTTGTGTATACACCACGACTCTTTTTGAATGAAAGCAAGCTTCTGCATAAGCATAGCATGATCC